>CM057829.1:58066461-60466461 GCA_030068075.1 Paguma larvata | reverse complement strand
TTGCTTTTTCAATGTATTTAGATCTTCTTTAATCGTTGTGTTTTAGTTTTCAGTGTACAAGTCTTTCACGTCCTTGGTTAAGTTTATTCCTAAGTATTTTATTCTTTTGGATGACATTGTAAATAGAATTTTTTATTTTCTTTTTTTTATATGTTCATTGCTAGTATATAGAAAAATATTTTTTTCGAGTGTTGATTTTGTACTCTACAATTAGACTTGTTATTAGTTCTGGAGGCGTTCTTGTCCATATTTTGTGAAAATATGTATATAGTAATGTGTCATTTGCAGGTCACTTCAACCTTTACTTGGAAGTTTTAGGAGATCATTGTTACATGTAAAATCACATGTGAACTTTTTAAACATAAAAGTCAAGTGATATGTTAAAATTGCTTAATCAAGTTTGTATTGCCATCACCTAAAACTTTGGTAAAAAACAAAACAAAACAAAACAAAAAACAAACAAAAACAAAAACAAAAACAAAAGCAAACATTCTGGAGCACCTGGGTGGTTCAGTCTGTTAAGTGTCTGACTTTGGCTCAGGTCATGATCTCGCAGTTCATGAGTTCAAGCCCCGTTTTGGGTTCTGTGCTGACAGCTCAGAGACTGGAATCTGTTTCAGATCTGTATCTCCCTCTCTCTCTGCCCCTCCCCTACTCATATTCTGTGTGTCTCTCTCTCAAAAATAAATAAAAACATTAAAAAAATTTTAAAAATTCTACTAATGAATTTTGAACGAATGACAGCAACGTAATTAGTTGCCATATTATTCATTAGCAAAATAGTGAAAAAATGAAGACCAGTATATAATTCACAATTTAACAAACTCCAAATGTTTTCATCATAATTAAAAAAATCTCACTTATCTTTTCTTAAGGCACAAAATATGACTAATTAATTCAACACATGTTCTTTAAAGGTATATGACTGATTTATATAAAAATATAATTTCTGCTGAATGGGAAAAAACAGTCTTTAAAATGTAAAAAGTAAAAATAAGACTTTGATGCTACTGGAAAAACATTCAATCACATGCTGAGACAACTTTCCAACAATACCTGGTTGATACATTTACTGGTAGACAGATTTGAACACCGCAGAATGCAGAGTTTCAAATGAGAGCATGGTATTTGAGTTCTGCTCCCTCGATTTTTGATTCTGTAATTCCTCTGTGTATGTTTCCTTATTGGTTAGTGATTTCCACATGGTAAGTCTGGGAAACACACAAATACATGATTTTTATGTCTCTACATCTGGTATCTGTACAAAATGAAAAAAGGCACAAATGATAAGACATTATGGCCATATGAAAAAGAAGGTCCATAAATACATGGTTTCTTGTCTAAAAGAGACAGAGGTTCTGGAGGGAAAGGCTCAAGTGAATAGTAAATCTTTCAAACGGTCTATCCCTATGGAGTAGTCAGGAATACCAAGGAAGGTCTTGATTCTGAGACCGGAGCAAGTGTGTCAGAGGCCCCTAAATTCACAATACTTGCTCTCCCAGGCCCTCGTGAATACTGAGTGCTCTTGTGTTTGTGCCGAAGACATGCTCAAACCCCAACTTTCCATAATAGCTAGCTGGGGGAGGGACAGTGCCATGGACATCATAGGTTTCTTATTCGCAGTATGGAAAAAAAAGCTGAATTGAACAAAGAAGCAATATCTTATCAGACACTTCAAATATATACCAAAAGAGAGTTGGGTGTCCCAAGTAGTTTGTTTTCTATTTACCACTCACGGGAAAGAAAAAAAAATAAACTTGAAAGTAATTTTGTGTATGCAAATAGCAGACGTAGTACAGGATTTTTAAAATATTATTTTTTAGGCAGACAATCCTATGTATAAAGAGACCTGCATCTCAGTTAGCCCATGTTTTTGTTTAGCATCATATTTAGATGTTCCTTTGACTTAATGTTGACTAGAGATAAAGATCTAGAGGGATGAGACCTCTGAACTTGATCTACACAAGGAAGATGGATACACTTTGATTTTAGAAAAAAAAACAAAACAATGCTGAAATTATGCAGACTCAGCATCTACCATTATAGAAAAAAAATGGAATGAGAACAAAAATGAGTGATAGGCATTTCATTTAGTTGTATAACAGCATATATGTGAGCACACTATCCTCTTTATCTCATAAAACAGTCAGTAAAATTAATATGAGCATGTAAACTTTGGGGTGAACTTAGTTTTGAAGAGATTTTAATAAATGTATGAATTATTTTAAGGCATTTATGATCATTTAAAGGTTATTCATAAGGATGCTGTCACATTTGCATTTATTTTAGCTATCCCACAGAAAAAGGATGGACTTTACCTCCAGTGCTTTGAATACTAAGACTAATGATCCTGCACACACACACGCATGCACACACATATGCATGACGCACTCACACACACACACACAAGCACACCAGAGGGTATGCAAAAGTTTATTACTACCATAATGAGGTCTTGTGAGAGAACAGGGCATGTGTCCCAAGCTGATCTGAAAATATTATGAGAAAAATCAGTAAGTGAAACTTGGTTTCAAGTTTTGTGGTGGTTGGATGGGGACAAGATTTAGGATTCTCTTGAGCAGCAAGGGCCTTACATGGTTTCAGTCTCCTGGAGACACCAAAGGAGAACTTTTTAGATTTTTCTCATCACTAGCTCAAATTTGGGGTAAAAAGTGTAGAGGGGGAAATGAGTCTCAAAAGCTATCAGCTGACAAATATAAAAAAGAAAAGATTCATATTCTTTATTACATTGTTCCTTCACAAATACAGGGTACCCATAACTAATAAAGGATTCTTCTTTTATATACATAAATTTATATACATATATACATCTATTTTATATACATAAATTTAACTTATGAGGAAGGACCAATGGCATGTCTATGCTAACTTTTGAGAAAAGGATTGAAATGGAACATTTTTTTTCTGTGAAATGCAGATTATCCAAGTAAATTCAAAAGTGGAAAATCTAAATCAATCAAAAATAGCTAAAATGAAAAAATCTATCTCAAAATAGCATTATAATGTTAGATTAAGTCATTGTACTGAAGAATTTCTACTAGACCTTAAAAATAGAGATTGTTACTATGCTGTAAAATTTTCCATAACATGCATTAAAAGCTTTCCGAAATTTTGAAATATATATCATGTAAACAGCAATAAGCAATATCCATTAGAATTAGTTTGATGAAATAAGGATGACTCAACAACTGAGAATATTTAGATTTCTTGAAGAAGAAAAAAGGGAGGAGGTCAAGTAAGAAGAGAAGGATAAACTTGAGGGGATGTGGTAGGTATGATCTGAAGTGAATTTTTATACATGATTTCATTTGATTCTCATAATATAGGTATGAGAAAATGCTATTAGGATTATTCATATTTCACAGGGACA
The DNA here is from genome assembly GCA_030068075.1 of Paguma larvata. NCBI lineage: Eukaryota > Metazoa > Chordata > Mammalia > Carnivora > Viverridae > Paguma > Paguma larvata. Next base: position 60,463,070 of record CM057829.1, on the reverse strand, counting down.
TGAACTTAGCCTATGTTAACAGCCAGTAAAGAGCAGAGCCAAAACAAGAACACACTTCTATGACTCCCGAAAATCACATTGACAAAAATGAATATCATCTATCATTGAATGAAAGGTAGGCCTTAAATGATTTCATAAAGAATTATGGTTTGTTTATAGAGGAATCTCCTTGTTTATGAATGTAAACATTGTACACATTTATCTATATACATTTATATTTGTAGTTAGAATTGTATGTAAGTACAAGTTTAAAAATTAAGATTATAGGGGCGCCTGGGTGGCTCAGTCGGTTGAGTGTCCGACTTCGGCTCAGGTCATGATCTCGCAGTCTGTGAGTTCGAGCCCCGCGTCGGGCTCTGTGCTGACAGCTCAGAGCCTGGAGCCTGCTTCAGATTCTGTGTTTCCCTCTCTCTCTGCCCCTCCCCCACTCATGCTCTGTCTCTCTCTGTCTCAAAAATAAATAAACATTAAAAAAAAAAAAAAATTAAGATTATATATCAAAATAGTAATGGTGTTCATGTTTGGATATTGGAGTTATCTAAATGATTTTATTTCATCATAAAGCTATAATTTTTTATTTTCACTCATCGGTATTTACCAAGTTTTGCAATTAACATAGAAGTTAAAGCTCTGTAACAAAAAACATTAATATAAGATCAAAAGTGGACATAAGGTAAGAGAAAAGATACCTAGTATTTGAGTAGTTATTAACCTGGGCTTTTAATTGCTGAGTTATTGAGAAATGAATGCATAAAGTATGGAATCTTAGCTAACATATAACCATATAGTTTTTCAAACTAAATGGGCATATGTAGTTTTATATATAACCTTTTTTTTTTCATTTTTCCATTGAAAGAAGACCCTAAATTGCATGAAGAATAATGAGAATGAAAGTAACTACCTCATTAAATTAAATATAGGGATTTTGTTTTGATCTCATGATGTGAGTACTGGACACCTCATTAAATTAAATACAGGGTTGTGGTGGGTTCCTTTTTTCTTTTTCTTTTACTTTTTTTTTAATCCCATGATCTGAGTATTCTACCTTCAGAAAAATTAAAGTACAAGTTACTTTTAGATATTTTATTGTAAGTCTTCTTTTACCAATAAAACAGGTCATTTCATGTTATTTTTTCTTTGTTCCCGCTAACATTTCCTGTATCTGTTGAAACTTTGACTTACTTAACTTAATTAACTGAATCTTCATTTTGGGGACCTTAGCCATTTCTGTGTTTAAAAAAATGAGAGTATATTTGATGTGTTATTCTTACATTTATTCTAATTAAAATTCACTCATTTTTTTTAAAAAAGAGGTTTTTAAAAATCCCTTCAATACTCTCTAGTAGACCTATATTCTTTTGCTCTACAGGCAGAGGTTTTACTGAGTTATCGCAATTTGAAAGGGCTTTTCATGTGCAATTTTAGTTTAATCAAATATGTCACAAGCTTCATATTAACCACTAACCATTAGAAATGTCGGTACAAAATAATTATATCAAATTGATTTAGACTTCCCCTGAAATTTTAAATGCCAATATAACTTAAGTTGTGTGATATTTTGCTAAGAGTCGTTTACAATAATCCATGATCGTTAATGACAGAGTAGGTAAAAAAAAATGCTTCAAACTTATCAAATGTTTTAGGGAAAAATAGTCTAGAATAAAATCTGAAGTGCATATTGTATTTTAATTGAATATTTTAAAATTTAAATCTATATCCTATCTATATGTATTTCTCAGAAACATAAAATCTGTATTCTGCATTTGTTTTTAGATAGAGAAAAAAGAGAAGAATGTTAATAGATATTCATTTTTACCATCATTGTTTATAGTAAAGGGAAGCCAAATTTTCAAGAGTAATGTAAGTTCTGAGCAGGACATTTGACCCAAATCTATACTCTCTCATTCTTCCAACTTATCTTTCTTAGTTTTTTAAATGTTTTATTGATTGATTGAGAGAGAGAGTTCAAGGACAGGAGGGGCAGAGAGAGAGGGAACAGAGGATCCAAAGGGAGCTCAACACTGACAAACTGACATCAGCGAGTCTGGTTTCGAGCAGGAACCCACAACTGCAAGATATTGACCTAAGCCGAAATCAGACGCTCAACTGACCAAGACTCCCAGGCGCCCCTGAATTATATTTCTAAATAAACTGTAAGGATTCTCATGATTAGTTGTTTTGTTTAATTTTGAATTTATTTCTGGTGACACACTGAGTGTCTTGCAGACAGTAGGAGATGCAGGTTGAAATCAGGGAGCTATTCGTTTTTGTTAGATAATACAGCGGTAAACGGCAGTAGGGTTTTCATTGATTAGGAAAATGATAAAGGATAATCTCTTTGAAGAATTTAATTAAGTTTTATTTTGAATCTGGTATTAAATCCAGTGTGAATTACTGTCTTGGAATTCAAGGCATTTTTTTCCTATTTAATCTGAGATATGAGATACCGTATACTTTAGTGCAATATTGGGCCAATAAGTGTATCTTAATCGTCTCTTTCTTGGTTCACAATTTATGTGCTGCTGGTTCTCTGTTTGGTGACATTTTTTGGTTAATTTTGGTTAATTTTAAGTTTTGGTTCATTTTTTCATTGATACGAGGGTTTGATTTTTTTTCTATAAAACGATCTTTCTAAATAACTATGTGTGCCATAGACTTACCTACTGACTAGGACTAGATATTGTCGAGCTCCTGTCCACCTGTGTCACCATCGGAACAGGGCTGAACTTCCCACCACTCCAATCCTTGAAGTTTTAATGGCATAAGTGGGGACATGTGTCTAATTGATTTATTCAGACTCCTTCACAACTCTGTAAATTGTACATAGTTTAGAAACGATCTAGATTTAGATTTTGGATTTAGAAACGATTACATATATCCATGTAAATGAATTCTGGCCAACCTCCCCCAGTGTGAAAATGTCAGTTTTCTGTCCATTTGCAGTTAATTTTAATATCCTTGATCCATAAGTGTCTCATTTGTGCATTCTCCTTTGAACTGGTTGTGACATTATCGATAATAAGTGAAATAAAGTTGTAAAATGTATCCAGTTTTATGTGTATCGGAATTGTGATTTTATCTATTTTGAAAAGTATTTCTTAAAAGTAACAGGATAGTCATCTAAAAATAAATAAAATAAAATAAAATAAAATAAAATAAAATAAGATATGGGATCTGACACTTAAGATCCTAAAAAATATTAACCTAGATGTCTACATGACTCTCTAATGTAACACAGCATATAGGACTGATGAGTTAACATAGTGACTGGGAAGAACTGATCTTCTACATACTCTGCTTCAGCGCATTCTGTGCCTGTGCACATATAAACCCACACACTGGACTCCCAATGCTTTGTCCTGTTTTCCTGGCTCTGGTAAATCTTACATGTTCATATTCCCACCTTTATAATTATGACACTCTCAGGGTGCCTGGGTGGCTCAGTTGGTTGAGCATCCGACTTCAGCTCAGAAGCCAGCTTCGATTTTCTGTCTCCCTCTCTCTCTCTGACCCTCCTGCTCATACTCTGTCTCTCTCTCTCAAAAATAAATAAACATTAAAAAAATTAAAAAAAATTATGACTCTCACTCTATATATATTTCAGACCTGAAATTTTTCTTCCAGAAATTTATCTTTACATGCTTTTATGGTGTGAGTTTTGTTTCTTAACCTTCATGTGGTGGTTAATAATCATATTATACCTTTTACATATGTTCCAGCATATTTTGGAGATATTTCTTATGATGTAAATATAACTGGACATTGTCCCACAGTTTATTGACCAAAGAATCTTTCCAGTTTGGGACAATTTAAATTTTTTATATATTCTTTACACACTTGCAAATTTTAACCTCCGAAGGGGAGTGTCTGCACCGTAGCTACTAACTTCCTAAGGTGATACGGTATAGAAGAAAATGTTAGAACTTGTGCTCACCAATGATTTTAACTAAGTCTAAAAAAGTAAATTAAAAAAAAAAGTGAATTCTTACTAACACTAAACATGGAGTGATAACTATACATCCACACACAGGAAGCTACTCACAGAGAGATAGAAAGAGTACAAATAAAATCATTTGGAGGGAGAGTACTATCAGCAAATTGGTATGGAGTTTGTACCTCCAAATGCCCACCCCTTCACTGAAACATGGAAAGAACAAGTAGAAAATATCAAAAGCAACAGTGTCCTAACTCTGAAAACAAGGCGAAACTTTAGGGAAATTAAGCAAATACTGATTCCACTTAAAAATGGAAAGAAAGTTTTGTAGCATTTTAACTCCCTCTTTCCCCAGGCTCTGCCAGCTCTGAAAGTGGCAGCCTGCCTCAAAATGAGACCAGGCTCCTTGGTCCTGAAAGAAGCAGAGTATATCTGATTTGCAAAGTATCCTGTTTACCCTTTCCAACTCTTCTGGAGGATATGTGACGACTGTTGAAAAGCGTTCATCCCTTTTTGCCTAAGTCGCAACTCTCTCAGAGTGGAAAGGTAACAGGAATTGTTCAAAATCCTAAGGAGAAGAAGGTCCTACAGTTGCCTGGTGTAGAATATTACAGTTAAGATATATGCATTACATTTTAGAACAATTTGCAAGTAAAAAAAAATAATAAAAGCCATCCACACTGAAAGGAAAATACAAAACTATGTCATTTTAAGTCATTAAGGAAATCCAAATCAAAACTATAATTAGATACAGCTTCACACCCACAAGTATGGTTGTAAAAATTTTTAAAAAGGAAAACAACTACTGCTGATGCTGATGTGGAGAAATTGGTACTCATACATTGCTGGTGGGAATGCAAAAATGGTTCAGCCGCTATAGAAAACAGTTTGGTGAGGGTGCCTGAGTGACTCAGTCGTTAAGTGTCCTACTTCAGCTCAGGTCATGATCTCCCAGTTAGTGGGATTTTAGGCCTCATATCAGAAGGACTCTGTGCTGACAGCTCAGAGCCTGGGACCTGCTTCAGATTCTGTGTCTCCCTCTCTTTCTGTACCTCCTCTGCTCACATTCTGTCTCTCTCTCTCAAAAATAAATAAAAATTAAAACAATTTAAAAAAACCAATAGTTTGGCGGCTTCTTAAAAGCTAAATAAAGAATTATCATATGACCCTGCAATTCCACTCCTAGGCAAAAACCACAAAAATTAAAATTCAACAAGTACATATCTAAGCGTGTTCATAGCAGCACTATTCACAACAACCCAAAGGTGCAAACAGCTCAAAATTCCATCAACGGATGAATGGATAAGGAAATTATGATCTATGCATACAATTGAATGTTATTTAGCTGCTGCTCGATAGTAAAAGGTTTAGCTTTGGAGTGATGAAAATGTTTTGGATCTAGATACAAGGAGAGGTTGAATATCAGTGTGAACATACCAAGTGTCAAAGAATTGTTTGCCTTGAACCGGTTAATTTTACAGTATATGAAGTTCACATTTTATAAATTATTTTTAAATATTTGAATAATTTGTGCTTACTTGGTCATGAATCATGAATCCCTGAATATAATTTCCTAGAATTTATATATACAGGGTCAGAGAGAGAGGGAGACGCAGAATCTGAAGCAGGCTACAGGCTCTGAGCTGTCATGGTTTGGATTTGCATTTCCCTAGTAATTAGGGATGTTGAGCAACTTTTCATATACCTGGCCATTTGGCCATTTATTTGTATGTTTTTTTATTATTTTTTAATGTTTATTTTTTAATGTTTATTTTTGAAAGAGAGAGAATAGGAGTGGAGGAGGGATAGAGAGAAAGGGAGACACTGAATCTGAAGCAGGCTCCAGGGGCTGGAACCGACAAGTTGTGAGATGGTGACCTGAGACGTAGTTAGGCATTTAACCAACTGAGCCACCCAGGGGCTCCTAGAATTTACATTTCTAATAATTAGTTTTAAATAGTGACTTAGATGGTATCTCTTTGACATAGACAAGAGTTCCTTTTTAACTCAATTCATAGGCTAGTTCAAATTCAGCAGACTTTATTCATGTCAAAGTGTTTGTTGAATGAAGAGATAGTAAACTGGTAATGGAAACAGAGAATAAATCGAAGTAAATACAAATCAATACATTTCATAAAGTTAGCTGAATAATAGTTAACTTTTAATTAACAGTAAAGAACGAAGGCTGACCATGTTAAAATTATAAGTAACAAATACATTTCCAAGCAATCTGGAATACTTTATCTTATTCTCCCCTTATAATCAGACATACCCTTACAAGTCCTTGGTTTATCTGGACTCAGTTACCTTTTAGCCTCATCGCTCATATTATTCCTTGCTCCTCTTGTTATGACTGTATCAGATTACTCAGTTACTCTATAATACTTTGCTTCCCCCCTCCCACTATGGTATTCTTTTATTCCTTTAATGGCTCTTGAAATAATTCTCTCTCTCTTCATGAGCCCCTCATGAGCCAATTCTAATCTAACTCATACTATATTGTGTTTAATAGACTGATGTATTATCTATGTCCTACAGTATACAATCTTATTTCTTAAGTTCATGGACCATATTTATCTTCACCATTTGACCACCAGCATCTAAGCATTGGGTAAGTGACTCGATGTATTAAGGCTTAGATGAGGGAAAGGGTCCAGAGAGGAAGACCCATCAGAACAGGAATACTCATTATAAACTCATGAAAAAATGGGTTCCATTTGTATGTAATTATTTAGTTCAGTTTAAGTATTTAGTTAAGATTTTATACTTGAACACACTCTGTTTAAGATACACTGAAGTCATGTAACCTTTAATGGTTTATTTCTTTGTTCTGTTTTGTTTTATTTTTACTAAATACCCATGAAAACCTGTCTCCTATAGTTTTCCCATTTGGTTCATAGGCAATGGTAGGAAATCTACCCTAGAGGTTTCTTAAATCATGTCAGATATAAAGAAAGAATGGTTCATTTTTGATATTTAAGTCATGTGATAGGAAACCAAGCTGTAACAAGAGCAAATTCATCATTGGTAATATAAACATAAAATTTAGTTTGTGATCTTACTAATCTTTATTCTTTATCAGTGAGATAAAGCAGTCAATCAAAGGAATTAAGATTTTGCTTCCAATGTAACAAACTAGAGGGGAGGGGGGAAGATCCCACCATTGAAACAAACATTCTGAGAATTGGGACCAAGCTATATTTGCCTAAAGAATTTTGGGCTTAAGGTATACACTTAATTTATTCTCTCTCCATCAGAATAACAGTTGCATTGCTAGTGGTAGTCCTCAGGTAAGTTTCAATGAGATGTGACTTTTACATTACTTCAACTAATGGATCCTGTAATACTTGCAAAGTTTCTGCTAATCAAGTTTCAAAATTGCTCCAATTTGCTACTTAATTCTATAAAAGAACATAGCGGACCTTTCCATTAAATCTGCCTCAAATAAGATAGGACTATTGGGATTGAGAGTAATAACCACCTGTAATTTTCCTCTTTGAAAGTTTATAAGAAATGTTAAAAACACATCACCCTTCCTTGAAAGTCAAATCCATTATTTAGATTTTCATACAAAAACTAAACCAAAATATACATGAGAAAATAAATATGTCTCACAAACAATGTGTTGATACAATATAATTAGTGTGGTGATTTGTTATGTTGTTTGGAATCCATAGATAAAAAGCAGCAGAAAAGCACTTCGACTGGTATCTGTATCTTCTAAAAAATAAAATTTCTTCTTTATTGCCTAATTTAAAAATGGAACATACTTTTAACACTGAAGAAGGTACTTTTCTTGAGATTCTGTAACTCTTTAATACATCTTGCTATCCTGTTTCCCTCTATAACTCACTGAATCCCAACATGCCACTTTGACTTGTTCCTTGTAAACAAGATACTTTAATAGGGAGTCAAGCACCCTTCAAGCCATACTCAAAGAATTTTAGACATAACATCTGTCACTGCCCACATTTTTCCTGAAGGAGACAGTCACGACCATGACCGTACACTGTCTTGAGTTAAATGGTAGAGGATTAGAAAGAAGACTGATGGTATTTCTACTCCCTCCTTTGTCTGATGCATCTAATATATGGTTCATATTTTTTACAGACCTTGAATTAATAGCATCTAATTGGACTGTTCTATGTAAATGGGTTATAGGGAACTGTGTTAAAATAATTTTTTCTTCCTTATTCTCACTAACTCCCATGCTGGTAGTGATAGGTGGGCTATTGGAGCATGTATTCAAATAAGCATTTGCAATCAGGCACACGTCTTGATGTGACAAAATATATTACCACTTCATTTCAAAATACTTAGAATATCAAAATAAAACTTTCCCTCATCACAAATAATTGTTTTATGACATAATTATGTTATATAATGTATATTATAAGGATATGGGAGATAAGTAGTCTTTTGTATGCTTCCATTTTCCTCTCATACCTGTCTGTTTTTTATTTTCTCTAAAAATCAGTGCAACAAAACAAAGCAAAAAATAGAACACATAGATTCCTTTCCAAATACTACTTTGCTCTAACTGTAGATTCATTGGGTTTGGGCATAGAGCCAAAATTTATTAAGTAACATTTATAAACAGGTATCATTCATAGAAAACTAACCTGTGAAGAAATTAAAAGGGAAATTGCTTAGAGAAAAATCATAATAAAGAGCAAGATAAACAAATGCTTCTAGTCTTTGAGTTTTCCCTAAAGTGATGATTTTGAGCTTACCATTGACTATTTTATAATAGCAATTCCTATCTGGAAAATGAATTTATTGAACTTGCTATTGTCAGTTGGGAATACCATTGGCAAATTTTTTTCCAGGAAATTATCTATTATGCAAAGATTGTTATTTATTAAAGGCAGTCCAATGCTTCAGGTAAATATCACCTCTTTCAAACCAAGCAAAGATCAAAGCTGTCTCAAAGATCAATGTTGGAGACACAGCTAAAGATTTAGATTTTATTAATGTGATGCTCATCATTTGACTGGAAATGGAATAACGTGTGTGTGTGTGTGTGTGTGTGTGTGTGTGTATTTCAAAGTATATGAATGTGTGATCGAGTGCAACTTTTTTATTACACCCTTCATCATAATCTATCAAATAATTTCCTACTAAGTTGAAAAGGAAAATAAACACATTATTTCTTATAATAATCTGGGTTTATAATACTGTAGTTCAAAGTCTTTTTTTTTTTCAAATTCTAATTTACCATATAGATATAGCTTATAAAAAGACACTTAAATGATAAAATCTGACATTCCTACTAGGAAGGAACATGAAGGCTTTAGTGTAGACTTTCATTTTTTATAAATATGTCTTCTATAGTATCCATGGCAGCTTGTCAATCAGACTCTTCCTGAACATTCTCCTGATAAACTGGTGTTTCATCTTGTAACACTTTTTAAGCTTGAAATGTATCTTTTCAAATGGATGTTTGTTTGCTCTACTTCTTTTATGAAATTAAAGATAAAATCCAGTGAACTTTCTTATATTTAAAGAGAGCTCTCCGAAAACTTTACTTTTATTTTATTCTTTAGGCCAAACTACACAACTTCACCTTCTTTAGCCATTTTATATGATTAGGTTTCTAGATGTTTCGGGATCCCTGGATGCATGTTCCCTTTCCTGGATTGCGATATGAACATTTATGCACATTTATATTGATACGTCTAAATTGAAAACAGTAATCCAGATGTGTCCTGACCAGTATAACACTCTGGTTGTCATCAGTTGATCATAGCTTTTAGGGTTTATTTCTGCACCCTCAATTTTATTTCACAGATCCTTAACTCTAGCCTGATACCATTACCCTACTTCTTTGAGTATCATGGCTTTGTTTTAAGTATTGAAATCGGAAAGTATGAGTCCTCCAAGTTTTTTCTCCTTTTTTCAAGATATTTTGGCTGTACTGGGTCTTTTGAATTTCCATATTAATATTTTTTAGTTTGATAATTTCTGCAAAAAAAATGAAAAACAAAAAACAAAAATAGCTGGGATTTTGATAAGGATTACATTGAATCTATAGATTAAATTGGGGAATATCATCATTTTATTGGTATGAAAGCAATCTCCCGATCCATAACATGAATTGTCATTCAATTTAGTTGTCTTTTTTAAACTCTTTCAATAATTATTTATGATCTTCAGTGTACAATTCCTTACTTATTTCATCAAATTTATTCTTACTTGGACTTTAGTGAGCTATTTATATATTAACACTATTTTTCATCAAATTACTTTTATGCCATTGTAGCTTCAAATATCCTTCTGATCCTTTCTCTCTCCCCTCTTTCTGATACTCCCATTAGGTATATGCTGGTACGCTTCATTATGTCCCATACTTCTATAAAGTTCTCTTAATTTTGTTTTTCCTTTTATTTTTCTGTTCTTTAGATTGCATAATCTCTAATGATATGTTCTTATTTTTTTCTCTCAGCTCAAATCTCCTACTGTCTCTTTTCAGTGAATTTTTCTTCTTGATTATTAATCTTTTTATTTTTAAGGCACGTATATTAATGTCATGATCAGACTATGACATTTAGCAATCAATAGCATGCAAAAAAAAAAAAAAAGAGAAAAATCTACATTAGAACACTTTGTTGGAATGCTTTACACTTTCCACAGAACAGAAACTGAAATAACCATACACATGAATATTGTCTAAAACATGTCTTCTTTGTAGCAGCTAGGCACTGCCACCACTGTACTTAGTAGAGTTCAGTTATAACCTGTACTTTCCTTGTCACTTATCTGCTCTCCTCTCCTGCTAAGCTTTGTTTCCTGCCAGTATTGGCCTCCATCATCATAGAGTTCAGAGCTCGTCTCCAAAATTTCTTCCCTTCATGGGTCCAAAATTTGAAGATTGGTTGTCGTAATTGCCAAAATCATTACAGCTTTCCCTACCTCCAAAACTGCTTCCATCATTACCAAATCCATTATAGCCATCTCCACTGCCACTATATCCACCAGCACCTCAGCTGCCACCAAAGACACCTTGCTCACTGAAGTTTCTTCCATGACCAAAGTTGTCATTTCCATCAAAATCACCACCAAAGTGTTCGGAACCACTTTGAGCTCTTTGGATGAAGCACCAGCCATCTCTTCCTTAGGGAGGGCTTTCCTTACTTCACAGTTGTGACCATTCGCAGTATGGTAGTTTTGAATGACAATCTTGTCTATGAAATTATAGTCATCGAATGTTACAAAAGCAAAGCCTCTCTTCTTGCCACGACTTTGATCAGTCATGATTTCAATCACTTCAGTTTTCTCAGACTGTTCAAAATAATCTCTCAGATGTTGTTCTTCAGCATTTTCTTTAATGCCGCCAACAAGAATCATTTTCAATTAAGTGAGCACTGAGTCTTTGAGAATCTTCTCTCAAGATAGCCCTTTTTGCTTTATTGATGGGTGGATTCTTTCAGTGAAGTCCATTTCTGTTGAAATTTTTAGCCTATTCTAGCATCTTACAGGGTACATTCTAACGTATTGTCACAATCACCATGGGATGGGGTTGGTTTTTGCAGGGTTCTCTTTGCCTTTCTCTTTCCCTGATCTGACCTGTTACGCTTTTAGCTGATTTGCTTCCATTGGCATACCACTAAGCTCTTAGCCCTCAGTAATTGCCAGTTGATTGCTCTTTTTGATTACTGCTTTGACAAAGTCCTGAGACATAAATTGTTTCATAGTCTGACCAAATTAACTTCCACAGGGGTGGACTTTGAGCCCGTCTCTGAGTCTTGTCCTAACAACCAGGAGTACTCTTCTCAGTTGCTTGTTTCCCCAAATATCTCTGCTAAAATTTTAATTCTTCTGTATTTTCACTTCTTATTATCATGGAGCTACTACCTCTTAATTGCTTTTAACAAAAATTCCCATTGCTTTCAATGGTACCCTTAGAATTTTACTTTCCTGAGGTCTGTATGATATAAAGTCAGTCTACTTAGGGACAGCTATGGTGTCTCTCTTCTTAACTCTGCTTTGGAGTTGGGGATAAGGTTATGGAATACTTCTCTCAAGTGATAGCATGTGTTACATGTAGGGTACTGGGCAGAGACAGTAGCTCTTCATTTTCTCAGCTTGCCTCTCCTAATGTGGAGTCTCTACCTACAAGCAGACAAAGGTGAGGGCAGTTCTGGAGGAGTACTCTCAATCTTCTGTACTTGGGTTAAAATTTCTACCCACTGATACAGGATGGCCACAGAATACTCACTGAAAGGGAGCTGTAGAACTCACATTTCCTCTTGTTTGCAATAGAGCTTCTACAACAGTGAGCTAGGCAGATGCTAAATGCTGACTGGCTGCCTCTCTCAGGGAGACACAATAACCCTTGACTGGTAGTTAGGGAAGAGAGCCTCATATTCTTGTCTGCAACTGCCAGGAATAGGATTTCTCTTTTTCTGAGCTGGATGAGGGAGAGCTGTTTGTACCTCAAATGCCACAGACTGTCACTACTTTTACCATATTGAGTAGAATTTCTTGAATGAATTTTTCTCCATTTGCTATTTGTCCTTTGGACAGTTTCTAGCATTTTAAAATGTCTTAAATATACATATTTGAACAATGTTCAGTGATTACGATTATTTGGGTGGGGAAAGAGTCCTCAGAAATCCTTGTGTACCTTTCTGAAAGTGTGTATCCTGAAATAAATAGTATATTGTATGAATATAGCCCCTATTATTCACTCATCTTCCTATTGATGGATATTTGGAAGTTTGAGAAATTCTCTTCTGTTGCCACATATCTCCTTGTGCACATGTGCAAAAGCACCCTTAAGGTGTAAGCCTGCAGACAGATTCCCTCTGGTCTAATATCCATTTTCTTTCATTAGCTTTTTTTTTTTTTTTTTACCCAAAGTTGTATTAGCAATTTTCCAATTCTTAATCAGTCTTTCAAATGACTTATAATTTGTATTACCGTATTAGCACATCAGAATAAGTTTCAGAAAAAGGAAGACATGAGGTGAGCCTCACATTTGCCTCTACTTTTGTCCGTGCATCATCTGCTGAAAGAAGTTGCTTGATACTTACGTCAGCCTCATGGATCTAAAGTGACAGAAGTTAGAATTCAGGACTCGCGAAGCACCTAGATATTGACAAGTCAAGTTGTAGAGGAAAAAACCAACAACAACTATACATTCTAAAATGGTTACTTATTCTTTAACCTGTGAAGCTTGTTGAATCCTAAATTGTACATGCAAGACAAAAATGTTTGAGAACAGGTCAAAATAGATGCTGAGAGACTAAGTCAATAGTCCAGGATTTTACCCCTTTATTAGACCCAGGCAACAGTTGTTGAATATCAGGGCATGATAAGATAAAGGAGGGCTGATAAATACCCATGCTATTACTTAGGGCTTTGGAAGTAAGGGCAAACTAGAAATAGATGATGTCTACATTATTGGAATCCTAGCCTGAAGTAAATCAATGTGATCTGCCTATGCTCAAAAAGCCTAAATAAATAAATCATCACTGGAGGAAGAAATATCACAAAGTGCTCATTGTTTTTAAATACTCAGTAGTCAGCACTTTTTCAAAAGTTATCAAGCATTCCAGCAAGAGGGGCTAAACAACTAACAATGAAGAGGAAAAAAGACAATAGATACAAACCCATAATTGACCCAGAAAACAAACTTATACTTTTAAGTTACATTTTATGTGCTTTAAATTATTTTTAATGTTTACTTATTTTTGAGAAAAAGAGGAAGAGAAGGGGGGCAGAGAAAGGGGACAGAGGATCCAAAGCAGGCTGTACACTCACAGCACAGAGCTCAGTATGGAGCTTGAGCTCATGAACTGTGAGAGCAGGACCTGAGCCAGAGTTGGACACTTAACCAAGTGAGTACCGAGGCGCCCCTAGGAAACAACTCTCAAATAGCTATGATTAAGTAAATTAAATTAAGCTGTGATTAAGAAAAAAATAAAGAAAAATTTACCAGAGAATTTAAAAGGTACAAAAAAATCCCATGAATTGAAATTTTAGAAATAAAAAAATTCAATCATTGAAACAAAAGTTCAATAGATGTGTTTCATACTACTTTAAGCAAAGGAAAAAATTGTGAGTTAAAAATATGTCAGGAGAATGCATCTAGATTGATAACATGGAAAGAAAATAATAAATACACAGAAGTGTATAAAAGAAATGTAGGATATGTTGCAAAAGCTTAACATACGTGAATTTGAGTCCCAGAGAGACACAAAAGAGAATGGTAAGAAATAAAATTTGAAGAGCTACTTTTTAGGAAGTTAGGAACTTCCTCAAACTGATGAAATACATCAAGCCAGAATTTACAAATATACATGCAACCAAAACATGATATATAAAAAGAAAAGCAAATGTAGGCATGCAATAGTAAACATCCTGAAAATGAAATGTAGTGAGAATATATTAAAAGCAGTTGGCATGGTGGGTCCACAGCTAAACTTCAATGGAGCAAGCAGAAAGCTAAAAATGAATTGGTCACAATAAAGATAAAAGCAGAATATCATAGAAAAATACTTTAAAATACTGAGTGAAAACAACTGTCAGTCTGGAATTTTAAATTTGCTGAAAAAAATCTGAAAGCAATGTTTATACAGAAATATTCTCCACAAGAAAAATTTGTAAATTTTTCCCACCAAAACTTCGCATAAAGTGAAAATAGATGCAACCAACAGGAAAAAAGACTGAGCAAAGTTCTTCAGGAAGTAGAAATGTGTGTAAGATGGAATCATGAAAATACAGGTATCCCTTACCATCTGCCAGAAGAGTGTTCCTAAGAAAACTTTCAATAAGTCAAAATGGCAAGGAAACAATTATCATGAATTTAGATAGACACTTTTTGAACATTTCAAACCTCCCAAAATAACTTATCTTAAGCTTTTCTGATACTTAGGACACAGGTTGCTAACGGATGCACACACTAATGGGGATGGATCACAGATTCTCACAGACACAGTTCAAAGCTTGGGTTGCCTGATGCTAAGATGCCGAGTGTAGTTCCGGGGGAAGGAGCTTGGTGGCGCCACTTTCACTGCGCCGAGTGTACTGCCTGGCAACCTCTCGCTGCAAAACACACAAAACACCTTTTTGTTTTTCAACTTTTTTCATGAAAGTGAAAATCCTCTTCAGATTTCTTTCATTTAGCAAAAACAGATGCTAAGGTCTTTCGTAAAGGCGGAGTGACATAATGTAAACTTTCGAAAAGCAGGAGATGCTTGTATAGAAGAGAATTGGAAGTAACAATTATTTAAAAATGACGAATGGTACCAAATGGAAAGTACATAAATAAATCCACACATTCACAGTCATGTGATTAACGAAGACACTAGGCTCGAAAGTGTAAAGATAGTTTTTCAGTAAACTGCCCTGGGTCTATTGGATATCTGTATTTATAAAAAAAATACGAATTAATTTTTGTACCTAAAACAAAATTAAAACGAATATAGATACAAATGTGAAAGTTAAAACAATAAAGCTTGTAGACAACATATGAGAGTATCTTTGTGAACTGAGCGTTGGCTGAAGTTTTTAAACAGTGTTACAAAACACCAAACTAAAAAAAAAAACAAAAAAAAAAAACAGAAAATAAAACAAAAAACTAAAGTGGACTTCATTAAATTAAGTCAAAAGCAAGCATTAAGAAAGAGAAACAAACAAGCCATAAAATCATTGCAATTCTATTTAGTTTCAATTCTTTTATGACGATTAAAATTTGTAGACCTTAAATAGGATTTCCAAGATATTTTTATTATGTCAGCAGAAATGCATGTTTTCATTTTGTTCTAAGCTGTCTCCAATATATTTTACATTTCTACCAAGTGAAGAAATGAGCACTGTGAGCCTTTCTATCCCAGACTTTATTATAGAAGAATAAGGTAAATTATGCTTTATTCAGTGGCATCCTATTGACTCTGATTCTATCTTCCGCTCTAAATAGTGCACATGTATTCACTGAACCAAGAAATAACTCATTTCAAACTCATAACTCATTTACTTTTACCATGTCTCTCTTCTCTGTAAGACAGAGAATGCCAGCAATAGTTCACAAAATAGGCACTTACCACAAGTAGAGAAGCTGGGTAAAACAAAACCCGACAGTGTTTCAGGAAACGGGGAGAAAATTCTTACAGACAAAAGCGTCGTTTTTATAATATTGTCTTAGGGTCAAAAAATAAACTAAATCCAAACTTTATATAGATTAACTGATAAAAGATAATTGAATTTTGATTAAAATCTGCATTATAGCCATTATGTTGGTAATTATTTGGCAATGGGTGTATATGCTGGAAAGTACACCGGGTTCTATGGAAATGAAAGCTAAAATGAAATACATAGCAAGAAAGAATGACCAGTTTATGAAGAAACACTATGAAAAATTATACGCCAATAATTTTGGTAAATTTCTCATTTACTATGGATTATTGTACCTCTAGTTGGGCTGTTCGTAACTTCAGATAATTATTTTTTAAAAAGCAACTTAACATCTTAGGGTTTTAAATACGGCTGAGAGTAAGGTCAGTGATCCCCATAGATTCTATCACTTACAGATATTTTCTTCTTTTTTTATTCTCAAGATAATACAGTTAAAACTTATATGCCTGGGCACCGAGGTAGCTGAGTCGGTTAAGTGTCCTACATTGGCTCAGGTCATGATCCTGTGGTTTGTGAGTTCAAGCCCCACGTCAGGCTCAGTGCCGTCAGTGCAGAGCCGCTTGGGACCCTTTGTCCCCCTTTGTCGCCTTTCCTCTGCTTGTGCTCTCTCAAAAAGAAATAAACATTAAAAAATAGATGCCAACTTTAATACTGTGCCTGCAGAATTACAATGTAATTTGAATTCACATTCTCACCAGGTTCCTTAACTCAAAGTTATGACATAAATTTGGAAAGAATGGATCTAGAGTATTTGAATGGAGAGATTTTGTGGAAAAGAACAAGTCTAAGAACTCCTTAAGCAGCCCTTCCTCCCGTGACTGACACTAGCAATGTTAATAGAAAACTACAACTCCATAAAACTCTATTTTTCAGGAATATGAGATTGATATACTCCACAGATGAGGTTATCTGCTGCTCAGGGTCTCATTAGGCTAAATTTAAAGTGTTGGATGAGTCTGGGATCTAATGTGACACTGGGATTCCTCTTCCTAACTCGCTGGTTGTCAGAATTTGGTTTCTTGCAACTGTACAACTGAGAACACCTGCCATTCCATGTCTCGTGATCTCCATAACAGGGGCATTTAATTCATCAAGGCCAGCCAATAAGGAGTTTCTGCAGCTACCAATTCTCACAGCATTTTTTTTACTTATTTTAAAGGGCTCAGGTCATTAGTTTAGGCTCACCTACAATAATTCCCCTTTTGATAATTTAAAGTCAACTGATGGGGAAATGTAATTTTGTTTGCAAAATCACTTACCCTCTGCCATATAACATTACTTAATCATGGAAATATTCCACGGTATTTGCATGTCCCACCAATACTCAAAGGGAGAGAATTATATAGGTCTGTTCACTGGGGAGTAGAAATCTTGTGGACTGTCTTAGAATTGCAGGTGCAAAAGTTAGGCATTGTGTCTCTTTCGGAGATACTTCTATTATCCCCGATGTCCTCAGAGCATTTCCCCTGTCAATATGTCATCCAACTGAGATTGATGCACAAGTGAAGAGAATTAATAATGTTACAATTTTAGAAAGCTTTCTTTCCAAAGAACCAAAAGCACTGCCAAATTAAGTCATGTCAAAATAAGTGATGTATTAAAACAGTCATGTTCTCAACGTGATAGCAAGGAAAAGTTTTAGACATTTGAGAAGCTAACAGATAAAATATGAAATTAAAACATTAACTTGTTGGTGAGCACTTTCACTCCAGCTGTGTATTTCCAGTTCATATGCATGGCAGTTGTTCCGTAACAAGAGAGATAGAAAGTCGACATAGAGATTGGAATAAAAATCCACAAAATGATATTTAAAATACATGTGATTATATAAGTTGTTAATTATATTGTTTAGATATTCTACTTATATTCAGATTTCACTACTTCATTACTATGTGTACTTAATTAATACTGGTCTACTTAAAAAAAAAAAATAAAGTGAGAGAGAGAGTCCCAGAACCAGCTGGATGGGCACAAGATGGAGGTAGGATTTAAGCTCTTACCTTTGTGGGTAAAATCACATGCACAGGGAACAGACAGACCAGAAACAAAGATGCAAGAACCTAAATGTCTCCTGGGTAACCCCCATTCCCAGGTCCCCCTTGAGGCAGCAGTGACAGAAACACAGTCTACAGCAATGAACAGCAGTGGGAACTGAAGGAACACTTTGAGAAGAGCAAGTACCAAGTTGCAGTTGTGGTTCAAGTACCGCTGGGTGGAATTCTCAAGGCAGCAAGCAGCCAGCTACAGCAACAGCTCCAGCAATTGTGGGGCTGGTTGTGGGAGAGGCCAGGAACTTAGCACTGCATGGGGCAAGTGCCCCAGAGCTGCTATCCCTGCCCGCCCTCTGTTTCCGGGGAGATGGGGTTGGAGGGAGATGATATGTTTCTGCGAGCCCCTCTGCCCAGCCCTTTGGAACTCTTCCAGCGCTCACTCTGTTTCTGGACATAGCTGGGACTCAAGGAGGCCCATGCAGAGTGCCTAGCAGGAGCTCTGGCTGCCCCAGCCCCAGCCTTAGCTTCACTTCATGAGCTCTTACAGACTGTTGTTATTCTGTGACTTGGCAGGTCAACTCTCTCCCTAAGACCCTTGGAAGGGGCCTCTATTTCCTAATGATGTCGAGTGCCAAGAAGGGGATGGCTTTGTGAATAAGAACAACTCCAACATCAGGACCTTCCTGGGTTTATAGAGGATCCTGTCCCTTCCCTAACCTGCAGATCTGTGGGAAGCCAGAGAGGACAGGCACTGTATTCCTGCACAGAGTCTACCCAGATGCCTGAAGCATGCCTCTTTAGTCTTTACCGCTAGGTATGCTTTCGCAGCATGAATGCACCACCATTTCTGTATCCAACCTGCTGGTAGTAGAACTCTGCTGTGTTTTCACTGTGCTGCTATCCTAAATTCTGTTGCTATGCCCAAATGTCTTGGAGAAGAATTGATGTCTTCACAATATTGAGCTGTCCAAACCAAGAACATTAGTCTTTCTTCATTCATTTGTTTTTTCATAAAGTCTATCCACAAAGAGTTATTATTTAGCCATAGAGATCTTGCATATATCTTTCTGTGTATTTCTGGCACTTCATCTTTACTATTGCCTGACATTCTAGATATTTTTAATTTCATGTTTATCTTTTCAGTTGCTATATTTATTTTGTATTGATGAATGTAGCTCAACTCTTTTTAATTCTAATAATTTATCTGGACACTGTCTTGGACATTACAATGTGAAAATTAATAAAGTTCGTGGAAATCTTGAAAACAATGTATTTAAGGAATACAGAGAGATAAATATTGTTCTTCATATTACTTGATTTTGATGAAAAAGAATTATCCCTAAAGGAAAAATAATAAGTTTTCCTGAAACTAAAACACATTCTAAAAGACAAAGAAAAAAAATTACACAAATCAGGAAAACACAAAATTAATATGATACTATTAATAAGGTTTGAGACCAGCCATACCAGACATATAAATATATCAAATAGCTTTAACTCACCTCTTAAAAGATTTTTAGATACGTTTACAAAGCAAAATGAAATTTTATGGTAATTCCAAGAGACAGGATTTCAAAAGGTAGTAGGAAAAGGCTAAAATAATAGGATTGGGAAAAGTACTCAGATAGACTTTCCAGAAAAATGAAAGAAGTGGGGATTGGAATCCTGATAAAGTAGAATTTTGCCTCGAAAGTTCATTGCGAAAAAGACATTTTTAATATTAAAAACCAAAATTCATATTGCATATATAACAGTTATGAATACCAGGCATTGAAAAATATAGCTCCTATTTTCATAACAAACTTCAAGAGATATAATAGGAAATAATGATAAACATTCTATTATCAATTACCTACTGTTGTATGATAACACTCCCAAGTTTAGTGGATTAAAACAACATCATTAATTCATTTATTTCATTCATGAATTTTAAGGTTGGCAATTTAAGATGGGCTCAGCTGAGTTCTTATAGTTTGATCTTAGCTGTCACATGTACTGTGGTTAGCTAACAGGCTGGCTCAAAGGCCCTTCTGGAGCTTGGCTAACTATTAGCTGGTAGTCCTCACTCTCCTTCAAATGGCTTCTCATCCTCCATCAGGCTAACTTGGGCTTGTTTTCCTAGCAGGGGAGCAAGGACAATCAAAATCCTAAAATCAAATATCAAAAATCCTACTTTTGGTCCCTGGGAGTAGCTTCCCAGTCAATTATTCTCCAATGGTCTGAGTTCCTGGCTTTACACTCTTGACCCCTGTCTCTGAGATAGTCTTTCTTTCCCATTACACTTTTTGGCTTCTTCTGTACTAATCACCTGTGTTCGCAACTGAGTAGATTGAGGATCCTGCC
Organism: Paguma larvata; assembly: GCA_030068075.1. NCBI lineage: Eukaryota > Metazoa > Chordata > Mammalia > Carnivora > Viverridae > Paguma > Paguma larvata. The sequence goes on along the minus strand of CM057829.1, from coordinate 60,442,664 downwards.
TCCAGCATGTAGAAAATTAGTGGTGTTAGAAGACTTACAATTTCAGCTCTGCTTAGCCAGGATGGAAGCACTTTTGTTAGTACTAATCCCCTAAAATATTGTAGGTATTCTATATAATAAATTAAAACAACTGATTTTTATTAATAGACTTCATTTTTCCAAGCATCTTTTAGATTCACAGGAAAATTGAGCAGAGATTTCTCATGCATCCTATGTACCCATATATGCATAACTTCACCATTATCAATAACCCCCATCAGATTCATCTGTCGTTACGACTGATAAACTACATTGACACATCATTATCATGTAAGACTTGATAGTTAGCATTAGTGTTCACTCTTGGCGTTGTACACCTATGGTTTGGACAAATATATAATAACATGTATCCATCATTATACTGTCTGAAGAAAGTTTCATTACCCTAAAAATCCTCTGGGCTCTGCCAATTCTTCCCTTCATCCTAATCACCTCTGACAAGCACTGATCTTTTTGCTCTCTCTATAGTTTTGCCTTTTTCAGAATGTCATAAAGTTAGAAATATACAGGTTATAGTCTTTTTAGATTGGTTTCTTGCATTTATTATACGCATTTAAGTTTCCTCTGTGTCTTTTCTTGGCTTCATAGCTCTTTTTTTTTTTTAATTGCTAAATCGTATTCCAATGTTTGGATGTACCACAGTTTATTTATCCATTTACCTACTGAAGGACATCATGGTTATTTCCAAGTTTGGACAATTATGAATAAATCTGCTATAAACATCCATGTGCAGGTTTTTGTGTGGGTATTAGTTTTCATTCCTTTGGGTCAAAACCAAGAAGTGAAATTGCTGATCATTAGGCAAGAATATGTTTAGTTTTATAAGGAACCATTTAACTGTCTTCCAAAGTTGCTGTACCATTTCACATTTTCAGCAGCAATGAATGAGAGTTCCTGTTGCTCCACATGCTTGCCAATGTTTGATGTTGCCAGGGTTCCAGATTTTGGCCATTCCAAAAGGTGTGTATTAATATTCCATAATTGTTTTAATATCACACGAAATTATAAATCTAAAATCACCTTATGAATCTATGCATATATATATACACACACACACACACACACACATACACACACACACACACACAAATGACCAAAGGATTATTCCAGATTTAGTTAAGGATTATTAAATATTAGGAAGCCACTTGAAATAGTTCACCATATTAATAGATCTAAGAAGAAAAATCAACATCAACATAAACTCTCAAAGATATTTGGTAATATTAGACACAAATACCTAAAGATATCAAAACTTTTAATTTATACATATTTACCTTTAGAAATTACAGTAAGCATGGGGAAGAGCACAGAATTCCATACTACCACATAATCTGAGGAGTTGAGAGAACAGCGAAGTTTTTCCTCAGAATGTACATACAAAGAAATATGAAAAGTAGGCACTTGAGGTGGAGTGGTCAGGGGAACTGGCACTCCATGAATCAAGAATAACCCATGTGGATAGTCTAGAAAGGAAATAAGAGCCTTAATATGTCAAGTGAACTGAAAGAAAGTGGGTATTTGTGAGGTGGAGAAAGGGTTTGGAGGAGTAGACTAAGACCAGATTAAATAAGACTTGTAGCTCTGGAAAGAATATACTAGCACATCTGAAGACAATTCAGTAATGTGACAAAAACAACCTCTTGTGAGTGATCCTATGAAAAGCACTAAAAATAAGCACGGACTTAGACAAAAAATATTTAACAAGGTGCTACTTATATATGATGCAAAAGTGCAATAGTCGGTAATTAAATTTTGTTCTTTTCAAAGAACAAGTAATACTATGTTATGTTAAAGTAACTATGTTCCAGAAAAAAATATTACTTATAAAAAAGTATGTTCATTATATATTTGAGTTGGAGAATGGACTCTTCCAAATTCCCAAAAGTTGCTGAAATTACTGTACATTTAATTCTTATCAATACAAAACATGGAATTTTTGCACTTTAAATCCAAAAACAATTTGTTAATGGAACCATATATAAGAAAGACACAATTTACAGTTCCAAGTTATGCCTAATTATTTTTAGGAAATTCAAATGTATTGTTTGGTAATTAGCATATTTATTATGCTTTATTGTTAATGATAACTAACACTAGAGCATATAAGGTCCTAAAATATGGTCAATGTTATTATTTTCAGAGTCTCATATGTTATGTTTTATAGTTTTCATGGAACATTTAAAGTTTATGGTAAGTGACAGAAATTAGAATGCTAATCAGGGGCACCTAGGTGGCGCAGTCGGTTAAGCATCCAACTTCAGCTCAGGTCATGATTTCACAGTTCGTGAGTTCAAGCCCTACATTGGGCTCTGTGCTGACAGCTCAGAGCCTGGAGCCTGCTTCAGATTCTTTACCTCCCTTTCTCATGCTCTGTCTCTCCTACTCATGCTCTGTCTCTCTTGCTTCCCAAAATAAATAAACATTAAAAAAAAAAAGAATGCTAATCAGCAATTCATGACTAATTCCTTAAAAATAGAATTTAACTTTCAACAGTACTCAAGTATACTGAAGTTATGTTAGATAGTTATTAATGTCATTGTGTTCTTGACAACTTCAGTTTAAAAATCCCTCAAATTTATATTGCTTGTCAATTAAAGAGTAATTGATATATGTAAACATTTTAGGCAAAATTTTATTATCTTTTAGACTTCTCAATCACTGATGATGAATGATAAATTATAAAAAAAACATCTTTATGAATCATGAAGAAATTATAGGTTGACTATAAGCAACTTCATTTCAAAATAAAATATCAAATACACATAATTATTCTCTGGATAATTCAGACTACAAGACTTCTAAACAACCTAACAACTTTTTGGAAAATAAATAACAAATAGAATGTGTCCTGAAAATCATTGTTTTATTCTTTCCTTTCTTCCATTAAAAAAGTTATCCCTTGGAAGAAGTAAGATTTCAAAATTAAATAAATTTTATATTTACCTCTAGCATTAAACATGATTTTCAGGACTATTTCATAAATTTATTTTTCCTAACTAAAAGCTCTCACATCCATTAAATCTACTTAAATGGGATCATAGAGCCAATTTATCTATCTATCTATATCTATATCATCTATATCTATATATTTAATTTTTGAGACAGAGAGAGAGAGTGGGAGAGTGTATGAGTGGGAAAGTGGCAGACGGAGAGAGGGAAAGAAATCTTTAGTAGGCCCCATGCTCAGCACAGAGCCCAATGCCTGGCTTGATCCCAAAAACATGGGATCATGACCTGAGCCAAAATCAAGAGTCAGACATTAACTAATTGAACCATTCAAGTGCCCCAATAAACAGTTTTTTTTTTTTTCAAACAGGCCTCTTATTCTTAACATTCTCATAGAGCCACTTAGATTTCACATAACACATTATTAGAAGTCACATTTATTACTGATAATTCAAAACTTAGGAAACTAATTTTAGAATATTACACTATTTACAGGAAAATCTCCAAGTCTCTAAAAAACCTAAAATGCGAATTTGTTCATGAAGAACGTTATCAATCAAACTTTACGATGTATCAGTGAACAAACATATCCGTTTCCCATTCTCAATTTTAGACAACAATGTGGCATGAAAGTCAAAGATTTTAGATACATAAAGCTTCAATTTTTTTACTCTGTGTCTTATTAAAGGAAAATGGTACAATATTTTCAGACCATATTCTCTTACATAATAAAAAGAAAAAAGTCATATGTGTCGAGATTTGAATTGTTTAATATCGGCAGATCCTTCCAGCGATGGAAGGTCAGTGGGTGCACGGTGAAGGACAAGCATCTCTCTCTTATCATAACAGATATTTAATTAATTTCTGAGGTATATGAAAATCCCTATATCTTAGTGACCTCTGAAGTTTGTATGTGACAGCTTTTGCAAAGTCAAAACTGGCATAATTGCATGATAAAACTAAAAAATAACTTAGGGGTCATTCACTATTTATACTCTTCTCATCTAACAGATAAGCTAACTTTTCTCAAGAAAGATTAAATGATTTGCCAAATGTTTATAATTGACCAAAACTAAAATGCAGGTTTATCTCATTAATATGTTTTTCTTTATAACAAATTTGTATATAATATAAATATTTTTAGATGGTATAAATACCAGATTAGGTAAATGACCCATAGCAGAAAGCAAATGCATTTTATGTGGTAGCTTCTTTTCAATAAGAATAAATGAAGAAATCAATCAAGTAATCAATCAATCAACAAACGATTTAATAGTTTCAAGTTCCAAGAGAGCCTGTACTTCTGTCCTCTAGTAATACATATGGAATGGGGTGGCTGGGTGGCTCAGACAGCTAAGTGCCAGACTTCAGCCCAGGTCATGATCTCACCATTCCAGAGTTCAAGCCCCATGTAGGGCTCTGTGTGGATAGCTCAAGTCTGGAGACTGCTTCAGATTCTGTGTCTCCCTCTCTCTCTGCCTCTCCCACACTCATGCTCTTTCTCTCTCAAAAATAAATAAACATTAAAAGAAACTTAAAAAAAGAAAAAAAATTCATATGGAATGAGCTGCCAAAATAGTTCAGTTGGGAGAGCGTTAGGCTGAAGAAATACACATGAAGTCATACTCTATTATAGCATACATACAGAAGATTGTGTAGCATATCTATATATACATTATGGTAATTAGCACATTACAGCACTTTGATATAACTGATGTCTTAGTCTATCTGGGCTGCTATAGCAAAAAGATCATAGATTAAGTGGCTTATAAACAATAAACATTTGTTTCTCACGATTCTGAGAAGTCTAAGACCAATATTCTGAGTCTGATGAGAGACCCCTTCTCTGTTCATAAAAGGCCATCTTTCCTCTGTGTGCTTGCATGGTGAAGAGCCAAGGAGCTCTCTAGGGTCTCTTTGATAGTGACATTAATCCCATTAATTAGGGCTCCACCCTCATGCCCTAATCATCTTCCTTAGGCCCCTTTATTTACCAACACTTTAAAGATTAGATTTCAACATATGAATTTTTGGAGGGACACAAACTTTCAGCATATAGCAACTTAGTTCCCTCCGGGCCTCACTTACATCATTGTCAAATGTGTTTTAGCAAATATAGGCAGGAAAAAGTTTGGATTAGAGAGAACCAAACCAAAAAAAAAAAAAAAAAAAGAAAGAAAGAGCAAAAAATAAAAGTAGTAGAAGAGGAAGAATGTTATACCACTTCAAAATTGTTACCTAGGAAGAGGGATTTTCATTCGTGTGAAAGTTAACTAAATTTTCAGGTGTGTGAAGAGTTCAACTGAAGTAAAACACATACCACGGCAACCACGGTTCATACAAGTAAAAGTAAGTGAGAGTGTGAACACTAGGTTATTAAACAATTTAAGTACCATTCTACATTAGCAATAGGCTTGTGGAAGATACATAGAATTTCTTTTTTTTTAAGTTTATTTATTTATTTTGAGAAAGAGAGAGAGAGAGCATGTATGTGCAAGTAGGGTAGGGGCAGAGTGAGAGAGAGAGAGAGAGAAAGAGAAGGAGACAGAGAGAATCCCAAGCACGTTCTGCACTCTCATCCCAGAGCCTAATAGGGGCTTAATTTCACAAACTGCAAGATCATGACCTGAGCTGAAGTCAGATGCTTAGCTGACTGAGCCACTCAGAAACCTCTCTCTCTTATTTTTTTAAGTTTATTTATTTATTTTTAGAGATAGAGGAGGAGAGAGTGCATGCCCACTAAAGGGGTAGGGGCAAAAAGAGAGAGGGAGAGAGAGATTCTGAAGCAGAATGAGCTGACAGCACGGAGCCCGATGTGGGACTTGAACTCACCAACTGTGAGATCATGACTTGAGCAGAAACTGAGTTGGACATTTATCCTACTGAGCAAAGCTGGCGCCCCTAGAATTTCTTTAAATAAAAAGTAGCAGTCATATTTTAATTTAGAGCTACTACCAAAAAATAAACAACAAAATACATCTAACACTCCCAAAAGAAAACATTTCTCACATTCTACTGAGTTTATTCTCATAACACAATCACACCCTCACAAAACTGTCTCACTCCTAAAGACTTATCTAGCTCTCATGTGATTATGGTTCCAGGAACATGGCTCATTTTAAATGTTATTTCCTTATTTTATAAATAAAAGTAAGAAATAACCCATAGGGCTTAGGTAGAACTCTCTGTATGAGATGAGAACTAGTTAATTGGGGTCTCTAAGTACAAACGGATATTATGAGGATCTTACATAGACTATTTCAATTCTTAGTTTAGGATAAAATAATATAAAATGAATATTTTGAGTAACACATAATTTAATGAGTTGCAATATAATTAATCTACCTTAAAATAATAACATTTTGAGAAGAAAGACTATCCTTCAATAAATTTGTATGGAAAATAATATGGAGCTATCTCCAGGCTCACATAAAGAAACACCTTTTACCATCCTGTATTGGGTACGTTCCTTTTTAACAACATGATCTGTTTTGCTGATATCATTCACTTTTGTCAAGTTTATTAATTGGGGTGATGGGCACTAACACAAGAGCATTGCAATTTACTGAGAATTTCCATAAATCAGGTTGCATTATGCTCCAAGAGAACATAAACCAGATATTTGACATTTTTTTCATCGGTGTTGTGCAATAATGCTATTTTCTTAATCTTCCACTGAATAAAAGTAACTTTATTCTAACTGAAATCAAAAGCAGAATGTTCTTCTATAACTCATAATATAGCCTTTTAAACAGACACTGACACTTGAAATTTGTTTGTACCCTGAATTAGTTCATTTCACTGTCACTGAGAATGCTTTCCTTTCCTATCCATTTTTCCATAATACATTTATGATGAAAGGAGTGTGAAGGAACCAAATTCAAAAGTAGAAAGAAGTAATGTTAAAATAAAGGCACAGATTTGTCCCTCTATTGTACTTATTAACTTTTGCCCAGCTCCTGCCTCACCCCCTCCTTTGGCTCTGACCACCAGGACACTACGATATGCAGAGCTGGATGGGGAATCAGGAGCTACTTAGGAAAATTGCTAGGACTTAATTTGCAAAAGGTGGCATTTTGCCTCATTGTGGATTTGGATACACAATGAACAATTTGATATTTCTGGTAAGCACCTTAGAATATCTAGTTTCACCGCTGCCAAGAGGGAGCTATTAAGCCTTAATTTGTAAGCCCGGGGAGCATAAAAATTCAACCTTAGTCAAGAAAAAAATGACAGATCTCTTTTCTGAAGACCCTTGTAGGAAAAATTTAGGCTTTTCGCTAAGAATTATGATACAATAAAGTGGTTTAAAGAATTATGTCTCTAATGAGTCTTTGATATAAATGAACACAGATCTTAAAAAGACTGTATAATGTTCTACTTGCTACAAAGAAAAGTATGCATTTCTATTTTTAAAATAACATCTAGCCCTGATGTAGCTTTTCTCAAATTTACGCTAACACATGTATGGGTGAATACACACGCGCACACACATGCAAACACACACACGCAAACACACACACAGAGACACACGCACGGGCACACCCCACTGAAAAACAAAGAAAATGACAACTGAAAGTAAACTTATTGCTAAAATTAGGGGTTGACTTTCCAGTAACTACGAAACTGATAGAAAGAAATCGAAAGTCTTAGTTACTAAAAACCAATTAAATCTGCTTTCTTAAAGAAGAAAAATATAAACAGGAAGCTCTCACTCAGGTGCCAGAGTTTAAGAATAGCTGGTTGCATGTTATTGTAGAATAGGAGTGAGAAGATAGAAATGGCACTGCAAAATTCATACATAGTGAGAATTGCAAGTTTTTTGTTTGATTGTTTTTACTTCTTTGATGCATACTATCAGAAAATCAAGTAGTATGAATAAAAGGTTTTCTCAAATTAAATGAATGTCTAATACACCAGGGTATCGGATTTATGAAGACGTCTCATTTAGCTTCCTCTTTTATTCTGTCCACTTCTTTCTCCAGCGTTGTAACTATTATAAAATAAAACAATGGCTCTTGTTTTATCACTACAATAGTATCCTAATTGTTCCTTTGCCTGTAATCTTTCTCTTACCAGTTCCCTTGCCACACTGGAACAAAGTGATCTTTTGAAAATTTATATGCAGATATGTCATTCCCTTTGCTAAAATCTTTGAGTTGTGACTCATATTTGGGGGGCAGTCCAAACTTTCTAATAGTATTTAAAAAGCTCTTGCATTATATGCATCATTTTTTATTATTTCAGCTCCATTTCCTGCTACAGCCAGAAAACAGTAAGGTAGACAGAATAATGGCTCGCCGGAGATGTTTACATCCTGATTCACAAAAAGCTGTGCATCTGCTACTTCAGACGGAAAAGGGACTTCGTAGATGTTATTAAATAAAGAGCCTCGACATAGGGAGATTATCTGGATTAGCTGGGTAGACGCAATATACTCATAAGGAGGTTTAGAGTCAGGAAAGGAGGTATAATAACAGAAACGAAGATGATAGAAAGAGAAAGAGAGGTTAATATTGACCTTCTGACTTCCAGAATTAAGGGAAAATACATTTTGCTGTTTTAAGCCACTATAATTGTGATTTATGACAGCATCGGTAGGAAACTAATTAGTTAGTAAAGGCAAAAAAAAACCCAAAAAACAAAAAAACAACTAAAAACAGTGCGTAAATCCAATCAATGAAGCAATAGAAAGCAAGAGGCAGAGATTAGATATGAGGAACCATAGTACAGAAGCATTATGGACACTGTGGAAAAAAAAAAAATAAAGAAGCTCTAAATAAATGGTTACCTAATTTATGTGAATTGGAAGACGCGATATTCTTTTTGTTTTAAATTTTTAAGTTTATTCATTTATTTATTTTAAGAAAGAATGAGGCAGAGGGAGAGAGAGTCCCCAGCAGGCTCCACAGGATCAGGTCTGAGCCCAAAGTGAAGTTCGAAACCATGAACCATGAGATCATGACCTGAACCAAAATCAAGAGTCAGACACTTAACTGACTGAGCCACCCAGGATCCCAGGAAGATACAATATTCTGAAGACTTAAATTCTTATCAAAGAAACATGCTTTACGTCATCCCAATCAAAAACTCAAAAGCTATTTATATTAAATGACAAAATTGTACTAAATATATGTATAGAAAAGCAAAAGATCTGATAGAAGAACTAAGATAATCTTGAAAAAAGAGAATTTATACTGCCACATACTAAGGCAGTATAAATTATAAAAATTGAGATAGAAGCATTGAATTCACAGTTTTAGAATAAGAGTATAAGAACAAACTCACATACATGGTCTCGATTTTCAAACGGACAGCAAAGCAATTCCATGGACAAAGGAGCTCTTTTCGTTAAATTGTGCTGGACCAACTGGATATTCTTATCAAACAAACAAACAAATATTGACTCAACCTCACAAACACTCAAAAATTAATTTAAAAATATGAAAGTTAAAACTGTAATGCGGGGCGCCTGGGTGGCTCAGTCGGTTGGGCGGCCGACTTCAGCTCAGGTCATGATCTCGCCATTCGTGGGTTCGAGCCCCGCGTCGGGCTCTGTGCTGATAGCTCAGAGCCTGGAGCCTGCTTCCGATTCTGTGTCTCCCTCTCTCTCTGTCCCTTCCCTGTTCATGCTGTGCCTCTATGTCTCTCAAAAATAAATAAACATTAAAAAAAAATTTAAACAAAACAAAACAAAACAAAACAAAACTGTAATACATCTAGAAGAAAAATAAAGAGAGAATCTTTGCACCTCAAGGAAGGCAAAGATATGTCAGATAGGACACAATAGCATTAACTTTAAAAGAAAAAATAAGATTGAGAGCATTTCCACCAACCATGTGTTGGTTCCTGACCTTCTCAGGAGCTTCCAGGGTGTAATCTGAAACTAGCCCTCGCATGGAGGGCAGGGAGAGACTGAGTCAGCCCACTTTACGTTTGCAGGTGGAAGATTTCATAAGCAAGGAAACTTACATACGAGGTTGGATCTGTAAAGTTGCAAGACAGGTAGATCTCCACACATGTCCACCAAGTCTTAAAAGTTTATTATATAGAGGATTTAAAGATTCAGACATGATTACCTTACAGGTGATCTCAGCGCATTACTATCTCAAGGCTATATCTTCAGGGCAGTCTCTAGGATGGGGAAGGCAAGTAAAAGCTACATTGAAAGGATAGGGGAGGTGATACAATTCTGATTGCTGGGGTCCAGCTCATGGGTCACCCGACAGTCATATCTTCTCAATGACCTCTCCTAATGCTCCACCCCCTATGACCAGCTATTACAGTCTCACAGGCCCCTCTCTTCTGCAATGGGCCCTGAGCTGTCAGCAAGGGGCTTCACTAGTATAGAGCCTCCTTTGGTAGCTATCTGGTGGCATTGGTTGCCACAGCAGCGATACAGGCACAAGGAAGAGAAAATACAGATTAAACAATGATTCCCAAAATCAGTGGCAATATTTTCTACCAAGGGATTTGATTCATTAAGTCCTCTAAACTGGGGATTGAATGACTCAGGGTGTTGACTTGTGACCTCATGTGATTTAATAAAGATTGTACATTAACAGACTCATTAGGTGTCAACATAGAATATTCTGTTTGGACAATGACACAGGTGCTCCTTGTGAGGTAGCAGGCAGTAATAATGTCCGAGGCCATTCTATTTTAAAGGGTAGCTTTTCGCATTAGAGACATTTTAGTGTAAGTAAGGACAGGCTTTGTTGCTATCTTTCAAGGCTTGCTGGGTGAATTTAGCAAGGGCTTCTACGTGTGCTATAACATCCTCTAGGCCAATGGAGGACAGCAGCCAAATATATGTACCAGTGGAAAACAGAACAAGCCCACCTAACCTTAAAAAGAGAGAGGTTGGCAGCAGCTTTAGTAGCTTGACCTGGTTGTGCATACCATATATGTTGGCCACGGGAGGCAGCACTGTCAGGAGTAAGGAGATAAACTGGGGGGAAGGATATGCCAGACCAGAAACCCTACTTTCTCCACTCCTTCAGTGGTGCGTGTTCCATTCCAGGTATAACACGTTTCAACAGGCCTGGCTCATAGCAGAGCAATGGGATCCGAATGAGGAGTTGGTAATTCCTTTCCCAGGTGTGAGGGGGCCTGGTGCTTTCAGAAGCACAGCGAATTAATCAATGATGGGAGTCAAGGCAATGGTTGTTTCTGACAACCTCCATACTTCTATTTTATTGGATGCCTTGACAAGGGTTCCTAGTCTGACAGGTGGGGCAACAAGGCCTACTTATTAATCATTCAAATGTATTAGAGCCTGGGACAGTACTTTAGTCCACCGGGTCAGAATGGTTTTACCTGTTAATTATTTAAACTGCTGCTTTGATATTCCATTTTTCTTTTTTACCAATCCTATTGCTTGTGGATTGTAGAGGAGATGGAACTTCCATTTAATGTCATGCTCTTTTGTTTAGTCTTGCATATCATGGCCTTTGAAATGTGATTCTTGATCACTGTCTAGTTTATGAGGTTATCTATGCAAGGTACTTTGGCTTCTTTAACTCCCTCATGGTGGCAGCCTGGTTTGCACAGTGGCAACTAAAAGCTTGGATTAGGTCAGGTGTAGTGGTTCCACAAACCAAGACACATTTAATACCTTACTAGGAGGGAACAGGTCAATAAAATCAATTCATAAATCCCTTACCCATTGAGAACTGCAGTGGATGGCCACAGACTCCTTTGGCAGTCGCCTTGGACATTGTTTAAAACACACAGAACATGCTGTTACTGTATTAACCAAGTCACTGTACTTTAAGGGCACATCTGGCATCCATGGCAATATGCCATCCCATCCAGGCCCTGCAGTGGCCATTCAAACTAAATCTGCTTTAACTACTTAAAGGTCAGTTGCCAGGGCTTATACTCTAGTTAGGGCATCCGCTTTTTGGTTGCCAGGCAGTATCTTTGTCTTATGAGCTGGGCCATGGAAGACATTGAGGACTGCCTCAGGCTCTTGCAGGTAAACCCCAGTGTCCTTGCATGCCTCCTGAGGCCACAAGGGCTTATTCATGATCGTCCATCCTTTAATTTCCCATTGCCAAACCATAGGGTTGTGAAAATTAATAGAACAAAACTTCATTGAAAATGGTACCTGGATGCCAGAAAGGGTTGTTCTTAAGTCCTACCATTCTTTGCAATTGCAGACCCAACAGGACCAAATCTACTTTGCAAAATGATACTATTTGGGCTACTACTTTACTACCCCAGTAGGAGGAATACAGTATTTCCTCTCACACACAGCAACCCAGCCAGTGAGAGACACTGTCACAACTCAATGAAAAACTACCATACTTCAAACTCCCAGTTTACTCAAATTCACTTTTTGTTTATAGCAGCCTTTCCATCTTCCCCCTTTCCTCTATAGAAGAGTTTCTGCCTCTTGCTTATGTGGACTTGCTATGATTTTGCCATAAACTGCTTGTCCTGGACCGGAATTCTTTGCTGTTCCCAAATAAATACTTTTGGGGGGCAGGTGGTAAAAGAACTGGTGGCTTTAATTTTAAGGTTAACAACAGTGTTAATCCCCATTAGAATGCCCCCACTGTCAGTACAGAGAGTTGACTGACAGGGCTTGTGAATGATCACCAGCTACACCGCTCTGAGCTCAGTCCACTGGCTGCTGTGTGAGAGGCTGTGCCTGGAGGAGCTGTGCACACTGCTAGAAACTGCTGCTCTATGGGGCTGTCAGGTTTCTGCCCCCTTCCAGAGCTGGGTCTCAAATCCTAACGGTACTCTCCTCTTCTGTTTTCTGTGCCCCCGTGTCTAATCCATGCCTTCTAGAGCCCAAACACATCTCACTCAAATGGTAGCCCTGCTTAGGAGATGCCCCAAGCTTTAATTTGTTTTACCAGTACTTTCATTTCTCAAAGGTGTTTTGCTGTTCAGATCCCCAGTCCCACAGATGTTCTTTATCGGGTGGTATAAGAGATGGAGGCACTGTGCCAGGTGAAAAATTGTTCTATTCTGTACTCTCACTAGCAAAATGTGAGTATTTCAGTGCTTTCTAGCCTTGATATTGTCAGCCATTTTGCTTTTAACCATTCTAGTAGTTGTGACACATGGTTTTAATTTTCATTTCCCTTAAGGCAAATTATGTAGAGCATATCTTCATGCATGTCTTGGCCATTCTTCTGTATGCTGTTGTGAGATGTCTGTTGAAGCATTTGCTCATTTTACTGCTTTTCCTGCTTTTTGTTTTTTTTTTAACTGTAGAATTCCATATAAATTCATTTGTTTGAGATACACAGTGAAAAATATATTTCCCCATAATCTGTGTCTTGCTTACTGATTACCTAGATTGTATATTTTAATAAACAAAAGTATTTCATTTTGATGAAGTCTAATACATAATTTGCTTCCTCTATGATTTATAACTTATTATATCCATGAAAATTTTGCCTTGCCCAAATTTACAAAGGCATTCATATTTCCTTTAGAAACTTTGTGATTTGCTGTTTTCAGTTTATATCTATGGTCCACTTCAATTTTGTGTGTGTTTCAGTTGAGAGAGGGGTTGAATTTTATGTTTTTGTATTGGGCATCCATTGATTTTAATGGTATATGTGTGGCCCTTTTTCTCTACAGTCTATTCCATACAATATAGATACTCTTCTTATGCTACTTGGGCTCTTTCTCTCCACGGTGGAAAATCTGCACACAGATCAGAATCTAATTCCACAGTAGACTACACCCACTTCCTCTCTGTGTAGGTCTCCAAAATCAGCTGTCACTCTGAGAACCCTCTCAAGGTCATCATGGCTCCTTACCCAGTAATGTAATAAAATAGATGCCCACATGTTCTGTTCAACATAATAAGTTTAGCATTTACTTTTTTTAAAGTTTATTTATATATTTTGCAAGAGAGAGAGAGTGAACTTGAGTGAGGGAGGAGCAGAGAGAGAAGAAAGAGAGAGAGAGAGAGAGGAAGAGGGAGACAGAGAGAGAATCCCAAGCAGGCTCTTTGCTGTCACTCCTACATGGGGTTCGATCTCATGAACCATGAGATCATAATCTGAGCCAGAATCAGGAGTTGGAGGCTTAACTGACTGAGACTCCCAGGCACCCCAGCATTTACTTTTTGGCATAGAAGAAAAGTAAGGGAAATTTGAAAGTTTTATATTTTGAATTCACTTGTTTTGGTAATTTTATTTGCCAATTGTTTATAGCTAGAATATAGAAATACAGTTTTATTTAACTAGTTTCCTGTTTTGTTAATTTTATGCATTAATTCTACTATTTTTGTAGACTCCATAGATTTTTCTACATAATCTATTTAGTCATCTGTGAAATCTATATATGAAATTTCATATTTCATTTACAATGTAAATGTTATATGTTAAACTTAGCTTAACTATTACATCAATGATTTTTAAAATTTTATCACATGGAAATTCTACTGCAACAAGTGTTGTCATCATGAAAAAATACTTAACAACATAAAATCTAAAACATAAAATTAAAATATATTGAAATTTATAATAGTATTATGTTTACATTTTATTTTTTTATGTTTATAACAATTATGTTTTAACATTTCAGAAAAAAACAGTTATTTAATGCATGTAGGGTATTAATTGCTTCATTCTATAAACATTTTTGAGCATCATATGTCTTGTCACAAATGATTAACCTCAATATTAAAAAAGAGTATGATACCTAATTGATACTGTGCTGAATGTTCTCTTCTGTTAATAGAACACTTTTCAAAGTGATGTATGTGCATTCATGCATATGACTAGTTATATAACAGATTTGAATATAATAAGCTCTATACAAATGTATACTTATATATAGAAAGTCACGCATTTATTTTGAGTGGGTACAAAGTAACTATATATAGATATATATATTATTATTTAGATTTTTATGAATATTTTAAATCTTAATAAATACTACCTTTAAAGGAATTTAAGCAACTTGTTCATTAAAGATACACACAAAAAAGGGGCAATAAAATACAAAACAAGTACTGCATGATCTCACTTATATGTAAAACCTAAAACAGTCAAACTCATAGAAGCGGAGAGTCCAATGTATACCACCAGGAACTGGGGATTAGGGGGAAGTGAAAATTTTCATCAAGAGGTACAAATTTTCAATTATAAAAGACTAAACTCTAGAGACCAAACATACGAAATTGTGAATATAATTAACAATATTATTTTGTATACTTAAAATGGGATAGAGAGTAGATATTAAGTGTTCTCACCACACACAGAAAGAGAAAGAAAGACAGAAAGAAAAAAGAAAAAAAGAAAGACAGCCAGGAAGAAAGAGAGAAAGAAAGAAAGAAAGACAGGAAGAAAGAGAGAAAGAAAGAAAGAAAGAAAGACAGGAAGAAAGAGAGAAAGAAAGAAAGAAAGAAAGAAAAAGACTGGTAACTATGTGAGATGATGCATTTGTTTATTAATTTGGTCGTTGTGTTTATTTAACAAAGCATACGTATATACAAATCTCCTTAAATACATAAAAATTTTAATTGTCAATGATAAATAAAGCTGGGGAAAAATAGTGAAACTCTTTAAGTAAGTGAAACACAGAGGGAAAATGCCTTTTAATTTTCAGAAACACACACACACACACACACACACACACACACACACACACACACACACATACAACTACTAGCCAAATTAAGAAAAACTTTCATTCTGGGGCACCTGGGTGACTCAGTTGGCTAAGTGTCCAACTTTGGCTCAGGTCATGATCTCATGGTTCATGAGTCCGAGCCCCACATAGGATTCTGTCCTGACAGCTCAGAGCCTAGAGCTGGCTTTGGATTCTCTGCCTCTCCTCCACTGTGCTCTGTCTCTCTCTCTCTCTGTCTCAAAAATAAATAAATATTAAAAAATTAATAAAAGAAAGAAAAACTTTCATTCTAGTTCATCTTTTATTACCATAATACATTTTATTTAATTAATAAACATAAGCTGAAGGATAATCACATGAAAAGAACCACTAGAAGAACCTACAGAATGAAAAAGTTCCTTTATATTTATTCCAAATTTTTTTCTGGTTATCAGAGAAAGACATAGAATAATAAGCAAATACTGCCAATTCTATAAATAAGGTTATCATTAAAATTTCAAAAAAAATCCATTATGACATCATTCA
The DNA here is from genome assembly GCA_030068075.1 of Paguma larvata. NCBI lineage: Eukaryota > Metazoa > Chordata > Mammalia > Carnivora > Viverridae > Paguma > Paguma larvata. The sequence continues at coordinate 60,426,545 of CM057829.1, read as the reverse complement.
CAGTACCATTTTATGTTTACAAATATGTTGGTGGGGGGAAAATGTATTTAAGATTTTATAATTTCAGTGAAGACTGGGCTTATCCCACTAATGCAAAATTGAGTTAACGTATGTAATTTAACACACGCATAAAGTAAAGGAGAAAATCTTATTATTTATTTCCCTTAATTGAAGAAAAAACAATTAAAATTTAGCAGCAATTTTGGGCACTTGGTGGCTTAGTAGGTTGAGCATCCAAATTCAGTTCAGTTCAAGATCTCAGGAGCCCCTAATCGGGCTCTGAGGTGGCAGCACAGAGCTTGCTTGGGATTCTCACTCTGTCCTCTCTCTCTTACCCTCCCTGCTTGCTCTCGTTCTCTCCAAAAATAAATAAATTAATTAAAAACTAATTTAGCACCAACTCAAGATTTGCTTAAAAGAAAAAAAAATTTTGCAAGTTAGGGATAAAAGGGAACTTCCCTTGATAAATCACATCTATAAAAAAAAATATCTCAAAAGCAAACAACAAAGTGGCCAAATGTTGAAAACATTTTCTTTAATATCAGGAATAAGCCAAGCCTAGGGTGCTCAACATGACCGCTTTTCCTCATGACTAAATTAATAAATTGTATATTATATCATTATGTGTTAAAAATATGCAAAAGGCCACTGATAAATTATTAAAGTTAAAGAAATTTAGTGATTTGATGGATACTAAATGTTATGGAGGCCTCTTATATTTTTATTCACCCAGAAAAAATTTATTCAGACTACCTAATTTTTAAATTAACATTTATACTTACAAAAAGAATGCCACACAAATGAATCAATCACATGATTTTAAAATAGACTTTACAAATTCATTTAAAATGTTACAGTAATATAATTTATGACAGTTTGTTAATCACTTCATTCAATCAATTAATATTAACTAATTTAATATATATATATTAATAATATAATTAATGTTTTATATTTGTTTTGTATATTAAATTATCTTATAAAATACAAATGAAATATAAAACAATTGATGATTTTATTAGTTAATTAATAAATTAATAAATTAAAGGACCATAAATGTGTACACACACATAAATACATACAAACACATATTAATACACTGGGGGACTGAATATTGACTATATAATTCCCACTAAATATACCTACAGATTTCATGCAATCCTAACTAATATTGCAATAATTTTGTTGAAACTTGAAATATTTATTGTCCATTTTATACAGAATAGCAGATATCCAATAATAAACCACATTTGTAAAGAAGAACAAGGTGAGGAAATTTGCTATTAGATGCCAAAAAAAAAAAAAAAACAACTGTAACACTGTACTTAAGAAAAATGGAGACTTAGGACAAAATAGTCAATAGATAATAGAAGTCATTCATGCTATATTTTATGATATGATGAATCTCAGTTATTGGTATAATATCATTGAATCTCAAACAAAACAAGTAATTATCAAGTCATAGAAATATGTATACACTATGATTGTATTTATACAAAAAAGGGCAAGGCTTAATAACACATTTTGGGAACAGAGTAAAATAAATACCATCAAGAGTAAAACTACTACAAATTTCAGTATAATATTTCTTGTGGAGGTGAAGAAGAGGAATACAATGGGGGTGGGGGAGTGTAAGTCTCTAATCACTGTTAAAACTTTATTTCTGGAGCTGTGTAATGGATGGATATGGATAATAGTTGATAGAGCAAGTGCTTTTAGGGGAAAATAAATTGTGTTCTAATAAGAATATTGTACGGTTTGTATAATTAACTATATATATGAAAGACTGTTCATCTGATCTGTCGAAAATCCTCACAGTTGTTTACTGTCTGTGAAGTAATAGCCATAATGTTCAGACAAAACCATTCGTCTCTTTCCTTGGTCCATAATACTAGATCAGAAAAAATGCCATTTACCAACCTCAAAAACTTAAAGGATGCATGAGGAATGTCTCTGTCAACAACTTCACAGCATTTTTATTCACAGAAATGGACCTTCCAAAAACTTTATGGTATCTTTTATAGGCCATGGAAGATTAAGGTAGACCACTAAAACTCTAATCAACTGTTAATCCCAGCTGCAGCCTCTTTCTCAGGTGTTCTGTCTTTACCAGAAGAGACCGACATAGCCTCTGAATCTTGGCATGTGGCTATTGAAAGCAAGAATGCAATCTTCATTTCCCATCAGTAAAGGACAACAAAAGCCGTTAACACTCAACTGGGATTTTCAGCAGTAAAGATTTACTGCCTTGCCCAGTGATAGGTTCAGCATTCTCTATTGGTTTGATAGGCTGGGATATTCAGGAACCTATTCCCCCAAAATAAATAACAATCTACTACCAAGAAAGTGCCCTTGCCTTTAGTAGAACTTTAAGCATTTTGGAGACATTGTATAGCACCTTGAGAAAATTGTTCTAGTTGATTTATCAGGTGACTTAGGATTAATTACAAGGACTCAGGACAAAAAAAAGGGACTGTAGTTGTTGCACTGATGCATCTCTTTCAACACATACTTATGACCTCACAGGCGATGCTATACGCCAGGTGATGGAGAAGGAAAAGAATCGTAGAAGGGTCGTATCGTTATTTTGGTGTCGGATGAAAAGAATCACTTAACTCCAATAAATGGTGGCTTGAAGACAGTGATGAAGGCTGACATATTTTCAGTGAGCATACATTTGAACACTATCTATTTTGGGAGTAGAAGGAGTGACAAGTCTGATTCAATCATCAAGGCCTTAAATAGAAAAATTCAAAGATAAGAAACAAAGTGGCTAGAGGAAATGACATGTAGATAGACCAATGGTGACAGGGATGGGTGGGAGGCAAAGTATGAAGATTTTTGAGCCTCCCTTGAATGCCCTCTAGCAATCACCACATGGGAGGCACCTAGTCAACAGGTGCACAAAATGACATTTCCAGTGAAAGTCAGTCTTGAGTCACTTCAGTGCTTGCACAATGGGTCTATGAATGAAGCGGTCGTAACATTGGAGATGGAGACTGTGCATGGGCTTCACAGAGTTGTCTCCCTCTTATCACAGATGATCTAGCTACTATGGCGTCTGGTATCTGACTCACCTGCCACAGAGACCAATGCTAAGCCCTCATTATCATATCACCCTTTGAAGAGATCAATAGGCACTTGGTGAAAAGTGATTCTATAAGATCACTTCGAACTTGAGATGTTAATGATTTGTCCTGACTGAGATTAGTACATATATAGTTATGGATTTCTCTTTCCTTGACAACATTTGTTTCAGAAAAATTACAAAATGTCTTATTAACTAAAATGAGATCCTATGGGACAACGCTTGAGACCAAGGGGCTGACATTATCATGGAGGACAAAGAAAATGCATAGGAACATAGGATTCACTTGTTTCATTTATTTATTTATTCATTCATTCATTCGTTCGTTCGTTCGTTCATTCATTCATTTACTTATTTATTTTCTTGCTTGCTTGCTTGCTTACTTATTTACTTACTGGAGTAGGCTCCAAGCCCAACATAGGACTTGAACTCAGAACCCCAAGGTCAAGAACAGTACACTTTACTGATTAAGCCAGTCAGGCATCCCTCATTTGTCCTATTTTATATCATTCAGAAGCTACTTTCATGATAAACCATTGGAACAGACCTTTAAAATTCCAATTTGAGGGCAATATCTAGAAATATTAGAGTAGTGTTTTCCAAAATGTAATGTCTGTTTTAAATAGTCTTATCTCATGCTTATTTGGTTTTCTGCCTGGACTCAGGAACAAAACAGTGAAAATAAAATTGGCTACACTCACCAAAACCCTACTGACTTATTTGGAAATATATGCTTCCTCTGCAAATTAGTCTCTGAGATTTTAGCAGTCTGGTTAACTAGTGATGGAATGCTTCCTCCAGGGGAAACCAGGAGGGTTCCATAGGATCTAGATCAAAGGCTAGAATTGATAACTGAATATTTTGGGTTCCTCATGCTAAATTCAGGAAGAAAATAAAGCAATTATGGCACTAGTAGGAGTAATCAATTCCGATTATCGTTAAGAGTCAATACTGCTGTTATATAATGGAGGCAATAAAAAATATGTCTGCGACTCAAAGGTTTCACTAGAGCACCTTTTGGTGCTCAGATGCCTGGTGCAACAGTTACAATATGGCATGTTCATGATCCCCAGATGTCTCAGACACTCTATAGCTAAAAGACATTTTTAATCCCACCAAACAAACAACTTAAATAAGCAGACATGCTGGCTAACGGTAAGGATGACCTAGAATGATTAGTAGCAAAGAGAAGTGATTATCAAATCTGAACTGGACACAACTGTGAGCAGGAAACATCATTTTCGCCTCTAATCTTGTTATAATTATTTTTCTTATAAATAATGATCAGGCACCAACTTGTAGACTCAGTGAAAGGATATTGTTTTAACATAGGGTGCAAGTGGAGCCGAGTGGTGCGAGGAGTGATACCATCAATGTCTCGCATCTTCCCTTGGATCACTTCAGTGTCTGTCAGCCTGGGGATACTCCCTAGCTGAAAGAGCATTTCCAGTCCACCAAATTGAAGACAGGAGCAAAGTGCAGGGGTTTAATAGTGTAGAAGCAGCATTCAAGCAGTTACTTTCTCAAGTTGGTGCATCATTGTCCCATCTTCTTTAACCTTTGGTGGAACAGCTCTGAGTACATTCTACACAGGCTTGTATCTAGACTTGAATGAGATAGAGCCCCAGATACCTACTGCAATAATCAGTGTCTTAACATAGGTTTATTGGAGAGTTTCTTGTTCTTTTCTCATTCCTCTGTTTCCTTACGATGCTTTCTAAGATCACCTTCCAAATAGCAACCACACACCTGGATAATTCTCTCGGGAGAAGTTTTTATAAGAACTCAAGTTGTTATAAATTTCCCTTTAGTTAAAAAAGAAAATTATAAAAAAAAAAGAAAATTATAGTTCATACTCGGCTTTTTACTCTGATTTTGGTCAGTTAACCCATGCATACGTGGACACACACACACACACACACACACACACACACACACACAGAGTGGTTTTTTTTTTTAACAGTATGTTATTTTAGTTATACATTCCATAGCCATGCAAAAATCATGGAAAAGTATAATACAACTGAACTAGTGATGACTGCAATTCACTAACTCATGTTAGTGAATATAAATAGTATTTATGATTACATATGAAATGCTATGCAAAAATACATTGATATCAGATTTTCAGTGTCCTATATCATATTATGCTTACTATAATATAAGCATGATGCATCTGTTTTTCTATGCCAGATTTATCAATAATTATAAAATAAACAACACTAACGTCTCAATTGACCTAAGGGATGCACTGACTTATATCAATAGAAAATTTAAGCAAGCCTGAGACACTTATTTAAGGTTTGTAGCAATGTTTTTAACAAATCCATTTCATTACTACATAGTATATATCATTAAATAGACATACCTTTGCACAGAATGTAAAAGTTGCTATAGACTGATAAATTACAATATTTCTCTTATGCAACTTGTTTGAAATAGAAAGGAGCACATACCCATATTATATTATTCCTTTATATTATATACAGTAGGTTCACAAAGAGGAACGAAAAAATTTAGAAGTGAATTTAAAGAAGGACCAAAGAGGAATTACACACACATTTATTTATCATTATAAAATTATCAAGAAAAGTGAGGCTTTTTGTAACTACAAAAGCACACACCTTTGCTGTATAGTAACAAAATGTGGATACATATTAGCAGAACCCCAGAAGCTTGAAGCAATGGATTCCCCAGACCACACTAGGAGTAATGATTCAAAATATGCATTACCAGAAGACTATAAAATTATCACTTCTCCCAGAATAGTTCTTCTCATGGTGGCTCTGGAATGAAGAAACGAAGGTCTCCTTTCTTATAAATGAGGGAATTGAGACTCACGAAAGGTGAGGTACAACATTTCTTAAAGTTACTTTTGTGATTACCCATCTTAGATGTTCAGAAAGACATTTCGGAATTGGTGAAAGACATTTTCAGTTGCACATAGGTAATTTTGTACATAATTTTAAACAATTTTTGATAGTAATACTTGTCATGAATCAAATGGTGCAAATCCAAGCAGATAAATTCAATCTAGGAAGAATCATTAGCAAACACCTGTTTTAAGAGCTATCCTTCCCAAAGAGATTAGGTCTACACTTCTATTCCACAGGAATATCTAACAGGAGACATCTAACCTGGGAGACATCTAACCTGGGACTAAAGTAATAACATAAGAGAAAGACTCTGGAGAATCTGGTCATTTCTACTTTTTTTTTTCTATTGAGTCTATTACCCTGATTAATAGTCATCTTTTCGTTTTTAAGTGCCTGATGTTTAAAACTTCTTACTTTAGTAAAACTACTTTGGAGGGGCAAGAAGAATTGAAATAGGTTGTAAATTATTAAAATTATACCACAGATGCCATTCTTCAATAGAGGATATTTAATAATCCTAAGGTCAAAAAAGTAGTAAGTGGCAGAGCTGAAATTCAAAGCTACGTCTGAATGCAAATTTCTTGAATTTTTTTCCCACTACACAGGCTATGGCTGGAGCTTAATTTAGCTTTCCAAACATGTATTTCCTCAGAAAATAATAAAAATGATATATTTTTAAGAAAATATAATCTTTGGGGCACCTGGGTGACTCAGTCAGTTTTGGCTCAGGTCATGATATCACGGTTTGTGAGTTCAAGCCCACATTGGGCTCACATTGATAGTGTGGAGCCTACTCGGGATTTTTCTCTTTTCTCTCTCTGCCCCCTCCCCTGCTTGCATTCTTTCTCTCTCTCTCTCTCTCTCTCTCTCTCTCTCTCTCTCTCACACACACACACACACACACACACACACACACACACTAAATGAATAAACTTTAAAAATAACATTATTAACAAAATAAGAAAATATAGTCTTTGCACAGTGTTAATCTGGTCCCCCATGGAAAGTCATTGAATGACTTGAATCCTTCAAATTCTCCATCATTCCAAATCTATGCCATATTCATAAAAGAAACTAAGCATGAAGGGCTAACCCAGGCACTCAACTGCTATAAGGGTTTTCCTCAAAACTCAACACGCTACAGTGAACCAGTGGATCAATAAATACAAATTTGCCTAAATAAAGTTACTTGTTGAAAGCCTAAAACAAAAGCAGGCTTCTTGACTTCTTAGTCACAACTTAAAAAAAAAAATCATTATTACATTGGTTAGGAATGTGAGTCCGGGGGCTGGGGGGAATATATATATATAAAAGGGAGAGAAGTAGAGATTGAGGGAGCTTCTAATATATTATTTGTGTTTCCTCATGTAAGTTATATGACTTTTCTGGTCTCCACCTTTCTTATTTGTACATTGCCGATGTTGTAGAGAAGAAAGAAATTGAACCTAAAAAACACTTAGAGATGGATCCAAAAGAGTGAGATGTTTTAAAACATCTATTGTTGTTACGGTTTTTGTTGTACTAGTAAACCAGCAGTTTTTCCCTATGGTTTAGGACAAAGTTGGTCTATGTCTCCTATTATAGGCCTTGCAGAACATAGAAGCAGGAAAACGCAGGTACTTTTCCCGGTATATAACACAGAACAAAGAATCAGGAATGTGGCTCCTCTAATCAAGGTACATGCCACTGTTATGACTTTGCCTAATTACCATTTGTTAACTGAAACACAGGGTGCCAGATGGTGACAACTATCCAAAAGAAGACCATGGGAGAAATTGAAATAGAGGTTTATTACCCTCAAGTTCTAGAAAAAGTTTTAGAAAAAGAACACACCCTCACGGGGCTACACAGGGAGGCTACACAGAGAGGTCAAACAAGGCCAAATGAAGCTGGAGAGAGAGGCAGGACTTGGAGCATACACGTTTACAGGGATTCATTGGTGAAGCACTTTGCTATTTCTGGGATGAGGCCAGATTGCTCAATTCAAACCAAAAAGTTGATCCTGGTAGACACTAGACTCCACGTTGCTGCTATTCCAGACATCCATCTAGATTCTTAGAAAGAGCCCTTCAGCCTGTAAGGATTTGGCAGTGAAATAACAAACAAACAAACTGTACAAACCTGTTCTGATGTAACTACTGGGACCGTTCACCTCAGATGGCTTCCTCTCATGATGGCCCACTTGATTTTTCCTTTGTTTACAGCCATGGATGCACTGACATGACACCACACAACACAGAACAAGCTCCAGTTCTTGGCCTTCCTGACAAATGGATACCAGTGGGTCTTCCTTCTCTGATCAGGACAGTAAATACCCCTAAATACCAATATTGAATTAAACAGGCACTGAGGCCTAGACCCCGTTCTTAACCATCTGCTTGAGACAGGGGTCATCAAGCCTAAAACATCTCCTTTCCATAGCCCTATTTGGCCAGTACTTAAGCCAGGATGAAATTGTATCACAGGATAAGAGACCGGGGAATGATGGAGAGCCCTATTGGAAGGGTGAGGCTAGCATGCCACTGAGTCTAAGTGGCAAAGGGATTGAATTCTTTCACAGAGATGGTCCCTCTAGATGTGATGTCCAAATGATCCATGCTACTAGTCTCACCCCTGATGGGGTTGCTACAAAGATCAAATATTGCTCCAATGTAACTGTCCCTATGATTGCACATACATAAAACCCATTTAGGGTATGCGCTTCTATGATTTTTCCATCACCTTCATGGGGTAAATCTCAGAAACACCTAAGTAGCATTACAAATATCTCCTTTAGCTTGGGATATGCTCCCCAGAGAGTGAAAAGGCAACTGCCTATTCCTTTGCTAAATGAGTCACTGGCCACCAGAGGGAGCTATAAAAATTTGTTTTACTAGAAGCAGACAGGCAACTCAGCCTTCAGAGAAGCCTTCAAGTTATGTAAAGCTAGCCTATCCTTAGCTCATGATTAACACCCAGCTTGATAGCCACATGGGAGGGTCACTAGCTCCCTTGGTGGGAACCACTCCAGAAGACTTCACCCCTGAGTGAAATGGAGAGAACATTGTCCCAGACTACATTGCATTAGTCCAAGAATTTGTCATTGAAGATAACTGTACCCCCTATGCCAGAGATAACACCACAGGGACACATCGCCAGCAGGAGACTTCATTGCTCACCGAGATGGTCTCACCTCCAAGTTCACCAAGGACTCAGCAAGACATTGCAGTTTGGATTGACACTTTTCCAGGAACAACCGATTAAATGTATTACTCTTGGTGAACTCAAGAAGTCCATTGGAATAATATTTCCCTGAACATGCCTCTGTTTTCCAGCTGACCCTCCCCAATACCAAGATGCTTGTCAAACTATGAGTATATCTATGTGTATATTTCCCCATTGTGCCAGGCCAGAATGTGCAATCAGAACCAGACTGCCTAGAAACAGTCCCCCATTTAAATCGCTTGTCTTTCCCATTCTCCTGACTTTCCATTTCTGAGTGCTTCCATTAGAATACTCAACCATGACTTCTGCTGGAGTCCCTGCTTTCTCTAGTTAGACCACAGGTTTCTCTTCAGCAAGCATATATCCCCTGTACCTGCTTCCAGTATTTTCCCTTCAATACCGTAATCCCATGCCACAGCCACTCTGCATTAGAATTTAGATATTGCTGGGTTATTGTTTTTAATTATTTATTTGTCTTTCAGTTTATAGATCTCCATTTTGGGGGTCTTTTGTTCATTTGGTGGTGCTATGTTTCTTGTGATCCTTGTGGGTTAGTGTTGATGTCTACAAATTTGAAGAAGTAGGCACTTTTTCCAGTCTCTACTGACTGACTTTGACAGAGACAGTTCTTCACTAGTTAACCCATCCAGAAATTTGGGTAGGCCAACTGGCAGGGTTCACTAGTAGATTGTTGCTGGTCTGGCATGGGTAGGCCTGGCAATGGGGCAGGCCTGAAGCCTGTGTTTGTAGGAACTAGTCAGGAACCTGACTCTATAGATGCTAAACAAGAACCTGGGACCAGGAGGGCCAGCCTAGAGCTGGGCCCATTGGTGTTGGCCTGGAACATGCATCTGCAAGGGTGGACCTAGAGCCTGAGGCTTTGGGATCAGCCTGGATGTGGAGTAGACCTGGCGATAGGGTCCATGAGGGTCAATCTCCTTCCCGAACACAGAAGATATCTCTCTCGGTGCTACACTGCCCAGGCTTGGGACGGAGTACTTTGGTGGCACTGTGAAACTCTTTTTCCTATCCTCTTCAATTAATCTTACTGTAATCTCATACCTAGATTCCTTAACTCTTGTGAAGGTATTTTCACATACGGATGATTGTTAAAATTGATGTGTCTGAAAGGGAATGAATGCTGGAAGCTCCTATTCTCCCATCTTGCTGACATCATTCCTTACCCTATTTGTTTTAAATTCCCTGTTAGATAACTCCAACTTCTGTGTCATATCTGAATCTGTACTGAAGACTGTCTATTTTATTAAGATTGTTGGGAGATTTCTTTTCTTTTCTTATGCCCCTAATATTTTCATTTGGATATATTGTGTAGAACAGTAGACACTGTGGTAAATAAGTTTCAAGTGTGGAAATGGGCCCACTTTTTCTTTGGCAAGATCTGCAGTGTGGGGGTTAGTGTTAATCTGGATAAGAGATGCACTAAGTTGTTGCTATGGTTTCTCACAGTGCATCACAGTTTTCAAATTTCTGTAGAGATACTTTGTATCTAAGATGGAGTGAGGTTGACCAGACTACTTTCTGTTGAATTCTGAGGTTTAAGTCATTCCTTTGACTGTGCCCCAGGTTTCTCTGAACAACCCTGCTCTTCTCCAAGCCCTCTCTGATCAGCATCTGCTGTTCCTTCTGATTAGAGACTCAATTTGGCAGTGGAGGGTGGAGAGAAGTAGGCGGTGAATATGTGCAATCTGTTATTCTGGTTCAGTCTTAGATCTGTGCCATGTATCTGGGACTTGAAGGTGTGGCTTCCTCAGTTCCTCAGCCCCTCCCTTAGTTACAGTTATGGGCTCAATGTATAATATAGCTCCTCTTTGAAGAATATATTATTATTATTATTATTATTATTATTATTATTATTAATGTGTATTTCTTTATTTAAGAGAAAGAGCATGAGCATGGGAGGGGCAGAGAAAGAGAGGGGTAAGAAAGAATCTCAAGCAGACTCTGCACTTGATGTGGAGCCCAACGAGGGGCTCGTTCTCATGAACTGTGAGATCATGATGGGAGCCAAAATCAATAGTCGGATGCTTAACCAACTGAGCCACCAAGTGCCCTTCAAGAATAGATTTTGAGACCTTCCTGTTTCCTTCCACTTATTGCAGGTAGGTGTTTATCAGTGTTTAAGTTCATTAGCGCTATTGGATGTCCCATGATAGAATCAAGTTTTTATTCCGTAGTGGAGATAGCCAAGAAGTATTTAGGCAGTGTTTCTTGACTCTCCCCCACTGGTGGTGTTCCCTTCCTCGGGTCTGTATCATAAGGAACATATCTTAGGGTGTTTTTGAGATCCTTTCTGTGAGAGTGCCTGGTGGGATTTCTGGAGAAAGAGCCTACAAAATGCTACAGACTCCTCCAACTTTCGCACTGTCCCTCTTGTCCACAGTCCACCTTCACCAATTTGTGAGCTATTCTAGCCAAAGAGTTCCTATCTATATACCTTGTTTCATTTTCCCACGAAAACACATGACTTCCTTCCACTCTTCCCAGAAACACTTTATCTCCTTAGATTTGGGGAGGCATTACTTGTTCTATGACCAAAGTGCTTCAATACATTTGGAAAACAAAAGGCATGAATTTGACATCAGTCAAGCTCTTTTTTGCTGTAATGGTGGAAAGATGCTACTACTAACAGTTCTGTACATCATGAGGTGGAAACCAGAGGCTTCATTAGTCTTTTAGAATATTAATGATTTTTTTCCTATTAACAATGCACAAGTATTAGCCTCTAACTGAATCAACATAGAGGAATCAACAGGTGAAAATATTGCTTATTTGGTATTTAATAAGAGAAGACTAAAAGAATCTGAAAGACCTTTGTATTTGTAAGTAAAATAATATTTTTATAATTAAAAAGCTAGCTTTCCAGGTTATTAAAATATAATTTATATTCTGTCAATTTTCAATTTGAGGTATTCTTTAATATTCAAAAATATTGAAATAGGAGAACTGAAAAAAAAATACAGAGACCCAAAGTTCATGACAAAGAAAAACTAGATATGCAGCATATCTGGCTGAGTTCGTTATTACCTTTCAGCATTTAATTGAATTCTGAACTTTCTGGGATGCAGGGCAGAAATCTAGGCTTGTTATCAGTCAGGTAAGGTTCTGTTTTGAATACCACTTCTGTGTTGTAATAGACACTCTCCCTTCTCTAGGGTTTCAGGTATACATTAGCAGTATATTAATTTAGGGAATGAACCCTGCCTATACACCGATGAAAGCACACACCTAGAGGGAAATCCTTGCTATTTGCACAGAAATGATTCCCTAATCCTACCTAAGGGAAGACCAACCTAATAAAGGTGGCAGTATATATAACTTAGATACAATACTCCCTCAGGAAAGCATCTTACTCATGAAAGTAAAATCTCTGAAACATTCTGCAGAATCTTTTCTCTATTAAACAAGTACCCCAAATTCTAACAATGTTACTGTTGGGTGTTTCAAAGGGAACGCAAAGTGAATGATTACTTTGATTAAAAAATATTTTATAAAATCTACATTTATTTTATTTATACATATATATTAATATGTATTTTATATATACATATGTATATTAATATACATTATATATACATATTTAAGTTACATGATTAAAGTCCAAATTAGATAATTTTCCATTTGTTTATTTAAATTTGTTATTTTATTTTGAGATGGACAGAGACAGCATGAGTGGGGTGGGGCAGACAGAGAGGTAGAAAGGGAGAGAGAGAGATTCTTAAGCAGTTTCTGGGTTTGAACTCAGGAAACTGTGAAATCATGACCTAAGGCAAAACCAAGAGTCTGCCGCTTAACCAACAGAGTTACCCAGGTGCCCCAATAATTTTCCATTGAAGTAGTAAAAGCATGATGTATCTTGACTTTTGTCCTAAATGAATTTGAGTGTGTGTGTATGTGTGAGTGTGTGTATGTGCATGTGAGTGTGTGTATACATGCATATGTGTGTGAAAGCATGTATGTGTATCTTCTACAACTAAAATCAGTATGTTTTCAATACAAAAGTTCTAGGGGTATTTCAGTGGCTCTCTTGGTTAAGCATCCAATTCTTGGTCTCAGCTCCAGTCTTGATCTCAGGGTCATGAGTTCAAGCCTTGCCTTGGGCTCTATTCTGGGCTTGATGCTTACTTAAAAAATAAAAAAGTTAAAAAGTTCTACAGATAACATAAGATGACATAGATCATTGTTTGTTTTTGTTTTTTTAATTTTTACTTTAAAACTCTTTGACTCGAAGTTTACTGAAATCTGGGAAGAGTGATTCTGGGTAAAATTTGACTTCTCAAAATAGTACATGATTATAGAGAAGAAGAACAGAAACGTAAGAAAGAAGAGAGTCCACACACACACACTCACACATGCACAAAGTTGATAGAAATGAGTCTAATTTTATCATTTGGTAGTGAACAAAGAAAGTTAGACACTTTGATAAAAATATAGGTAAGTATAAAAATCAGCCTGAAGTTTAGAACAATGCAATACAATGTGGGTGGGTTGTGCTTTCAAGAAGCTACCATATTAAGCATTTTAAATAAACTTTGCCAGTAATTTATTTAAAGACCAGGACAATAGTTTATTTTTAAGTAATTAGTAGTTGATAATTTAGAAAAATATAGAACTGAACTCTGATAAACCAATATCATATATCAGTGACAGGGGCTGGATATTTTGGGTAAGTTTCCTTGTTTTCATAATACATAATTAGAATTTAAGCAGGAAAATGTCTTTCTTACTTAGTTAACCACATATCCACTTTCATTATAAGAGAGCAAGATTGGTAATTATCATCAGTAGTCCCAAATTATTTAAAACCAACTCCGCATTTGATGATATATGATTTTTATATATCTCAGTAATATCTTGGGAACCTTTAGAACATGCCTTAAACAGAACTTAAAATTTAAAAGCAACATTAAAAATACTTGTTAGTTATTATAATTATACTACAACCTCATTTTCTGGATATCTGAACTTCTTTTCAAAATGTTTTATTTCCAACAACCGTTTGCAATCTATAGAACAGATTTCACCTTTTGGTTTTGGGTTTTAGAAAGAAAAAATTGTTTCACCTCTGGTACTTTGCTAAAAATTAAGTCCTATGTTTAATCTTCACATTAAGTACTAAAAATTATGATGATTTAACAATTTAATTGATCATCACATTAGTACTATTCATTTTAACTTTTTAAAAATTAAGTTTATGGGGGTTCCTAGGTGGCTCAGTTATTTGAGTCTTTGACTTTGGCTCAAATGATGCTCTCACAGTTCATGAGCCCGCATTGGGCTCTGTGCTGACAGCTCTGAGCCTGGAGCCTGCTTCAGATTCTGTGTCTTTCTCCTCTGCCCCTACCCTGTTCATTCTCTGTCTCTCTGTCTCTCTCTCTCAAAAATAAATAAACATTTAAAAAATTAAGTTATGAAGAATACCTATTTTATATAAAAATGACTGATAATAATAGAACTCCATGAGATTTTAATCAATTCTTCTTACGGTATCAGGGAAAGGTAATTTCTTCTGTAATTCTTCTTCTACAAATTAAATGCGTTTTTTTTGCAGTGTTTGACAACAAAGATGTTCATTTCTTCCAATTTGAGTAGTCACTTTAAACAGAGTTCTGAGCACTCCAATATTGAGTTTTACCCTGTCATTAATATACTGATGTGTAGCTATTATTATGACTTATGACTTTAAATCTATTTTTCGTCTTCAACTGTGAAGTAAAATTTCCATGTATTAACATCCCTTAATATTACTATGATGTATGGGTCATCAGACTTAATGAAACCACCATGATGAATGACACTATAATGGTTTAATTAAAATAAATGAGCAAAAAGTAGAAAAGATGAAATATAGTATAAGGATATATAAGTCACAGTCAGTTAAACAGATGAACATAACACAAATTGAAGTATTTAAAATACAAGTAATCGACCTCACAAAAAATTTGACCATGATACAATACAAATTAATGTTTGCAAATATATTATCCACAACTTCAACAAATATCCCCTAGACACTTCCCTAAATACCTTTTCTAGACAATAAGGACAGTCAAGATGGAATTATATTGCATTAGAGTGCATTATATTGGTTTATTAAACCTTAAAGAATCTCATAATATAATGTAATAATATGTGCTAAAAGACGTGGTCTTAGTCAGTCGGGGCTTTTATAAAAAATCCCATAAACAGTGTGGCTCAAACAATAGATACTTATTTCTCACAGATCTGAAGGCTGGGAAGTCTAAGATCAATGTTCTGGAGGATTTGCTATCTGGGAACCATCCTTCTGAATGGCAGATGGTCTGCTCCTTGCTGTATCTCCCATGAAATAGAGAGGAGAGAGAGGAGGCAATCTCTCTCCTGTTTCTTCTATATAAGGTGACTAATTTCATTCATTAAAGCCCCACTGTCATTACCTAATTAATTTCCAAAGGCCCTATCTCCAAATGCTATCATACTGGGGAATAGGCTTCAGCATATGAACTTTGGAGGGACACATTCAGTCAATAGCAGACACATAAAGAAGATAAAAATGGATAAGAACAATGATAGTAATAAGAATAAAATGCTATGGGGTAAAATTGTAGGCAAATTCTTATTAACTTGGGAAAGTAGCAAACATTCCATGGAGTCAGAGACATACAGTATTGTTAAGTTTTAAAATAATAATTCTGAAATTATGGAGGAAACTAGAATAGTTTAATATCTAAAATGTTAATTAAAACTAATTACTGCCTTCAGGTGTCCAAATATTTCACAGTCCTCTCATATCTTACCTTGAATGACAGGGAAGAACATTAGGAGTTAAAAATAAAATTATCTCCCAAAATAAAGAGCTATAAACTCATTTGTATTTTCCCCTTGTTATCATTCAGGAATAAAATCCCAAGTAATGGCCCTATTGACCAGAGTCGGAGATCATAGCGCTAATTACGTAGCCTTAATATTTCCTTTTATTATTGTGACTAGGATGTATGTGAGTTATTGTATGTGTGTGTGAGTGCGTGCACATGGGTGTGTATGTAATGGGTGGGCATGTATGCTAAACTTACATTATCAGTTGAAGTTCAAATTTATTATAGCAATAACCTAGTTTCTTTGTATCAGAATTATATATATATATATAATATAATATATAATATATATGTATATATAATATAATATAATATAAATATGTATATATATATATAATGATCTGCTATATCTCACCTTCTCAAAAAGACCATTTCTGACCTCATCTAAAACAGCACCAACACCCTCTCATCTTTTACTTTGCTTTACTTTTCTTCATAATATTTATAAGCACCATATATAATTGCCTTGAAGAGTACCTATCATATATGTCTATTTTATGTGTTTAAGAAATATTTTGACTGGGGTACCCTGGGTGGCTCCGTCAGTTAAGTGTCCAATTCTTGATCTTGGCTCAGGTCATGATCTCAAGGTTCATAAGTTCAAGACCTGCACTAGGCTTTGCACTGACAGGAAGAAGCCTGCTTGGGATTCTCTCTCTCCTTTTCTCTCTTCTCCTCCCCTGCTAGTGCTCTCTTTTTCAATATATGTGTAAACTAAAAAAAGAAATATATTGACTGGATTCATTAGTATAAAATAGTACATACAGAATTAATAATATATTAATTATAGAGTTTCATATGTCCAGAAAAATTGATAGTCATTTACTACATACGTGTGTGGTATGTGCATGTACACATCTATTCATGAGTATGTGTGCATGAATGTGTATACATCAATCTGTCATCTCTCTGTTTGTTGTTGCTGCTGCTATTGTTGTTTTTTATGCACAGGGAGATATTTACAAACTTTTCTAGAAATGAATGCTTTCTACCTAGTAGCTACAGTCATTATCTCTTTGAGCAAAGAAAGAATGAGAAAAGTTCAGAGGTAGGAAAGGAATATGTGAAGACTGATGTGAAGGAAAATCTTCCAGAAAATATTCTTTTCACTGCAAGAAACTATCTCTGCACAAAAGTGACCATGCTTTCAGTTTTTAACACTGTAGTTTCATATTATCCGTTTTTCTTTTATTTAGTACAGTAAAACCTTAGATTGCGAGTAACATGTTCTGTGAGTGTTCCACAAGATGAGCAAACATTTCTAGTAAAATTTAACCTCATAAACGAGTGATGTCTTGCAATATGAGTAGTATGTGAAGCCAAATGTCACATGATCACAACTAAGCCAATGGTTCTTGAAATTCGCTTTGATTATATGACTGCTTTGAATTACGAGCATATTTCTGGAATGAATTATTCTTGCATACCAAGGTTTTATGGTATTTTGTTTTCTGTGATTCATTCATTTTATTCCATCTAGCATATTTTATTTACTCTCATTACAGTATAATATGTCATGGTATGTTTATTTATGTTTAGGTTATTACCAGTTTATGAAATTCTTGTATATTTTGGTTTCATAAACACTCATATATTCGGGGTTTATTACTAGGCATAGAATTGCTAATAATAGTATACTGAAAATTTTCCAAAATGATTGTACCAAATGATATCCTACTAATGGTGCCTGAGAGTTCTGATTATTCCACATTCTTACCAATAATATATATTCCCTGCCTTTTTCTTTTTAGCCATTCTGGTAGGTCTGTACATTAGTATAACTTTGGAATTTAATTTACATTTTTCCGATATCCGGTAAAATAGAGATTTAGTTGTTTTTAGGACACTGATTGTCCTTCAATATGAAGAGCTCTTTAAAACTTTTAGTCCATTTTTATATATTTTTTCTTAATGATTTGTATGAATTTTGAATATATTTGTAAAATATCTTTAATCTGAATATTTCCTTTTCTGTGCTTCACCTTAAGGGTGTCTTTCAATGAACAGAAGTTCCCAATTTTAAATTTAATGATGTCCATCTTATTAATTATTTCCTTAGTGATTAATACCCTTTGTACTTTTATTTTTAAAGCCTTTGCCTACCTCAAGACCAGAAAAACATTTTCTTATATTTCCTTCTAAAAGCTATGTGGTTTTAGTTTTGAAGGGGAACAGAATATACCACTTCAAAATGCGCCTTTTTGGCAGGAGGATTATTAAAGCCTGATTATTTTTAAGAAGCAGTAGACATATGAAAAACCCTGAAAACTGTGTAGAAATTATCCTTTTGTAAAGAGACCTTGACATTTACAAAAGAAAGCTCCATTTATAAGGGTAGCTCCTTCTCTGTACTAGGAAGAGGAAGATGTCCAAATATCTAGAAATTCTTATCAATGGAAAAGGAAAGGACTTAAATATGTAAAGCAACTATAGCCTTGGTTACTGTGCTTTGCCTAGTAACCTTCCCCTGTCTCCAACTAGGGATGATATTTAAGGTGGTGGGTCCTTTTAGAAGGTGTAGCCAAACAAAAGGAGAGTCCATCTTCCAGAAAGGCAGAAAGCCAATAAAAACTGACATGGAGCTTTTGCAGTGAAGAAACACAGGCAATTTATCAGTGTGACATCATCCAGGGAAATGGGGACCTAAGGCTCAAAAGTTCCAAAATCCCCATTGATTTGCAAGTGAGTGTTTTCTTTTTTAAGTTAACTCATTTATTTTGGAAAGAGAGAGCATGAACAGAGCAGGGGCAGAGAGAGAGGGAGAGAGAAAACCCCAAGCGGACTCTGCACCATAAGCACAGAGCCTGACACAGGGCTCGGACTCACAAACTGTGAGATCATGACCTAATCCCAAACCAAGAGTCAGGTGCTTAATCAACTGAGACACTCAGGTGGTTAAGTTTTTAAGGGGACATTTTGGAGCAAGTTCTCCTGCGAAGGCGGAGACCATTGATTGGAGGCCCAGGAAGTCATGCTAGCAAGTGCTCTTTCTGATGCCACTTCATCTGGTCTCCTGGAAATCTTGAATACATCAAGAGACTTGGAACATGAAAAATATCTTTATGTTAGAGATTTTTTTAGGTACATCTGTGATTATATCTTTAGGGCGATTAACTTTAAGCTAGTAGGATTGCATTCCCACATGTGCCTTTGAATGATAGGCAAGACTCCCATGTCTTGAACATAGGCCTCCATATTCCTTGGTCAGTCCTATCATGTTTGACCTCTAGTGTTCTCTGAACTGACAAGATGACTTTGTCTTAAAGAGTTACTCAGTTTTCTGTTACCAGTGGCTATGTCTAAGGCAATTTTTGTTTTTCTGTATTTTTGCATTTTGTACTTTTTTGACACATTCTTTTAAATAAATAAATATTTGATAATAGAAAAAAATGTTATTCAATTTTCCTGGGTCTCTTCTATGTATATAGGAGGTAAAAATATTATCAAAATCTGTTTTTGTTTTTCTCATATTAATCTGTCTTTTATTACTGAGGTGGGAGGGTCTCAGCCAAGAACCTAGAAAGGTAGAGGAAAAGTTATTTTTTCTCACTCACATTTTCATATTTTTAACTTTTGATTTTTGAGTCTTGTAAGGGAGAAGTAAAGATTCACTCTTTTCCTTATGGATATCCAATTGACACAACACTATTTATTAGCAAATTATCTTTCTCCTGGTGAATCGACATAAGTCACACATAAATTAGTTAATGATATATGTTGGGTCTCTCCCTACTGTCAATGGTGAGTCCCATTTCCCAGCCTTGGTTCTTGAGTTCAGTCAAGAAGGCATTCAGAGCCAAACTCTTAAGCAAGGAGTGTTTAACAGTAGTTTAAGGGAAAGCACACTCTTGACATGGCAGAGAGGGCAGGCCCAGAGGTGGGAGTTGCACCCGGATCAAGGTTGTCTTTTCTTTTTGTTTGAATAGGTTATGGTCATAACCAGGGCAGTTCCTGGCAAAGTTGCAGCCAGTTATCTAAGGAACTTCTCATAACTGTCAGGACAGGGAGTTTTTGACTTTATATGGTCCTTATTGAAACTGTCATGGCAGCCTTCCCTTCCAGAGCGAGGGTCAAAACCACAGTGTAAATGTATTATAGTGAGCCTGTAGGCAGTGGTTATAGGGAAGAATACACGTGCATCCTTGGGGCCTGTCTTCACTTCTTGGACTTCGGCTTCTGCCCTTTTATTAGTCAGAAAACACTTGTTCCCTGCTCATATCTAAGTAAGTGCCTACTTTATCACCTAGGCTCTGATTTTTTTCATCCCTTCTTTCCTTTGTCTCTATGTATTTCCTTGTGTCAATACGATCTTGTCTTAAATCATGTAATTGCAAAATCAGTTTTAATATCTAGTAATATCTAGCTTTGTTCTTCTAAATTAGCTCGACTATTCTGTTTAGATACATTTATTTTTTTATAAATTTGATTTCTGTGTTTGTTGGCAACTTGCTTGAAAATAGTCTTCAATTCTGTATAATGAGTTACATTTCCATCTTTCAGAATAGTACATGTTGAATAAAAATAATAGAATTTTTAATAAAATTATCAAATATTTAAAATTGTGACAAATGTTATATAAGTGATCAACTTAAACATTAGGTAATAAAGATGACTATCAGCAAATATCTGACTCTTTTATATGCATTTGATTTTCTTCCTTTGGTTTTTATGACATTTTAAGTTTAAGTCAAAATTATAAATGCTATAGTAAAATTTTTTGGAAATAAACATGTATAGAAAAAACACTTTGTTTTTTCTTTACTCACTCTCCATTACTTCACTCACACTTAGAACACTCCACAGTGGGACACCTAGGTGGCTCAGTGGGTTAAGCATCTGACTTTGGCTCAAGTCATGATCTCCAGGTTTCTGATTTTGAACACCCGCCTCCCCCCAGCCCAAACCCTCAGCAAGCTCTGTGCTGACAGCTCAGAGCCTAGATCCTACTTCAGATTCTGTGTCTCCCTCTCTCTCTGCTCCTCCCCTGATCTCTCTCTCTCTCTCTCTCTCTCTCAGAAACAAATAAACATTAAAACAACGACAACGACAACACTCCATAGCACTTCTGACACTAGATATGTGGGGATTTCCCCCACCCAGCAATTCTGTGACACCAGCTTGATGTCCTACAATTGTCACAGCCCTGCTGTAAAACCGGAGATTCCTACAGCCCTACCTTGGATTTGATTGATTTGTTAGAACAGCTCACAAAACTCAGGAAAATATTTTACTTACTAGATTACCAGTTTAATTGTAAATGGATATAACTCAGGAGCACCAGATAAAAGGAATGCATAGAGCAAGGCATACGGGAAGAGACATGGCCTCTCCTAGGTGTGCCACACTCCCAGAACTTCTCTCCTCGGCAACCTGAAAGCTCTCTGAACTCATCGTTTTAGAATTTTGTAAAAGTTTCATTACATAGGAATATTGATTAAGTCATTGACCATTGATGATTAATTCGATCTTCGATGCCTCTCCCATCCCTAAGAGGTCAGGGGTTGGAAGTAAAACTTACAAACTTTTAATCACATGGTTATTTCTCTTGGCACCCAGTTCCCATCTTTACAGGCTGCCCAAAAGTTACTCATTAACATAAATCAACCTGGTTGAAAGAGGCTTGCTATGAACGACCAAAGACACTTACTTCACCTTCTTGCTCTGGAGAGATTTCAGAAACTGGAGACAAAACAAATACTAGTGAAAGATGATCCTACGACTCTTATGTAAAAAAATTCAAGGGTTTCAGAAGCTATGTGCCAAGAATAGTGGACAAAGACCAAATATGTATTTTTTTAAATTACAAAATTCAAAGATAAATACTTTTGGGTTTATTGCATTCTAAAATATCGGATGGGCTATTTTAAATCACAGTCAGTGTTAAAATTGACAATAATTTGAATTCAGAGTCATCACACAATATTTTCCAATGAAAGTTAATAACACAATTTCTTTTCAGAGCTCGGAATTTTAGGAAGAAATTAAAATAAATATTTTCTGTCATTTTAAAATTAATTTTGTCTTCAATTCTAATTTTATAACTGTCTTTGAGAGACTGGCACCAGAATAATCAAGAAATGGCAACAACATTCACCCAGTTTCTTCAGACAAAATATCTGGGATCATCTCTGAGTTACTTGTTTACGCTCATCTAATCAATCAGCATGCTTGCTCAGCTCCATCAACATACTACATATGGAATCAGTCTGCTTCTCATCTCCTTCACCTTTCCCATCCATATTCAGCCACCTGGACTCTGGCAAATGCTTAATTGATCTAAATTCCTCTCTTGGAAAAGTCTATTTTCCACAAAACAGTGAAGACTTTAGAAAATCATAGTCAGATCATGTCAAAACCTTGCTCAAGTTTCTCGAAAATAAACTTCATGACACACTTTGGTTTGAATCTAAATTCTCACATGATGGTCTGTGATGAGTTGCAGGACATACTGCCCCCACCTATAACACCTCGACATATTGAAGATCTTAAGCTGAAGAATTTTGAGAAAATGACAGAGGCAGGAAGGTCACTTTTAAACTTTCCTTTCCTCACTCTCCTTCCCTGAAACAAGGTGTAAAATTCTCATGTGAGAGGAGTCTCCATATATCCAGGTTCAGGAAGATATGTTTATCACCGAGACATGGAATTTGGAGCTGAGAAATCTGTATCGACAAACTTTTCTAAACTAACTCTTATCTTCTCAGACACTTCTTCACCATTTGCTATCCTTAGCCCTCACCCCTGTGTTTTGTCAATTCTTCACGAAGGTATTATTTACTTTCCTAACAGGTATAAACACATCCTGCTCTGGTCACTACCTTGAGTCTTTATTTTCTTGAGAAATCTCCCATATACCTGTAAACATTTAATGAAATGTGTATGCTTTTCTCATGTTCATCTGTCTTCATTAGTTTTCAGACCCAACCAGAGACCGTAAGAGGGTTGAGGAAAACTTCAACTCCTCCTACACCTATAGCATGTTACTGCCTGATATCTCTCACACAGTATCCTCCCACTATTTTTTAGGTCACCATGTGTTTGCTCTATCAGTCTTTTTATCCTTCTCTACGCATGAGAAGCATAGTCCCACCTCGGGTCCTCTGTATTTGCTCTTTCCTTGTTTTTGAAATGTTTTCTCCTGACCTATTTGCACAACTTGTTTTTTGATTTCTATCTCCTCTCAGATGTCACTGAGGCACAGAACGTCCTCACTCAGTCTGAAATAGCACCAGTTTCTTCTGAAGTTCCTAACATTTTCTTGCATACCATCCATTTACTTTTTTAAAATTGTTACTGTATTTCTTGCCAATTCAAATGTAAACAGCGTGAAGATAGGACAACCTCTGCTCTGCGCATTGCCCCCTGATGTTCAGAATAGAAGCTGGCGGAGAAAGATGTCTAATAAATATTTGTCAACCACATGAATGCATCGTGCATGCTGCTTACTTTATAGAGGTTTCTAACTCTGAAAATGCAGATGCATATACCTATTGTTCTATCTTTCTGTAGGATCTTATTTTCTAATGACCTGAAAAAAATTCACAGATGTTCTGAATTCTAGTCCTCATTAAATTACTTCCCCCACTGAAACTAATAATCACCACTAGGTGAACATATATGACAAAAATAAACACATTTCTTTAATTGAATATAAATTTATTAAGTTCAAACACATAAGTTACTGGAGATTCACATGTATACAAGGCACTATCCACTTTTCAGGAGCTTTGCTCAAGTGGAGTAGACAGATGTTAAAAAGAAAAGCATAGGTCCCAAATGCCATCACCCTGGGCCAGCCACCAATCAGAACTTAATACCTAACCAGTTTGCAGTTTCAACCTCCTCAAGAAATGGAAGTTTTAACCAGTTAGTTATGAATAAGCACCAATGAGGTTTTCTGCCACACAGCCCCCTTCCAGTCCCCAAAGGAAGGTGAGGTAACCTGCATGATAAAACCTTCCATTTTCTCCAATTCCTTTGAGCTCCCCCTCCTTGCTCGACGTGATGCTGCCGAATACATCAATTGTTTAATAAAGCCCATTAGATCTTCAAATTTACCCAGTTGAATTTTGTTTTTTAACACGGACAAAACAATTGTATGTGTACAAAATAATGAGATAGAGGATAACACATGGCTTTGGATGAACACAGTAGGAGTGTCCTTTCATCTAGAATAGATCAGAATGGATTTTCAAGGAAGGTGATCCCTGCATTGATTATTAAAAAAAACTCAAAATTATTTTTCACTCCAATATTATTTTCTAATTTCTCATTTTTTAGCCAACTAAGGTATTTTGGGCTTGACATTTTATTTTCTAAACTATTGCCAAAATTATTATAGATTATATCAGGTGAAGGTTGCCAGGACTGAAAAACTGCCTCTGAATCAATACTAAATTACAAATTGCTAATCACTGTGTTTAAGTTCCTGACCAGCAGAATACCTACACAGCAATAACATTATCTAAACCATTCAGTGCTGTCAATGAAAAAAAATGTGTCATTTGAAAAAGAAAGAATTACTTTCCTGGAGACAAGATGAATCATATTTGCTCTTTCTTGCTATCGACAGAGCCTATCATGTTGTCATAGAAAGAGATTTGTTTGACAAGCATGTGTCTTACTTGTGATTTCTTTTAAAAACCAAGAACTTTTCCTAAGACACATTCAGAGAGTTTTAATAAGAATTCTTGTTATGGTCAAAATCTGAAAAATTTAAATGTACATGACATATCAAGAATATGATCATAACCACGTATTTTCAACTTCAGTCACTATTTGAGTTGAATAAAACTGACAGGATAATAATATAAATGAAAGAAAACAAATTCAGAATAAAGATTCAAGGACATATTTCAATGTAGAGAACTTTAAGCTTCAGGTCTGGCATAAATAGTAATCATTCTCATTGAAGAAATAAAAAGAATCAGAGCGTTGAATGTTAAGTTCTATAAATTCTTCCGAAGAGTAAAGTAGTATTGAAATAGAAAAGAAAAGAGGTGTGGAGAAAAAATAGAAGCTTTTATTATCTGTATAAAATTTTATAATTTCTCCATTTGGAATAATAATAAAATAAGCCAGAATAAAAGTAAGGATTTTGAAATTTTTCTATTTGATGAAATATAACTTAAGATAGTTAAGACGGTTGGAGAGCAAGAATCCCTGTCCCCTTCAAGAGGTCCTTCTGGCCGAACTGAGAATCAAATTGACATGAGGCAGATTAACAGGAGAAAATAAAATATAGTAGTGTACATATGGGGAATCCATACAAACACAGTAATGCCGAAGACAGTTAGGCAGAATGAGATGCGTATGTCATTCCAAACTAAGGAAAAGGATGTAGGGGTCTGGGACTTCAGAGAAAAAGAAGGCACTTCGCAGGGCGATGAGAAGAATGATGTTTGATAATGAGATGTTTGTCTTTCTCTGAAGATGAGGCATTCATGTAAATTTGTCTCTGCTAATAACGCTTATTCTGGTAAAGATCCCCAATTTAGATTATTCTCTGTAGTAAGGGAGGGACAAAAGTTTCTCTTGAGTTCTTAGGGTCTTCATTGCCTTTAACTCTAAATAATCTTCATGTCAATGTGGCTCATTTTTAGGTGGTCTGCCCTCAGCCCCTACAACAAATACTTCAGATTTGTTTGAAGCCAAAAATATATGCTCTCATAGACTAATATCTAGACGTTTCTAGACAACTGCTTTTTATTTTATGTTGTGTAGGTAGTAAAAGAGACAATACCTTATTTTCTTTTAATGTAATAACCCCCCCACTACCACCAAATTGAAGGATATGGTCCTAACTTGTTTTGACTGACAAAAGTTTAAATTTAAAGTCAATACCTAGGGGCACCTGGGTAGCTCAGTAGGTTGAGCATCTGACTCTTGATTTTGGCTCTGATCATGATCCCACAGTCATGAGATTGAGTCTCGTGTCTGGCTCTGTGCTGACAGTGCAGAACCTGCCCGGGATTCTCTCTCTCTCTCTCTCTCTCTCTCTCTCTCTCTCTCTCTCCCTACACCCATCATGCATGTGCGTGTGCTCTCTCTCTCTCTCTCTTAAAATTAATAAACATTTTTAAACGTAAATTTAATAGATAACTCATTTTGAGAGATATAGGGTAAACCTAAGCAGATAGATTTTAACTCAGAATGTGGTATTCCTTAACTTGGTCTTGTAGAGGAGAAATAAAAATTTTCCCTCTATGCTTCTAAATTCTTGGCTGAGACTCTCTAAATTAAAAGTCATATTAACAAGAGAAAAACAAACAAATTAATTATACCTGTATTTTTATGTATACATGAAAGATACTCAGAAAAAAAATGGATAAATTCCCTGAGATTCCCCACTACTTTAAATACTAGTTTAAACTCAAAAGACTAAAGGAAGAGGTGTTTATGGGTGGGGGGAGTGGGGGGAGGGATACTTTGCAGGAAGGTGAGAGGAGGAAATGTTTGGTAAACAAATAACTGTCCTACTTTGAAGACAGACCTCTCAGGTAAAAAAAGTTATCTCTTTAAAAACTTAGTATTCCTTTCAACTAAAAATTTCCTCTACAAATGTAAATTTCTCTCACAAAAGGGTAACTGCTATTTTTTTTAAAAGAAAGCTCTACACCCAGTGGGGCTCAAACTCAAGACTCTGAGATCAAGAGTGGAATACTCCATGACTGAGCCAGCCAGGTGCCCCACTTCTCTGTTTTTAGAGCTTGTCTTGTGTCTGCAGTTTCTCAAAATAATCACCTCAAAATATTCCTTACAGCAAAGAGGTATATTTTGAGGTGGCATATACTGCTATACAACAACCTTTACTTTGGCTTGATTCACTTTCTTGTTTTGGAAATGTCTCCAACGTCAGCAATCTTTTCATTCAAATAGCTTCGTCACACAGCAGCCCTACGTACAAAAGTGAATCAGGCAAAATGAATCAAATCAAAACCAAACTCAAACAACTAAGACCTTTACTTAATTCCCAATCTGTGTTTTTTCCATTCACTTCCCAATGGCTACAATCTAGTTTACAAAGTTACAAAAGACTTATTTTACCAAATGTCTTAGCTGTATTTTTATTTTTTTTATTTTGGGGGTGTTGGGGGGGGGGTAACGAGGGTAGAGGGAGCGGGGAGAGAATCTTAAGCAGGCTCCATGCTCAGCACAGAGCCAGATGCAGGGCTCCATCCCAGGACCCTGGGATCATGACCTAAGCCAAAATCAAGATCATATGCTCAACCGAGGTGTCCCTCTAAGCTGCATTTTTAAAGTTTGACACCTCCTGTTCCACTAAGGACAGACTCTCCTGGTGCTCCTTTTCACCTTGATGACAGTTTCTCCGCTGTCGTTCTCTTGGACATCTCTACTCCCAGCTCCCAGTCACTGACTTGCTGTGACCATGCTACCCAACCTTCCTGGAAGACCTCGTCCTCTCTCACTGTTCCATGGGCCACTCACATCCCACTGGTATCCAAATTATTTCCTCTAACTCAAGTTTCTCCCTGATGCTAAGTTAATATAATTGTCTGAGGGAATATTTAAATTCCATTTAATAGTGTTGTCATATACCTAATTACCTAGGGCAGAAATTTGCGTGATGTTCTTAAATCTCTCCTTTGTCTTACACTTGTTAAAAGTCAAAACAAAAGCCCAAAATAGAGTTGCTCATGCTAAGTCTTATGTGACCAACCTGAGACTTGACTTAATTATAGTTTAGGCTCTCCCGGAAATAGAACCTGTAAGCTAGTCAATCAGGAATTGCTCGATCAACACTGGGTAAGTAATTGGCCTTATAGATTCCTTCCATACCCTAAAGAAGAGTAAACCTGCAGTAATCAACCTGAACTTTTGGCAAAATAACTTCCTTGTTCCCACTCCCTCTGCCTGTAAGTCTTTTGTTCTGTACAGCTCCATGGAGCTCCTTTCTATCTGCTAGATTGGAGGCTGCTTGGTTTGAATTGATTTTGGTTCAAATGAACTCTAGAAAAATTTTAATATTACTCAGTTTATCTTTCAACAGTCTTAAATGAATCCTCTATTTTCCTAGTCTCTGTACATCTTATAACTGAAAATTATTTGCATTACTTCTAATTTACTGTAATATAGTCATAGTCTCTGATCTGAACTTCCAAAACAGCCCCTTTACAAGTGGGGACAAGTTGCCCTGCTGACCACAACGGTTTACTGACCAGCACACTTTTAAAATTTACAAAGCTTACAGTCTTTAAAAATCAGATATCACTGGGTGCCTGGATGGCTCAGTCGATGAAGCATTTGGCTTTTATTTTGGCTCAGGTCATGATCTCACAGTTGAGAGATCGAGTCCCATGTCAGCAAGCTATCAGTGTGGAGCCTGCTTGAGATTCTCTCTGTCTCTGTCTCTGTCTCTCTCTCTCTCCTTCTGCCCCTCCCCTGTACATTCTCTGTTTCTCGAAAAAAACATTAAAAAAAATCGGGTATCATTTAAAACCCAGACTTCCATTTTATCTTAAATAACTGGATAATCTGGAAATCATTGTTTGATTTATACATTAGTTTCATACTTAAACTGCTGAAAAAAGGGGCACCTGGGCAGTCGGTTAGGCGGCGGACTTCGGCTCAGGTCATGATGTCGCGGTTCGTGAGTTCGAGTCCCGAGTGGGACTCTGTGCTGACCGCTCAGAGCCTGGAGCCTGCTTTGGATTCTGTGTCTCCCTCTCTCTCTGCCCTCCCCTACTTGCGCTCTGTCTTTCTGCCTCTCAAAAATAAATAAACATTAAAAAAAATTAAAATGCTGAAAAAAGAGATCAGATCTGAAAATAAAATAAGTATATTATATTATTGCTTTCTTAAGTAACCATATATTTTTTAAAATTGACAAAATATGGTAAAAAATATAAGAGGAGGATAGACAGTTTTTCAAGTTTATATTAGAAAAGTGAGAGTAAAATTTCTGGTGATAAAAACATTTTTTTCTTAAATCATATAATATGAAAAGTTCAAATTTTCCTCCAAATATGCATGTAACATAATAATTACTAAACTTAATTTTCACTAATTTAAGTATATCACTGTTTACTTTATTTTTTATTATTGGAGGGCACTGGTTGTTTGCAGATTTTCAAAGATAAAAATTGATATAAGAAATATTTTTGAACCTTAAGTAAAAATAAGTTTTCTTATTTTTTCTAATATGTTTGGAAATTATCTTTGGTTCAGATGTATAAATACATTGCCTACAGATAATAATAATTTTGTCTCTTATTTTTGATCTTTATATTTATTTTATATTGGCTTTTTCCTTCCTAAATATATTAAATAATCATGGAAACTCATAATTTCTTCAGGATTTTAACATATATACTTCTTTTTCTATTATGTATTAAACAATCATGTTAAGGACATGCCACTTATGTATATTGATGTTGAATTCTGTTCAATGTTTATTTGTCAACTCTAAGATTATATAATACTTCTTTTTTTAATTTAATTTTTGCTCTATTAAAAATGAGCAAAATGCCTTTTTGGTAATGACTGCAAATGATTGAGGAATAATAATCTGATAGGGTAACACTGAATTATATTTATTAACTCTTTATTTAAAATGTTTGCTTTGATTTTTATAAGTGAGATGGCCAACAGTTAAAAGCATTGAGAGCAGTTAATGGTATATAGTGATTCGTAAGTGCTTTAACTCCTTTTTAAATGTGTGAGTTGTGTTCATCCTTGATTTTTTGATTTAAAAACTCCATGAATGTTGTATGTTATTTCAATACACGCACAACAAAAAACTAGCTTACTTCCTCCTATATCTAATCTAATACACCATCTTTTCTTCCTGATTTTTTCATTGGGGGTTGGTAGCAATATAAGTTTTATATTTTCTCCAAGATAGTTTTATAGTAAGTAATATGTCTTGTTTTATCCAACTTGGATATAATATATTGACTCTTTAAGAATAAAGATTAGAAAATTAACACACCTTCAATTCTTCACATATTCTGTGCATCAGAGACACAGAGACACAGACACACACACATACACTCTGCTAATATTTTACAATATCAATATTTATAATATCCCCCATTTCTAATTAGACCACAGATATTTTAAACTCATTATCTATATTTAGAGAGATGTAATATTCGTCATTATTCTCTTCACCGAAGAACTTATTTTAGGTCTTGGTTGACTCAAATCTATTACATGCATGCCAAATAAAATTTTTCCCTAAATCTATAAGTAAATAGAACTACAATATGATTATTTTTTTTCTTTTAATGTTTATTTATTTTTGAGAGAGAGAGAGAGAGTGAGAGAGAGAAAGTACGATCAGGGTAGGGGAAGAAAGACAGGGAGACACAGAATCTAAAGCAGGTTCAAGGCTCTGAGCTGTCAGCACAGCTGATGGAGGTTGGGGCGGGGGCCTGAACTCCCAAACCGCGAGATCATGAGATCATGACCTGAGTCTACATCTGACGCTTAACTGACTGAGTCACCCAAATGTTCCTACAATATGATTCCTTTCAGCAAAGAAAATGTTGGTCATTTTAAATTAAGATTTTAGGCTTTACCAGTTGACTGGTAAAAATAATACTAATAATAATGTAGGAACGTAGTTCTTTACTATGTCGGATGATGGTAGCTGAAGATTATAGCCATAAATTTGTGCTCAAAACTACTCATTATCTGGAATCTGTGACTTATAAAAATTCTTAGTAAAAATTCGAAGGCTTCTTGTTTGTAAAAATTTTCAAACATAAGTTATTCTTTTTATACTCCATCATATTATGATACCAGTTGTATTCTTGTGTGTGATTTATGATGTGTTGACATTGTGTCAACAAATAAAATTTAAAAATAAGAGACTTAACTCCCCCAGTTGAAAAGGAAGAACTTGACATCTCTCTTTTCCCTTTTTCCTCAGGAAAAAAAAAACGTAATATAAATCCTTTTGAAAACTAGATAGGTCCTTTGACAACTTGATGACCCAGGAACCTTCTTCAATGGCTAAGTTACCATCTCTAAAATGTAAACTCAAGTGACATAGCATTCCTGTCTCCCAATTTCTATGGGAGGAGTCCCGAAAGTTTGGTGGACACCTTGCTCCAAGTTGCAAAACTACCTCCTGGCATAAATTTATGAGAGTTTGTTTCTCCTGTGGATAAAGCTAGTTTAGCTAACATACACAGTCACCCCAATTACCAGCTAAATCTAGGATGAACTGTGTGTGATAAATGGTGCTATTAAGTCTTACGTAAGGATTAGTCATTATTCATTTTGAAAACATACATATAATGGTTGTATCTTCGTGGCTACAGCGAAGGGTGACAATTTTTTCCCACCTTGTCATTCTCTTAATAGATTGCCTATAATGTGTGCATCACATTCTGGTTTACTGCTTACTTAATAATAAAAGTGTTTCCTTCTCTACAATCTTCATGGACAGGTTTTCTGGGTTGGAGGAAGATTTTGTTTTTAATTATATTTCCCCAACAAACAGTTTTATATGTTTTTGTAGATCAAACATTACAAATTATGAAGTGTAAATATCTTCTTTTGAACATTTGCAAAAAATATGAAAGCATACGCTGAAATTTTTATTAGAGTATTTATTAGTGGAAATATCTAATTTATTTATTCATGAAGAAAATCATTTGTCCATATATTTGCACATTCCTTTAAAAAACTAAAAACATGAAGCAATTACTCATATGCAAATTTCTATATTTGGCTCCTTGTATCTGTGTGAGGGGGCAAGATAAATAAAGCACAGAGTTTATCATAAAATAACTCATAATCTCCTGAGAGATTTATTCTTTCCTGATACAGGAAAAGTCATTAAATATATTATAAGACAGAGTGAAGTAAGAACTATTACTCCACCTACTTTATAAAATGTCCAAAAGTGATTATCCTTTTAGCTCATAATAATCTCTTTGTAATACCTGTTTTACTAGAAAAATTATGATATTTATTATGAATGAGATTTTAAAACTAACGCTAAAGGTAAATAGCCATATATGATGGATGATTCTTTTATATTAAAAAAATAACACTACCTTTCAGGGAATTCCAAAAGAGCAAACAAGATCTCTAGTCGATCCTAAGATGTAGAATCACTCAGCGCCAAATTGATAAGATACTGAGTACCGCACTTTCAGCAACATAATATACTGGCGGTTTGAATGGGAGTGAGTTCCTGTCAAGCTTTGGTTATAACAAAACCCTTCTGGAAAGTGCACTAAAATTTAACATGCAAAAAATCTTTTATTACAAAAAAAGAAAATATGATGAATGAATATGTGGATTCTTCTCAATCAGAATCATGAAAGAATAAACTACTTGTATTTGCAAAAAAAAAAAGTCATATATTCAATTGCTTATTAGCATATTATAGTTACTTATAAAATCTAAATTGGAAACACAGGACAGAGTAGGAAAAAATGTTTATTGGAATAATTAAATGAATCATATAACAGAACTTGGAAAAATTCTACATTAGGAAACCTTTTTTAGAGATTTTTTTAAGCAACCTCCACACCCAATATGGGGCTTGAATTCACAACCCTGAGCTAGTCAGGCATTCCTAAATTAGGATATAAAAAAAATGGAAATAAATATATAAATCTTATATAATGTTAGTTCTGTAACATATACCCCCCCCAAAAAAAAGTATGAAGAGGAAGAAGTGTGATTTCTTTTTATCACAGCAAAGAATTTGAAGAATTATACTGTCAAATTAAACTACCATACTAAGTACGAGACTGAAATGTCAGCTTCATAACATGCTAATTTTCTCATAGCTCAAGCAGTACTTAAACTATAGAAATACAAAATGATTTTAAGAATGTGTACTTGTTATTTTAAAGATATGTATTTATTGACTAAGAATTTGCATCTTCTTGGTTGTCTCTTCCTCCACCCCCCCCCCGCCCCTGCAATCAGCATTCCTGAATCATAATCTTGTCATTTCCTGTGTGATACAATGATAGGGAGTAGTAACGATATTTGAGAGATAAACTTATCTTACATTTTTACTAATTTGTATTAGAGTGTACTTAGCTGCAATCACCAAGTTCAGAAATTAGTAACAAGCTTAAAGTTTATTATATTAACTTGATGGTAGACTATTACATAGAAGTTGGGCATAGGTATACACACACTGTTTCTTTTGGAATGTTTTTTACATATATTGGCTACATAGAAGTATGTGTGTTTTTGTGAGTGTTCTCCCACTGCCACCATCAAAATAGAGATTTAGCAATGATTTATTTGAGTTTACGTTTATTTTGGAAGTAAAAGCTAAAGAAAGAAGAACCAAAGAACTAATAAGGATTTTATTTAATGTTAATAGGTTTACATGGCCTCATCTCAAAGCAGCCACACCATAGAAGTGTGTCACAGAAAAGTTAAAATATGACTCAGTGGGCTTTCTGCAGTGTGATCTGCAAAACATATCTATTATTTTATTACTTTTTGAAATTTCTTTAAAACTAAAAAAAAGCTTGTTAAAATGTGAGTTAATACATCAGATCGCTTTACTCTAAAGGATACATGATGGGGCACCTGGGTGGCTCAGTCGGTTAAGTGTACAACTCCTGGTTTTGGCTCAGGTTATGATCTCACAGTTCACGGGATCAAGCTCTGCATCGGGCTCTGCACTAGCCATGTGGAGTTTTCTTGGGATTCTCTCTCTCTCTCTCTCTCTCTCTCTCTCTCTCTCTTTCTGTCCATCCCCCCAACTCTCTCTCAAAATAAATAAATAAATATTTAAAAAAAAGGATAAATGAATTTTATCAAAGCATTTCCCAGGGACAAGTTTTTAAGTAAGAGGGATTAGATACAAGAAAATGAAAAGAAAAATAAATTATTATGCTGAGGAGAATAAAGAAAAGTTCTACTTAAAACTAATATGTGTGTGAGTGCGGGGGTAAGAGAACCTGCTTCATAAATATATATGTGGATGGCTCCAAATATCACAACTATTTTTTGTTCCACTATTACATATTTTTATCATCATTGAAGAATTTGGTTTGCTTATTATGTATTGTGTCACATTTTCTCAACCCCGTCTCTGATTTTAGCCAAGCATTCGATTTACACTTTCTCTTTGTGCTATGATGTTTCTCCAATGCAATAGATGTCTTCAGGAACTCTCTCTCGAGGCAGACATGTAGAACTTTGAAAGGTGGGAGATTTTTTTGCACAGAGAGTAGATTCTAAACCGATGGGAAATGAGAACTGACTGACAAATACTTTTCCTATTAATCCTCGACTCTCAGATGGAGAGTTAGAAAAGCATCCGATGTGCTCTTTTACGATCTCAAGTGGACTGAGACGCAGTTTCCCTTAGAAGTGACCAGATAGTGCACTCTCATCAAAGTTTCATCTTTGTTCATGTTCCCCCAAGACTACTTCCAAAAGAATCTTTATGGTCTAAATTCTTGTCACGGGCCTTGTATTAACAGTGGTAGTTGAGCCAGACAGGCTGAGATTAAGCATTACCACCCACCAGAACTTAGTATAATTTTAGAATAGAAATGCTATTTATTCCACACTTCTTAATTCAAGTGTTTCCTCAAATGATTCCGCAATTCCTAGCCATCTTTCTAGCTATTTATGTTTTGCATCTTTATTGTAATTGGAAAATCTTCTACACAGTGTTTGTACATTTTAATAGAGCATTTAGGTTATTTCATTTTGGTGCTTATTTAATTTTGCTCCTTATTTAAATAATAATTTAAATTGAAATTTAAGTAAGTAATTTTAATTATTCATTTTATTTTAATAATAAATGTATTATGTTTTATTTTTATTTATTATTTAGTTATTTTATTATAGAATTCTTGGTACCCTAAGTTAAATATAATTACCAAAACAAAAATATTATAGATTACCTATTAAATTTTTTTTTTTACAATTTATTTTTGAGAGAGAGAGAGACAGAGCATGAGCAGGGGAGGGGCAAAGAGAGAGGGAAACACAGAATCCAAAGCAGGCTCCAGGCTCTGAGCCACCAGCACAGAGCCCCTGGGCTCGAGCTCACAAACGGAGAGATCATGACCTGAAAGAAGTTGGGCGCTCAACCAACTGAGCCACCCAGGCGTCCCGTGTATCACCTATTAAGAGTTATAGTGCTCGGCAATAGGTGTAACAGGTTTGGAACCAAGTCTTAACCTTATTAACCCTTCTTATTGTTTAACACACATGATTAAATTAGGTGAGAAGAAAGAAGGGTAATCCGAGTCAATCGCTTTTAGGTAGTCTCATATCTAAAAATATTTGGCTTCTCTGAATTTTTTCTAATGATTATTAAATCCTGATGCTAAAGCTAATACTATTGGTCACACTGTTCACATTGTTCCACTGAGGATTATTAACCCACTACTCTATCTCAATTATTTACTAACTACTCTATCTGACTTAGGATAACTCTATCCTGTTACTCTGTCATTTCCTGTCTGTAGCTCTTATCAACGGCTGCTATCATATAGTACAGTTATAGGTTATATTTCCCCCACTGGGCTATAAGCACAGTAAAGACAAGGCCTTTGTGCTGTTTGTGCAAGGAAAACAGTAGATACTGAATTAATATTTGACATTTTAAAGAATAAATAAATTTGCACAAAAACTTTGAAAAGAGTGTTTATGTTCCTGTTTCCCAGTGCAAAACTTCTTGTTTCTGAGCTGTTAAGCTAATTTTTCAAGTCCACTCTGTTTTTAAAAGCTGAGACAAAAGTTGCTAATGGGTCTAACATGATCTAATGTTAAATCTATGTATTTTTACCTCACCATCCTGACTTCAAGATGGAGCAACATAGCAATAAATGGTCTTATTCTATAGAGGTTTCTTAATGTGCTTGAGTGAGTGGGGGTGCCTCAAGGATATTACATTTGCTGCCTACATCTCTGGCCCAGCTTAGACCTATCTCATAATTAATTGGAGATTCTCAAAGTACAACAGAAACTTTATAAAACTCAATGTATTTTATGTTAAGGTTACCTACTGTGATCTTTTCTAAAATGTGAAACTGAATGAATATTTCATTAGACATTTTAGAAAGAAGCTCTGAGTAGCAGAGGCATGGCATATGCTATGTCAAAGAAATAGTAATATAGATGACATTGAGAAGCTGACATTGTAAAATATTCATGACAATATAAGTATCTATTAAGAAGTTGGAATCATAAAAACTTCTTGCACTGGAAATACATTCTCTTATCTCACTTAAGAAGATGACATAATGAGATGCCCACAGTATACTGATTTTGCACATTCTCTAATATTTTTGATGCTCTCAGAATATATCAGGAAAAAAAAAAACCTAGATATTTGTAAACGTATATCCCAAGATAAGATTCTAAACAAACTGTATCTTTCTAAAAATAATCTTAATAGAACTCTACTGAAGATGAACATTTCCCTGGGCAGCTTCATAGATATTTATTCTCTGTCTGTTTGTCTCTCTTTATCTCTCAATCTCTCTCTCTCTTTCTTTCACGCACGCGCGCGCGCACACACACACCCACACACACTCACTCACAAATCAAAAAACTCTTTTATTCTATATCCTTTAACTCTATAATTATAATATTGAAACATTTTTTAAGTTTGGTTATTTATTTATTTACTATTTATTGAGAACATGAGTGGTGGAGGGGCACAGGGAAAGGGAGAGAGAGAATCCCAAGCAGGATCCATGATGTCAGCACAGAGTCTGACATGGGGCTTGAACCCACGAACCATGAGATCATGACCTGAGCTGAAATCAAGAGTCAGATACTTAGCCAACTGAGCCACCTAGGCACCTCTGAAATTTTTTATATGTACAGTATCCTATCCTTTACAAAGAACTTCCTCATAAGCATTACTTCTGAGGCTCACCAAGTAACTGTACAATGGGACATATATAGATGAGAAAATGGAAAGTTCAAAAGGTTTGGTATCTTCTCATAGAGTTCATGTTAAGGAGATGTCAAACACTGAACTCAAGACAGTCTTTCTGATTCTAATTCTAATAGTGAACCTGAATTCTATATGCTCTAGCTTTGGTTTCTCTTCCTCCTCCCCCTTCTACTCCTCCTTCTCCTCCCTCTCTGTTTTTTTTCTCCCTCTCTTCCTCTTTGTCTTTCTCTCACATACACACATGTACCTACTTATACAAAAATATGATATTTCATTTCCTCAAAAAGTTACAGTTTTATTTGGGCATTTTCAGCCTTCCCTAAACTAAACACAAATACATATTTCCCATGCTGAAATACTAATCATACACAACCTTATTACTAGACATCCGGTGATTAGTAGAAAACTAACCTTGAAAAAAGTATTTATTTATTTATTTTGAGAGAGAGAGAGAGAGAGCAGGGGAGGGGCAAAGAGAGAGGGAAAGAGAATCCAAAGAAGGCTCTATGACAATCTCATGAACCATGAGATCATGGCCTGAGCCGAAATCAAGTGAGATGCTTAACCTACTGAACTATCCAGGTGCCCCAAAAGCTAACATTTTGAATGCTTAGTGCCAGATGTTTTATTAGGATGGGATATTTTGCCTTATTAACATCTCAATTTCAGAAATGGAAAAATTGAGGGTGAGAGAGTTTTTGTTTATTTTTTTAATGTTTATTTTTGAGAGAGAGAGACACAGACCACAAGCAGGAGAGAGGGAGATACAGAATCTGAAGCAGGCTCCAGGCCTCTGAGCTGACAGCATGGAGCCTGATGTGGGGCTCAAACCCATGAACCGTGAGATCATGACCTGAAGTCAGACATTTAACTGCCCGAGTTACCCAGGCACTCCAAGATTGAAAGAGTTTTTAATTTGAACAAGATGATAGTTTAAATGAGTTACTAGTTTTTTTTTTTTTTTGTCTCAGTTTTCCGCCCTCTTTGTCTTGAACTTATATCTAATTCTACGTTTGTTGTTTATTGATTTCAAGATTTCATTTCTTTCACAATGAAGTGTTTATTTATAGATACACTTGCTGTATTTTACCTTAGGGTTCTTCATGGAAAGTATTGCAATTGTCTTCAAATATGTTTATTTAATGAACCTTTCATTGGGGTTAAGATAAATAATTAATACTCACATAACCACATGCACTCTTTCTTTTCCAACATCAGTGGTACCATGACGGCTATTTTTTTTTTTTTGTCACTAAGATAGAAAGTTTGGCATCAGTTTATAATAGAGCTATACACAGATTCACAATGAAGCTAATGAAGTTTAAGCTTCAAGATTTTCCATATACATGGGTTTCTTACAAGGCACTTTGACTAATATTGTATTATTTTACTTAAAGGAAAGTCTAAAATAGTACACATTTCAAAGTCCTCCCACCAATTTTTTTTTTCTCTTTTATCCAGGGCTAAGTTTGTTAAAGGGCTCTTAGAAAACTACATGTTTGGATTAGGAAACCCAACAGGAAAAGAGAGAACAGACTAGAAAGAAATAATGCATAGATTTAAATTCATGATCACTGATGAACAAAATTGTTGTCTTTTTTTTTTTTTTTTTAATTGTACCTTTTATTTCGGAGAGAGGAGAAAGAGGAAAGATAGATTCAAGTAACAGTTTAAATATCAGCATTCATATAAGGGCTCCTGTTTGTACATTCCCTGGGGTACATTCTTTTCTCCTGGACCACTTAGTCTTATCCAAAATTAAGAATGATCTCAGGTTCTGCCTTACTTGTAAGCTAACAGATAAGCCTACCACAGTTTCATGGTTGTTAGCAGAAAACAAGAGACCCCTGACCCTTTTTATTCACATGAAGCAGCAGAAACTTCCTATTTGCATTTATTTCTCCTGCCCCTCGTGTTCCATGGGAGCAGTGTGAAACAGCCCAGGTGGGTTCTGCATTAGCAGTAACTCTGTATGCTAGCCAAAGAAATCCAATCATAAGAAACACCGGTATTTTAAAGGGGTCACATTTAAGTCTGCCGAAACCTTGGCCTCAAGGGAGTTATTATCTTGATTACTTTGGACAGCAAACAAATATGCCCTCTGCCCTGGAGAAAGACATTCTTTCTGCTACCCACATCAACTTGATATGCCGTTTTGAGAAGAGTCTGAAACAAAAACTTTCAGTGTCTGTGCTCAGATGTCCAGAAATCTAAGAAATCAACAGGGAATTATCTCCCAACAATCATTATCACTTTCTGTTATTTTCTTTGTCTGAAAATGTAAAATTTCCCACAAATTTCGGTAAAGACTGATTGTATCCATTATGACAAGTGGCCATCAGAGTCTGTTTAATCATTCAGCGACAACTCTTCTCAGGCATCATGTTTTGCCAAGCTAACCAATCAGAGTCAGCCCCTTACTTCTGAAAGTCAGCCCATCGAGAATGGATTATGTGTAATCATCTCACCTATGAGTGGTAACCAATTAACAGCCCTCTCATCTGAGTAACCATGCTTCTGCAGATGATGTTGACTTGTCGGCTCTAAAAGTCCTCTAACCATCGAACTTCACATTTCCTCTGAAGAGTATAAGATCATCAGTCTGTCATGCTCACGCCGACTGTGACTGATTAGCAGAGCTTTCTTCAAAAGCCATACATTCTACTGTGTTTTTGTTGCAGGTATTGTAATGTGGTGTTATCATCTGATATAGTTCACTTTTTCATTTATTTGTATATTCACTATTT
Source organism: Paguma larvata (assembly GCA_030068075.1). Classification (NCBI taxonomy): domain Eukaryota; kingdom Metazoa; phylum Chordata; class Mammalia; order Carnivora; family Viverridae; genus Paguma; species Paguma larvata. The sequence continues at coordinate 60,386,880 of CM057829.1, read as the reverse complement.
CCGCTTCTTAGTAAACTCTATGAAGATGAGGATCTCATCTGTCTTGTTGCCACTGCATTCTTGACTCGTTTACTGGGAAGCCCAGAGTAGGCTGTTGAAAATATTGGTTGAAGGGTCGAATTAAAAAAAAAAAAAATTAACCCAGTCGGTATTGAAGGTCGGTAAGATATGTGACAATAAACTACACCAAATGAAAGTGCAGTTACTGATCACAAACTAAATCTAGGTTGGGAAGAATGTGAAATCAGGTGAAGGTTAGAAGATTAAAAGTATTAGGAGGAGTTCAGAGTCCAAATTTATGATAAAATATCAAATATAATATGGTATTAAGACAACTGAAATCAGAGAGGTTGAAAAAATGTGGTCAGAAAATAAAACATTCTAGGTTATAATTTTAGGATTTAAAATAGCTGGCAGGATCAAGAGTAGTGCTACCCAACAGAATATTACGCAATGATGGCAATAGCTGTACGTAGCTATTAAGAATATAAAATGTATCTGGAGTGACTGAGGAAGAGGAAGTGACTTTTAAATTTAATTTTAATGACAATTCAGAGTTATGTGTGGTTTGTGGATACTGTACTGAACTGTACAGATCTAAGTAGTTCTTATAAGTTTTGTTTTAAAGCCCCTTTGGAAGTGTAGCATAAGTTCTGGATCCCATTTACACAATCCTGGGATCTAGAGTAAAGACATGAACGAGATCACTGTACCACAGTGGAGAGATGGCTACTGATGCAAAAAAGGCCAGGAAATGAAAAGGCTTATGTGTAAGAAGAGATTACTTATATTGACATGGAACTCACACAAAACGATGAAGGTTATACTCCCCTTGTTTCTCAACCCTGCTTTCTGCAGTTGGTCTTAATGAAATACCATTTTAGCTCTCTGGTTTGGCTCTGCTAGTTGCCAGAACCAGGTGAAGAAACTGTGTAAAGAGAAGCCCTAGAAAGCAAACTTTCAGTACAGGATTTGGGAACCAGATTACACCCCATTTTGACAGCATTGAAAGCCTCATAAATGGTGGCGCATTGTGTGGTGGATCCCTGACATTCAGTGGCATAATCGGAACCGGTAAAATGTAAGCCACACATACATTAAAAATTTATAATGTAAAGAGATTCATGTATTTTACAATCCCCTTAAACCAAAACATTGACCTTAGTTTTAAAACACCTGGATTTAAAGATAATTAGAGGATTGAAATATGTGGAGCAATTAGTAGCAAGAACAGGCATGCAACAATTAAAAAGCAATTCTGGGAGTTTGAGCAGTTTTTTAAAAAGGAAATCTGCTTAGGGTTAATAGATGTAATTTAAACAAAGGAGTGTGCAAAACAAAACGGTCAAGGAAATCGCAGGTGGAAGTTTTCAGTGAAACGATACTATGCAACTGAGATAAATCTAGTGGCACAGAATGATTCAGAGTTTCATTGGGAAGGTATAGGGAATCATGTAACTGCATAAGTGAGTATGTGCATAGTGTGGCATGATGGGCCTGTTAACCTTAACTAAGTACACTGTAAGGAATCTTGACTTTTGTGGGGAGGGAGCAGGAAGGAGGACCTCATGGGTAAGAATATTACAAAGAGCTCCAGGAAAGAAAATTGGTAATGTTGATTTATATGACTTCCAAATACTCCAGTGTTAGTAGAGAGGTGCTGAATTGATCAATTATGTTTAAACTAAATTAGAAATGTCAATTCGTTTTGGGTTTAATTCATATACTTTGTTCAATCTTTTCTTCCTTCCACTTTACAGTTGTGTGAAATTAAAAAGTGCAGCCTAGTATAATTATTTTAATCAGAAAATTTTTAGATTTATATGCCATTTATATGTCATTTATATGTCATTTTAGATCTCTGGCACAGAATTTTCTTTTCATTCTGTACCCATGTCTTCTGTATAATGACTTGTATTCTCTGATACATAGATGTCTTCTATGTATAGCAAGAATCACTGGTGGTGTAAAGTAGGTGAACAGGGCCACTTCGGAGCAGAGATTTGTTGCCCGTTGATAATCTGAATTTCGCCCTTAAGAAAGGGCTCTTTAATTCAGTTTAAAATTAACTAGTGTCAGATAGTTTCTGAGATATAGCAGTTGACACAGAAAACTTGCTAAATATATTTACTATAAAACGTTAAGTTGGGGCACCTGGGTGACTCAGTCGGTTAAGCATCTGAGTATTGATCTCAGGGTTGTGAGTTCAAGCCCAACGCGTGGCATGAACCTACTGAAAATTAAAAAGTTAGGTTTAATGACAATATTACTGTGACTACCCCTTACTTAGATGATAATTAAAAATAGTTTTCTTTATTGGGGCGCCTGGGTGGCTCAGTTGGTTGAGCGCCCGACTTCAGCTCAGGTCATGATCTCACGGTTCATGGGTTAGAGCTTGCGTCAGGCTCTGTGCTGATAGCTCAGAGCCTGGAGCCTACTTCAGAGTCTGTGTTTCCCTCTCCCTCTACCCCTCCCCCACTCACGCACTGTCTCACTCTCTCAAAAATAAATTATTGTAAAAAATAGAAATAATACTTTTTTTAAAACATATATTTCCTCTTTTGGGACTTATGGCATATTTTGGATCTTCAGAGCAATGCTGTGTTTTCTTCTTTCTCAGCCTTTCTATTCACATTGAGATGCCTATTATGGGCCATGTTACACTTAATGTAGTATTGTTTAAATTGATGGATTGCTTTGCAGTCTGTAATACCTTAAATTTGAGTGGAGTTGATCTTCAGGGAGTCTGGGTGGGTCAGTTGGTTAAGTGTCAAACTTCAGCTCAGATCATGATCTCACACCATCTCACAGTTTTAGAGTTTGAGCCCCGTATATGGCAGTGTGCTGACAGCTCAGAGCCTGGAGCCTGCTTCTGATTCTGTGTCTCCCTCTCTCTCTGCCCCTCCCCTGCTCACACTCTGTCTCTCTCTCTCTCTCAAAAACAAACATTAAAAAACAATTAAAAAAAAAGGAGTTGATCTTTTATAATGAGACTTGATTTTCAGTTATAAAAATTGTGCAAAGAAACATAACTTTATTTGTTAATATTTGATTTAGTTTAGACTGTAAGGCTTCTTTCTTTTTGATGCATAAAGACAACACCATCACTTCATTGTAGATTAAGTCACATTCCATGATTCCTCAGTCCTAGGGTGTTTTTCATTTTTTTAAAAGTGTTTATTTATTTATTTAGATAGAGAGAGTGAAAGCAAGTAGGGGAAAGGCAGAGAGAGAATCCCAACCAGGTATCACATTGTCAGCACAGAGTCCCACATGGACTTGAGCTCACCAATTGTGAGATCATGACCTGAGCCAAGATCAAGGGTTGGAAGCTTACCTGACAGAGCCACCCAGGTGCCCCAAGGCTGTTTTAATTCAGGACCTGAATTCTCCCTGCTGATGTTTTTTCTTAGTTGGGATAAGGAGAGATTTATGCAAATGCTATCTTGCCAGTGGAAGAAAAGGGTGCTGTCTCCTTGGTCTTGATTGACTTCTTTCCTGATAGAAGTTGTCTTGACAAAAATAAGGTTATCTCAGTCAAAAATATTTATGATTTTCAGAGGAATATTCATATATATATACTAATTTACTTTATAAAATGAACAATTTAGATAAATTGTGATGCTATATGTACTTTAACTTGATGTTTTCTTTATTTTTTCTTTAATTTTTTAACATTTTATTTTATTTTTTGAGGGACAGAGAGAGCTCGAGCAGGGGAGAGGCAGAGAGAAAGGGAGACAGAATCTGAAGCAGGCTCCAGGCTCTGAGCTGTCAGCACTGAGCCCAACATGGGGCTCAAACCCATGAACAGGAGATTGTGACCTGAGCTAAAATCAGACGCTCAACGGACTGAGCCACCTAGGTGCCCCAACTTGATGTTTTCTTTAATTCACTACTTAGTGTCTTTTGAAAGTTCTAAGTCCAGAAACCCCTCCTCTGGACCCTGTAATAAGGAACATGGTTAAATCACTCTTCCTAGAGCAGCCCACACTGGTCTCTTTTCCAAAATGTTGTAATCAGAAGAGAAAGGCTTCAGCTCACCATAGTCAAAAAGGCACTGAGCCACAGGTCCAGATGAGATCAAACTAAAAACTAATGGTTATGGGTTTCTTTACAGAATGTAGAATCTCAGCAGGAGAATTGCTACAACATGTATTCATTATCATTTCTTCCTTTGATAAGTTATACAGTATACCTAGGATTATTTACCTAGTAGAACATAAATTCTATTTGTTTAGTGAAAGTAGTGTATTAATTGATAAGAACATCTTTCTCATATCCATAAGTAAAAAAGATGTGGGTATGAAAGTGAAAAAAATATACACACTACTTTGGACTTTCAAAAACAAGTAAGAAACATGAAGAGTTATAATTAATATATAAATTGGCCAGGTTTCTGTAAGAGAATAAAAAAAATGTTCATTAAAGAATATCAATAAATTCCAGGAGTGCCCGGGTGGCTCAGTGGATTAAGTGCCTGACTCTTGATCTCAGCTCAGGTCATGATCTCATGGTTCACGGGTTCGAGCCCCACATCAGGCTCTGCACTAAAGGCCGATGTGGCCTGCTTGGGATTCTGTCTCTCCTTCTCTTTCTACCCCTTCCTGACTTGTGTGTGCACGAGCGCACTCTGTCTGTCTCTCTCTCAAAATAAATCAATAAACTAAAAAAAAGAAAATTAAGAATATCAATAAATTCCAGAATACTAACTAAGCATGGATATGAGCTAAAATAGCTAAAAAGAGAAAAGAGTGAAAAGAATATCTAAGAAATTCGGGACAATAGAAAACAATCTAATATATATGTACATCAGTCTAAGAAGAGGAAGGTATTTAGGCAAAGATCTAGTTTGAATTTTACCTCATATTTGAAGAATCAAAACAAAGCTTTGAAATTTCATTAATAAACATCTGACATTGATGTAAATACAACTGTAAATTCATTTAAAATGTTCGATATTGAAAGTTACTATAGGTAATAAGAATATGATTACATAAATATGGGGAGAGCACAGCATCTTGGTTAATCAATTTTCTTTATGAAAAATGAATGGACCAGGAATGCAGCTGGGCCATGTTATGAAATTAGTTTCCAAAACAAATTTAGTAAAAAAAAAAAATAGACCTTTTAGGGGCACCTGACTTGCTCAGTTGGTGGTATATGCAACTCTTGATCTTGGGATGGCGAATTCAAGCTCCATCTTGGACATGGACCCTATGTCCAAATACGCTAATTAAAAAAACAAAATAGATGCTATAATTGTCAAACTTGCAAATTTACATGTAGTGAGTCACTAAACTACAAAATTTTGTGCCAAAGCTGATGTTGAATAGAAAAGATGCTTTCACATATTAGAATGTGCTTTGTCTTTTGGCTGTCCAGAACTTATTGAATTCCAAAGATGGGGCCTTTAAAAACTGGTTTGTAAAATTAACTAAGTGATCTATAATGATAATAAAATTTTTAGTTAAATAATATTCAAGACTTTTGTTCAAGAATTATTGGAAATTTTTCTTCAGAATATTCAAATACTGTACCCCAAAAGATATTTTTGCAAGTTTTTAGTGAATTACATTAATGAAATAAAAGCTAACAAACAGAAAGATATTGACATTTTTCCTTAAAAATTAAGGCCAGAATAGAGAAAATAAAATTGTATGAACATAAAATTTAATATTAAAATTTTATAGTTTTGCCTCAGAACTTCTCCAATTGTTAAAAGAAAATTTTGATGGAGCTTCTATTTTGAATTGTATAATTTTATAATTTGAGCTAGGGTGAAATAAGCATATATCAATGTAGCATCTAAAATGGTAAATCATTCAAAACAATATTATATACGGACGATTTACTTGATATGTTTTTACTCTTACAAATGATTTATAAAATTTATAGTTCAGGAATGATGAGTCAGGACACAGAGAAATGATGAGGAAGAGTGCCTGCAAAAATAGGTGCGTGGCAAGTTCCATTGTGTTGTGTTGAGCCCCTGCATAGGAATAATGACAGACTGGGAGCCATTGACAAGAGCTAAGTGTGAGCCAATAGGGCCTTTTTCGTAGCCTATGAAAAAGTCATTATCTCCTAAAGCAGAAGAGTAAATATAGATAGGCAGTGAACTGAAGATATGGTAGAATCACAGAACTCCAAAGCCTTTTCAGTGGGTCTCTCAAAGCCTCTCTATGGGTCTGTTGTGCTAGAGGACCTGTATTAAGAAACATTTCGGACTTTCCCATGTGTAATGAGGATTTCTGGATGGATGGCCCTGAATATGTTGACTTTGTTGATCTATCTGAGCTTTTCACACTCAAGGTGGTCTATCTCGCCCTAGTACATGTTGGCCCATTTCGCTCTAATGGAAGATACTGCAGAGTCCTTGCCTTTGCAAAGCAATGAGTGCCACCCTCAAGTCTTGGATTTCAGGAGAGTAACTATGGTTAAATAAAAGTATAACTTGGCTGGGGAAGTGATGGGCCTGATGAAGGAGGAAAGAAACTGTAGTAATTAATTAGCATGCAGCAGTATTTTATATTTTGAGCATCCTCAATGAAGAGGGCCAGGAAGTAAGACTGGATTGACTTAGGGGCAATTTTTTAGATAATGGATTTATTATCACAACAAGGACATCAAAGAATATTGTCCCTAAATAGAAAACAGATGGGTAGCCGACAAATGTGCTGCTTAGCATTTATGACCCCAAAATGCAAAAACAGGGAAGTACAAGGCTGAAGGCTGGAGGTGAGGTGAGAGGTAGCCAAAGAGGAAGAATCAGAATAAAAATAATCACCAGCTCTCACTCGTGTACCAGATGTGAGACAATTTTCAGATGTAGAATCCATTAGCAGAAGAACTAGCTGGGCTCACAGAAGGAAAGATGGAAAGTGTATACTGAGATGATTCTTTCAATCCTTTCCACAAATGACTTAAAACCATTTACTCGTTGTATGAGTGTTCTTTAGAGAAAGAGGAATAACCAGACTGCACACAGCAGAGGCACTGAGTGTGGACAAAGCCTGAATTTCTCTTAAGGGAAGTTTGGTTTAAGAACTTGCCAACGTTCTGACTGAAACCTTCTTAGAACTGCTCCGTGATCTGAAACCACCTATCCAACTCTCCTTCTTTCTCTCTCCTCTTTATCTGCATCGTAATCTGGGGGCTCACTTCATCTCCAGCTGCCTCTGTTTCATCTTCACCAGTAATTCCTTCAACATATTTTTCTCATTCCTAATCCCCTTTTGGTGTCTGCTTTCAAAGGACCTGAGCCAACTCCTCAAAGAAAGGTTCCTGCAAGGACTCAAAACTATTGTAAGTGTTAAAATTATTATATCATTTGCTAAAATGTTTACACTATTTGATACAAAAACATTAGAATTGAAAGCCGCCTCCATTTAAAAGATTTATTTAAAAAAAATAAAATAAAAGATTTATTTTTAACATATTGGTCCTTAGCATCTCCTGAAGCTATTTTCCCAATAAAAATAATCATGGTATATAAGGAAATGTCAATTAATAATGTTGACAATTACAAATTTATGCATAAATATGCAACTTCGAAAATAATCACAGAAAATTTAGAAGAAAAAGTAAAAACTAATAAGACCACATGAAAAATATATTTTATAAAATATCAGTAGCAAAGTTTCAGAGATAGATGCAACCAAGAAACTGATTAAAATATATGAATAATTATTCCATTCAACTTATTTTTTTTCATTCAACTTATTTTTGAATGCTTATTTAACTAATATAAAAATGTTTGTTTAATGTAAATTACACATATAAATTACTAATACTGTACTGATATATGTATATATATATAATAAGCACATATATAATATGTACTTATAATATGTATAAGTACATATATATCACACATATACATATACATACATATAATTTTTATATATGAAGAATCTTAGAATATTAATTGGTTAGACAAATATCTGCATCTTGCAATAACCACTGAGGTTAAGAGAAAGATTTCTACCATCCTAGATAGTTCTGTTATGGCTCCTTTCAGTCAAAATCCTTTCCATTTTCTCATTTCTATCACTATAGATCATTTGGCCTACTCTTGATTTCATTTAAGAGAATCATATACTGTGTATTTGTGGTGTCTTTTTCCTCCTAATATGGTACATTTGAGAATTTGAGATTCATTCATTCATCTTAAGATATATAGATGTTAGATAGATAGATAGATGATAGATAGATGAATGAGATAACAGATAGCTCACTAGTGTCAATGAATACTACTATAGTATGAGCATACTATAATATTTATAATTCATGTTCTTGTCGACATTTGGTTGTTTCCAGCTTGGGACCATTATGAAAGGAGCTGCCATAAATATTTCTGTCTTAATGTATGCATCTATTTACCTTGGATATATTCCTAGAAGTGGAATTGCTGACTCATAGGTAGTTGTAAGATCATTAACCTACTTTAAGATTTGTTTATATGTAAAAATTTACCCAAAGCAGTTGTACCATTTTGCACTTCAGTTAAGTTCCCTTCAGTGTATATATAAGCTTCGGTTGCTATACATCCTTGCCAGCATTTGAAATTTTAAGTATATCGTTGTTGCTGTTATTTTCTTAAATTTAGGTATTGCAATTGTTGCATACTGTTATCTCATTGCAGCCTTAAATTGTATTTATCTAATTAAAGATATTGATGAAATTTTTACATTTCATTATTTATTAATATATCATAATTTGTGAAGCCTGTTGAAGTCTTCAAGTTATTTTACTTATTAATTAATATTAGTTTATTGTCTAGATACAAATCCTTTTGTGATATGTGAATTGTGAATATTTTCTTTCAGACATGTGTTATTTTGATTTTCATGAATATTTATTTTGTAAAATATTTTGAATAAAACTGTTTGATAGGGCAACCAGCATGACTGAATCAATTTGCTAGTCAATAAATAAAATATTTCAAGAATTACATAATTTAAATTTTGAAGCATGTTTTGTCTCAAAAGAGTACAAGTTCGATTATTACATACTACTATAGTATGAACATATAGTCACTGTTAGCATGGCATCAATATGTTAATACACTAACAAAATATAAGTATATTTCATGTATTTTTGGTAATAATTTCACTGTGACTTGACTAAAACAAGGTATTATTCATCAAAATAAGTCAACTAATTACATGTTAGATAAAGCACATATTTTTATTGAATAAATTTGACACGTAAGTGTAAAGTGTACAGCATGTTATCTTATACACTTACATTTTAGAGTAAAATTGCAATGTAGCAGTATTTATCACATTACATAATTATAGTAAAATATTATTGTCTATATCACAATTTTTAAAATTTAGAAATAAGCCTGTAAGTCATAGAAATGCTTCATTTAAAAAGTGAAAAAAAGTGTGATTCATCCATGAATCACAAGTAGGAAGTAGCCTCTGGTAAATTTTCCATCTCCATTCCTCTGAGATCATATACCATTGTGTTGATGCTGGTCACAATTTCTTTTCTATTGAGTATGATTTTTACTCCTCTAGCAAACTAAGGTATTAAATATGTATCAGCGTTTATACTAAGGAAGAGGATAAAGATGATTAATCCGCAAGGGGATTTCACATGAAAAATGTGAAAGAATCTCTGTTAGAAACAGAGAAAGTGGGAAGATACCACCAAGAATCCATCCTGTATAATTTAATGGAAAAAAAATTGTGAGTCTGGAGAAAAAAATCTGAAGTTTCTTCTCAGTACCATGAGAACTTTTAGGTTCTAATCAAAACCAAAGAAATTTATGAAGAGGAACTGTAAATGGGCATTATGACATGTGAAATAATTTATTGTAGGTTTCAAAGAAATGCATGGTCAAATGATGTAATTGCACTTGCAATAAAGATTATCAAGCAAAATACGATGATTTGTGTCTAGTTTCTGTTCCTGCAGAATTATTTTATAATTGAGTATCTAAATAAAATAATTCATCCCTCCAAAATCATTAAAGAGCCTACTCTGTCAAAATCTCTGTATGTAAAAATAAGAAAAAATATCATTGTCAAGTAGCTAGATGCCTTTCAAAGCTTAAGATGTGAAGTGATATCAGAAAATGGAAGCTTCTATAAATCTCCTAGCTAGGTGGAGAGAAAAAAATGGGCCCAGTCAGAACCTCAAGTTATCGAAAAGTCAGATCCATTGTATATATGTACCACATCTTCTTTATCCACTCGTCAGTTGATGGGCACTTGGTCTCTTTCCATGATTTGGCTATTGTCGAAAGTGCTGCTATGAACATTGGGGTACACGTGCTCCTATGCATCGGCATTCCTGTGTCTCTTGGGTAGATCCCTAGCAGTGCTATTGCTGGATCATAGGGTAGCTCTATTTTCATTTTTTTGAGGAACCTCCACACCGTTTTCCAGAGTGGCTGCACCAGTTTGCATTCCCACCAACAATGTACATGGATGGAACTGGAGGGTATTATGTTAAGTGAAATAAGTCAGTCAGAAAAAGACAGATACCATATGTTTCCACGAATAGGTGGACTTTGTGAGACTAAGCAAAAATCAGGGGGAGGGGAAGAGGGGAAATTAAAAAAAAGACACAGAGAGGGAGGGAGATAAAACATAAGAGACTCTCAAAGACTAAGAACAAACTGAGGGTGAGGGGGGTGAAGGAGGGGGGAGAGGGGGTGATGGGCATTAAAAAGGGCACATGTTGGGATGAACACTGGGTGTTATATGTAAACCAATTTGAAAATAAACTATTATAAAATTAAAAAAATTGCTAAACCAAAAAAAAAAAAAAATAGAAAAGTCAGGTTACCCTAGCCTGAAGGGAAGCATGTGATTCTTTCTGTTCTGTGTGTTCTATAATGTCAGATTTGCAATGTAATTATAATGTAATTAACAGTGGATTGTTACCAAGCTCCAAACTGTCACTTATCTCCATACTTATGCATTCACATTTTGAGTACCAATTTGCTGTTCCAAACCATGCACAGTATCATTCAGTTTGGAAGATCCTTAAAAACCCTACTCATTTATTGACAACTAAGCAATGTATCTCTATGTCTAGAGGTCAAAATCAAGATTGTATATGCCTTAAAAAAAACAGCAAAACAATGAATAACTCCATTATCACCACATAATATGGTAACTTATTTTCTCTCATACTTATCCTACTATATTTAAAATACTTGTGTACTTGTCTTATTTTCCCTACTAGATTTTAAGTTCTTTGCTCATGAGATTTTTATCACTGAACCCTTCACATTCAACACAGTAGCTTCCTTAAAGTGAATAGTTAATGAATGAATGCTGACTTGAATTCAATGTATTCAATTTACATGTGTTAGTTCTCTTCTCTTCTTAGACTCTAGTATATTTCAGAAATTTTGAAAAACACTTTGTAATGGCTAACAATGCATCATTGCATAGCTGGCAGATAAAAATGCCAAAATCCGTTTGAATCTGCCTTTTCCAAAGCTGGTACTCTTTTCTTCCCTATTTGTAGTGTTGTTTCATTAGAAGCACATTTGCACAATTTAAAAGCAACTTGGTAGCATATATTATAAACTTTATGGGAAACTTGCAAATAAGAACTGGAAATCACAATCATTTGAATTATCTCAATATACACGCAAGCCAAAATTGATGGAACATAATTCGAGGGTCATCCAGCCTCCTAGCATCTGGATGGAGTAGAGATGTATAATGTTTGGAGAAATAGAGTTTATCTTTTTTGAAAGAATCAAATTATGCTAGTTTTAAAAATCTTTATATATTTAAAGCATGACCAAGATCAAAAGTTCATCAATGTAAAGCATCAAAAATTTAGCTGCAAGTAAAATTAAAATATTGGATTTGAATTTTGAAAGTTATAATTGATAGTCAAAATAATATAAAAACAATATTTTGACCCTAATTCACCTTCCTAGTTTTCGTCAACTTAACTGTGTTATTAAAAATAATGATGCCATTTTTGACCTTCTAGAAATATTAAGTCTCCAAATGCAAGAATAGCCTTTTTCTGACCTTTATATAATATAAAATAAAGTGTTGCCTCTCTTATATATTTTTATATATGTATATATGTATATACATACATATACATATCTCATATATATAGTGATATATATGTGCATATCATATATATAGTTCTGGTTTGTTACCTTTAAAATTTATAACATATTCACATCTAAGTTCTGATATACTAAGAGCCTTCCAAAAGGCATCTCCATGACAAATAGTATAGATCTATATACAAATCTTTTCATTTTCCCAGCACTGGAAATTATCTTCTTTCTACTCTTCAGCATTTTCTTGGCCTATTTTTTCTTTCATTAAAAAATACTATTATGTGGTTTATGGTATACTTTTCTCATCATCATATTCAACAACGTAGAAAGGATAAATGAACACACGATTAAGGGAAGCACCAGAAAATGAAAAGATGTGTACATAAAATACATGAGAAAATAATAATAAAAAACACAAATAGCATTTTAAAGAAATTATATATGAAAAGTATTTAACGCTACAATTTATCCAAACTTACTAGCAACTCTGCTCAAAAAAAGACTTTGCTTGGGGCAGTTGGTTGGCTCGGTCAGTGGAGCATCCAATTCTTGATTTTGGCTCAGGTCATGATTCTAGAGTCCTGGGATTGAACCATGCTGAGCATGGAGCCTGCTTAAGATTTGCTTGCTCTCTCTCTCTCTCAAATAAAGTTTAGAAATTAAAAAAAAAAAAGACTTGGTAGAAAATTTATTTGTCATTTTATTAGCTCTTCTGAATTGACAAGATGACTTATTCATCAGATGCAGTCTGTGTGTGTGTGTGTCTGTGTATGTGTGTGAGTGTAGGTGGGTTTGAGTGTGTTTGCGTGTGTGTTTCTTTTTTATTGTGATTTCACTATTTCCTTTTGTTAAGCTTACTATAGAAACTGTTGTTACTATTGATTTCTTGAAACAACAAATTTCACTGAATAAGAGGAAACATTTTTCTGAGGCATTATTTTTACCTTGCAACTCCTTAAAACACATTAAACACATTAGAATTTAACTAATGTACATATATAGTCTATATTGTCCTTTATATAATGTGAAAGAATACATTATAAAATAGTAAATTCAGTTAGCAATTAAAAAGAAAAATCAACAGTTGATTTTCTTTTAGCTGTTCAGTGTTCATTTTTCATTCCATCAGATGTATGCGAGCTTCACGGTTCTCCTTCTCGGTGCTGTGGAAAGGATTCGGGTATTATCTACATGTTTAATACTGCTTTTAGAGGTATCCTGCAATGCTATAATACCACTTCCATTTAAGTAATTTAAGTAATCCCAAAGGCACTCAATTCTATCCCCCTTATGTAATTCCAAAGGTACCAGTTTATTGGATACACAAAGCTTAAACTCCTAGAAATTGTAAACGAGTGGTTTAACATCGGGACTAAATACAGATAAATGTCTTTTTCTTTCGAGTCTACCACACTGTCATACCTTGTTCCCTCCTGTTAGGACCCTTGAGCTGCAGCCACATTCTCATATGCATTCTGAAATGTATCTCATGTTTTCCATGTCTCTATGCCCTTCTATAAGATCTGTTTCTTTCTGATTCATCCTTCCAAACACCCCTACGTAGTGAACTGCTAACTAGTCTTGCAAAACTCAGTTTAGACTACTTGTGTTGTGAAAAGATCAGTCCTAGAGTTAATTAGCAATATTTTTGAGTTTCTAAGAACCTTAAAAACCATATTCACTGAGCATACTACATGTGCTATAGTTCAAGGATTTGTATATGGCCTTAGGTCTTAGGTGAATTACATAGTCTGAAGAGACCTGAAAGTTTGTGGAGATAAAAGTTATTTGAACACATCGATATAAGCAATTTATGGCACCTTTGCTTTTATTACTCTTACGGAGTTTATTATAGTCGGGCACAAAGTAGTCCAAACACACATACTGAGCAAAGAGCTAACTATATTAAAAAGCAAGGATTTCCTTCTTATCTCTAGAAGGCTGTCAAAGAAAGTCATTAATATTAAATTTGAAGCTTTATAATAGCCAGGTAGTTGGGAAATCTTTTCTCGACATCTGTTTTAGCAAGTAAGGATTATTGAATCCATTTCAGTCAATTTCTCATTTCAAAACAGACAGCAATGGAGTTAATAATTTCAAATATCACTTTAAAATGTGAATAAATTGATATTGATGGGGGGCATGGCTTTTCATTAGTCAATCATTCTTAAAAATTGAAAGAGTTGTTTTCTATATGAAAAGTAACCAAATTTAGGAAACTGGTCAGAGATGATAACAAATAGTAGGAGATAGGTCAAAGATTTTTCTTTTTCTTGCCCATTTCTCTTACCTACTATGTTTACATCCATCTATTATTATTATTATTACTATATATATAATATATATCATATATACGCATACATTGATTTTAAATATCTCTCTATATGTCTATCTATATCTATATCTATCATCTATCTATATCTACATCTATCATCTATCTATCATCTATATATCTATCTATATCTATATCTATCCATCAACTATCTATATGACTTTGTGTTTATCTACACACAGATTTTAAGGTATCAGTGGCAACCCACCCAATTCTCTGGTGACCAAAGCTGTAAGTGTATGATTCAAATATTAATTTGATTTTAAATTTATTCCATTGGGCTGTGTGATTGAATTTAACAAAATGGGTAATGGTAGTTTACTTCTGAAGGTAAAACATTCTTGATTATTTTCTGCCTGTGGTAACCCTGCCTTACTATAAGCATGCCCTTGAATATTCCACCTGAAAATTTTTTAGACCTTTACTCAATTCCCACATTTCTTTTAGATCTTGCTAATATCAAAAACATATCATACTCATCTAAAACATACACAAAACACTTTAGTCATTTTCAGAAGGGCAACATTGTATTGCCGTTTTGAAGTGGGGTTAAAAGGGTATGTTGTCTATAGGGTGCCACTAGTGAAACTGCCATTTAAAAAATAAACGCAAATTTATACCACGTCCCAGAGAATCTGTCTAAACACATGGAAGGTAGAACCTTAACACGAAAAATGCTTTCAAAGTCACAGTCTTGGTTTCACAATCTTGAATTACTGTTGACTTTCCCTAGCATTTTCTGATAGTTAATTCCAATGGGACTCGCCCAGGGGCTGTAACACATTTCTCAGGTTAGCTCTTACAAGTGCCTTCTACTTATAGGTGGGCAAAAGTAATTTCTTAAGGCTGGCTTTAAAAAAAATGTTGTTCTCAAATTCTACCTCATCCAGTCATTTTCCCCTGATATATATCACTTTCTAGTTTGTCTTTAACTTTATAGAACAGAAATTTTGGAAGAGGTAGAACCAAACATTCCTTTGGTAGCTCAAAGGAATAAAAGTGTTTTTTTCCACTATTGCTTAACAATGTGTGGTAACCTTAAGAAAATAAACATATTACTTCTGCAGTATTTTAAGCTAACACAATGGCTTTAAAGTATTGCGAAGAATGTATTAATTTTAATTATTTTTCAAGAATACATCAATTAAATTCCAAACTACTACTTGGAACTCTTGATGTCTTTAAATGTATAACCTCATAATCTTGGACTAAAAAAATGAAAAGCTAAATGTATTTTTAAGGGTAACCTAGATATATCCGTTTATTGATGTGGGTATACTAAATGTAAAGTCAGCATTGAAATTAAATTTCTAACCAACAAGATTACACACACACACACACACACACACGCACACACACACACTAAAGAGAAACAAAAACTGTGGAAATGTTGGTTGAAGGGCACAAACTTCCAGTTATAAGATTAATAAATTCTAGGGATCTAATGTACAGCGTGGTGATCCTGGTTAATAATACTATCTTATATATTTGAAATTTTTCTTTTTAAAAATATTTATTTATTTATTTTGAGAGAGAGACAGAGCACACACATGTGCAGGGGAGGGGCAGAGAGAGAGAGAGAGACAGGGAGAGAGTATCCCAAGCAGGCTCTGAGGTGTCAGTTCAGAGCCCAATGATAAACTCCATCTCACAAACCGGAATCAAGAGCCAATCATTCAACTGACTAAACCACCCAAGCACCCTTGAAAGTTTTCTAGGAGAGTAGATCTTAAATGTTCTCATCTCAAACAGAAATGGTAACTAGGTGCTGGGATGGAGATGTTAGCTCATGGTACAGGGATAATCATTTTGTAATAGATAAATGTATCGCATCAGCATGCCCTCCCCCATACCCCTTAAAAGTACACAATGCTATATATCAATTATATCTCAATAAATCTGGGGGAGAAAAAGAGAAATAAAGACAAAGCAACATCATAATCATTTATAGGTTATTTTTTGGTAAATAATTGTTGTATATTAATATTTGCGGAATATATTCGATATTAGAAGGTAAATACATGCAACACACATAATAGAGAAAAAGCGCTTTGATGCCAACAAAAGAGTCAGAAAATAAATATGTAATACATAATAGTATATGAATGTAGACCGAATAATAAGAGAAAATTAAGTTGCATAAAAGCTAAAGTGTAGGGAAATTGCAGTAGATGGGGCAAGATGTAATACTACTATGTAATTTGTTTTTATTTCCCATTCCTATGACTTTTACATTCTGTAACAAACCAACTTAGTAGGCTTCTATTAATGTCATTGTCAGTTCTGTGAGTAACTTAAAAACTAATATTTCCACTGACTCAGCTACTCTACTAACCACTTGCCATGGATATACATGGAGTGGAACAGAGAGTTAAAGAAAAGAAGTAAATAGTATTTGTTCAAACATATGTAAATATCACAATTTGGACAAGAGAAAAAAACAAAATAAATTGATAGTATAGGGAGTATTTTTTAAAAATATCGAATCAATTTATTCTAGATATGTTTGAAACACATATGTTTTAACATGATCACAATAAAACACACAACTTGGTCTTCTGCCTTTAGTCAGTAATTATGATGCTGTAGAAACATGCTAAACACTATTTTCTTTCATTTCAGATACGTTTTGATGTATGTTTTATGTCTACTCAATTTTGACTTAAAAAGTAAAGAAATCTCATTATTAGTTAAAGATATGTCATATCATATGGTATTATTTTATTTACTGCCACTTCCTACTAAACAAACAAATTAATCGTACCTTCTGGTAATTAGCATGAAAGTGTCATTTTTAAAAGAAAAAAATCTTTGCTTCTTACATTTATGTGACAAAGAAAACATTGCAAAAGTAGGCCATTTATATTAGGCTATTAAAGTTTGTGAGTTGTAAAGAGTTACTATGTAATTTATTGCAGAGTGACAGAGAAAGGAAAAGGCAGTAAGTGAGAAACAATTCATCTCTAAGCTCAGGTTCAAACCACAACTTGTAGAGGTGACTCTAAGCTGAAAGACTTAATATATTATCAATACTTGATGCTGAGCTATGGGGATCGCCGCTGCAGCCAAACACGACTCGCAGTGATCAGTGAGAAGGCTACTGATCACGGCAAGCTGAATTTTCTTTATGCCTAGTTTTGAATGAGTCAGGACTCTTTCTCAAATTCTTTCACTCCATCAGTAAGGATTATATATAGGTATAGATATGTTAGCAAAAATGTATATAAGTATATATGCTAAAATAATGAGTATTCAATCCTAATAGCCAATGTTTGTTATACATTATTTAGTTTTTGAGATGTGATTCACCTTGAGTCACCTTCAAATAAAGATATTAAGAAAGAAATAGCACATACGACTATGACTTTATTTCCTCTCTCTCTCTCTCTCTCTCTCTCTCTCTCTCTCGGGAGAGAGAGTGCACAATCAAAGGAGGGGGGTAGAGGGAGATTTAGTCTTTTTTTTTTTAATGTTTATTTTTGAGAGACAGAGTGTAGGTGGGGGAGGGGCAGAGAGAGAGAGAAACACAGAATCTGAAGCAGGCTCAAGGCTCTGAGCTCTCAGCACAGAGCTTGATGCGAGCCTTGAATGCACAGATCATGATATCATGACCTGAGTTGATGTCAGACACTTAACTGATTGAGCCACCCAGGCTGAGAGAGAGACAGAGAGACAGAGAGACAGAGAGACAGAGAGACAGAGAGACAGAGGCAGAGACAGAGAGAATCTGAAGCAGGCTTCACACTCAGCGTGAAGCAGATGCAGGACTCGATCCCATGACGCTGAAATCATGACCTGAGCTGAAATTAAGAGTTAGTTGCTCAACAAACTGAGTCACACAGGCACCCCGGTATCTTGATTATTTTTAAGTTAAATGTCTGTCACTCTTTAACTCTGTTCTATGTAACATATTATTTTATGAATGAAGAATATACTAGTCTTTGCAGTAGTGTACTTTAGTAATTTTTATGTGGCAGTATCTTACTCATCAGATTTCTGGCACAAAGCCAGAAACCAAGATTCATTAGAGAAAACATATCTAAGCAGCAAGGAAAAATGACCATCCCAAACCCCGTGTAGGAAAATTATAAAATTATTACCAATTTACCTGCAGGTAGAATATACTACTCAGGATTATTATAATATTAAGCCTGCGGAATTCACATGTTTTGTTATCAGATTTGCCCAGACAACTTTCAACCTTTTCAGTTGAAAAGGTACAAAAAAAAAAAAAGGAATAGGTAATGAAAGAAATGGACTGAATCGGTAGACATTAAAGGAAACAACAACAGACACATATAGACATAGTTTATAAATCCTCCTGGAGGCACCTAGTGCCAAGCAAAAAGACTGCATGCCTTACTATTTTCCGAAAGCATTATGGCCACTGAAATTTATAAAGATTATATAAAGTCTTCATTGAAGAAAAATTAACGGTGGATTAGTCTACTTAAAGAATGCATGACAACTTTCACTCTATTCTAAATTTATGCACATACTATCATTCCGCTAAAACAGGGCTTATAGAAATAAGGTATGGATATTAGAAACTTGACTATTTAGATTAACACAGATGCAGATAGTACCATGAATATAAACTACTGTAGAAACTAATATACAATAAAACCTTGGCCTGAGAGCATAACTCGTTCTGGAAACATACTTAATCCAAAATGCTTGTATATGAAGGTGAATTTCCCCATAGAAATAATGGAAGCCCAGATGATTCATTCCATAATCCAAAAGTTTTCATATAAAAAGATTACATATAAAAATATAATACAAAATATTAAAGAAAATATAAAATATAAAGAAAACTAAACAAATTATACTGTACTGACTTTTGAAAAGCTTTGTGGCTGGTGTGAGGGAGACAAGAGAGAGGAGGGTTATTGTGTAGGATGACTTTCATTATCACTAACAGAATCTCTGCTATCTATTGGCTCAATGGAATCTTCTTTTCCTGTAGTTTTAACAAGGAACCTATCCAATGACACTTGCTTTGGCCTCCTTTTGAGCATTCGCATAAACGAGACATTGCATTGTCATTAAACAGATTCTTCACTCGCACTGCTACTGCCTTATTTGTGTGATGCCTTTCTACAAAAGTTTGCAGTTTTCCACATTTTATACATCTCCCTAATCTCATTTGAAGTAAGGTATTCCTCCACTTTTTTCTCCTCCTCCTCTGCAGAGGAGATCTCCTCCATAACCTCTTGTTGTTCATGGTACAACACTGGGATGCAAGAGTCAGATGCCAGTGTGGGCACCTTCCAATGTTCTGAAAAGTCATTGATTTCGCCAAACACCATGGCCTGAGAACATGCATCCCAGCATGGGAGATGATCACGCATAGTCCCGCATCGAGAGAGAGAGAAGAACCACTGTCACAATTGTGATCATGTGACATTCGGCATCACATGCTACTCTTATTGGAAGACGTTGCTCATTTATCATATTAAAATGTATTGAAAAGTTTGCTCATCTTGTGAAATACTCACAGAACAAGTTACTCACAATACAAGGGTTTATTATAAAATAAAATGGGGGTCCTTGGGTGGCTCAGTTCGTTAAGCATCTGACTTTGGCTCAGGTCATGATCTCACGGTTCGTGAGTTCAAATCCCGTGTTGGGCTCCGAACAGAGGAACCTATTTCGGATTCTGTCTCCTCTCTGTACCTCCCCTGTTTGCGCTTTGTCTCTCTTTCAAAAATAAACAAATATTAAACATTTTTTAATTAAAAAAAAACGCAATACATTTTCTATCTGATAATAAGTAATTTTTTAAGTATATTTACTTATTTTGAGAAAGAGAGAATCCCAAGAAGGTTCTGCACCATCAGCAGAGAGCCCAATGTCAGCCTTGAACTCACTAACCATGAGATCATGACTCGAGCTGAAATCCAGAGTTGGACAGTTAATCAACAGAGCCACTCAGGCACACTGATAATGGCTATATTTTGACTTTGAGCTGCCAAGGTGAAACAGAATGAAGAAAATTCCTGTTTATTAATCTCTTATGTCCTATCCATTAGTAACTAAGATTTCATCAAAATTGCACACATCATAAAAGTTACATATTTAAAACAGCTAAGTGCATAATGTTCTTACTTTCTTTTTGCAGTTTTTACTTTTATGTTGGACTTTTTGGATAGTGATTACTTTTTCTACCAGCAGTACCTATTGAATTTCAGCACAGACACCATTTAACAAATCTTATACTGGGAGGTGGTAAGTAAATGTTCATTAAATAGATTTTGACAATCATTATGTAATATCAATCATTTGTCACTTAAAAAAGAAAGAGCTTGGTGAAAAATTTATTTGAAGTCACCTTCGCCTTCCATTAATGTACTATGTTAGGATTCTTTTTACTTTCTTTTCTTTTCCCTTTTCTCCTTTCTTTCCTTTTCTTTATGTTGTTGCAATTAATGTAAAGGACTCCAAGGACCTCCTGAATCTCAGATCTTTGTGATATATTTCATGTAAAAGAACTCGTTTGGTTTATTTTCATTTTGTTCTCAGGTTTTCCAACAATGACATGTTAACAATGGTTGGTAGTCTAGGTAACGATTTACCGGTGTACAAGGATATAACAGAATGTTTCTGTTAATAAAACCCAGACACAGAAAATTCATTTTCAAAATCACTGCATACATCGTAAGTTTCTTAAATGATTTTTAGTTCTTTCTGCTTCTATTTCATGAAAATGTTAGTGCTTTTCTTACCACTTCTGCCAACATGGAAGGAAATTTTCTTTATATCAGGTTCCCACAGCCAGTTTTTAGATACTAAGGGGCAGAAGTGGAAGGACTTACTCATCTTTTATCCAAGCATTTAATATAGCTTCTTGCATTTGGTGGGCCCTCAGTAAATGCTGAATTAATGGATGTGTTTAGAAATAACAAAAGAATTTAAAAAAACCAAACTTCTTAATTACGTTGTTTAAATCCTATACTTTATATGGAAATTGAGCCTAGAAAATTGTGTTTGTGAATGTCAAATTTGACACGTATGTTTTATCCATCCCATGCTACAAGTTACAAAGTAATCTGGTGTACATAAGGTCCAACATTGTTCACACGCATTTCCCTTTGAAACTTCAGAGAAGGTATTATTTCTGTCATTTCGAATTAATTGTGTAACATTTAAATTAAGAAGAAGCATGAAAGCAGATATTTGCCTTTCTCTCTGTTAAGGTGTCTACATATCTCAATGTACTATCACATATCCTTTTAAGTATATAATTCTATATCTTTTTATTTTAAGTATTTGCAGATTATTCATATTCAATGAATTCTGACTGTTTTTATGCATGGTTACACCAAATAAATGCAATTCAATTACATTGAATATTCATAGAATGTTTGTTGCATAAAATTTATGCATGGATTGAAATACATGGTCATGATTTGGCCTTTGTTCTAATTTATGTATTTTATTGGTCCGAATCATAGTTTTTGCGATGATTAAAGTATTTCTAAATGGTAGCTAGAGGCTATCAGATGTTTACGCATAGTGGAAATTTTGTTTTATCTATTTTACAAAGCAATTGTTTTAATGTAATAAAGAACTAATTTGCCATATTTATACCTGTAGTCTGGGTGACATACCCTAGCTGTCCAAGTTGAACAATATGCTGCTACTAATTAAAAAAAAAATGAGGGGCGCCTGGGCGGCCCAGTCGGTTGGGCGGCCGACTTCAGCTCAGGTCATGATCTCACGGTCTGTGAGTTCGAGCCCTGCGTCGGGCTCTGTGCTGACGGCTCAGAGCCTGGAGCCTGCTTCTGATTCTGTGTCTCCCTCTCTCTCTGCCCTTCCCCTGTTCACACTGTGCCTCTATGTCTCTCAAAAATAAATAAACATTAAAATTTAAAAAAAAATGAAAAAGACATATTTGATTTTCCTATGGGTTTTCTAAGAGGAAGTCAATATTTGATTACTGACACAAACTGAGAAGGGGAACAGTAACTTAGTGGGCCCCACCCTAATGCCAGACTCCTGCAGAACACGGAAGCATTAATGGTTCTTCAAATGACTTTGGGTTTCTTATATTTTTATGGCTGACTTCCATACCTCTCCTTCCCTTCCAGTTTCCTCTGGCTGAGGCACCCTATCCTAGGCAGGAAAGACATGTCTCTCTGGTGAAACAAGAATTGTCCTTACTTATTTGACGTGTCCAATATATAACATCTATATAACATAGTTCCTTGGACACAGGTATTTATTATGTGGAAAAATGAATGTCCATATAGGACTCATCTGATTCTTGCAAACATAGGTAAGTTCTTTACACATATGGACTCATTTAATTCTTTGTTTAAGTTTGTTTGTTTGTTTGTTTTGACATACAGGTAGAGAGGCAGAGAGAGGGAGAGAGAGAGAGAGAGAGAAAGAGAAAGAGAATCCCAAGCAGGCCCCATACTGTCAGTGCAAACCTAACGCAGGGCTCAAACTTCCAAACCATGAGATCATGACCTAAAACAAAGTCAGATGCTTAACCGACTGAGCTACCTAGGTTTCCCTAATTCACCTTTTTAAGATTTTATTTTTAAGGCACCTCTACACACAAATGGGGCTCAAACCCACAACCCAGATCAAGAGTCACATGCTCCAGCAACTCAGCTAGCTGGGCACCCATGAACTCATTTATTTCTTGACACTGTCCTACTGTTATTTTCTAGATGAGGAAACTTACACAGTAAGTTTCAGAGCAACTGAAAAAAAAAATCTCAAGAGTTGTTTTTGATATGCAATTAGCTTTCTCATCTTTTTGATATTATCACATAAACATCTGTCATGTATCTTTCTTCCTCTCATCTCCAGAGCTACTGACTTATATCAGAACACTATGGATACTTTTACACGAGTGGATTTCTTTAAATATTAGTGGCTATTATTTAACAAGAAAGTACATTATTTTTAAAAAGTACATTTTGAAAATTCGAATTAGAAAAAGTTAAACTTCCACATGGGAGGGCTCCTAGGGACTCTAATATAGCATCTATTTTGAATTCCTGAGGCGAATATGAAATGTAAACACTTGTCCAGGCAATAGATTATAATCTGGAAAGTGGATTATGGATATGGAAAAAGGCTAAAATCTTAATAAACAGGTGGACAATTGTTGCCCTAATCAAAGCAATCAATCCTGGAACCTAACTTAAATTGGTCATGGAGGAGGAGAATATTCAAGAGTGATTAAGTAGGTAAAAGCAAACAAAAAGAATCAAAGATTATTCCTGATGATAATGAAGGAGAGACACAGACTAGCTTGGGAAATGAAGTAATACCGTAGAGTCATTCAGCAATATAGGGGCCTGTGAAGAAGAGAATGTTTGGTAGCAGAAACTGAAACCTCAGGTTTAGATTTGTATTTTGACTATTTGTGAGATAACCAAGGAGAAGGTATGTGAAGGAACAGATCCAGTGCTTAAGAGAGCAACCTGAAAAGGAGATTCCTATTTGGCTATGATCAGATGAGGTTGTGATACCTTTGGAGTGGCCACACTTACCTGGGGAGAAAAAGTAAGAAGATGAGAGTCACAGTCACTTAAAAGGGATTCCGGACTAGGCAGTGAGTAGTAGACACTGTGCACAGCAAAAGAACATAGTTTCTCTTTGTCGTATTTCAATAACTATGAAGGGCACCAATAACCAAGAAGAAAACTTGTTTAAATTTCATGATTATTAGAATGCGGAATTTAAACTGGATTTTAATAATTTTTAAGCATCTCCTTGCTCCTTTTAGATAGATACAAAAATTAGGTCCTAATAATGTTGATACTCATATAAAATTTGACACTGTATTGTTATACATTACTGCTTTTGAGTTTTCAATATTTGATAATTTTAAGATATATTAACTACATCACATGCTATATGATCATGGCACAGATTCTTCCAGAACCAATCTTGGTGTTGCCACAGCATTGATTGTATCATTTGGAAGCCCAAAGTATTGAGGGAACAAAATGCTTCTGCGTCATCTGTAGAGTGAAATGTGCTGTACTATTTATGCGTGTAAACTGCGGACATCTTATTCTATCAGGAGCCAGTTTAAGACTCCTCTTACACGAAATACAGGCAAAGAGCTCGCTAAAGTCATTGTTACAAGCTTTTTCACATTTATGAAAGGGAAACTGAATTCCAAATTCTTTCTGTGACCCTAAATTAGATAATACACCCTGCCTAGGGAGAGAAAATAAGAAACAGGATTAAACTGTGAATTTTTTCTAAGAGAAATTCAAAGTAATTTGAAAGAGACTGAGACTGTAACAAGGCAGCAGTTCTCCCCTGTATCTGTTTGTGTAATTTGCCTCAAGTAAGTTTTTTTTCTTTTCTTAATTGGACTTAAAAGTGAAATCTTTTACAAACAGAAGTAAAGTTTGCTTCAGCATTAAAATAAAATGCAGCTATGGGTTCTCAGCAGGTATTTCAGTGTGTTTATGTAGAAGCGTTTTATGAGTCAGAGGCATAGTCATGCAAATAAGATTAAAAACAAAACCTTGCCCGCCCCTTCTTATTTGGCTTTTCTACAAGTTGGGTGGTTTTGTTTGTTTGTTTGTTTGTTTTGTTTGTTTGTTTGTTTTCTTTTCTTTCTTCTCTCCTCCTCTCCGCATAAATGGTTATGAATCTGGAATTTGGGTTGAGTTAATCACAAATCACAACACTCAAACATCCAGAAAAAGTGAAAACTTACTTCATCATCCCAAACATTCAGGTTCTTTTTTCTAGACTTAATTTTTTAGTGCACTTTTAGGTTTACAACAAAATTGAGAGGGAGGTACACAGATTGCCCAAATACACCCACCCCCATGATACAGAGCCTCCTCCATTTTCATCACTCACCAAAATGGTACATTTGTCACCAAGGAAAAGCCAGCGCTGACACAGTCGTATTTTCCTTAAAGTTTGTAGTTTATTTTAGGGTTCACTCGTGGTGGATTTTAGGCTCTTCTTTGATGTGTCCTCTATAATATCTCTACTATTTTTGTGTCAAGGCCCTGTCTTTGGTAACTTGTATTTTCTAACAAAATGATTTCTTCAACAAATCAATACTTATTGAACATTTTTTAAAGCAACTTACTCTAGAAGGCACTACACAGAGATGAATCAGATCCAAGAATCCTATTTCCCACCAGTGGATATGTGCTGTGCATATAAATAATTATAATGAGAGAGAGTATGTCCAAAGAGCCCTAAAAGGAGTGTGTATCAAGTATCTCAGAAGTTGTCAAGGGAGAGAGACTGTGTCTTTTGCTGATTCGAGAACGGGATGGGGATATTTAAAAAGCCCATAAAGAGAAGCTATGATATTAACTGAGTTTGGAAATAATAATTCACTTACAAAACAACAATGAGAAGGGTATTATGACCATTAGAGGCACACCTAATACTCTAATCAAATACTTTT
Organism: Paguma larvata; assembly: GCA_030068075.1. Lineage (NCBI taxonomy): Eukaryota > Metazoa > Chordata > Mammalia > Carnivora > Viverridae > Paguma > Paguma larvata. The sequence goes on along the minus strand of CM057829.1, from coordinate 60,361,071 downwards.
ATAATGCAAATCATGAAACTATTAAAAAATCTTTGATGGTTTCTATTAGCTATCAAATGACATTCAAGATGTTTAAGATTTACTGACATTCAAAATTTTCCCTAACTTAGTCTCTATAAAAAAAAACAACTAGTCTCTTCACACCCACTAATTCCATTTTTTTTACCTTCTACATGATATTACTGATGTTTTCTTTGATATTTTCATCTCAGTGAACTTGTTCCCAAGTTGTAAGCCAGTGTCTGAATATGCAAAACATTGGTCCAATATTTCCTTGCCCTACAGCCTTATAATCCTGAGTAGCCAGTGTCCAAGTAGCCATTGTCACTTAGCCTGGATTAAACCAAAGCGAGGGGTGCCTGGGTGGCTCAGTCGGTTAAGCATCTGATTCTTGAACTCGACTCAGGTCATGATCTCATGGGGTTGTGGGACTGAGCCCTGTGTTGGGCTCTGTGCTGACAGTGAGGAGCCTGCTCTGGATTCTCTCTTTCCCTCTCTTTCTGCCCCTTCCCTAATTGCTGTCTCTCTCTAAAGAGTAACTAAATAAACATTAAAAAAAAGTGAAAACCCATCTATCGTTCCAAGAATATGCAATATATACATAGAATTTATTGAAACATTATTCAATCTACTTGTCTCAGAAAGCAAACCCACTTAACTAAAGAGCCTGGCTCACCGCAGATCTACAGAGCACTTGTTTAAAAATAAGGCTGAGCTAAAAAAAAAAAAAAAAAAAAGAAAAAGAAAAAAGAAAAAGAAAAAAGAAAAAAATGAGGCTGAGGTCTCCAAAGCCAAGAGGCCAAAGAAGATGGTTGTTTCTCACAGAAACATTCATCTGAAGTATAAAAGCATTTGACTTATTCTGGAACACCAAAATATAATAGGGTAAACATAATCATAGATGAAGAAGATTCTACTGTAACCCAGTCTTTCCTAGTCACTTCAGATTTTTTTTAACTTTGTTATGATAAAATGAACATTAGGGACTAATTTAAATATAATTGAAATTTTAATGATAATTGCTTCAGTTTTGTTCAATAATTAGCTTTTTTGTCCAGAAAGTGAAAAGAAAATAAAATAATAACTGTCTTAAACAATTGTTACAATGATGTAATGTGTATTTGAATATCTGAATATTAACTTATTTTGATCATAGATTTCTTGAAGCAACCTTCTTTGTAGTGACTTAGGAGCAGGCCAGGTTTTGTGCTCTGAACACAGATCTTTTATTTCATAAATAATTTTAAGTTACTTTCATAATTAAGCAAATCCATACAACTATATACTTAGAAAACAAAAATATGTTAATTTTTCTTCTGAAATGTGAACCCATATTAACCCATTAATGCAACAAACCAGACAAATAAAACAATTTGGTGTTGGTGAGGGATTACATAGGATGAAAGAGAAGTAAAGAGAATGCTATCAATTAGATCTAAACACCTGCGCAACATTTCCATTCAATGGGTCCTAGATTATCTGAGGGCAGATTTTTTTTTTTTTTTTTGACTAGAGGAGAAGGGAGGTGTAAGAATTTGGCAGAAATACATTTTTGTTGTTGTTATGAGTAATAGTCTCTCAAAAGTACTGTAACACTTTACAATTTCCATCTGCTGACCATTTAAATGCTATAAAAAGCAACATAATCTAAATGGAGCTTTGAGTAGCTTTAATTCATTTTTGCAACAGGGTGAAAAATAAGATTGTTTCATAGTTACTGGGAATCAACTTTATGCTGTAGACACAAAATTAAAAACTATCACCATTGAGATACTTACAGTCTGGTGGGAGAGATGATACATTCATATTCCCATAATTGTAGGAGACCTTTGATATTCTTCAGGGAAGTCTCTAGACTTTGTTTTTACAAAATATTTCTTTAATAAAGAAATGCTGGTTTCAAGCCTTCTCCTGACACTTACATCTAAAATAAGAAACGTGTTTTCCATACATGGTTCCATGCTAGTATTCAAATTGTGGTTCAGCCTTTCCTGGGCTTCCCTGAACTTTCAGGAACTCTGCAAGGTCAAAACTATTTTGTAACTATACTAATACAACATCATCTGTCTATTTCACTCTCATTCCCTCATGAATATATAGTGAATTTTCTAGAGACTATATCACTACCGATTGAATACAGAAGCAGATAAGAACCTAGCCATCCTCTATTAAGACAGACATTAGAGAGATTAGAAAACACGCAAAAAAAAAAAAAAAGCTGCTCTTTTCAATAAATTATTGGTTTAGAAAATATAGTTATATTTTAGGTATGCTGAACTAATAAATAGGTAAACATGTAGATAAATCTAAGTGATTATATAAAATAGTCACAATGTCTGCTATTTAGGATTTAAAAGTGATTAAAATTCTAGACAGAAATAAAATAAAAGGGGGAAATAATTTGTAAAGCATCATAATGTTTACCTGGCTTACTTTTAAATTTAGTTTTCATTTTTAAAATTTTTTAATGTTTGTTTATTTTTGAGAAAGAGAGAGAGAAACAGAGCTCAATCAGGGGAGGGGCAGCAAGAGAGAGGGAGACACAGAATCTGAAGCTGCCTCCAGGTTCTGAACTGTCAGCACACAGCCTGATGTGGGGCTTGAACTCATGAACTGAGAGATCATGATTGGAGCTGAAGTCAGACACTTAACTGACTGAGCCACTCAGGCACTCCTAGATTTCATTTTTTATGAATTTTATAGGTAAAATCTAATTGATTACTTTTCAATTTATTAAGAAAATGGATGAAGGAAAAGAAAATAATCTATGTAATTTCAAAATAAACTATGAAGAAAAAAACTAAGACTGAATAAAAAAAGATAGTTGTATTCTGCATGAATAGTGAAAAGACAAGGACAGAATATGAGGAACTATTTACAAATCACATATTTAATAAGCATCTATTACCAGAATATATAAAGACCATTTAAATTCAATAATAAAAGACAACCTAAATTTTTAATGGTCAAAAGTCTTGATTAGACATTTTCTCAAAGAAGCTACATAAATGGCCAATGAGTATAGAAAATATTCTCAACACAACTGGTTCTTAGGGACAGGCAGATCAAAGCCTACAGTGAGGTAATACTTTACACCCACTACGATGGCTATGATAAAAAAGTTGAAAATTACAAAAGTTGGCAGGGATGTGGAAAAATCTGTACCTTCATACATTGCAGGTAGGAATAAAAAATGGCTCACCCAGGAAATATTGGTGGTTTCTCAAAATGTAAAACAGAGAATAACTTTCTGATCCAGTAATTCCAGTCTTATATAAACATATAACTGATCTGGTTGAAAACAGGTTTATAACAAACATGTACATATGTGTGTTCATAGCCGCACCAGTCACAATAGTCAAAAGATTATGCCCCAAAGTTCCATTAGTAAATGAATGAAAAACAGATTGTGGTGTATACATAACATGGAATATTGTTTAATCTTAAAAAGAGTAAAGTACTGAGGCGCCTGGGTGGCTCAGTCTGTTGAGCTTCTGACTTCAGCTCAGGTCATGATCTCGCTGTTTGTGGGTTCTGTACTTACAGCTCAGAGCCTGAAGCCTGCTTCAGACTCTGTGTCTCCCTCTCTCTCTCTATGTCCCCTCCCCTGTTCATGTTCTGTTTTTATCTTTCTCAAAAATAAAAAAAACATTAAAGAGAAAAGAGTGAAGCACTGATACATATTATGACATGGATGAATCTCGAAAACACTACACTAAATGAAAGAAGCTAGACATAAAAGGTAGCATATTATATGACTCTGTTTACATGAAATATTCAAAATTAATAAAGCCATAGACAAAGACTGAAGGTTGGTGTATGCAGAGATTAGGAATAGAAAGAAAGAAGACACAGCTGTTTAAGATGTATTTAAGCTTCTTAAGGTGTTAGGTTTACTTTCTGGGTGATTAAAATATTTCAAATTAGATAGATAGAGATGGTGGGAGTGAAACACTGTGAATGTACCAAGTATAGCTAGTTGTTCATTTAAAAATTATTCAATTTAAATTATGTCAATTTCACCTTAAAATAAAAAGGTTTAAAAGGGGCATCTGGGTGGCTCAGTCGGATAAGTGTCTGACTCTTGATTTTGGTTCAGGTCATGATGTCGCAGTTAATGAGATTGAGTCCTGCATAGGATTCTGCGCACACAGTGTGGAGCCTGCTTGAGATTCTCTTTCTCCCTCCCTCTCTCTGCACCTCCCCTGCACATGCTTTCTCTCAAAATAAATGAATACACTTTAAAATATGTTTAAAAAACAAAAAACAGCAAAACCAAAGCTGTTTGCTTCAGCTGCAAAACTATACAAGATGAATCTTTTCAGGCCATATTTCCATTGGCAAATTTTCTTCTCTGGTAGTGGTTAGAAATGTCAAATCATGGGCACCTCTACAGGCTAACTGAAGCAGTCTGAATTTTAAGAATGCTGCCAGGTAAATCATGTATGCTTTAACATTTGAGAAGAATTGCCAGATGGCATTGCTGCAGGAATTGATACATGAATCACCTCAACTTGGGATGTTATTTCACTCATACATTTCAATGTATGACATTGTTTTCATATTAAAGGTAATGCAATAGATTCCTGCAGTGTTTCCCAAATTGTTAAATCATAATACTCTGGGAAAGTCAGTTGACATATTGATAAATAGGACATCTAACTGGAAATTCTTTAGGTCTGGGATTGATGCAAGCTTAAAAACATCTGTATCAAGGAGTGCCATTGTGGCTCAGTTGGTTGAGCATCCTACTTTTGATTTTGGCTCAGATCATGTTAATAGGGTCTTGGGATCGAGCGCCGTGTTGGGCTTCGTGCTGATCATGGAGCCTGCTTGGGATTCCCTCTCTCTCCTTCTGCTCCTCTTCCCTGATCGTGCTCTCTTTCTTTTCTTCTAAATAAAATAAATAAATAAATAAAATGGTGTATTGAAATGATAATGTAAAACTATCTGTATTCACAAATGGCATGATCTTATATTTAGAAAATCATGTGGAATGCTCCCACTTAAAAAATAAATAGAATTAACAAACTCATTCAGCATCTTGTCAGGATACAACATCGATACAAAAAAAAAAATTGTGTACTACCAATGAACATATTAAAAATAAAACTGAGAAAACAATTCTATTTGGAAGAATATCAAAATAAATGCATACTAAAGAGTAAATTTAACAAAGTGAAAGATGAACGCTCAAAACTAAAAAAAAAAATAGTTGAAAGAAATGAAAATTACATAATGGAATGACATTGTTTGATGTTCTGAATCAGAAAGGGAAGCAAAGTAAAAGCAGATGAATAATTTAGGACATAAATAAACTCATATTTTGCTGGGAAGGAAGTCTTCAGTTTCACTAGGGCACAAATAAAGATTAGAAATTGCAGAATAGGGGTGAGAACACAGAGCATGGTGAAGCTAAAGAGGTTTTCCCACAATGTGTACTACGCCTTTGAAGTATTCTGGTCCCTAAATGATTTAAAAAATATGTATTGAAATATAACTATAAAGAATCATACCAGAAATTCAAAGTATCAGTGGTTATAGTGACACCTACTAAAGTTTATAGAATATTAACACCATTGTTGTTCATAAAGGGAGATGATTGCATGTGTGCTTTCCTCCGGGAGAGGGCATTGTGGCAAGGGGAATTATTTATATCATGTGCACATAAGTCATGATGTTTATACAACTGTTCTTTTCACAGAGCACTTTTCACAAATACACCAAGCATTTATCTGACAAATTAGTATTCTTTCCTGTGTGTTGAAACAAAATTTGTATAAAAGATCCAACTGTAACATTGAGGTCAATATTGTTTACTTCAACGTTTCCAACATTTCAAGGCAGAGACTTAGGATTTTCAATGAAATAAAAACATTCTGTTTGGTGGAGAAATCATGTGAAAGGTGGCTGAGTTCTTTTAATCTTCTGTCCTCTGCCAGGAAGGAATTGCCAAACTTCCATGTACAGGTTGAGTGGAGAATCTCCTACGTATCTGGAGCTTGAAAGGTTCTGATTATGAATTCTAAGCACGTCAAAAGCACCCCTGAGAATTGCTCTTAATGTGTCTGTAGGAAGGCACAGTTGGAATAAAATGATCTGTTGACAGTTGAGATAAAAAATTCAACTACAAATACAGAAATAAGAAATTTAAGCAAGAAGCAACATAAGAACTTTGATATTTCAAAGTTTCAAAGAAACAGTAGAAGAAGCCAATTCAAAGTCGAGCAAGACAAAACTATGCTTCTACTCTTAATATGTTATTTTATAATACTAAATAGTGTCATTACCGAAGGGGGGGAGAGAGAGTAAGAAAGAGACAGAGATACAGCTCTTCATAATAGTCCACTGTTAGAAAAATCAAGAAAACTGCCAAGGGGGAGGTGGTTAACTGAAAAGAGGAAGTGAAATGATGGAGCAACCTAATCTTATTTTCAAGAACCAGATCTACTTTGGAATGTCAGTCTCACAATAAGATTCTACATAACCCTGTAATGAATAAGCCTGTGTAAAGGTTTGTAACACCGACATAAATGCTTCTACTCCAGGATCGTGTTACGTCAATTGGCAAACTTTGTATAATGCCCAAGAAAATCACTCTAATGAAGAAAGAAACAGCCCAACAAAAGATAGGTAGTGAATCATTCTTTCTTAACATGGAGCAAGTATTTTAAAGACTTATCCAAAATACAGGCTGTTTACCTAAATGATCTGGATTTAGCTCTGCCAGTGTAACCACTTAGCTTTACTGGCTGTTGAAACACAGTAACTATCTAGAAGGACCAATGGCAGTGAAAAAGTAATAAGCACAAAGATAAGAGAGGAAATTAAAACTATATTCTTCTGGACACTGACCTGTGGAAAGATGTGTCCTAGCTAGCTTAGCATGCTCTAGAAAGCTGAATTCAGAGAAGGAGAGCTGAAAAGTAAAAATAGTATGCCAATTATCTATACAGATAATCCAAAGTGGCCAGAAATTGGTGTGTTCATTGACCACTGGAAGAGAGCAGGAACTTTCTATCCTTGTCACATTATGACAGAGTAAATTGCTCACATAACAGAATGGAATCTTATTCTCAAAAAAAAAAAAAAAAAAAGAAAATCATAGTTTATTGTTCAGTTATAATTCCAGGTAAAACTGGCTGTTAGTATTCTGCAGGAGACTAACTTTTAAAAAATTCATAGACACACGGACACACACATACACATATTTCATAATATATACAAGGATTAGGGGGTGTCTGTACTACTTGGTTGACCAAATGAAGGCAGAAGGGTTATTCTATGTACTATGCACTGTATATACAATGTATAATGAGCAGAATATGGGATTTTTACCTCCATGGATCTAAATATTTTTAAAAGAGATAATATTTAGGCTTCAGGAAAATGGATATCTTTATTGGTAAATTCTATTTATGGGGAAAGAGCTCCCACTCAGCATTTATTATCTTAGTATTAAAGGTAGAGAGAAACTTTGGAATCACCAGATATCCAATAAATGCCTTTAATTTAAAAGATTAATACCAAATAATCGTCAAAAAATATATAAGAAATAAAACCCAAAGATAAAAATCTGAAATGAAATTGTCATTTTATATATAAAAAAGATATATTGCATTTCTGTAACAGACAACATATTATAAATTTGGAATATTCTCAGTAATAAAAAGAGTCCTTGGCCCTAAAAATCTAATAGCAGAATTTAAAAATGTTCCACAATACAGGAATTGAAATCTTCCGAAATGGAGAGAAAACAAGAAGAAACAATTCCTGCTTCCATGAAGATGGAGTGCACATACATTTCCCTATCTCTCCAAGTAAACACAACTAAAATTTGGGACATTATATATATTAAAAACAAAACAAAACAGGAAAACAACTCTGAAAGGCAGAGAAAAGGCAGACCTGCTAAGGACTTTGAGACCTGAATAATGACATGGTGCTAAGTTCTCTAGATTTTTTTTTTTTTTTTGACCCTTATACTCCAAGGCAGATGTTGAAGAAACCATAAACCTGGATATTCTAATGAGTACGGATAAATAAAGCTCCAACAAAAGCCTGCTCTCTAGCCAAAAGACTAGGAAAAAAGTAACTTAATGAGACAGTAAACTTTTAGGTAATTACTGCTCTACTTCAGCCAAATGTCACAGAAGACCTATGGCCACACTCACATTCACATTGCCAAAGGCCAAGTGGGGAACCTAGACTTTTCTCCTTAACGAACTGTAACAAGGTGCTCTAACCTCTAGGTGTGGTGATATTAGAGAAGGTCAAGAAGGAAGCCAGAACTTCCATCTATACAGGGCAATGATGAGCAACCCTGCGCCCAAAGATGGAGCCAGGGGAAATTATGTGAGGAACATACTTCTATCCCCATGTTGCAGTGATCAGGGGACAGTCTCAAAGAAGCCCTAATGGAGAATCTGCATTTTTACTCCATCTCTGTTGGAAGTAGTATGGAGGCACTCCTATTCATCTCAAACATGAAGGTATCAGAGACAGCCTGGGAGGGAGCTGAAACCCCCACCTCCCATAAGCCCACCTTCCCAGTTGTCAACAGAGACCAAATAGAGAACCTAGACTGGAACCCCTGCATACAATGAGGTGACTCCCTCCCTCTCTCTGCCAAAATGCTCTTAGAAAAATCTAGTTAAAGCAAAAGGCTTAAGGAAAATCCAGAATCTCGTAAAATAATACACAACATGTTCAAGTTCCAATAAAAGTCATACATCATCCGAAGACCTAGGAAGATCTCAAAATTAATAAAAAAATAATAGTGAATGCTAATTATAAGAGGAGAGAAATATTACAAATATCCAACAATTGTTTTTAAACACTCACCATAAAATTGCTTCAAATAATAATTACAAACACTTAAGACAAATGAAAAAATATAAAAGCTCAACAAACAAAGAAATAGAAAGTTTTGGCAAAGAAAGTTCAAAAATAAAGAAGAACCAAATAGAAATTTTAGAGTGCAAAAGTAAAATAGCTACATGAAAAAAATTAAAATAAAAACATTGAATGGAGGGGCTCGGCAACAGAATAGAGAGGAGAAAGGAAATAATCAGTGAGCTGGATGAGAGAAAAATAGAAAATAATTCACCCCAGACCCTCCAAAATGGACAGTCTTAGTGATATGTGGGAATATATCAAAAGATTGAAAATTCTGAAAGGAAAGAGGAAAGTAGGTGGGGCTTAAAAACATTTAAATAAATAACCCAACTGACAGAACTTGACAGAAAATTGGCAAGCATTTAGAAGACACCATAAATAAACATGTCTAATGAACATTTATAGAATATTCCCTCAACATGATAAAATACACACTCTCTTCAAGTCCCATGGAACATATATTAGATAGACCATGTTCCAGGCTATAAAAATTCCTTAACTAATTTAAAGTAATTGAAACAATACGGAATATTTTTCTCTGTGCACAAAAGAGGAAACTAAGTCAGTAAGCAAGAAATCTTCACACACTTAGAAACTAAACGACACAGTTCTAAACAGTCCTTGGGTCAAGAAGGGGTCTCAAGGAAAGTAAAACAATTATTTGAACTGAATGAAAATAAAATACATATAAGAAAATTGCTAAGAGGGAAAATTACAATATATATTAGAAAAGAGAAAGTGTCACATCAATAATCTAAGCTCCCACATCAAGAACATAAAAATGAACAAAATAAGTTTAAAGTGAATAGAATGATGGAATAAGATAAGAGAAAAATAAGGGAAAATAAGTGAAGCAAATAGTTGTTTCAAATGTATAATAAAGGGGCACCCGGGTGGCTCAGTTAGTCGGTTAAATGTCCAACTTTGGCTCAAGTAATGATCTCGTAGTTTGTGGGTTCTGGCCCCACATCGGGCTCTGTGCTGAAGGCTCAGAACCTGGGGCCTGCTTTGGATTTTGTGTGTCTCTCTCTCTGCCCCTGCCTTGCTTGTGCACTCTCTCTTTCTGCTCTTTCTGTCTCTCAAAAATAAATAAATAAATAAATAAATACATAAATAAATACATAAATAAATAAATAAATATTAAAAATAGAATTCTGTAATGTATCCATATATTCTGTTTAAAAAATAAATAAAATATATAATGCAGTTGATAAATTCCTAGCAAAACTGAAAATTGAAAAAACAAATGATGAAGACACAAATAACCAATATCAGGAATGAAACTAAGAGTACTAGTACAGACCCTGAAAATATCAAAGCAATAATAAAGAATACCATGTAAAATTTTACACGCAAATTAACAACCTTGATGAAATTGGGCCAGTTGCTTGAAAAACAATGTGATACTTGGAATAGCTCTAGATCTATTAAGGAAAATGAATTTGTAATTTAAAAACTACCAAAATAGAAATTTCCATTTCCAGGTGCTTTTATTGAAAAATTCTACCAAATGCTTAAAGAAGAATTAATACATATTTTACACAATTTCTTCCATAAAATATAAGGGGAGGAAACATTTCTATTTCTTTTTATAAAGCTCTATTCCACTCATACCAAAACTAGAGAAAGGTAGGATTAAAAAAAAAAGGAAAGAAAGAAAATCACAGGCTAATATGCTTTATGAGTGTAAAGACAAAAAATTTGGAAGAAAATATTAGGAAATAGAATTCTGCAATATATATAAAATTTTTATATACTGATTAAATAGGGCTTGTTTCTGGGGTGCAAGTCTTGCTTAAAATTTGAACACTAGTAACATTACATTAAGTGGTGTGAGTTTGAATATATTCCCCCCTAAGGTAAGGAACAAAGCAAAGACATCAGTTCTCACTCTTCTTATTTATCATCATGTTAGATGTTTTAGCTTGTGCAATAAGGCAAGAAAGGCAAATACATTTCATACAGATCAAAAAAGAAAAAAAGACATTAAACTCTCTCTGATGGCAGATTAAATGTCTACATTGCAAATCTCAAGAAATCTAAAAACGAAACAAAAACAAAACTCTCCTAGAATTCATAAGTAAATTCAGAAAATTACCACATAAAAGAGTACGTACAAAAATCACTGGTATTTTTATACAGTGGCAGGAAATATGTGGTAACCAAAATTGAAAATAAAATATAATCCACAATTGCAAAAAAGATATATACTGAGGTACAAATTTAACCAAACTGATATAAGATTTGTATGCTGAAAACATCACATCACTGATGAAAGAAATCAAAGAAGGTAAATACAAAAACATACTATGTTTATGGTTTGGGAGACTCAATACAATAAAGATGTCTATTCTCCCCAAATTGATATAAAGATTTAATGCGATTCTTACTAAAATCCCAGCAAGATATTTTGTGTATATATATATATATATATGTGTATGTATATATACGTATGCATATGCATGTCTATGTATGTATATGTGTGTGTGTATTCTAAAACATACAGGGAAAGGCAAAGGAATTTTAATAGTTAAGATAATCTAGGAAAGAAGAATAAAGTGGAAAAAATAAGTTCACCCTATATCATGACTTACGTAGTCACAACAATAAAGACTGTGGTATTTGTTGAGGGACACTATGGAACAGATAAAGACCCAGAAGTAGACTCACATAAACATATACAGTTATTATCGACAAAGGAGGAAAAGCAATTCAATGGAGGAAAGATCTCCTTTTCAACAAATAATGCTAGCCAAGTGGAGATTCATAGGCAAACATGAAACCGGACTTAAATCTAATATCTAATGCAGAAAGAAGTCAAGATGGATGAAACGTAAAACTACAAAACTTTAAGAAAAACATCATAAAATAAAATGTAGGGGACATAAAGTAAAAAGAGATTTGACAAGAAAAAGGTAATTAACAAAAGAAAAATTTAATAAGAAGAAGTAAATTAATCAAAAAACTTCTGTGTCTCCCTCTCTTTCTCAGGTCCTCCCCTGCTCATACTCTGTCTTACTCCGTCTCTCAAAAGTAAATAAAACGTTAAAAAATTATACAACATTCTTGAAATGTTAAAATCATAGAGATGGGAAATTTATTAGTAGTTTCCAGGGACTAATGAGGGCTTTGGAGTCAAAGAGAAATGGGTGGGCTCAAATGGGCAACACGAGGTCCGGTGGTGATGGTAATATCCTGTGTTGTGACTATATCGCTGGAAATAGCCTGGCTGTGACATTGTAGTATAGTTTTGTAAGATGCTACCATTGGAGGAACTGGGGGAAAAGCATATGGGGTTTCTCTATATTGTTTATCACAACTGCAGGTGAATCTACAATTCTCAAAACATTAATTTAAAAACAAGGGCAAAAAAGACAAGGGGAGACAAGTTGGAGAAAGCAGATTGAAAAACAACACCAAAGGATGTGTCCAGGATACTCAATTCTCAAATAAAATAAATTTTAGGAAAAAGAGGAAAACTTCAAACAAATAAAGACAATTTTGCAGAATTATAGAAATTTAATATTTGGTTTAAAAGGGTCACATAGTCCCTAGGCAATAAACGTACTCTGCCAACCTCGGTGCTGAAAGTAGAGCATGAAACAAGGATTTGGCTGCAGGTTGTTTGGGAGATGTTCCTGAAAGGAAAGGGGCAGGGTGGGGGGAGAGGAGGCAGGGAGGCTGAAAACAGAAAGTAAGAAAGAAAAGCCAGCATAAGAATGTGTAATCACTGCTATGGACAGCTAGAGGTCAACCCTGCAGGGGTGTTTAGATGTCCTAGTACTTCAGGACCTTTCCCTGGCTTCCAGTGTTAGTTAAGAAGTTCGAAGCCATTCTGATTGTTGATGTAGATAACTTGATTTCTGTCTCTGTAGGAGTTCTCTAAATCTTCTCTTTATCCACAGTGTTATGGACCTTCACGATGATGTACCTTAACTTTGCCACACATATCAGATGTTCTCTGTGTCCTGCCTCTCAGCCAAATTCTGATTTCAGCCATGGCTGCAAAAGACAGTTCTCTCCAGGTTTCTACCTATATCATCTCACCTTAATGAACACCGAGAGTCTTTTTGTTTTGTTTTATTTCGTTCTGTTTTCTCTCTTGGGAAGAGTTTACATATAAGTTTGAGTCACAATGCTTCCCATCAGCAACAATGAAAGCCACGGGAGCAATATCTTCAAAGTTAAGGAAAAACAATATTTTCAGCTAGAATTCTACAAACAGCCTAGAATTCTACAAATAGCCTATGTTCAGTAAATTAATAATTAAATATAAGGCTTTAATATACAATTTTTTTAGGTATTCGATTCTCAAGAGATCTACCTCCACATCTCATTTGTTGAGAAAGTACAGGAAGAAATATTTCTCATACATTTAGGGAGGAAACTAAGACAGATGAAACTGTGGGATCTAGTGACCAGGGGATTGAAGCACAAAGGAATAAAGGAAACTCCAAGGAGATCACAGTGAGTGCTAGGGCAGACCGCAGATAGGAGAGGGTCATCTCTTTGCAGGAGAGAGAGATTTTTTTAAAAGGTTGCAAAAAACATGATGTTTTAAAAACATTGAGGACAAGTTTAAACAACCTGAGGAAAATGTGGGAGATAATGATAAGTACATAGGAAATGAAGGAAACATACACGTAAGACGAATATTAACTAGAGCAACCAGAGAAGTAATCAAAATGGTGGTGGACAGGAAAATTACAAAGAGAACACAGCATGATTCAACCGTAATAAGCAGCTATAAGAGCATTTGTTAGGGAGATTAGTGCGAACATTGAATATTTCTCTATTCAAAAGTATGCTCTAACTACTTCAGGCTGACAAATAAAAAACAGGAAGGTATGTTAATGGAAGCAGATTTACCATAAGGTTAATAAAATTTAAATGTTAGGACTCCTAACTTGTGTGGAGTCGTATTAATGTGTTCACACGTGCATACATTTTTTTAATGTTTCTATTTTATTTTTGAGAGAGAGACAGAGCACGAGCGGAAAAGGGACAGAGAGACAGGGAGACACAGAATCTGAAGCGGGCTCCAGGGTCTGAGCTGTCAGCACAGAGCCGGATGCCGGGCTGCAACTACTGAACCGCGATATAGTGACCTGAGCCAAAGTCAGACGCTTAAGGCGACTGAGCCGCCCAGGTGCCCCTGCATACATTTTTTTATTAAGTTTGAGAAAGTAAAATATTTTAATTGCAATGTATAAAGAATATTGTTTCTTTCCATTTTGATTTCCATTGATCTTATTACCCCTCCAGTTTGATAGTGCTAGAATGACCATGAGCATCTTAAGATTCTGACAAAAGAGAGAGGGAGTTAATAACACATTTAGTTTGGAGATAATGGAATATATTGTTATGATTCCCATAATTTCTGTGTATTGTAAAGTCATGGATAGCTATTTAGGTATAGAAATGGTTTCCATTAATATCCCTGCTATCCATTTCAGCTATAATAGTCCATGGATATATACCAGAGTCGTGATAGGTGTCTTATGGAATTTAATGCTGTAAGAATGTCTATAATTGAGGAGAAATAGGTCCCAAAGCACTACTTGAACTCACGAACCATGAGATCGTGATCTGAGCCAAAGTCAGATGCTTAACTGAGTGAGTCACGCAGGCGTCCAAACTCCTATACCATTGTATCATTTTTTAAATCAGAAATTAAGGTGCATAGAGATTTAAACACTTGCCCAAAGTTTACAAATAGACTCAGGCTTGAAAGAGCTGCTTGACAATCTACCATCCTTGAAAAGACAGTGCACTATTAGCGGCATTGTTCTAATTTCCAATTAATGTATTTATTTATCCTTTGATTAGCTAGCATGTTTTGGGTAGGCAAAGTGTGGCAAGAACTCCATGCAATCCAATTTTCCTTCTACTTCTGTAGTTTTGATTATATGTTGTCCACAGAAAATGTCTATTATACACTGTCTCTACCTTCATCTCTCATTAACTTCTTCATCATATCATCTAAAAATTATAAATTTCACATACTTTAGTTCTGCATGCAGCTAAGATTTGAACAAAGTAGCACAATGTATGTATGTGTGTGTGCATGTGTGTGTGTGTAATTCACATGAGTAATGTCAGGGAAGTTAAGTGTTTCTTCATAGGTGAAATCATTAGTAAGTAGCACAGCTTGTCCTTGAACCTATGTGTTCATTCTCCAAATACTATATACTTTCTAATATTCCAAAATGTTTGACTATCAAGTCAACTAGAATTAGCCTACAATTTAGCAGTAATTAAAGTTAGTTATTCTTAACAGATTTTAAACATATATCATACATATTCTAAATTGTTCATTGGAGTTTGATTAGATGAGTAGAAATGATGATTTACATAAAAGTGTATTCTTTAATGAGCCATTTTACTACATTTTAAAGGCTGTATGTATTCCTGAAATTTTTCACTTGACACTAATTTGCATACTAAAAAATTAGTTGTTGCATAATTTCAAGCAATGAAGAACAACTTGATTAAGTTTACCATGAGTTTAAAATTTTAACTTTGTAATAACTTTTGTTATTACTGTTTTAAATGCAACCTTTTAAAAATTCATTGACATGTAATGGTACTTTGTTACATGACGGCTTTGATATGAAAAATTGAATTATATTTATAACACTTTAACTTATTTAATAACAGTTTATATTTTAATGTAAAGAAAAACAGTGTGAATTGCATTTACAAAAGCAGACATGTATCATCATTGTTCATGCCTCACTGGATATAGAAATTATATATTTGGGAGAAGAAATTTTGTATACTGAAAATATTTCATGTAGTAAATTAATTTTTTCTTACACATTTTTCTAAGCAAATACTTGTGAATTTTTCTTGGCAAATTATCTTAATTCAGGGATAAAGCATATGCCTTAATTTTTAATTTCTAGAGGACAGGAAACATGCTGAAACCATTATAGACAGCATGTGATACTTTATACAGACACATATATATACTTGATAAATGCTTTTGAATATGACAATAGGAGGCAGTATTAGCTACCAAAAAAAAAAAAAAAAAGAAATGTATACATCTTACAAGAGGATTTTTACTAAAATACCTCTATATTTTGCAGAATGTATTAGTACTTTAGCAATCATAAGTATTTTAAAATTAATATTCCTTTATATGAAATCCTGAATTAACTTTTTTTTATGTGTCAGGATCATATCTAGTACCTAGGAACACACAAATGAATGAAACATCCAGCCTTTGAGTAGTTCACAATCTAGCAAGGAAATCAACCTGTAAACACATAATCAGAGAATGCCACCATGATTGTTATCTCTGTGAGGTGTATAGAGTAATCCCTAAGGAGAGATAGAAGGTGATATTTAAATTAAAGCTATTTAATAGCTACGTAGGAATTGAACAGCAAGAAAAAGAGTTTGTTCAAAGGTATGAATAGCAAAAGAAGATAATCTGAAAATAGGAAAATTAAAAGTTCAAGTTGCTATGTTTTAGTTAGAATTTGAAAGGAATAGAAAACTAGAGTTTAAAACTATTCTATCTTGTGGACATCAGAGACTTATAAGATTTTAAGACTTAAGATGGCCTTGACTAATGTAAGGGTTGACAAGACCTGTTATCAGTAGAAATAAAGAATTGGGGGGCGCCTGGGTGGCTCAGTCAGTTAAGCAGCTGACTTCAGCTCAGGTCATGATCTCACGGTCTGTGAGTTCGAGCCCTGCGTCGGGCTCTGTGCTGATGGCTCACCAGAGCCTGGAGCCTGCTTCAGATTCTGTGTCTCCCTCTCTCTCTGACCTTCCCCTGCTCACGCTCTGTCTCTATGTCTCTCAAAAATAAATAAACATTAAAAAAAATTAAAAAAAAAAGAATTGAAAGCAGAAAGAGAACAGAAATCAAAACTGGAATAAAAATACAAAATTTCATGGAGACCAATAAAAAGACCTACTGCAGATAAGCGGGTGACGTGCTGAAGACAATCATGAATTATTTAGCAAATATATTCAACAATGTGATAGGTGACAGATATTAACCCGCGATGTATCTGAAGTGTTCCTGAAAATGTTCAGACATATTACAGAATATGCCCAAGTGAAAGCTAGAATTATGTATTAAATTCTGAAAGGTCGTCTGAGTAAGAAATAGACATTTGTAGTAATCCATGGAAGGCATTGTGAAATCGAAAGAGAGGCATTGTAGTTCAGAGGGGAAAAAATGCTTAAAGACATAATTGTGGACACCCTGACGGTCTACTGGGTGTGCAAACGAGTAATAAGGTAAATAAAATGGCATCCAATGGTATGGATTTCAAAAGCAGGTTTGAAATGTCAAATGCAGGAGACCCAAGGAGAAGGAAGATTTTCCTTTTAAGAAGTGTGCTCTCTTAAATAAATAAGGCCAAAATCCTACATGAGATGTTTTTTAAGCCTGACCATAGGCGATTCCGTAGGACTTACCCGCCAGATCTCATGAGGTAAGACTGTCCTCTCCTCACAAACTTGATCTACAGCTAGTGCCTGGCAGTAGGGCTTAAGGAAGTTGCAGTCAAGGACACAGGCGCCCCCCGGTGGACCATGCTCCTAAACACAGCTGCAGGTGTAGCCCACATGCCTCCATTTATTTGGAGGCTATCTTGTGGGGGCTTTCAGCGGAGGCCTCTTCCAGTTACCTCTGCTTCATTATGAGGAGGAGAGATGCCTTGAAAATACCTTTCTCTACTTTGACTTAGTACTTGGTACTTTCCCACCCCTATCCTTTATCTCTCAGCTCCAGGGTCATAGAGTAGCAGGAGCCTTTTATTCAGGTATCCCCTGGCAATGAGATGACTTCCCCACCTAACTGAACCTTCACTTGGTGTGGTTCCGTGGGGATAAATGGAACACTGATGATGTGGATGCTTTATTTCTGGCTCCTCGCTTATAGTACTGCAGCTAGTACATAAAATCAGAATTGTTATTGTAATTTAGCTTGTCATTTTCATCAACCAGGTCTCTCCAGCTCAGCTCTTGACAATATGTGGATATAAGGCCCAGGTTGGACATGGGTTATCTGGAGGGAGTTTCAATGCAATAAAAGCCAGCAGGTTGACACAGTGTAAACTTTCATTAGAGGAAGTATTGTTTACTGCTCTATCAGGAGGGGACTATTAAAGACATAAAAACTATGCATTACCATTTTTGTCGTTTTCCAGAACCCGATAATCTTCCATAGCCACTGGCCTCAGGATGAGCGATTTCTTAGACAGTCTCTATCTGATGAAGGAGGAATGGTGTGCTAACTTTTTTTATCATATAGATTTTGAGTAAAATGTGTTTTTATGTGGACAATAAGGGCACTCTTTCATATTAATTTCATTTTCTAATATATGTCATCTTTACTAATTAGTTATTAATGCCATATTTCTTTTTCTGAAATAGAGACAAATTGAAGGACAAAGTTTCCTATAATCTTTGTGTGCCTTGGTGACCAATTTACTGCCTGGTACATTATAGGTGATCAATATGTTATTATTGAATGAAACTATTCTGTTATATATTGTGAAAAAAATAACAAAACAAAACCACTTTAATATGGAACACAGAATCATGTGCTCATGATAATGTTGATTTTAGCAATGATATTCACAGAAAGGACAGCTAACATCTATCAGTCATTTTAAGCCCTAGGCTATACCTCTTGTGCAAACAGGAGCAGCAGATATAGAAATAAACAGAGCTCACATTTGATCCTCTGAATTCAGCTCTCCTTGAAGCAGAGAACTCCTCGGGCATTCACTTTTATGTGCCTGATTATTTCCTTTCTTTCTCACAAACTTCTAATTATATTTCCATCAATTTCTATCATTTGATACCGACTAGGTATTGATTAGTATACTCTGTTAAGTATGAAAAGGTGAGTTCTTTGCTCGTTTTATAAGTTTTATATTAGCGAGAGACAAGTTTTTTCTTTAACGGGGTCATGGAAATAATGAAAAATGAAAATAACAAAACTTATATGGAGTTTCCTGAGATGCAACATGGCTTTTTCAATAACTGTCTCAATATCAATGTTTCTTTGTTGCTAATTTACATTAAAGGTAACTTTATTGAAAGGGACTTTTAAAGTTGAAGGAAATTTCTATTTTTGTACTGTACATTATAAACAGGAGATAACTTCAAGTTTAAGAACTAATAACTTGGTAAGAATATTTGTGTTTAAAATAGAGCAGATATGCTTGTTGAGATGCCAACCTGGACACAGGCCTCCTCCTAGTTACTCTCTAGCCATTCCCACCCTGCCTCCGAATGAAATGACAAATGAAATACAAAATGGAGAGAAAGCTAAACAAACATGAAATTGGGGACTGTTTTCTCACCATGTTAGAAGCATTAAACAACTGTTTGCTATGTAGAATGTAAGGAAACATATGAAAATAATAACAAATTTATGACTGACTTTTCATCTGAAAAGCATGTCGGGTCAAATGTTGGCAGAGTGTCATTTGTATTCATAAGATGAACCATGAGACAACTGGGAGTGAGTTTTCAGCCTTGGCAATGCCGCTGGGGAAACATTCTGGTTGCTTTAAGCCAGAAAAAGGAGAGCGCATCTGGCAGGGTGTATTCTTGGCGTCGACTTGGAGCCCTCTTGGAACAGAAGGTTCTGACAGGCAAAATCAGGAGATATGCTGTAGCTGGCTTTCAAGGAAGTCAGATATTCCAGGCAAATAGTAGGGACCTTTCTGAGACTGACTCCTGGCTGCCACAGCAAGCATTGAAAAGACACACACAGGCAGGAGGCAAAATTCCCTGCCTCGACTGACTCTAGTGTTCCCAGCTTCATGCCCCCCTTTCCGGCTCTTCCCGTTTTATAGCATCTCTTTTGTAATGTGGTAAAAATTTCTAAATTGTATCTAAAATTTTCTTTTTTCACCTTTTATGTTCTTAGAGATTTGGACTAGGACCTATATCAATCTCTGACAATCCAATCTCACCTTGAATTTGCTATCAACTCATTAACAACGCATAGCTTTCACTCTATGAGTGTTAGCTAAGAAAATAACATCATACCCATTAATAGTGAAGTTCCAAGAAATGGGAATAAATTTTAAAAAAAGTGTATGTATTTTTGAGTGAGGGAGAGGAGAGAGCAACAGCTGGGGAGGGCAAGAGAGAAACAGAGATACAGAATCCAAAGCAGGTGTCAAGCTCTAAGCTGTCAGCCCAGAGCCCAACGCAGAGCTGGAAATCACGAACTGGGAGATCATGACCCAAGTCTGACGCTTAACTGACTGAGCCACCCAGGCACCCCAGGAGTAAATTTTATACAAACTGGGATTCATCTTTTAAAAAGATCTATAAAGATAGAGCCCTTAAAGAAATATTGCATTGAGATGAAACAGTCTCATGGTGAATTGAAAACTGAAGTATGCAGTAAACAACTGTTTTATGCTGCAAAAAATTATAGTGACAAAGTAGAAAATAAATGGAAGAAATTCCCCTAAACCCAGAATTCAGAGCTTGTTAGGGAGCAGATGAGAACAGTGAGAAAACAAAAAGGCCTGTGGTAGATACATCAAAGAGATCACTCCATACTTGTATTTCTTAACTAAGGTAGTTGGAAAAGGAGGGATGGAAAATATTTAAATAAATGCAATGATTGATTTATTGTGGAAAACCGAATCAGAAAATCCAAAAAACAAAAACAAAAACAAAAAAGAACCTCATATTAAAAGTGTCTATATCTTTATCTATCACCTATCCTTCTCATTCTATAAAAATCACCACATTAAACATATCCAATATAGAAAAGATAAAACACTTAGGAATAAAAATTAGATTTCCAGCAAATGCCACCTTCCTCACTCAATGCTAATAGATACTGATTCTGCAATGTACTTTTATTAAAAAAAAATTATAAACCCAAAATATTATACCTGTCCAAGTGTTCTTTCAAGTTACTAGAGACACAAATGCTATTTGGGGAGAAGGAACACTTCCAGGCATACTACAGGTGATGGGAATAAAAATAAGAAGAGAAAAATTAAGCATATGTGAAAGCTATTTTTATTTTGAATGACTAAGCGAAGATTCTATTTTAATGGAAGTGAATCTATTTTAATGGGTGTGACTAAAAGATAAAATGAAATTTGAATACTGGGTATTAAACAGAAAATTATTAAGGTCACTACATACTTAAAAGTTAGAAAGCTAAGAATACTAATTATTAAAGTAAATACATCTACTACGATAAAGATTATACTGACCCTGTGTTCATTGTACATTTATATTTCTAATAGAAAATCACAGTCAATATATGAAGATAACCATATACATTAAGAATATTTTAGAAG
The DNA here is from genome assembly GCA_030068075.1 of Paguma larvata. Taxonomy (NCBI): domain Eukaryota; kingdom Metazoa; phylum Chordata; class Mammalia; order Carnivora; family Viverridae; genus Paguma; species Paguma larvata. Next base: position 60,339,856 of record CM057829.1, on the reverse strand, counting down.
CAAAAAATTATCATTGTAAATGACTACCTCATATGCACCTCTCTAAAACATGGAAGACTAAGAAAGGGAAATAAATGACTGTATTCTGTTTAGTTATTGCTGTATAACAAACTTAACATGTAAGCAGCAATTTATTATTATATCTTCCATTATGTGGGTTAACAGAACTCAGTGGCTCATCTCTGCTCCATGATGTCTGTTTCCACAGCTGAGAGGACTTCAACATCTAGAAGCTGGGACAACCGGGGTCTGATCAGACTTCCATCTTCTTTCTCTCTACGCCTCTCTTTCTCTTTCAGGCTCTCCCCCTACCTAGCTTAGACTTTACACAACATGGTTACCTGAAGATACTTAGACTACTGACGTGGCAATGTAGGGCTCCGACAGAAAGGCAGTAGGAATTGCCAAACCCCCAAAAGTCAAGAATGACTGCAGCATCACCTCCCCGTATTCTATCAGTCACAGAGGCTCCCTTCTCTGGATAAGAGCGCCATCTTTGCTCTTTAATCTGACACAAGGCCCAGTGGAACCAAGACTTGGTCTAAGAGCATCTCTGTCACAGAGATGTTGCAAAGTTTAAAAGTGTATGAAATATAATAAAAGTTAACATATTTAATGTGTAATTTAAATGTTTTTGGAATTTTAATTTGATATTTCATTGAATTTTCAATTGAATTATAGAGTTTTTCATTCCTCTGGATCTACTCCTGAACAGATTTGTATGTGCATGCCTACTTGCTCTCTTCCTTTCCTTCTCTTTCTTTCTCTCACACTCATGTACACACATGCATTGCACATATCCATGAATATTTCTCATCTCAATCATATTCTGGGACACCCATATGCAAATATCAGTGCATCCTAAAATTAAATAATAAAACAGGTAATGACCTCTTAAAACGATTTACAGAATATTTTAAATTAGAATTAAACTTAAAAATAATTACATTAATTATGACTTATAGAATGGCTTAACATATCCTGGTAATTTATATAAAAAAAGATTTGATGAACCTACTAAATCCTAAATAATTCAAAATAAAAGAGTTAAACTGCAACTAAAAGTGTTTAGGAAAGGAATACAGTAACATTCAGTAACATGTTTGTAAAAAGTTATTAGATAAAGTAAAAGCTTCATTGTAAGTAAATGGATCACAAAAATTTCTATTGTCATTAAGTAAGAAAAAATAATTAACCCTTCAACTCGTGAAGTACAATATAATCCAGCAAAGTATATCTTAAAAATATTGAATTAAACATTTAATAAAAAGAAATTCATGTTCCATGGCATGGAAAATGAAAAGAACAATAAATAAATTAGTGGTGTGTTTTAATGAGCATATTAAAAACAAATAAGCTCTCCAAAAATCTAACAAAGAGGGGTGCCTGTGTGGCTCAGTCATTTAAGCATCTGACTCCTAATGTTGGCTCAGGTCATGATTTCTCAGTTGTGAAGACTGAGCTGAATTGGGTTGAGCATGGAGCTGACTTGGAATTCTCTTTCTCCCTCTGCCCCTTACCCCCACTCACACACCATCTCTCCTTCTCTCTATCTCTCTAAAAAAAAAAAACAAAAAAAAAACAAAAAAAACACCCTAACAAATATAAAATAATATTATAAATGAGACACAGTATAAATAAGATATATGGAGAATGCAAAAAATTAATATAAAATCTGTTCTATACCATCAAATTTGAAAAGACAATGAAATTGATGTTTTCTGTAAAAAAAGAGAAATTCCAAGATTATTTTGTAGAAATTCTGAACAGAAAGTAATTTAAAAAAAGAAAACTGAAATAAAAAAATTTTGACACCAATTAAATTCCAGAGATTTATACATGTGAAATCTAGAAACAGATTATTCTATATTAATTAAATGACATTAGAACATAGAAAATTATGAAAGAATGTAAAGGTTGTATATAAACCTATAAAAAGATGACAATTAAGACTCTAAATTAATTTTTGACCCATCTTCCCTATGATCTAATGTAAACATGAAAATAAAGTATTATAAAATTAAAATGAGCACCGCATTATAATTATATTAAATAATGCAGCATAATAACATTAAAGGAAATAAAAAACATTTAAAATATCTTAAAATCTGTAACTAGTATTCATAACTTCTCTGGGTAGGGAGAAACTAAGCATCATTTTTTAAAATTAGTTCACTGAAGAGGTTTTGTAAATTCAGTGTACTTCCTGTGACATTTGTACCTATTAATCATTAGCAGAGATGGACTGGAGACTGTGTCTAAAACCACTTTGTTTGTGGGTCTAATAAGAGAACTCCATTAGGTGTTGCATTTGCAAACTGAATCTCCCAGTTAGCTTACAGGTGAAAGGCTCTGTCTGAAATGGAGTTCCTCATTGAAAACATATTCATCATTGATAACAGAGAGGTTTTAGCTCACAGCAGTTGGCAGGAAAAAAAAGGTGATGTCTGAGCTATATTTACATGGCCTTCGTTCTTATGCATTTTATCATTTGCATTAAAATAATGCATTTGTAAAATACAAAGTAATTCTGATAATTGGCACAGTTTCACATGAAACGATCCTACAAATCAGACTCTAGGTGAAATAAAACGTGATCTAGAAATATTGTCCTCTGCAAGATAAAGTCAATTAATTCCTATGGGGAGAGCAATTCAGGGCCATTGTGATTAATCCGCTTGCAATATCAAAAGGAATTTGAAAGCCTTAGGTGATGCTTTTAGAAAAGGTTAAAATAAGGGGTGCCTGGGTGGCTCAGTCGGTTGAGCGGCTGACTTCAGCTCAGGTCATGATCTCATAGTTCATGAGTTTGAGCCCCGTGTCAGGCTCTGTGCTGATGGCTCAGAGCCTGGAGTCTGCTTTGGATTCTGTGTCTCTCTCTCTGCCCTTCCCCTGTTCATGCTCTGTCTCTATGTTTCTCGAAAATAAATAGATGTGAAAAAAAAAATTAAAAAAAAAAAAGAAAAGGTTAAAATAAGTCCTTACTTTTACTTTTTTAGCAAGATTAGCATTAGTACCCAAGCTTAATAATTTTGCTCATATGTCTTGACTAGTTCTGCCTTTTTTACTACAAGTTTTTGTGTGTGTATGAGAGAAGTGATGGAAACTATTTTAATGATTATTATTTTCAGCATTGTGCATTTTTTATTCATGGACTGACCTGCCTGTGTATTAAAATTATAGTTTATGTCAGTATACAAGGAGGAGGTAAAATATGGAATTGCACAGGCTTTGGTATATTCATTCTTTATATTTTTTTGAACAAGTGCCCAAGTTCATCAGCACTAAAATGTTGCATGAGAAGAAAATTATAATGATGTTTGCTGAAATATATTTACAATGTTATACATTGCTAAGTAAAATATCTTATCACATTCTAAATGTATTTCTGACTCTGCTCTCAAGAGTATATCATAAATAAGGCTCTCTTTTAATGACATTCAGAAAATCTAACTAGTGCTTCACATCTGATAAATAACAATTGCTTACCTATTGTGTAGTGAGTGTATTAAGATGAAGATTTCATCCTCTACACCTTCCATATAGGTACCAAAAGAAAGACACTATGACACTGGAGAAGGAGCCACAGAATATCTAGTTATATTAAACTCATCGAATTACATTGTGATATATATCACAAAAGCAAAATATATACAAACTATATTGAATTTAACACAAAGTAAATAGAAGGGCCCATTTATAGTGCATATTTTCAATCTCTTCAGTTATTTAATTGATTAAGTGCAGGGGGTAACCAAGAAACAAAGTATATATATATAGACTATATATATATAGTCATATCATATCATATATATAGTTTCTCTAAATTTTTATCACTAATTTTTCATTCCAATCATTTGACATTTATAATATACAGTTGGCTTTTGAACAACACTGATTTGAAATGCAAGGGTCCACTTATATGCAGAATCTTTTCAACAAATACAGTACAGTGGTGTAAATGTATTTTTTCTTCCTTATGATTTTTTAATAACATTGTTTTTTCCTTTTCATCTGTATTGTAAGAATACAGTATGTAAACATATAACACACAGAATAAGTGTTAATTGACCACTTATGTTATTGGTTAGCATACTAGTCAGCAGGAGGCTATTATTACTAAGTTTGGGGGGAGTCAAAAATTATATGCAGGGTTTCAACTGCATGGGAGTTGTCACCCCAAACCTTGTGTTGTTCAAGGGTCAACTGCATTGACCTCCTCTCTTAGATACAATAAATAAATGATAGTTGACAAATAGAATGACTGATATTTGCTTTTTATCTATGTGAAATTATTTCTGGGAGCAGAAACTTTGCAGCCTAGTAGCTATTTGAAGGTGTCATGTGTAGTATAAGATCAGGATACAATGGAGCCACAGTGTAGCATAAGATGGAGTCAATGGTGATGCAAATACTCCAAACTCCTGGAAAGACAAATGGATATAAACCAATTGTTGAAGTTTTAATTAATATTATGTGTATTAGGATTAGTTTAAAGGGATGCTATCGTACACAGTTTTGATATGTGTATGTGCATATGTATTTATACATATATACGTATATATATACTTAACCAACAAATATTATAATACAAATATCTGATATACACAAAGGATTCTCCTAAGTAGACATTATTATATGTTCCATGCCTTTTTATGATCTATGATGTACTAAACTGTGAATAGATAAGAATTACACTTGTGAAAATGGAAGTAATAATTATGGGTGTCAATAACATTCCATGTTAGGCAATTGTTAGATGGCCCCCAAGGTTCCCACTCTGTTGTATACATTCTGCATGGTTCCGTCCCCTAAAGTGTGAACTAAACCTGTGAATAGTATAGAATGAGATTCCTCTGATAAAGATCTCGCTGAGTTGACTCTAAAGTAAAAAGTAATTATCATGAGTAGGCCTGACCTAATCAATGGAGCTTTGAAAAGGGGGTAAAAGTCACAGAGTCATACCTGACTGGCTTGAAAGAAAACAAACATCCTTTCTGTGACCTGTCTATGAGGTTGCACTGCAAGGAACTGCCGCAGCCTCTGGGAGCTCAGTGTTCCCCAGCTGATCACTAACAGAAAACGAAGACCTCAGCCTTACTGCGCAAGGAAGTATATTCTACCAGCAAGCCGAACGAGCTTAGAAGAGAGCCCTGAGCTTCAGACTTCATGGCCTAGTCAACATTTCTTGGAGGCGGAGGGAAGATCAAATTTATATTGGGTATTTCTCTTTTGTTTCTTGAAGAATAAATGATATGTAATTTTAGATTAGTTTCAGGTGTATGACATGATTCAATATTTGTATACATTGTGAAATGATCACAACTATAACAATCTGTTTTTGCACTTTTAAGCTCAAAGTCAAAAACTGTTAAAATTGAGTAATGTTTATATTGCTCATGTTCCTTTAATTAGAATATGTTATTAAAAATAAGGCAGTTAAAGGCTTTTTTTTTTTTTTTTGGTTGAGGAGTATAGACTTGAAGAAAACACTATATCTGGAATAAAATAAGAAAATTTGTCTTGCTGATTTTATTTCTCTTGATCCTGTTAGATTTCTTCTCTTCTGAGGCACTATCAGCTGTCTCAATGACTCTTTTGTTTGAGACAATTGCAAATCTTACTGCTAGAGTGGTGAAAATATCTATTGTTTTACAAGAATAAATCTCAGAACTTAGTGGTGTGGATAACAATTTTTAAACTACTCACAATACTTTGAGGTGTGGGCTTGGCTGCGTGAGTGGTTCTTCTATGTACATGGAGCTACGGTAAGGTGAGGGCTCCACCGAGCTGGGACACACAAAGTAGCTCACTCATAGTTCAGTTGTCTTGGAGAGGATGGTTGGAAGGATGGGCTGAGCAGGGATTCTGGGGTGGTTGGTCCTTCATGGAGTATTTAAGCACCTCCTCTCCCTGTGGGCTCCCCATGCACTTTATCCAGGATTGTCTGCCTTCTTACATTACAACTTAGAACATCCAAAGGTACAAAAGTGGGAACAGTCAGGCCTCTTCCAGGCCAAGTCCCAGGATTGGAGCAGCATCACTTCTACTACCCTGTAGTAGTTAAAGCTAAGTGCCAGTTCAGTTTCAGAGGGAGTGGGCATGAATGCTACTTCTCAGGAAGAAGAGTGGCAGGAGGACCAATGAAGCATTTCTAGCCATTGTTAATCCACATACATGAAAAGTTATTTTGAAAGACATAAATCAAAAGCTTCTATATACTAAACCCATTCAGAGTAGGAATAAATAATGCAGTGATTTCTTGGAGTCAATGCTTGTCTCTCTGTATTCTTAAACATGACGAGTCAAATTGGATTCCAAGGAATTGGATGAGGATTATTACTGTAGTGAGAGGCCATCTAAGTTACTGATAAATCATATACATTTTCATCCTTTCTTCCTTAAATAGGGTTGGGGCTGGCTCATGTAATTATAAAGCCCTAATGATCTAACACAGATATTGTACTTCATTTAAATGGTTAAGTGCTAGTAAAGTACTTGATATAGCTGCATTTATTTAAAGAAGATTCAATTGGTCAGCTATTTCTTTCTCACTTATTCTATTTTTGTCACTATTCCTCCTCAAGGAATGAATCATCCTTAAAAGTTAAAGGAACATTGACTTTGAAAATAGAGCAGAGCACGGAACATCTACATTTAACTGAGAGCTGGGACATCTTCATTTGGGGGTCTCTTAAGTGCTTGAGAGTTGTGGCAGAGAGTAAGAATTCAAGAAGGAGTTGTTGAACCGATGTGAGTACAACCGAGACAGTAGTTATTAAGAAGACAGAATGAGAGTCAGATAGGTAAGATTCAAAGCTTCCTTTGATCACTTTTGAGCCGTATACCCTTGTGTACCTGTTAGAATGTGTTAGATATGAAGTTATTCACGTAACATTTTGAGGAGCTTATAGACCATGTTGCAATAGTCAAATTTATGCCACCCAATGAAGCCTCTTTGGACCCAGCCACTCAGAATGTCACTGGTGATATCCCTTCTTACACCATTGTCCAGTTAATTATGATTCAATTTATACATTGATAGTTATTGGTCAGTATGTGATCAGTTTAATTAGAATGGTTAAATGAAAGGTATATATAGATGATGTAAATGAGGAAATCTATATAAGGAGCCCAAGTAAAATATAATAGTCGGGCACATATTTTATTTTATATGACTTATATATTAAAGATATTTGTTTCTGGATAATTGGTTCTTGCGTAAGGGTCAGTCTGAACACATTGGAAAGGGTTAGTTTTGACATCTTGGTCGAAAGGAGAAAGTTGAATCCCAGCAAGTTAAGGTAACATTTTTATAGTGCCAATAAAAACTATGAAATTGAAATTCCATTTCAGACCTTAGAAAGGCAAATTGAATTATTATTGCCAAGCAATTTAGTCATTCAAGAGATTTGCCAGTTGAGTACTTGTGATGGTTAATTGTACATGTCTACTTGGCTAGGCTATGGTGCCCAAGTCCTTGGTAAACATCAGTCTACATGGTGCTGTGTATTTTTATGTGATTAACATTTAAATCAGTAGTCTTTGAGTAAAGCAGATTACCCTCCAGGGTGAGGGTGGGCGTCCTCCAGTCAGTTAAAAGCTTTAAAGAACTAAGACCATGGTTTCAAAGGAAGAAGAAATTCAGTTTTAAGACTGCCACATAAAAATAATCAAATAAATATTTTTAAACAAAAATGAACAAAAAAACAAACAAAAAACAAAAGAAAACCTGCCTGAGTCTCAGGCCTGTCTGAGGATTTCTGATGCAACATTGCAATATCGACATTGCAATATCAGTTTCCAGACTGCCAACTTAGCCTACAGATTTTGGATGTGCCAGCACTTACATTTAAAAGGCCAATTCCTTAAAATAAATCTCTCTATATATGAATGTATATATCCTTTTGATTGGTACTTTTTTATAGTTTATAATAATAGTTATATTAATATATAATATATAATTAATTATTAATTATGTTAATTGTTAATTATATTAATATATTAATAGTTATATTAATAGTATAATAATAGTTTATACTCTATTATAGTGTTATTCCTATTTTCTCATTAAATAAGATTACCTTAGAAAAAAATATATATTTTTTGTATGTTTTTCTTTCATCCATCACTGAAATTCATTCCTTAGTTAATTCGGTAGCCAATAGAGCCTCTACACTATGTTTATTGGTTTATCAAACGAGTAAATAAATAATTCTGAAAACTTGGATTTCAATGATAAATTTTATATATCCACAGCATTTAAAATTTTTTCTATAAAACTATTCATTTAAAAATAGGCTTGGGGCACCTGGGTGGCTCTGTCGGTTAAGCATCTACACTGAGACTACCACTCAGGTCATGATCTCAAGGTTCATGAGTTGGAGCCCCATGTAGGGCTCCATGCTGACAGCTCAGAGACTGGAGTCTGCTTTGGATTCTGTGTCTTCCTCTCTCTCTCTGCCCTTCCTCTGTGTTCTCTGTCTCTCTGTCTCTCTTTCTCTCAAAAATAAACAAGTAAACATTAAAAAAATAAAAATAGGTTTTAACTATAATTAGGTTAAAATATATGTATACATATATACATACATGAGAGTTCTGTTAGATAAACCACCTTTTATTAACCAACGGGTTTGCAACACACAAAATAAAATTGATATATTTGCATTTATTGTAATAATAACAATAACCTTTGATGTCTTACTAAAAAGTAGGTACTTTTTGAGTGCTTTAGATTCATTAGCAAATAATTCTCCTACCCAACTAAGACAATTAATGAGAGTTACTTTTATTATTCCCACTTCACAGATGAGCGAAATAAAATCTAAAGTTAACATTCCCAAGTGTATATATCTAGTCAGTGATAAATTTAAAATTCTAATGAAAGTTTTTCAATTTCTTTTTTTTTTATTTTTAATGTTTATTTATGTTTGAGAAAGAGAGTGAGAGAGAGAGAGAGGGAGTGAGCATGGATTTTTATTCTGCATATTTCATTTAATGTAATCATTAAAAATTTTTAATGTTTATTAATTTTAGAGAGAGAGAGAGAGTCAGAGCACGAGTAGGGTGGGGACAAAGAGAGAGGCAGACCCAGAATCTGAAGAAGGCTCCAGGCTTTGAGCTGTCAGCACAGAGTCCAACCTGGGGCTCAAACTCAGGAATGAGGAGATCATGACCTACGCCGAAGCCATACCCTCAACAAACTGAACCACCCGGGAGCCCCTCCAAATTCTTTTTCAGACTGTATTTTTATATTGAGATTTTATGCAAATGAGTATTGGTGGGTCTTTGCCAACTGGCACCAATAGTTATAATTATGGAAGTCGGGCTGACCTCTTTTAGGCTTTATATGATTCCCCTTCCTTTGGGTTCCTTCCATAACCCTGCTACTTTCTTGTGTATCATCCTTCTCTGCTTGTTTTTATTACATAAATACTGAGTGCATACCACTTTCAAAACACAGATTTCTGATGGTTTTAAAACTTTTTCTTTCAGCAAAAATAATAGAATCTTGATAAAAACAAGCCTAGGGAAAAAGAATGTATTGGCTCATGGAATTGCATCATGAGGCAAGAAAGTAGAGGAGCAGGGGGGTGCTGGAACTTCAAATGTTGCCAGTTCACTCTTGCTGGTGCCAGTAATATTCTCTTCTATATAGAGCATCTTCCTTGTTAAGGAAACATGGTCACTGACAGCTACTGATCTCACAGGTCCATCGCTGGCAAGGAAATGAGATTCTTCCTTTGATCCCAAATAAAATAATGCCTTGATCAGGATTTCTGTTCAGCTGAGTGTGTATATTGTGTACGTATCTATGACAGACTAACAGTGATCAGGAAACTATGATTTTAATGATGTCGCCCCATGGCTTCTTTCTCAAAAAATGTAGCGATGGGGTGACTGAGAAAACAACTGATGATAATTATACTGGTTTTTACATGGCCTATATTGATAGCACATGACTGTTCAAATCAAACACATCCTAAAATCCATCCATGTTATGAAGGGTAAAAAAAAACAGTACCTATTTCTAATTATGTGTTACTTAATGACAGTAAGCATTAATAGACCAATTTCTACTATCAAGTCCAGACATAGTCCCATATTTGCTCTTCATATGGACTGGTTTTATTTTAACTACTGGCTATGCCATTATATATTAATGACTTCCCATAAGTTCATGGGATATAGAGACTATATTCTCAATAATATATTTTAAGTAAATAAGTAATATACTTTAAGTAAAAAACCTATAATATTTTATTTTACAAAAAAGAATATGAAAAAAATTTCAAACGACATATACAAAAAATTGCTCTATAAAGAGCCAAAATGATTTGACCACATGTAAAGCTCTCTGATGATTTGGCTCAATCTAATTACACACTGTAATATGTAGAAGAAACTCTGAGGTATTCATCCAGCCAATTTCCATAAAATCCTTGAAAATCTCTTTCAAACCAAGATTTGATAATTATCAAAATGCATAGATTTTGATATTATATTCTCTCCAAGGAAATTGTATTGCAGAGATTCTATTTTTATTGCCTAAAGTCACTCCCATACATTTTAAGTCTTTAAGCAGTGATAGAATTGCTATGTTCTACAGATACTTCATAAAATAGATTATCTTACTGATAGTGTCCACAACTTCTCATAAACACTGAAACCATAATATGTTTGAGGCCCCAGATCACCACTCCAAAACATAGCTATAGGGACTTCAGTCAAAAATATTATTAAATCCAGAGTTTTCACTTTGTTCATAAAAGTTTTAATCTAACTTGTAATCACTGAATTGGGAACCCGTAGGGTTTCTATTTTAAGTAATCTAATTCCTGCTACATCATCCAAGATGAACTAACTGTAATGTATAAGTAAATATAGCTTCTTTGCTATAGACTACAAGGTGTTGTTACAGAAAATAAATTGGTTTTGGAATCCATTATCAAATCGGGAGTTTTCTTTAACTGCTAATCAGATAGCACGATTAGTTGAGCCTATTTCTAGTTCAAAGCGATAAAAACCGTATACCATCATACAGAACAGTTACCTTTTCTAAAATTATATACATTTTATGAGGCCATTAAATAAGCACACTTATTTACAACAAACTATAAATGAGCTATAGAAATGTTTTTATAAAATTTCATGCCTAGTCCCTCTTGAAAATTTTTATCCAGTTATGGCTAAATAAAACACAATTGTTATGTGTCTCTCTGGATGTTGTGCCCTTTTCCAAAATCTTTTGCTCATCTATTGTGTGTTTCCATCCCGTTCTTACTTCATTTAAAATCGCAATGAATTACCTTGCAACAGAAACCTTATTTTTTTTGTCAGACTATGCTTATCCACCTATTCACGATTATCTTACAAGTTCCAAGCATTTTATCAGTGATAGTATCATTTAGAAGATACAAATTTCCTCCAGTAAACATAGATGCTGGTTTCCTATTTTTCTTTTTAACTCATTTAAAGATTTTTCTTTCTTCACTTTTTACTGAAAGACAACTCTATAATATGAGCAATCTTTAAGAGTAGCTTTCTGATTGAGAGAGAAGAAAATGAACTTGTAGGTAGAAATAAGCATATATGACAGAGCAGGTGGTAAAAGCACTTTAGAAGAAATGAATCAACCTCTTAATCTTGGGATTGCATTAAAAAAGGCTTCAAAGAGGGGTATGGATTTAGTTGAGTCTTGAGAGAGAAAAGGATGTTAGGAGGAAAAGTTTAAACCTAATAAAGAGATTTGTCCAAATTAGGTATAGAAGAGGAAATCTTATTGAGGAATGGAAAATAGGTCTATATAATTATATATACGTGTGTGTGTGTGTGTGTGTGTGTGTGTGTGTGTGTGTATACATGTATATATGAACACAGTAGTTTCAGTTGGAGGCATATTTAAGAGAAATAGTCATTCTTTTTTTTTATAATTCTTTTTTTTAATGTTTATTTGTTTTTGAGAGAGAGAGACAGAGTGTGAGTGGAGGAGGAGCAGAGAGAGAGGGAGACACAGAGTCTGAAGCAGGATCCAGGTTCTGAGCTGTCAGCACAGAGCCCGATGTGGGGCTTGAACCCATGAGACCTGAGATCATGACATGAGACAAGTCAGACGCCCAACTGACTGAGCCACCCAGGCACCCCTGAAATAGTCATTATTTAATAAGAACTTAATACTTCAAATATATAAGTATTTGAATGGTATGGTATTTCTAGGCACTATTTATACAAAATTAGTATTTGCTTAATAAAGACATTGTAAAAAGAAAGTAAAAGAGCAGCACTTGAAAGTACGTACAGTTAACAATCCCTGTGTTCCTATGCACCAAGCACTATTTTAAGCACTTTTCATATATCATTTAATACTTACACAGTATTCAGTATGTCTTATTGTGACTTGATTTGTTAAATGAGGATCCCGAAACGTAGACAGTGTACTGATTTTTTTTAAATTAATGTTTATTTACTTTTGAGAGAGAAAGAGAGTGCAAGTAGAAGAGGAGAAGAGAGAGATGGAGACACAAAACCCGAAGCCAGTTCCAGGTTCAAGCCTTCAGCACAGAACCTGACGCGGGGCTCAAACTCAAGAACCCTGAGATCATGAACTGAGCAGAAGTCTGATGCTTAATCAACTGAGCCACCCAGGCACTCTCCCCTTTAAAAAAAAATAATAATGTTTATTTATTTTTGAGAGAGAGAGAGAAGGAGCAGAGTAGGGACAGAGAGAGAGGGAGACACAGAATCTGAAGCAGACAGTACACTGAGTTTACCAAAGGTCACACAGTTCATAAATTTTGACTGTGGAATTTGGGCCCAGACTTCCGGCACTTTCCATCTGCCCCTCTACTTTCTTCATGCGTTAAATGTATAGACTTATAGTACAAGATACTAGGAGAACTCATTTTTGACTTAACTAAAAGCAGAGGCAGTATGTCTATCTATGATAGTTTAAAAATAAATCCTATCCTAGACTCTTCCGTTCTCTTCTCATTTTTCAAACTCTTGCACCCTTCCCTATTCATTCTTTCTTGCTTATGACTCAGAAATGTTGGCGTCACCCAATGTCATTTCCCATATTTCAATGAATATCTCCCTCTTTAAATATAAATGTGTCACGTCAATCAAATATCAACTACCAATATAATATTTAGTTTTCAAATATCACCTGAAAATTCAAAATACAGATTCTGATTTGTTCAGTAGATGGAATGGCTGCAAGTTCTCCTCTTACTCAGAAAATCATCCTTTGTGGTTGGAGTAGGAAGAGGAGACGAGAGCTTGGTGTGAAATTACCCAGAGAGGGTTTGTACCCATGACCCAGCACCAATCACTGTGGATGACAGAAGCATATTCCTTAGCTGTTGGCTAGACAGCTCTAGATACTAGCCCTCTGGTGGATCCCTTGTGTCTGGGATCTGTTTCCAGAAAGCATCCCAAGACATGTCAAAGAACAGATTTGATCCTTCACCACTGTCCTCACAGAATAATACATTTTAAAGCATTATCATTTAAATATTTTAACATTTCTTCTGCCTTACATATTTTTATGTGGATTCCAACATAATAAATTCATTGTTTCTTTTTATGCTACTTTAGATTATTTTCACCTTCATAAAAGGATGATCTAAAGCACAAATAGTTGCTAGGTTCTTATATGATCCATTTTCTAGCATATATAAGTAATGATGTACTTTTCAAGCTCTCATCCAATTATACTGCTGAAGATTGATGAACATATTTCCTGTTATGAGATACTTTAAGTTTTTACATATATTTATAAAATCTTAAACTAACATAGCTTCTTAACACCTTTTAAATGAAATTTCCTGGATTCAGGATGCACTTTCAATGATTGGTATTTTTATCAATAAATATATAAAACATATGGTGTGAATCTCATTTTAAATGATTTTGAGGAACTAAATTCAAGTTTGTCTGACAAAGAAAAATGCTCACAAAATTTCCCAGTATTATGTTCACTGTGAGCTAAATTAATTGGCTGCTTACCACTCTAAATAATTGTTAGTGAGGATGTTAAACAAAATTAGGCTAACACCAAATTCTGTACCACTCGCCTGCACACCTTAGTGCTGTTTTGTGTACTGCACTTCATCACCGTCCACCTGCTAAAGTGACTCGGGTACTTTTCAATCCACATAATAGTTTTTGTTGGAAATTATTTTGTGTCTTTTAAATTTCCAACTATTAGAACTTTGTTAGAAATGCTTTGGGGAAATTTTGAAAAATGAACTTATTTTCTTAAAACGTGATTTAAATAGCAAATTCCTTGTGTTGTGTGTGAAAAAGAAAAAGAAAAGTCTATGGCTTTCTCCAGGTGAAAAAAAAAATTGCCTTTATCTTTATAAAATTATAGAATTACATGATCAACAAAAGTCCGCTTCATTATTCTACAACAAATTAAAAACAGCCAGACACTTGCTATTTTCTGGAATGAAAAAGGGAAAAAAAAAAAACATTTGCTAATTCAAGTTACTTACAGTTTCCTGCAAAAACAAAACAAAACAAAACAATAAAACAAACACAAAAACAAAACATAACAGGAGCCCCTGGGCAGCTCAGTCAGTAAGTGTCTGACTCTTGATTTCCACTCAGGTCATGACCTCATGGTTTGTGGGATCAACCCCATGTTGGACTCTGCAGTGACCATGGAGCCTGCTAGAATTCTCTGTTTTCCTTTCTCTCTCTCTGCCCCCCAATCACATTTGTGCACACACACTCTCTCAATATAAGTAAATAAACATTAAAACAAAGATTAAAAAAAAAAAAGAAAATTACAGTTGTACGAGGTTGGAGACATGCATGGAAATATTTCTTACATTTGTTCATGCAAAGATGATTTCTGGAATTTTCTGAATTCACGGCACGAATGATACTAGAATTTTTCTTATGCAATAGCTAACTACAGCATGGCAATAAGATGCTCCTTTTAGCATCCTATGATATCCTTTACCTGTCTTACATTGCAAGTTGCATTGTCATAGATTACCTCTACGACAAATTCTCTCAAATATTTTCTCTTTTTCTCCTTTTCTTTAAAACCATTGGAAATATTTGAAATTTAAAACAAAGTCCTTCGGGTGTCTGGGTGGCTTAGCCAGTTGAGCATTAGAGTCTTGATTTGGGCTCAGGTCATGATCTCATGATTCATCAGATCAAACCCTACATGGGCTCTGTGCTGACAGTGCAGAGCCTGCTTGGGATTCTCTGCCCTTCCCCCGCTCATGGGCATGTGTATGCTGTGTGAACACTCTCTCTCAAAAACAAATAAATAGACATCAGAAAAAACAAGCTCCTTTATGACAAACTTTCCAAAAGGTATACTAAACATATACTCATATAAATACATATAATTGGCACTATGTGGGTAAAATGCATAAAGTAATTGAGATTATCTGGCTGAGTTCATCTGAAAAAAAAATCATTCTCTTTACTTCTTATCATTTTTTCCCACTTTCTGCTTCAGAATTCAAGATATCCAGCTTCTTAAATATGACATAAATTTGATCTTGGGAGTAAAAAGTATTTACCTCAAGTGAATTGGTCTATCATCATTTTCTTAATTATTTTTAAAAATTTCCTCAATATTTCTTCTTTGGAGACACAATAACTTCCTACTCTTTTTATTTCTATTGCCTCTCTGCTTCCTTACTCTTTCAACATTTTTACATTATAAATTCTTATGCTAATGTTTCCACTCATAGGTAGGCTTTGGGAGACCTAGCAGAAAACCAAGGGGGGAGGGGAAGAGGGGAAGGAAAAGAAAGCCACAGAGAGGAAGAAAGACATGACATGAGAAACTTTCAAAGACTAAGAACAAACTGAGGGGAGATGGGGGTGTGAGAGGGGGGAGAGTGGGTGCTGGGCACAGAGGAGGGCACTTGTTGGGTTGAGCACTGGGTGTTGTATGGAAACCAACTTGACAATAAACAATTTAAAAATAAATAAATAAATAAATAATAAAAAAATAAATTCTTATGCTATATTACTGTGTATGCATATATTCCCATATCTGCAACTTGGTTGTCTATTAAGAAAACAAGAAGATGTTGCAAGACCTTTTTTTCACTTTTTGGGTATCTGATACAGATGTAGCTGAGAAGGAATTTGCTATAGGGTGGTAATGAAAAGTCCTCTCTTCAAAGGTCCTGGACAGGGAGTATCTCTGGGCTATTCCCATTCAAAGCAAACAAACAAACAAACAAAACAAAACAAAACAAAACAAAGTTCTGCTCCTCAGTAAGGCTGGAGCAGAAAGGCATAATCAGTAATTAGGTAGCAAGAAATAATAATATGGAGCTTGCAGTTTTCAACCTTATATGGTAAATTATTTAAGTTTAGCTACAAAGTGAGAGAAGGGACTTGAATTTTTTGCTTTTTTGTTGTTGTTATTGTGTTTCTATCTAACATCTATTCTTGAGAATAGATTTGTATGGAAAAGAAAAAGAAATAGAGAAACCAATGAAAAGGTATTGTAATAATGCTGGAAGAAGATGATGATAGCTAATGCCCAGATTTAATAAAATCATAAATATATGAAAATAGCTTAATAAATATTGAATGATCAAATTCTCAGACACTGTAGTAGGCTTAAATTTTGAAGGAATGGTGTTAGGGTAATAAAGGAAGTGCAAAATGAAACTAAATCTGTTAAATGGCTGCTGTATCCTTGGTGCTATGCTGGACACTTGTCTTAAGTAGTATCTCTGATATTTTCAATTGGTCCAAAGATAATTGATTTCTATTTTTTAAAAGAGAATGAATCTTTGATATATGATCTTGTATAAAAATGCCGCTAAGTAGCTGGAGAAGATTTGTTTCAAAGCAAACATGTGAACAGAAATCATCCCCAATAAGTACACAAAGGCTTAAAACATAATAGAATAAAGCAAGGTTTAGATAAATTCATGGATGATTGCTTTAGAGTAGATTTTAAAATTATATATCTATCTATCTATCTATATATATAAATCTTTAGAGTATATTTTAAATTATTATATTTATATATATGTATGCATATATATATATATATATATATATATATATATATATATATGGTCCCTTTGTAGAGCAATAGTAGGGAACAAAGCAATGAATAATTCTGCGGTTAGACTCCCAATATCACTTCTTAACACTTTGGTGAAAGATGAAGCCCCACTTTGGTAGAAATGCTTTAATCTCTGAAGGTCTCTGTGAGAAAGCAGTCATGCTTGAGCCAAGTAATCAGGTAGACACTGTGTGTCTAATTAGTTTTCCTGGCAGAAGGAGCTCTTTCATTTGTGGTAAAAGGACATCCCCAAATTGGTGATTGAAAAAAAATAATTTCATGAGCTACTGTTGACAGTTGAGATATGATTATAGAATGTCATTTAAAAATATAAACAAATGAGTTTGTTGGTTTTATCTTATTATAGCCCCATTAGGCTGCGCTCTGAGTGTGGAGCCTTATTGGGATTCTCTCTCTCTTTCTGCAACCTCTGCCCCTCTCCCTGGCTTCTGGCTTCTCTCTCTCTCTAAAAAAATAAAAAATAAATAAAAATGCTAGATAGATGTTGAAATTTTTTTTTGAGTTTTTCCCTAGCCATTTGCATTGAAGATAAAACTCCAATTTCTGACTATTTTTCTGAAGATTTTCTCAAACTTATTACTAATTACCAACATTTTGAAAAGCTTCTTAGATATCCAAAATGATGACTTGGGGAGCTGTTATTACCATTTTATGTGTCATTTTGAAAATTACTTCTAATAACTTGGTATTTGTATCCTTAAACACATTTAAATATGTCTTTCTTCCTTAAAATAGAAATATATATTTTAGGGAACAATAACATTCCTTAAAGAGAACCTTGATGAACAGCACAGAATAAAAATAAGGCCACAGTTTTAACAATTAGGCTTTACAGTCGTTATGACTTTTCACATCCAATATTATAATTTTTGTTTAATGGCCATTACAAAATTTATTTAATAGTGATCTTAGTTTGGCAACCATTTATGAATAGTTTTTAAAGAGATACAGAAGAAAAACTCTGGTAAATTTGCAATTTGCTTAAATATAAATATGCCGGGGTCCTTGTTCTGGTGAATCTAGGGGTCCACGAAGGACGGACGGTCAGGCGAAAGGAAGTGAGAGAGCCACGAGAGAGATGGAGTCTGATGACCAAGCAGGCAGCCCTGGCAATTCTGACATCTCTGCTTTGCTGGTCTCAGTGTCTTTATTTTTAAAAGTAGCGAGTGACATTACATCAGTGATAAGGCATTCTTTACAACATACATTGTTGTCGCAAGACCTATGTAGTAATCTATAGGTTTATGGTAGCTTTTGTAAGAGTATTTTGTTATTGCCTTTTTATTATAAGGGAGCATGGGAATGAGAATTACAAAAGGATATGTGAAATGTTAATCTCAGGGAGGTGCTCAATATTTGCTGCCGATAAACAGTGCTTCTAACTTTTGGGCTAGGCTAACCTCCGGGGAAGGTCCTAAGTCTCTTTACAATCTTTCCCATCAGTGTGTTAATTCTGAGAGAAGCTTTACAGAGATATGCCTTGAGGTTTTATGGTGGGGCTGAGGGGAGTGATACCTGCCAGGAAAATCTAGTTTGGTTCAAGGAGTCTTGGGGCCTAGCATCTGCCAATTTCTAGCCAACTCATAGCTGCTATTCTATATGATCAATTTGTGTAACCTATCCCCAAGAGGCAACCTTGAGGTTACTTCTGGCCAGGTTACTCTCATTCAGATTTTATCCATCAAGACATTGCAGTCCAGGTCCCCTTTTCCATGTGCCATAAAACCAAAGAGCATTATATCCCTTAGGCCAGCGAGAGTAGTTCAAGAAAACCAAGCCTGAAAGATTATTTAGAAGGAGGTAAAACTAGGCACCAGTTTGGCTGGTGGGAGCTTTGCTTCAACCTTTCCCACGCAGGGAGGGGTCTCAACCTGAGAGCCCAAAACGGCTCCCAACATAAATAGATCCTGCAAACTATAGGTGTGTTCTTAAACATATAACTGCCAACACTATGAAAAACCATAAATCCAGAGTTTTGCAATTATATATTTTGCCCATCCTTATAAACCTTGAATCAAGTATAAATTACTGAATTTTTGGATAGTAATAACATTTGTTTTATAGTTAACTAAAATATAAAATGGTTTAATACATGTGTATATATGTGTGTTTATATTTTCACGACCCAGTTATAAAATCTCTGTATGTTTTGATGTAATAGAAATTTTCCTTTAACATCAAATATTCTTTGAAAACTGCATTCCAAATAAATAAAATATTATAAATATTATAAGCAAGTGTCTACAGTGAGCACGTTAGCCTAGTTATGGTATAAGATTATATTGTACAGATAACCTTCCTATCTAAACTTTTGAGCACATTTTTTTACTATTGTATTTGGATAAATTAATAAATTTGGATAATTTAATGACATTCCTTTAAATGAGATTAATGAATCAAAGAAAACAAATACAATTAAAAAATTGTTTACAATATGAATCACAAAAATTTTATAATTTATTTATATTTTGATTTTTTAAGTTTTTATTTAATTTCCAGTTAGTTAACAGTATAATGTTAGTTTCAAGTATACAATATAGTGATTCAACACTTCCATACAATAGCTGGTGCTCATCACAAGTTCATTCATTAATCCCCATAGCCTATCTAATCCAGTCCCCCATCGCACCTCCTCTCTGGTAACCATCAGTTTGTTCTCTATAGTCCAGAGTTTGTTTCTTGGTTTGCCTCTTCTCTATTTTTTTCACTCATTCATTTGTTTTGTTTCTTAAATTCCACATATAAGAGAAATCATATGGTATGAAAGACATATATCATATGGCAAGATTTCATTCTTATTTTATGGCTGAGTAATATTTCTCTATAAACCTATATGTGGATAGATGATTTCTATATATGTTTCTGTATTTATATCACCTCTTCTTTATCCATTTGTCAGTCACTGGACACTTGGGCTCTTCCCATAATTTGGCTATTGTAGATAATGCGGCTATAAATATCAGGGTATATGTATTACCTTTTGAACTAGTACTTTTGTAATTTAAGCCTAAATTAGGAGTGCACAAAGTGTATCATAGTGAACTATGTTGCCTAGTACCATAGTCATGATTTCAAATAATTACTAAGAGTCACATGTTTGGATGTTTTCATTTATTTTAAATCTAATTACCTTTAAACATGTACATGTTTCTTGAATCAATGTCTGAAATTCCTGTCCATGCCTTTTTCCAGCATTATATTATGTGAGAGTGACAAAATTTTTTCTAGATGATTTAGGAACACTTTCTCGATGAATAATATTAATTATATTAACTGTCATCTATTTAATTTCTTATTTCAATTACTGTATGACCTAATATTTATATGGTATTGGTGATATACTAAAGTTTAAGCTTTTATAATATACTTTTTTGCGTTTTTATTTTATGTTTTCTTTTACTACTTTCACACATAGGAATTATTTTTTCTTTGATATTGGAGAAAAATACATGCATCTTTTCTTCTCACTGTGTTGTATTATTTTATTCTATATTTTTATCTTAATTTAAATCTCCAACCATTCAAAACTAATAGTATAATAGTATTATACTATTTTCATAATGAAATTCTTAATCACTTTTACATATTTAATCACATTATATAACATGTTTCTTCATTATCCATTTAAGTGTTATTTTTTCATATATCTATGGCATTCAAAATTTTCAGATACTTCTAGACTGTCTAATCTGTCCCATTTCATTATTATTTGCTTTTCTTTTTTCTGCTTAAAAAAAAAAGAATGTTCCTGGGTAATTTTGTTGGTAAATTATTTGAAGATGGTAAGACGTGTTTTTATAATTCTAGACATAAGATATCTTTTGCTTCTAACTGAAGTGTTAAATTATCAGCAAATAAATTGAATCACAACTTTGTATCAAACACAATATTTGAAAGATTTTGGGAGTTACAATGACCTGCACATACACAAAAAATAGCCCTGAAGAGATTGTGACATGTCATTGCTCCTTTTTCTCTGTGGTTGAATGGTTTCCCCAAAATAACAAGGTGACTATTTCAGAAGGATATCTACCATGACACATGTTCATAGATTTATCACACATAATCTGATACGTGAAGAAGTTACATGATTTCTCCTTAGAACTACCGCTTAAAATATCTTCATCAGAGAAGAAATTTCAGGACTTCAAAAAGGATAAGAAACATCAAACCAAAGGTCCAGCATAGTGTTCTAAATTAACTCTTTATTTTAAAATAGGAAGAGCTACTTTTCTTTTTTACTTTTATCTACCTTTCAATTCTGGTGAATTAGAAAAGAATGAACAACTAGAATTGAATCGAGGTTGTGTTAGACCACAACTTTCAAAAAGACTGATAAAATTGCTTTATATGAATTCAATTCACTGAGCTAGTGGCCTGGTAAAATAGTAGTAATGAGTATTATCCTACCTTGTCCTTATAGCCACCTTGAAGTAAAACGTGTGGTTTAGACTGAAACTTTAACATTTTTGGCAACTATTTTCAGCAAAATTTACATATTGTTTATGATTTTAAATCCCTAATAGATGCGTTTCTTTTTGTGTAGAAAGGCTCTTGGCATGAGTAGCACACAGATTCAATCTCACTGCATTATATATTTTTTAAATGGCCATAGAAATCTTTGTCAGAAGGAAAATATTATAAACTGAGGCTGATATTTCAGGTGTAGCCTCAGAGGATTCCCAAATTGAATGTGTAATGCTGAGATTGCCCAGAGTGTTTTGATTCCTTCGGAAACAAATCTTAAACCAGAATCGCCAATAGATTTTTTAGGCTTCTATCGTTTTAATAAAAATGTCAGCCACTTCTTCCTACATAGGATGCAGTCAATTCACAAGGGTACATCAGAGAGGCAACAATTTGACCTTACTTTAAACCATAATTTTTCTTTTTATTTAATCTTATTTTTTTCTTATAACACATTTTCCATCCTCTCTTTCAGCTAAGAGGGCCCCAGTGGTTAAGTTCTGGAAAAAGGGATATAAGTAGAATTATCATGTCCAGCTTACAGGTGATCATTTTATAGGGAAAGTATTTTCCATTCTCTCTTCCCAGGACCTTTACTGCAGTCTGGGACACAGTTGGCGGTGGTGGTGATTCAATTTAGGATTTGGGATGAGGACAACTCTTGGGGAAGCACAGAGCAATACAATGAAGGCATCTGTGTTCCTGAAGGACCCCCATGTTTCCCTAGATTGATTCTTACTTTCGACATTTATATTAGAAGAGAAATAAACCATCTATCTTGTTTTCACCGTCTCTGTTAAGGCATTTGAAACAAAATCTTTTCCATTTGCTTAATGAGCGAACCTCTGTGCTTTATTTAGTATTTGTTTCCTGGTAACGTTTTTTTCATACTTTCCATTTGTCCAAAACTTGTTCAAAACTTCCGTTTACATCTCAGTGGATATTTTTAATGAGTAAAAATTCTGGTTCAATGGTTGTTTTCTTCAATCGTGTTAATTATATCATCCCTTTATAATCTGGTCCCCATTGTTTCTTGCATGGTTCTTCTGATAAACGAGTTGATATCACCTAATTACCTGTGTCAATTATTGTTGCATTTCAGCTCCAAAATCGCCCTTGACAATTTGCTTTGAGGTATTTGATACTAGAATCTTTAAACCGCATTTCTGTTTTGCCACATTAATCTGGCCCAATAGAGAGTGAAAGCGGAAAACTGCAAGGCTGGAAGAGAAAGAGGGGGCTTGCTTCGTTCTCGTTGCTTTAAAAAGTCTTCCCATTTGGTTAAGTTTGTTTTTACTGATTTAAAAAAATTGCTTCTTCCAATTTATCTTTCTATAAATACATGAGATTTTAAGTGTTCAGAGAGAATACACTAACTATACTTCTTTATAACTTTTATATTTTCTTTCAACAGTATGGCAATTTTGTCTATAACTTTATTCGTTCTCCAACCATTCTAGTTACTGTGTATTTTTATGCCCTACGTATAAAACACAATTTATTTCACTAATTCCTATTACTAAACTTTAATGTTTCTTTGAGTATTTATTTATTTTTATAACTATTGCATTATTTTAATATGACATTTATTTAACATATAATATTTCTCTGTCAAACACTAAGGTAGTTATTTTATAGGTGCCATCTCTGTTATGACACAGAAACCTTGAGAGGAAATATTGCCTTTCTTGGTGATGAAGAACTTGAGATTTTGAAAGTTTAATTTTTTTTATGTTTATTTATTTTTGTAGAGAGAGAGACAGAGCATGAGTTGGGGAAGGGCAAGCAGAGAGGGAGACACAGAATCCAAAGCAGGCTCAAGGCTCTGAGCTGTCAGCACAGAGCCCGGCACGGGGCTGGAATCTATGGCCTGATTCCATAGGTGAGATCATGACCTGAGCTGGAATCTGATGCTTAACTGACTGAGCCAGCCAGGTGCCCCAAGATTCTAAGAGTTTGGAAGGTTTGCTTAAGCTCAGATGCTAATTTTTTTTAAGCTAAATCAAAACCAAACTGTTTTGATAACATTTACTTTATATAGTTCTTATATATGGCATCCTTTGCTTTTTTCTTGCTTGCTAGTTTTGTGGTTTGGGTGGGACTTTACCTCTAAGATAGGCAAGCATGTGATTTAGTTTTAAACCAATTGGTGGATTTACCTTTTTGGTCACAGTCACTCAGAGTTGAGAATGTGATTCAAGCCATACCAACTAGGCTTATTTAAAGTCATGTTTGGATCTCATGTTTTTGAGAAATTTTAAATGCACATTGGATTTGAACTTGAGAGCCTGTGAAGTGGGGGTTGTTACAGTCATCCTGTGACCATGTGCAAAATGAGAAAACCAACATATGAAGAGCAGAACTGAACCAAGGGATAGAAGCAAACTGAGTTCTGATTATATGTCTAGAGTCCCAAATTGAAAAATTCATAAAACCAATTATGTCCACCTGGATAAAGCTCCTTTTAAAAATAACATATTAATAGCTGATTTCTTTTCTTGGAGCCACTCAATATGGAAAGCAGTTTGCCTGATGTGTAATTTTGTAATGCTCAAAACGATCATGTGAGATAGATGTTAATGTTATCTCCATTTAGGACAGAAGGAAAACAACATCCAAAGTTTTTATAGAACTTATATTATGTTCAAATTCAGATAAATTCTGTAGTCATGATTAGAATTTAGTCAGTCAAAATGTAGAGTTCGGCATGACCCTCCCCCGATTGTTTTTAGCAAGTGTGATTTGCACTTCTGCCCTTTAATCACAATTGTCTTTATAAATATAGGAAGGAATTATCACTGCTTTCTCTTCTAATCTATTTTAGTGTTTTTGTAATATGCGTTAATGTATAATTCTTTTCTAAAAGTTAATAAAAGTAAAGCAAACACTTTGTCTAGTTTTATATTCAGGTCATCTTTTTGCCTTTTATTTGTTTTCTTTTCCATAGTACAGAATACATTGATAACTGGAACCAAATGGAAGTTAATATGGAAATGAGTTCTATCCCTCACTATAACCTTGTGGAATAGCATTCCTTGGATGGAATACATCTCTTGTTAATAATGACTGTTCTGTCATCCGCCCTTCACCAAATGAACATACAAACTAGCCTATAACAATGCAGCTGACTGTGCTCAGGCTATGTTTGGACATAAAATATGAGTTGAACATTGTAAACAATTTTGTGTATTATGAATAGGTTTTTTGGGGTACTATTTCAAAAATACAGTGTGATTTAATTTTGTCTCTTTTTTTGGTCTCTATATTATTTTATAAAATTTTAGTTGATAAATTTAGAAATTATAAGGTAAACATTTTAAATTGAAAAAAATGTTATTTTTAGTAGAAAGACTGTAACGTACTAAAAATTCTTTCAAGGTAACTTTTACTATTACTTATAAGTATACTCTTAGCAAGTTTTTAACATTAACCTTTGAAAAATAAAGAAATAAAAGATACAATCTGAATGGAATACGAGAAAACACTTTCTCATGTGATAATAGTGTAATATAACTGTAATTCACTTCACAAAAAAGGATAGCATTGTCCTGCCACAGAAATAAGACTCCATGTTTTTTGATAGGAACTATAAAAACTTACATTACTCTGTTTTAAATTGAACCATTTAGAAAACCTGCTACTGCAGAATCGCACAGTTTTTCTGTAAAAATTTCAGTCTTGTGTGTCCCAGGATACTATTATTGGAACCAATAAAATATACTATTGTAAGATCAACGAGGGTTGAGATGACTATATTCTCATAAGCTAAAAAAGACAATCAGTATGATAATTAGAGCATGTTAATTACTCTCCACCAGCAACAAAAAATGCAAATGATATACAGCAGGAAATTAACAGCAGTTACTGCTCAATATTGCATGACTTTTCCATTAAGAATAATATGAGGAGTTGTTAAATTATAGAAAATGAGAATAATGAGGCTAGAATATTAAAGAGCTTTAGGTTTCCGGTCTGGCTGTGGAGGAAATCATTAGAAATGGTTCTGAGCAAGTGCTACATTCTGTATGGGTTCGGAAAGCTTGTTGAGCACAATGGGGAAATCTTCATGTATGCTTTTGTTTTTACAAGATAAAACAAGACTGGGTATTCCGGCTCAGCTAGAAGCAGTTCAGTAACCTTTCCTGAATAATGCATTTGCCAAAATCTGCTAACACCATTTCACCCTTTCCTTTCAAAATGTTGGACTGATGGAACAATGAATATAATTTGCCACAGTCCCAGAACAATCTGAAGAGTTGGGAGACTTTTTGTAATTAAGAATCATTTTTAAAGAAAGGAAAACGATTATATGACTAAGATTTTGATGAAACAGAAATATGGCGAGAAGCTAAGTAACCTTACCTTCTTTATCTGTACTATAAAGAAAGAATCATATTAACTTTCTTTTGGAAAGTTTTAATACGAAAGGAAGCTGCATTATAATAGGCCACCTAAGGCACCGTCATCCCTATATAATTCAGCCTGTCAAGTGTGCTACAAATACAGCAGGAGTAAACCCAGAAAGTTTAATACTAAGTATATATTTGAAAGAATGTACAATTATAAAATAAGTCTTAAATTCTGTGGAAAGTAGTCTGCTCTTAAAAAGAAAATCATATTAATTTATTCAAATCTGAAAACATAATTTAGCACCCTAGTAAACACCCTGAAAAAACTTTTGTTCTAGGAAGGGATAGAAAGTGAGGACAAAACAAAATATTTTCAACATTTTTAGTTTTCATGTATTTTGGAATTTTTAACAATTAATTGGATATATGAATATAAGCTTATCTAAATTCATGTTATAGAATAGGTAAAATACACATATATAGATGTGATTTAAGTGTTTGCTATATTCTTTTTCTAAGTTCTATGTATTTAAATTTTTTCTGACATTCCAGTCTGAAATTAATAGTTAGTCAATGTGTTCTGTGCCCATTTTAAGATCATAATCATTGTATACCTTAGGTAATGGATATATTTTCATCTGCAGAGCAGAGTCTGAAGTTTAACTTTTCAAACCATCCAGAGACCTCTGCTTTCTCTATAAAAAGATGTCTTCTTTTCTCAGACACTGTCTTTTCATGACAGCTCTGAGGCATTATCACGATCTTCTCCTTTGCCTTCTTTTCCTGTTAATATCTATTTATTACAGCTTGTTCTCATGGTTTCATTTGTGGAAAGACATTTTAAAAGCATCCAGGTAAGTACCAAATCACTAAAACTATTTCACAACAAAATTATTGGCATAAATAGACATACCTTATCTAAATACAAGCTGTTGCTAACTACACATAAGCAACCTGAGCCATCTCTTGCATAATATAATCGCACTCCAGGCAGGCAATTCATTCCTTTGGAAATATCTTGGAAACAGGCCTCAAAATGATTATTGCCCAGTAAATATACATTTTACTGTTGGTGCCTTGTTGTTATTGTTGTTGTTGTTGTTGTTGTTCCACCATAGCAGTTTTAAAAACATTTTGTGTAAAATTAATATCATACTGGTTCTAACCTGTAGAATCCATTCCAGTCTTTTCATCAAAATACAGGCAAATAGGATCACGAGGAAAAGTCCTGTTTCCCTAATCATTGACATCTTTTGCCTTATTTCATTAAGATCATGAGATCTCCTTTCACTGAACACACAGAAAGCAATAGGATAGCATTGGCTATAAAAGAATTGGACACATGGGCCCTCTTCCTCACTGCTGCTACTAGTCACACCTGAATCAATCACAATATGTTGTGCATGTAACATGACAACTTCCAAAAGGAAAGACACATGCATGAGGTGTTATGATGACACCGAACGCTAAGTTCGGTAGCAGTAGAAAAAGGGTCCAGGATCTGATCTACTCTCAGAAGAATACTTCCAATGCAAGATGCAAGTAAAAACAAAGAGATAATAGCAACAAATTATGTTGGCTTCGAAAGCATCTTAACCCATAGTTTTACAGAAACTATCACTCATGGTCTGTATAGGTCCATCATGGTCTATCATGACTGGTAGGACAAGTGTTCAATAATGCAGTCTGAAACCAATTTATATATTCAAGTGCATTCAAATGATTCAATTGTGCAGAGAATATAAAAAATAAAAAAGTAAATTATATGAAAAATATTTCATTCTTTTTCTTCACTCTCAACCTGGTGCTCTTTCCACAATACCATGCTGCCATTCAAACCATTAACAAAAACAAAAATCCTTATTTTGTAAATATGTAGTTTATAGAGCTCTTTCCCGTATATCATAATAGTTCATCTGTTTATGATGTTATATGGGCTGCATTCCTATTTCTAATTACCTATGAGAAAATTGATAAAATTTAAGAGATCGTTCCAAGAGTGGTCTGGCTTGATAAATATAATTCTGGCCCGAAATTCTTTCTGTAATATCTCTGAATTTCCATATAGGGACATATATATATAAGGGAAAGTGTCTTTCACTTATTTCACAAATAAATACTCATCATGTAACAAGTGTTAGACACTTTTCCAGTCCCATGGGATACACTAAGAAAAAGAAACACAACAATCTCCTGCTTTCATGCAGTTAATATTTGATATTTTGTGATATATATCAATTATACATATATGTATATATGTATGTTGCTAAGGAAAAAGGCAGCAGAAAGGAAAAAGAGAAGGAAAACAACATAGATGTGGAACAGTGTGCCTATCCTTAATTTAATGTGGGTATTGTCTGTGGAGGACCCTGATTTATTACCACCTCCCACTTAAACCCAACACTGAGGTCATAAGGAATTTTGTGTTCCTTACATAAATCACTTTTTTAACATTTTTTTTTGTCTTTGCAAGAATATCTGAGTATACTTATTGTTCTTTCTCATTTGTCCTTAAAGACACAACTTAGTGATAATGTTCTCTAAGTTGTTGCTCATGTTTCCAATCCGAATGTCCACTTCTTCATTGTTCCTTGGTTCCAATTATATGGTAATTAAGTAAAATGCTGTATCTCTATTTTCCTCATCTGCTTACTTGCTTACTTTCTAGTTTTGCCACATGGCATCACTGAATTAAAGCCTATGTGTGTTCCTAGTAGTTAGCACAGTGAATGGTACTTGATAGGAGTCCAATAACTTTTGTTTCCTCAGTTGAATATCACATAATCCTAGGGTCAGTTATTCTAGTGATTGTCCCAATTAGATATTCATAAAATGACTGGCATTTCTTCTTTTGTTTTTCGACTTTCAACCAAATCTAGAGATTATGAAATAGAATCCCTAGTGAAAAAACAGAAATGTTTTCTCATTTAATGAACTTTAAAGAATTCAATGATCAGCCAGACTGAGGAGTCACTGATCTATTAGACATATTGATCTCATTTATGCCCTCTTCTTTTTCGATTGAAAGCCATTGAAGCATTACATCTTACTGATAAGTGTGAAGTAAAAAGGGAAGAGTACATATTATAAAACTCAACAAAAGAAAATAAACAATCTGATTAAGAATATGTAAGAGATCTGAATCAACACTTCAGTAAGGAAGATATACACATGTCAAGTAAGCATAAGAAAAAATGCTTCTGTCATTAAGGTGCATATGTCATTAGGGAATTGCAAGTTAAAACAACATGAAATACACATCTATAAAATGGCCAAAATCTGGGACACTGATGACACCAAATGCTTTCGAGGATGTGGAGCAACAGAAACTCTCATTCACTGATAGTGGGATTGCAAAATTACACAACCACATCGGAAGACAGTTTGGCGGTTTCTTAGAAAACTAAACATACTCTTGCCATATGATCCAGCAATTGTACGCCTTGGTATTTACGCAAATGAGTTGGAAACTTATGTCCACACAAAAACTTGCATATGGATAAGCACAGATATAAACACGGATGTTTATAGCAGCACTATTCAGAATTGGCAAAACTTGGAAGGAACCAAGACGTCCTTCGGTAGGTGAATGGATAAATAAACTGTGGTAGATCCAGACAATAAAATATTACTGAGCACTAAAAAGAAATGAGCTATCAAGCCACAAAGCAAAATAAACAATAACAATAATAACAACAACAAAAAAGGAGGAAGCTTAAATGCATATTTCTAAATGAAAGAAGCCAATCTAAAAAGGCTACATACTGTATGATTCCAATTATGGACATATTAAAAAGACAAAACTATGGAAACAATAAAAAGATCAGTGGCTTCCAGGGATAGACGGGAGGGAGAGAGAAATCGGGGGAACACAGGGCATTTTTAGGGAGCGAAACCATTCTGTATGGTACTATATGGCGAATGTACATCATGACATTTGTCAAAACCTCGGCTCAACTCCAAGATTGAACCCTACCGTAAACTTTGGCTTGATAATTATGTGTCAATGTACTTCCTCCAGTTGTAACAAATGTACCCCTCTGGTGGAAAATATTGATGATGGTGAGGCTACGCATGTGCGAGGCAGAAGATTTATGAGAGAACTGTATTTCTGCTCAATTTTGCAGTGAACCTAAAATTGCTATAAAAAGTAGCCTGTTAAAATTAAAATATCTGAATAATGCTAAGAGGCTAGAAAAAAACAAAAACAAAATCCACACAATATAACAAAATTTAACTTACTTTCCTACCAGAGGAGGATCTCACATCTGAAAGAGTATTGTACCATCAAAACATTGTAGCATGTTCTAACCAGAAACTTCTGAACATGTCACCAAAAATAACTTTAAAATTTTTTAATGTTTATTGTATTTTTGAGAGAGAGAGAGAACATGAGTGGGGAAGGAGCAGAGAGAGAGAGAGAGAGAGAGAGAGAGAGAGAGAGAGACACAGAATCCGAAATAGGCTCCAGGCTTCAAGCTGTCTGCACAGAGTCTGACACCTGGCTCAAACCCATGAACCATGAGATCATGACCTGAAATGAAGTCGGATGTTTAACCAACTAAGCCACCTAGGCGCCCCACCAAAAGTAACTTCTAAAGCTACTATTTTTGGGTACCTGGATGGCTCAGTCATTAAGCATCTGACTTCGGCTTAGGTCATGATCTCACAGTTTATGAGTTTAAGTCCCACATTGGGTGAGCTCATGTCCTGCTTTGGGTGAGCCAGTGACCTCCTTTGGGTGAGCTTGTGCCCCACTTAGGGTCAACACGAGCCCCATTTCAGGTGAACAGGAGCCTCACTTTGGGTGAGTATGATCCCCACTTTGGGTGAACAGGAGCCCTGCTTCTCTCCTCTCTCTTTCTCTCTCTGCCCTAGGATTCTCTCTGTCTCTTCATCTCTCTGCCTCTCACTCACGTGCACCCTCCCTCTCTTTCTTAAAAAATAAAATAAATAAAAGAAAAGAAAAGAAAGCTTTTGTATTTAATAAAGATTTTGTTTAAATCTCACACAAGAATAAGATTATTTTATAGTCCTCCTTTTATATTTTGTTGATGTTTTCAATTGTGATTACCTACTTTTTTTTTTACATGCATAGCCATTAATTTGGGGGATGTTCCAAGAAATCCAATTTATTGATATAATATGTAATTTGCCATTAAACAAAATAGTCAGATTGCTGTGTCATTTCATCCAAAATACATAAAATTTAATTAACAAAGAAATAAAGCAAAAACAATAAAAATAGGCATATTTTGAACAAAATCACACATAAAAATGGCTAATAAGTACTTGAAAAGATGATTAAGATTCTTAGTCATGAGGGAAATGTTAGTTTAAAGCATAATGATAAACTACTTCACACTCATAGGATTGATAAAATTAATAGTATATTAATATTAATTAATAAAACTGGTAACTGATATTACCAGTTTTAGTGAGGATAAGTCAACTGGAGCTCATGCATTGTTGATGGGAGTGTACAGTACATTACTTAGGGAACTTATTTGGTTACTTCTTATAAATTCAGTAAACAACTACCAAGTGTTAGGCACTTTTCTATCACATGGGATATCCTGAGGGAAATATAAAACATATTCCTATTGTCATGCAGCTTATATTTTACTGCAGTGAACCTAGACAACAAATACAACACATAAATGAATTATGTAGTATATAAAAAAGCAATAATGACCAGGAAATGTCATTTCTGTGAAATCCCCAAAGGGGTAAAAATATATATCCACACAAAATTTCTACAGGAATGTTATTAGCAATTTTATTAACAATAGCTAAAAACTTGAAAGAACTCAGATATCTACCAATATGTTAGTAGCATAACAAATTGTAGTGCTCTAAAACATTGCAAGATACTTCATTCTATTATATATATATATATATATATATATATATAATCATTATATAATTATTCTATATGCACGTGTATATGCACATACTCCTACACATACACAAGGAATGCAAATAAAATATGTATACAGGATGAATAAATATATTAAACAGTTCATGGCTGATACCATTTTATGAAGTTCTAAATAAAGCCCAAATTAAGCTACAGAAATAGAAATGATAACCATGTAGTGGGTGTGGTGTGACTGAAAAACTAACATGAGGGAAATCAAGGTAAGTGGAAATTTTCTATGGTTTGATTGGGTTGAACTCTGTATAAAACTTATCAAAATTTCCCAACAAACAACAGTCCTGGGCCAGATGACTTCCATGGGGAATTCTACCAGACATTTAAGGAAGACTTAATACCTATTCTTCTCAAAATATTCCAAAAACTAGAAATGGAAGGAAAGTTTCCAAACTCATTCTATGAAGTCAGAATTAGCTTAATTCCAAAACGAGACAATGACCCCCCAAAAAAGAAAAATTTCATGCCAATATCCCTGATGAAGCTAGATGCAAAAATTCTCACCAAGATACCAACAAATCGAATTCAAAAGTACATTAAAAGGATTATTCACCATGACCAAGTGGGATTTATTCCAGGGCTGCAGAACTGGTTCAATATTCACAAACCAATCAACATGATACACCACGTTAATAAAGGAAAAGATAAGAACCGTATGATCCTTTCAATAGATGAGGAAAAGTATTCGGCAGAATATAGCATTCTTTCTTCATAAAAAGCCTCATGAAAGTTGGGGTAGAAGGAACATACCTTAACATCATAAAGGTCATATATGAACGGCCCACAGCTAATACCATCCTCAATGCAGAAAAACTGAGAACTTTCCTCCTAAGGACAGGAACACAACAGCGATATCCACCCACACCAATGTTGTTCAACATATACTGGAAGTCCAAGCATCAGCAATCAGACAACAAAAAGAAATAAAAAGCATAAAATTGGCAAAGATGGAGACAAACTTTCACTATTAACAGATGACATGATAATCTGCATGGAAAACCCAAAAGATTCCACCAAAAATGTGAATTCAGCAAAGTCACAGGATATAAAATGAATGTACAGATATTAGTTGGATTTATATACACTAATAATAAAGCAGCAGAAAGAGAAATCAATGATTCAATCCATATTCAACCCATATTCAATTGCATCAGAAACCATATGATACCTAGGAATGAATCTAACCAAATAGGTAAAAGATGTATATCCTGAAAATGATGGAAAACTTATGAAAGAAATTGAAGAAGACACAAATAAATGGAAAATATTCAGTGTTTATGGATTGGTAGAACAAATATTGTTAAAATGTGTATACAACCCAAAGCAATCTACACATTCAATGCAATCTCTATTAAAATACCACCAGCATTTTTACAAAGCTAAAACAAACAAATCTAAAAGTTGTGTGGAACCAAAAAAGACTCCTAATAGCCAAAGTAATATTGGAAAAGAAAACCATAGTTGGAGTCATCACAAATCAAGCTGTATTACAAAGCTACAATCATCAAGACAGGATGATACTGACACAGAAACAGACACTCAGATCAATGGAATAGAATAGTGAACCCAGAAATGGAACCACAAATGTATGGCCAACTAATATTTGACAAAACAAGAAAGAGTATCTGATGGAAAAGATAATCTTTCAATTAGTGCTGGGAAAACTGGACAGTGAGATGCAGAAGAATGACCACTGGACCACTTTCTTATACTATACACAAAAATAAATTCAAAATGCTTGAAAGACCTAAATGTGAGGAAGGAAAGCATCAAAATCCTACAGGAGAAAACCCACAGGAAACTCTTTGACCTAGGTCACAGCAACTTCTTACTAAACATGTCTCTGGAGGCAAGGGAAATAGAAGCAAAAATGAACTTCTTGGGACCTCATCAAGATAAAAAGCTTGTGCACAGCAAAGGAAACAATCAGCAAAGCTAAAAGGTAACGAAAGGGATGGGAGAAGATATTTGTAAATGACATATCAAATAAAGCATTAATATCCAAAATCTATAAACAACTTATCAAACTCAATACTCAAAAAACAAAAAATCCATTGAATAATTGGGAAGAAGACACAAATAGAAATTTTCCAAAGAAGACATCCAGATGGCTAACAGACACATAAAAAGATGTTCAACATCACTCATCATGAAGGAAACACAAATCAAAACCACAATGAGATAAGACCTCATACCTCTCAGAATGGCTAAAATGAAGAACTCAGGAAACAACAGATATTGGCAAAGATGTGGAGAAAAGCGACCCTTTGCACTGTTGTGGGGAATGCAAACTGGTGCAGCCACTCTGTAAAACAGTACGGAGGTTTCACAAAAATTAAAAATAAGATTACAATCCAGCAAGTGCACAACTTGTTATTTATTCAAAGTATACAAAGATGCTTATTCAAAGAGGCACATGCACCCCAATGTTTATAGCAGTGTTATCAACAATAGCCAAATTAGAAACTCCCCTTTATCCATATATATATATATATAGACACACACACACACACACACACACAATGGAATGTTGCTGAGCTATCAAAAAGAATGAAACTTTGCCATTTGCAACAGCATGGATGGAACTAGGGTGTATTATGTTAAGTGAAATTCTCAGAGAAAGACAAATATACGATTTCACTGAGATGTGGAATTTAAGAAACAAAACAGATGAACATAGGGACAGAAAAGAAAAATAAAATAAAAACAAAGAGGGAGGCAATCCATAAGAGGTTCTTAATTACAGAGAACAAACTGAAGGTTGCTGGAGAGCTGTTGGGTGGGGGGATGGGTTAAATGGGTGATAGGCACTAAGGACGGCGCTTGCTGAGATGAGCACTGAGTGTTATCTGTAAGTGATGAATCACTGGGTTCTACTCCTAAAACCAATACTACACTGTGTGTTAACTAAATTGAATTTAAGTAAATAATTTCAAAAAATAAACTGCATATGAATTAAAATAAAAAAACATATTAAAAAAATCTTATCAAAGATCCAACTTTTTGTTCACATGTTGACACTGACACCCCCATGCATTTTGTTACAATTAAATTATATAGCAATAAAAATTACTTAAAGGAATACTAAACATGAAAATAGTTTAAAAGAAGCTAAAAGATGCTTTGACAGGCAGCAGGATTTTATTTATTTTTATGTATTTCTTTTTGTCGTTGTTTTGTCTATGTTTCTTGGTTTATTACACAAAAATATGCAGCCAGAGAAAGAAATTAATAAAAAACTACTCAACTTCTTTCCACTTTTCCTCTGACCGTGGCTAAGATGGCAGATGTTGGAGGAACCATCTGGACTCAGAGGCAGCAGCTACCAGTTGATGATGGCAAAATAAAGAGACAAAAGGAGCCTGTGTGTCTCTGACACCATAGAGCTGTCCTATCAGTTGTCTCTCTTTTTCTTTTTGTGCTTCAAATTTTTCTTTAAATTTCAGTTAGTTAACATGTAGTGTAATATTGGTTTCAGGAGTAGAATTTAGTCATTCATCACTTGCTTATAACACCCAATAACCAGCAGAATAGAGTAATCAGATATCTTCTTAAAGTGCCTTTGTTGTAAAGATCAGTAATAATCATTTTGACGAATACATTGCATTCTAGTGTTTTAAAACAAGCCATTTTTATTAAAATACTAATTTTGTTTTTTAATGTAATAGATGAGTAGGCAAGTGTATAATATTAGATGTAATATCTTACATTGGTTTACAAATTTAACACACCTTTGTAACCAGCACTGAAATAAAGAAATAGAAGATTACCAGCCTCCAAATCTCCTTTTACCTTCTTTCCAGTCACTACACTTAAAGAACAAACTAGGTTATTATTTCTAAAAAAATATGGATTAGAACTCTAGAGAATCTAGGTTCTAGATTATCTTTAATTTCTTCCTTTCTTTTATCCCCTACTTGTAGTTGACATGTTAAGTTGACACTGACCCTGCACCACAACCATGCAAAAAAAAAAAAAAAACCCAAATATAACGTTTTACTCCCCCAAAACGTACCTACTGATAGTTTACTATTGATTGGAAGCCTTGCTGATAAGATAAACAATTCATAAACACATAATTTGTATTTCGTTATCAACAGATTCTACCTGAATTTTAAGTTCTCCACTTTTGCTTCTGTAAAACTTTAATCCCTTCCTAAAAATTTCATAATGTAAAGCTTCTAAGTCATCCAATGTGTCCCATATTGTATCCCAGATTTTATTATTCCATTTCTTTGTGAATACGTATAAGGTACTCATATGCTTTATGCTTGAGTCTTAATCTTTAAAAGTGACTAACAACATGGAGAGGTCAAGTCCATTGAAAGAAAAAGCATAATGTTACAGCGCCCCTAGAAATGAGAGGCTCGGCTCCTTCTGCGGAGCCACAGGAGGAACACTCCACTGTGATCAGGGAGCAGCAGCAGGAAGGAGGGGAGAAGCTGGGCCAAAAGTATTTACTGGGTTTTCCTCGGGTAAGGCAAAGCAGGATATGGTGTGGCTAGTTTGAAGATTTTAATGAGCTTTGGGCTGTGAGAATGGTCTCTAGTTGTCTGGCACATGACCCTGAGATGATTAAGTCAAAGAAATGATTAAGTCTCCTGCGGTATATATTTAGCTATGACTCTGAATTAGTTAGCCAAAGTCATGTTCCTGGCTCAGTCTTTCGATTTCTCTAAGAGTTGGCTGGCTTAGAAGAGGTAGGCTCTCCGCAGCCAAAAAGATTTTTTTTGAAGATGTCTAAATATCATAATATACAGAACAAAATTAATACATTTGTGTATTAAGTGTATATTCATGTATGTTTATATATACAATGGTGGTGTGAATATATACACAGCTGACCCTTGAACAATACTGGGATTAGAGGTACTGCCCCTCACCCAAACAAAAATCCCCAGATAACTTGTGACTCTCCGAAAAAATAAGTACGAATAGTTTATTGCTGTAATGGTAACATAACAGGAGATAAACACATATTTTATATGTTTACATACTGTATTATCACAATAAAGTAAGCTAGAAGAGAGAAAATTTTATTGAAGATTATAAGGAATAGAAGATCTATTTACATTACTGTACTGAATTTATTGAAAAAAATCTATATATAAGCGGACCCACACAGTTCAAACCTGTGTTGTTTGACTGCATACTGACGGCATCATGTTCACAATGTACCCCTTTCTTCCCGTCTTCTCTATAGTCTCACTTTTTCTCCTCCTTCACTGATTAACATACTAATTGAAATCTTATTTGCTCTTCAAGCTTCATCTCTAAATTAGAAGTCTTTTCCAATGCCACCAAAATTATCTCTCTCTCCTTGTGAATCCATAAAATTGTAAGAAAAAAAAAACAAA
Source organism: Paguma larvata (assembly GCA_030068075.1). Classification (NCBI taxonomy): domain Eukaryota; kingdom Metazoa; phylum Chordata; class Mammalia; order Carnivora; family Viverridae; genus Paguma; species Paguma larvata. The sequence goes on along the minus strand of CM057829.1, from coordinate 60,302,662 downwards.
GAAAAAACAAACAAACAAAACAAACAAAAACAACAACAACAAAAAGAAAACAAAACACAATCTCCATACAAATGGTATGACAAACCCACTTCACTTATAGGTGTGATGGTGACTATATCCTTGAGGAAATTTTGAGATACCCAAAGATTATGCATTTGTTGGAGTCATTCATTTTGTTGTTGTCAGTTATTCCCTATGTATGTTCCATGCGTTGTGCATGGGAATCATCTGTTGATCTGGCCGAAACTATAGAAGACTTGAATTGCCCAGACTATCACTCAGCTGTTTTTTTTGTTTTTTTTTTTTTTTAATTTTTATTTATTCTTGAGAGAGACAGAGTGCGAGCAGGGGAGGAACACAGAGAGAGGGAGACATAGAATCCAAAGCAGGCTCAGGCTCTGAGGTGTCAGTACAGAGCCCAACATGGGGCTTGAACCCATGAACCATGAGATCATGACCTGAGCCAAAGTGGAACGCTTACCAACTGAGCCAGCCAGGCATCACTCAGCCTTTCTAAGGACATGTATGGAGATCAGGACTGTAATCAACATCCCTGGTGATTGTTTGGCACACTGTATTTTTAGAACCACTACTCAAGTCAATGGCCCGTTCAGTTTAAATTTAATAGTATAAAACCAAGTTACAACATCTTTTTAGTGATATATGTACCATACTTAGTATAATCAGAAAATGTTGTTCAGATTTTATATCTAAATAACAGCCAGTACATATAGCACTCACTCTGTACCAGATATTTTTCTAACCTGTGATCATATAGTAGCTCACTTAAACCTCACTATGATTCACTCAGGTGGTTACTATTATTATCTCCATTTTATAGATATAGGAAGTAAAATTAGAAAACATGAAGTAACTTCCCAATGATTATAAAGCTTTTAAATCTGGATGCAATCTGAATTCTCATAAAATACACTATATTTCTTCTAGTGCATAGAAGTTAGATGATCCGCAGATAGATACGTGACAGGTAGATATCATATGTAGTTAGATTATAATATCTGAAGTGTGAAAATGTGATCGAAGTTATTATGGGGCAAATAGATTACAAGTATCAGACAGTCATATGAAAAACAAACCTACTCTTTGTAGTCTTTTAGCAAATCCGTGTATGGAAACGACTACTTCTTAGCAATGGAAACTATGCTAATTTATAACACAACCCAAAGTGCTAGTTTATGTAAATTAGGTGTCTCCGACACTCAGTATTCTTAAAAGACCGTCTGATTCAGAGCAAATATTTCTGAGAACTAGGCCTAAAGTATTTTTCACTCTTAATAGGTTCTATATTTATTAAGCCGGAGAAAATTCTAAGTCTAAACTTGGCCATGAATCTTACTCATTGGCAGGTAATCTGGAATTTTTAATTTTGAGAACATGATTCAAGATTTGTTTTAATGTCTGATTCCAGATATGTAAAGTATTCAATCTCTAATGCATGTTTGGACAAAAAAAGTAACCATGCTATTCAGTAGCTTGCCTGAAGAAATAATTTAATGCAAAGTTCATGTCATGCAATTTTTTGTTACTGTATAGTAATTGTTTGTTTGTAAAAATTACAGTCAACTGGGGCTTGGACTATTTTTATCACATTCCACAGGCAAAGAACTTTATACACATTATCTCATACAAGCCTCATAACAAACTAGAAAGTAGATACCATTTGGAGATGAATCTACCAAAACTCAGAAAGTGACGTACTAAGCTGGTTCCAACACAAGTAATTTTCAGATCTTGGATAAAAGAAGATAGTTCTTGAAATAAAACAAGACTTCCAGAATAGGCTACTGAAACAATGACAGATTGGTAGACAGAGATAACCTCTCTGTGTATATACATACACATATGTGTGTATATATAAATGTATGTATATATATACATTACAAATTATATATGTACACAGGTATTATATGTATTTATCACATAAATATCATTTGCACCCAACATTCATGAAGTACTTAAAGATAGTGTTTTATCTTCATTTTATGTATAAAATGATGGATCTCACTCATTCATTCTGTAAACAAACTTTTTTTGGGTGCCTTATGGGAGCAAGCACTAATCTACCCTTCAATACATTGACAGGGTCTATGTTTTTAGAGGCTGACTTTATTAGGAGGAAACATAAAAGTAAAATAATATAAATAAATATTATAATTTTTATATTTATAAATATTTAAATTTATATATATTATGAATAATATAAATAAAATTAAATGTTGTTGTGTTGTGGATAGAAATTAAACTATTATTTTACAGACCTTTTTCAAGTAGGCTATCAAATCTCTCCAAGGCCATAACACTGAGGCTTATACCCCATTGACAGGAAGTCAGGTTTTTAATCCCTAACCTTCGAAGGCAAAAGTTATTACACAGTTTCTGAAACAGAAATAAGACTGGTTGTTTCCAGGGCTGAATATAGACTTTTTTTTTTTAACCTAGTGTTTGAGAAAATACAGCTGTCTGCCTCTGTGAAATACTTTATCCCACTTATTTTTCTTAGTAGTAAGCAAGGATGGGGAGACTTCAGTGCCAGAAGGTACTAGTGGAAAAAGGAAGAACAGAGCAAATTCGCTTTTTTTCTATGTGAAATGGCAGATTTCTTTTGAGAAAGAAAGAAAAAAAATGAGAAAATGCTTAGTTATGCCTATCAAGATCTAATTAAACTTATTAAATTAGGCTTAGCAAAAATGAATTGAATGTGTATTAAATGATAGCCATTATAGAGGGATAATATAGAAAATGTAAACACCTTGAAAAATAACTATATAGATAGTAAGTTCTACTAGAAGAGTGGACAATTATACATGTTTCTGAAGAAAAGGAAGTGAAAAAGAAGTGATTGTCCTTGGCCCAATTTGGACACAGATGATATTGAAAGCATAAAAATAATCCATTATTTCTTATCAATTTGAACTCGCTATAGACTTTTTAAAAATATAAATAACAATTTTTGTATCAGAGAAGCTACAGTCCAAATATGAATACTACGGATATAAACATGACAAATATTGTGCCGTTATTCCCCTAAAACAGGACTATATGGACACTTAAAAGCAGAAATAGAATGAGAACTGACAGGTATTTTTCTGAGAAACAGTGGAAATGCTGTTTCTGAGATGGAGAAACTCATATATATATATAATATGATGACTTGAGGAATAAAAAAGGAAATAGTAGCTGTGAATTCACTCAATTTCAAAATGTTATCCAAGGCACAGAAAGAAAACAGCTATAGAAAAGATGGCATGGAATACCTAAGAAGACGAGAAACTATTATTAGCAACAAGAGATATGAAGCAGAGTTTTTCTGCTGACCTCAGGCGTCAAATCCTGTTTGGATAGTACATGCAATATTGATGAATATATTTTCCTTTCATAGACTACCCTGCCTGCAATGTACTTTTGGTTCTTGAGCTAACAAGTACCATGAAAACTGAACTTAGGAATGGAGGGCATGTTGGACAAATCATTCATACACAGAGACACAGAAAAAGTCCCTTGCTTACCAGGGAAAAAAATGATTCCTTTTTACATGGCAAAAGAGATCTCTAAATGACTATTAAAATTCGTCAAGTGGATGAGCATAATATTTATTGTTTCTATTCTTTAGGTTTCAAGACAATTGCTATGTAGCCTGAAGAAATAGGCTAAGCTGGCGTTTTATCTCTCTACTACAACTAGCATACTTCTGGACTCAGATTTAAATAAGAAGGACACCAGAGAGAATAGATGAAAGTAAATGATATAAGGGTTGTCAGCCTGAACTTCTGAGATGGACAAGCTTGACTGCCAAGTTACTTGCAGCTGAAAGCAGGAAACTTCTGCAGGATGCTTGCTTTTAGTGTTTATAGGAATATAGATTCTTATTTGATAAAAACAAAATATAAGTCTTGTGAAGGATTGAAGACAGACAGAATAATCCTTTGTACTTATTAATCTATTCCAATGTTAACGCTGAAAATGGAAAAGTCCAAGACCAAAATTGTTAACAGGGTTTTGAGTCAAACTGATGGAGGTGATGACGAGGGCAGAAAACGGAACCAGGGAAATGAAATAGCTGGAAAACTGCTACCCTGTTGGCCACCACCATGAAACAGTTTCAATTTAATGTTGCAGAAGGCTCACAAAAGATGGTGGGCATTACAGGAGACAAATAAATAAATAAAACTACGTAATTTTACAGAACATTATATAGTATCTATGAGGTTTTTGATAAACAATAGGTTAAGAGTATGGTGCTAAAGCATTCTTATTTTTGCAAAGCCCGGTTGTAATTCTTGGTCTGAGGATAATAGCCTAGGCTACTTACATATTAATTTATTTATTTGACTAAATCATGAAAGGTAGTCATTAAGCATCTTTTAGATACACATATGGATTATGCTTTCTGATGCCCTTCAGTCTGAAAACTGCTTTTTGATTATCCCAAACAATCAATGTTACAGAAAATTTTCAGTAAAAGCCACCAAACAAAGCATTGTATAAAAGCGATATATTTATTATAAAATATCGTACCTAATAAAAGAAACCAAAGCAACATAACATAGAGCCAATTTAGGATGAAAACACTCAAAAGTTAATGCCCAATTTTTTTTCAGAGTACAGTGAAACTACAATTTAATTTTATAGTTATGACAAAACCTTTTAGTGCTTTTTTAAGCAAATACAGATGGACTTGCATATAAAGAGCTACCAATTCAGCATTTATTTATTAATGACATGAATTTTATTAATACAAAAATGTATGAATATTCTGGTAAAAGTGAGTTAACAAAATAATCTATTTCTTATCAGTTCAGGGTATTCTTTTAGTTTAATAATAATAACTGAAATAATTACCAGTAAAATATGGAAACCTGTTAAATAACATGTATTCCTTCACACGTGGAGGAAACCAAGTCAAATGCACAATTTTATAACTTGTAAATTTGTAATTTCTAACTTGTAGCATTTGGTTAAAAATATATTAGAAACTTGCAGATTTAGCTAAAGGAAACAAATGGCCAATCTCTTCAAAACTAGTGCTTGTTTCTTAAAAATATCATTTATTCATCATTTTGAAAATACTTACAGTTCCTAAAAATATCAAAGTGTGTTGTTACTTTTAAAATATTGGGTCGAAAGAATGGAGCTTGCATTTTTATTGTATCATGTAAGTCTTTTTAAACCTGATCCTAAAATATCTTTAACTATACTTCATTAACTAAAAATTAACAAACTTATTTGACTACAACAATTTTTAAAGGAATAATAGGTAGATAGATTACCAATAAAAATTTAAGAATAATTCTTGATTAGGATAAACAGATTAAAGTGTATCACATATTTTTACAAGAATTATCAAAATTTTGACTTGTGCATTATTTTTTAATTTCTACTTTAATTTTTTTCCTTAATTTGTTTAGAGCAGTTTCACATTTACAACAAAATAGAAAGCAAAGTACAGAGATTCCCTGCCCCCACACAGGCTATCCTCTCCCATTGTCAATATCCCTTTGCTTTTACCAAGGATGAACCTATATTGACACATCATAATCACTCACAGTCCATAGATTACAAAAGGGGTCACTCTTACTGTCGTACATTCTATGGATTTGGACAAATGTAAAGTAGCATGTATCTATCACCATAATACCCTAGAGAATATTTTCACTGCCTTAAAATTCCTCTGTTCTCTGCCTAGTCCCTCTTCCTGCCTCTGCTTGACTCTAGAAATCAGTGATCTAACTCTCTCCCTAGTTTAACCTTTTCTAGAATGCCATAGAGTTAGAATCACCAGTATATAGCCTTCTCAGATTGACTTCTTTCATTTAGTAATATGCACTTCAGGTTGCCTCATGTCTTTTTATGAGTTTATAGCTCATTTCTTTGTAGCACTGAATAATGTTTATTGTTTGGACCTACCACGGTTTAGCTCTTCACCTACCAAAACGCATCTTGGTCACTTTCAAGTTTTGGCAATTATGAATGAAGTTGCTACAAACATCCATGTGTAGTTTTTGTGTGGACATGTTTTCAAATCCTTTGGGAAAATAACAAGAAGACTGATTGATAGCTGGATCATATAGTAGAGGATATCAATTAGTTTTATAAGAAACCACCAAATTGCCTTCTGAAGTGGCTATACCGTTTTGTATCCCATCAGCAATAAATTAGAGTTTTTGTTGCTCCACATCCTTACCAGCATTAGGTTTTATTCGGGCCATTTTCCCAGATGCATAGGGATATCTCATAGCTGTTTTCATTTGCATTTCCCTGATGTCATATGACATGGAACATCTTTTCACATACTTATTTGCTATCTGTATATCTTCTTTAGTGAAATATCTGTTAAAGTTTTTTTTTTTAATTTTTAATGTTATTTATTTTTGAGAGAGAGACAGTATGAGCAGGGGAAGGGCAGAGAAAGAGGGAGATAGAGGATCTGAAGCAAGCTCTTTGCTGACAATAGAGAGCCCTATGCAGGGCTCAAACTCACAAACCATGAGATCATGAGATCATAACCTTAGCTGAAGTTGGATGCTTAACCCACTGAGCCACCCAGGCACACCAGGGTCTATTAAAGTTTTTGACCTCTTTTTATTGGGTTATATGTTTTCTTATTGCTGAATTTTAAGTGCCTAATATTTTGGATAACATTCATTTATCAGATGTTTCTTCTGCAAATTATTTCTTCTGGGGTTCCCAATATACTTTTTGTAAATGTCCCACAGTCCTTGGATAGTCTGTTTTTGTTTGTTTTGGTTTGTTTGTGGGCTTTTTTTTAATTTTTTGTCTGTTTTTTCCCCTAGTTTTTGTAGTCTTTGCTTTCTGACTTGCAAGGATTCTACTTATATGTCTTCTAGCTCAGCGACTCTTTGTTTGGTCATTTCCAACTACAATGAGCCCATAAAAAGTATTCTTCATGTCTTTTACAGTGTTTTTACCTCTAGCCTTTTTCTTCTGTTTCTTTCTTAGAATTTGTGTCTCTCTACTTTTATTTTCCATCTTTTTTGCATAGTGCCTACTTTATCCATTAGAGCACTTAGCATGTGAATCATAGTTGTTTTAAATTCTTGTTCTTTTTTTTTTAATTTTTTAATGTTTATTTATTTTTGAGAGAGAGGCAGAGCATGAGCAGGAAGGGGACAGAGAGAGGAAAACACAGAATCCAAAGCAGACTCCAGGTTCTGAGCTGTCAGCACAGAGCCCGGCACAGGGCTCAAACCCACAAACTGTGAGATCATGACCTGAGCCGAAGTCGGAAGCTTAATCACCTGAGCCACCCAGGCACCCCTTAAATTCTTGTTCTGATAATTTAAATATCACTGCCATGTCCAATTCTGATGCTTTCTCTATCTCTTCAAATTGTGCATTTTGCCTTTCGGTATTCCTTGTAATTGTTTTCTTGGTAACCAGATGACCTGTACGAGGTATAACGATGCTACACACAGGCCTTTAATAATGTGGTGGTGAGCTGTGGGGGGAAAGTTAGTGTTCTATAGTCTTATAGTTAGATATCTCCTCTAAGTGAGCCTATGCCTCTGAACTATGAAGTTCACAAAGTTTTCTCAGTTTTTTCTACTCCCTCAGGTAGGATAGAATGCCCAGAGTGGGCTGAGTTGGGTATTTTTCTTCCTCAGGTCAGCTAGGCTCTGATAATACCCCAGCAGGTCAGGCTGTGCTTAACTGGTTTCTCCTGAGAGCAGTCCTTGTTAAGAATAAAGTGCTCTTGTCATATTTCAAAAATTGTTCCTCATCCTCTCCCCCTGCAGGAAGCCTGAGGGGATTTTTCTCTGAAATTTACAGTGGGAACAATGCTGAGTTCCTGGAGGTAAATCTCACAACACTGTAGGGCACTCCTCTGATTAGACCTCTTTACAGTTTTTAACTCTCAGGGTGTCCACACTGAGCCTCCAGCATTTTGTCTATTACAGCCCAGGTTTTCCTATCCAGGCACCGGTTCCCAGGGTGATTTGCGCTCCCAAGTCTCTAGTCCATTAAGCTGCCTCTCCTTGAACTTGCCTGTCTGTCTCTCCAGTCTTGGGGGCAGAGATGTGCCCTGTGTTCTTCTCTTATGGATCCCAAAAGAGTTGTTGATTTTTTGTTCTGTAGTTTTTTGTTTGTTGGTAGGACAGTGACAGCTTCCAAACTCCTTATGTATGGAACCATAAATCAAAGGCCTTCTCTAATATTTAAAAACACTTTTGTTTTGAAATATAATTGAAAATGATTGTTTATATGAAGAATTTTACAAATATTAGTAATCAAACGAACTCCCACGAGATATTACTCAGCTTTACAGATAGAACATAATTACTACTTGTACAGACAGAACATAGAAAAAAGAGTTCCTCTTTTCCCCCCTTAGAAATAACCATAATTCTGATTTTAATGTGAGTTTTTCTCATCCTTCATTTTATAGTTTCCAACATATATAATCTTAAGTGATATATTAATTCATGTTTCTGTTAATGAATGTACTGTAAGAGGATTCATGCTTTTGTATTTACTTCTTCAAATTGCATCTACTCAAAAAATATTTTCTGAGATTTATCCGTGTTTATGTGTTCACTTACAGTTCATTCATTTCCACCGTGGTCTTTTATAAGTAGACTGCGAATTATCATTTTTCGATTCCCAAATTCTTATGTTTATGTTTTAAATAATGTATATGTTTACTTTGTGCCAAGTATACTTTAGTAGATATTTTATAAATATTAACTTGGTTAATCTATTATAACAAGCTCTTAAAACACTTATAAATGTTTCCTGGATATATGAGAAAGATATTCTTGAGGGTGATAATATTTGGAAAGGACGTACTGTGTCATATTAATTTTACTAGGTAATGCCAAATTGTTTCTTAATTTATATTCCTACAATTTTATGTTTTGTTCAACACTAGTCGACACTTTGTTTTACTGGACTTCCTAATTTATACAAAATTAGTAGGTGCATAATTTCATTTTGCTTAAACATTCTCCTGATAAATGTTAAGGTTGAAGATCACTTCATAGCTTGGTTAATGATTTTTCAATAATGTTCCCCTTTATATAGTTTCCTATTTTTCTATTGTTCATTTTTCTTTTCAATCCAAACCAACTCTCTATTAAATCTCAAGTGTTACAAATCGCTTCTCCAAGTTTACGTTTGTTCTTTACAGATGTTACAAAAACCTTGAATTTATTTTGCCCCTCCATGTATGGTGTTTTAAGAACAGAAATTCTTAATTTTAATGTGTCCCATTTTATTCATTTATCCTTATGTTTTATGCAATTTTAGAAATACTTAATATTTCATGGAATAATAAATATGTATTCCTATATTCCCCATTTAAAGTATTAAATTTTTATTTTAAATGTTAGCACATAATTCATCTAGAAGTAGTATTTTGTGAGGTTTGAAATTCTGATGTATTTCCAGTTTTTTCTTCTGTTGATAATGAAAAAGGTATAAGTTTTTTGATATGTTCTTTCTTTTTTCCAACAGAACTTCAGTGGGATAAATCTCATATATTTATCTGCATATGGCCCTATTTTCTTGGTCAGTTTGACTCTACATGCAACTAAATAATATTGGCTTACTTACTATTAATCCATAAACGAATCTTAATATCTGGGAAGGTAATTGTCCATCATGTCTACGTCTTTCCTATAAAGTGTTTCTTGAACATCTTACCTTTTGCTTCTCTTGATATGCTTTAGAGAAAAATTTTAATTTGTATGGAGTTATTATTAGAACTTTACTGACTCTGTAGATCAATTTGAGGAGAATTTATCTCTATTCACTATTAATACTCACATGGTATGTGTTTCCATGTGTTTATAATTTCAATTAAATTTAATAAAATTTAATAAATTTAAAAAAAGCTCTTACATCTAATTGGTTAGAATACATATAGAAACCTGTTAATTGGATTACTATACAGATACTACTTTACATTTTATTTTGTCTTTTCCACTAGTCTCATTGTGCAAATAAAACTTTATATCAGTATTTTCTCTGGAAATATTGTTAAGTGCCATTGTTAATTTCTTCTTTTGTAAACTATTGTTAATTCTTAAGCATATTTCTAGATTCTTGTGGACTTAATATGCATGTAGACAATCATAAACTGTGGAAACAATTTTTATTGTTTCGTTTCCCTTAAGTTTTATATCTCTTTCCCAGTTTATTATTTCATATAAGACTTCTAGTACATCGTTGAATGAAAGTTGAAATCTTAGATGTTTTGTCTTTTTTCTGATTTTAATGTGTAGCTTCTAAAGACCAACAGACAAGTTTATTGTAGGAACTCTCTAAATACATATTATCAAATTTAAAAAGTTAAAGAAGTTTTTCCTTTTTAAAAATTTTAATACAAAATTTAAATTAAAAATTTTGGCAAAATCAACTGTATTTGTTTTAAATTCTGGGTTTTTATAGTTGCAATGGTTGTTTCTGAATTTGCTTTTTTCTTTTAGTTGTAATAAATGTACATTTATTTATTTTATTATTTTCTTCAATGAATTAACTTCTGATTGTTTTGATCTATATATTTTATATATGTTTTATATTGTATTCTGCTCTTATGTTTATTATTTTCTGTCTTCAATATTTTATTAATTTTAAGAGTAGTTTCTTAATTCATTAAGTTTTTCATATGTCACCTACATAATATAAAGCCTTTATCTACACCCCACAAGTAGGCTAAAATAATGCAACTACTCTTGTCCCTTAAATTATAATTCATTTATAAATCACGGCCTAGCAGCTTCACTATTTGATATATATATCCTAGAGAAATACAGAGATGCACCAAGAAATATTTAAAATAGTGATCATAGAAGGATTAATCATTATTGATGATAAAAGAAGCATGTGTGTGTGTGTGTGTAGAAAGAAAAAAATGTTTATTTTAAGGAATTGACTCATACCTCATGCAATTATAGAAGTTAGAAAGTCAAAAAACCTCAGTGTATACTGGTCAGATGGACACCCAGAGTAAAGCCATCAGTGCAGCTCAAGTCAGATCAATTGTTTGTTCTATTCGGGCCTTCAACAGAGTGATGAGAGTCACCCACACTATGGAGGACAATCTGCTTTACTCGAAGTCCATCAACTTACATGTTAATCTTATATGAAAACATTCTCATGGAAAAATCTAGTATATTTGATACCATATCTGAGCACTGTGTCCCAGACAAATTGACACATAAAATTAACCATCTCGCAGGTGGTGGAAGTAAGAATGGTTCCATTTATTATTGTTTCCAGTGATCCCCTAGGAGACATTGTACTTCCTGTTCCTACTACTCTGAGATCTACAGGGTTAAGTATTCAATTTCCAAAATGGTGCGCTTTAGCTAAATGTTGTAGAAAGCATCTTGTGAATCATGAACTATGGATTTTTCCTGGTACTCTTGACTCCTAGTATCAAAGAAGAGGAAGAAAAGAGTCACTGTCGTATCATGGATAATTGTCTCTGGTCATCAGGATAAGTAGAGATGCTGTTAAATAGTGAGGGGGAGAAAAATATATGTCGGACCCAGAAAAGTGATTTATTTAGGTTTCTCCTGATATCTGAGACATATCCTTGCCTCATTGTGACATCAAATGCACAAAATTATAAAACCCAATTTCAGAGGGGCAAGTAGCAAAGATTCAAACTATTGGTGATGAGTGTCTGGGTTCTATCACTAGGTAAACCTTTGAGACAAGTAAACATGACATCTGAGGTGAAGAGGACTTTAGAATGGATAGTATGAGCAAGAGATAATAAATATCAATTGCAGCCTTGAGTTGAGGCTAAATTAATGGATGCAAACTCTAGTTGGTCCTATTAACATCCCTCTTTGAAGACTCTGATCTTCAAAAGGCCCACTGATCACAAACTTATCTTTGCATGTGTTTATAGAAATAGAGTCCATGGAATGACAGAGTGTGGGAGACATGAGAAAGTGCCTCTCAGTTCCTTTTGTCGGTTGCAGTAGTGTGGTCCACAGAGTCACCTCATCCAAAGTCTTATCTTTCTGGGACACCCCATACGTCATTGCTACGTCTGAGCAATGTGGGTGTTTAAAAGCCTATATCAGGCTGATGCAAGATGACCCTCATGGGCAATTCTCACCCCAGAGCTCTCTGTTGGCTATGGTTTCAGCAGGCCTGCCTTGCAATTTCACGTCTTTCTTTGCCCAAGCCTATTTTCCCCACTTCCACAACATCTTCTTGCAGAAGACTGAATGAAAGACATAAACTAGAAAAGAGAATATGAAAGATAGCATAGGAAACTTTATGCACTATAGATATAAATGCATTTATTCAAACTGTTGCAGCAAAACATGTCTTTCAAGTATTTGGAAGCTTATGTTATTAATAAAGTTTGAAAGCATACCATTTAAAAATATTATCTTTTAGGAATTTAATTAAATATTTGGTTAGCCTCAAAACAGGAAAATAATCTGAAACTTTAAAATCATCCCTGGTAGTCCTGTGCTTTTGATGGGAAAAATGCAAAAAAAGCAAATTCTCCAAGATAAGATGGTTGTACATCAGTAGAATTTTATGGCAGGTCCTACATGGATAGCAGATGACAAATTATGATGTAAGTTATTAATTTTCATATATTATATGCCTAGGAAACTAAAATTCCAGATAACCAGGACTTTTTTTTAGAGAACACACACACACACACACACACACGTTTAGAATTTAACATATAAAGCTTGTCATTAAAAACTTAGGCTTAGCATTGAGAATATATAGTAAAAGGTAATCACACCTGGGAAACCGAATACCTCCAATTTAGTGCTGAGAGTGGAGAGAGAATGGGGATCACAGAGGTTTGTTCAGACATGTATCCATCAAACCTGTGATCCATTGTCATATGCTTGTGTGACATCGGGTACACAAATGTATCAGGAAAATTTGTATAGGGATGAAATGTCTACTTTCCTTCCTAAAATGTATCTTTGGTGACTTCTTGCCACTAAATCAATAGTCTACCCTTGACCTGAATCCAAAACAAGTCATTTTTCAAGTCAGGTTTTCCTGCTTTGTGGATGTAATTCCCAAATGACTCCCAAGAATAAGTTTTCCAGCTCCGTAAGGATGCTGTCTAGTGAGAGACTTACACTGGCTCAACTACTGATTATTTCAACTTAAGGATATAATTATATTTCTCTTCCATATCCTAAAAATCCTTTACTTATAAAAGTCTTGTGCCCACAATTTATTGTGAGAACAAGCTATAGCTTTATTGTGCAGAGGATATCATCGGGACAGGATGGATACAAATATAAATATTATATAGATTAAAAACATAATTTGCAATAACAACTCCTTATTTAGCATTTTGTTTAAGCTTTGTCCAATATTCAAAATATTTCAGTTGTACCAAATGTCTAACCTTAGACATTATACAGATATGTTTTGAACATTGGCTCTCTCCTGCGTGTTATATGAAAATATTAATATATGACCAATGGCCAAAGGGAGCTTACATACTACTTTTAAAATAACCTTCAGAGACTGTAAATCGCTCTATTTCCCAAAAAGTTCAGAGAGGTGAAATAACTAAGAATTAGGGAACAGTTTTTCTAGGGCCTGGAAAGTGGGATACAATTTAACTTTACACTTAAAAATTTACATTACAATGACCCCAGACAGTTCATTAACTCTATTTGGCTTCATAGAGATTTTAGGTGGCCTGAAATGTAAAGTTTTGTTTTAGAGTCGATCGTTATTAGTTCTTCTGCTCCTATTGGATCGTAGAAAGTGGACCTCGTTGTGCTGGTTACCTTTTACTTTAACAGATTACTGCCCAGCGTCTCCTCATTTTCCAAAGATTATTTCATTTAGATTGCAGTGACTCATTCAAAATAAATCTTTCATAAGAACCACTTTATTTCTCTTTGGGTAATAAAGTAGGAATTTCACTGGAGAAGGTAAAATCAAAATTTTTTCCTGAGTCCTTAAATTCAAATGATAGGCTCTGTGGGTGCCTCTGTCACAGGATTGTCAGCGTGGAAAGGAAATATTCTTTGGTGTGGTGCTCAGCACTGAAATAAAGTCTTCTTACAAGGTTGTCATGGTAACATGCATGCATCACCTGTCCTGCTCACATTTAAAATTTGTTTCCTGATATCTTCCATACGTGTATTTGTTTTTTAAACTTCATGTAACCTGTGCTATATTTGGTTGGGGCTCATCAAGTTTAGATTACAACTATATTCAATCATTACATTAGCTGATTTGCAAACATGCACTCATAACTAAGAATCTACTGATCTCATAGAAATGAGTGTGGGGAAAAAACATGACAGTTCATAGCACTGTGTACTTTAGCATCAGGCAAAAATTTAAAAATACATACGGTTCATCAGTATATTTCAGTCCTGTTATGGTAAATTCATCCACATACAGTTAGCAACAGTGGGATTTGCTTGCTTACAAGTGAATCGGGAAATCTTGTTGCTATTGCTAGAGCTGTTCCTACTTGAATCACAACTACCACTTCAAATATATAGTTGTTTCAATGCTTTGTGTGATGGACTGTGCTAGGCACTTTACATACTTGCGTGATCATTAAAACTACCCTGCGCGATGAGCAGCATCATTATTTACAAAGAAAACAATTGAAACTTAAAAGTGTAAGTTTCTGCTCAATGTCACGCTGGAGATTCGGAATTCAAAACAAGCCTAATTCCAAAAAAGAATGTTTTCGACTTTATGCTACACTTCCTTTTCAAAAAGATCCTTCTGAAAACTCGTGGGAAAACTAAAGGCAAGTATTGAGCTAGGCACCAAGAAGTTCAGACCTTAAAGGTCTGTAACAAAATGTGCAAAAGGAAACTCCATGTCTAATTGAAGAAGCTGCGCCCTGGGTATTTCATCAGGTCACACTTCTATTAACTAATCATGAACACTGTGATACAAATGATAGAGTAGGAGTTAACTTGTGTACTGAGAACTTTCCTGTGCTGCATAAGATTATGCTAGTCTCTCCTTGAAAAAAAATTATACTTTTGTTATAAAACCGTTTTGCAACTGAATCCTGTTCTACTACAGTCTGATCCGTTCAGCCACAAGAGACTCTTGCCCTGCTTCACTTCTCTCTGAAAGATTTATCACTTTCTAACATACATATTTTCTACAGAGGATACTGCAGAGTTCTGCCTAATGCCTTCTTCAGGGAAGACACTCATCCCATAGCTGTTAGAAATTTTGGCTACTGATGGATTACAGCTTCAGCTGTCAATGGGAATTGCTTGGGCCAAAGGAATCTACCAAATGCCAAGTTACACCTGCTCCCAGAGGTTAACCAGCATCCACTGAGAAAGGAATTCAAAGGTCAGCAGACTTGCTTCAATCCAAGGCAAGTCTGAATGGCTATCTTAGTTTTAAAGTTCTGTGCACGGTGGGCAACCACATTACTAGACAGCTTCTTGGTCTTTCCAATCAATCCTTCCTCCCTCCAATACTTCCTCAAATGTATACGCCCTGAGAGGACTGGCCAAGAAACTTCTACACATAATATTTTATTTCAGAGTAGATTTTTATATTAATATAGCTATGGAGGAGAAGAAAGAAAGTGTTGTTTTCTTTTGAAATTGTAAAGAAATTTACTGTTATTCCCAGATCGTGTCTCTAATCTTTAATCTCGGAAGAGAGTGTTCTTCCTTAATTTCCTTCTTTTTAGGAGCTTTGGTCTCCCTGATACATATTGTCGTTCCAAGCATGGTTTCAAATTACATTTCCTCCAATTCACTTCATCTCATTAACCCTGGGCTTTTACATATAGAAGTTGGCTCCTCATTTTCAACTTCTGTTTTTTTTTTTTCCCTGTCATTTTAATTTGGGTATCGATTTTCTGCAAAAAAGAAAAAATGCTCTGTCCTCTTCCAAATAAACATCGAAATATACACAGCAGGATATCTATTATCTCAGATAGAATTGATGTGGTTTTGGGATTTGGAGCCAGAGGCTGAGAGAGAATTCCTGAAGACATCTTTGGTGCAAAAAGGTGGTTTTATTAAAGCACAGGAAGAGGACCCATGAGCAGAAAAAGCTTCACTGGGGATGTGATGGGTAACTGATTCTATATCCTCAGGCTGAGAAGGGGTTAGGAACAACATAAGTCTCTAGGGAATTCTGGAAGCAAAGTTTCCAGGACCTTGAGGGGTTATCTGTTATTAGGAAAATTTCATTCATAACCGTTTAATAAAACTTCAGTCATGAGACCCTTCGGATGTATATCGGGGGCCATAAGTTTAGAGTATGATTGCCAGCAGGTATCTCGGAGGGAGTTGAGATAAAGGAAGTTTCCAAAGGAATTTTTACATGTTCAAGTAGACTTATAGGATCTTTGGGAGTTCAGGATAATGTTATGCCAAGACCCCCTTTTGCCCCTAGCAAAGTGTCATCCTTGAGGCAGCTGACCTCCTAGAGGAAGATCACTCTGTCTGTTTCAAGGCCTTGCCAGTGGAATTCAATTTTTTATTTGCTTTCATTTTCCTTGGCATCATAGCAAGCATTTAAACCTCTTTCCTTTGTTCTTGGGTAGCCAGGAGTGTCTGAGGAATATCCTACGTATTTCACCTGGGGTAGGGGGTTGCTGTTAGCCTGTACTTTGCCCTCAGTGTGCCTTATGCTCCTCACCATATTCCCCTGAACAATTTTGACCCTTAAATCTTTGAGATTGTTGAAGGTTGAAAGTCTCTTATTCTGTAGCTTCTCCCTGCTGAGTAGGGGTGTAGAGATGTCCCTACCTATGGGTCAACATTGGTCAGTCAGGAAGGTATAGGGGAGTTACAGTGGAGGCAGGTGAAGCCAAGGTGGACAATGTATATGAACCTCGTTAAGTAGAAAGGATCGTCTGTTGGCTTGAAGTTATTGTAGTGATGGAGTCTTGGCATCAGGCAAGGACATGGGAGAAAACAGCAAAACATAATTAGAATAACTAGAAAGATTAGCCCAAATGAAAGTCCTTTGGTAGCTGGCAAAAATCCTCCAGTCTAGATACTTAACTAATCATTAAAGGAAAGAGAGGATTATGTAAAACACCACTTTGAGCATTCATGTCAGTTAGAAATCCAGAAATACTTTTGTAGTAATCTGGAATGTATATACAGCATTTTGTTTTTATGACAATATAAGTTCCACCTTATGCAGCAGTTAAAATATCTAATGCCATTTTATTTTGTACAACTGTTTTATGCATATGAGTTTAGTATATAATAATATAATATAATATAATATAATATAATATAATATAATATAATATAATATAATATTATTTTGAGAGTCATTTAAGGCCTTAACTGTAACAGGTGGTGTATGGCCATCATATAGACTCTGTTCACTAAGAAATTAAGTAATTGATAAGGCATTTTTTATAGAAACAAGAAAAATATAGGTTAATAGAGCAAATTACAAACCCAGTGTCTACCTGTGCTGCCAGTGAGATTTTTAGTTGTCGAGCTTGAAGCATTCAGATGGGAGTCAACAGACAACAAATTTGTCTTTCTGGTGTGTAACCCAAGTGTCTGTGGTGATCCTTTTGAACGGCCCATGTAAGAAGGAATTGTTAGTAGAAATTGAGGAAAGGAGAATGAAAAAGAAAGATACAATCGTCATAATAGAAGTTTGAGGTCTTCCACGGGTTCACAGGAATAAGTCACAATAATTTGCTCATTGATTTCCTGTAAAGTGGGTACAGGTTTTATTTAGATTTCAGGACCCATGAAGAGTGCCCTTCTAACTTTACTGCAGTGGGAGTACATAATATGACCCAGTAGCAGCCCTTCCATTTTGGAATTAAATCCTCTGAGGTATTGGGGAAAAAAAAATTTAAATAAATCAAGTGTTTTGGGTTTTTATGGGGTGGGTGTCTACTAACTATAAGATCAGGTTTAGAGAGAACATAGTTTGCCTATCTATAGATTTATGAATTAATCCGGCCTCAAGTGAATAATTTAATAAAGCACTATAGTCTTTACCTATTGATAGGTCTACAACAAGAAAAGTCTTTGCATACAACTGTTGGGGGAATCCATTCCATTTGCCAATTGTTTAAATAATATGTCTGTGGGGTTATTATTCCCACAAAATAATAAGCAAGAAGATTGTCCACACCTGTGCTATTGTGACAATTTTTCTGAAGTTTACCTCAAGTGTCTACTTTAGACAAACAACAAACATTTAAAGACAATCAGAACTAAAATTTAACATCTATAACACTGCTTTTTGAAACATAGTCTTCCTCTCTAAAAACCCTCATTTCCAGAGAAAAGCCAAATCAAGACTAACTCACTTGTAAAACAAGTCTAATTTTACCTTGCCCTAATTATTTCCATAAACTCAGTAAGAATAGTGATGGATCATAAGTATCTTTTAAAGTTTGTTTGCTGGTACCTTTAATAAGGAATCTCCAGATTAAACTTTTAGTAACCTCTCCAGGCTAGAAATGAAGCCAAGCATTTGCTGTCAGACATGCCTGCAATACTGGTAAATTTGCGTTAATTCCCCTTCAGGAGATTTCCAAGATATCCTGAGGTTCCTGCACCTGCCAGGAAGTGACATGCTTTCCTCACCTGGCAAGGCTGCTGGGAACTCTGTAAGCAAGCCATCAGGTCGACATTTCCAAGGGGCTTTATGGCTCCATGTTTCATAAAGTTAACCTTAGTTCCTTAGAGCTGTATGGTCATATCTGAGTCTATGCATGTCTCTCAAATATGACATTCCAGTCAAAGCCTTGGTAAAATAACCAGGATTTCCAATGGCATCGTGTTACAAGGAGAAGATTCTTATTGAACCTATGCAAACAATTGTAATTGCCATGAAAGAAAGAATACTCCCTGAGTTTTTTTTTTTTTTTTTTTTTTAACTTTAGAGGGTTTAGGTAGAGGGAAAAGAAAAATGCTTCAGTTTACAAATGAATCCTTAATCTGGAAGAGCAAACATTAGAGAACCAGCGATGTTTCCAACAAGAATCATAAAACTATAATCTTCCTCAATTCATTTAGTCCCATGTTCCCGATTATTATTCAGTTCGAATGTAGTTTTTTTTTTCTTTTTTGTTCTGAAAATTCTTACCTATTTTAGTATGAATCTAAAAGATGTCAAATATCTGTATTTGTTCTAAAAGTCCTGTTTATGAATCTCGTTGAAGATGAAATACATTTTGTGAGCAATAAGAATTATAAATGACAAAATCTCAGAAATAGACATTGTTAAAGATCTGAGGAGAGTTCGTTGTGATGCAATTGACAAGGAAAGTTGGTTATTTCTGTGACCATAACGCTTCAATAATCAGAATATCAAGTGAGGAGCTCATAGCAAAACATTAAAACTTTAGGAACTGCATATATATTTGAGCAATTATAGCATTTACTTATGCAATACAACCTAAGATTTACCATTATTTGACAGCGCTTTTCCAAGTAACTTAGTAAACCAAATAAAGACCTAATTGGTCAAAAAGATTTCATTTACACTGTAATTGTTGGAAATTTTTAAAACTTTAGAAAGTTATAAAGCACACCCTTATTAGGATTACAGATCATTACAAATCTTAAAGCTTTAAATTATTTATTTAACCAAGGTGGCAATAAGAGATTCCAAAAGCAAATATGTAGGGTTATGTAGTTGTTAGCAAAGCTAAGCTCCTTTAACATTGAGAAGTTTTAACTAAAACCAAAGACCGGAGGAAAACAAAACATAAGCTTTGGTTTTCCTGGCAGACAAAAGAGAAACAACAACAACAGCAAAACAAAACAACAAGCAAACAAAAAATCTTTGTTTACATTTTCTTATCAAGAGCAGATCAACAGTCCAAGAACACTTTGTCTTTTGAACAGAGAGAAAAGTAGAATTTTCATCTTGTACCAGTGTAAAGTTTTTGTTTTTTTAATGTTTATTATTTTGAAAGAGAGAGTGAGAGAGAGAGAGAGAGAGAGAGAGAGAGAGCAAGCGGGGAAGGGGCAGAGAGAGGGAGACACAGAATCTGAAGCAGGCTCCAGGCTCTGAGCTGTCAGCACAGAGCCTGACGCGGAGCTCGAACCCATGGACTGCAGACCAGGAGATCACGACCTGAGCTGAAGTCGAATGCTTAACCAACTGAGCTGCCCAGGCGTCCCCCAGTGTACTTTTAAAATCTGTTTGTCTCAACCTTAGTTTATCCTGACCACACATAAAATTCCTTTCCAAAGATTTCCCTTCAGGAACCTTCTACAACTTTCCTTTGCATTTGGATTTTGTCCCAAGCTATTTCTCTCCAAATAACCAGGCTTATTCAGGACAAAATTACTTTCTTTTACCTTCAACGAAAAATGTATTTCAATTTCTTATACCTTTCTTACATACCTCCTACTTTTCTACATACACAGTTGCTTTCCTTCTTTCCAACAGTCTTAATTACACCTAGCAGAATTTTAACAGTAAGAAACTTCAGTCTCCAATGAAAACTTAGTAACCAATTGAGAACTGTTGCACTAGAATTTTTTTAGATGATAAATTTATCAATTAAGCACAAAGCTGGTTTTCCATAGGAAAATCTTAATAAAACACAAAGCATATTTGCCAGACCCAAATAGTCTTAGTTTTTCCGCAGTAAGTCAAAAGCACAAACCTACATGAAGTAATCAATGCTTTAGTTTTTTATCTCATTAGATATCCAATGAATTCAATCCCATTTATTGTGCAAGAAAAACTTTAAAGTTTCAGGTTACCAAAGACTTTGAAAGCTATCTTAACAATTAACCATGAAATCTTTGAGACAGCGAAAATGAACCATTATTTTAAGTCATCCTTTTGCTAACAAATTGCAGCAGAAATAACATGAGCTTATTTGACCCATGGGCAAGATATGTCAGAAGTTCCTGAGGTGTCGAAGTGATCCAAGTTGTCCCTCGAATGAAGTCACTATGATCACTGATCAGCCGATTAAGTGCCCCTGAAGGAGGAATGCCACCTCCTGCATCCCCAGTGCATTCTAGACTACAGATGGGTCCTGCCATATGGACCTGAGTTTGCCTTGCTAAGAAGGCCATGAAGAACTGTCATTTTTAACACATGGAAAACACCGAAAGAGTTTTACAAGGGGGAATTACCCGATTTTGTAATTAAATAGTAGTTAGTAAAGACAGTGACTGAAAACAGTAAAGGCAGAAATCCATCATGCTCTAAGCTACATTCCAGCACATATAGTTCTTTCATCCAACTTCCCTAGGAAACAATCTCCAGTTGGGTTTTAATTCAGTTGGGTACTGGTTCCAGCCAGCTCCCAGTGGAGGGCCTGTGGCCAGAAGTGGATAGACTGGAGATGTGGAGGGGATCACATTAGACCAATGAGGTGGATACTTCACATAGGAGTCTTAAGATTGGCAACCATGCTTGTCACTTAGGTGGCTGTCCTGTGCCCAAGACAGACAGCTTTGTATAAGGACAAGAACAAAAGAGGGTATCAAGTTTCTGGGTCTTATTACCATTCCTGCCAGGGTACAACTTACAGCCAAAAGGCAGGTTTTCTCCTCCCTGAAGAGTAGCCATGGTCTTGAGGATTGTAGCCTGAGCAATAGACATGAAAGGGTTCCAATAAGACTATACTTCTGAAAAGCCCTTGAAATGAGAGTAAAGGTAGAAAGACTAAGTACACACCAAGTTTGCACCAGCTTAGAATCCAGATGAAAAGACTAGAAGCCCCACAGTAAGGGCACCAAATGATGGGGTTTTGGGGTGATGGTGGAGGGGTTAGAGCTGATGACCAAGAAAGAATTCTCAAAGACATCTCTTTGAGAGATGCAAAATGGTGATTTTATTAAAGCACAGGACAGGGCTTCTGGGCAGAAAGAGATTCACTGAGGTTGCAGCGGGTAACTGATTATATACCCTCAGGTTGGGAGGGGTTTAGAGACAGAGTAAGTTTCTAAGATATTTGGAACCAAGGTTTCCAGGACCTTGAGGGGCTATCTGTTATTAGGAAAATGCTGTTTGTGACTGTTTAATAAAACCTCAGTCATGAGACCCTTCAGATATATATCGGGAGGCCATAAGTTTGGAGTATGATTGCCAACTTACATCTTGGGGGAGTTGAGATAAAGGAAGTTTCCAAAGGAATTTTTACATGGTAAAGTCGACTTATAGGATCCTGGGGGGTCAGGATAATGTTAAGCCAAGATTCCCTTTTGCCCCTAGCGAAGTGTCATCACTGAGGCTGCTGAGCTTCCAGAGGGAAGTCACCCTGCCTGTTTCAAGGACCTGTCAATGGGAATTCAATGTTTCGTTTGCCTTTCATTTCATTTGCTTTAGTTTCCCACATCACCATAGCAAGCACTTAAACCCTTTTCCTTTGTTCTTGGGTAGGCAGGAGTGTCTGAGGAATATCATACATATCCCACCTCGGGTGGTGGGAGTACTGTTAGCCTGTACTTTGCCCTCAGTGTGCCTTATGCTCCCTCATCAGAATCACACACAATGAGAAAACAGGAACAAAAGGGACTATATAAGTAAGTATGTAATATTAAGGTTTTATCTAAAATTCTCTGGAGGCACCTGGGTAGCTCAGTAGTTTGGGTGCCTGACTCTCGATTTTGGCTCTGATCATGATCTCATAGATTGTGGGATAGAACCCCACGTGACTGTGCAGAGCCTGCTCTTGTGCATGCTCTCTCTCTCTTTCCTCTCTCTCTCAAAACAAATAAACATTAAAAAAAATAAAATATAATAAAATTATCTTTTCCTGAGCCCTAATATCCTAATTTATCTTTATCCTAGGCAGCATTAGTGTTAAGCCCTCATTATTTAAAATTTTCTAGGGAAAAAATAGATATTCAATTAGCCTAGGATTTTCTGTCTTGCCTTCAACGAACAATAAACACTGCTGGCAAATGCAACCGCATCGTAGACTTTATCCCCAAAAGCTCGAGTGGACTTATTTCTGTAGTTCATACCGCATTTATATTGCCATAGAGAACTGGTTCCACAGGCTCCAGTTTTCACAAAACTTTAGATTTTTATTTGGGTCACTATGATTTTCTATACTTTTATAAATAATTTCCAAACATTTTTGTCTTTAATACAGAGGATTTTATTCACGCATAAAATTAACACAAATAACATAGAAATTCTAATAATAATAATAATATAGAAATTCTAAAATTTTTTGAAATATCCAAATTACTAGCTAAGCTAACTCATGCCATACCTCATTTCATGTTCTGTGTTAATCACAGTGATAACCACAGAGAGAAACAGAAATGTGTACTTATAAATTTGGTAGACAGGCTCCAAATCAATATTCTTGACTGGTATGAGAAAGAATTTTGGCAAAATAACACAGTTTTTTATTGGGATAAACATGGCTGAAGTTTAGTTCTGTGTAAACTCTTCCTCAGTCCTAAATAATTAAGATGGATTTATCTGCTGCATATTTGGTTGGGGCCACAGTAATTCTAGACTTGCAGCTAGCACCTTCGTTCAGACAGGGGAAACAGGCAAAGAGAGACCATGCATTTCTCAGTTCCAGCTTAGCCACTTCCCACATCTTAATTCAACTGTACCTCCTATCTGCCTTGTAAATTGATAATTGTTCATCTAACAAGAACTGAAATAGAGCTTTAAACCCTCTGCCACTAAATTTTTGCATTCGAGTTGTGTTTGTCCTCATCCTTAGAACCCACAATTTCAGGGGAAATTTCCCTTATTGATATTTCTGTTTTAATTTATGCTGAAGAGTTCCAGGTTTTTCTCCTGCATACTAGAAGTATATCTTTGGAACTGGTGAGAAGAGTTAATTTTATCAAAGAAATATGAGAAGATAAAAAAGAGAGAGGATCAACATGGGAAAAACTAAAGGATCTTTTCATATTATCTTCTGAATTCTGTTTATACATTTGTTCCTCTAATAGAGCTTTGTTTCCTGATAATTCCATGCAGTCTTTGCAAACATTAATAACATATTTAAAGGTTTGTTCATTCATTGGCTGCTTGATTTCTTTGGTAACTGTTTGTTCCAATCTTGGGCACATTTTTCTATTTAAGTATTCATTTGTTGCCGGTTTAACCAAATCTGTAAATATTAATAATATAAATATACAATATATATACTCTCCTTTCAATTTATCCAACTCTTTTAAAGTTTGCCTATACTGACTTTTGTCGTTGTTGCTGGAGTATCATTTATATTTTGAAAAAAATATTTTGCGAGTAGTTTCTGGACTACGTGTAAAGTTTAGAAATGCCTTTCCCATATCAATGCTCTTTCTGTCTCACTTCACTCATATTTATAACTTTTATTGTTTTCATTGGTCTTAGAAAGAAATAACCCTTCCAGATTTTTTTTTCCTTAATCTTATTCAGGTTTAAACTTTCATTCTTTTCTAAGAGATATTCTATAAAAGAAAGGTTTGAGATTCATTAAAATTAAAAGTACTGAAAGTTTATTTTAATAAAAGATAGAGAAAATGTTTCATATGTGCAGTTAAATGTATTTATAGACAACATTTCTATAACTCAAATTTATCCAAATATTTAAAACCTCATTCAGAGATTTGCTATTCAGTTTTTAAGTATCTATATTTCTTTATCCCAGGAATACACCCTCATTATACAAAGAGTGAGATACTTTGAATAAAATGTGTTGGAATAATGACTTTATTAACAAATGAGTATATGAATGGAAAATATCTTGACTGATTCCGATCATTTACCTTGATGTATTCCGTTTAGGACAAAGGAAGGAAGTAAAATACAAGGGAAGTATAGTAAAAATATAATAGTATTTACTGATCATATAGCATAGTTCCAAAAACCATGGTTTTTGTGTATACTATTTTTATGTATATCACTTTATGCTTAAAATAATAGAGTCCACTTACTATTTCTCTTTGTTTGTAAATTATTAATTCAATTAAAAACTATCAGAAAATAAGTTCAACCCACCTCTGAATAATTTCAAACTCAAGGCTCTTTCACAAATAGCAAAGAAGAGCAATATTTTGGATTCTGGGTTTACCAATAACATACCTTTCTTTTCTGGACCATGAATGCATTTTCAGAGAGGAAGTAAGAAAATCTATATTTTAATTTGACATTCATCTCATTCTTAATATAAGTAACCAAAATTTTGAGATTAGATATTTTCACAAGTATTATTATTATTATTTTAATTTCGAATTTAAAAAAAGATTTAGACCTCTAATACTTTTCTCCTGAATTTGTCTACTTTTAAAAATGTTACTTACTGTCTGACCAGATCATACTGCCTTCTAACACAACTTTTGTCATTGCAATAAATCAATATGCATTAAAACAGTTGATGAGAAAGCATAATACAGATGTTGAATGAGAAAATTATTTATTTTGAATAATTAATTAATGCTCATTAAACCCGTGGATTTATAGCACGATGGTTAAGAACAGAAGCTCTAAGGCCCAAGAGTCTGAGTTCAAAATTTACGTTTTTAAGATAGTAGTTGTTGATGTTGCACACAGTGTTTAACTTTTTTAAATATTAAATTACTTCTTGTGAATTAAAAGAATTAATATTGAGTGGTACAAAGATTAAATGAGAGAATGTATATGGAGTGATTGTCACACAACTAGCTATGTGTAAATGTTATTTGTGATTGGTAGCAAATGAGAAACCATAATCCTAAAGAATGTAGTAACATGGAGGAAGAACATGCATATCTGCTGTTTTCCAAAGTAGGGCAAACACAGCGTTGAAATAAAGTTCCAGATTGAACAGAGCTGCCAAATTTGACCAAAAATAACACATGGATTACAGGGGCAAAAAAGTGTCAAAATAAGCACATGCTGAGAAAATTTATTCAAAATCTGTTACAGAAAGTGCCTACACACATTTGAATATCAACATATCTTCCTTCATTATTAATTAAGAAATTTATAAATGTTTTTGTGTTTTTATTTTATTTTTTGAGAGAGAGAGAGAGAGAGAGAGAGAATGCGAGTAGGGGAGGGGGCAGAGAGAGAGGGAGACTCGGAATCTGAAGCAGGTTCCAGGATCTGAGCTGTTGGGCACTGAGTCCAAAGCAGGACTTGAACTAGTGGACTGTGAGATCATGACCTGAGCTGAAGCTGGACACTTAACCAACTGAGTCACCCAGGCACCCCTGTTAGATAAGAAATGTAAACGGGCTGTTGACAAATAAAAAGAGAGGACTGCTGTCATTGGATACTTATACGCATTTAGAGGATACTATTAGCTATGATTTCCAATACATTTGGCAATGTATTTTATCATTTGTTTTGTGAGTGATTCTAAAGTTACACAGCTTTTAGATTTATTGGAAGCCTACTGGTGATTTTTTTTACTGAGCATTCTTCTTCTTTTTTTTAATGTTTATTTATTTATTTTGAGAGAGAGGGGGAATGGATGAGTGCAAGCAGGGAGGATCAGAGAGAGAAGGAGAGAGAGAATCTCAAGAAGGCTCTGTGCTGTCAGCACCCAACATGGGGCTCAATCCCACGAACTGGGAGATCATGACCTGAGCTGAAATCAAGAATGGGACATTTAACTGACTGAGCCACCCAGGAGCCCCTTTTAAGCATCACTCTGATAGTCCTCAAAACTTTAGCATTTTGTTATCTTTATCATAACCTAAGAAATCAAAATACTATAGATAAATGCAACTTACTTTAAAGTTGGTGTTTCTAGGGATATAGCAAGTAAATGTTTGAGGAAAGCAAGTTAATAAGATTTATTAGAATTATCTTTAATTCCATATGGCTAAAATCAATAAAACCTTCCACTAATGAGTGAAGACTCCATTGATTTTACTGACTGCATTTTAACTATTTAAATTACCACAGGATAGTAAACCATTCTTTTAAATTCTTTCTTATACATTTTCAAAGTTAGAACTCCCTGCCAAATCAACATTCTATTGAGTCCACCTTGAAGAGCAAACAAACTGGTTTTGGCTACAATATGATGTGAAGTTTGTTCATTACTTTTACTTATTTTGTTCTTCTTATTTGAAAGCTAGATAGAATTACAATAATAAAAATGGAATTATGCAAACATGAGAAAGTAAATACACTCAAGGGAAATCACCTTTAATATAGAAAATTAATCTCTAATGCTAAAAAAAACTATCTAATGTGGACCATTACTAGATTTAGAGAAATACTTTCCTCTGCATTCCTTCTAGGCTCCCCAAACACTGAGAAGCAGCCTAGAAGCATTACATGGTGCAAAGTCAGAAGGAAAAGGATGCTCTGTGTGATAGAGCTCAATTAAAGGGAAGTAACCATGAGCTTTGTGAGAGCTCATAGGTAAATGATAAAGATTCCAGACAGCTAAGCATGAAGGTTGGTGAAAAGGGCATTGGCAGGAATAAAAATGTAGGTCTCTAAGAAGTGGTTTACCTAATAAGTAGGCAATAGAGAACATAATTTAGTCAGAAATTGCAGAGACAGGAGGAACTAAAGGCAAATATTCCTCTTGTGTAAAGATATGTGTATATGTATTCATATGTATAACATATTAATTTTATTATTATTTGTATATCCCTACCGTGTTAAAATATGTGAGTGCATATATGTGTTATATATAGATATGCAAAATATATACAACTTGTTATATATGAAATGTATATGCATAGACTATTATTTAAAACTGGAAAGCAAATGGGAGAAAATATATTTATTCATATGCTTTTGAGAACATCTGAATATTTTCTCCTTGCATTTTGACCAAAATATACTATAGCCATTGTATTATGATGTTCTGTAATTTATTCAACATCAAAGAAATGCATTTTATAATTCTCCTCCTCATTTCTTAACTTTCGTCAAAGACAAGTTTATTAAAAATATATTGGAAGTGATTCTTACATAACTTGGTAGCATAGCATGAATTGTCCAGAACCGTGTAGGCTTTCTACATTGTATGACTTGCTATACAAAGTCTATGAGGCATAGTATTTTCATCAAAAAAATTAATTAAGTCAGAAATTTTCTTATTAAAATTTCTCAAAGCTTCATTAACTCAATAGTATGATTTGTTAATCAGATTAACTAGGAGTTATCTTTGTGGCATGGTATTAAAGCAATTCTCCTCACAACGTGCATGTTTCCGTGCAAATACCTGGTGGAATTGGGTAGAGGAGAGTATATAATATGAATTCTAGCTGGAGTGGAGGGGTGACTAAAATCAATAAAGGCTTCCGCTAATAAGTGAAGACTTTAATTCTTTGCTACTATGTCACATAAGTCAGGTTGGTGCCTAGAGGGAGTAAAGAATATTTGAAGATGTGGTATAGATAAAATATTAAAATAAAGATATTTTTTTTCTCTGTGTAGCCTTTAGGATGGTACTACTAGCTAACATTTTCCAGAAGACTATTCTTTATTCTTTAAAGCCTATTAAAATTCTAAGGAAAAAATTTTTTAAAAATCCCTACAAAACTCTAAAGACCTGTTATTGATAACATTATTTTCAAAATGAGCTCGAGCCTATCTCATGTACCAGAGTTATAGTGCTGGGGAGGGGCATACAGTCTAAAGGAGAAAGTGGTGTAAATACATAGATAGTTATTATGATAATAAATGTTGTCATTTATTGATAGCATTGCCATTAGTCGAATATAATATACATTAAATTACAAAAATAAATATGTATAATAAATAAAGATCAAGATAAAGAGCAAAACATACTCAAGTGATTCCAATTTATTTTACTGAACTCTTGCATGGTATTATGATGACACAAATAAGACAAAATCAGTCCCTGTCCTCAAAGAATGTAAAACTCTGCCTAGAAAATAGTTGTTAAAAGTATGCAAATAACAAGGATTCATATCAAAGCATAATACTCTGAATATAGGAAAAGAAAGTGTTCTATCAGTTTAAAGGAAATTAAATAATTATAACTTTCTTTATGGCTGGTATTATTTTCTGCTGTATTTCTACTATTAATTCTATGGCGACTCACTTGTATAATAATAATTTTATTTTTACTTCTATTTCTTTTGCAATGAGCATGTATTACCAGTCTGTGTTTTCTAGCTAATTAAGAATAAAAATGGTAGAATTTCAGAGAGAGAAGAAATGATTATTACAGCAGGAAAGAAAGTGTAATGGGAGGAAGACATAACACACTGTGTTGGAAATATTAAAAGTCAAGTCTAACTGGAGCAAGGAAAACTCAGAGGTCAACTCAAGTAAATCGTTATTATTGTAAAACAGACTTTGAAAAGAGATTCAGACAGCAATAATTATGAAAAGAAGCTTAACTTAATAGCTAGAGAAACAAATTGCAGCCTAAAAGATAAACTTTTTATCAAAAGGGATTTGTATTTATAAGAGCTAAAGCAAAATGCATATGCGGCACAAATCCATATGCATTTTCTGTAGATTTTCTGCATCTCAATAAAATCAATTTCCCAGTGTTCACATATTAAATATGTTTTTTCATGCTGTTATTCTATTATAAATCCAACTTTTGTTTGGAAATAACAGTCACACTATCATTCGCCTAGTCTGATTGGTAAACGTGTGCATCAGACTTTTCCAAATGAAATGACTTAAAAATTAAAAGCGTTAAATAAAATGGAAAACAAATTATTCACATGCCTGCGGGAGCGTATAAATGCTTTCCCTTTGCATGTTGACCAGAAATGCATTTTGGTCATGCTTATTATTGTGTTATCAATTCCAATCATCATCAGAATATTGCCCTTTATGATTCTTCATCTGGCTTCTTACTTTCTTCAAAGACAATTTCACTCAAATTTTTTGGCAGTATTTTTTTACCTGACATGATAGTTTATACAGATAAACTTACTAGGGCTAGTATAAGTGATGAAAGTTTGGTATAAATATATAAATACAAAAAAATAACAATAATAACCACAATGAAATCAAATAACAAAAACTACTTTATGGTAGAGACCTGATGAAGAACTGGAATCACTGGCCTCTCTGGTAACCTCAGAAGCAGTCACTTTGTCGTTAATCTGGGCCCTACTTTTCACATGTTTCTCTGCTGGTCACCTCACTTAGTATTTACTCATTACTTTACTTTTTTGTGACTTCTGTTTGCCTGGTATCTAATATCGTCTTCTTGTAGTCATGGAACTTCATGGACCCTACCCTATTTCATGAAATTTCAGTTCCCATTTCACTTCTTATTTCTAACATCATATTATCTCCTCCTCCCATTGAAATTCCGATTCTAATTTGTTATTATAGTAATCTAAATACTGTTACTTATTTCATAGATTTTTTTTTTTTTTTTCGGAACAGCATGTCTATTCACAATTTATAATCTTGCTAGTTGTGGAGTTATCAGTTTACTGCCAGCAATGGCGGTGGGTGCCTCGGGCTTCTGAGGAGCAATAGGGAGCTACTGACAGGCTCGTTCACCACACAGACTACAAAATGAATGAAGCCCTGGGGACAGGCAGCTAGCTCTCCAAGGTCTTTCTGCTTCAAGAAATCGGGGATGAACTCACAAGCAGTTATGTTCAAGAAAATATTTTTATTCAAAGACCATTACAAAATACACATACTAGCATCACTAGGGTTTTAAAATTATTCTATCTTCTGCAGCGGTCTGCTACCCATTCAATGGCAATTAGAACTTCTAGGATTTACTCCTTGCATGATGCGTGCATATACGTATATACATATATTTTCTTAACACTTGATTTTGAGGTTTTCATTATATAAATTAGCTTTTCTTTTAAATTCCTTTCCTTAACCTCTTATTTCAAATGTTAAGTTTAAATCCTCCTCATTAATATAATCTTAATTATTTTTTAATTTTCTACTGTTGAATTTCTCAGCCTACCTACATATAATTATATATTTGTTATGGACTCTTATTTTTACATCATGGTGCTAATATTTTATCTCTTTCATCTCTATCGTTTATAAATCATATTTTCTCTGCTGGAATTAAATTTTACTTATTTAAAAATGTATTGTCATAATCTCTCTTATAGTCTTATTCTAGTTTTATACTCTTCTTAGTAAATCATTCTTATTTTGTATTTATGTTAACTCATCTCTTTTTTCTTGAATGAGTGAATTTTAAAATAATTTCTTATTATATTGAAAAATTTGAAGCATATACACTGGGAAAATATCTATGACTGTCTGGAATTCGAAGTTCCAACCAAAAGCCTAAGAGAAGTTTTGTGTAATTGAGCAATGCGATCCAAAATCTCTGGAAGAAGGAAAAAATACCTAGGAACATTTGAGTAAGAAAAATAAGCATGGGCATCAACCCAAATATCAAGATTTATTATGAAGCTATAGTAATTAAAACATTAAGTTAAGGGGGGTGTATGCCTTGGAAACTTTTAAAAATCATGGTACTGAGCCTGGATTCTATCCCAGTTGTCATGGGGAACGCTTGGAAAGTGCAAATACATCATGGGATCCGATTTTTATTTTAAAAACATTACTCTGGTTGGAGAATCAACTCCAAGGGCAAAGTAGGGCATCAAGGAGACTAGTTTAGAGACCATTGCAGTTGTTAAGAAAATTATGGTGGTTGACCAACATGTGGAGATAGTAAATGTTTATTAGATTTAAGATAAAACTTTAAAGAAGAGTCAGTTAAACTTGTTGATATAAACGGATTGCATGTGGATGTGAGGGAAAAAGAAAAAGTAAAGTTTAATTCTGGTTTGGAGCCTAAGCAACTGGGGGCTAGTGGTGAATTTACTGAGTTAATAAAGATTGAGGAAGGAGTAAGTTTGAGACAGAAAAGTCAAAGGTTTGTTCTTGGATGGGTTATGTTTGAAATGTTTATTAGACATCCAAGTGTCTAATTCAAGATGTCATGAATAGAGTCAGATGAGTCTTGACTCAAAGGTCAACATATAAATTTGAAATAATCAACGTGTTTGGTGCTAAAAATCATGTGTCAGAAGTGTAGTTAAAGGATAACAAAGAAATTACTTCAATACTTAAAGAGAAAAGGATGAGAATCTGCTTATTATGTAAGAAACACCCAGTGAGGGTAAGTTGGAGAATAAAACTTCTGTTTCAAGAAGAGATCAGCAGTTTCAAAAAGTGCTCAGAGAGGGAAACCTGAGTGCGTCAGTCCAGTCTCTTAAGCATCAGGCTTCAGCCAAGGTCATGATCTCAAGGTTTGTGAGTTCAAACAGTCAGCACAGAGCCCACTTCAGATCTTTTGTCTTCCTCCCTCTTTGTGCCTCCCGAGCTAGTTCTAAATAAATAAACTTAAAAACAAGTGCTTAGAGATGGAGTAAATTAAGGTGGGTGGCCATCAGCTTGGCAAAATTAAGATTTTATGTGACAATGGCAAATACTATTTCAAGGGAGTGAGTTTTTAGTCTGTTGGGGAAAAATAATCATATACGGAAACATGGATATTAAATATAGGTAATTTTGCAGCATTTTTGTACAAAAGAGAGCTGAGAGATAAAGTAGGAGCTGGAAAAAAGATCACAGTCAAGAGAGAATGACGTTAACAAAGTTTTTGTGATGGGAATATCCAGCATAAAGAGGGAAAACTGATAAGGCAGAAGACAGAGAAGATAAAACCAACAACGTTAGGAGTCATCTTTGAAAAAAAGAGGAGACAGACTGAGATCCAATGCACAAATGAATTGTTGGATTTAATGAGAATTGAGACAGATCACTGATTAAAAGAAAACATAGGAGCATAGATACAGGCAGGTAAGGAAAGTTCATGCATTGGGCAATAAGTAAATGTAGCAATTTACCTCTGTTGAATTTATTTTATTGAAAAAAGAATCAAACTAACATCTCAGAATGTGTGTTGGTAGTTGAGGTACTATCAGTACTATGGTTATTTTCCTTCACAAACTAAATAAGATAAGATAATTTACCGTGGTACTGGTTTCTCTTATTATTCTATTTTTTATTATTGGTAATTATTTTATTATTTTTAATATAATTTATTGTGTAAACTGTGCTATTGTGTTTGGGAGTAGATTCCCAAGATTCATTGCTTACCTACAACGCTCAGTGCTCATCCAACAAGTACCTTCCCCAATGCCCATCACCCATTTTACCCGCTCCCCTGCTCCTCCCATCAACCCTCAGTTTGTTCTCTGTATTTGTCTCTTATGGTTTGCCTCCCTCCCTCTCTGTTTGTATTTTACTCTCCTTCCCTTCTCCCATGGTCCTCTATTAAATTTCTCAAGTTCCACGTATGAGTGAAAACATATGATATCTGTCTTTCTCTTACTGACTTATTTCACTTAGTGTAATACCTTCCAGTTCCATCCACATTGCTGCAAATGACAAGATCTCATTCTTTCTCATTGCCAAACAGTACTCCATTGTGTATATAAACCACATCTTTTTTCTCCATTCATCAGTTGATGGATACTTTGGCTCTTTCCATAATTTGGCTATTGTTGAAAGTGCTGCTATAAACATTGAGGTACATACGACCCTATGAATCAGCACTCCTGTATCCTTTGGATAAATTCCTACTAGTGCAATTGCTGGGTCGTTGGGTAGTTCTATTTTTAATTTTTTGAGGAACCTCCACACAGTTTTCCAGAGCTGCTGCACCAGGTTGCATTCCCACCAACAGTGCAAGAGGGTTCTTGTTTCTCCACATCCTCACCAGCATCTGTTGTTTCCTGAGTTGTTAATTTTAGCCACTCTGACTTGTGTGAGTTGGTATCTTAGTGTGGTTTTGATTTATATTTCCCTGATAATGAGTGATGTTGAGCATCTTTTCATGTGTCTCTAGCAAATGTTGCTGGGAGAAATGGATAGCAACATACAGAAGAATGAAACTAGACCACTTTCTTATGTCATTCACAAAAATAAACTCAAAATGGGTGAAAGGCCCTTAAATAAAACCATCAAAACCCTACAGGAAATAACAGGCAGCAACCTCTTTGACCTCAGCCGCAGCAATTTCTTGCTCGACACATCTCCAGGGCAAGGGAATTAAAAGCAAAAATGAGCTATTGGGACGTCATCAAGATAAAAAGCTTCTGCAAAGGAAATGAAACAATCAAGGAAACTGAAAGACAACCAATGGAATGGAAAAAGATATTTGCAAACGACATATCCAATGAAGGGTTAGTATTCAAAATCTATATAGAATTTACCAAACTCAACACACAAAAAACAAATAATCCAGTGAAGAAATGGGCAGAAGACATGTATAGACACGTTTCCAAAGAAGACATCCAGATGGACAATATTCTATAATTTTTAACAATTTTTTCTTGCTTTGTACTGAAGTAAAAGCATTAAGAACCGGTATCCATCAGAGAATAAGAAATGTTTTTAATGCCTGTATTTTTCTTGAGAATTAGAGAATTAAATGGTCTCTCTTTGCCTGAATATATAAGATCTCCAAAAGACTGCATAGTTAGAGTTTTGGGGAAATCATAAAGGCATTAGAAACTTCTCCTTGAGAGGTAGTAATCCAAGTCTGATTTAGTTAATGGAAGACTTTGGAGATATACCTTACAGTAATCAAATTGGATTAAAATATTGCAAAACAGCAGAATTCTGCCAGTTCTGAATTAAAATGAGCTTGAAATTTTTGATTTTATGATATGCATTCGATGTTAATTATTCAAGAAAAATCTCACATAATTACATTTAGAATGAATTGCCGTATAAGAAAACTATTATGCTTGCATAAAAGGGTCATAATTAATTCAAAATAAAAATTTATAGTTAGCATACAGCAACCTAGGAAATATAATTGATCTTCAAATCAAATAATTTTTAAAGAGTAAATGTAATCATTTATAACATTAAATAAGTATTGATTTAGGTTTTATTCATATTGGCAAGACATAATACATCATAAATTTACTTATAGTTACTAAAGGCATTTCTATATCAATAATTTTCATTTTCAACCTTTCTTGTCCAATTCCACCCTTCTCTGCTGGGTTATAGATCTGAAGAGTCTTCTATAATTGCATATGTGTGTAAATGGTGTTTAATACATTTAGAAGACAAGTTCAAAGAAACTTTAAGAAAGTCCTTACCCTGAATTTTTTGGCAATCTGTAAACAGTTCATTAGGATCTGAAAAAAACAGACCCCTATCATTTAGGCCCTATGGGATCTGTCAGGGACTTTTATTCCGACACCTTCCTAAATTTGCTCTCATTTAGTTAACTTATCCTAAGGTAACATTAACCTTTATTTGTCTACTAATGCTTCCTCTTCCGGCTCCTCTCATTTCCAGTTCTATATTCGTATACATTTAATATATAATGTTTCACATATGGTGCCATGAGATTTTAGAGAGAATACTGGTTGTAAGAAAGTTAATAAATAAACTTAAGAATAAATATATGAATACAATGTCATAGGTTATATGATTTTCTACTTAGACATAAAAGTAGAGATAGTATTGAATTATAATCTGAAGGCATAACAAATAGGAAACCTTTTCCAGTTCTCATTTATATTTCAATCCTTGTCACTAGAATAGATTAATGCTGTGTTAATTTCTGTCCTTTATTAAATTTTTTCATAAGAAATGAAGCACTGGAATTTTTATATCCCAAAGTGTTTAACAGTTAATGAGCCTGATTCTCTCATTGCAAAATCTACTGCCTAGAACAAATGTCAGATGGAGACCATGGAAACAACTGAAATGCACTAGAGTTTATCAGATGCGTTTGATCATTTTCCTAGTGTACCTAATCAAATCTATCTGACTGATACGCTGTTTCTGATACCTCATTCATGGTCAGTGTAGACTTGCTAACTTTGATTGTTTTCAAGCCAGTCATAGATGTCCACAACAATCTAACTGGCCTTGCTCTGCTTCTTTCAGTCATATAGAACTAACATATAGATCAGTGCTTCTCTTCAAGGAGATGCCTAAATCTTTTAATTCTCTGGTTACTAAAGCTGCGGCTTCCACTGTGCAATACAGTCAAGTCAATCGTGTTACCTTGTGGATTATTTTACCAAGTGATTATACAGGCTTTTAGTTTGCTCTGTTTACCTATGAGGAAAGTAAGACAATTCCCCACCAAAAAAGGCAAAAACTAATGTGAATTTGAATATAGGTAATTTTAGAATAGGATATTCAGCATCATTTCAATCCTATTCTATCCCACCCTTTGTTTTTAAATCACTTGGCCTTTTAAAACACTAAGCAACCTTGAAACAACAGCTTTCACCAAAGTGACACTTGTCCAAAAAGAAAATACAATACATTCACATATACACACACTTTTCAAACCTCTTTGAAAGGTTTGAAAATCTTTACAATGCACCATGGCTTAGTGTTTACTTTAGTATTTCTTTTAATATTGTTCTTCCCTGAAATTGAAGCTCTGAAGTGTGTAGGTTGAATATTCTAAATAATTTCTTAGTAACTTATTTACGAAGCTATCTCTGTGCTACGCATAGATTCATGCTAAATAAATATTAATTGATTCTAATAGCTAAAGTCATATATCTTGTCTGTATCAAGAAACTAATATACAGTAAGTATTATTAAAATCTTTCCACAAGTTAAGCCTATTGACATAGTTAACTGGGGCTCTAAAGGCATTTTATTTGCATGATTTCTCAAGGTTGTAATGTGAACATATCAAAGTTTGCCAGATAATTATTTTATCCTTCACCATGCTTTAACTCTAACTTCTCTCAATAGAAGAGTACAACTCCCCAAGCCTTGAATTTTCAGTATGTTGCTTAGGATCGCAAACCATTTCTCCTGTCTGCTAATTGATCTTCTCTAATTAGAGTTTAATTGTGCATATTCTTTTCATACTTTTACTTAAAAAAAATTACCATCTGTTACTTTCTATTCTTTTTTTTATTTAGTGAACTTATTTAGAAAGTGTGAATAGTCAACCCTATTTAACATGATTAACTGGAAGAAAAGTCTAGCAACTATTCTTTCAAGAATTCAAAGAACTAAAAAAAATATAAATAAAACTATGTGACATAATTCATAACCATTTTATACCGATAAGACGCATCAAAGAATATTCTGTAGAGGACAGGACATTGATATTGGAAGAAGTCACTTATGGTTCAGTTTCTCATTCTGTCACATGCTAAGATTTGCCAGTTTATAGAGTTTGTTGTGATATTTAAATTAAAATATATAGGGTTTTTAAAAAATAGTTGGCTTTCCTTCTCATATTATAAAAGTCAAGATTCAATCTCCTCCAGTAATTAAAGTCACTAAGTAAAATTTGATAACACCAAGTGAGAGATATATTTTCTCCATTCGGCTAATTCTGGGAAATGACTTCTGATATATTTCAAAAGGGAATATTTTTTTCAAAGAAAATGCCTTTCCATTAAGATCTGAGGTTTAATATAAATACAATGGTGAGACCTATTTTATA
The DNA here is from genome assembly GCA_030068075.1 of Paguma larvata. NCBI lineage: Eukaryota > Metazoa > Chordata > Mammalia > Carnivora > Viverridae > Paguma > Paguma larvata. Next base: position 60,265,347 of record CM057829.1, on the reverse strand, counting down.
CACTCCAGTGTTAATACTTGTATCCTGCAATGATCATCAGACACATTGGTGTGTATATTCCTTTTACTACATTTCTTCTAAATAATTTTTTTTCTTTTGACTTCTTTTCCCTCTAGCCATCTTTTTTTTTTTTTTACATTTGGATTTTTGGGGATATTAAAACTATGTTTTGTTTTCCAATAATCATTCTTTTCTTTTTTTAAGTTTATTTGTTTATTTTGAGCGAGGGAGAAAGAGAGAGAGAGAGAGACAGAGAGAGAGGGAGAGAGACAATGGCGAGCAGGTTCCAGCACAGAGTCTGATGTAGGGCTCAAACCCATGGAACATGAAATCGTGACCTAAACCCAAACCACGATCGGGATGCCTAACCGACTGAGCTATCCAGGTGCCCCTCTAGTACTCATTCTTAAAATGTATCAGAGGCTCTGATCAAGTTGAATTTGGAAAGGACGCAGAGAGTATAGAGCTGCATTGGATATCACTAATGATCTGCTTGAGCAAAAACTCAAAAATTCACACCTTATTTCTCTCTCCATGCTATCCCTCATCTAACTATCTGGATATTCATCAACTCAGTAGGGACTCATGACCCGTTCTCCACTCTTCCCTCGAGTGTTTTATTGCATATAAGTGACAGAAAGTTCAGTTTTATAAATCTTACTTCATCAATCCTTCCTTTCCTTGCTATTACAGAACACTTACTTCTCCACAAAGCCCATGAATTATGTATCGGATTGTCATGTAGGTTCTCCACATGTGCTCCTAAACAAGGTTTGTTAGCGTCATGTGGTACCTTCCATGCCCTGTCTTTAGTACTCTGTCTTCCAGCTTGATAACCATCACAAAAAGCTTATTGCATGCAAGAAGTTGGACACTAAGCAAATGGTCTCAAAAAGAAGTGCATAGTTATGTATGTTGATATGCACTATGTGTGGGAATAAAAAAGATTTAGTAAATTGGTAAACATTTCAGGTGTAGTTTATTGAAGAGTCATGGAAGTGCTCTCAAAATTATACTGACAATGTGAAATATAAATAAATAAAAGTAAGTAAACTATTTATATAAGTAAAATATAAGTAAATAAAATATAAGTAAATAAGTAAAAGTACATTTTTTGTGGGTTTAAAAAAAGTGTGACATCACAATACCTAGAAAACTGCATATGGGAAGAGCTGTGAGGAAGAACCAATCCTACCAGGTATTTAAAATTTAAACAGGTACATGAATAAGGATGCCTGAGTGGCTCAGTCAGTTAAGCACCGACTTCGCTCAGGTCATGATCTCCCAGTCCATGGGTTCGAGCCCCGCGTCCCACTCTGTGCTGACAGCTCAGAGCCTGGAGCCTGCTTCAGATTCTGTGTCTCCCTCTATCTCTACTCCTCCTCTGCTTGTACTTTCTCTCCCTCAAAAATAAATAAATATTCAAAAATTAAAAATTAAATAAAAATTAAAAAAATAGGTACATGAAGAGACAGGACAGTGCAACAGAAAATTCATAAATAGAGCCAATTACAGATTTATGTGAATTTACTACATTATAATTGGTTAAATCTTAAATCACTGGGAAAAAGGTAACTTTGGAAAATTAACAGTGCTTGAACCACCTGAATATTTTTGGAAAAAGTTAAAATTTTTCACACCTGACACAAGAATACACTCCAAATGGATTATAAATATATATATATATATATATATAATATATTCAACATATATCACATATACATATATGTATGTACATGTATAAATGTATATATATATTCAACATATATCACAGATATGAGATTACTATTGCTAATACATAAAGAACATTTTAAAAACAGAGATAAAATTCCCAAAATATAGGAAACTGATAAATGACATAACCAAAAGATATATAAAAATAGAAACATATGGATTAAAATTCAACTTAATTATGAGAGAAATGAAATGAGAATACACTGAAATTCCACTTCTCACCCTCTAGATCAGCAAAACAGCAAAAGCTTGAGCATTAGCAAGGCAGTGAGAATTCAGGCACTTAAAGATTTTGTGTGATGGGAATGAAAATTGATATAATCCCTTTGGAGGGGAATTTGACAATGTCTACAAAACCCCATTATATATGCCTTTATGTTTCTGTTCAGCAGTCCCACTCATAGGAATGCATCCTGATGATACGACTTCAATAATACACAAATTTGCATGAATGAGATTATTCACTAGAACATCATTTGTAATTGCAAAATATTGGAAAACAATCCTGGAAGACTGGGTGAATATACCATGGTATATACACACAATTGAAAATGTACAAATACAATATCGATTGTAAAAAAGAAGTGTTTATGTACTGTTATGGAATTAGTTAAGGAAATATTCTCAAATGAAAAGAATACTAAAATATAAAAAGTTATATATATATATGTATATATACATGTTTAATATATCATGTATATGTATATGTATATGTATATGTATATGTATATATCATTGTATAAAAAGGCAGGAAAAAAAGGTAGTGTGTACATGTATGTTAATTTGTACAAAAGGAATACAGAAGAGATAAAACAAGTCAATATTCAATTGGTTACTATAAGGAATTGGGAGAAATAAGTAAAAGATATACTTACTTTTATTCTGTTTTGACTTTTACAAGCATGTTAAGGGTCTACACTTTCTTTTTTTAATTTTTTTAATGTTTATTTATTATTGAGAAAGAGAGAGAGAGAGACAAAGCATGAGTAGGGGAAGGGCAGAGATAGAGGGAGACACAGAATCCAAAGCAGTCTCCAGGCCCTGAGTTGTCAGGACAGAGTCTGACACGGGGCTCAAGCCCATGAACTGCAAGATCATGACCTGAGTCGGATGCTTAACCAACTGAGCCACCCAGGTGCCGCATGGTCTGTATTTTCAATAAAATAAAATTAAATCAATAATAATGCAAAGGATAACATATAGAAATGAAAGGAAACTTAAATGTATCCAGATATATTTCAAATGAATTCCATAACTATACTGAGGAGAGGAAAAGAAAGGGACAGAGAAAGAGAGAGAAAAGAGAAAAACAGAAGGGTAAGGATGGAGGGAAGAAGTGAGGGAAAGAAAAAGAGGGAGTAAACAATAGAAATAAGAAAGGACAGATGGAAGAAAAAAAGAAAGAATCAAAATAATTTTGGAACATAATATTTGACAATATATTCTATGTCTGGTGGGAGTTAAAGTTGCAAACAGATCTCGAGATCTTTTTAGTAGGTTTACTTTTTGTGGAGGTATGGGTACAGAAGTCTAAGACAATGTTAGACATACTATAGGACTGAGTCAGCATATGTATAAGTTGAGCCCGGACTACATTATGCCAGAAAATAATGAAGTAGTAGTAAAAATCAAAATAAAAATAAGAAAAATAATGATATTTGGGCCATGTTATAGGCCAATTTGGGACAATTTGGGGAATATAGTAATTCAATACATTAATGAATTATAAATAATTAAAAATAGAGATGTGCGAGTCCATAAGGATAATACATGAGAAAACAGAATATAAATGTGTAAATGAGGAAGAAAGGAGGGAGTTGCAGATATGAGAAACCAATGTTATACCATTATACTAAGAGTTAATCAAGTGGGGCACCGGGGCGGCTCAGTCGGTTAAGTGTCCGACTCTTGGCTTTGGCTCAGGTCATGAACTCAAGGTTTATGGATTCCAGCTCCCAAATACCGCAGAGCTGACAGTGCAGAGCCTGCTTGGGATTCTGTCTCCCTCTCTCTCTGCCTTTCTCCTGATCACTTGCTTTTCTCTCCCTCTCTCTTTTTCTCTCTCATTAAATACATACATACATACATACATACATACATACATACATACATACATATCTTTTAAAAAATGAATGGATTGAGCAAGAATCATCAGTGGGTATTAAATGTAAGGGGGAATTATGATGAGAAGCAGGTTGTTTGTGTGTTCTTAAAGTGTTTTACTAAAAGCTGCTTCCTATTTGCAAGGAAAAATGAAAATTATAAATACAGTGAAGACATTGGAGGACACCTTGATAAACTCATCAGAATTGACCTCACCTGTGGAGAGAGATGGGCACTGCATGCCTCCAGATGTGATACTCTGAGGAGGACAAAACTCTAGCTATCACATTGCAGCCAATATTACATATCCTGATTACAATCACAAGGAAACATTAGATGAACCCAAAATGAAAAACATTCTGTATTTTAAAATGAGGAGGAAACAGTAGTGTTCAAAAAACATCGATGTCATGTCATGAAAAGCAGAGAAAAGCTGTGGGAATGTCCCACACACTACAGGAGGCCACAGTGATGTGGCCCCTAAATGCAATACATCTCTCTAGACTGAATCCTCTGCTGGACCAGAACAATGTACTATAAATAGCATTGTAGCATCAACTGGCAAAAATGGGTATTGGGGGGCTCCTGGGTGGCTCAGTCAGGTAAGCATACAACTCTGGCTTAGGTCATGCAGTGCGTGAGTTCGAGTCTTGTGTCCGTCTCTGTGCTGACAGCTTGCTCAGAGCCTGGAACCTGCTTCAGATTCTGTTTCCCTCTCTCTCTGCCTCTCCCCCTCTAGCATTCTGTCTCCCTCTCTCTCAAAAATAAATAAATAAAAATTTTAAAGAACAGATATTGGATGTTATATAAGAGTCAATATTAAGTTTGTTAAATATATAACTATTGTATGGTTTTGTAAAAAAATTGCTTTTTTCAGAAATTACAAACTGATGTATTTAGGGAACAGGGCCATGACTTAACCTCAAATATAAGGAGAGAGACGGATTGGTCCCTAAATGATAAAGTAAATATAGGAAAAGGTTAGCAGTTGATTAATCAGAGTTGAGTATACAGATGTTCTTAATAGTAGTATAATTCTTATAATTTTTGTAAGTTGAAATTATATTCAAATAAAAATTTATGCCAGCAAAAATGTGATGTATTTGTTACCAATTTTAGCAACTTTAGGGAAAGACGGGGTTAATGTATTAGTTAAAAATGATTTTGGTGACTGAGTAATTATTATAAATATTCATTATACATTTATTTCGAGGGTATACTTTGATATACAACTAAGAGAATCTTTATTCAAAAAAAAAAATGGAAATCCGACATTTTTTTATCTGTGTCAAATGCTAGTCAAATCCTTGTCTAGGCAGACTATTCTTAGCTAAGCAATCTGATCTCCAAGTAATCATGACAAAGAGCTAGAGAGAAGCTATTATAAAGGTAATAAAAAATAAATTTCAATAAGAATTTATTTTGTATGTTAGCAGGTTGTTTTCTTTCCATATCTCTGAAGAGCAAGAGACCAGTTAGGCTCAGAATGTCACATAAAAATCATCCTAACAGATGAAAATTGTCTCTAATGTAATGTGAGAGGGTAATAAAGATGACTAGTAAAATATTAAACAGGAAGACTATATCTCAGGTGTAAAATAACATCTACAAACTGCTTAACATAGACAAATCAACTTATAGTTCCTCATAAAAACTGACTCTTTAATTTGTGAGTTTTATAAATTTAGATGATCTAATCACCAGCTAAGTGACCAATCACTAACACCTTGTTTCTTCTATATTCTAAAGAATACAATTACTCGTAATCCTCAGAATGACATTTGATTCCTTTTCACAATAAATTTGAATACAGATACAATGTAGGTTTCACACTTTAAGTCTCAAAGCAGAGACCAAATTATGAATGTCTTAAGTGCAGAATGATTGATTTCTTTTTTTCACACCAAATCTACTGGATACTCAATACACATTTATTTTCATTTATTCATCAAATAGGTGTTGGATATTTATGCTTTTGAGTAACTGTGCTAAGTTCTTGGGATGTAGCAGTGAATGAAATATAGTCTCTGGAACAGACAAATTCAATTTAATTGGGAAGACAATCAAACAGGCAATTTCTGTTCATTGAGTAAATACTTACTGCAGTAAGCACAGGGTGCTTGCAACAGAAACATAAAGAAGGTGTACTTATCTTAATTTTGGGGAGTCAGGAATAACTATGATTGCAGAAATATAAATATATGTTCAAGCCAGGAAGATAAATAAAAGTTTACTCATACTGTTTAGAAAGGACTGCCTTGGTCGTGTGGACATGTCTGGTGGATAAGTAGTCCACAACAGGCAAAGAGCATGTGCATAGAGAGAGAGCTGCTTTGAACTGTAAATATTTCCTTACGGTTGGAACATACAAAACAACTGTGAGAGATGAGTTCCAGTGAAATCCAACAGCCACATCACAAAGAGTCTTGGAAGTATAGACTGGGCTTTATCCTGAGAATTATAGGTAGGTATACACTCATCCACATATATTTATTAACCAGCTACTGTATGGTTATACATTTATGAACGTAATAGTCTTTGCCTTCATGGAGTTTATATTCTAGATTCTAGTTTCTAGGGAATAAGAAAAGACTCAGGAAAATAACTTTACAATGAGAAAATAAAGGAATCAAATATATTTGTATAATGGTTTAAAATTGGTATAATTCATTTGTTATTTTACTATTTATAGTATGCATTCCATGTGTCATATCCTAGAGATAGGATAGTGAGCAGGAGTCATAAATTTCACTCTCTAGTGTTTATGGTTCAGTGGAAAATGGGGAATCTAATGACTATAAACTGCTATTTAACACTGACTATGTGCCAGGTACTGCTCTAAATACTTTATAAATATTAAAACATCTTTTAAAGTACTATTATCCTTCCTATTTTATAAGTGAGCAGAACAGAGAAAGACAGGTTAAGTAACTTGTTTAAAATCATACACCGAGTACGTGAGGGAGCCAGGATTTGACACAAGAAGTGTGGCTCCATTCACTGAACCACTACACTATGTTATTTCTGAAATAAGTACAAGTAAATGTAGACAAGAGAAGAAAAACCAATGCCACAGGAACAGTCCTTAATCAGGAGTCAGGATAGCCTGTTCTGAGAATTTTACATTTAGATCAAAACTTAAAAAAAGAAATTGACTTCTTCATGAGAAGTTGCATAAAGACTGTTCCAGATTGAGGAAATAACATATGAAATAGTTACTAGAAATATACAAGCAATGGTCGAGATTTTGAGCTTTATTCTCCTGACTAGGGACAGTGAAACGACAATCCCATGGACCAAATCCACCTGTCACCTGTTTTTGTAAATAAGATTTAATAAGAATCAAACATACTTTTTGCTTATGTGTTGTCTATCATTTATTTTGTGCTACAGTATCAAGACTGAACAATTGGGACAAGACCATGTGACCTGTAAAGTCTAAAATATTTACTATCTGGTCATCTACCAAAAAAAAAAAAAAGTTTGTTTCCTTCATTATAGGAAACATACTTAAAGTGAAGAGTGTCAAGCTGGAAAGTTGCAAAATCTGTTTGCATTTAGAAATTTCACTCTGCATACAGTATAAAAAATGGATTAGAGAAGGGGAGGATGAAAAGGAAATAAAAAGGCTACTGCAGTTTTCATTTATAGATAAGGATGATGGTGACTTTGACAAGGATAGTTAAAGAGGAAAAAAAGAAATGTATAGGACCACCTGGGTGGCTCTGTCGGTTGAGCATCCAACTTGATTTTGGTTCAGGTCATGATCCCAGGGTCATAGGATCAAGCCCCACGTCAGGTTCTGCACTGGCCATGGAGCCTGCTAAAAGCCTCTCTCTCTCTCTCTCTCTCTGTCTTTCTTCTCTCCCCTCCCCTGCCCCTCTCTCCAGCACTTGCTCTCTCTCTTTAAACAAACAAACAGGAAGAAATATATAAAGTCGAGAGAACGGAAAGTCTCTGATGATTCATGGATAGGGAAAATAGTAATCAGATTTCCGGTTAAGCAATTGGGTAGACAGCAAGTGGAGTAAGGGAGTGACATGATACAAAATACATAACGAGTTATCTCCTATGAAGTAGTTGTTTTCTTTTAAGGATCCAGAATAAAAATTGCACCCAGAAAAATAAAGGCAACGGGGAAATGACAAAAAGAGATGAATATATGTGGTCATATTTAGGCAATTTTTAGGGATTACAGGGATGTGAGGCAGGGTGACATTAACAGGCCTCTGGTTTTTCAGTATATACACATATTATACAAATATATGCATGATAGATATAATAGACATTACATATTATATACATTACAGAATAAATTTTTATACCTAATATGATCCATATGGAATGTGATAGTGGAGGATTCAATAGGATATGTGAAAAGATGGGTGGAGTTAGTTATTTCTCTATTCATTTCTTTCTGAGCAATCACTCCTGACTCTTACACACCCCGTAGCCACTATTTCTAGAATACCTACTGAGAATGTCCTTTCCCTTGAAACTATGTCTACTTCAAAAGATCCAATATCAATGGAAGGCAGTGTTCTTTCTGCCAATGTTGTCCTGATATGCAGGCTTTGGGTCAGTCCTCAGATGTGTCCCTTCAGTATTGTTCTTCTTGAGGAGAAACTCATCCCTGATTTGTAACTGACATGTAACTGGATGGAAAACATGTCCATCTGAATGTTCCGTTCCTGTGCAGATTCCACCCATTCCAGTGTGAATATCAGTTTTCAAATATGATCCTCTGCATGACTACAGTATTTCCTTCTGTGGTACAACCGTTCTTCAGATATCCAAGGGTAGGTAGTTTAAAAATTACCTTCAAATTTTCTCTTTACTCTGTTGCTATATAGTTAATTGGTCACCAAATTCTGTAATGGTAAAATTAAGTCAAAATACTTGGATAAATTACTATGTGTATCATGTTAGGCAAATTAACACTCAGGGCCTCCTTTTTCTCATTTAACAGCTTGGAAAGAGTACTTCCCTCACAAATGGGATAATCTATTGAAACTAGAATGAGAGGGACTCTGCTGTAGTGATTCATAGCATGAGTATGGAGCCAAATTACTTGGGTTTGAATCATAGCTCTGTCCTGTACTAGCTGTGAGAACTCTGGCAATTTACTAGCTGTGTGATCTCCTTAATTCAAATTTCTCTACATTTAAAAAGCAGATAATAAGAGCATCTATTTCATAGAGTTGTATGAGAATTAAATGAGCAAATATGTGTAAAGTTTTTAGATTTATTCCTGACAAACAGGAAGTGCTAGATAAATATTTGCTAAATAAAGCCCATATCTACATATATAGGAGAGCATAGTTCCTGGCACCTTGTAAGCACTTAAAATAAATCATATAATAGTGAGTGTCTGTATAACACATACACATGAATAATGATTTATCCATCTTCTCAGTTTCCATTATCTTCACTCCAACCCATGTTCTCATTAATTTGCTCTTGAATTACAACAAACAAAAATTTTGCCTCTAATCTTTCTACCTTTCTCACTACCTATGCTGGACTGTGATTAGCTTAGCATCAAATGCATTTCCTTCTTTATTCTTGTAGTTTGAGCTATGTTTCCCCACAACATCCTTCTTCTAGGGTTCAGCTAAAAAGGAACCCTCTTGCAGGAGTCAGTGACTGTGGGAATCAACTGTTGGCTGACCTGGAGTATTGCCAGGAGCTTCAGATTATCATGCTGTGAGAATCACCTACTTAAGTGCCTTTGGCAACTGGGATCATTATCAATGGCTTCCTTCTTCACTTGAAGTTAGAACTAATCTTCCTAATATTTGCTCTTTTAGCCCTTTTGAAATTGTGTAAATTTCTAGTTTTCTGTATCAAATCATTTTCTGCTCCAAATACCTACTTTTTAAAAAATATGTTTACCATATTTAATAATGGAATTATTGGTAGGATTTGTATATTATCGAGTGAGATTCCTATAAAACTTGAATGATTTCCTATAAGAAAATATTTTCCATAGTATCATTAGACTCTTTATTTCAAATAGATATTCCAGGCAATCATGTCCTAAGATAGTATAATTAAAGACTGGTTCCAATATTCCTAAAAACAGAAACATTTCCACACTGAAAAGAAGTGTTTCCAGTGTTCTGTACTTTTTCCATCTGATTTTTTATTATAGTGTTTCATCTTATCTTGGCTCAGATATTTGACTACCCATTGTCCATTATTAATTTTCATTTTACAATTCTGTTTCTGTCTTTTCACAGTCCCCTATCCTCTACTCTCTCTGCATGTTTACTTGCCTCTTTCTGTATATAGATTTTTAAGAGTAGAAGCTATGCACACTTCTCATCTCAACAAGGATGCGATATACAAATCCATGACTAAGATTACATATAAGAAAAAGTGGCTGTGAATTTGCCCTACTCCTTTAAGAAACTAGAACTTACCCTAAATGTTTAAAAATTTTGTGCTTTATTCTAGTTTACATTTTTTAAAGTTTGTTTGTTCATTTATTTGAGTGTGAGCAGGAGAGAAGCAGAGAGAGAGAGAATCTCAAGCTGATAGTGCAGAGCCCTATGTGGAGCTTGAACTCATGAACCATGAGATCAAAGAGCTGAAACCAAGAGTTGGATGCTTAACCGACTGAGCCACCCTGGCACCCCAAGTGTACTTTCGTTTTTAAGAACCATGAAACCTATTTACCAAATAATAACCACATCTAGAAATAAATTCTATTTTCTCAAGCATAGAGAGCCAAACAACTACTCCTGAAGGTAAAAAGAAAAGATGATATAATAAAAATAAGAAACGTCTATCTAGAAAAACTCCTTTTGCTATCAAAGCTTTCCACTATGTATACTCATTAGTAGAAGTATCTATCATGGTTCCCTCATGAAGGGCTGTGAGTGATGGAGGAGGGTGTTAATGGGACATCCTAACTTATGTTTGCTGATTGTTTTTCCTTAATTTAAGTCACTGTTTTTGTATTCCAGTCAAAAACATGTTTTCATAGTCACAATTTTCCTTGTTTATATCTATCATCTAAGAAGAAATATTTCATGGGAAGAAGTAACCATGGCTTAGTATTAGAAGCATGACTGCATGTATTCATGCCACAGATCTAATACTCAGTAGGTGTTTCCTTGGTCCTGTTATTTAACTTTGTTGACGCATAGAAACAAACAGTTTACTAATTCATAGCCCTTGGATAATAATAGTGCTTTCTTCATACTTTTGCAAGAGTAAAGAAATCAGCACATATAAAGTACTTAGCAGAGTATCATGCATAGAATGTAATTGTCAGAATGTTAACTTATTAAAACAGACAAGATTTTAAATATTATTGTCCAGTTAATTACTTTTTGAAGCAGTGTTTGAACTGATCCTTCAAGTTCTACCTTTTTTCCAAATACCTCTATAATCTGGTATATCCAACATGGAAACACAATTTTCCACTCCTTGTCAAAGTAATCCTTTCATCCTAGTCGGGCTGAGCTCCCTGTTTCTGTACACATATATACATATACACATATATATTTGCTATATATATATAACATATTTCTTAATAACAATAAAATGATAACTAACATATATTTGGGGATTTATAGTTTATAAATCCCTTTCTCATATACTACTCCCTTCAATCCTTCACTATCCCTTTGAGATAAGCAGTTTTATATTGTTTTTCAAAGGGAAAACCGGGGTTTAGAGAGGTCAGGTGACTTGTTCAAAAGAACATTACAAGCAGAGCATGCTGAGAACAAACCTCAGTTGTTGTTGTTGTTTTCCCTACTTGTTCTCACTCCATGTTTAGCTTTGCTGTGTCCCAATTACCTGCCTTCCAGCACCCACTCTGATCTATATATCCATCTTAATCAGTGTGAAAATTCCAACTCAAAGCATTACCCTTGAAAGAGTCCTTGGCTTCATATTCTATCATTTTGTTTATATATTTTTATTTTCCTATTTAATTGTAATTACTACCATACAATTTAATACTTTGATTACAAAAAATAAAGAAATAGCAGATTAAAATATGGCACACTGGAAAAAGTGGAAGATGAATATTACTATTAGCTTTGCTTGACATTTATTTTTTTTATTTTCTAATATCTGTTTAATACATGAAATATTCATATTTAAGAATCAAAATATGAGAGTTAAGAGTAATGTTCCCTTATATCTTTCTCCATATACAACTGCTGCTATTAATTTGATACCTGTCTATGCTGTTCTTTGAAGTTATTAATTATAATATAATATGATAGTACACATACAAATATATTTATATCTATATGCACACATAAGCATTAGACAATTAATAAGTATTAATATATATTAGTATATATATATGTGTGTATATTATTCACACACACTAAGCTTCACAACAAATATATATGAAGTAGACACTAACCTCAAAATTTTAACCTCAAATTTTCAAGTGAAGAAACTAAAAAAACAGAGATTAAATAAATTGTTCTGTGCCATATAATAATTAAGTGTCAGAGTTAGGATTCAATTCCAGAATATCTGGCTCTCTTGTACTCCTAAATCCCATCTGATTTTTCTGCCTCACCATAGTGCCTAATAGAATATTGCATAGTTTTAAATCATGAGCCTTCTTAACTTGTAATATCATTCATTCTTTTAAAAGCTGAATGTTATCTAATATTATAAAACTATCATAATTCATCTAGATTCTTTACCAATGGATCAGTACATAAGTTACGGCCAATCTGGTGCTATTATAAATAATCAAATAGACATATTTTCATATATTTCATTGTATGCATAAATGGAATTTTCTTTAGTGTGTGTTAGAAAAGTGAAAGAACTGATCATATGGTACGTGCCAAATTGCCTTCTGAATTTGGATGTTTCAATTGACACCCCCAGAAGCAATGTACAAAGGGCCTTAGGAAGAGTCATGTCTTATTATTGTTATGACGAAATCAATTAAAACCACAACATACTATTGACTTCTAACTATTTTTCATCTTTCAATTTATGGACAGAGATTTAACTAAGCTAAGAAAATAAGAGTTGGGATTAGACCCCTTTCTCCCTTAGTGACTAGTGCTTATAGAGAAAATGATTACACAGAATATGTGATAGAAGGTTAGGGGTGAATATGTGATAGAGAGTTAGGGGGTCACTAGGGATATTGTCATTCTAGATTCGAAAAGGAGTGAAATTGTATAAAACATGAATACAATTTTCATAAGGTTGTGTTATTTATATATTAGTAATTTTAAAGCATTTTCATTAAAAATGGATTTACTAGCAAAAAATAAAGCTAAAAGAGTAAATAGATAGCTTTAAACTGGCCTTCAGAATGCTTGATACAAGATTGACATTCCTCTAGTATAGTATTTGGCTCTCTTTACTGGAAAAGGATCTTATCCTTAGAGGAACAGAAGAACAGATTTTTCCTAACATTTGCTACACATTCTATTCTTTCATATATATATATATATGAATAAGAATGTATATATATATAAGAATATAATCTTATATATATTCATTTAACATATTTACTCATTTGTCTTCTATAAAACACTGTCATAAATTATTTCTACAGAATGATTATCAATAAAATAAGTTATATAACCAAAAAGGAAGAGAATAATGAATACTCTATATCTTGATAAAATATAGAAAGGTACATAGAAAATCTTTAATTAGACATATACTTAAAATATCTTAAATATCAATGTTAATCTTACCTGGGCTTAGAGCTATTTAAATAATTAAAAAAATGTAAATTTCTGTTTCTCATTTCAGACTACTAAATTATAGAATAAGAAAATAATGTATTTCCTGTTTAAATCCTCCAATCAATCACAAAGTGAACACTGCTTTGCAAGGTAGTGCAGAGTTCCTGATAATGAAGGTGCATTTGGAAAGACAGATGAAATATGTTTCTTTTCATCATTCAACATAATTTATTTAATATCTTTAAATAGAGAATGGTAAATGAATGGTAGTTTTAGCTACAAAACATAGCTCAGAAAACAACATTTAATGATTCTCAATGAGATGAATACATAATTTGATCTCAGAAGTGTAAACTGGAAATTTTAAGACATGTTTCAAGTAGGAATAGTAGGAATAATATTACATAAAACCATTTGTAGAAATAGGATCTGTATGCCATATGGTTGATTCAAGAGGAGAAATATATGCCCTTGAAACACATTTTTCTTAAGGCGTTCAATGATTCACAATCAATTTCATCAATAGATTAAAGACAAACACTGGAAGAAATCACTTGGTACCTAAAATATTTGATCTTTTCATTTTTGAGATATCCAATATTCTTGATCTTCCTTTGCTCTTTTTGGCTCATTTGACCTATATATAACTTTAAATAGCTCCCTGGCTGACAGACGGGCTATCTCATCATATGGTAAATGGTAATACACTCCATTACACAGTAACTTAAAAATCATAGCCCCACTGAGAAGCTGCTCCAAGAGTTTAACTACTCTCCTGGTACATATCAGCCAATATCTAGATATATTAGCAAGGGAGACTCTACTGACCACAAAAGGATCTGGGAGGGAGTCAGGAACTTATTTCAATTCTATATAAAAACCTCTGGAAGTCCAATAGCGTAGTCTATTTTTTATTGAATGCATACAAGAAAAAAGAATTCAAAGCTCCATATCAAATAAAAACCCTGCCACCAACTCTGTCCTTGATCAGTTCTCTGTAGAATCCTGACCATTCACATACAGAAGAAATTAAATACTATTACGAGCCATATATATATACATATATTTGAAACTCTACTGATTATATATAATGAGAGATATATATTTTATTTGTTATGAAATTAGCACAAGCAATAGTGGCATCATCAAGTTGATTACTTGTGTTAAAATATCCAAATACTATTTTTAATCTCGCTAGTTGTGTAGTATTTTTTTAACAGTCACTTTACATTTAGTGTGCAACATCCAACTACATGATTGTTTAACCTTGCAAAAATTAGCAATAACTGATTAGAGTACAAATAAACTGTGATTCTTCTTCCCTTATTCCTGTTACAGAAAAGCAAGCCAGTGGCTGCAGCCTCCACTATGTTAAAACCGTACATTTCACTTAGCCAATATATAAATACTTTTATTTTTATTTTCACTTGTAACCATGACATATTTTTAAAAGCACATTTTGGAAATAAATGAGAGAGTAAGTGTAGGACTTTGAATTCCTTTGAAGTAAGCCATTGTACATACACACATAGATGAGTAAACTTTTAAAGAAAATTACTCTCGTCTAGAATAGGTGAGCTGAACATCCTGTTAATAATGTAATTATTATCCCTGTCACTTCTTATTAGTGTTAATTGTACAGAAAAAGGGGGTTAGAACTCTCTCAAGAGGTATAATCAAAGAAAGATTTTCAGTATCTAGTCATAGAAAGGATCTGTATACTAATAGCAGAGGCAAGAGTGAGTTTTAACAATTTACACATTGTTAATTTTTAAAACAATCGTGAAATATCATTTCCAGATGTGCAACTGCCTAGTATGGCATCATTTCATTTGCATGAGCAAAGAAGCCATTGTTACAGCACATGTTTGAAGGAGACGGTAAGTGACAGCAAAGGGTAAGAGCCACTGAGAAGAAGCAAATGAAGAATGCAGTTGTGTGTCCTTCTAAATGACAAGTGATTAATTTCCTTTACTTTCATGGAAAGGGTATGGTCAACATAGGAAAAGCAAAAATTTTGGAAAAAACTACAAAAAATGTATATCTCTATCTATCATCTATCATCTATCTATTATCTATCATCTATCTATCTATAATCTCCTGTATTCACAATTCCAAAGTGATCATTTACCTCAGTTGTTTATAATACAAGACACTTTGTGCCTTAAAGTTCATGATTTCAATACATGAATGCCAGGGACCAGAAGACAATAGCCCTGATGGCGATGCCCAGGGTAAAGACCTAAGGTTCAAAGGCTATTTGCCCAGAGCCTGGACCCTGCTGGAAGGCAAGGGTGTCTACAGGCCGGTGCTGGGCAGGGAAGCCATGGAGCTATGGTTTCCAATCCAAGTTGCCCTGTTTGACCCCAGAGGATGGCTGGTTAGCCAATGATGGGTAAGATCCCTCAGAGCGGGGACAACCTAAGACAGGCACAGTCGCTATGGGGCTAGCAG
Source organism: Paguma larvata (assembly GCA_030068075.1). Taxonomy (NCBI): domain Eukaryota; kingdom Metazoa; phylum Chordata; class Mammalia; order Carnivora; family Viverridae; genus Paguma; species Paguma larvata. The sequence goes on along the minus strand of CM057829.1, from coordinate 60,249,361 downwards.
GAAAATCTGTGCAGGGCCTAAGAAATATCATTAACCTGGGTCTAAGAAGAACTCTCAAGAAAAGCCCCTGCTGTGGTAGCTGCAGGGTGAAGCAAAAGGGCTTCAGTGCCCCCCCTCTTCCCGAGCCAGAAGAGGTTCTGACCTGTTTATTTAGTGTTATAAGCCTTAGAGACATATGGTGTTGATTATTGTAGAAATAAAAAGAAAATCATTTAATAGTAATAACATAAAATATAATTCTTAATCTTTTCTCACTATACTCAAGAGTGCAACCTGACCCTCAGAAATGTGGTAATTGCTGCAACTTTGGGTTAAGATACTATTAATGATCAGTAGATAATAAATATCCTTAGGGAGTAACTTTAGAGAAAACATGTTTTTCACATAATCTTTCAACTGTAGTCAGAGCCTTTAATTGATATGTCTATACTTTGTTCTTATTCTTTCAACCCATAATATTTACCAAAATGTATCCACTAGTTATGCTTTGACTACATGTGAGCTATTTTTTCCCTCATATACTGATTGTTTAAACATTCTATGTAATCTTAAAAACAAGTATCCTTTGTAGTCCTAAGAAGTGTGAAGGTCATTTTAGTCCGTTTTTTTTACTGGGAACCTTGAGAAGTTGGAATGATCTCTTCCTGTCTATCTTTGCAAAACGTATACTTGTTGTGCTTGGAAAAAATTATTAAAACCCTAAAGGAATAATAAACTTCGGGCAGTCCTGATACGAGACTGACTCCGTGTTGTTTGTCCTAGACCAGCCCCCACGCAGGGAACCCTGGACCAGCCAGAATTCCTGAAGCAGGAGTTGGCCTCCTCAGCATGGTCTCCAGCACATGAACAAAACACCTTTCATCAAAAAGAGAAGAATTATGTTTCAATACACAGACTAGTTTGCCATCTTGCAAATGTGTGAGTGATGTAATAAAACAAAATGAGTGTTTTTTTTTTAACCCATTACTACTACTGGACAACAAAAAGAAAGGTATATATTAATAATTCATTTCTTCCAGTGCGCCCCAGTGTTACATATGCCATTTATATAATTAGTATGATAATTAAGACGGCATTATACAAATTGTGCATGTATATGCGTGTTTGTGTGTGTGTGTATACACATAGTTTGGATTTTTAAAATGTCTGAAGTTTAATGTGCTATCAAAAAGGTAGATTCTCATATTCAAACCAAATTGAAATATTATAAATGAGCACTTCATGTTAAATAAAATATACTGACACACCAATAAAATGTTATTCTCTATTTAAAAACTCCACCTCTTATTGAACATAAAAATGACCCAACTTTAAAATTATAAGCCCAACAAGATATATTGCAGTTAGAGTAATGTATTACTTCATATTTATCTGAGAAAATATGTGTAGAGAGCCAAAGAACTTAATACAAGTTCACTTTTTTTTACTCCACATTGTGCATTGGTAGAATGCTTTGTAGATTACAAATCCCATGCATTACAATCCCATGCATTATCTCTGCTTATCCTCAGAAAAACAATCTTGTGAGGAGAATAGGGGAATATCAGATTCCCAGTTCTATCGATAATATTTTCAGGCTCTGAGAGATTAAGAAATCTCTCTGAAGGCAAACTGGTACAAAATAGAAGAGCTAAAATTCATCATAGAACTATGGTTATTGGAGGGAAATCATGTCAGTTGTGTTTCAAAATGTTGTTAGTTATGCTGTTTTCCTAACTAGGGGTAAATAACTAGCTTTAGCAGTATTTGATTTCACACTTGGTCCCTCTGTAGGAGAATGGGTTTCAGAGACAAAGACTCTCAAACCTTGTTCAACCTTGATTAATCATCATAGACTTCTGTACTGTGTTTGAATATTTTCTTCTCTAGGGTACTAGTTCATATTTGACACCAGTTCCTCCTACATGAAATGCTTAGAATTTTAGGTAGTGACCAATAAACAAAAATGGAAAACAAAGACAAGGATTTTAAAAAAAGTAAACAGAAACAGTTTTAAATATTAAAAAAGAGAAAAGTGGAATGAAATAAGAGAGGAGAATTAAATTTAGAGCATAGGAAAAGGAGAAAAGGAATAAACGAGAAAGAAAAAATAAAAGTCATCACTACTTAATTACCAATTTTAAAGAAAAAATTCTTTAAAATAACAACTAAAAAGATTGGCTATATATTTGTGTTCTAAGTGCCTGCATTTTTATAGTGGCCAGATTTCACCTAGCAGAGAGACTGTGACATGTACTTTAGTTACTTGAGGCCTGTTTAAATCAGCCACAAATTCATGAGTTACCACTTCTAATAATGCTATTGTAACTGTTGCCACTGCTTTATAAATAATAGCAGTAATAGAATGCAGCACTGATTAAAACAATTTTTACTAAGGCATTAATTCAACCTAGCACAGAATCACTGTATCTTTTAGTTTCTTTTTTTAAAAAAAACAATATCAAGGAAATCTAGGAAAGAGTTCTTCCTCACTCACTTCTTCATTTGGCCCATCCTTAAGTTGATGGGTCCATTTTGAGTGTCCTTTTCCCTACTAATAACCTCTGTAGAATACGTAAGTCAAATATTAATCTATAAACATATTGTCCTAAGGCATGAATATATGATTTGACATGAGTGAGACAAATTTTTTACATATTTCAATTTAATTGGCATTTTTTTGAATGACAGCTCTGTGCTTATTAAATTATATGCCATCCTCTCCTCTGAGTTTTAAAGAGTAATATTTGGAATTCCAATGCCTCACAAAGCCATTCTTCTCCTACCCCTGTATCATGCAAAATGCTCTGAAGATTTGATAGAGAATCTAGTAATTCCACTGGCTTTATTCTTTTTTAATTAGAAATTCTCATCTTTTAGTAGACAATCTAGATTAACATCTTTTATAAACCTATTAGGGGCCTCTGAAGGATAAGAAGCCATATATGACTATGGAGAAAATGGCTTGGTGTTTTTTTTTTTTTTTTTTTTCACATTTTCATTTTTACTCACCAAGTAACAGTAACAACAAAAGAAGTGATTTTGTTCTAGTGTGTTCCAAATATTTACCAGAATATTCTAAGAAGTGTTTCTCAAGATTTCTCTTGCTCTATTTTATGAGTATTATTTCGTATTTGCATTTGTATGTGTGTGTGTTGTTGTTTTGCTTTGCTACCGACATTCTTTACCACGGTGTAAAATATTTTAGTGAGGTTTTATTGGTATTTCTCTGATACTTAATAAGATTTTGAGTAGTATTTCATGCATTTATCAGTCATTTACTTAAAATGCAAAGATATTCTCCTTATATTTTTAGAGATACATATTTTTTGCACTTGCAATTACACTTACTACATTTATGATCCATTTGGAATGAATTATTTTTTTAAACGTTTATTTATTTTCGAGAGATATAGAGACAGAGTGTGAGCAGGGGAAGGGCAGAGAGAGTGGGAGACACAGAATCTGAGGCAGACTCTAGGCTCCGAGCCATCAGCACAAAGCCTGATGTGGGGCTTGAACTCACAAACCATGAGATCATGACTTGAGCTGAAGTCAGAAGCTTAACCTATTGAGTCACCCAGGCACTCTGAGGTCAGGTCTTCTAAAGATAAATTCTCTCAGCTGTTGCCTATTTGAAAAGGTGGGGTTTTGTTTTATATGTATTTTGGATTTCATTTTTATTCCATAGTAAATTCTAGGTTGTGAGTGACCTGTCATTTCTTTCAACACTTTGAAGATATCATCCCACTGTCTTTTGGAAGCCATTCTTTTCTAATGATTGTTCTCTGTGTAATGTGTCTTTTTCTCTACTAGCTCTTAAGATTTCTCATTTTCTTTGGTTTTAGCAATTTCATTCTGAAATGCTTGAGTGTGGTTTTCTCTGTGTTTATTGTTAATTTTTCTGAACTTTTCTGATGTGTGAAGTTTGCCTTTGATCAATTTTAGAAAACTCTTAGCATCATTTCTTCATAAGTTTCTTCTGCCATATTATTCTACTTCTTTACTTCTTTACTTATAGAACTCCATTAAATATATTTTTTATCCACATAAACAGATACCTAGAAGCCTCTTTGTGAGGGGTGGGAGGGAGACTTACTTCTGTTTAGGTTTGAATTTGAATAGTTTCCATTGCAATCTCTTCAAACTCAGTGTTTATATAGTTTTAATCTCTCGAATAAAATTTCCATCTAATCATTCATACTTTTTCATTTTTACTTTTCCTTTTAAATACCTTATAATATTTTAATAGATATTCTACTGCCTTTGCATAAGAATTCCAGTTCCAACATCTGGACTATCTCTGGGTTTGCTTTCAGTGAGTGAATGCTTTTTTTTAACATGGGTCAAATTCTAGGTGTTTTTCTCATCTCATAGTTATTTATTGCATGCTTTTAAGTAGGGACTAAAATAAGCAATTCTTATCCCAGAAAAGACAAAACAAATTGATTCTTGTGAAATAGATTTGGGTACTAGTCCCTACTTTATCCTTCCTTTTGGAGATTAACACTGCATATGGTTGTATGGAAGGGTTTAAACCATTCCACAACACAGCAATCTAATTATCTTCAAGCAAAGAATGTTCTAGTATTATGTGACACAGAACTTGAGGAAGAAAATAGCTCGTTACATCTTGCTCAACTTATGTTTGGTATATGCTAAATCAGGTTATTGAGAGAGAGAAAGAAAAATAACCAAGCAAGTTTTTTTCAAGTTAGTACTTAACTGTTTTAAAGACTTTGTCATTATAGATTAATAACTTCATTAAAACAAGTCTGAATAGGTAAGAAGAGCAGCATAATTGATATTAATAAAATAATTCCAAATTATATATTTATTACTTTTATACAGTAGTCATTTTGCAAGGTTTTTAGTGACCAGATACATGACATTTATTTTACTTATTTTGCCATCAGATGATTTAAATTAAATTGAGTTAATTTATAAGAAAGTTATAAATAGAATATTTCTCCATACAAATGATAAACTTTGTCGAAAATGTCATTTCCACTCAGTTCTACAACTTTCAAAAATATTAATTCAAATGTGTGAGATTTATGTAAAAGCAAAAGTAAGTAGAAATATCTGATTTCTATACTCTTCTAAAGAATGTCCAATTAAACATAAGAGTGACAGTGACTAAAAATAATATCTTGAAGCAAGAGCCAAAAAATCTGAGTCCAGGTTTAAATTATGCCAAAGTATTAGTGAAGAGATAGAAAGAACTGTGGTAGTGTGTGTGTGTGTGTGTGTGTGTGTGTGCGTGAGTGTGTGTGTGTGTGTTTATGGGCAGTTTTAATAGATTTGGTTGGTATCTCATAAAGGCAGACTAAAAACTTCAAACCAAAGTTCTGTTGAAGAAAATGTTTAAAGAATGTCAAATATAATTTAAAATATATCATTTCAAAGGCATCAAGAAGCTAGAAACATGGTGAGAATCTAAGATCACCAGAATCTGGGACACCTGGGTGGCTCAGTCAATTAAGTGTGTGTTGATTTCGGCTCAGGTCATGATGTCATGATTGTGAGATGGAGCCCCATGACCACGATGGCTTCTGTGCTGAGTGCTGACCTGTTTAAGATTCTCTCCTTCTTCCTCTGAGCCTCCCCATCTTTCTCTCTCTCAAAAAAAAAAAAAAAAATCACCAGAATCTAAGAAAGTGCAAGAATAAAGCAAGATGACCCCTCCCCATGCAGATGGAAAAGACATCGGGTGCCATGCCTTTGTTAAAGCACTGCTATTTGGGGTTAGTAATCTGAAGGAGTCAGAGTGACCTGGAATTAAACCAGTTTTTACCAACATGGTAACAAGTCAGGTTCCAAGATGCCCAGAAAATTTCAAATGCCACAACTGTTGATCACATAAATAATTTCCGAACAGTGACAACTTTAACAGTGTAAAGAGACACTGGAAAAACTTAAATTGATATAAAGCTTTTAAAATATGTTATTGACCAATAAATTTGCTTTTCATTATTTATGGAATACTATTATAACATACTCCCCTCAAAAACTACCTTAAGAATATAAAATTATTATTAAAGCAAAATACTGTATTATGTACATTGAACATTGAACACATTAAGTAAGTGCTTAAAATAGCATAAATAATTTATTCTTGATACACACTCATGTAATTTAATACTACTCAAACTTTCATACTATATTTAGTAGTGTTTTCTTTTCTTTTTTTTTTTTTTTTTAATGTTTATTTTTGAGGGAGAGAGAGAGACAGGGCATGAGCAGGGGAGGGTCAGAGAGAGAGGGAGACACAAAATCTGAAGCCGGCTCCAGGCTCCGAGCTGTCAGCACAGAGCGCTACGCGGGGCCTAAACTTAACGAACCGTGAGATCATGACCGGAGCTGTAGTCAGACGCTTAACCAACTGAGCCACCCAGGCGCCCCTAGTAGTGTTTTCTTAAGATTTTTCACAATAGGGGTGCCTGGGTGGCTCAGTTGGTTGAGCGTCTGACTTTGGCTCAGGTCATGATCTCCTAGTTCGTGAGTTTGAGCCCTGTATCGGGCTCTGTGCTGACAGCTCAGAGACTGGACTCTGATTTGGATTCTGTGTCTCTCCCTCTCTCTGCCCGTCCCTGCTCATATTCTGTCTGTCTCTGTCTCTCAATAATAAAAAAATAAAAATGTTTAAAAGAATTTAAAAAAAATTTTTATTCCACAATATTTTCTTTAATAGTTTTAATATTATTTAGTTAAAATTATTTAACTAAAAATCTTAGTTTCTTCTAAACATGTTTCTTCTAAGTTGCATATTATGGTTAAAAAAAAGTTCAAACTTTTTCTAAATAATTTTCTCTTCATTCATATAAACTTCATATAAACTTTCCCTGAAGTAAATGAGATTTTGAATTGAGAAACCATGTTTTTTTTTTTTCTTTCTTTCTAGAGCTGTCAATACTTGGTAAGCTCTGAACAAATTCTGCAAGCTGGATATTATTCTCAAATGTATTTATTTTTCATATTGAAACATAAATAGTTCAACCAAATATTTTCACAGATAACTGCATTTTTGCCTCCATTCAGAAAATGCTTCTTCAATAACTACTGTGACAAGACAAACTTTATCAGTAAGTTACTTTTTATAATTATTGGATATTTTGCCAATTTTGCAATTTTATAGTCTTTCCATTTTGCAAAATTATAGTCTTTCAATTTGAGTTCATAAATATTAAATACGTACTCATCCAATAAAAATGGAATAGTCATAAAAATAAATGTATGGGTTAAAATATTTGAAATATTAAATTTCAAATTAAATTTTGTCTATTAAAACTCTCAACTTTTAAATTTAATTCATTACTTGCTTTAACATAAACTTTAATGCTTTAAGTGTTAAAAATTTCTGAATTTCCAATTTTATACATTTCTGTCTACAGGTTCTTTAGTAAGAACATTATTTTTTTCAAGATGCTCCACCAGAATTTTTATTAACATTATCTCTGCAAAAACAAATGATTATTATCCTCAATGTTGAAGTTTTAATCTGGATTTACAGGAGTATTCACAATAATGTTGGACATTTCCCCTTCAACTAAAGAGTTTCCAAAAGATTTACTTTCTTCATGACTACAGCTTTATAATATAGCTCAAAGTCTGGAATTGTGGTGCCTCCAGCTTTGTTTTTCTTTTTCAAGATTGCCTTTGCTTTCCAGGATCTTTCGTGGTTCCATACAAATTTTAGGATTGTTTCTTCTAGCTCTGTGAAAAATGCTGGTAATATATTGACAGGAATTACATCGAAGGTGTAGATTGCTTTGGGTAGTATTGATATTTTAACTATGTTTGTTCTTCCAATCCATGAGCATGGCATGTTTTTCCATTTCTTTGTGTCTTCTTCAAAAACACTACATTAAAAAAAATGTTCTATAGTTTTCAGAGTACAGATCTTTCACTTCTTGGGTTAGGTTTATTCCTAGGTATATTACGTGTTTTGGTGCAATTGTAAATGAGGTCAATTCTTTGATTTCTCTTTCTGCTTCTTCGTTATAGATGTATAGAAATGCAACAGGGTTCTGTATGTTGATTTTGTATCTTGTGATTTTACCGAATTTGTGTATCAGTTCTAGCACTTTTTGGTGAAGTCTTTCAGGTTTTCTACATAGAGTATTATGTCATCTATTGGGTGAGAAAATAATACTATTATTAGAATTTACTAACTTTGTACCCAAAATCTCTTGAATACACCGATATCAAAGGATAACAAGGAAAAAAGGATTTGTTGGTTCTTTAAAGTAAACTATGCTCTTAATTTTGAGATTCAAATATATGATGGGTTTAATGTTACCCTATAAATATTCTTAGTTTAAAATAAATTTGTTTGACATATAAATATAATTTGTACATCTCATCTGTAAATGTATTAGAATTATGCTGGTACAATCAGCTGATTAAGAAAAAGTTCAGTTAATGAGCCAGTTTTTCACATATATGTTTAATATTTTAAATTTGAAGTTGACTTTTCTAGTATCAAAATGTATGTGGGTTCTAAACACTAGTCAATATTAGCTTGTAAAACATTTACAAGTTGAGATGGGTCAGGGAAAGATTAAAAAAAAACAGGAAAAACAGAGAGTATACTTTTTTATGAAAAATATAATTATATTTGAAGAGGAAGTAAGTTGTCAGTTGCCTATTTGTTTTTGTTTTGTTTTGTTTTGTCTTGTTTTGCTTTGTTTGTTTTTTTTCCCCCTAGGATTATACAGGTTCCCGAAAGGCAGAATTCTGAAGCTGCTATAATATACCCATTAATGGTAAACAGAAGAACATCCACCGAGTAAAATTCATCAGACACCAGCTCATTAAACAGCAAGGCCTTTGAGTTGCTGAGACTGGGAGATGTTTAATGGCTGAACATAGGAGAGTTAAATGGGCCCAAACAGGAAGAGAAATATTTTAAGGAAATTACTCTTCACACAAATTGGGGTAAAATTGCTCCTTCTATGCCCAGAGGGCACAGAGAATGCTGAGGGGATCAGAAATAATGCAGCCAACACTGAAAAGACAGATTGACTAAGATGAAGAGACAATTTTGTAATTTTATTAAAGTTGGCCTTCAAAATTTCAAAGAAAATACTAAAGCAAAGCAAAGCCTTCTCTAGAAACTGTCTGATGGAGACCCAGTATGTAAAGACTCCCTTAAAAGATTTTCAGCAACTGCATAGGCAAAGAATTTGCAACTTGCTGCCTTCAGTGAGGAAGCCTAAGAGCAAGAACCTTGTATCCCAGGGCAAGTTGCCATGGAGAGTGCAGAACCAGAAAGCAAGCCTTAGAAGAGGAATACCGCAAACTAAACTAGAATCATTCTCTTATGCCAAAGTTATTCAGTCTTTTCCGTTTAATAGTATCACCTAAGAAATTTTTTTAAAGTGACCTTAATCAAGCCTGACCTAACACAAAAGTACAATTTCAGATGATTCTAATGGGCCACTAGGTTTAGTGCCCCTGAAGGCCTAGCATTTATCGCTATATTATTAATTTAAATTAAATCTGGATAGTTATATCAGACCACACTTTGTAGTCATTACTGCCTAATGTATAAAATTGATAAATCCCAGGGTTCAAAACTACCAAAACCCACATACCTAGAATCTTAAAAAAATGGGATTTATTAATTTAGTAATCAAGAACATCACATTCTATGGAGAACCCTGGAGCTTCTCAGGAAGAGAGACATAAGAAAGCCTTGCTATGGTGTTTGAGATTGTCCTGGCTGTTTCGAGAGAGGGCGTCATGGAAGAGGGTATGTTCTGAATAGGGTGCTCTTAGGAAGCAGGGGCAATTTGATGATTGGATTTAATAATTTTTATCTAAAAGATAGAAGAAAAATCGAAGGTACTATACGTGTCATTTGTAACTGTAAGGAGCCCCTCAGTGAGCAAAGAGAAAGGAGCATATTGGATTATTTTTGTGGTGGCACAGTGTCCTTTTCTTAGGCTTGTGTTTAGAAATGAGGCCAGATTGATCTTGTTTTTGAATGTGTCCAAATATTTTTGACATTCTGTGAATTTTTTGTTATGTTAAATTCAGTAGGGAACACTACAGTCCAATTTTGAGCTGTCAGCTTCCAGCGCCTTTTAACCTCATATGCTTATATAATAAAATAAAGTACATCATTTTATATGAGGGCATGTTCAGTCATCCACAAAAAACCTTGCAATGTCTCTTTAAAGTTTAGTATTTTAAAAATACACTCTTTATGGTGTATGTATGTATAGACATGGATGGATACACTCTGATATGCAACAGTGATGAATAAGAAAACAGGATCCCTCACAGAAAGCTTTAACATGATCTATTTTCTCTAGTATGATAGAGCTTGTTATGTTTTATTTTCACTGAGTACAACATTTGACATTACTTTCTCCTTTCAATTTCACAAGAAATCCAAAGCTATATAGTTTTCTACTGACTGTATGGATGGGTGGATGGGGAATATGGGGTGGTGTTTGTATGTGTATTTGCATAAAAGAGAAAATATTTGATCTTTATCATTACTAGGCTGTGATAATCTGGTTCCAGGATGGTAGGATTTCTAATATAAGTTCCAGGAGAAAAAGGGAAGTATTCATTTAAACCATCTCAAGCTTGACTTCATGAAAACAAACAAACAAACAAAAAACAGGTGAAGAGACGAGAGGGAGAAGTAACTACTTCTTAAAATCAACTAATCTGTGTATCAGAGATGTGAATAGTGCTAAAAATTTATTCTGCATGTGATCTGGGGACACGTTTTCTGGGAAGTTAAGATGGTTTTTAAATATCACAGGGAAACATTCAACCCCAAACATTAACATAAATAGTATGTATAAAATAATATGAAAAAGGCAGTTCCCTATGATATGGGAAAAGTGCCCTTAAAATGACAAAGTAATGATAGAAGAAAGCAGGATACAGTGGTTTTTCAAGCAGAAGATTTAGCATATAGAAGCGAGGCAGTGTCAAAAATAATTCTACATGAGGCATATTACAAGCAGTTTGGAAAAGACCATTGTGAAATTAAATCTGGAAAGGTAGACAGATATTCTTGTGAATTCTTGCAAAAAAAGAAGTCTATAGCCTTTCAAAAAATTAGTAACAACATTCTGAAATTAACATCAAGAAATGTCGAGGCCATTTAGTATTTGCAATTTTTCTACACTAGAAATTGTAGTCGAAATTCCAGAGTCATAAAATAGAAGGGAACTTTCTGAATCAAGAGACCACTGCAATAATCTAGAGGAAGAATAGTAGGGCTTAAATGTAAGGGAGAAGCCAAGGGAATGTGGGGAGGATGAGATGGAAAGGAGAAATGTGAATGAAGTGAAATAAAAATGCTGTGTGTGTTATTAGAGGGAGGGCGTGAGATTACTCTGTTGTTTCTGATTTGCATGTCAAAGGAGAAAGGTGTCATTAAGACCTGGATGCAGAAAATGGAGCAAGATTGAGAGTGGGAAGAATGATAATGAAGTGAGTAGATTAGATTAGAACTCTTTGAAGAGAGCTCAGTGGAAATGTGATTTGGGAATTAAACGGTGGCTACAGGAGGTATAATATCCTTGAGGGAGAAAATAAGAGAATTAGCAAAGGAAAAAGGTTACCAACATTTAGAAAGAGGAACAAACACAAATGATGAAGCAGACATGGTCACGGAGGTGAGAAAATAAACATTTGGTGCTGAGAAACCAAGGTTAGACACTGAGGAGCTGAGGGGGCTCCACAGACCGAATGGGGCAGGCAGGGATTGCACTTAGCTTTCTCATGGATGTTACCATTGAAAGATTATTTTATATCTTTTCCAGTATATTTTAGTGGAATATAGAACTGAAAACCAGATTGCAGTGGGTGGAAAGAGCAAATATGATGTGAGGAACATAAGACAGGAAATATGCTCTCATATTAAAAGAATCACACACATACACCATAAAACTTGTTCTCTGCAAAGGAAAACTAGGGTGACATAGTGAAGGAAAGTTAGGTTGGAGAAAGAATGTACCATTTTATTGTTGCAGTACAATAAAGGTTTTGTTGTTTTATTCATCAATAGGTAAATATTTTTGAATAACTAATATGTACCAGGTACTATATAAAATTGATATTATACTATATATGAGATTGTTATGTGGCATTTTCCTTTAAAATTCAAGAGTATCATCGTATGTGATTTAATAAGAATTTAATAAGTAGAGATTGTAGACAGATATGGATAATAGATATAGATTTGGTATATATTAGTGTTTTACAATACAGTTATATAGGTATTTTATATACCTAACATGTTTCAAATTTAATAAAATTAAGTTTGAATCTTTGTACATGTCTTTGAGTAGACAACTAAAAATAGTTACTGCTGAAGGATGCATGTTTTTTTTTTTTTTTCTTCAAAAAACCTAGGGAGTCATTTTATATTGACTCATCGCACAACATCTATAAGGCATACCAATCCCCATTGGTTTTCTGGGTCTTGATGCCAAGTTGCTAAGCAGAATTCCTTGCCCTAATGCCTGGAGAAGCTTTTATAACTATCAATGCTTATCAAAACATCGGCATATTGGGGTGCCTGGGTGGCTCAATTATTTAAGTGGCTGACTCTCTATTTCAGCTCAGGTCATGATCTCACGGTTCGTGGGTTTGAGCCATGCATCAGGCTCTGAGCTGAATGTCTGGACCCTGCTTGGGATTCTCTCTCTCTCCCTCTCTCTCTCTGCCCCTCCCCCATTTGTGCCTGCTTTCTCTCTCTCTCTCTCTCAATACAAATAAATAAACATTAAAAAACCCAGAAGCATATCAAGACAACAACTGAATAGGTTATAGCAATTTACATACCAAGCAGGATTATGCAAACTGTATAGTTTTTCCCTTCACTGGGTCCTCACACATTTCACTGAGGAAATAAACCTTTGTATTTTTATGGGGTTTCCATCCCACACTTTGGCACACATATGTCTTAGACATCTAGATTGTCTATTCCTCTCTGCCCTTGGGGACATGTCAGCATAAGGTAGTCACTCCAAAAGGCCAGCAACCTGTCCTGTTGCAGAATCAGATGGAAGAACTCTGAGGCCTAAATCCGAGCAGAAAAGAGGGTTGATATAAATAAACCTGAGGCAAGAGCATGCATTTCCCTGAGTGTGCTGTTTATTTTCCCAAGTTTGGGAAAATAAGGGCAGTCACGGGTGAGGACCGAACTGAACCGGCTTCACCTCACTGGGTAACTTCCGCAGGTGAGATGCTCAAGAAAACCAGTAACAGATCTGATGTAACGGCGGGTGGTCCAGCTCTCAGGGAGACTCAGTTCACTTAGGTCTCTCTCGTTCATCTCTCCTCTTCCCATTTCGTGTATCACGGCTTTTCCGCCTCTCAGAGGCCTAATGTTTTCTGTCCAGTCCCCTCCGCTTTGCATAATTGTCTTGACAATGCTGTGGATTCTATTTAAGCAATTCATTGGGACCAAACATTCATTTGATTTAGTTATACTAGATCTGCTGTGGCCCGGTATGAACTAGATAGTTCCTAAGTCTCCTCCTGCTTTTCCCATGGAGTTCAGGTAGTGAACAAGTCATGGCCACTTAATTCTACCACACTGTGGAGAGTCTGCCTAAGGGTCTCAATATTTGAAACCTTCATGTCCTCAAAGAGCGTCCATCGGTAAAAGCAGAAGTTTACCCAAACCATCCTGGCTTATTTTAATGTAGCAATTTTTGATAATTATTCATCATTTTTTCAAGTCTTGCAAATACTAAAACCAGATAGAATACCAGATAAATAGGCATGAAACAGGCTTTCTCCAGGCAAACCAGAAATGCAGGTACACTATCGAGTTGATTCAGAATTACTAATGCCTCTGAGCACCTGGGCAGGAACAAATGAAAAGCATCTGTGAAACAAGATAAAATCCGGGGGTTCAATTTTTTCTACACATAATTTTTCAAATACCTGAAGAGATAAGACAAACTGAGGAGAAACTAGCAGAAACAAAAACCAACAGAAAAAGATCCATAGGAACCACAGGTAATGGAATTAGAAAACACAGATTATAAAATAACTAAGCCAAGTATGAAAATTTTTCTCAGGAAAGTTAATACAATAAAAATTCACCTAACTGATTAAAAAACAAACTGTTTTATAAAAAAATAGACCAAATTCAGAACAAAATGGATAAATTTAATATAATTTAATTATATTTTCTTTCTATCATTAAACTATTCCACTATCATTTGGTATTCAAAAAGCTTTAATCTCTCTTGTAATTTCTTTGTATTTAGTATCTCCATTTAGCATCTCTTTTCATTTTATTTTTGATATTCTTCAGTAACACAAAAATCTGTGCTTTTTCAACTTTAAGACTATATGACCCATTCTGAAAAATTATCAGCCATACTCCTTTTTTTTGTGTGTGTGAGAGATGGAGAGAGAGAGAATAAGTGGATTAGTAGGGGAAAAGGGAGAGAGAGAATATTAAGCAGGTTCCATGCTCAGTGCAGAGCTAATAGCTGGGCTCCATCTGGCTACCAGAGCCGAAATCAAGAGTCAGATGCTTAACTGACCCAGCCACCCAAGCGCCCAGCCATAGTCCCTTCTAATATCATCTTACCTTCATTTTTTTCTGTTGTGTCCTCATAAAATTCCTTGTAGATTAATACATAATATTTTTGATAAAAACAATTCATAACAATAACAGCTATCATTACTGTACTTTAAAAATATGCCTAGAACTATGTAAGCATTTTACATTTAACTCTTGAGAATCATTATTGGAATCTACAAAACATAGATTAAGCAATTGGCTGATGATCACGTGTTAGCTCTTATGCCACCTTTGGGTGATTTTTGTTTTCCATTTTGCATACAATTTACCCAATGCAAGTTTAATATTTATTTCAATTGGTAGAATTTTTATGACTTTCTGTTCTGTTCCTTTTCAAATGCGCATGCTTTACGAGATGCTCTATCAGCACTTCATCAATTCCATTCTTTAGTCATCTTTCTGGACACATGAATACGCATATTTTAAAGCACCTCGCATGTTACTATATTACCTGTTTCTGGAGTGTCATCTCATATTTGTTTCATCTACAGATTCTTTGTCATTGAGTTTGTTTCTTTTTTGCTTTGTAACTTAAAACTGTGAAGTAATATTCAGCAGGTTTTCTTATCTATGAGATTCTTTGTCCTCTGAGACATCTATTGACATAGATTTACATACAGAAATGAGAGACATTTTGAGTGTCTTTTGCCCGAAATATCACTCTATTGTGATATCATATGCGAAACTAATTATGTACAATGTGTCAATATCTTGTTACCTGAATAACACAACATGCATATGGATACATAACGGCACATGGCATATCTTGAGTTTGTCCTTACTTGTCAGTGACATTTTAACCACACATAAAACCCAGCCCCAAGTTACTCACTTCCTTGACAGATCACTAGGCCAACGGCTGCATTTATTTGAAACTGTCTTACATGAAATGATCTGCCTTTTCTTGGAGTTTCAGCTCCAAAGTACAGAAGAAACTTTTGGCTCAGCATCCTATCTTATTTATTAGTCAAAGCCCTGCCCAAAGGAAGTAGCCCATTTCAATACTCCCTAAAACATTTGTCTCCACTTTCTCCTATACAATGGCACTCTTTCCTTCTTCATTTCCAATATGTGAGAATTCCTTTTTTGCTGACGTATGCATTGAAAATATCCTGTTGTGGGTGTCTGGGTCAAGAGCGACTGACTTTTGATTTCTCCTACAGTTCATGAGTTCAAGCCCTGCGTCCGGCTCTGTGCTGGCAGTGCAGAACCTGCTTGGGATTCTCTCTCTCTCTCTCTCTCTCTCTCTCTCTTCCTCCCCTTCATGTGCTGTTTTTCTCTCTCTCAAAATAAATAAATAAAATAATTTTTAGTGAAAAAATTAAAAAAATAAAATAAAATATCCTGTTGTATTTCATATTGATTTCACTGTGTTTGGAGTATGTCTCCAGTCCTCTTTTCCAGAAGTTGAACCTGTTGAATGGAATACTGGAAAGACAGTTCAATATCTTGTCATTTTGATTCATGGCTCAGGGAAATCTACCTGTATATGACCACCTACACTGTGGAATGCACTAGGCTCACTGGCAAGCCCTCTCACTGAAAAAATCTACAATTTCTCTCTTGCTTCTTGCTTAATACTTTTGACTTTATAATAGTAAGAACATTTCAACAAAAAGTTTTTTAATGTTTATTTATTCTTGAGAGAGACAGACAGACAGAGAGTGAACGAGGGAGGGGCAGAGAGAGAGGGAGACACAGAATCTGAAGCAGGTTCCGGTCTCTGAGCTGTTGCACAGAGCCCAAAGCTTGGCTAGAACCCACAAACCATGAGATCATTACCTGGGACAAGTGTCTGAGCCACCCAGGTGCCCCCAGTAAGAATATTTCAATCAACCACATTTTTGGTACCACATTTTGGGTACTTCTGGGGGGAGGGGACAGTGAATGGAATGAAGAGCTCAAGAATGGCCAGTTCCCATAAAGAGATTATTGCCACATTACCATGTTCCTCCTTCTATTCTTTTTCTAAACTGTGGGGTGATAAGATAATATAATAAGATAAGATGAGATGATTGTTTTTTATTTGCAAGTCTGAATTAGGTAAAATAAATTATACTAGACCAGTTTCAAATAGTTTTCTATAAATTCCTAAGATAATTCAGGGTGTTTTCCTTAAGATAAGTTTGCCTATCTCTCCAGGTATTACCATATTATCATTTATTATTATTAAAATAATTATGCAAGTCAGAGTATTCCCCAACAGATTATAACTTCTGAGAATACATTGGCAGGCACAGAGTAATTCCATAATAAATAATATTTAGTAATAATTAAAATAATAATAACTCATGTGAGAAAAATAGTAACATTGTGCAATTGATAATACTTAAGATCATAAATGATCTTCAAAAGCACTGCTAGTAATTTAGATATGGCACATAAAGTCAGTATAACTTAAGGGTAATTATAAATCTTGGAATAATTCATTTGATTATGTTTTGGGGATGCAACATTTTTGTTTCTAGAATTCCTCTGTGACTGCTCTAGCTCTTTAGCTTATATTAGAAACTGACAGCTCATTAACAGCTCATTAGGAATGCTGTTAACTGTGCAAAAGAAATATATTCTGCATAGTAGATTCTTATTTGTGAAATGTATTGAAGTTTGGGTCAGATTCAGCATTTCA
This sequence comes from Paguma larvata, assembly GCA_030068075.1. Taxonomy (NCBI): domain Eukaryota; kingdom Metazoa; phylum Chordata; class Mammalia; order Carnivora; family Viverridae; genus Paguma; species Paguma larvata. The sequence goes on along the minus strand of CM057829.1, from coordinate 60,232,172 downwards.
GGGAGAATAAACATCTCTGCCTAGCAGTGATGAAAAAGCACATATATGCAGGGTTAAAATGAGGGAAAAAGTGCCACAAGTTTCAATATATTTCAAAAAATATTCCAACGTGACATACTTTCTTTTTCTGCTACTTTTTCCTCTGACTGCCAATTTATAGAAGTTTCCTGTCAATCACCACTTCCCTTCAAACCACACAGTTATCATTCATTCCAATGTCCTAATTATAAAATCATTTTATTTAACCTTTGGAGATTTGGAATTACTTGTCAATGGACAAAGTCAAGTCACATTTTATGAATAAACACATGAAAAGAAGATTATTAAAATAGCTTTTAAAAAAGTAAAGAACAAATTGATCCCAAAGTTTTAGATTATTTTTTCCTTTAAAAAATATGTTATAAGAAAAATCAAAACCAGAAGAGTAAATCACTAAAGACAGAAACAAAAACAAAGACAGAAAAAAATGAGCAAAATCACTTCCACTGTTGACTTATACTTGTATTAATGTTCCTAGTATGTAAGAAGAGCATAGTGGGTGTATAAGTATATATTCCACACACTGTTGCATTGCAGTCTTGACTGTCTTCTCCTGATTCTAGCTGCACCTGTCGGGCGAAGGCATCCGGCACTTAGATACACTAAGACCTTCAAGGCATAAGCTCAGGAATCACTACAGTTGTTCAGCAATACTGGAGCTGCTTGCTTATTTCCCCAAGGGGGTGCTCCATTCCTGGTATTGCAGTCCCAAGTGGATGCCTGCCATGGACAGAACAAGCTCCTATTCCATCTCCCTGCTCCAAAAATCCATTAATATATTGTCCTCAGATAGAGGATGTATCAGATATTAAACAGATAAGAACAGATACTACACTTGATATTTGCCAAAAGGCTGAAAAGTGAAGATCCCCAAATTGTAAAAAACACCCTGTGCTTTGAGCCTGACTGGGAATAGGGAAAGTATGGTTCATGAGCCAAATCCAGCCCATTACCTCTTTCTGTAGATAAAGTTTTATTGGAACACGATCACACTCATTCATTTTGGAATTATCTGTGGCCGATTTCATGCTCTAATAGTAGAATGGAGTAGTTGCAAAATGTACCATATGGCTCATAAAGCCTAAAATTTTTACTTTTTGACTTTTATTATTTTGTTGATCTCCGGTCAAATTGGGATAATTTTTTAATATCTTTAGATGTAAGCTATTTGAGTTACAAATAGTATATAGATATAGGGAAAGCCCACAAAACTAGCATCTATAACTTTAGCCTCTGGACACATTTAAATCTTTAGTTATAAGTAAATCATTGAGTGATTTATAAAGGTCAGATTATAATTATCATTTTCACTTTCTCTGTTTTTTATTACAACAGGGATGGGTGTCAGCTCACAACTGTAGTATGCAATAAGTGTACTTAAATTTTTTTTTTTTACTATAATCTCTATTTTGAACTCAAGGTCCTTTAAGGTAATAAAGCTTTAAATTCATTGTTTTAATTTGTGGATTTTCCTTATTTCACCATTCCCATGTCTAGTTGAGTTACAGAAGTTTTGGGAGAACTGGTTATAGATGTTGACTATTCTCTCTTCTAATTTGATCATTGTTTTTCTCTGGTTTTAGTTATTAATCCACACATGTGATTCCAGACCTAACCAACATTCTCTATGGCATTTGTTCATGGTAATTTAGACAGTTTATCATGAGACATTATTCTATCCTCTAGGTCTTTTCATGTCTATTGGATCTACTTCTATTTCAAGGCGATTTATATGGACTCGTGATTCATCTTGCTTTTCCCATAATCCTCTGTAGGAAGAAAACTACATAAGCCCCACTTATCTATTTTTACTCTATTCTTTTTTATTTAAGTTTTTGTGCACCCTCCTGGTGGCTCTGCTTGAGCATAAGGAGCAAAGACCCTTTCTAAGAACATACCAATGCTTTATTGTTTCCACTCTGTCTTCCTCCATTCAGTGGAAACCCTGCATTTCTCAAATCCCATTTTCCCAATACATTTATTTATGCCCAGTGGTCTTCTCCTGTGAGAGATAATGGCCTATACAAAAGAAGCTCAAAAAATGAGCACATATCAATATATTTTGTCACATCTGTCTGCAAAGCGAGGAGCCTAAGTATCGAGTCTGTTTAAATAAAGGTGAGAGGAAAAAAGGAAAACAAAACTGGGAAACCAAAATAGTAGTCTGTCAAAATTTCTGAAATAGTATTTCACTACACTGATCACTTGTGACTGTCATCTCAGATCTTAATCAAATCTTAATTTTATATATCAATATCTCTTGGTGCATATATATTATTGTTCCAGATAGATTAGCTTAAGGCAAAGTAACAATTAACCCTCAAATCTTAGTAGTGTGATGTGACATATGTTGACACCTTTCAACTGTATACTGTTGGGGTAGGCATCTATGCCATATAGCCTCTCAGGGCTTCTGTATAATGGCTGCTCTACCACTTTGAAATCCACCCTTTGAAACATGAGCCCCTTCTCTTCATCAAAAAGAGGCAAAGGGGACTAGAAAACAATGCATAGCCTTTTCTCTGCCTGGCCACATTATGAAATATATCACTCTAGCTCACTTATTATTGAGTACAGTTAGCGCACAATTATATATAAAAATAAATAGGCTGGAATTGAGCCTTCTCTATGTCTAGGCAAGAGAAATTTGAAATGAGATATAGTAGTATTTCCAACACAGGAAGTATTATGCGCTGATAAATTTCCAGCCTTTGTAAACTTTTGTATAGGGAATCTCCGGGATCATATTTTCAAACCATCTGATAAAACATATCACAATGCAAGAGAACAATTCTATCTTGGAAAGAGAGAAAAACATTTTGTCTAGTCAGAAGCATGTGAAGATAACTCCTCACTCTAAAGGAAACAATTGCAGAAGCATCCAGCATTTCTCCTCCAATATGTTCTACAACTTAGAATCTCAAGAGTCATTTGCAATCTATTTTATTCCCTTACTTGTATTACCATAATGAAGAGATAAGTGTTAATTGCAAAAATGAATGTCTTCAAGTTTTGCTTTTGCTATGTTAATAAAATGTATTCTTTAAAGAAAAAAGTTATGGAAACATGTGAATATTTAATGAATAATATCTATGCTATTGTTGCATTTTTCTCATGATATCTTTTATTTATTTTCATTAAATAGAAGTTCATAAAAAATGAAAAAGGCAAGTCTAGAGTCAAAGATCATATTGGCATGATATGCCCCCTCAATTAAATTTTTTTCTTAGATGAGTAGAAAGGAAGTGTCATTATATGAAAACATGAATTTTTCTTTATTTCAGAAGTTTTAAAAATTAGATATGCATATATGTCATATTTACAGCATATATAACATCTATAATGCATGTGTGTTCTAAATTTAATTTAGGAGAGTGATTTAAAAATAAGGTAAGAAATTAAAAAAGGTAAAAGAATAAAATTAAATTTTAACAAATGTAATAATTTTCTAATATGTGTATTCAAGGTAATCAGAAATGCACATTATTTTCTTATTTATTGATTTGAACCAAAGGATATGACAACGATTTTTTTTTCCAGAACAACGTTTTTAAAAGTTTTAGAGAAGTAAAAATAATGGTTGTAAGGAAGGATGTATCTATAGCTATGTATTATAGCTCCTTCAATCACAAGTCTATCACACTGTGGAAAAAAACAAAAAAAACATCTTTTTAGTTGGAAAGAGCATGTATAGTAAAAAGACTTGAGTCAGCAAATAAGCCACATGGCTGCAGAGTCCTGATTCACTTCCTTTCATTAGTTCCCCCTATCAAATAAACCGAAGTTTAAATTACCATCTTCAAAGTTTAATTTATTTTCTTAGTCAAGCAGTTAACCATATTTATAGAAGCCTGACAATTCTAGGAAAGAAAAGTGCTGATAGTAGCACCAATATGAGGAGAGTAAGATTTTGAAAACGTAAATTTTCATTTCAAATGCTAATGAAATATTTTTCTAAAAATGCATGTAATTATAATTTACCAAAATTTTAATTTTCTAGGAGCTGACCTATCAATTTACTTTTAATCAGAATTTCTCCTTCCTTTAATTATATAGTCATTTATTTAATCTAGATTCACAACTATATAACCCTACCTAAGTAGATGTAAGCTTAATGTTGGGAAATATTTTAAGCCTGTTGGAAGATGTCATTCTTTTTCTTTATTAAAAAAAAAATACATATTTTTTTTTTTGAGAGAGAAAGAGAGCGAGCAAGCTAGTGAACAGGAGGAGAGAGTCAGAGAGGGAGACACAAAATCTATAGCAGTTTACAGGCCCTGAGTTGTCAGCACAGAGTCAATGCAGGGCCCAAATCCACAAACTGTGAGGTCATGACCTGAGCCAAAGCTGGACGCTCAACTGACTAAGCCACTCAGGCGCCCCAGAAGAGGTCATTCATATGCACTTAACACTCGTAGGATGCACTTATTTTGTCATATATGTAATGTATTGCAGGGAATAAGCTCAGGGCATTCTTAAGCTTATTCCCCACATGATAATGTATATTTATAAATGTTTACATATTTATTTAAATACATATTTGTTATATTTTTATATATAAATTTATATATTATGTACATATACAAAAAATGCCCATGAATGTTGATGTCATTAGAAGCTTGGGTCATGATATAGTTAGTGTATTTTCTTTTACTGAAAGCAAGTAAGCATAAACTAAACTAACTGCAAGAAGCATTTTATTGATGGGGATTCTTATACTGGATGAGAATTTAAATTACATATCTTCTAAATAATTTTCAAATTATAAATTAATCTTTTAGAATCAAATCCTCCTCTAATATAAGAATCCCCATCAATAATACTTTTCTTAGAGTTAGCTACTTTAGGCTTACTTGCTTCCAGTAAGAGAAAATACACCACGTCATGACATTCATCTCTAAAGACTTTAACTTCATAGACATTTTTCTTAGATTGGGCTGCCTAGCAGCCCACTCAGGAGGTTTTTTCAATGTAGGATGGAAGAACCCCTGGAATCAACATCTGTGGGGAGGGAAAGACAAAGGATTACATAGATGAAGGAATTAAACTGGAATGTAGTTGCAGTAAGGTCTCAGCCGATGTGATGGAGATCCCTGGAGCTAGGATAGCCTTCCTAAATAACCCTGTCTTCAAACAGGGAGGCTCATTTTTTCCACCACTGTATAAACCAGTCACTGAATTTAGTGTCTCCTGGGCAGGGCTTATGACCACCATACAGCTGGTGTTTCTTGCACAGCAACTTGGTTGTGGTCTGTCAGCTTTCAACACATTCTGCAGCTGGGGGGATGGGAAGGGTCTGTGTGATCTACCAAAGATTTTACTCAGCTCAACCCTGGTTACACTTTGATCAATTTTCTTTTAGTAATAAAATGTTCAAACAGTGCCATAATGTTGTTTGATCTGCTTTACTGAGAAAACTTTTAAGAAGGTTAATGTGATAAACTCCACATACCACCTCGCCACCCCACCATTGCCGCTGGACCAGAGACCTCAGTTGATATGCATCTATTCTCTCAACTATTTTTCATTCAAGACTTTTCTTAACCCAGGCTGGTACCTCTGTGGAGGGATGATCAACAATGTCATTTCTAATGGTTTAAGTCCGCAGGTACCATGACCTTTTCAGGCAGGGCAAACACAATAGTTCATTTACTGCCAAACTTTCACCAAAGAATACCAAAATATGCCTCTAAGGGGTAACTGAAGAGCCAAATATCTCCCTCATGTCCTCAAGTTTTAGGAGTAGCTCAATCTTCTATTAATAACTGGCCAATTTTTCAGGAGAAAAGGATAACTCCTTTTCTTGCCTCATGGTGTTTTTGCATGAGAAGCCTGAGCTAACCAAGCAGTAGTCACAAACTAAAGTTACTAGAACTATTACTATGTCTCCTGGTGGAATCATTCCTCTTTAACAGTAAGCACCTCTAAACCCATAGAATTGGTAAGGGAAGTATAAATTCCCTAAGTAGGTAACTAGGTGTGATGGTTAGCGAGGCCATCCTACTTTCACCACTTGGTAGTCAGATCCAAGTTTTCTACTTGTTGGGCACATAGCATCGTATTAGAATCATTGATTTATTATCAAACCAGTCAACACTTCAGTTCCACCTTCAGAGGCCATGTTCTGCTCTATCTACTAGGCCAGAAGCTTCTGGGTGACACAATATTTGATATTATCATGGGTCTCACTGCCATGTGCCCAATTCCTTTGCTATAAGTTAGATCTCTTGGTCTGATTAGATGTTACATGAGATACTCCGTAAAAAAATCAAACATTTTATAAGTAATCAGATAGATTACTGCTGGCTAAGAGCTTAAGAGCAGGGAAGGCAAAGCTATACCAGGAACACATATGGATTTCAGTTAAGATACTAGGGTTTTGGAGGTCTGTCTGGCTGATTGGTCTCCTTGAAGGAAGTACCATGTCAGTGCATAGGTTTTGGTCTCTGCTGTAGGCAGTTTTGATATTCAGCAACAACAATAACTAGAGTTGAGTAGGGCCTAAATCATAGGGACTTTGGGTAGTCTATGTCCCCGTTCCTCGGTTACTCCAATATTGCTGTCCTTGTGTCAGTACTGAGACTGATAAGAAAAGCTGGCTGGTAGAGTCCTTCTGTTTACATGGTAGTTTTGTGTCTCTTCCCTTTCTTTATTAACATACAATATGAAGATCACCAAAGTTTGTGAAGCCTATGCATGTGTCTTTTCTCCAGATCTTTGTCCCTAGCATTACAGACTTCTTCCAGCCCTTCAATACACCAACCAAATATTCATTAGTTTGCAAGTATATATTCTTAACTCTGGTCATCATTCTTTTAACAAAACGTTGATGACAGAGAAAATTACCTAAAGATCTGACCACTGGGAGGATTGTGTCTAGACATTACCCTTCAATGCCACACATGTACGGACTATAGCACAACAGACTCCCATTTTTGTTTGCAATCACTGAGTTGAACCATTTCCTAACCAAGAGTAACCTATATACTCCTCAATCCATGGGTCATAAGGGACACCCACCTCCTTATCTGGCCCTAAGTGTGAGCTAGGGAAAAGTCAGAACATTCTCACTTTCATCCCTGGGCTTCTGTCTTTAGATGAGTTGTTGCTGGGTAGTGGACTTGGTAGGTTTAGTAGAATTCAAGCCACGAACGATTTCCAGCTCCATATTCACCTGATGCAGTCAAGTCCTTTTCCTCTCCCAAAATTCAGTAGCACTCCAATAGCAGTTTGTGACTAAGTATAATCCAAATAACTTAGATCTGCTGCACGGGCCCTTTCTTGCTCCTCGCTTCACTCAAAGCTGGCAGCCTTCCATCACTAAGAAAAAAAAATGTGTTGAATCTATATTCCCAAGTGTGGAATTGCCATTGCAATCTTGCTGTTATAATTTGGCACTCATTACATTAATTACGCTCCAACTCCATTGCTTTTAATAATTAAGCATCAGCATGAGTCCTCTAATATTTTGGGAATTTTTCATTCCCATTGCTATCTGGAAGCCTATCTCTCAACTCTGACTAGCTGAAAAAACCCAACACCAAGTTTCTCTGTGATGCTATTGCTTCTTTCTCAAGTAGAGTACTTTGATAAAGTCAGACCACTCTCAGAATCCAGGGACATGGTCAGGTCAGTTCGTGAGTGTTCAGACCTTACTTAAAATATCCACCCCTTTCTCTGAATCTTTTGATCATTTCTTTCATGTTTACCAAGGTATTTCTCTCATTTCTACATAATTTAGTGTTAGTCATCACATTTTATAGACTTCCAAAAATCATTCTAGTAATGTGTAAGCAGTTTCTTGGGGTTTTTTTTTTTAACATAGTAGTAATGATTCTATCCAGGAGAATAATCCCAGGTCAATAAACTCTTCTTGTTATAACTTTATATTCTGCTCCCTCATGATCCAGCACCTCAGAATCCAGTCCACTGCATACTCTCCAGGCTCCTCTTGGTACATATTGATCAGTTCCTACAATTACTTTGAAATATACTTTCTTTTCTCTCTTAAGAAAAATGAGTTTATTTCTTTTGAGACATATAGAGCATGAGCAGAGAGGGAGAGAATCCCAAGCAGGCTCCACACTGTCAGCACAGAGCCTGATGCAGGGCTCGATCCCATGAACCATGAGGTTGTAACCAGAGCCGAAATGAAGAGTCAGACTTTTAACCTACTGAGCCATCCAGGCACCCCTTGTTTCTTTTATCTCTTAAAAGGTCCAGCATTTCCCTAGGAAGATGTTATGGTTAATTAACTCTAATCATTCTGATGTCCTGGAGGGGAAATAGGAGTAGATTGAGAATGGAGTGCTCATCTCTTGCAAGTCAAGGACTATGATAACATTTCCCTCAAGTAGGGGAGTACTAGGCTTTAAGAGAAAATGGTGTGCACTCTTCCCCCTTCCCCACCTGGAGAGTTCACAAGGATACAGGTATTTGAGGTTTTCCACTGTCCCCACACCATTTCTGAGGGTATCATTCCTTCTCCATCAGGGCCCCAATCTCTGTGTGGCCAACTTGCTGAAGTTGAGAGCTCTGTTATCCTTATAATTAAGTTTCTGGCCTTCAATTTTTTCTACCCTCTGGCCCTAGAAGATGAGACTCTCTGTGTTGCCAAAAGAGACCTCTTGCTTTCAGATTTAGCTTTAATTTCACACCCTTAGCCTTTCATTTTCTTTCTCCACTACATCTATTAACCCAGCAACAGTCAACCAATTCCATAGTCCTGCAATAAACGCTTCCTCCTAACATCTCAAATGACTGTGGTATTGCTCCTACCAATGTACCCTCTTCAACTAGTTTTCCATCAGGATCACCACAGGGATAATAACCACTTACCAGCTATTTTGATCTTTTTATTGCCAGTCAGCCATTAGATGATCGACTTCAAAAATCTAATTTTAGAGTCTACTTTTTTGGACTACTTCTGACATCAGTAATCTTGGGTCAAGTTTCCAGGGATTAAACTCTGAGATAGAGATTAGTATGTAGGAAATTATTAGGGGCATCCTAATAATCATCACCCATGGGAAAATGAAGGAAGTGTGATTAGGCAGAAAGAGGAATTAAACTGTGAAACAGTCATAGCACAAAACTCTCAGTCAACCTCAGGGAAATCTGGAGCTGGGCCTGCCCTTTGAAACAGTCCAACACTGAAGATAAGTAGCTGGGCCTCTAAATTCTTCCATATAGACTGGCTTTTATATGTCTGCCATAGAATGCAGGCCGAACGTGGAGTACAGGGTGACATTATAACAGAAGTTATAGCTTTATTTGGCTGAAGGCAATTTTTGGAAAGCTTCTCATTTGAGAGTGGTCATGTGCCTGGGGGATGTGTGCCTGGATACAGGATCTGTGTGGTGCATCATAGCTTCCATCCCAATATTCCAATATTCTTATTTAGATCATTCATCATGGTGTGCGATATATTGTTTTTCCTTATGCACACACATGCACACACATTCACACACATGGCCTTAACTATGCCCCAAAAACACCATGTAAATGACAGAATATCTGAGACCACCTGCTTCTGCATCTCTATCCTCCTAATTTCAGAGCTTATTTTACTCTGTTAGTTTCCTGATACTCCCTGCTAACGCAATCTCCATTTCTGGCACAATTAAAAAGGCCTAGCTCTGTATGATCTTAGATTTTAAGACTTAGAGGATATTTGAGTAAACCCATAAGCTATTTTATTCACGATTTTACAATGACATTTTTATAAATACTCTTTTTATCCCTTCATGATTTCCCATTCTAAAATTAGAAAAATGGAGCGTTTATATAGAATTTGGGAAAATATTAAAGCTGAAAACTAGAATATTTAGTGCATAAAAGATTTTCTTGGACTTATCAGGATTTTGGAGCCTCAGATGTACGGGCTTTCAAAGAGTTACAACAAATTCTTCCTATTTTATTAAAGACATTTGCACGAACAGAAGACATTGTTTTTAACAGTTCATAAGCTTCTGCTGTTTTTATACTATCTGAAGGCTGTATCATCTTTTAATGTCAATGCAGTTGGTTGCCATAGAAATTATAATGATGTCACTCACTATTTAAGTCTAGAAATAAACAGCAGGAACAGATGGGCATTTAAGAATGAAGGGCAGAGTTTTAATGCAAACGGTCCCAAAAACACAAAAATACGGCAGGTTAAAAATCACATGCAAAATATAAACCTACCTTGCGCAACATTAAATATTAGGATGTGTCTCCATAGTTAGCTATCTAGGTTGCTGGATTGAGATCAGGGTGTATGAGCAGAAGGAGCAGGAAAGACATTGGAGGAAAGACTGAAACAGAATCCTATCTAAACAGGGTTGTGACTGCATCATAGTCACAATACACGGATACAAATGCCCAGTAATCTCCAGCAGGATGGGACTGAGACAGACTGCAGAGAAATATGAACTTAATGTCACAGACGTTAGGGTGGGTGTGATGACAGCTGAAAAACAAAACAAAAATAAAACAAAAGCAAAAACAACAAAATAGTAATATATATGAGAACACATAGAAAATGTTTCTCAATCAAAGCCAGGAAACCAAAGAAGTAACTTGTATCTAGGTCTAAAATGCAACTAGAATTGCTTTAAAAATGCAGTTCTACAATTGCTATACTATTTACTTAGAGAAGATGTACAGCTATGTGTCTTATTATTATTTTTTAATTTTTTAATGCATATTTATTTTTAAGAGAGAGAGAGACAGAGTACAGGCAGGGGAGGAATAGAGAGAGGGAGAACAGAATCTTAAGCAGGCTCCAGGCTCTGAGCTGTCAGCACAGAGCCCAACAGGTGCTCGAACTCACAAACCTTGAGATATTGACCTGAGCCAAAGTTGGACACTTAACCAACTGAACCACCCAGGTGCCCCTATGTCTATGATTATGTACTTTGTCAAAAAAATTCTCCCCTTGACTTATAATTTTTACAAATTACTCAAAATATAACCATGGGCAACAGTATATAGGGGGTCACACTAAAATCAAACCAGATAAGTCAGCTAAAAAAGAAAAATAATACCAATTTAAGGCAATTTAAATAGAACTCAGACAACCCAGACCTTTCAGATACGTTGTTTTTAAAATATAGATGAGGGATTGTAAAAAGTCTAAGGATGTTTTCATCTGCAATTCCTTGTTCCGATTAGTTCTGTTTATCTGGCTAGAAAAATTTATTCAATGGTCACTAATTGTATAATTTGAAAATAAGAACTAAAAACAAATAAACAAACAAACAAAAAAAAACAAAAACAAAAAAACTACCTGCTAAAGAGACACATTGAGTTAATATGAAGAGGAAATCGCCATGAAAATGCAATACAAAAGTTATTTGGAAGACTATTTAAAAACAATTTTACCCGGCGCCGATTTTCATTATCTGATCTTTTTAAAGTTTGTACTGATGTATTTTAAGCAGAGGCAATCTGAGTCCTGAGCCTGTGGCAACAGGCATCCCTGACAGGTCATAGAGTGGCCACGGTTCAGTGTCCTTGGAATAAACTCGGGCACCATTGCAGCTTTGTTTCTGACGGCGTGTGCATCTTACCCCTTCCGTCTATTCTTAACAGATACTGTGTTTGTGTAAGGAGTGACCCACATCTACAGCCAGACTGTCCTATTGAGACACTGGGTTTCTGAGGAAAGCTCAGGAATATGAGCTCTCAAAATGAGCTAGGCATTTTGAGTTCACCTCTCCTTAATGATTCCAATGGTTTCATATTAAAAAGTTAAAAATATGTCAAAGGTTTTCTTATAAACTGAATATTTGTGTTTGCCTGAAATTCACATGTTGAAACCCTATTCTCCAATATGATGGTATTAAGAGATGGGCCTTTATTAGGAGATCATCAGGATTGGTTGAGATGATAAGGGCTGAGTCCACCTGAATGGTTCCAGTGTCCTGAGAAAACAAAAATTGGATAAAAAGACAGTATTTACCTCCTGATACATAAAATGTCTCCTTATATCACTTCTGTGAAACTACAAGCCTATGATTAGACTAATGATTTTTTTTACCTGATGAGGTAAAATCGAGGATAATTTTCACATTGTCGAAAGATGTAAATTAACTTATAGGTGGTTAACATACACACTAAAAGCTATTATCATGTAGCCACTGAGCCTCTGGTATCTAATTGAGCTGATATACAATTATACTGAATATAGGTAAGTCATTAGACAATGATATTCAAAATACTGGAATAAGCTTTTGAAAATTATAATGGTTTTCTCTTTTGAACATTTGTCAAAGAGAGATATCCATCTGTCCAAAAAGGTACAAGTAACATCCATTCTTACCCTTTTCCAAAAAAAGGAGGTCAGGTTTAATCTTCTGCTGACTTTCAATGCCATCCATAAAGCGGCCTTACCCTACCAACAAAAACTATTCACATATTGGTTGATTGATTTACAAACTATCAAAAATCAGCTTAGGTTGTTTTGCAGAGTTGTTTGCCCTCATTTTACATTTAATTAGAAACTGGGTGATACACTTACTTCTTCATTTTTGAAATAAGAATTTTCTTCCTTAATTTAAAATCTCTCCTTCCGTCCAGCCTCTCTTTGACTTCCAATCTACTCTTAGTGGAAAAGGTAGATTACAATTATACTTTCCACTTCCTAAATTCTCATTCACACATGGTAGATATACTGATAACCTAAGCACTGCATTTAATCTACTCCCAAGATAATTATACTTTTTTTTGCCTCCTATACCAATCTGCCACACACACATCCTTTCACTTATGTTTCACACTTGAGTGTATCTGTTTTCTACTTCCTTTTGTTCATCTCGTATCCTCTGTACTATCCACCTGCACAAATTTTTAGCTGCATGTAAAAAAAAAAAATCTGCCTTTGGAGGGTCTATGAACTCATGATACAAAGGACTGTATTAATGATTTAGATTTATTAATCTGTAAAGTAATATCCGAGATGAGATGCCATCCAGGGTTGAATTAACCAAGAATCCTCAGTGTGTTACAATGTTTGGGGGATATACAAGTGTCATTAATTATTTAGGAAAATAATATAATAGATGTCATATTTATAGTATGCCAACATATGTTAGATCATGGAAATTTGTAATCTTGAGAAAGGAATGGTCAAAAGATTTAGTGAACATTCATCATCATCCATGATATTTTTCTATGAACATTCATCATCATCCATGATATTTTTTTATGAGTAGTCTTACCTCAAACACTGAATTGAATTCAGATATTTGGAAGTAACAGACATCTAAAACTAAGTCTCTGTGCCAATTCAAGCATGGTAACTGTTCCCAGGAGAGTAAGTATAGCCTTTGATACAGGAACCGATTTTCCCTATCCTATAATGTGTACTGAGGCACTGGGGATGGGAGTAACTGTAAATCAGAGGATAGAAACCTTGTAGACAACACTAGTTATTGTGCATTGTCTTTCAGAGAATAAACAGCTTTTTGGGATTATCTGTTCCTTCCTACAGTCCCACTCTCATCCCCCTTTATATTATAAAAATCATCATTTTAAGAATCTTTGTAGTTGGGAAATTGTATTGGATGGATTCCAAAATATGTTGATGGAAAAGAGATATTAGCATTCTCAGAATTGGATCGCTGAGAAACAAAGAGATGTGTAAATTAGTCACTTTATTAGCAAATTAAATAAGTTTTAATTAGATTTTTTCCAAGTTAAAAATTGTAAGAGCAGACTTGAATATCAATGTAATGTACCAGTATTAATAAATGCTAACACACATGCACATGTGTACACACGAACTAAACATGAAAGAAAATAAGTAACAAAAAACAGGAAGAGCAGAAGCCAGTCACGCATACAGATATCTATTAGACGGGTCAACCAAGTCATGAGTTAGTTCTTTCAAAAGAGAAACACACTGCTAATAGTCTTGTGGTACTGACCAAGGAAAAAAAACGATGTAGCACAAACAATGAACAGAATGATTTGAAAAGTGGAAATAACTTTGTAACTAATATAAGTAACAAGATAATAAAATTATAATAATATGAAAATAGACAAATTACTAGAAACAATATACTGTGCTAATGACTATTAGTTAATCCTCCTAATCAAACTCTTTTTCTTGACAAATAGCTAAACCAGATATGCGGTGTGGAAGGGCTATGTGACTGAATCCCAGTAAATTAAACATGATGAAAGTATTTCATTTCCAGGTTGATCCCACAGAATCAGTGCTCAATCACTTATGGTTTCATGCAACCCAGCTCCATATATTATTGGTGGCAAAGCCATAGGAAAAAGGGCGTGGGTCCATGAAATCATTGATTAGAAGAGAACCACCTGAAAACCAATGATATCCATTCACAATTTTACACAAACATTAAGTTAACATATTTTATTAAGATGTTGAGATCTAATATTTAATTCTTAAGCAGCTATTATACTTCAACGGTGTACTTTAATATTTTTTAATTAATATCATTACCAAAACTTTCTGTGAAATAAATAGCATGCCTGAACAGATAGTAGGAAATAAATATCATGAGGAAAACTAATTTGAGAAATACTCCAAAATCATTTTTCTTAATAGTAAATTCCACTGTGCACTCAAGAAAAAAAAATTCTAATAGTACATAAAAACCTAGAGAGAATAAAATACATATTATACTCTCTAATTTGTCTTGGGAGGCCAGTAAAACTTGGATTAAAAAATATCCAACATGAATACTATCCACTAGTAAAATTATAGTCTAATATCATTCATGAACATAAATTTACTACCTTTAAAAAACAAATATATCTTACTGCTAAGCTAAAAATAGAAGTCGATAGAGCTAAAATTAAAAAGATATCTACCAGAAATTTGCAGTCACCATCATACTTAATGGGGAGGTATTAAATGAGGTGATGGTGTGTTAATTAACTTAATTGTGCTAATCCTTTCAAAATGTAGACATATATTAAATCATCATTTTGTACTTGATCAATCAATGAATCAATACTTCCTGACTGAAATTGAGAGGAAGGTAAAGATTCACCAAAATTACATTTTTTTTGACATTAAGTCAGAAGTTTTAATTAGTGCAAAAGAAAAGGGAAAGGTATGTGTCTATAATGATTGTAAAGGAAGGTGACATGATGATGCTTGTAGCAAACACGGAGGTTCAAAAGATGAAGTTTGAAGATTGATAACAGTTTACCAAGTTTATCAACACAAATCGTTATACCCAGTATTTCATTTTCACATAGTAACTAAAACAGAAAAAGAGGCATTTAATAAATAAAATAGCATAGGACAAAGAAATTGTTTGGATATAAATAGAAAAAATGTATTCAAGGCATATATGAAAAATTTATAACACTGACAAGTTTATTTTATTGAGATAAATTACAAAAGACCTAAATATTTCACTGAAAGATATTAAAGAGCCTTAAATAATGAAGCTTATAACATAGTCATAGGTGATTATGTTTCAGTGTTGTAAAATTTGTCAACTATCCCTATATTGTTCTACACATTTAAATTTCAAAGTCCTAATAAGATTTTTGAAATATCCAGAAATTGACTTTAAGATTTATAAAAAAAGTATAATGGTTTTATATAGTTAAGATAAGAACAATAAGCAGAAAAGATTTTCATAATCAAGATTTATAATAGAGCTATAGTATATAAGTCACTTTAGTATTGGTGTATGTCTAGCAAATAGAGAAGTGGAACTAAAATATAAATATAATCATTATGAACGCTACTTGGTAAGTTGTTTATAATAAGCTGGATCTTCAATAAAGTGGAAAACAATGCTTTCCTTCCATGAATAGTGTTGGAAAATAGGATATCCGTGTATAAAAGATGAAACATGGATCCCTATCTTCACTATATTAAAATATTAAGTGTAGATAGATTATAAAACTAACTGAAAAAGCAAATTAAATAAAAGGGTAAATTACTATAAGTGAGACTGAAAATATAATCCTTGTGAATATTTTCATAACCATGCAGTACGAAGATTTTTTATAATGTATAAATTACATCAATCAATAAAGAAAATAGAACAGTGAGAATTAAATTAAGAAATTGTACCTGTTGAAAGACACCTTTAAGAACATGAGATAATAAGCCAAAAAATATAAGCTTATATTTGTAATTCTTCTCGGCATCACTGGACTTCTACCCACAAAATACAAACAAACAAAGAAAAAAACTCTTTTAATTGAGGAGATAGACATTGCAAAAATAAAAAAAAAGAAAAAATGAGGCAGGTTTTGAAAATATTTATTCAAAGTGCCAATTAAGTATACTAAAACAGGCTCAGATCATAGTTAATAAAAATAAAAAACAATGATTAGAAACTCTGCCTAATAGAAGGTCTAGAATACTTCTGACTGTATTAATTGTGGGCAAAATGTGGAGCTACAAGAAGTCTGATGATATCATAAACTGATAAAAATATTTTTGGAAGTAAATTATTTCTTAGTAAAAAAATAACTATACCTTACAATAAAGATGTGATATACACAAGAGTGAGTTATGTGAACATATGCAGGAAAACGATATATAGGCATATTTAAACCTACTTTGTTTGTAAGAGTTCATAACTAGAAACAATCCAAATATCCTTGAACAATAGAATGGAAGAATAAATGGCAGCACAGTCAAATAATGTAATATTATACAACAGAGAAAAGGTGTGTGCTAGTGCTGTAGCCAACAATTATGAATCTGCAAACTAGATATGAAATAGAAGTAAGGCATAAAGGAATACTTGTTATATGATTTCGCTTATAGAAGTGTTCACATACAGGCAAAATAAAATAATTTGTATTTTAAAATGGAATGCATTTTCAGTTAGAAAACTAAAAAGACAAACAAGGAAACAAGCATTTATTTTTGGGTAAGTACAACAGAACAACTTGATGAATCTAGTTAATCCATAAATAATCCATAATATAAAGCTCAGAAATGGAGAAGCTGTGAAGAGTTGGTGTGGGCAATAATATTCATTTTAGCGTAGCGCTGGTCTGGATGATGGTGGAAGCTCAATTTTTTTTTTTATAAACAGAATATAATAGCATGAATCTTAAAAATATAAAATAATAATATACCTAAGAAAAGTGGCTTAAAGGAGAAATATGAAGTATCTGGGTGATAATTTTCTCATTTTTTAAAACTTAAAAATATGATAATTCTATTTTTTAAGTTTTGAGGAACTGCCAACCTATTTTTCAGAGTGGCTGCTCCAGTTAAAACCAGAATTACCATATCTTCCAGTAATTCCACTACGGGGTCTTTACTCAAAGTAAATGAAAATACTAATTCAAAAAGATATAGGTATCTCTATGCACATCTCAGCATTATTTTCAATATCCAAGATAAGGAAGCAACCCAAGTGTCTATAAACAGATGAATGGATATAGAAGATTTGACGTATATCAGCCATAATACTGTTCAATATTATAATAATCATAAATTATTATATATAGCATATAATATATAATGATTATATATTGAAATAATAATATATTATATATTTTATAATAACTACATATTATTTATAATGATAACAGTAAATTATAATCATATATAATAATATATAATCATTTTATATAATGAAATATTGTTCAGCTCATAAAAAGTAATAATCTTGCCATTTACAACAATATGGACAGATATAGAGTATAATGCTAAGTGAAATAAGTTAGTCAGAGAAGACAAATACCATATGATTTCACTCAAATGTATAATATTAGAAAGAAAACAAATGAGCAAACAAAAAAAGAAAAATAATAATAGACTTTTTAAAAAAGTTTTTCTAACGTTTATTTATTTTTGAGAGACAGAGCATGAGCAGTGGAAGGGTAGAGAGAGAGACAGAGGCAGACGCAGAATCTGAAGCAGGCTCCAGGCTCCGAGCCATCAACACAGAGCCCGACGTGAGGCACAGACTGCGAGATCATGACCTGAGCTGAAGTCGGTCGCTCAACCGACTAAGCCACCCAAGCGCCCCAATAATAAACTCTTAAATACAGAGAACAAACTGTTGGTTATCACACGGGAGGTGGGGAGGAGGGCTGAACAGATAAAGGGGATTAAGAGTACACTTATCTTGCTGAACACTGAGAAATGTATAGAATTGTTGAATCATAGCATACACTTGACATTAATACTGCTATACTTGAAATAAAAAGAATAGTAGACATAAAAGCTAATAAATATAGTAATTGATATACAAAAATTCTATAAAGCTTCAAAATACATAATACCGTGAAGATAAACAGAGAAGATTAAAAAGAAAAAAATAAACAGCAAAGCAAAAAAGAAAAAAAATGAAAGAACAGGTTACTGCAAATATGGTCATTCCTATAAAACATAAATGTACATAGGATGAATGTATCCAGTTAAATTTTAAAAATAGATTTAAAATATTTGTAATATTACAGACTTATACAACACAGAGTAACTCAAAATGATGGAAATTAAATGTTCAGCCAAATATATGACAAAAGCATGGGGACAAAAAGCAAAGTTTGATTTCAAAGCAAAAGTAATAGATAAGAAAAAGAAAAGGGGTACTAAAACATAATAATCATGAATATATGGTAACCATAAAATTGAATATGAAAATTCAAACCCTGTAAGAAATAAATGGAGAAATAGAGTAAAATACAAGAGAGATAAGAGATCAACTGGGTACATTTTTAAACTGTATAGAGAACCCAATTATCAAAACGATAAGTCTGATCTATAGATTAATTTAAACTCTGTATGAATTGAAAATGGAGAATATTACTCTCTTTAAGAGTGCATGAAGGGGTGCCTGGGTGGCTCATTTGGTCAAGCCTCTGACTTCAGGCTAGGTCATGATCTCGTTATTCCCAAGTTCAAGCCCCACGTTGGGCTCTGCTGACAGCTCAGAGCCTGGAACTTGTTTCGGATTCTGTCTCTCTCCCTCTCTCTCTACCTCTCCCCCACTCATGCTCTATCCCTCTCTCTCTCAAAAATAAATAAAACATTTAGAAAAAAATTTTAAAAAAAGAGTGCATGGAAATATTGTAAAAGTTATAGGACAAATAGAAAATAGCAACAATTACAGAAAATAATATCACATTCCCTTATGAAAATTAAAAAATGTGTTAATAGTAAAAAGAAAAAAAGAACGACCAATAAAATTCAAGAGAAATTTAAACACAAATTGCAGAATACAGATAATATTTGCAATGAACATGCTAATTTCCCCCAACTGCTGGCTATGGCTAAAGATGGCTGATGACAGTTGTTTGGCTAACTATAGCTAAAGATATGTTTAAAAAGCTAAAGTCTTACATTGCTAAACCAGAAAAGGAAAACGTTGTGTATTGAATAAAAATGGCAATAAATAATAATAAAATTAATGTAAAACAGAAGAAATAATGTAATAAAAATAAAAAGTACAAAATTAGAAAAGGAATAAAATGGCAAACTGTATGTTTTGCAAAGAACCACCTAATTTGTTTGTTAAAAATATAATGCAGATACGCCAGTAGCTAATCTAATCAAGAAACATACCCTCCATGTACCAAATTGAAAAATTGCAAACGAACAAGAAAAAGTAAACACAAATACAAGAGAAATGGAATTTGAAAGAAAACTGACATATGAAAAGACCAGTACATTTTCAATGCAACGCGTGATCTCTCTCCCTCACACCCACACCCATTCCTGCCACAGACACAGATATTTCAAAAGTAAGTTTAAATAAAATTTCTCAAAATAGATTATGCCAATTATCCATTTAAAATGTGCTGTGGAGTCTTCTATTAAAGTTGTAGCCTTGGACTAGCAGCTTTGGCCCCTGTAGGCAGTTTGATGGGCCTGCTTAGACTCTTCTGTTTCAACAAGACATCCTGGTAATTTGTATGCACATGACGGTATGAGAAGTCCTGTGTCAGAGCAGTAGTGCTCGGCACTGTTTATACATGCGAATCACCTGGAAAACTTGTATGACAAACAAACAAATAAGCAAGCAAGCAAAAAACAGGGAAAAAGGCATTCGGCTGTGGTTCTTAAACCTAAGATTATGAAATTGCTATGGTGTAGCTCCCAGGCAGTAACAAATAAAAAAAAAAAATATTGTTCTAGTTTGGAGAACCAGACTTTGGCATACATATCAGGTATGAGTTGTGTATAAACATAAAATATTTTTGTTTTTGTTAATAAATGATATCAACATCATGTGCTACGACCATATGGCTGGATAGTTGTGGGGAAATTTTTAAGTTGCCAATTAACATATCTCATCTTTTGTGGTAAATTAGCATTATCTGGTGATTTTGTACTGTAATTTGATTATGAAAAATTTAGTCACTATATCATTTTTTATTTCAGTATTAGAGTTTCCTTGCTGCATGGGGTTATTTCCCTTCCTTTTCCTTCTGGTCTCACTTTTCCAGGCACAAAGTTCCCCTGAGTCTAACACTCAACTGTGGGAGGAAGGAGAAAAGAGGAAGGTAGGTGGTAACTTTATGAAGGTTATTAACTACTAACAGTTCCTGAAGAGTCTGGATCTGTCCTGAGACTGAGTGCTGGTGGCATCATCAAGTTCCTGCATCCGTAGCTCCCAGACACCCTTCCTGAGCTCTGCCTACCTTCCTGGTGGCCGTTGCCTGCTGCAGCCTTTTTCTCTCCTCACCCCGTAGCAGCAAGGCTATTCCTTGGACAGCTGCGAAGGGTGCTGGCAAGCAGGCTGGAGCCATGCCTACTTCAGTTATACTTTGCATAGACCCGATACATGCCAGAACCCTGTCCATGCAAGCAGAGAGTGCAAGCTGTCTCCTGGCATCTCTCGCCCTGGTCTTGGCTTTCCTTTACTTCGAGTTATGAAATTCTAGCAGTTCTCTGGACCAGGAAGTTTCGAATGGATACTAAGACAATCTGTTTTAATGGGCCTCTGTGGGAACTTGAAACTCGGTGATAGAAACCATACCTTGCTGATGAATACTGAAGGACAGTATTAAAATCTGGAACCCTTGTCTCCCATGAAAAACACATTTCCCTCATCTAATGACCTCTTTATATGGCAATGAGGCAGGGGACAGAGGTGTTGCCACGCAGACAGTGCAGTGCAAGTCCTGCAGTGTGGTTTCTACTGCTCGAGTGGGCTTTGTTGGAATTTAGAAACTAAATTTTGTCAGTTAGCTCCAGAGCAAGTAATCTCAGTCAAAACCAGCATGAATCATAAAGCAAATAAAATACTTAGTTTTGCTGTTGGAAGTTTTTCCCAAACATATATAATTTATATTACCCATTGCCCATGAATCTTAATCTTTTAATGGGGTGATTCTAAGATAGTGCTTAATATTTAACCACTAAAACTGTGCTAAACATACTTATGAGCAACACATGGAAACACATACCACTCTTGTTAAGTTTGTCTAAAGAAATTTGACAAAAGGAAAAAACAGGCATATATTTTGAAAAGAAAAAAATATTATATCAACAGGTTATAGACCTGTAGAAAATTTAAAGATAATTTAAAACTAAAATATTATGAGCACCATATTAAATTCAGTTAAGGGAACCTGGGTAGCTTTGTCAGTTAAGCATCCATCTCTTGATCTTGGCTCAGGTCATAATCTCACTATTCATGGGATAGAGCCCCACATGGGAGGCTGTGCTGACAGGCTCCCAAGAGCCTTCTTGGGATTCTCTCTCTTTGTCTCTCTGCTCCTCCCCTGCTCTCACATGCACTCCCTCTCTCTCTCTCTCAAAATAAATAAATAAACATTAAAATAAAATGAAATTCAGTTAAATGGCTGGTTTCAAAACTATAGATATGAATACTATAACCACATAAAAGCAGCAAATAGCTATATAATAAAATTTAAGAGTAGATAGTAATTTCAGTAACCAAATAAAGAAAATAACATCAGCAAATTGATTAACAAAAGTTATAGAAGGCTAATAGGAAGAAAAGTTTATGTTTCTAAGAAGTGATCCAAAGAAGGACTTCATTAATGGAAACCCAAATTATCTTGGCTAGGAAGACACAGCATAACGAAGATGTCAAGTCTCAATGTGGTGAGTCTAGTTCAAAGCAATCCAAATTAAAATATCAAAGAAATATTTTTGAAACTTGACTAAATTTTCCTAAATTTCATATTGGACAATAAACATTCTGAGTGACCAGAAAATGTTTGAACAAACAGCATACTTCCAAATATCAACCATTTCAAATGTGTGATAGTAAAATATCTATATTTATATCTACTTATATAGCATGACAGGATTATATAATCAATGGAAAATAGTAGAGCTTCTTGTTAAATGGCAAATGTGGTTTTTCCTATTAGTAAGGAAATGATTAATTATAAAATAAATATTTTCTAACAGTTGGGTAGTCATGTAAAATAAGAGTTTAGATTTTCCATAACACCAAGGAATTAATGGAATTAATATTTATACGTTTTAAAAATGAGGTTACCATAAAAGTACTACAAAGAATTATGAGAATATAGAAATACAATATATTGGAATAGAGAAGGCTTTTATCAGGAAGATTTGAAATTTTGCAATAAAATTAAAATAACAGGTGAGTATATTGATATAGCTTTTTTACTCTTAGCAAGAGAAAATCTTTCTGTAAACAAATTCAATTTTGGGGCATCTGAGTGACCAGTCGGTTAAGGATGCTACTCTTGATATTGGCTCAGGTCATGATCTCAGGGTCCTGAGACTGAGTCCTGCTTCCGGTTCTGTGCTGATAGCACAAGGGCTGAAAGTTTCTCTCTCTCTCCTTCTCTCTCTCCCCCTTCCCCGCTCACATGTGTGTGCAGATACTCTCTCAAAATAAATAAATAAACTTAAAAAAATAAAAATAAAAAATTAGAGAAAGCACATTTGCAGTAAACTACAAAGGAATCAGTCCTATGCATATTGCTTTAATAAAATAAGAAAATATAAACTGAAGAAAAATGATGAAAGTTATGAATAGGCAGAGGAGAGAAAAAAATGAAAATATTTAAAATATGAGACCTCTAGCATAACGAAATACATTTATGTAACAATCGATACTATGTCATTTTCTGAACTTCACTTGGCAAAGACAGAATAAATTAATTAATATAAATCATTGATAATTTGTGTGAAACTTTAATGTGACACATTATTATTAGGAATGAAATACAAAGGAAGCTTTTTATCAATTACTTATCAATATAAAAATTCACATGTTTAATCTATCAATTCCAAATTATGAGGTATATGGTAGCTACATGCAGATATGCTACTCACAGACATGCAGAATTATTGATTATAAAATATTTCTAGTGGCACTGTTTTAATCGAAAAATATTTAGAGCAAGAAAATAATCACACTTATACACCTGGAAAACCTGAAAAAGGTTAAGGCAAAGAGAAAATAGTATGAATTTAACGGGAGATAGAAAATGTAATTATTTCATGTTAGGATTAAATTGATCACTAATTCTGACTTTACAACAGAAATGTTCTCATGTTTCTGTTTAATTTAATTCCATTTCACTACTAGTTTTAAAAATGTATTTTTATTGGTGCTATCAGAATATTTTTATTTCAAAAACATCATTCAGGAGTAGTCATAATAATTATGCATAAAGAATCTCCCGGTTTTCACTCTGTTTAATTTACCCCAGTACCTAAATGGCCAATGAGAATAGCCCTTAGGGCATGGTAGGTAGAGAATATGTAGACACTCTGACTAGTTTCATATTATCCCAGGACTAGTTACAGAATGAGTGTGAAGTTCATTTCTTTGTAATTTGTTAATACCACACATTATATAGGACTTTAGTAAACTAATAAAAGCTTTTACTAAGTAAAAAGATTTCTCAGTAATGCATTTCTCATACACAGATATAGGCAGTAATATAAAACTATTTCCTGCTTTAGATGTCTAAACACTATGGATGCTGAAGATGAGAAGAGTTACTTTAAATGTTGCTTTTCTCCAGTGATGCAAAGTTCACAGATTACCACAGGTCTTATAAAATGAACATCTGAAAAGTTTAGAAAATTACTCATGACTCCTAGAAGACACTGTAGCATCCTAAAGGCCACTATCTATCTGCCAGCTGCCATCACCAGGCTACTTCTTGGCTGTACAAAATGTACCACTGGGCCCTCATGCCTGTTCTACCAGCGACGAGAGTTAACACACTTTCAACAAATGCTGAATTCTACTTGTTTAGAACAAACCCAGAGTCAGAGTGCAAGGGATTAATCAATTTGAAGTGCACATCAATTTACTGTTTTGCATATGGAAGGGAATTGCTAATCAAGGGATTTCCTGAATTGCTAATCAAGGGATTTTCCTTATTTACTAAGGAAAACTGTTGTTTATGTGTGGGGAGTGAGACTGTGTCACACCTACTGAGACACATGGCCCTGAAATGCCTCGTGACCTCCTCAAATTTTAGCAATTTAGAAGACAAATGATCCAAAAGGATTCTCACATTTTAGGTGTGTAATAACTTTGGCCCACAGACCTGGAGCCGGATGTGGATTGTGGAAGAGACATTTACACATTCTGCAACATTAGTTCTAGTATAAGTCATAATAACTTCAAAATGCAGGTGGTTAATGTACATGATACTCCGGTGGATAATGTACACAATTCTTTCACCTTCTCTCCTCCCTCACCATTCCCTAATCCCTTGCTCATTACCTACCCTTGTCAATATCAATGGCTGGCTACCATAATAGCTGGACACCGCCTCCATATTTCCAGCTCACTCATCTTAGTATCCCATCTCTAATGACTCTTAGACACCACCCGAATGTTTTATCCATTGTTTCAGCGACATTTGTAATGTCCAGAGCGTCTGATGTGTTTACTTCTCCTTTAACACGGGTTAAGTTTTATCTTCCATCACTTATCTACTCACTTGTATACACTCTCAACTTCCCTACAGCTGTCTCCCTGCGTCATATGCTCTTGATGAAACTACAACATTTAGTATAACATGAACCCTGCCTATACCCCACCTGCAAACCCAATCCCTGAACATGGCTGCCTGAAGGTTTTCATCTAAATTCGTGACCATCTAACTCAGCAACTATTTCATGTACTCTCTCTTCTTTAATTACCAAAAGCCCCTCTCTAATTGCCAGTTAGTTGGTAATCCTGCTTTTATTTTCCCAATGAGAAAATTGAAGACATGAGAAGAGAAATTTTATATCTCCTGAGTACATGAGTCTCCTTGTGTGGGAAACACATGCTCTGCCTTCTGGATGAACATTATTTAAGGCCAACTCTTCCACCTCTGTATTAAATCCTTTTCCCTCCCCTCTAAGGAAGTCCCCTCGGTCACTGATATCGACTTTATGTTATATCATTAATTTAAAACAGTGGTTATAAAAATAGAAAAATGCTATATAATTCCAATCTTTCAAAAAATCACTTTTAATACCACTTTCACTTCCTGCCTCATCTTTCCTCACCATCCATCACGAAACTCCACAAGTGGGTTGCCACTAGGCCTTGGTTTAGGTGTAGGTCCTAAGATCTCTCTCTTCCAGTCTCTTATAACCTTCTTCAACTGCATTTTTACCACTGCGCCCAGGCTGTATGTACCTCATATCATATCCATCTTGCCCAGTCTTGTGACGAATTGTTAGAACTGGAAATATTCCCGTCATCAATACCATTTAGTATCTTCAATCACGTTATCTTTAACCAAAATAATACTTTCTATCTATAAGAGTTTTAATATCTTCTTATTTTGTGAGACCTTCTCTGATCTCCAAGGCAAGAGGAGTCCCTGCCACTACATGGTTCCATAAAATATGTCTTTTTTCAGATTCTCTTGGTGTATCATTTGCATGCTGCATGAATTTCATACCACTGTCTTAAGAACAAAATTGTGTCTGTTTCTAGTAAGATAATTCCAGTGCTTAACACACTGCTTGCACAGAGCAGTTTCTCAGTAAATACGTTGAAATGAATAAATGAATGCATATATATTTTATAAGATATATCCTGTTTATTTTCTCTGGTACTTCTGACACCCTATCAGTTTTATTATGATAAAAGAGAATAAAGAACTCCAGAAATGCTTCACATATTTTGGTTCATCCCCCTGTCTAACCATTACATTAAATAGCAGAGGAATCCAAAAGAATACCTAGTTACTTTGCTTATGGAGTAGAGATGAAAAGAGTAACACTAAAGTAACATTTCAGGATAGTATATGATCTTGTATAGGTTAAGGGCTATACATGTTTGAGACAGAACAATTTGAAATATTACCCAATAATTCTGTTTATGAAATAAACCTATATTGATAACTTAAGCTACAACTCACTTTGGTAACATTTCCATCAAGAGAAGATTGACATTAGGCGCTATTAACATCTGTGATTCCAGGTCTCTTTGTGCTTTCTTGAACAGCCAGTTCAAATCGAGCCTCTGAGTCCTTACACATTCCTACGTCTGAGACTCTTTACACAGGTCTCTGTCTGATCCGTGCTTTCATTTCCTTTGGTCTTCGCTGAAATAAAAATTATGTCCTCTCCCCAATAATTACTTGCCAGCTTTATTTACTTCATAGTATTTATTATCAACCAACATACTGCATATCTGACTCATTTATTTATTTATTTTTTGCTTCTTTTCTCCCATAATCATCACATGGTCAAGGGTTTCTGTTTCCTTTATTCACTGTGATACATATAGTGAGACTTAAAAATCATCAGGCACAGAAAAGCACTCAATATATTTTGATTGGAATTAACGAGCTTACCTTCTAGCGTCATTTCTCAAAAAGCACCACAACAGAGTTACCTGTTTAGGTCATTTTTTCCCCATAAATTAAGTTTATGCCAATTACAGTGACATTAATTATATTAAATTCATTTTTATATGTTAAGGTTCATCTGCCTGAGGAAGGTTGCATCCTCGTTTCTATATGTCCGTGAACCTAAAGGGGGTAACAGGTTTACACGATTATCTTTATCTTTCTAGAAGTTTTTCACCGAAGTTTGTTCCGTTTAGGTCTGACTCCATCACCCAATGATTTTCCCTTTGATCCTCACCTGAACACCACTATCAATACAACATAGTGTTTATCTTTATGAAACAAAAACATGATATTCATGACAATTACTTTTTTATTCATGGCAATTTTTTGTGTGTGACTAGTATACTTTCCTAAACTTTTAATGACTTGGAATATATCACAGAAATGCTAACAACCGGTTGTAGAGTTATCATTCTTGTTCTTAAAAGTACCCCAACTCGAGCTCTCCTGAGGCGGGCATAGTGGACACCCAGGACTCCAAGATGATGTCATCTGTACCAGTGAAGGAGAAGAAGCTCTTGGATGTCAAACTAGGAGAGCTGCCAAGCCGGATACTGATGTGGAATTTTACCCCGAAAGCCATTGCTGGAGCATTTCAAAGAGGTTACTAGGGGCATCACGACAAGTATGTCAATGTGAAGAAAGGGAGCCTGGCTGGGATTTCTATGGTGCTGGCAGCTTATGGGCTTTTCAACTACTGTCATTCTTATACGGAACTCAAACATGAGCAGCTATACAAACACCACTGAAGAGGGCCAGTGAAGAGGCACAGTCTGCATTTGTGACCTTGACCTTTGCCTGCACCCTCGAATCGTTTCATATCCTAATTGAGAATTAACACTCAACAAAAGATGATTGGTATGCAGAGGGAAAAAATAGGAGTCAACTCATTTCTCCAACACAATTGCTAGGTCCTTGCTATGTTGTCTCATCCTGCACTAGCCCTTTTCTTGCTGCTCTCTCCCCTCTCCCAATCCCAGACCCACATTCTTACTGACAGATAAGAAACAAAGTTGTTTAAGGGTTTTACAGTTTATTTGGTCTTCAGTCAGTGCAAGCCCTCACGTTTAGTTTCTATCAAGTAGTTTATCAAGACACCCTCCTAACAAAGTCACTTTTTACCCCAAGAGCAAATCTGGTAAACATCATATTTACTCAGTATAATGAAAAAAAAAAAAAAAAAAAAAGCACAGAGTCCTGTAACATAAAGTCAATCAATGTGGGCTGTTTTGCTTTTTTCAATTGTGCTTCCCCTTAAAATACATACACTCACTTTGCTGAAACCACCAAGAGGCAGCTGTGTGGACAGATGGCCTGTGTTGACTACAGTGTAATAAACTATATTAAATGCAATTAACACATTTTCTTGCTTCTAACAGGAAGTAGTTGAGTGTCATCTATTTCAGACCAAACTACCTTTTGGGTGTACACATGTACTCATAAATCCTCAGATGCCATGCGCTTTTTAAGTGAACACTTCTGTCAGCATTTATAAAAATGTCTAAACTTCTTGATTATAATTATTGCTAGTTATAAAAAATTAGAGAAAAAGTATCCACACTGGCCATAATGATTTGCTCATGCTGCTGGTTGAATGGTAGTTTTACTTTAATAATTTATAGGTATTTAGAGTTGTTGTTAAATGGTCCTTAAGAAAAATGATGTTTACTAAAGAAGCAACTAAATTTAATTTACATGAGACAATTTTCTATTTTCCAGAAAAATTTCTATCAGTAAGGTCAAGTAAAATTTACAAATATATAAGTTAATAGGTTAATGTAAATCTCATTGTGATAAAATATATGGTCTAACATAATTGATGAGAAATGAATTTTCTCATTAAATATTAGTTCATGAGAATGCACTTTGAAAGTTTCCCTTTTGAATACGTTATTATTTGATAATATATTAGATAATATATATATAAATATATTTGATCAATAGATTATTGAAAATTTAAATTTTTTTAACATTTATTTATTTTTGAGAGACATAGAGACAGAGTATGAGCAGGGGAAGGGCAGAGAGAGAGGGAGACACAGAATCTGAGGAAGAAGACTCCAGGCTCTGAGCCATCAGCACAGAGCCCGACGCAGGGCTCGAACTCACAGACTGCAAGATCATGACCTGAGCCGAAGTCGGCCGCTTAACCAACTGAGCCACCCAGGCGCCCCATGAAAATTTAAAAATCCAAATAAACACAATAACAATAAAATTTGTTGAATATTTGCTACATCATTAAAAAATAAGCATATCACCAGTGTATCTACTATCACTATCCTTATTCTGTAAAGGAGAAACCTAAATACAGAGAAAGTGAATAAATTGCCCAGGATTATAATTTGAGTGTTTTGGGCTTCAGTTCTCAGCAATCTGAATCCAAATCATGAGCTTTTAACACCATGCTACAAAGCCTGCCAATATGAGCTCCAACGGTCTTTTAGGAGATGAGATGTAAGACTGAAACCAGCCACTAAGAGTTTGAAAAACATTTGTTGATAATCTGAATTATATCCTTTTTCTTTGTATGAAATGAATATTTTTCATAGTAACCCGTATGAACATTCAAATACTGCTTATAATATGACCTAAAATAAAAAGCAAATAAAATCTATACACGTTGAACCTAAAGCCTCCAGTTTGAAAATTGATGTGTAATATCAATACCTATAATCTATGTTTTGTGAGGCATTTAGAGGGAAATAATACCATTTGCAAATCATATTTAGTAAAGATTTAAAATTATAATAAAAAGTGTAACATAATTGAAAATAATATAATTGATTCCTTAATAATTTACATGATAAAATGGTCTCAAAGCTATTAATGGACATTATTATGTATACAATTTCATTTTCCACAATGTCTGTAATTTTTCATACTTTTCTATTTAATATTATGTATATTTAAAAGCTGGACATCATCAAACCATCTAACTATACATGGAAATCTGTATTACTGAAATGAATTATTGTATATTTGTATGAATAAATACAAACCATTTAAAGAAATAGAATTCTCTGGAAGAGCTATCATTAGCTTTTACTTTTTTATATGCTCTCTATTAAAGTTGTAACCTATAGCTTAGACATAAATTTGGAAACAACAGCAACTTTAAACAACTATCTATAATATATCGTGGAAGAGGGCTAAAGCATCCTGAATTATAACACGTGAAGAGCTTATTTTTCAGATTTGAATGCAGCGCCTTTATAAAGACCACCTCTTCAAGACAAAAGTCAAAAATATCTATATCAACTTTTTATTTTAATTTATATTTATAAAATACCAAAGGGAATGCATTTTGGATATAAAATTTCTTTGATGTTTCTTCATGTGAAGAAATGGAATATGTGTACTGAGATCAATCATGAAGCATTAAGTTTACTGAACATTCGATGCCATCATTGTCAGATTACTTTTTTGAAAGTAAACGAACCATAAGTAAATTACTCCAGTCTCATATCCAAAGGTTGGAATGCATCTAATGCATGCTCAACATTGTGATAACGACAATAGAGGATGTGGAAAAAATAGGCTGCAGTGAAAAAGACAGATACACATGGACAAATAGCAAAGAATACAAGAAAAAAATTGGGGTGTCTGAGTGGCACAGTCAGTTAAGTGGCCCACTCCTGCTTTCCTCTCAGGTCATTATCTCACAGTTTGTGGGATTGAGCCCCGCATCAGGCTCTGCACTGACAGCACAGAGCCTGCTTGGGATTCTCTCTCTCCCTTTCTCTCTGCCTCTTTCAAAATAAATAAATAACTCTTTTAAAAAATATGAGAAAAACTATTAACAGTCAGTTATAAATTACAATTGCTATAGGGATTGCAAGGAAATGTCCTTGGTAACAATTTATGGTGATAAAAGTTAATTAGACTTATTGTGGTGATCATTTTGCAATATATACTGATATTGAATTATTATTTTGTATACCTGAAACTAATATTGTCTATTATTTATACCTAAATTAAAAATAAAGATTTTGGGGGCATCTTGGTGGCTCAGTTCAGTTAACCATCTGACCAGCTCAGTTTATCGTTTTTTGAAATTTTTAATGTTTATTCATTTTTTTGAGAGACAGAGCATGAGCAGGGGAGGGACAGAGAGAGGGAGACACAGAATCCGAAGCAGGCTCCAGGCTCCAAGCTGTCTGCACAGAGACCAACTTGCGGCTCGAACCCACCCACCGGGAGATCATGACCTGAGCCAAAGTCGGAAGCTTCGGTGAGCCCTCAGGCGCCCAGGTCACAATCTTGTGGTTCATGAGTTCGAACCCCGCATCAGGTTTTGTGTTGACAGTTCAGAGCCTGGAGCCTGCTTGGGATTCTGTGTCTCCCTCCCTCTCTCTACCTCTCCTCTGCTTGGAGTCTGTCTCTCTCTCTCTCAAAAATAAATAAAGATTAAAAAATAATTAGAAAACAAAGATTTTTCTAGACTTTGTTCATGACGATGCTTGTACCCTTGTTCCTCTTTTCATTTGTGGTGGGTAATTTTTCCACCTTCAGTTTATCTCTTAAAATCATATCGATTCATTTCAAACATTTCAGCTTCTGTTTTGGCCTTCAAAACAGCAAGGGAAATGATATATCATCACCTTCCTTCTACTATTTGCAAGGGCTTCTGTATAGTCAAGTTAAATTCTGTGTTCTTATTTCTGTTACGTTACTATTATCTATTATCTTCAATATTCCTCAATTTCATAAACAATAAACATACATTAGCACATGAGTGCTCTTATAGTCTTTGTCTATAGCCCTTTCTGGGTTTAAAATGCAGGTCCATCTATGAAGAAAGCTGATATATATTTTTATTGGTCACTTAAAAAGTAATATTTCCCTTAAAATATAGGGTGATTTAATTTCAAAAAATGACAATTTTAATTTTACAAAACCTTTCTTTAATTTCTTCAATGCTCTCTGTTTAGAATCTAGATTTAACATTTTATTTAACTTTTAGAGAATTTCTAAAATACTTGGATTGAGTTTAAGAGATACTTTCTTGAAAAAAAAAAAAACAGCCCAAGTCAAGTGGGATTAAAAGACAAAGAGTCTTACCATTTGTATTTCCTATAAAGATCAAACTGGCATAAAGATCTTAAATCCTCAAGGAATCTTTAATTGTATCATTATCAGTCAGCAGCAGCAGGAGCATTTATTACTTATTAAAAATGACATAAAGTTGTTCATTATTTTTCATAAATTTCTTGAAAACTATAATTGAAAGATTAATTTTAATTTTAATTTCACTACTATTAATTTTTGGATGATTGCCACTGCTCATGATTACATTTCTTAAATATCATCGTTATAAACTTAATTCAGACTCCCTAATTTATGCTATACACTGAGAACTTAGTTTTATATGGAATAAAAACTCTAAAAAAAATGCCATTTTGAGTTCTATGATAATAATTAAAAGGTCCAAATAGTATTGTTGAGATTAACAATTAAAGCAATATAAATTAAAATAATGTTTCAATGACCTCGTTTTAACAAAATGTAAATAATGACAGCACTGAGTATTATTTCTATAGGTTAGGAAGGAGTATTAAATACTCTCCAGGGTGGTGTGGTCATATCTAGAAAAATTAAACACATCAACATCTATTGATTCAGGGATTCCACATTAGGTATGTACCCTGTTGAAATACTCCCAAGTCATTTCCCCATTTCCAATATGTGAAGAAGATAATTTGTATCAGAATTATTTGGAATGTTAAAAATTCAGGAAATAAGTGAAGGACAATATTTAAATAAATTATGGTTCACCAGCACAGTTTTATGTTATATCTTTTATATTAAGCATATTCTGAATAATTCATTAAAATAAAAATATAAAATTTTAAATTTTATTTTCATAAAAAGTCTCTCTTTAGTATGTATATATGTAACAACATTGAAGTCCACGCATTAAAAAATTTTGGAAAGATAACTGTGAAAAGTACAGAGGACATGACTAGTGAATGAGATATATATAGGTATACATATAGGATGAGGTAAAGGTGTGGGTATACCTATACCTATTTCTATTTCTATATACTGTAATTTCAGATGGTCTTTCAGTATAAGTGACTGCTAGAATCTGCTCTGCTCTTTGACTGTGACAAAGCCAAGAATGAGAATTGTACTCACCACACAGTGATAGAGCATTTAAATGACTGAACCAGGCATTATTATAATGATCTGGATCAAAAATAATTCTGCTCTTTTAATATCTCATTAAACATGGAAAAGGATATAGATATGTATAATACGCAATTGAAATTCTAGGGTCATTCCAAACTCTTGATATTCAAATAAATACAGCTGATTTTTAATAAGTTTTTAAATCAATTCAAGAAAGAACTTTAGTTAAAAAGGTAATGTATAATTGATTTTAATTTTTTGTATAACAATTAATGAATAAAACAGATGTTTTAATTAAAATGAGAAATATACATGTAGGTGTTAAGGCAGTTTCTGGAAGTAGTAGGTACTCAACATTTCGAAATCATTCATATGATTTCTTTGCACTTTTTGTATATTGTTTCTGCTAATTTTCTGATAGTTTCTACTGACATCGTTTTGTAAAACTCCCAGTTTAGTCTTTCCATATGTTATATCCACAGCTGTCATTACTCTCCACACATCTTTTATGAGAATGACTACTACTTAATTTTAAGGTCTTATTTTTAAACAATACTTATTCAGAGAGGTATTTCCTAAACAGTAAAAATAATAAGAAATTCATGGTAAGTTTTCTTATGACATAGTTATGAGAAACATATTCGGATCAATTTGCAAGTTGGTGTTCACAAATAATTGTATTTAATTATTTGCTTTCAATTGGTATTGATAGGGTCACTGACCCTATCTACTTCATACAGGACAATGTGCCCAGCGTGGAGCCCCATGACCCACAAAGTAAGTACTCAATACGTTTCACCAAATGAATGAGATGGTTTTAGTTATACTGTTTTGACTTGCACCACATTCAGGCAAAATCCTGTCCCCTTGGTCAATTACTACATTTAAAATAGTATTTTGTAACAGAAGTTATTATAAATTTAAATGCTTTTCATGAGGTCCTAAGCCTATACAAAATCATCTTTCTGCCTACTAAGCATTCTAGGAAAACACCTGGAATTTAACACCATTGACAAAGAAGCGTCTGTCTCCTTGCTTGCGCACCTAGATTATGGGTTTCAAAGTGTAATTGGGTTAATAGAAAGCTGCGAAGGACTTTTTGCCACCAAAAATTAAAAAAAAAAAAATCAGGGCTGCATCAGCATCATTATTTTGTTCTTTGGAGCCTTTGTGATTGCCTGACTCAGGCTTGCTAAGCTTTGACTTTCTCCTCATTACTGAAATTTCATAAACTGCCAAGAGTCTGAGAAAAAATAGGTTTCAAAGACAGAGACAGATAACTAAATGTAATAGTCCTCAAAAACAGCTAGTTATTGGAGGTGGTCAAAATAGAAATCTGATAGAAGGAAAAGAAAACCTCACAAATACATTTAATCCAACACCCCCTCTTCAAGAGTATTCTTTGAGTGTTGGTAACAAGAAAACACTACTGAGACATTAGTTCCTCTATCCCATTCATTGTATACTATCTCTGAAACAGGATGGAAGATATTTTGAACTTTTAAGCTCAAATCAGAATGGAAAAACCAACCTTTAATTGGTCACGAGGCCAAAAAGTGCTTATATAACTATTTTGAAGTATAAGCATTTGTTATCTTGAATAAGAACTGTGTCCTATCACAAAAATTGTGTAACAATGTTTCCCACCACTTTATCAATTTCAAACATATATCAACCACCATTTCCAAACCTTCAGCATATTTGCGAATTGCTCAGGAATGCTTTAAAAAACAGATTCTGAGTCAGTGTTCCTAAGCTTTTGTATTTTTAAGAACCTTGCAGGTGGTGTTAATGCAGTTAGCTTATAGGTCCACATTTTGAATAACAAAGATGTTAGACTATAATAATTATTTATTAATGGATTTAATTTTCACCGATAATATAATTTCATTGTAAACTATAATAGAAATTGTAAAGATTTTAAGATTCTTCTCTCATCTAATCCTCTCAGGAGTGTGGATATTTTAAATATGTTATTACAACTTTTGTTTTACGGTTCATTTAGTCTTCCTCCTGAAGTGCATGGTTGGGAGGAAAAAGTGCATGCATCTTTCCTTCGCTCCTCTTTTCCCTCCCTTTCCCTTTGCACATAGGTATTTGGTTTGCTTCCGTCTGTTAGGCAGCACCTGGTTTATTTAGCCAAGTGATATCTCTTTTGTTGATGAGCTATTAAAAGCTGCAGTAATTTGTTTATAGTTTTGTTGTTGCATTTGAGTAGAGACAGACTTTTGTCTATAGCTGTATGAGGAGTGCAACTATAAAACAGAAGCAAAAGGCACTTCCTCCCACGACCTTATAGTAACCATAAAGATCAAATCCCAAGGACATGCCATCATTACAATAGCTCAGATTTTTGGCCTTGTCTTTTTTTTTTTTTTCTTCCCCACACCGGTTCTATTCTTTAGTAGAATTGAAAAAGGCAGCCGCTATGGACATTAGGTGTCCCAACATAACCATCTAGAGTGTGTCCAGTTTGTTCTTAATAGGACCAATTTTTATCTGCAGCTTGAATTTTTATATCAAGTTGCATTATTGTGGACTTGACTGTCTTATGATGAATTTTTTTTTCATATGTTCCCCGTGCCATACTATTGTTAAAATGGACTGTTGCTATTTTGAGATGGGTTTTAACTGACCTATTAAAGGTTTCTTTCAAATGGCGCTACATTGGAGACATTCTGCTTCTATCGTTTGAGTCTTGTGGATAATGCACAAATTAAAAAACAAATCTTGGTTCTGATTTGTCCATTTCTTTCCCTGAACTTCGTTACATCTGGGATATAGTCTAACTCATCTGATTTAATCTGCATTAAAAAAAAAAAACTGCCTTGGGGTGCCTGGGTGGCTTAGTTAATTAAGCTTCCAACTTCAACTCGAGTCACAATCTCATGGTTTGTGAGTTCGAGCACCGTGTCTGGCTCTGTGCTGACGGCTCAGAGGCTGGGGCCTGCTTCGGATTCTTCTTCTCCCTCTCTCTCTGCTCCTCCCCCTCTCGTGCTCTGTCTGTCTCTCTCAAAAAATAAATAAACATTAAAAAATGCCTATAATATTAAACACCTCGTTTACCGACAGAAGAAATTAATTTGTTCCTACCAAAAAAAAATCACAATCTAAGAGGTATACCTTGTTAGTCATTTTATTTTTTTCATGTTATTTTTAGCAGGTAAAAAGTTGAAACGAGTTAAAAATGTACCATATTCAGAATTCCTTTATCTATATTTATCTTTGATATAGTCAAAGATAGGGACTGTTTCCCTCCACAGCATAGACACGGACACTTTTCTCTTATGTTTAAAAATAGAAAAGCATTTTACGCTTTAGCAGTACATAATATAATATTCATAACTATATTATGTATATACTATACAATATAGTATATAATATAATATATGTAATACTATATAGTATACATGTAAAACATGTATATAATAATTTTAAATTCTGATACATATTTTAAAATCTTGAAAACTTACTGATTCTTCCCCATTTACAAAGGTAGTCATTCAGCCAATATGTATTAAACAACAACAAAAAAAACTAATTGGTACAGATCATCAGAATTAATTAAGAGACATTCAAAGATCTGTCAGGTTTCTATAGACAATACTCTATGTTGTGGCAATATTAGGCGAACAGTACAAATGGGGTGTTCTATGAAAAACGGAGCATCTGGCTCTCCTGTCATCCCCCTGTATCACTGCATACCTATTCTGGGTAAGAGGCAGATCATCAGGAGCTATGCATTCATGTGGAAAGCTGTGTAGAAACAAGGAGGGAAACAAGTGTGCTGTGTAATCAGGTTGGAAAAGTCTGGACATTTCTAGAGTAGCTGGAGTCAACAGGAATAAGGTTGTCAGCAATAACTCCTTTTCAGGGTGAAGCTCTTTTCTCTTTTTTCATAATAGAAAACTGTGCAATGAAAATAAAAATAATCTTAGTGTGAAGTTAGACTTTCAAAAAATTATATTACTTGATTTAGAAAGTTGTGCTCCTGGAAAAAATAAAAGCCTCTTGGACAAAGTAATTTTCATTTTGAAATTTTTTTTCTAGATAGTTTATTTTTAAAGTTCACTGATTATTATTCTGACTCATGCAGGACTTGAGCTTTATAGCTAAGTTTTAGGTACTGGTTAAGTTAAATTTTAAGAACTTTAAATGAGTATATTTCTTTAAAGGAAACACTGAATAGATTCAAGAGGATAGGCTGCATTTTCATACATAATTATTTAAGAAAAAAGCAGATAAAGGAGGCTTTCTTTAAATTTTCATGGTTTATCTCAAATTATTAACAGGCAAGCACACGGAATAAAGTTTGTTTATATACAATTGTTTCAGCATAAGTTAATTTCACTAATAATTTGAGGAATGTAAGTTCAAGAAGGCAAATACTTTAAGTTTTATATTAAAATGAATCTGCAGGGCACTTGAGTGGCTCAGTTGGTTAAATGACTGACTTTGGCTCAAGTCATGATTTCACGTTCTTGGGTAAGGCTCGCGTTGGGCTCTGTGCTGACAGCTCAGAGCCTGGAGCCTGCTTCAGATTCTGTGTCTCCCTCTCACACTGCCCTTCCCCTCTCACTCTGTCTCTCTCTGTCTCTCAAAAATAAATAACATTAATTTTTTTTAAATTAAATCTGCAATTTGAAAAAGGGGATGATACAGCTGCATTATAATATTTTAGGGTAATTTCTTTATTTTTAAATGTTTTTTTTTTCATGTTTATTTATTACTGAAACAGAGAGAGGGAGACTGAAAGTAGGGAAGGGGCAGAGAGAGGGAGAGACAGAACTTGAAGCAGGCTCCAGGCTCTGAGCTGTCAGCACAGAGACTGTCACAGGGCTCAAACTCACAAAACGGTGAGATCATGACCTGAGCCGAAGTCGGATGCTTAACCAACTGAGCCACCCAGGTGCCCCATGATAATTTATTTTCTGAAGAGGGACTCTAACCATCTTCTAAAGATTTTTCTGGTTCTTTGCAATTTTGTTCCCCAGAAATTTTTACAAATATTTACCTTATTACATATTTAAATATGGTGGTCCTCTTCTTTTAAGTATATAATTAAAAATGCATCATCATTAAATTCTGTACATTTAGTTTTTCCTATGAAATTCAACCATATTTATTTTAGGTAATATTTTCTTCTTAACCTTCACTAGTTCCATCAATATTCTTCTTCCATTTCTGTCTGCCATTAAAAATTTTAATCTGTAAGTGGTTTCCTCCTTTCATATAAGGCTGTCGTCTCTTTATACACAAGTGCACTTCAAATGACCAATTAAATTAAGAACTCATTCTGGGAAATTGGGTGGAACTATTTTATTGAGAGGGAGGTTAATATCATGTCCTTGTTGAGAAAATGTCAGAGTTGAGCACATTCTTTTACCACCCTTATTTTGGTCAGCAGCTCAGCATGCAAATCCAAGGTTTGTTGATGAATATCTGTAGGTGACGGGTAAATAAACATGGGCACTGGCATAGAGAAGAGGCAAAATTGATCTTCACTGCTCTTACCAGGTTAGTACTTTCTACGTAATAGTGATGGAAAAGATGAATACAGCAAGTTATTTACTCATCCAAAAATATGTATTTAACACTTACAGAAACTGTTTGGCCTGGTGTTTCCCTATTGTTCACAGTATATGTGAATATTATGTAGTAATAATATATAATATATTTATGATATGATATATATATGACATAATGCTCGTATCATTTCAAGCTTTATGGGACTTTAAAGACATCTTAGTTCAATCCTTGTTTAAGGAATTAATAAGACATACTTGACCATCTCAAATAATACTTGTTTCAAAGGCAGAAAAAGTGGTAAAATTGGTTTTGTCATTTAGTTATATCCAATCTTAATATTCTCAAGCTTACTTTCCTATTCTTTGCATTTGTTTTCATCATTTCTTATGTAGATTTTTTAAACAGTGTATTCTGTGATTTGTTTTCCTCTTTGATTGTATTTGCTTAACTACTCACTTCTATTCCTTTTCTCTCTATGTCATAAGCTCTTTTGTCTTTTCCATCTGTCAGTAAAACAACATTCTTTTTAAGGCCTTAGACATTTTGGACAAGTTATTAGTTCAATATTTTGTTTTAGTGATGTGTCATGTCTTCTAATATTAGTGAGATTGTGACATCATGTTGTAAAAAAAAAAGAAAAAATATTGTAAAGTCACTATTGATTATTGATGATTCTATGGAGGCTTTACTTAGAGCTGACATCAGTTTGAATAAACAGCTTTAATCCGGCCAGAGGACTCTACAGTAACCTACCCTAAATAACCTCAGATGTTATCATATAGTTATTGAATGATCAGTGCTTCTTAATAATCATATATTTCATCCACCCACATGAATTAAAAAAAAACATTATTTGAGTGAAGACCTTATTAAAAAGTATAAGAAGAGATGCAATTTAAATGAAATGATAACCAGCAAAGAAAGGTGGTACTCCCGTTATGTCTATCAGGCAAAATTAAGTAAAACTGTCAACACTTAAAAGTAATGGCCACGGCAGTTTGTGAACGGGGACTGTCAATGTAAGCTTACCCAAATCATTGAACTAGAAAACTCTGTGCAATTAATTTGACCATATTGATTATTCAAACAATGAAAATGTTTCTTTGTTATAGAACTTCACTACCTACGGTTAGGTTAACCCACCTTGTTCTGCATTTCCAGCTGAGCAGTTAGCATTAATATTACATGGCTTTTCTCCTTACGCTTTGGTAAAATATAGACTTCTTTGAATCCTTAATTGGGTGTCAAGTTAATTCTGAGAAGCGTCCACCAATGCTAAAAGTAAGCTCATTTGTTTTCCTTATCGGCACATTTGGTCTTTGGCAAAATATTCTCCTCTATTAATCATTAGAAAAATTTAACTTTCCTAGCAGAGTTGCCTTCAGAATATATAAGCTATAAATATTCAAGGGCATTTTGTGAAGTGGGCAGATGCAGGACAAGGAGGAGTCGTAAAAGAAGGAAAAGAATTCTTAGCAAAATGGAAAACAAGAGCGTTGAGAAACATGCATCGTTCGGCATGTACGAGGCAATACAGGCATGAGAGGAGCGCCTCGACCAGCGACCCGTCATTCCAGGGCACATCGGTGAGAGGTTGTCAAAATAACGTGTCTCAAAATCCAAGAAAGGGTAGCCCTCGTATAAAATATCTCCAGGATTACTTTGTCTAATTTTCATTTCTGGAACTCCAAGTATTCAAGACATTTACTGATAAAGCTTTGAGACTAATATTTTTAATACGAGTTAAATAAATTAGTTAAAAGTGGTGTGCAGATATGAACTATACAACTCATAAAATATCCTTTTAAATTTAATGAAATTCTAAATAGGTTTTTGTTGGGGGCCTAGGTCACTCAGTCGGTTAAGTGTCCAACTCTTGATTTTGGCTCCGGTCATGATCTCACAGTTTGTGGGCTCAGGCTGACAGCACAGAGCCTGCTTGGGATTCTCCCTCTCCCTCTCTATGCCATCTTAGTTCTCTCTCTTTCTCTTTAAATAAATAAATAAATAAGTGAATAACATTTAAAATTGTTTTTGCCAATTACTCTATCTTATATAATTGATGCATTATCTTATATAATTCTTCCTCAAGTTCCGGGGTCGATCCTTGTCCCGGCGAATCTAGGGGTCCATGAAGGACGAACGGTTAGGCGAAATGAGGTGAGAGAGCCACGAGTGAGATGGAATCTGATGACCAAGCAGGCAGCCCTGGAAATTCTGGCGTCTCCGCCATTCTGGTGTCTCTATTCTGGCATCTCTGCCCTGCTGGTCTCAGTGTCTTTATTTAAAAGGTAGTGAGTTACATTACAACAATGAATGACATTCCATAGTTTGATCTCTTTAACAATAATCCATTTTTACCAGTAAGGTGGCAACTTCCTTAATCTTGTATGTTGGTTTCAGGATAATTAACATATAAATGTAGGGTGGGGGGAGAGAACAGGGTGTCTCCTTTAAGACCTTAAATGTTAATTATCTGTAAACAGGAGAAATCAGGGCGTTGTTTTGAGGACTATACTTCCAACTACAATGGGGGAGGTGCAACCCATCCCCAGGATGCAACTTTAAGGTTACTTCTCAACCTGTGAGCCCAAAACGGCTCCCAACACTCAAGAATATGCATTAAATGAAAAAAAAAATGTATTACATTTAATACATATCAAGTATATACTGATTATCTAATAAATTTTTCTCTGTGTAGACTAAGAACAACAGCAGTAAATTATAATGATGATGATGATGATGATGGTATAGTTAATATTGCTTATTCCAACTGCCAGAGACTTTTCTTAAGAACTCAAATATATTAACACATTTAATTATTTTTAACATTTTCAATCTAGACAATGACTTTATGAAGGCACACG
Source organism: Paguma larvata (assembly GCA_030068075.1). Classification (NCBI taxonomy): domain Eukaryota; kingdom Metazoa; phylum Chordata; class Mammalia; order Carnivora; family Viverridae; genus Paguma; species Paguma larvata. Next base: position 60,190,821 of record CM057829.1, on the reverse strand, counting down.
CTATCATGTTCCTTCTTTTACAGGTAAGGAAAGTGAGATGCATGAAAGTTAAGTAACATTTATATAACCAGCATATGTCTCTCTCTCTTTCTCTCTCTTCCTCCCTCTCTTTCTCCTTTCCTCCTTTTCTCTCTCCCTTTCTCTCACTCTCACACACACATACCTGTAAACATTGTCTTTTGAAAGTGAAGAGCAATTCAAGATACAACTTACTCTTAGAGTGTTTAGAGCTTTTTTGCAGGTAAGAAGGAATTAAAGAAAAGAAATAACATTCCCCATGAACAGACATTAAGAAAAAAATAATTATTATTTGTTTTGAGAGAGAGAGGGTTCAAGTGAGTGTGGGGCAGAGAGAGAAAGGGAGAGAGAGAGAGAAAGAAGCGGGGCTCACTGGTGCTCGTGTTTTACTAAAGCAGGGCTCACGTTCACCTGAAGTGAGGCACGAGCTCTCCCGAAGTAGGACTCAAAATCATGAACTGTAAGACCTAGACCTGAGCTGAAATCAGATGCTTAACATCTGACCACCCAGGTGCCCCAAATTTTAATTGTTATTAATTCAATCAGTAACTATAATTAAATTCATTGAATTCTACTCTTTAGAGGGTGAGAGAATGATAGGAAACAGAGGGAGAGAAGTAGAGGGGAGAGGGAACAAGAGAGACTCAGAGAGAACGATTAATTCAGATCTCCTTCAGTCTAGAAATATCACTCTTTTATGTAATTATCATGATACTATTTAATAAATCATAGGTGCATTGATGCAATTCAGTCAGGATCTGAAATAAGCTAAATAACCTTCATGAAAGCGTCCTCCTTCTCGGATCCTTTGCTGGACCTTCAATCCTTAGCTCTTCTCTTTTTCCTCTTCTGTATCGTTCCTCGATATTGTGTTTTCAGTTTCTCTTCACGTGAACTCATTCAGGTCTCTAAGACAATTCCATCTACATACTGCATTGTATATCGTCACTCCTTACCTGTGCTAGAGCTCCAGATTAATATAGATAGACTACTTAGAATAGCAAACTTAATCTTCACTTAGATTTCATATAAAACATCTCAAACTTAACATCTCCAATTTGAAAATATTGATGCCTTGCCCGCTCCCTACAATAATTTTCTCCAGCCTTCCTAATATCATATTTATAAATATAGATAGTTTTATCTCCAAAACCTAGCAGTCATCCTTAATCATTGCATTTCCCTGATTTCTCCTCATCTGAGTTAATCGTGACACAATGGATCATGTCTCCCAAGGATGATCCTTTCCCCCAACGCTTCTGCGACTCCCCTATTCCAAAATTCTCTTTCTTCTTCCCTAAACTTCTATCATCACCACCTAACAGGTTTCCGTGCCACACCTCTGGCCCACAAAGGACTGGCAGGATGCATTTCAAAGGGATTCAAAGAATGTCCAGCTCCCTGCCCAGAGTCTTTACCCTGAGAATCAGTGACCTGCCTTCTAACTCAGGCATCTGTCCAAGCTGAGAATGTGCCTGCTCTCAGATGCTCCAGCCTCTTTCCTTTTTCTCTTCCATAAGTTCCCCAAATCCTCTATCTTAGTTCTTTAAACTGTTTTTCTCCTCTGCAAAATGTAATCTATATAAGGAAGTTTATGTCTAGCTGCTTTTTCCATTTGGATCTAATTAAAATATATCCTTTTCCAAAACTCCTTCACTACCCTGCCATTTAAGGAAACCCTCTCTTCCCCAAGTCACTCTTCCATAATGCCTTTTTATTTTATTCAGGACACAATTATTTCTCTTGAAAATCACTTGCCTCTATGCTAATGAAATCTAATGCTTTCATCGGGAAGCATGAACTGACCATTTTGAACCCGCTGTCATCGGATCTAACTTATTCATCATCCCACGTTCAGGGCTTGAAAAAGTAGGTGATGGAATTCTAGGGTTCTATAACTATGTATTCAGTAAATGAACAAAATGATACATAAACCTCTGAATAAAAGGGATACAACAATATTAACTGTCATACTGGATTGCTTTATACAGCTTTGCATTGTTTAGCTCCACATAAGGAGCAAAATATTTACTCAGAGAAAGACGACAGCAGAACCAACCCGAGAAAATGGCCACGAGGCAGCTTTGAAGGTCACGACATATTACCAAGTAATCGCATTGCTTTTCCAACGTTTGAAAGTAAATTCAGAAAAATCCACAGAGAGCTTATTTTTGTTTTTCAAAAATGTGCAGAGCAGCCAGAAAAGATGTTTGAATTGATAATAGAACTAGGATAAGGGGCAGGGCACCTGGTGGCTCAGTAGGGTGAGCCATCCACTCTTGATTTCTCCTGAGCTCATGGTCTCACAGTTGGTAGGTTGAGCCCTGCAGCAGGTCTACGCTGACAGCTTGGAGTCTGCTTGGGATTCTCTTTCTCCTTCTCTCTCTCTTCCCCTCCCCTGTTTGTGCTCTGTCTCTCAAAATAAATACATAAACAAACAAACAAACAAATAAATAAATAAGCATACATTTTAAAAAAGAAAACTACTGTAAGGGGCAAGAATTTTAAATAGGAATATATTCTTACATGGACTTTCCTCAGTAAATCCAAACTTTCCATCTATTTCCTATTGTGTCTCCCTGGAGCACTCTTCCTTGAGTCTGCAGGCTCCAGCTGAAGGTAGCAAAATAGCATGTTATGTACAAGTCTCGGTGACATGAAAACCACTTCCCTTCACCTCTATAATATACAAACTGGTATCTCTTTTCCAAACCAGAAAAACGTGTTTTTAGACAAGACCCTTTTGTATACTACAACTATATCTGTATTTTAAAACTAGAACTATGGTCTCTCATTTCACCTCTAACTTGTTGGAAAAATAAGCATATTAAATTCCCATTAGGAGTTTTCAGTCTTTGTTTTCTTGTAAGGGAGGAGAGACATCAACATTCTAAAGTAAGCATGGATACATTATATATAACATAATCAGTATTCAGATTGTTATCTCCCTGCAGTTGAAATCTCATTTAACAATGCCACTTCTAAGCTAAATTATTTATTTATACCAACTATTTGATTAGTTCAAATCTTATTTACTTACTAGAGATGCTTCTCTCAAAACACAGGTATGAGAGAAACTTTTTATTTTAGTTCAAAAGTTTTCTTTATAAAGCACTTTTTTTTTTTATCAGAGAGAGAGAGCATGCATGAGCAGGGAAGAATAGCAGAGGGAGAGGAAAAAAAAAGGAAAGGAGAGAGAGAGAGAGAGAGAGAGGGAAAGAGAGAGAGAATCTTAAGCAGGCTCCAGGCTCGAGGCGGAGCCCAACACCTGGGATTATGACCTGAGATGAAATCAAGAGTTGGATGTCTGATCGACTGAGCCACCCAGGTACCTCTAGTTCAAAAGTCTTAATAGGCATCAACTTATTCAAGTTTTCAAATGTGTATTCGCATTTTTTCGGATGTTGAGTCCCATAACCAAGCATGAGATACAGTTTTCCAATGTAGTTTAAAATATATATGTGTTGTTCAAATTGTAGCCTTAAACTATGAGGTCTTTTCCCTCCCTGGGAGTTGTTCTGGATATTAAACCACAATGTTACAATGTCAAGAGGTTGTCCTACAGGGGATCTCTTTGAGGAATAGAGAAAACAAAATGGAAAAAAAAAAGTATCCAAGAGACTAAAGCCAATAAATCAAAAGATATATAATATATAATAGCAAAACTCATCATAAATGTTAAAATATTTGTTAATTTAAAATTTCTCATCCATACAATACATATCTTCTTGTGATTTACTATAAATCAAGTCTGTAGAAGGAAATTGAAAGAGCTATTTATGAACAGTGATTGTATCCTATTATATTTGGAATGAGCATTTGAGCACTCTCTTGGTATTGCCAACATAGGGCTAGAAAATTTACAAATGTTTTTTTCATCTGCAAAACACTCCCCAAAAGAAGATACCACAATTAAAATTAACAGATGATTATCTTTCAGTTTAAATAATTAAGGTCGTAAATAATAGTTGGTAGGGTTAAAAGATATATCAAGTGTAATTTTATAGAGTATGTTTATTAAATAATTCACGCAGCTTTATTTATCGTTTTATCTTTATCCGGAAAACTGCTTATCAGAAAGTAGTTAGTCAAAAAACGTGATCTACCACATGATATCCTTGCATTCGTTAGAGCAATTACAAGCTGCTGTTAAAGATTTTAAAATCCTCATCTCAGTGGAGTAGCACACTTCATATCAAGAAGTAGTTCTTTCCCAAGTGCTCATTTAGAATGGAGGCTTGTTCCATTTTGTAGCATGATTTATTTCAATATGTAGGTTCCAAGGTTTTTATTTTTGTTTTTCTAGATTTTCTTGCCTCAAATCATGGAAGTGGTCTGAAAGTGGACCTTCCTTCTTTTCCAATCCATTGGCTACAAATCAGACAGGTGACATTTAACTAAAAAGCAGAGTGAGACAGAGGTCTGGCTCTGTGCCCAGGAAGCAGATAAAACACTCGGAGAGATAGCCAGGAACTTTCCGATAATCAAGAATCCCTTTTACTCTTTCTCCCAAGCATAGAATATACTGAGCCTCTTCTAAAGAGAGGGCAAATCAAGTTATATCCAATCACTGAATCCACCTAAATTGCCATATCCTTGCCATCTAACAAAACATTGTCTTATTTTAGGAGCTAAATAAACCTTCATTTAAAATAAATGTTTATTGATCATGATAGGAAAAGAAGCACAAAATGATTTTTCTTTACTATGATGCTCAAATTGATATAGAAGTATGGTTGGTATCTGCTGGTTGGTGATGAAGAAATGGAATTCAAATGCATTTAATATCTAGTCTTTGCTGAGATCTATTGTAGTTAAGATGGAGAATACATGTTAAGAGCCAGCTTCTATTCACAGTGAATGGGCACTCTAATTCACTGAAATAATTACTCTAGTAGCCATTGTAACTAGTCCTTTAACTTAAAAAAAAAAAAATGAAACCACAGATTGTTCCCATTTCTTCTTCTACTTTGTTGGGTAGAAAATTTAAGTTTTGTTGATAAATTTATGTTAGTTAGGCAGAAAGAACTTACGTTGCTTTTACATTTAACATTTCCCCAAGCATATACTTTCCTATTCTTTGTTCCCTGGAAACATTATGACAGGAAAAATGTTACTGCAAAAGAGATTCAACAAGAAATAGAGGAACAGTTCAAGCAAATATTACTGAATCAATATATGTGTATATGTGTTCCTGTTTATTTTTATTTTTATTTTTTTAATACAAATCTCTGGAGGGAAGAAAAATAAAAAATCCTTAAGCATGCTGGGATTACTTTTCTTTCTTTCCTTCTTATTTGGCTTGGCTCGTGTAGCTATTGGGACAGTCTATGTTTTTCAAACATTATGGTTTCTCACTATTTCCTTTAAATGGCCAAAGGTTTGTTTTTGTTTTTGCTTTGTCTCATGATAATTTTGCTTATTTTTCTGTAGTACTTACAGGAATTTAAATAAAGGCATTATTGTAATTTTCACCCCCAAAACCTATTTCTAACAGATTCAGTACTTACTGAAATGTGATTCAAATCTGCCAAATGATACTTCTGCCTATCCCCTTTCTAATTTACATGAAATGATATTTCTTTGAACGAAGTATGTTTTATTCACTTATGCTAGCATTTGCAGGAATAAAAAGCAATAGAAAATGAAATTAAGCTCATTGGAATATGGAATCATTTCTATAGTCTTTTTTATTTCAATTACTCACTTTTTCTAAAAAATTATATTTTCTACCTATTTAGTGTTCTAGGTATTTATTATAGTTATAAAGGACTTATTTATTTTTCTTTAGGCTTAAAATTAGATCACTTAGCTTTTATCTTAACTAAGTAGCAGAAAACAATTTGAGTGACAGAAAACATAACTCAAATTTTATTTCAGAGACTCATTCTATCTTTCAGGAAAAATACATGACAAAAGATTTGCCTGACCAAAATAAAAGAAAAAAAAACTTTAATAAGCTAGTGTCTTTCTCTGAGGTTTCAACATATTCCTTGAGATTTATGAATTTTTGAAAATTTGATATGTTGGTATTTAAAAAATCATATGCTTACCTCCCTCCCTACTTGTTTGTAATGCCTGCTATGAGGTACACACTACTCCTTTGAAATGCAAGAATGGTAGCCTAGAAATCATTCTGTGGGGAACCACTGAGGAATATATACTAGGAGAAGAAGGGCATATTAATAAACTACACAAACTGTTTTGAGCCCGATGGCAAAAAGGCAAAACGGTCATACAAGAGAGAGGTGCATGTAAAAAGTATCCTCGAGCTGCATTTGGAAAGAGTTTAAGAGGTGAAAAGGAATGGCGCACAGTGTGCGAAAGTGTTAAGCAAAGCCATAGGAGCTGGGAAGAAAAGAAAATTGGGGCGGTGGGGAATAAGAAAGATGGAGTTCACCTAGGTACTGACTATAGGAAGAAGGTATGTGTGAGAGAGATTCGTAAATTGGTAGGCTGTGGCTCCTTTCACTCTGGGTCCCCACCCCACCCCCCCACCCCCGTGCAGGTGCTCCTTCTGGCTTAGAGATGGTTATTACTCTCACTCGCATATGTATGTCCAGACTCCTCCAGGTTAGAGTTTACTGCTCTGTCTTCTCTCATTGCTTTGAGCCATATTTGACTCTAGTTTAACAGCTGTGTGCTTTAATATTTTAATGCATACATATTCTCTTTGCTTCAATCCTTAAACAGATTGTAACTGACTATGCTTAATTTGTATTGCCATTGCAAAATGTTAAATACATAGGAGTGCTTTAATATGGTTTGATTGACTTTAATAATTTAGGTTTTGTTATACCTTTCTGATGCTAAAATAGAAGTAATAGTTATAACACATCTGATTTTTTAAGGAATTGTATCACTTTATTACTATTGAAACAAATTACCAACACAGCAGCTTTAAACAACACAACTTTATTGTTTTACTGTTTTGGAGGTCAGAAGTCTGAACCTCACTGGGTTAAAATCGAGGTGTTGGTAGGGATGCATATTTTTCTAGCACCTCTCAGGGAGAATCTGTTTCCTTGCCTTTTCCAGATTCTAATGAGTGCTTGAAATCTTTGATTCAAAGCATCCTTCTTCCATTACCAAAGTCAGCAAGGGTGGGTCAAATTCTTTGCAAATGCATCACTGTAAACTTGCTTCCTCCGTCATATTTCTGTATCTGACTCTTCTGCCTCCCTCTCTCACTTTTAAGGACTCTTGTGATTATATTAAGCCCATTTAAGTATTCCAGATAAACTTCCTATCTTAAATTAAGCTGATTAGCAAACTTAATTCCAACTGCAACCTTAATTCCACTTTGTTCTGTAACCTAACATATTCACAGGATCTGGGGATTAGGATACGGACATCTCTGACTGGCCATTAGTCTCCCTATCAAAGAGATTTTCATTAATTTTTGGATCAGTTCCACCTGATGTACATCAGAATTGACATATATATACATTTTTTTTCAAAAGTATTCCAAGTATAAGCAAAACGGTCATATATTAAACGGACAAAATAAGTAAGCAAAAACTCTTTTATTCATCGCATTATTGCTTTCTAAAAATCTGTCCTTTTGTTTATAATGTACACTTTAAGATTTTTTTAAAGAAATGGATAATTTATCTCTAAGAAGACTTTAATGTGCATGTGTCATACATTTCTGTTAGTTTATATCTGATAGTAAAAATTTTCAAATTTAAGAAACATGTAATCAGATTCTCTTCCCTCCATCAGACTAATTCCCAGATATTTTAAATGATATTCCCCTGTCTCCTATAAAGCAATTCACATAAGTGAGCCAGCCTTGTTTTTCATCTTGTCTGGATGCAACGGATACACAGACAGAGAAAACATGACTTTATTCTTAATATATGATTTTTTTCTATAGTCAGAGCTTATTTTCCTAATTCTTCCCCAAATTACCCAAGAAAGCTAACATAATTCTTAGCACACGATACATTTCCAATATTTTCCTAATGCATGACTGATTTGCCAAACCTACTGATTTACATAAGCTATCTGTTTAGGATGTTTTTTCTCTGGGAGGAAGTTTATCAAAATCAAATTACAACTACTTAATCAAACATTCAGTGTTCTTACATTTTAGGTGTGCCTGCAGTACATAACATGTAACTTCATTTTATGAGCTTTTAAAGAAATAGTCTGACAGTCTTTGTCTTTTGATTGGGTAGTTTAACCTCCCTGTATTAAATGTGATTACTGGTATGCATGGATTGATTTTAGTCATTTTATGTAAACAGTCTCTTCATTATGTGTTTTCCCATTTTTTACGCTGTTGTATTTTTTGAAATGTTTCTATTTTTTACTTACTCTTATTCTTCCTGTTGCTGAGAGGTAAAGTGATGGTCAACAGTCTATTCATAGGGTTTTGTTTTGGTTTTGCCTTTGTTTTGCTTTATTAAAAAAATAAGTAAAACTCAGTTTTTAAATGCTTGGGTTGTATTTGGTGTTCTATGTTCTGAGTAAGATAGGTCTTGTTACATCTTTTTTAATTTAATTTTCTTTGGATTGCATTTACTGTTTTTGAGTATCTTTCATTGAGTTTGGAAAATTGGTAAGCTACCATCTCTCATTATGTTCATTACTGTAATAAAGTATATGTCAGAACTGATGCTTTTTTTCCGCTCTCTTATGCTTGCTTCCCCCCTCTCCCCATTTCTTTTCATGGATCACTCCACTCGCTCTGTGTGATGAGCACCCTTGGTGCATGGTCACATCCAGGAAGCCTGCCTCTTTACAGCATTCTAGCTAATCATTACATATGCTTCCAACTCATTAAATACACCTTCCACTGTTTAAATTACTCTTTAATATTTTTTCAATTATTATGTTTTTTTAATTTCTGGGTGATCTCTTCAATAAATTTTTGGACCTGCTTGCTTATTTTTACATCTTCTATTTCTTCACATATTTTAACACTTATTTTTTGCTTTTTAATGTATATTTAGCATATTTGCCTTATAATCAGCATTTGGTATTCCCAGCACATGAATCTTTGCTGACCTATTTGTTTGGTCATTCTAGACTATGAAATCTTATTCTTTTACCTTTGGGACTAAGGTCTGGTCTGGGTTGATGGTGATTTTCATTTTTTATAGCTCATGACCTGGTTTGATGCTCCCCCTCCCCAACATAGCATAACATTTACCATACTCTTGGAAAGTTTTCTTAGACCAAATTGTGAGAATTTTACCTGCAAAACTACATGAGATCTGGTTTGTGCTTGTGATTTCTCAAGGGATAATATTTTTCTCTTTCCACAGAGCCAAATTCAAGTCAGGTAATTTAATTTTATCTAGCATATTTAGTCTTTGGTCACAAGATTAGTAGTGCAAGCAATCTAAATTCACATAATGCTAGAAGTAGAAATATCCTTATAGCTTATACTGGTTGTATTATTATAAATTCTTCATAGTACCATCTTTTTTTTTCTTTCTCTTCATCAGTATACATATTCATTTTTAATAATTCATTCCAAAGGATACTATAGATATTAGAAATCTGTGTTTGATTCAAGTTCTTATAACAAGAATGCAAGGACCACTGTCTGTACTAACACAAATTATCTGAAATTTATACTACTTGAGGAGACAGAATAGAAACCAAGAGTCGCTAAACTTATAATCGCTAAACTAAGATCCTTTATTTTAATTTGTTTGCTTTAACTGACCAAAATTGAGTGCTAATTGAGCACTGATCTCTCCCCCTTTGGTTATTCTAATCATCTACAGCTACAAAGTTACCAAAATGGCACCAATAACTATAGGGTGCCAAAAATAGTCTATCTAGTTGTTTTGTGTATCTTATCAACAGAACTTATTTGTCACATTATAATTTGTTTAATGATTGACCTAAACATATCAATACTGGTGGATATTTCTATTTTCTGATGCACTAGTGGGGATATAATGGAAGTGGCAGATCCGTAATCTTATATTTCCTGACTGAAAAGCAAGTAGCATACAAAGAGCCAAAAATGTTAAATAGGCGGAGCAAGAAATCATTTATTTTGTATATGTTTTATTTATCTGTTTGGCCTTAACACGGATTAGCTATTGACAACTACAATGCTTAACCACAAAGCTTAACATTAATTTTTTAAACAGTCAACTCTGCTCAAATAATCAATCTTAAAGAAACCTGATCATTTTAATCATTACTATAGAGACGTCTATTTTGAAGCCTGTGTCCTGGTAAGTGCCCAAGGACTGAGAAATGTCATTCTCTAACGTGAGGGTTGTGCGTGCTGGGAATCGTCATTTTGCCCCTCCAGTTTTGCCCTTCACCCTTTCCACTTTGCTCTCTGCCCAGGAGCTTGACCTTTATGTACTATATCAACAAGCCTCCCTACTTTCTGGATTCCAGGTGGATTCCATCAGTGGGAGCCCGAGGAAAAGCAGGTAGGAGAAAGGAGGTTGAGATCAAGGTGTTTATCTCTGTGGATCACTCCCTGCATGGTGGCCTTTGACTGGAAGCGTTACTCTACGCAGAGTGGTCTTCTGCAGAGGCCCCTGTTTCCTGGTTCCATTAACTGTTTTGTAACCCCTTTATAGAAGGAATGGTCCTAGTCTGTGCACTATTCTAAGCGGTTTCTCTTTACCCCAGCCACACTGTGAACGAGCCTCTTTGTTAAACTGTCCTCTTTGAGGCCTGCACATAAGGATGTATGGCTGGAACTACACTGATACCCATGGAGATAAAGAAATGATAATATAAAAGTTTTTCTTTTCTTTTCTTTCTTCCTATTTTTTAGGTTAAAGATGTGTGCACTTGATATCTTGTTAACTGTGGGAAAGCAAGGGAAAAAGGAATCAGAGAAACATTTGAAATTTAAAGTCTCAAAGAATTCCTGTTTGAGTTCATTTTATAACATGAGAAAAAAAATATATACAGAGAAACACACACACACACACACACACACACACACACACACACACACACTAAAGAGAAAGTATAGAATACTTGAAGACACCACTATAAATGGAAATATGAATCATCTAGTAGGAAAAAAAAACTCTACAAATATGATTTTCCGGTATGGTTAATTTCTTCGTGAAGCAGAAATAACAGAGGCAGGAGGAAGGATGATCAAATGCCAATATTCTAGAGACAGAGACTCTGGACTCAAATGTAGTTTGGGTTACTTAGTAGCTGTGACTATGGCCAAGTGACTTTACTGCTCTGTTCCTCAGCTTCTTCAGCTGTTAAATGGAAATAAGGGCAATACCTGCTTATAGAGCAGGTTTTTGTAAAACATTTAGAACAGTACCTGATACATAGCAAGCACTCTAAAAATGTTTATTATGTAAATATATGATAAGGAATGAAACAGGAGAGATCATTGGGTAAAATCATAAATGACATTAATATGAAAGTGAATTTTATTCTAAAGAAAATGGAGGAGTCTTCAAATGGTTTTATTGAGAAAAGGTATCATCAGATCTGAAATTGCTTCGACAATCACTTGTGACTGATAGATTTGCTGAATCTGAAGAAGTTTGAAAATGTTCTTTTATTTTAGAATTATTACAGAAAGAGTGTGGAGATGAGGGATAGATGTTAAGTATGTTTAGAGAGCAGAGCATATGATCTGGTAATTGACTAGCCTCAGGAGATAGAGAAAGAGGGAAGTAGATAGTCTAAGATGTCTCTAGGGGGGCGCCTGGGTGGCTTAGTCGGTTAAGTGGCCGACTTTGGCTCAGGTCGTGATCTCATGGTCTGTGAGTTCGAGCCCCGCGTCGGGCTCTGTGCTGACAGCTCAGAGCCTGGAGCCTGCTTCGGATTCTGTGTCTCCCTCTCTCTCTGCCCTTCTCCTGCTCATGCTCTGTCTCCATGTCTCAAAAATAAATAAACGTTAAAAAAAATTAAAAACAAAAATAAGATGTCTCTAGGATGTTGGTGTGTGTACTAAGTAGATGTTGGGATGACATTTATATAGAGAATATGAGACTAAGGGGAAATCTAGCCTATCTTTGAAGTTTTGACAGTATATTGGGCCTCCAAATAATAAAGCAAGTCTTCACCTGTGTTAATTTATTCAAATTTACAGAATTAAAGCTTTATTAAAACATAAGTAAATTGTTTCTTTTCAAAATATTGACCATTTCATAGAAAATACTAATTATTAAATAGTTAAAGATAAACAAATTATAAGTGCAAAACATTACGCTCTGGATATTTAAGAAACATACTCGTGAGTAAACAGATTGTTTTAACTGGTCCTTGTTTTAAGTTATGGTAGATTTTTCTTTTTAAGGTAATGTTTATTCTGCTCTACTCTCAAATGCTCATGGCTTTGCCCATAATAATGGCAAAAAGGAAAGTTATCAACCTGAAATCACAATTTTTGACAAGCCAAGTCAAAAATGAAAAGAATAATTATAATACGGCATTACTTAAAAAAAATCAAAGCTCCAGATGTAAAGGTAAGAAAGAGAATTAATATTTAGCGTCGGTTAATATTCCAACCTTAGGAGGCAGCATTACAGAGATATTCTTGTAGACCCTATTCAGATATTCTCTTTGCCTTCAAGCACTCTACTTACTATTTTTCTTTTATTGGTTATGGTTCTCCTTTCTTATTCTTCAGATTGACAGTTCCCCAAAAGAATATGTTTACAATCAGATTGCTGTATTAAATAACTATTTACAAAGATTCCAATTATTATATGATTATTTCTGGAATATTTGTTAAAAGGGCCATAGAAGGTGCAGAATTCTTGTAAGAGAAAGTTTCTGAAGTATATATAATATATAATTATTTTAATTATGTATTAATTATACAACTAATGTATGTATACACTATATATACATAATATGTAAACTGATATTAACCACTAACTTATCTAAAATGTAAAATAACGGTGACTGATGTAGACACATGCAACATATTCAAGAACGCACGTGGTGGTCTAAAAGATTTGTTAATTTTTTTAAAGATAATACATTTTCAAGTAGGAACAGTACACTTCACTATTAAGTGTATTTAATCTCATTAGAGTAGCTCTTGTTGGAAACCAAGTAGCTGGTGAGTCTACAGATCAGATGGCACGCTATACTGAGATATAGCCAGTTCTCAAATTATTGCCTATGACCTAAATATTGAGAAAATGTTTAATAATTCTGTGCTTATGGTGAAAACAGACATATTAGAAAAGTATTTCCTACGGGAGCCATATTTTACAAGTTAAAAGTCTTATTACTAGAATACATTTGGAATTCTGACAGTCTTGCAAAAAGGGTATCTGGCAGCATCACGGTGCTTGAAAACAGTCACTGAATAGTCTGTATATCATTCTATGACAGGCATAACACTGAAGAAAAGATATAGAAAAGGCATTAAAGAAGTTAATCTTTTTCCTCTACACCCTGTATCCTAATTCAAAAGGGAAAATCATGATCTTAAATAAAAAGACATATTCACACACACGAACACACACACACATACACATACACATGTATATATACACACACATATATTTGAATGCATATGTATATGCATGTGCATATTTACACATAATATAAATATATATTTATGTATATTTGTAATTCTGGTCAAGATATTAAAATGGATCATATGGAGAGACATCCAAACATAACAATAATTGTAAAAAAAAATCTCTCTTTGTGGACCTTATATGAAACAGACAAAGCAGATTGTGGAGGTAGAAACTAGAAGAAGAAATAGACAATGATGGCTTACTATGTGACCCAGATTCACCGTGTGAACCAAAGATTTACAAAATGTGTCTGCATTTTGTGGGCTGTCGCTCCTAACAAGTAGCAGCTTTCTTAAAGTGACGGTATAGATCATACCCAGATCCCTACAAAATGGATAGCAGGACCCTGGCTTGAGAAATACATTTGCAATACCCCTATAAGACATTACAATTAAATTACAATAGATGAATGTTTCTCTCCTTAAGACTTTACCGGAAGGGCAGAGAGAAGGGAAGGGTGAGAATAAAGTCACCAAATACAGAGAAGTAGGCAGAGAAAGAAAATGAAAAAAACGGAAACTACCAGAAAAAATAAATTTGCAAGCTAAGAAAATGTATTTTGAGAGAAAGAGGGCACAAATGATAGTGATGGACAGATGGAGATCCCATGAGGCGCAAGGGGCGGAGAGAGAGAAGTGGGGCTCAAGCTCACCCCAAGTGAGACTTGATTTCACGAGTTCTGAGATCATGACCTGAGCCGAAGTCTGATACTTAACCGATTGAGCCACCCAGGCGCCCCTGCAAGCTGTTAAACCCACGAACAAAAATCTATATCAATTCCCGGGGCGCCTGGGTGGCTCAGTGGGTTAAGCGGCGGACTTCGGCTCAGGTCACGATCTCGCGGTCTGTGAGTTCGAGCCCCGCGTCGGGCTCTGTGCTGACAGCTCAGAGCCTGGAGCCTGCTTCAGATTCTGTGTCTCCCTCCTCTCTCTGCCCTTCTCCCGCTCATGCTCTGTCTCTATGTCTCAAAAATAAATAAATATTAAAAAAAATAAAAAAAAAAATCTGTATCAATTCCCACAAAGTCAGTAAATTAAAGACTGTATTCTTGAGGAAATTACAATTATAATGCGATATGAAAAGGGCACTTTATCAGTGTGTGTAGGTTTGTCAAATCTAAGGGAAATCATTATCTCCATAAACAAAGACAAGAACTCATGGGGGAAAAAAAACTAAAGACGTGAACAGAAAACATGTGAATATGAAAAAATATATAAATAAGTATAAAACTCAGTTATTGAAATAAAAAATGCATCAATAAGTGAGGTCAACTGTAGAATGGGCTCAGTAAGGAAAGCTTCAAGTACACATTTCATAGATAATCTATAAGAAAAATATATAGGAAATTGTGATAGGACAATATTCAATTACATATTATCTGGAATGCTTCTAAAATTAACAAAGATATGAGTCCTTAAACTGAAAAGACACATGAAGGAAAATAAGTATGGATGAATAGAAATAAACTTAGAGAAGTAAAAAATATGAAATAAATGAGAAAATACTAATGACACCTAGAGAGAAAATTTAGAATTATGAACAAGTACAATAGATTACTAAAGACTTCTATATTTAAAATAAGTTTCCAAAATACAATAAAATACCACTTTACTTCTTATGGAAAATAAAATACATCTTCTAGCACTTAAAGGTATATATAAAAATATTTTTTAGGCATACCAGTACAAATGTATATCTCTTCTGAAATTGTTGCTGAAAATATGTATCAGCTGAAACATAAGTGACCAAAGAGAGAATGGTTAGTAAATACTTAATAAAATATGATTTTACCTCTAATTAATTTTAAGTGGTAATGACCAATTTGCATATGAGTTAAGAAAAGCAATTTAAAATACTAAACAATAATAAAAAATAAGATCCCAGAACACATTTCTGAGAACACTAAGACATGCCAAGTTCCTTGTCTTGATTCGGGAAAGGATAAACACATTAAACATCTTTGGGTGTAAAAAAATATATTTAAGGTAAATTATTGAAGAAGGAAAGTATCATGGGAAAATCATTTATTAATATATATCTTTCAGTTAAAGATGAGGGGGAAAGAATACACAAAGAGAAAGAATTGTAAGTAAACCACAAAGTGACATTTAGAAATGGTTCAAATATTATATTACCATGGTAGTTTTTCAGAAATTAATAATATGTATTAAAAGACAAACACTGAGACTTTAAATGAAGCTGTCACTGATCTATGTCACTCAGAAGAGAAGTATCAGAAACAGACTCTAACAGAAAGATTTTGTAACTGACAAAAGAGGATAGCTGGTAAGTAATATTGGAATACTTCGAGGATTTTTAAGCATTAAAAAAAACTGTTAAAGACAAATGGGAATGATAGTTATTGAAAGAAAGAAAACAATACCCTCCAAAACATGTTTTTATTCCTTTTGTTTAAAGGTGCAAGGTTTTTTGGTTTTTGCTTTTTTCTTTCTTTATAAGATTTTATTTAAATTTAAGTTAGTTAACATATAGTGTGTTATTGGTTTTAGGAGAAGTTAGTGATTCCTCACTTACAACCCCCAGTGCTCATCCCAACAAGTGCCCTCCTTAACGCCCATCGCCTATTTAGCCCATCCCTTCGCCCGCCTCCCTCAAACCTGTTTGTTCTCTATAGTTAACAGTCTCTTATGGTTTGCCTCCCTCTGTTGTTATCTTGTTTTATTTTTTCTTCCCTTCCCATATGTCTAAAACAATATTTTTTAAAAACTAAACTTGTGTGTGGGGAACCTCGGTAACTCAGTTTGTTGGGCTTCAGCCTCTTGATTTCGGCTTAGGTCATGATCCCAGGGTCGTGGGATTAGGCCCGAAGTTGGGCTCCAAGCTCTGTGTGGAGCCTGTTTGAGATTCTCTTCCTCTGACCCTCTCCCCAGCTCTCATGTGTGTGCTCTCTTCCTTTCTCTCTAAAACAAAACAAAACAAAAACAAAAACAAAAACAAAACAAACAAAAAACACTTTCATGCACCTAACCTCATAATATAAAAAAAGCAGAAATCGATGTAAATTAAACAAGAACAATGATTTTAAAGATATAGAATATGAAAAAACGGTAAAATAGCTTGAAGTATTAGAGACAAAAATCACACACACACACACACACACACACACACACACACACACAGGGAGAGAGCCACAAGCACCACCTGTCTGTCTGTACTCCCTTTTATTTCTTATTCTTTGATGCCCCATGTGTCCATTCTCTGTATTCTATTGGATGAGATAGGTACAAAGTTCAGTCTCTGTCCAGCCAGAACAAGCATAGATAGGTCTCAATGGAGGCAAAGTCATAGATAAGCTTCTTACAAAAGAGCTTCTGAAATAAAACACATATTGGCAGGCCCATGGCATGGTTTTCAATTCGCTTGACATTTGATATTTATTTTCCTTAATCATGAGTCTGATCCTTTAATTCATATGTATGTGCTCCCCAGATGTGTATAATGTGTGTCTGTAAGTGTGTGTGTGTGAGAGTGTGTTTGTATTTGAACATGGTGCTATACGCATAATGTGCTTAATTTCTCTAAACACATCCCAGCTTATCGTGGACTAGAAGTGCTAATATTAACTAAATTAATAAGGATCATAAAAAATCATAATTAGAAATTTCTAATGTGAATTTAAATGTCTTTTCTCTCTGAAGTTAAAAAATTACTTAGACCATATTGTTCCCATGGCTCATCTTATCTTTAACATAACATTGTTTGGAGAAAAATGAGAAAGCCAAGAGAGTAACTTAAAAAAAAAGTGTGAATATCCAGTCCGTGGAAAAGAAAATGAAAAAGTAAAATTTGAGCAATAACTTATATAGAAATTTGCAGGTTTATGTTGTAACATAATTTAGTGCCTTGTGATTTTATTCATTGCAGAAATTAGCTTGTAATTGTCAACTATACTTCATTTAAAACCATGGTCACAATGTTAATATCTCCCTCCACAGGAAGAATATTAGGTCAATCATTTTGATTTTTATCTTGCAACATAGCTCATCATTGGATATATGTCCATTTATTTTTAAGTTATATTAATTGCCCTATTTTTCGTGTGAAAATCTTGCCCTTATGAAGTACTCTGGTGACCTAAGAGTCCATATAGTTTTTCTAATGAGGCTATTTAGCCACAAATGACAGTGTAATATGTTGCAATTTTTCAATAAGTCAAGTTTATATGGATTGTGTAAGTTACCTTAAATAATATGCTTCTCTTTGCAGTTGTCTATATGTCTTAAAACAATGAAAATTTTTGTAAAATTACATGAAAGTTGCACATAGATTGGGAATAATACTCAAATTATTGATTTATAGTATGTCCCATTGTCATTTTCCTGGAAGTACAAGTATGTTTGTATTCAGTTTGAAGAATCTATGTAACATATATTAATAACAGTAGAAATGTCATATAATATACAAATACATAAAGCTATAGGAATCAAGGTCATCTGATTGGATCTAAATTGTTAGTGTCTTCTTTAATGCATATGCTAACAACATTTATACTGCACCTTATAGAACTAATCCTTAAAAGGTGGTCTATAGAGAAGAAGCATCAGCACCACTTGAGACGTTATCACAGATGTGAATTTTCAGGCTCAACTCCAGAGGTACTGATTCAGACACTCTGAAAGTAAGACTTAATAATCCATTTTTTGTTTGTTTGTTTGTTTGTTTGTTTACAAGTCTTCCAGGTAATTCTTGTGCAAGCTAAAATTTGAGAACCCCTGAATATCTATTTGCTGGGCTAATTTAATACAGTTAAACAATGGTCTTAACCAGAAAGCTCAGAGAGATCTCAGAAATTCCCGCTACTGGAAGGCCTTATGCTCTGGCTTGAACAAATGCAACAAAATATGCACATTTCAAGGTAATATTGCCAAATGATTATTTCCTACAAGGTAATTTATTTTTCCTAGGAAATGTTTTTCAATCACGGTCCTTACAGTTAAATAAATGAATAAATACCATGTGACTATTTTCTCAAACAACCTTGGCAGATAGTTCTCTGGAAATCAATGTTCTTTTTAACCTTGAGTGGCTTCTGAACATACCAATGCCAAAATGAGCTAAGATGGAAGTAGGGACACAGTTTGTGAATCGATCCTCATAAATGTTATTTTCTTTGACAGAGATTTTTATTATCCCTTTGCTTCCATGTTTTCTCACTACCCTTTGTCTCTAAAAGCACCTCTGTTTTACCTTTTTACAGTTTTCTGTGCCAGATAAACACATATGTAACACCAAATGTAAACCTCTCCAAATAAGCAGAAAACTTTTTCTTGTAATTAGTTTAGCTCCAAGGTTTACAACTTGAACTTGAAATTTTAAAGACCTGATTACTACATTTTATGCCACTGAATTGGTCTTCAGCATTTATGATAATTTACGGCCTTTTTCCTTAAGTTTAATTTCCTTAAGTTCCTTAATTTCCTTAAGTTTAATTTCCTAATTGTTTAATAATCATTCTCTATTACCTCTTGGCCTGTTGATGGTAGAAATGGATATAGTAAACCCATAAATGTCTGATGACTTAGTCTTTTTTGATTTGCTGATTTAGTCTCTACCTTCCTCTTATTTATTGAGTTTTGTTAAAATTCATTTATAACTTCCAAAGAGTCTTTCTATTTCCTTTCCTGCAGTCGCAATATGAAAGTAAATTAGATGAATATGTTAAGCACTATGTAGCATCTCTACATGACCAGAATAAAGTAAAAGACTCTTCTGGAGCTTTATTCTCTATGATACAAAGTTCATTATCCTTATTTCAAAGATGTTTGTATTAGACCCTGAGAATTTCTGTCTCATGACTCCTGTGACTTCAAACAAGGGAAGGCAATAGACTGGCATGTTTACATTTTAATCTGAAAGTTATCTTGCACTAATAGGGTTTTCTTTTAGGATATTAAAATGAGTTGAGAAGCATGCCTGCAGAGACCACACTGTGCACAGAATGAGACAAATCATCCTATTCCATTCAATTAGATATGGTAAGAAAGATAAACATAACAAATGAGCCTGTGAAATATGCAAATAGCTTCAAGGAAAAAAAAAGAATGAGAAAACTGCTAAACAGTTAAGCAAGCAGTGGTACTTTGGCAAAAGATTTAAGTGACTTTTCCTCCAGACATTAATAAAGTCATTATGTAAAGAGTAGTACTTAGTAGAGAGTCAAGCCATGATCTTACTCCAAGTGCTGTGAATATCTTTTTCCTTGCTAGGTGTTTAAAAAATCACTTTCATATCCTAAAGTGTCATTTCCCTTAATGATTTATCTTTTATGAATCTTATTTTGTCCTATTCATGCTTAGGTTTTATTAATTTTAGTACACATAAGACATTATATATGTTTAGTGTAAAAGAAATAGAAGATAATATAAAGATAATGTTTTATGCAGAATTTCACTGAAAGCTTGCTTAAAAAGCACACGGTGATTGGAATAAGACAAGGGTGCCCACTCTCCTAACTTCTACTCAACATTGTACTGAAAGTCCTAGCCATAGCAATTAGGCCAGAAAAGAAAAAAAAAAAAAGCATCCAAATTAGAAAGGAAGAAGTAAACTTGTTTCCATTTGCAGATGGCATGATCTTACACATAAAAAATCCTAAAGACTCCACAGGAAAAACTGTTAGAACTAATAAATTTAGTAAAGTTGCAGGATGCAGAATCAATATAAAAAAACAGTTGTATTTTATACACTAATAATGAAATATCTGAAAGAGAAATTAAAAAAGCAATCTCATGTAAAATAGCATCAAAAATAATAAGATAATAAGGTATTTAGGTATACACTTAACTAAGAAGGTGAAAGACTTAGATAGTGAAAAATGTAAGACACTGATGAAAGACATTGAAGAAGACACACATGAATGGAAAGCGATCCATTCCTGGATAGCAAAAATTAATATTATAAAAATTTCCATTCTATGCAAAACTATCTACAGAATCGATGCAATCTATAAACTTTCCAAAGGCATTTTTTACAGTAGTAGAAAAAAAAAAAACTATCCTGAAATATGTATGGAACCAGACGTTTCTGAATAGCCAAATCAATCTTGAGACAGAAGAGCAAAAGCATCACGTTTCTGATTTCAAACTATATTATCAAGCTAAAGTAATTAAAGCAGTACGGTACCAGCATAAAAACAGACATGCAGATCAATGGAACAGACTAGACAGCCCAGAAATAAGTTCACGCATATGTGGTTAATTAATTACATCAAAGAAGTCAAGAATGTGCAATGGGAAAAGGGTAGTTTCTTCAATAAATGGTATTGGGAAAATTGGACAGTAAAACACAAAAGAATGAAACTTGACCCATATTTTATACCATACACAAAAATCAACTCAAAATAAATTAAACACTTAAATGTAAGACCTGAAATCATGAAGCTCCTAGAAGAAAATATAGGGAAAAACAAAACAAAACTCCTTGATATTGGTCTTGATAATCATTGTTTGATAGGTCCTGAAAAACATAAGCAACGAAAACCAAAATAAAAAAGTAGGACTACATCTAACTTTCTGCACTGAAAAGAAATAATCAATACGTTGAAAGGTAACTTACAGAATTGGAGAAAATATTTTCAAACTATATATTGGATAAAGGGTTAATATCTAAATTATGTAAAAAAAAAACTCATACAACTGAATAGCAAAAAACAAATTATTTAATTTAAAAAATTCATTAAAGGACCTAAATAGACATTTTTCAAAGAAGATATACAAAAGGCTAATAGTCATTATGGAAACTGTATGGCTATTTCTCAAAAAATTATATATAGAGCATACATATTATCCAGCAATGCCAATTTCTGGATATATATACATATATGACTATGACGGAAGTGAAATCGGAAAATTGAGGAGATATCTGCACTCTCACGTTCATTGCCACATTATTCACAATAGCCAAGAGATGGAAATATCCTAAATGTCCTTCTGTAGAAGAATGGCTAAAGAAAATGTGATGTTTTATATATATTGAAATGTTATTCATCCATAAAGAAGGAAAGTCTGCCATTTGTGACAAAATGAGTAAACCCTGGGAGTTTCATGATATGAGAAATAGCCAGAAAGAGAAAGAAAATACTGTATTATTTTATGACATATCTTACATGTGGAATGTAAAAAAGAAAAAAAAGTTGTGGGGCGCCTGGGTGGCTCAGTTGGTTAAATGACCAACTTCGGCTTAGGTAATGATCTCGTGATTCATGAGTTCAAGCCTCATGCTGGGCTCTGTCCTGACAGCTCAGACCCTGGAGCCTGCTTTAGAGTGTGTCTCCCTCTTTCTGCCCCTCCTCTGCTTGTGCTCTGTCTCTGTCTCTCTGTCTTTCTCAAAAATGAATAAACATTAAAAAAAATAAATAAAAATATTTAAAATTAAAAAAAGGTTGATTCAAAAGAAACAGAGTATAATGAAAGTTGCCAGGGGCTGGAGGAGGTGGGGAAATGGGGAGATGAAAATTAAAGTGCACAAACTCTCAGTTACAAGAGCAGTAAGTTCTGAGGATCTAATGGACAGCATGGTGACTATAGTTTATAATATGATATTGTAGAATTGAAAGTTGCTGAGAGTAGATTTTATGCATTCTATGACACACACACACACACACACACACACACACACACACACACATACAAACACACACATACACCCACTTACAAAAGAGTTAACTTTGTGAGATGGCAGATGTGCAAATTATCTCGATCTTGGTAACTATTTGACAATGTATATGTATATATATGTTAAAACATCCTGTTGTGTACTTTGAATATATACAATTATATGTGTCAATTCTTCCTTGATAAAGTTGTAAAAATAAATATCATGGTGACCACATTATCCAGAGACTAGCTGAGTGCCCTTGACCAATCATTAATCATTCCGCAGTCTTGTTTTCTGATGTCTGGTCATTCCAGCATCTCCTTGAAAGTTCTATTTTCTTCTCTTGACCTACAACTAATCATTTAAAAATACTAGGAAGTCCATAGTGTTGATGTGATCACTGCATAACCACATTATGGCATATTTATAGGTAATGCTCCTTTAGCTTTTCACACCTGAATTCTTATGAAAATAATTGACTTTTACAGTTTTGATGCTTATTTTTGTGTAAATAGTTCCAAAGTGCATTTCACATATCATAGTTCCTAATCTTTTCTTCAGTATCATATTCCCAGCTTTTTTTCTTTATAATTGGTTGCAACCAAACTTTAATGTACTAAAAATGAATTCCTTTTTAAACATGTACTTATTTATAATTTTCCTTTGTCATTTATAGAATTACTCATCTATTTAGAACTGTGACTTCAAATTAGTAGGACTATATTCTTTCAATTATTTTTCTTTCCTCTCTATGATATGTTCTCAGTTCTTTTTCAAAGCCTCTTTTATATTCAGCTCTCTTTCTACTTAGCTAACTTGGAAGCCACAGCCCATAGCCTTATGCTTAAACATCATGCCCCTTGATTTCTTATATCTCTTAACATCTATATGTTAAGCAACACCATTGGCTAGATAATCTCTCTAAACACCTATGGCACTGTTTACTCCTTTTATGTCTTGCCAATATTTATTGGGTACATACTATGGTCCACACTCTCTTGAAGTCTTTTGTTGTTGTTCAAGCCAGAGTGTTGTGTCACTTCCAGTTGAGCCCTCAAACCATCTTCCCCTTGTCACACAAAAAATCTTCCATTCCAGTCTTGTTGGTGTCCTGCCCCAGATCAAATATGATCCTTGATAATCTGTGCCCTTGTGTACAAATTTTTGTGTCTCTATATTTTCCTTACTAGGATTTCCAGGCCTTTCTTAGGATTTCTAAATACAGTGACAATGCCGTATTCTCAAAACTACCCCCTTCACATCCATACTTTCAAACTTTCTCTCTCCTCTTCCCACCCCAACCTCTCAGTATATCTATACTCTAGTTTCTAGTTGAATCAATACATTACATGGGCCAAATGAATGTTCTTCATAACTGAGAAGGAATAGTATATTTACATTCTATTTCTTGAACATCTCATAGTTTTTTCTAGAAGAAATAATCCCAGCATTCTTTTGTTTTCTTATTTGTTCTTATATCTGTGAATATTTTCTTCTTCAGCTTTCCAGTCTAACTGGAAGCCTCATAATCTCCATTCACTGTGGCAAAACACATCAGATAATATAACTTTTATTTTGTTAGGGGTACATTTCCTCCTTGAGAATAATCTCCTGCTGCTCCAATCTGTATTGGATGTTGTCAAAATCAGTTTCACATGTATCTTCTTGGGAGTCCTGAAGCCTCTCTTGTGTTGGATCTCTTATTTAGTAGCAATTTCTGGATGCTTGACAGACTGTACTTTTGTTTACCACCTTGTTTAGAAAAGCACATAGTATCAGTGGTGTCCTGAACATGTGTGTTTTGTTGATACATTAGTTTGAGAACTTGCATGCCGAAACATTTTATTTTCAGAAATCAGACATACATTTAGCTAAGTACCAAAATAGTGAGCAGACCCTGTCCTTCACCCAGCTCTAGTCCCAAAAATGCAGCAGATTACAATTCTTATCTTCTGGGAGAGAGGGTCTAAATGGAGGGAAGGTCGGAATGGGATGTGTGTGGCAGGGCAGACAACTTGTTCACAAATAGAAGGGAGATATTTGATAGTCTCATTGTCCTTATTTTTCCTGGCCCATTTGGGAATGAATGAAACTAGCCCTAAATAAACCTGTATTTACTGGAATTCCTCCTCAGTCCTGACAGTCTAAAGAGCCAGTGGACACAGAACTAACCCTTTGGACCTTTCTAACCAGAGCAGACAAACACCAACATGCGAATCTAACAGGCACTAGAGACTGCAGACATTGAGAGTATGTAGTTAGAACACATTACTTCATAACAAGAATATTCAACGGCTTAACGTTACAATAATGCAACTGCAACAATAAGCATATTAGGTTTAAGCTTTTGAACCCCACAGATTGTTCTGGTGAGGATTATACTGCATTATATTCACAACTGAATACTTTTGAGGGTTGATTATAATTCTGGCAATAATTTCCCTCTGAAGTTTAAAACATTCATCCACTGTTTTCTACCTACTTAAATTGCTATTGAAATATCTGGTGATATTTGGATTCTATTCCCCTCTTGTGTAACTTCTCCTCAACTGCTGAAAGCTTTAGAAACTTCTCTTTAACTCCAGTACTCTGAATGTCTTGATGACCCACTGAGGTACCTTTTTCATTCATTGTCCTAGAAATTCAGGAATTCATGAGGTGAACTGAAGTGACTTTTCATTACTGCATCTGCTTAATCTACTTTTGGGGAATTTTTTTCTACTTTGCTTAACATTTTTCTAAAATTTCTCCCATTATTATTTTCATTACTATTATACTTTTTTAATTCAGGAGCACTTGTTTGTTCTCTGATTATTTACTTAAAAGCATTTTGTTATTCTTTCACTAAAACAGTATTTTTCGTTAAGATATTTTTGAAATTTTCTTTGTTTCAGGATCATCTAAATTTCTTTCAATTTTTATCTCCCTGTTGTCATTTTGGAGATTCTCTTCAATGTACTGAAGTTCATTATGTATGCACCACATATCACTAAAAAATTACAAACAAATTAACAGATCGATGCATGAACTAGGCTTTTTGAGCAGTATGGGGTAACTGGACAGAATCCATTATGTTTTGTTTCTTTTTTTTAACGTTTATTTATTTTTGAGACATAGAGGCCGAGCGTGAGCAGGAGAAAGGCAGAGAGAGAGGGAGATACAGAATCCGAAGCAGGCTCCAATCTGTCAGCACAGAGCCCGACGCAGGGCTCGAACTCCCAGACCGCGAGATCATGACCTGAGCCAAAGTCAGCCGCTTAACCGACTGAGCCACCCAGGCGCCCCAGAATCAATTATGTTTTATAGAGGCTTTCTGATGTTACTGTAGACCTCCCAAAGGTCAGTATTTTCTAGGGGTAAAGTATAAAATATCTTGCTAGTAAGGATAAAAAATCTTGCCATTTTTCTGGCAGATGAGTTGAAATGGTATTCAAACCTCACCTTTCAGAATACAGAACCAAACTTAATTCTCTTAACCTCAGTAAAGCCATATCCAAACCTCACCCTTCCTAGACATCAGTGAGTCTAGAAACCTCACATTCAGCTTTTTAGAAAGTAAAACCCCATCCTCCTGTTTGGGTGAGAGACCCAAGATGACCCAAGGTTGTCTGCCTTCCTGATTTGGAGGGAGGGGTGAAAGCTTATTATTTTTTATTTATTTATTAAAATTTCTCTTCTAATGTTTATTTGTTTTTGAGAAAGAGAGACAGAGCCTGAGCAGGGAAGGGCAGAGAGAGAGAGGGAGACACACAATCTAATGCAGGCTCCAGCCTCTGAGCTGTCAGAACAGAACCTGATGTGGGTCTCAAACTCAGGAACTGTGAGATCATGACCTGAGCCGAAGTCAGACATTTAACCAACTGAGCCACCCACGTGCCCAGAGAGAGGTGAAAGTTTAAATATTTTCTGTACTTTATTTTCAATCAATTCTCCTGTTCCAATCACTCACAGTCTTCATAATGCAAATACTATGTAATTCTGATTTATGAAACTTTCAAAATCTGCCTGATTTCTATTAGCTTCCTTCACATTCTTATACTGATATTTCGGTTTCAGCATCCCCTACTCTGATAATGTTAGCATTTATCTTCATCTTCTAAAATTGCGTTGTTTTTTTTTCGGTCTTCTGTGGTTTCTTACTGTGTTTTGTTCACTTTGCTTTTATTTACTTATACAATTTTATACCATTATTGTGACTTCACTTAAACTTTTTGAGAAAACAGAGAAGTCTCAGATTCTTCAAATTTAAGATGACAGCTACTATTAAGAATTTGAAAAGACTAAATGAGACACATATCTGAAGCTCCTAATTCTGTGTTGTCACTTAGTTAACACTTTGTCTTTATGTTTTAACATATGAAATTAGATTGAAATCACTTCTTCTCAAGTCAGAGACTATAACTTCTCTTTATTTTGCCTATACCTAAAGAGTTGAATATACATAGAATATACTCAATAGCAATTAAAAATGTTTCTACCAAAAGTTCAAAGAGGTTGATGATAATGTCATGAGACTGTGGCTTCTTTCCATAGAAATGATTACTTTAGCCAACACTAAAAAGATAATTGATAAGATCTTTATTTTTATATAAGGATATATAATCATAGTTTTATCAGTGTAATTTAAATGCAGTATTTAAGATGAAAAAAAATGAGCATTGCTTTTTTTATTAAAAAATTTCAGGGGCGCCTGGGTAGCTCAGTCAGTTAAGCATCCCACTTCGGCTCAGGTCATGATCTCACATTACTTGGGGGAGCCCCGTGTTGGGTTTTGTGCTGACAGCTCAGAGCCTGGAGCCTTCTTCAGATTCTGTTTCTGTTTCCCTCTCTTTCTCTCTGCCCCTCTCCCGCTCGAACTCTGTCTCTCTCTCTCTAAAAAATAAACATTAAAAAAAAATTCAAATGCCTGTTATATATTCCATAAGGGCAAGACTTTGTGTTTGTTGGTGTGTGTGTGTGTGTGTGTGTGTGAGAATATGCATGTATGTATGTGTATATATGGATATGTGTGTATACAAGGATACGTATGTGTGTGTATATCTATATGGATACATAATATCATATAAACCAATAACTATTTGTTGAGTTTATTTAATTATGGTGGGGTACTCTTAAAATAATTTTATTTTGACAACAGCATTTTTCCTGTTCTATCTTAATCATTTATAACCCCACCTAGAATAGAGAGCTTTGCACATAGTATGAATCATAGTTAGTGAAGAAACGTTTATTAAGTAAATAAAGATATGTTGAGACAGGCTAACATTTTGGCTCATATAATCTTCATTCAATTACAAATTTAAATACTTATAGTGGTAGTGAGTTATAAGAAGAAAAGAGAGAGACTGATGGAGAGAGGGGAAGGGGAGAAAACACAGAAGGAGCAGAGTGAGAAAACAAGGGTAATAAGGCATATTGTTTGAGTTTGGGTAACTTTTTTTCAGAGTGTGATCCCTAAGTTTCAAATGTTGGAAGTTAAACACACAAGCCTTTCAAAAATTAATAAAATTATATGTAAACCAATTTGAAAATAAACTATTATAAAATTAAAAAAATAATAAAATTGACAGTTCAAATAAATAAAACAGCAACTGTTAAATTTTATAGATCATAAATATGCACATTAGTAGGAATAATAATTTCCAAAACTACCTAAATATTATGTGTTATAAAATGTCAATTGGAATAAAATTTCTAGTGACCCCATCCCTAAGGAATTCAAGAAGAACATTGTCACAATCAGCTTATGGGAATGAAAGGTAACTTGCTCCGGAAAACTAAGTTAAATGACTCAAAAATGGTTATAATGATAAGAGACTCTTAAATACTAAGAGAAAACTGAGGGTTGATGGGCAGTGTAGGAGAGGGGAGAGTGGGTGACAGGCGTTGAGGAGGGCACTTGTTGGGATGAGCACTGGTTGTTGTATGGAAACTAATTTGACAATAAATTATATTTTAAAATGGGTATAATGATAAAAAAGACAATCATGTTTTCAGGGTTTCTAACAGTCCTAAAAACAAAAAAAAACACTTTTCTTTGTGAATTTTGATATTAAAAATAGCAATATTTCTAATATATATTATATAAATACATACATATACATATATATATGTATGCACATATATAAAAATACATACATATACATACATACATACATGTGTGAACATATATATAGTATATAGTATATATACTATATACATACTATATACTTAGCATATATATATACATATATATATACATATATATATATACATATATATATATATAAAACAGTAACTACTAAGCCTTAATTGTTTCCTGTGAAATTTTAAATTCCTAAACATTTCTATTATCAAACTGGACAAAAAGATACTTGATGGAGTCTTCTCATTGGAAAACTGGGAGTTTTCTTATACTTGAGGTATATTATATTTAAGCATTTGTGGTATTCCAACTTTAGAAAACCTCTATGCCAATGGGTTTTCTGTACATTGCATTGTATTAGTGGGATGACATCCACTAAGATTAAATATCATTCAGGAAATTTTGATAATAAAATAGTGATAACCCCTATTCATGCCTTGTATTCATCATTTTGCTCTTTCTAGAATAAAGTGTTAAAATTTAAAAAATGATTATACATATTTACTTATCACTAGAATACCCTGTCTGTGTGTGTTTCTAACAATAGTGGGAACCAATATTTGAGTGTATCAGAACATATCTGATTAGGTTACTGAATGTACAGGATTCATATTAATTTCCTTTTGCAGTTTAAACTCGAGACCATGAAAATCACTGCACTAAAAAAAATAAAAACATGAGTAGTCTCAGATACCTTTATCTTCAATATCTAGTCACTGCAACTGCAAGAGCCTTTTAGGCCACAGATATGTCTTAAGTAGTATGTATAATACTAACACAATCATAGACATTTATTTGTGTCAATTAGGTTTACAATCTGATAACTTTGGTCCATGAGTATAAATATATTAAAGGTATATCTCTGATGTTTTTATTTTATTATTTTATTTTATTGATGGTTTTATGTTTTGTAGTTTCAAGTTTTTATTTAAATTCCTATTAGTTAACCAGTGTAATATTGGTTTCAGGTATGTACTTTAGTGACTTATCACTTACATATAACACTCGGGGCTCATCACAATTAATGAAAATTAAATATAAAACCATCTGAGGGGGCACCTGGGTGGCTCAGTCAGTTAATTCTCCGATTTCATGATCTCATGGTTCGTGAGTTCAAGCCCCGCATGGGGCTTTCTGCTGTCAGTACAGAGCCTGCTTTCTATCCTCTGTCCCTTTCTCTTTCTGCCCCTCCCTTTCTCATGTGTTCTCTCTGTCTCTCTCAAAAATAAAAATAAACACAAAAATAAAAAATAAAAATGCCTGATAAAATGTTTTCAGCCTGGCTTCAGTCAAAAGGCCTAGACAATCCAGTGAAGAAATTCTTATTATAGTTTTCTATAACTGCTACTTTTAAAAACAACAGGTCTATTCAAGAAAATACAAACCACTCTAATGTCTTCCTAAAGATGTGTCATATTTACATTCTTATTTTATTTTTATTTCCCGAGGCATGGGATTAAAGGTGTGACTTCATAAAACCACGTGGAATGAAATTATAAGTGATATAACTGATCTTCTAAATCTTAAAGTCTCCTCGCTCCTTTTTAAGCCAATAGGCATGAGCTTCATTTATATACAACTGGTCAGAATCCATACGTTTCTAGTTTGTCTCCACTCCCTAATCATTAAGTAACTTGAAGACAAGACTTTTTCTGGTTATGAGTCCATTCACTGAATTTTCTCACTGTGCATAATACATACTTGGAATTTAATAAAAACTTCATAAGCGACTTGACAGACGAATGAAGGTGGAACTTATTAAGATCTGTACGTAAAACTTTTGTGTATCATTTTTGATCATATACAAATAAAACTATGGTTCTTACCCACTGTTTACCCAGATCAAGTTTTCTTCACTATGTGGTTAGCAGGAGGGGATCATAAGATGATCGAAATATTTTTTTTTAAATGTTTATTTATTTTTGAGAGACAGACAGAGGCAGAGCATGAGCAGGGAAGGGGTAGCAAGAGAGGGATACACAGAATCCAAAGCAAACTCCAGGCTCTGAGCTGTCAGCACAGAGCCTTACATAGGACTCGAACCCACGAACAGTGAGATCATAACCTGAGCCGAAGCCGGATGCTTAACCGACTGAGCCACCCAGGTGTCCCGAAAAATTTTAATTTAGAAGCCGACAACATATTTTTTGTTATATGGGTCACCAAAACAAAAAGAATTCAAAAACCATTTTGCAGTATGAAAAATATTAGGAAAATTATACGATGGATTCTATATTAGGCTAAATTCAACATATGTCACAAACAGTGCCCTAACCAGACCAAGAATAATTTACAAGTGCTATTGAAAGTACCTAAGTTTTAAGGATCACTTGTAACACCAGAAAGTTTACTACTTAAAGTTTAGTAAACAAAAGATCAATTAGTTTAAGACTTTCCTTTTACAAGAACCATAAATATTATTCTCTGTGTAGGAAGGATTTTGACACATAATATTAACAGCTTATGTTGCTTTTCCTGCAAAATCTTTTTATTGAAGTATAATTAACATACAGTGTTATGTTAGTTCAGGTGTAGAATATAATGGATATCATCCCAGAACTATTTCTTTGTTTCCCTGTGCGTGGTCCAAGGGAGGGGAGGAGTTGAAATCTATTAAAGGTCATTCAGATTAATTTACAGGATTGGTAACTAAGAAAGAAATATTAAAACTTTGTCTTTCTTCTGAAGTTTCTAAGCTTAGAGAACATAGGTTGCTAATATCCAACAAGTTCACAATACTGAAAAAATATGCATTTAGACTAATAGAGCTTATAGATGGATTAAGAAGCTTGCTAAGCATTCTTTGAGGTCTGGGATCCAATATCCCTAAAACTAGAACCGCATATAATCTTCCCACTCGAGTGAGCCAAACATGATTTTTTTATCAAATATCTTTAGGTTAGAAGTATGTCGTTTAAAGAATCCATGTTTTTTTTTTATTTCTTTTGTGACTCATGTTCTGTTTTGATTTCTATTGCCTTTTCTCTTACTATTAATTAGTTTGTTTAATGCAATGGTACAGGAGATTAGTTTACCGTCAAAGTTGGTACTAACTTGGGTAATATTTTGTCCCATTAATACAAATTTCCATATCTGCAATGATACCATATGTGTTGGCTTTATATTTGGTTAGGGAAAAATAATTCTATTTAGTTTTTTGTTTTTGTTTTTGTTTTTGCTTTTTTGTTTTTGTTTTTGTTTTTTCAAATCTTTGCAGGCTATCCACTGTTGCTGCCAGGCATTCCTCCTATGAACTTTTTCTTACGGTGTCCTAATTCTCGGTTCTAAATATGTACTTACTAAATATGTAACATAGAACACATATTCTGCCTACTCTTCATAGGAATTCTCAAATACTTTATGGATTTGATCATGTTCTTCTATGTACCCTTTACTGAGGGTGAAATTTGCATTTGTTCTTCCTTTATTATGACATCCTATGCCTTGGACAGGTGCTTTTCTTTCTTGGAGTTTTTCCGGATTGTCAGTTTCTCCTTTTAAATATTATATACAAATTTACTAAGATCCATAATTTAGATGGAGGATGGGAAGTGGCAATGGTATCTATCCATTGTACTTATTCAGTTTATACACATTCTGTCGAACTCAAGATATTATCTCAGGAGGAGAGAAGTTCTGATCTGAGGCATACATTTAGACATCTATGTAGTTAGGTTTGAAATATCTCTTATAGCCTTACCTGTAGGGTGGATAATCTGGAGTCAGTAAACACGGATATAACTAAAGGGAACAGTATAAATCCTTCACAATTAAATTCAGAAAATATGTTTTACATAACTCATCTGGATCTTAGTAAATTATGGTCACATTATCTACAAATAAAATCTCAAATAGGTCAGATGAGTCCTTTATAATAAAATGAGAAAGCATAAAATTCTGGCAGAACAAAAGTATATGTATATGGTAGTAGGCGAATCTGAGGGCTGCCTTCTTACTTCCAATCTGAAACGAACACGAATCCCAATCCATGTCCCTCTTTTTTTCTAGCTTGGCTGGTTTCTTATCTCAACCAGTCACAAGCTTAATATGGTCCATCCTCAGCAGTAGAAGCACCTCTTAAGAACAGAATTGCAGTGCTTATCTAACTGCTATGACTCCAGTAACAACTTGAAGTTTTTACCTTCGAATGTATGGCTTTTATTTCTACAGATAAAATTTTCAACAATGGTCTTGATTTGGTTCTAAATCAATGAAATGATAGTGGAAGCATGATAGAGTGTATTTGGATGAGGTTTTAGAAAGGGATCATTTTCTTCCAACTGTACATCTAATAAAACCATGTAATAAATCCTTTCTTTGCCTTGCTGACAGGGTCATCTTCCAGAAGATTGGGAACATAACCAAGGAACTTCAGTTTTTACTTAATTTTAGCAAAAAGAAGTTCTGCCTACTGAAGAGTGGCAATGAGAAATTTGGAGAGAAAACTATCAACTTTCTGGGTACAGTCATAAACACTATTCTACTCCTATAGTAGTAGCATTATTCTACTATTTTGATCTGCTTAAAAGGAGATTTTAAAAAGTTTTAAGATAATGGAACAATTCTGTGGTAATAAAAATAATAATACAGAAGATCCACATAGATTGGAGGTGATGTAACAAAGTGACAAAGAGCACCTAATTCTACCTATACCACGTACTAATGACATCACCTTCTGCATTATTTGTAACATAAGGATAATAGCAGTACATAGTCTAAGGGTTTGTTGGGAAGCTCAAATGAATTGAAATATGTGAAATGCTTTGAACAGTACCTGGCAAAGGATCTTATTGAGAGATTTGATAATGAAATTCTATCATTTCAATAAATGAAGGATGAATAAAAAAAAAAAAAACAGCAAGCAGTGTGTTAGCTCAGATATTTCTCTAATAAGGATACATGTATTTTTTTTAATATGCAAAGAAAGGATACTTAACTATGGAAAAGTACATCACTAGAATGAAAATATAATAGTCCCATTGTGCCCATTATCAAAAATAAGCTGGCACTTGCAAAATATATCAAAAAGAATAAGAACATTTATGAATATGGATATACTCACCATTTTAGGCAAATCTTAAGGAAACAAAAAGGACTACTAAATATAATATGTTTGCTTTTTCTCTGTCAAAGAGAACAATTGCAAACTGGAAGTGTTAGTGATTTATTGTTGAGGGACCTCTTGCCTACGACAAGTGAAGAAAACATTAAATGAATTAAAATCTCTGACACTGAGGATTATAAATATGACTTGATAAATAATTTAGAGTGTGATCGTGCAATCATTGTTGGCTATCTATGAAGTATTACGAATAATAGGATTAGGGCCAGAATTTAAAAACAGGCAAATGTACTACACTTTTTATAAATGAGAAAATGATGTATTCTGGAATCTAGAGGCAAAATGCACTACTTGTTGTCCTTGGCAAAATTTGGGTATTAAATAGGAACCAGGTGGTTTGTAAGCAAATTTGTAGTTGACAAAGGACCCTAATGTCAAGATTCTAACCCTTATCTTTCCAATACCTTATTCTGTAATCCTAGTCAAGATACATCATTTTCTTGATTTATGTTTTGTCACCTGAAAAATCAAAGATTTTATTAGACAGTGCTTGAGATCTCTTTTAAGCAGAACATTTTATAAACCTATGACTATGTGCTTCTGTCACTGACAAGGGCATCTGAAACAAATCACATTTTACTGTGTGTGCAAATCAAACGTGATTAACATTAAAAGAAGCTGTGAACATTAGCATTGTCAAATAAAAACCAATAGGAAAGGAGAGTCTTTCTCTGAATGGGTCATTGCAATGGGGTGGTGCTGGGGGACCATTATGATGGGGAGGATGCTCCTGACAGTGAGAGCTGGAAGAGTTTCAAACGTCAAGCAGAAAAAGGACTTTTCTCTTAAAAAGTCAAATAGGGGCGCCTGGGTGGCTCAGTCGGTTGAGCGTCTGACTTCGGCTCAGGTCATGATCTCACCGTTCCCGAGTTCAAGCCCCACGTCGGGCTCTGTGTTGACAGCTCAGAGCCTGGAGCCTGTTTCGGATTCTGTGTCTCCCTCTCTGTCTGTGGCCCTCCCCTGCTCATGCTCTGTCTGTCTCTCTCTCTCTCAAAGATAAATAAACATTAAAAAAAAATAAAAAAAAAGACAAATACATGATGCTAAGGAAAAATGAAACAAAACCAAAAACAAAAAAAAGAGGTGTGAGAAAATCAGAAGAGTGCAGATGATGTGACATGTGAGTTGATCAGAGAATGTTTTACCTAGAGGTCAGCCTACTCTCTCTCTTGGAGGGGTTGCTAAAGAGGGTTGCAGGCTGGCTCAAGAGGAGGTGGGTCAAAGGTCAGGAGCATGGAGGAAGGAGAGAAGTTTAAAATTTGATCAAGTCAGATTGATGGGTATTTTGTTCTAATTGATCACTGGGGACAAATAGGTTAGCTAATTATTTATGAGACGCATTACGGTGTTTCGGAGGGTCTATGCCTGGCCCTGTCAGAGGTAAATCTGCTGAGACATATAGGAAAGAGTGGTTCTAAGAAGCTGTTTCCTAAAACTCAAAAGGGATTTTTTAAGCATATCTGTTTTCTCGCATCACAGGTCTTGGTAAAGTTTAACATTTTCAATGTACATACTTAGTGTAGAAGCATTTTTTCTTTTTCATTGATAACTAACTAGGAATGGGCTCTCTGACCATATGTTACAAAGAAAAATTGCACCAGACAAAATAAATGGGCAAAGGAAGAGTTTATTTGAGGCTATTGCAATAGGGAAGAGAGATTAAACCTGATTCCACTGGACCGAAGGGCAAGAGGGTTTTTGAACAATGGTGTGAGCTAGTGGAAAAATACTGGTGGAGGTTAGTGGATGAGGTTGGTGAATGTGACTGGGCCCTCTGTATTTGTTAATGGGTGTTTACTAAGGTTGGGCTCCTATCCCACAAAAACTGGGAGACAAGGGTTCTGTCTTTCATGATGATTCCATTTCAGAGAGGTGCCTCCCAGGTCCTAGAAAAGACATTCCCTGGGTTTTAAAACTTTAAAGTCCGGAGAAGGCTTACATGTCAAAAGGTCAGGGGGAAAATTAATCATTTATCCAAGGTTTTCTAAAGAAATGCTCTAAGGAAAGTGAGGTTAGGGGCCTACATCAGAAAGAAACCTGTCTAAATTTAGTCAAGTTGAAAGAAACATGAAGGCCATCCTGGCCAATAGTAAGTTTATATATAACCTATAAGACATTATCAAATAGTTTTCCAAAACAGTTGTACTATTTTGAATTCCTGCTGCATTATGGCAAAAACTAGAGACAATTCAAATATACATTAGCAGGTGAAAGGATAATTAAATTATAGTACATCTCAACAGTGGAATAGTGTTCAAAAAGAAAAAGAAATGATTGCCGAATCATGTGAAAATTTAGGTGAATCTCACAACATGTTATCAGTTGGAAGATGCAAGACAGGAAAGAGCACTTACTATATGATTCGATTTTTGTAGAAGTCTGCAAAAAACAACTCAAATCTACAGTGACAGAAAGCAGATCAGTGATTGCCGGGGATAGGAGTACAACTGAGAAGGAACGTGAGGGGCCTTTTGTGGAGTGATGGAAATGTTTTATATTTCAATTATGGTGATGGTTACATGAGTATATGAATTTATGAAAACTTACTAAAATCTATAGCTAAAATGAGTCCATTTAATTGCAAATTATATACTAATAAATCTATTTAATTTTTTTTTTAAAGGGTACCTAGGTGGTTCAGTTCTTTAAACATCCAAGTCTTAATTTCAGCTCAGGACATGATCTCATATTTTGTGAGTTCAAACCCTGCTTTGGAGTTTGCACTGATAGTGGGGAGTCTGCTTGGAATTCTCTCTCTCCCTCCCTCTCTGCCTCTCCCCCACTTGTGCTCTCTATCTCTCTCTCAAAAAATAAACTTTAAAAAATTTTAAAAT
Source organism: Paguma larvata (assembly GCA_030068075.1). Taxonomy (NCBI): domain Eukaryota; kingdom Metazoa; phylum Chordata; class Mammalia; order Carnivora; family Viverridae; genus Paguma; species Paguma larvata. The sequence goes on along the minus strand of CM057829.1, from coordinate 60,154,596 downwards.
GCTGTAAGTCACACTAGTATTACTAATTTGCTAGGTAGGAAAAAAAAACTCACATATTAATTACCTTCTATTTTCAATGTACAAGTTAATAATTAGGTTCTCGATAAGATAAGAGAAAGGAGTCTGGAGATAAGAGTACCTATGACCTCAGGCTTTTATAGAACGAAGGGAGTAGAGGGTGGGAGAAAAATGTTATTGGAATTTAGATTTTTCTACTCACTGTGTTTTACCATGATTGTTGGTAAGGAATAAAAACTTTACTAGGATATTCATAAGTGATAACAAAATGTTCTCAGAGCTATTTAGTACATGGTGTTTTTAATGTCTTGTAAACAAACTTCAACTTCAAAGCATGTAAAACATCACAATGTTCAAATGATCTAAAGGAGATTTGTCGTAGAGAAAGGAATTTTTTTCCACTTAAGTAGTAAATGAACTTGAATAGCCTTGCATTTACCTATAGTATTATTATATAAATTATCTAGCTTCTTTTGCTATTCCGACAAAATCTCAGAAAGCAAGTGTCTACTATTTCTCCCAGTGTGCTTGTAAAATAAATATGAGTATTGAAGATATAAACAGAAAAACAAGTGAACCTTGATATCTTCCATAACAATCACTAGCCCACTTGATGAATGAATGAATAAATGGCTACAGAGAACATGTCTTAATTTCTATTGCAAGTTTTTAATTTATACCACTAGACCTTGTGCGCAAGATGAAGAAATGTGTTATGGAAGAAGGGTTAGGATTAATCGGTTAATCACATTGACTTAAGGCTGATAATAGTGATAGGAAGGACAGCATACCATGGGACTTGGTCTTTGTTTCTATAATTAAAATCTTTGTCACTGACTTCACTTGACATCTTGGTGATGCATGTGATTAATCTGTTTAAGACCTTTCCCTTTCCCTTTCCTCTATTTCTGTCTAGTCCTCCAGAGGGCTGGTCCATTCCACTACATGTCCCGATTTCCTCACCAATAAATAGTACTGGTGGAAGAGTGCAAAGAAAGAGGAAAGGAGGAAAGGAGGAAGGGAAAATAAAAGAAGCAGAATATGTGGCTACCCATTCCTCTATGTTTTAGGAAGTATTTTCTTGATGTTTCAGTCCCTTCTCAGTACCTCTCTCTGTATTTAGAGCTGGAGAACCCCTTTCATGTTTCCAGCTGCCTCCAGACAGCCTCCCATTAGACCTCAAGAACACTAGTCATCTCTAAGGGCACTTCCCAAGTTTACTAATCTCTGAGTCTTCTCACTGCCACTTGTTTGGCTTTCTCTCTTTCAAGCCTTTGCAGTTTTTTCCCCCATACTAATTTCACTTCAAAGAACTACGTGCCGTGGACTTCTTATCTACCTTCCCCTGATCCTCACCGATAGAGTTGCCATGTTCATTGTAATTGTAGGTGACACGGAAGTAGGATGGTCGAAGAGGGTGGGATTAAAGAACATCTCGACAAATATATTTTCCATTTTATCCAGATGTAATCTAATTTCTCCTAGTCTATTAAGATTTAACTCTTATATTTGTGCCTAAGGATCTTTATATTTGCAGAAAAAGGTCTCTAACTATAAGCCACATAAAATGTTTCAAAATAGAGGTTTATGAACTCACACTGAGGATAAGATGGCCTGTGTTTCAGGTCGAGTGTTCTGGAAGAAGACACTAAGATGAAATTTGTGGTGCCCAGGAATTAACTGCTGTGAAGGAAAGAGACAAGAAGCAGATTTGGGCAGAAAAAGAGGTAAAAGTCAAAGGTAGTGTTAACAAAGCCACAGCAATTTGGAAGGGAACTCTGGAATGAATTTCACCCTTTGGAATGTTCTACATGGAACCTAAATGGTTCAGCCCTTATATCCATGTTTTACTCACCAGATAAAAACTTCCCCAGGAAGAGAGGGTTTTCCATAGTGGCAGACCCAAAAGAAATTGGAAACTGAAGGCTCTCTGTTTACTGACTGAATTCTCCCCACCTCCACTTCATGTCCCCTCTCCAACATACAGCTTGGTTACAAGTCTTTCCTTGAATAGAGAACTAAATGATATATTTTCAGGTATGTCACACCCTGGCTTTGAATCTTGGGTCACGCTTTTACATATTTTGTGATCTCCGACAAATTTTACATTTTTCATTGCCTCAGTTTACCCCTCTGTAAAATGGAATAATAATAGTACCTATCCATGATCGTTAACTTAATGTATCAACCCAGCTAGGTGATCCTGCCCAATTTTATGGTCAAACACTAGTCTATATGTTGGTGGGAAGCTATTTTTTTAGATGTGATTAACATCTAAATCGGCAGACTTTGAGCAAAACAGATTGCCTTCCATAATGTGGGTGGGTATCATACAATCAACTGAAGGTCTTAACAGAAAATACCTGGAAAGAAAAGAACTATGTCCTCAGACTGCCTTCAGACTCAAATCAGCAACATCAATTCCTGCTGGAATTTCTAGCCTGTAGCACTACCCTGTAGATATCAGACTTGCCAGCCCCCACAATCACATGAGCCAGTTCCTTGAAATAAATCTCTCTCTCATCATATGTATACATCCTATTGGTTCTATTTCTCTGGAGAATGCTGAGTAATATAATATCTCACAGGGCTGTTATATAACTGAAATATATTGGGCTATCCCACGGTGCCTGGCAAATAGGACACAATAAATATTGGCTCTTATTATTTACCTAAATGTTTCCATTCATTAACAAATCAAGAAATTATGAATGCATTATCTTAACCATAAAAATAATGAATGCTATGTATATGAATGAACTAGATTTAGATATTAATTATTCTTGAATATATTAGAGTTCATCTAAAATTAAATGCACTCTCTTACACGAAAGAATATATTCTATTTTACTATTTTTTATGGTAGTCCCTAGATACTTTGTTTTCCCAGAAAGTCTCTGAAAATTTATCATGCAGATTACAGTAGAATATTAACCATCTTTGAGTACTAGAAGACTGTAAAATGCACTCCATGCTGTTTCAGTGCATGGAGGTACTTTCAGAGTGTTTTATGTGGCATAATCCATTTACTAAAACTCACAGCATCCCTTGTTTTATGAGGTTCTACAAAGATGACAGATGTTCCTGAATGTTTCACCCTGGGAATTCTCCCTCAAATAAAGCTGTCTACATAGGAGACTATGAATATAGATTCAATTGTTTAGAAGATGTAAATTCTCCAATTATAATACTATTTATTATGAGTTTCACAAAAATATTTGCACTAAAACAAAATGCACTGAAGTAAGATGAGTAACTCAAATCGTCTCTTAATTGTCAGGCAAAAGGTTATTGCAAAATTGTTTTTCAACACATGGGTGCAAATGTCTGAACACATGGGTGCAAATGTCTGACCACCTGTGTACAGATGATTTGGAGCGATTGTTCAAATACAGATTTCTTCATTTCATCCATACCTACTGGATCAGAATCCACAGGGAAAAATCCTACGTATACCCATTGTAAGAACAAAGTCTATTTCTTATCTGTCCTATAGTTCAATATCCACTAACTATATACTCATAAAATGAATTAAAAATTAGAAAAATTTCAGAATCAACTACATGTTTAGAAATATAATCAAGCTTTTTAAAACCTTTTTTTAAACTGTAAATTCCTAATTACCTGCTTTATTTTTGATGAGAAACAGTTGTTGGGTATTTTGAATTGTTTTTACATAGACACAATGTCAGAAAACAAATAGCTTATCTTCAACAAGAAGTTTATGTTACCTTACTATATTTATATCAATAGATTTTGACCTAAGACAGACTGAGATCAACAACATACAGATGTTTTCTTTTGGAAATCAAATCTCCTTTTGCCTCCTTCTTTTAAGGATCCTTTTGATTTAATTGCCCCCACCCCGTAAGATAATCTAGAATTATCTTCCCTTTCCAAAAATTTTAATTTAATCACATCTGCAAAGTCACTTTTGCTATACAGGATATATGCACAGATTCCAGGCATTAGGACTTCCATATTAAGCCTATCATTCACCCCCCAAGAGTAACTCAAACAAAAAGAAGAGTATTTTAGCATCCTAAAAATCAAAGTCCAAAATAGGATCAAAGGCTAGAATGGCAGCACTACAGTGTTGCCAGAGAATCAGTTCTCTTCCTCACCATCTCAGAGATATGACTCTTGTCCAAATGCCTGTATAATGGCTGTATTTCACGCATTAGGAAGACGGAGGGAGAGAAGAACATAGAAGTATAAACTAGCCATCTCCTCCTCTTTGGAGAACTTTTCCAGATTCCACCCGAGACTTTAGGTCACTCTTCATTGGTTAGAACTCAGTCGCATGGTCCTGACTAGCTGTAGAGAAGGCTTGGATAAAATTGTCTAGCTGCCCACATAAAATTGGACTTGGGAAAGGGAAAATGGTCACTGAATGCTAGAGTCTGCTGTTATATGTCAATATTTATTATAAATCTATATTTTTGGCTTATATATTATGAAAATACATGTGTGATTAAGCCAGTAATTATATCATCTCTTAGTAAGACCGTTGCTTACACAGCAACATGTAAACTCTTGCCTTTGAAATACACTATCTTTAAAACTGGGGTTCTTTCTTCAGGTGTGTCTGGGGGAAAAAGGAGTCAAATATGCTGTATCAGAAATAAATAGTAGCTGTCACTGTGTCATGCGATGCAGTGTGCAAACACTGAAATTGTAAAGAAAGTGCTGGCAGTGGAAATGTTGGAGGAACTGTACTTGAAGATGACTCATTTTACTTGTCCTTTTGAAAGATGAGAGAATTATTCTGCCGGGATTTCTGGCCAAAATTCGAAGCTCTGTCCTACTCAGCTCTGTCTCTTAATAAGGTAACAAAGACCTGAGTAATAAATTCCACACAGGCATCAACAGAGGCCTTTCCAATATATTTAAAATTTTTTCTAATAAAAATACTATTAAGATGAAGGCATATCAAGACAATCTGCTATAAGAAATACTATAGGAACTATGAAAATTGTTGGCAAATTAAAAAAATATTGTTAACTATTAGTGTTTTAGATTTTACTTAAAATATCCTGAAACCACTTTGTTCTCCTTCCGATATTATCAGTGCTATTTATGCTGAGTCAGACATAACAATACTATTGTCTTTATATTTTATCCTTTTGGAGCTGTTTACACTAAAAATTGCATCCACACAGAATTGCTTCCCTGTGGCACAAACCCTATTGTTTTGCTTTGAGGTTTCAAACATCAGAAGTAACTTTGAAGTGTTCTGCTAAGTGCTTTGCGCTCAATAATGTGCCACCACTCTCTTCTACGTCTCTACTATCTCACTTGCTCCTTCTCAGGTGACTTTGTGACATTCTCCCCTCTGACTCGCCTTAAATAGTGGCATTTATCGCAGCTATTTTCCTATCTCTCTAGGTGCTCTCCCCGGTTGATTTCATTGTCCTTACCTTGTTTCTGACTTCTAAATCTGTATCCCCACACCAAATCTCTTCTGTAAGCTCCAGCCCTGTAAGCTTAAATATCCACTGAAGTTTTCCACTTACATGCCGTACAGGCACCTACAACGAGACAATTCAAAGCTGGATTCTCCCCAACTCGCTATAAATCTACCTTGCTCCTTCTATCAGTGAAAGGGGCCATCATCCACATAGTAGACGAGGTAGGAAACTGGGGATTACTATATGTTTTTTTATGTCATTTGTGTTCCTCATTCTTCGAACACAGCCATATTTAATCACCTTGCTCTGTAAACATCATTCCAAAATATCTCTAGAATCTCTACACTCTAGTCATCCAAATCCACTATGATCACATACATCAAGACCTCAACACTTGCTATTCTGCATGAAATGACAGTTTTGCAACTGGACTCAAAACCAATTGTGTTTGAGTGCCTGGGGGGCTCAGTCCGTTGAGCATCTGACATTTGATTTGGACTCAGGTCATGATCTCATGGTTCATGAGATCAAACCCCACATCAAGCTCCGTGCTGACAGTATAGAGTCCACTTGGGATTCCCTCTCTCCCTCTCTCTCTCTACCCCTTCCCTGCTCTCCTCTCTCTCTCCCTCTCAAAATAAATAAATAAACTTAGAAAAAATAGACCAATTACCATGATACACCCTCTTCCCAATCCCATCCCCGCATTGCCAACAGAATGCTCTTCTAAAAGCTTGTATCTCACTGTGTTTATGACCTCTTCAAAACTCTTGGGTTAAAGGCCAGTTTCTTCCAAATGACTACAAAAGTTCTTTCTAATTCGGGTTCTATTTTTCTCTCCAGGCATATCCCTTTTTACTAACTCTAAGCTCCATATTTAGTAAACATTTTCTTTAAATTCCTAAATATGCCATGTGCTGTCTTAATTCTATGTACTTAATATAAACATAAGATCTGTTCTTTTAAACTGAACATCCCTTTAATTAAAATTTTTACTAGTGCTCTGGGTCTCATTTAAATTGTTTCATCCCTTCCTAATTTCCACAATCAGTTAAAAAATACACACACACACACACACACACATGCACACATACACACCCAGCCTACTCTAGTAATATTCCTTTATCTTTTCTGCTCTGCATTTACACATAAAATTCAAATTCAGTATCTGCATGCTGGTATAAATGAATACTGTAAGCTTATGCTTACCTCTCATGCTTTTAAGACATGGTTAGTTTCTGAACTAATCCGTATAAAATTATTTAAAAAAAATTAAATCTGAGGTGCATAGTGGGGAACTGTGATCATAAAGGGAAATTTTGTAATGTTTCCTGACCTCCTCAGGCTGAGAAGAAGGAAAGTAGGTATGTGCATGACATTCTCAGACTTGTGGTGGTTTGTTTGATGCGAGAAACACTCAGAGTGACTTTGAATGTGCAGTTTCATTTTTGCATTAATCCATGAAGTAGAAAACTTCATACTCATTAGTTTAACTGTCCTACATATATTTGGGATTATGATTGGTTTTCATGATTTTCCCCAGGACTTTTGAACTCTTCTTGATCTTGATTTAGTCTTCATAACATTCATTATTTTTGTCTAATGGCTTACACAGGGAATATCTTTCCTTTTTATACTTATTTTGTAATTTATAACTTTTTTAAAGTATAAGGATGCATTTTGATATGTTAGCCTCTATTAAATCAAAAAGAATGACTCTTGCAAAATAAATTTATAGATTAAAAGAGACCAAAAGAACTAAATATAAGACAGGAAACCATCAAATCTTGGAGTAGAAAACAGGGAGCAACATCTTTGATCTTGGCCACAGAACATCTTATTAGACATGTCTCTGGAGTCAAGGGAAGCAAAAGGAAAAATGAGAGCTCCTGGGTGTCTCAGTCGGTTAAGCATCCAAGTTCAGCTCAGGTCATGATCTCACAGTTAGTGAGTTTGAGCCCCACATCAAGCTGTCTGCTGTCAGCACAGAGCACTCTTTGGAATCTCTGCCCACTCTCTTTCTGCCCCTCCCCGTCTCTCTCTCTCTCTCTCTCTCTGTCTCAAAAACAAATAAACCTTTTTTAAAAAAGCAAAAGTGAACTATTGGGAACTCATCAAGAAAAAAAGCTTCCACACAGTGAAGGAAACAATCAATGAAACTAAAAGTCAACCTATGGAAAGTGGGAAAATATTTACAAATGACATATCAGATAAAAGATTAGTATCCAATATTTATAAACAACTTATCAAACTCAAAATCCAAAAATAAAGACTCCAGTGAAGAAATGGGAAGAAGATATGAATAGACACTTTTCCAAAGAAGACATCTAAATAGCTATCAAACATATGAAAAAATGCTTAACATCACTAATCATCAGAGAAATACAAATCAAAACCACAATGAGATGTGACCTCATACCTATCAGAATGGCTAAAATGAACAACTCAGTAAACAACAGATGTTGGCCAGGATGCGGAGAAAGGGGAACCCTCTTGTACTATTGGTGAGAATGCAAACTGGTGTAGTCACTCTGGATATCACTATGGAGTTTCCTCAACAAATTAAAAATAGAACTACCCTACGACCCAGCAACTGCACTCCTAGATATTTATTTATACACTGCATGTTAGCCAATTTGACAATAAATTAAATAGAGAAGAAAAAGGTACAAGAGGGTGGATTTGAAGGGGCACATGCACGCCAATGTGTATGGCAGTGTTATCGACAATAGCCAAATTATGGAAAGAGCCCAAATGTTCATCTACTAATGAAAGGATAAAGAATATTTTATATATCTATATAATGGAATACTGCTCGGCAATCAAAAAGAATGAAATCTTGTCATTCGCAACAAGGTGGATGGAACTAGAGTGTAATACGCTAAGTGAAATAAGTCAGTCAGAGAAAGACAAGTATCATATGATTTTGCCAATGTAGGGAATTTAAGAAACACAACAAGTGAACAAAGGGGAAGGGAAGGAAAAATAAGATAAAAACAGAGAGGGAGGCAAACCGTAAGAGACTCTTCAATACAGAGAACAAACTGAGGGTTGCTGGAGGGGTGTTGGGTGGGGGAATGGGCTAAATGGGTGATACTATTAAGTTGGTCACTTGTTGAGAGAGCACTGGGTGTTATATGTAAGTGATGAATCACTAAATTCTTCCCCTGAAATCAATACTATGCTAGGATTTAAATACATACATACATACATACATACATACATACATACATAAAAGAGACCACATTCCAAGGATTGGACTGGAATAAATCCACATTAACAAACTTAAATTAAGGAAACCATGAACATAAATTTAAGTAAGGCAATAATTTTAATAATAATAACAACAATAACAATACTAGAGATCACATTATCTTTTTTCTTGCTATTTACAATTTACTCAGAAATTCAAGAGCATGCTGAAATATAAAAATATCCTATGAGAATTGTCTCTTAACACATACCAGAAATGTGGACATATTGGAGAAGGAAGATTACATGGATCATTATGAATTGATCAATGCATCACAGGTGAATTTCAAGGTGGCACAATTATAATGGGTGAAATTACAGTTTCAGCAGTGACCTGAGCACACATTCCTTAGAAACTCTCATTCCTAACTTCTAAATTTAGCAACAGAAAAGACTGAATATACTAAAACAGAGTCAAGCCGTACAGTAATAGATCGAGTCCAAGTCTGGGAGAAGAGAAAATGCCTTCTAAATGAGAGTATTCAACTAAGAGAGTTTAACATGAATTTATTCTTACATATTCCAAACATCATGATTTAATATCTCTGCTAAAGTGTATCACAAAGAGCAAAAACATTACTTTAATAATTAATTCAGCTGAGAAAAACAAATCAGAAGATACTAAATCTAATGGACAAAGATTTGACAAATAATGAAATATTTATATCATCTCCCCACAAAACACTTATTGATTACAAAAGGAAAAATAGTAACTATACAGAAGAGTCATCAGACACCTCCTTAGTCAAGAGATCAATGTTAACATCATAAGTAATGAGGGAATTTAAATTGTGTGTCTGCCATGTAATGGATGCAACGAGAATACATCATTACCTCTCACTTTTATGATATTTTGCCAAAGATGCATTACCAGAATTGAATCATAAGGAAACATCAAACAAACCCAAATAGAAGCCCATTCTTCAAAGTAACTGCTGGTAATCTTCAGAAGTTTCAAGGTCATGAATGTCAATGCAAGACTGTGGAGTTGTTCCAGATTGAAGGAAATGAGAGATTAATAACTGAATGTGACACTGAATTGAGCCATATTGCTATAAAGGACATTATCAAAATAATTGGTGAAGTATAAATGGTGAGGATGAATTAGAAGATCATAATATATCAATTTTAATGTCCTGATTTTTGTGTTTATATATTTGTTCATCCAAGAGACAAGATTTCTGTTTTCTTGTTTTTTTGTTTTGTTTCGTTTTGTGTTTTGTTTTTTGGGTTTTTTTTTTTGTAATAAATAAATAAATATTCCTGAAGATTTTAGGATGATGGGACATCCTGTCAGCAACTTATTCTCAAAAATCTTTGAAAAAAAATGACTCTCTTATTATACTCCTTTACTATAAATTTGAAATTACTTCAAAATAAAAATAAAAGATAATGTTAATTTATATTTAAAGTATCATGTTACTAATTTATTATGAAATATATATTAGTTAATAATGTTTATTTACTAATTTTTATTGTTATTACTAGTTGACATTTTTATGACGCACAAATAAATTGTCATCTATAATATTTAAAATATCTTTTCCACAGTGTCTCAAGTTATTTGTGGCTGCTATTCAAAAAACCAGAATCCCAGAAATTTACACTATTAAGCATGCTCTCGAGTTCTGGTTTTTTCGTGTTGGTTTGTTTTGTAATTGAGTTAGAAGAGTGCATCTTAAACTTGACTCCACATTAGACTCTCTTGGTTAAATTTTTAAATATTCACATGGTCACTACCGAGTGGAGAAACATCAGTCTAGGAAAGTTGTTAATGATGATCAGTGTATTGCTTTCTGTTTTAGAATCTATTGTGAGAAAAATTGAGCAAGGAACACCGATAGATCAACACTCTTAGTGAATGAACAGTATCTTCTTTTTATACAAGGGGATTAGCACTAACAGAGCAATCAAATATAATAACTATTTTATCTAACACATTGTTTCAGACATCGTTGAGTTTTGAATTTTAGATAAGAAGTACTTACAGACTAAGTTTTATATACAACCTGTGCAGTGTGGACACACTCATTCTGAGAAATGATTTTAATTCATTTTCTTTATTAAAAATTTTTAAGATTATTTATTTTGAGACAGACAGAGAGAGCGGGGGAGGGACAGAGAGAGGGAGAGAGAGATCCCAACCAGGTTCTGCACTGTCAGCATGGAGACTAATGTGGGACTCAAACTCATGAACCCTGAGATCATGACCTGAGCTGAAACCAAGAATTGTATACTTAATGGACTGAGCCACCCAGGGGCCCCTATAATTCTTCACTTTCAATAGGACCCAGCACAACCAAAAAGGTTTATAATATTCCAAATAATTTAGAGTTTATTTACCAAAACAATAGCTTAGTAATGCATTCTGATTTATTAAAAACCAAATGGTTAAAAAAAAAAGGGGGGGGCGTGCCTGGGTGGCTCTGTTGGTTAGGCGGCCGACTTCAGTTCAGGTCATGATCTTGCACTCTATGAATTCGAGCCCCGCGTCGGGCTCTGTGCTGAAAGCTCAGAGCCTGGAGCCTGCTTCGAATTCTGTGTCTCCCTCCCTCTCTGCCCTTCTCCTGCTCACATTCTGTCTCTATGTCTCAAAAATAAATAAACGTTAAAAAATAAAAAAAAATAAAAAAAATAAAAACCAAATGGCCACTTGGTTTCATCATATTTAAGTCTCTACTGACACAAATACTATCAATAATTTTCCTATATCTGTGTATACATCACTTTGTAGTACATTCAAAAGATGAAAATACAGGCCTTAAGGTCAGAGTTTAGGTTATATTCATGTCTATATACTTAGCCTCCAATAGAATGCCTGATCAAGTCAAGTGAATATATGAATGAGAAGTTCAGAGGAAAATAGACATTTTTTTGTTGTTCTCATTTAGTTCTTCAAATGATGGTGTGACTTTTCTTTATCCCTCCTCCCCATATAAAAAGTTATTACAACTGATATATGTTATATTGTAAATTTTTCTACAAAATTTTTTAAAATAAATTCTCAATTTTTTGTTTCTAGAAGATAGCAAAGCAAATGTTCTTAGAATATTGCTTATTGATTGTAGTTGGTTGCTTCTATAATGAAAAGTATCAAAACATGACCTCTTTAAGTAGAGGAGCTTTGGATATACAATGACACTTAAATAAACTCCTTTGTATCAAGGTACACTGAACTTTTTAGTACAAGAAAATTATTCTACTTAATAGGTACCATTCGTATGTATGTAAAGAAAAATGGATGAATGCAACTTATAAATTAAAACTCTATTTTATAAATACTTTGCCTTTTTAGAGTATCATCTTTCCTCTGATGTTAGTATCTTGCCCACCTTTCTCTTTTCTACTTCTAAGTTGGTGAATTACAGTACATCGTAGTCTGGTTTTATGACTTCAATTGTCCTTAGCATTCTCTTTGCCTCTTTATGGTAACGAGGCTAATCCTCTTTTCAGTGGGATCCTGTGGGGTTGTGGCATCAAGACTCTCAATAAAAAGCTGAACAGTTCAACAATTTTTATTGAGTCTTGATTGAACAGCCTTTAGGGAGCTAAGCATAGAAAAGAAGAGATGGAGAAAAGTAGTGAAGATTGTAATAGCCTCAGTCTAAGGACACATAGCGCCAGTACAAGAGACCCGGCAATGTCAAAAATTAAACAGCTTGGCATCTGTGCACATCTCTCGGTGCCAAATAACGAGGCACAGAGAACGGAAATAAAAGTGGTCTTGAAGTTACATTTTTCTTTTCCTTTCATTATGGAAATTTTAACAGAATTTCGAATGGTCAAAGTCAACACTCTTCAATTCTTTTAAGTGAAATCCTGACTTTCAAAAAATAAGAAATCATGGGACATAATGAAGATTGTAAAATCTGCGGACATTGACGAAATTCCTCCACAGCCCTTGGCCTTCCTCAGACCCTCCCCGTCTGGCTTGCACGGTACTCCTGTCTCCTCTGTCAAACCGACAGAAGAAATCACATGGGAATGAAAAAGAGCAGTCCTATCCATAGAGGAAGAAAGAAGGCTATAAAAATGAACATGGTTCCCCAAAAGGAGAATGTTTCTTGTAGTTCAGAGACAGCAGGGACTGGGAGCCACTGATATTCATTATTCATTGAGGAGTCAAAAGAAGCATTACTGAAAGCTCTTGATGGTTTTCTGTTGTTCTCTAAGATATGAATGTCGTGTAAAGGTGTTAAGGAAAACAGCTTTCTATGGTTAAATAACTTGGTAAAACTCCAAGTAGAAAAAAAAATATATTGAACTTTGTGGAATTCTCTGAATTATACAGTGTGGTAAATTTTCAAGCAAGGGAAAAGATATACAGATTTCCCAAATTAAATATTTATTCTTCAAAGCCTTTTGAACGTAGAATATGAAAAAGGTAGAGAATACAAAGGTAAACTTATCTTAAATAACTCATTGGCATAACACATCAAAGAGCACAAAACATTTCCATCATATTGTAACTTAGTTTTAATAATGGTCCTGTGAATGAAATCAGACAATTATTATGCATAAACTTCCAAGACATAAAGAAACCGAAGCTAAGGAAAGTGACACAATTAGTGATATTATTGTATCGAAGACAAAAGTATGTACATATTTGGATTTCTTTCTTCCACTTAAAGTTTCCAAGAGAAACAACTTTTAAATAGATAGGCCTGCAGAATAAGATCTTTCAGGATTTACTGTTTTGAGAATTCCAGCTGTAGGGCTGTTTTTCCTCAATATTGATGTCACGGCTTCAGTCAACTCTGCTGCCCAGTAAGGGATACTACAAGCTCTACACCTGGGAATCTATACCCTATTAAATCAGAATTACCGAAGAGTTTACCCAACACACACACACACACACAGAGAGAGAGAAAGAGAGAGGAGAGAGAGCGGTAGCTAGCCAGCTAGCAGAAACATGAATCACCTTGCTCAGAGATCAGAACTAAAACACCAGGCAAAGTAACTTGGTGGGTTTGGTTCCCCCTGATAACACCCCACACGTGATAGCTACATGTTTGGAAGGATCATCCTCTAGGAAAGGGCCATAGAAATACAAATGTCTCCACTAATATAGAATTGTGAATATCTATTCTCCTAAGAGTGGAGGAGGATTCTTGGGTCCTTACCTGTTAGAATGTAAACACATTTCTCCAAGGAGAAGATAAGACCGTGTCTCTGAGTTTATCATCCAGGATTTTTTCCCTTTTGAAATTGTAAATACATAGAGAATGTTCTACATCTCTTTGGAGATCTGTGAGCTAGGCAGTCAGCCTTTCTTTTAACTCAATTAATATTTTAATACTTAGTATTTTCAAAATATATAGGCATGTGAAATAAATAAGAACTCCAAGTCAAATTAGATCTTTTTGTGTAATCATATATTGAGTCATGGCCACCCTTTTATCTAAGGGGAAATTGCACGGGAACAAATATAAATTGTTAGTTAATAATAACAGGTTGTGAAGTACAAGATGATCCATGTGAGTACCATACAGAAAACATCATGACATTAACAACCTAATTGAAATAATTCTTGATGAATCAGACATAAGATGGCCATGTTGTTTTCAATCAGTTTTGTATCCAACAGAGAATAAATACTATGTATGGTAATGGCAATTTGAGGGACCCAGAGAGATATTCAGTACTTTCTTCTGCCACACAGGAAGCAGTAGCTGTCAATTGATTTAAAGCAATAAAACAGAATGTTCATCCTGTTGTGACTCCCTGGGTTTTAGTGTGTCATCAGGGACAACAGAGCCTGACCTCATTTAGGCTAACTTCCTAAGTCCTCTCACACAGTTTATCCTATAGGAGAGGCTACACCTTGTTCTAAAGACAAGAAGGACATATGGAGTGCCTGGGTGGCTCAGTTGGTTAGACATCCAACTTCGGCTCAGGTCATGATCTCACAGCTCATGAGTTCGAGCCCCATGTCAGGCTCTGTGCTGATAGCTCAGAGTCTGGAGCCTGCTTTGGATTCTGTATCTCCCTCTCTCTCTGCTCCCCAACTCATGCTCTGTCTCTGTCTCTCTTTCTCAAGAATAAGTAAACATTAAAAAAAATTTTAAAGACAAGAAGGAAATAGATCATTCTGGATGACCGTGAATGGTGTCATAGAATGCCTTTAATATACATCGATGTATAAAATTGATCAATATGTTATAAGATCAGGAAATTAGTATGATATTTTCGTTAAGAAAGGACAAATTCATGTGTTAAGGGGATAGAATAAAGCGATTTCTTTTGTTAGTTTTTTGCATAGTGTATTGATTTGGTTTTTAAAAATTATCATTTGAAAAGAAATTTCACCACGTCTTTTACTTTATTCCTTCTTAAGTGAAATGAAAGACAAGTTATTAATATATTACTTAGAAATTGAAGAAATAGAATAACAAGGGACCATTCTTTTATTTTCTTTCACCATTTCAAGTTTTTTCACATTTAGAAATGGAAAAAATGTGAACTGTTCTTATCTAACTTCTTAAAAAGCACGTAGATCTATGAAATCTTTACAGAATGAGATATGAAAACTCCGGGTCCAGAAAAGGCAGCTGAGAGGGGAATTAAGAGTTTGCATGTATATGGTTTTAGTAGAGAAACATTGGGTTCAACGTTATCCGAATAGGGTGTCAAATAACCATTCACTTTATTTCCTACTAATGCCACAATACACAGAGTCTGACATTTTTTCTTCTTTTTTCCTTTGTTGATATTCTTTTTTTGACCTTTTAGGGAAAGCAATCCAAATTATAAATCTGAGGTCTAGTTAACACCACATGAGATGAAAGAGAATATGTTAAATTACATTTCTGTTTAAATTAGAACAATATGATTCCAAAGAATTCATCTTAATCCAAGTAGTTATTTATGAGAAATACATTGACCTATATTGACTCTAAAAACTTTGTAACTAACTTCACACAGTTTTGAATTTATGGAGATTTATAGGAGATCAAAATCTAATTCACTTTATGGATGGAAAGCCAAGCAAACTGAAACAAATGAAAATATATTACAAGCAGATCACACTTTGCATCCTTTTTTTCCATCTCATCTTATTTTACAGATGTTTAACTTTCATCCTCTCATCTCCTAACAAATTACATTCATGAATCCTGTCGAAGGTACAAATTATAGTTTCCATATAAACAGTTCCCAAAATCATGTACCAATGATGTAAAAGTTTTGATAGTAATATTCTATTTCTCAGTTGAATTTCAATGCACAAGAAAAATAAAATTAAGGTGAAAGCTGAGACAAAACTTGATATATTTAAGGTGGCAGTGTCTCTTAAATTTGACGGGGAAACTATTCTTGTCAAAAGAATGCATATAAATCTGCCCTTCAAGCAATATTAATTGGACATGCTGTCTAGGAACAATTAAGGTTTCCTGAGACGCTACAGGGTAGAATAGAAGCTGGAAAGCTGGCATGGACAAATTCTCTGTTTGATACCTGCATGTAGAGCATAGACTGGTGTTTATTGGAAAAAGCCTGAGAGCACCTTCAAAGACAACAACCAAAACTTTGAACTAGAGATTTTCCATTTGAGAGTCAATTACAAGCTTTCTTTCAGACACTAATTAGGATTCACCCTACGGCCAGGACATCAAACAATCTTGAAACCTGAAACATGTACGATGTCTTGGATGATATTAGAAAAAATTTCAAGCGGGGAAGGTAATGCCCATAACAGTTCTATAATAAAATGAAAATTGTTTCTTTGGTAGATCATGTACCAAGGGAATGTAAGGAGGAGGTACAAACATGGAGCCTCTTTTCCCCTTGGATTGACTTTGGAATTGTATGAGGAACTGCCAGAGTCTATCATCACTTTGACTATACCCTACAAATAGCACTCAACTGACCAACAAAGAGCTGCTTGGTTTGTGGTTGGCAGTTCCAAGGTAAAGAGACAACAGTCCGTTTGGAAGACCACCATTCTAATCAGAGAAGGTGGGCTAACGTGCATGCTTTTCGACATGATGTCTTGGTTTTCACAGCTCATGGCTGGTGGCCAAAGGTTTGGCCATATGGTAAGGCAGAAGGGCAACTGAAACATCCCTGTAGAAATCACTGTGGGAAACTGAAAGGTGTGTGAAAGTAGAACATGTCAATGTCCACCAGAAAAACCCTCTCCCAGCACTGGACCGTGGCTGAAAGAATACAAATTACAGTTACCATATCAATAGTTACCAACATTATGTACCAAAGATGTGAAAGTTTTAATAGTAACATTCAATTTTGAATTGAATTTCAATGTTCAAGAAACATAAAATGATCACGTTTAAACATTAATTTTGTTCCAAATCTATGTTCTACTTCTACATTACTTTAATAATATCACAATAGAATTTGAATCATTAAACTTTCTTTTATTTAAAATTTTATTTTTAATCTTTACTTATTTTTGAGAAAGAGAGAAAGAGAGAGAGAGCACGAGCAGGGGAGGAACAAAGAGAAACGGAGACACAGTATCTGAAACAGGCACCAGGCTCTACGCTGTCAGCACAGAGCCCAATGCAGGGCTCAAACTCTTGAACTGCAAGATTAAGACCTGAGCCAAAGTCTGACACTTTACCAACCGAGCCACCCAGGTGCCCCAAAGTCTCCTTTATTTAAAAAAAATATGTTATTGGAGTAGAGATGCATTTTATTTCAGAAATGTCATAATCATAACAATCTGGTTGTATCCATAGCTGAAGTTTTATTTATTTATTGAACAGGTCCTTTTTGAGGGAAATAAAACAGGCAAATTCCCTGTTCTTGTGCAATCCTTCTTCTAGTAAAAATGAAAAGTGAAGAAACAACATATTCAGATATTTATTAGTGCTGTGAAGGAAACAACTATTAGGAGAAGATAAAGATAGAAAACAACTGGAAGAAGCCATGATTGAAAATTTTGTAGGGCACCTGTGTGACTCAGTCAGTTAGGCATCCGACTCTGGATTTTGGATCAGGTCATGATCTCATGGTTGTGGGATGGAGCTCCACACTGAGCATGGAGCCTGCTTGAGGTTCTCTCTCTCTGTCATTTTCTCTCTGCCTCTCCCCCACCTTGAGCTCAAGTGCTCTCTCTCTCTCAAAATATATTAAAAAAAATGAAAAAGAAAAGAAAAAGATGTATCTGTGGGCAATTGGCAAAAGTTATAAAAATGGACACAGGGAGATCTGTTATAATATGATCCAGATATGGTTCTCAGGGTACCCTCGGGAAGACAGTCAGATTTAGGGAAATAGCCATTTCCTGCTATGAACTGGGCATCATTCATGACACCGATGATTTATCATTAGACAAAAGAGAATATCCTAATATCATGGAGCTTACATTCTAGTGGGAAAGAAAGACAATAAATAAGTAGGCAAATTAAAATAGACGTTCAGATGAAAAAAATAACAAAGAAAAATATAAAGCAAGGAAGTTGTGTCAGAGATTGGAAAGAGGTTGTCATTTAAATAACATGATCAAGGAAGTCCTCATTAATATATTTGAGTAAAGACATAAGGTAATGAGAGGATACATCCTGCAGATATTTAAAGGGAAAGCATTCCAGACACAGCAAACAATCAGTGCAAAGGCCCAGAGGCAGACATATACCTGAAAGTTGAGAAAGAGTGAGCAATACAGGCATCTGGATAAGAGAAAACCAATAGTAATAGATGAACTCAGAAAGGTTATAAAGAGACAGATTGGTTGCTTTAATATTTAAGTTTTAGTGTTAGTGATATGGTGTACAAATGGAAAGGTTTGAGTAGAAATGTCGGTATGTGTGTTTTAATCAGTTTTAACTGATTTTACCGATTTGTGAATAAACTATAGAGGAAAAAATGAGACGATAGACTATATCAATAATCTTGCCACAGGATAATAATAACTTGGACCACAGTGGAATCTATGAGGACAATAATGAGTGCTTCAATTTTCTCTTTTAAACAATAAATGAATCTGTCCTTATTTCCTGACTAATTAGATGTAAACTTTAAGGTAAATCTTCATTTCAATTCAATATTTTTTGAGTACCTACAATCCATTAAGTTTTTTTTTTCTAAGGCATGGAGACACATCAGTGGATAAAAGAGACACAATCGCTTGCTTCTTGGAACTTATATTCTAGAACGCTGGGATCAATTTTGAATCAAGAGGTGTTTTCCTCTCATAGGCTCTGAGTCTGGAGTTCTCTCTTGACCAGGAAGAGAGCAGATGCAGGATTGAAATGCAAGAGAAGCTAATGTCTGGAAGGAGACTAGAGACCCGGGTAAGGGTCCTTGTCCTATTTTTATTAGGATCAGAAGGCTTACAAGCATGATGGAGGTGCACAAAGAGACAATGAAACTGCAAACACTAGCTCATGGGTGTGAGGGGAAGGGGGTTTCGAAGATATGCGGGGTTCAGGCTTGGGTCAAAACAAAACAAAATCCTGGTGCTGGGCAGATGGTTGTTTACTGCGGGCATGAGGTGCCACATCTCTTTATCTTAGCTAGCCTAGGGATAAGACAGACAGAGCATGCTGCCTCAGGGTCCACGAGGCACCCTTCTTTGCTAATTAGCCAGACTCTGAGCAGTTTAGCCCTGCTGCAGTCTAAATTCCTGTTTTCCTGTTTTGTCCCTCCTGTGAAAGCTGCTTTCAGCTATTCTACTGAATTAGGGGGTTCTTTTGTGTTGAATACCTATTCTTGCTTACCTAATCTTGGATGCTTTCATCCAGTGGCTTTCTATTTCTTTATGCTTTTTTAACCCATCGGTGGAAGCTCAGGGAATTTCTAAGCTTATTCCCCACATTTCCTGAGTAACAGGATAGGTGGCAGGTCCAGGAAGGAAGGTCCACCAAGTGAGATTGGGAAGGTTGTAGGTAGAGATCATTTGGAGAGGGAGCTTGGGATTTTGTTTTCAAACATATTAATTCTGAAATACTGTGAAGCATGGAAGAGGCAGTTCAATATAAAATCTAGAAACCTGAGTTGAGGAGAGAAGACTAAATTGAAGATTTAAATTCATGGGTCATAAGCTATAAATGACAAGGCCCTGAGACAGCATAAAAGTACTAAAGAAGTGAGCACAGATAGAGGAAATAAATTAGTTAACTGAGTCACGAAAAACTCTAACATCAGAGGTCTGGGAAATGAGGATACCACCAGTAAATAAGGAAAATAAGGAAACAACAATGTAGCAGAAAGAACAAGAGTGTTGGTTCCCAATAGCCAAGTGAAGAAAGTTTTAAAGACTATGAAAGCAATCAAATCTATCAAATGCATTTGTAAATTTAAATGGAAATTGAATATTGAGTGAATGGGTTATAGAAAAAAATAAGAAGAGAAAAATAGATTATGAGGATAGACAAGGCCTTCCGTTTGGCTGTAAAATATATGAAATAGACTGAAGGAGAAGTAGAGGCAGGAGAGTCCTTGGCTTATCTTTTATAACTATGAAGACTGTATCATCTGCAATGCTGCACTGCTCTTTGCCAAATATACATCTCTTCAGGTTTCTTCCTGGTTTGACCTCTCCTTTTTGCCTCCCTGAGCAATTCATTGCCTTCCAAAGAATGTTTGCAGCTCATTAGCAGAGGCTCTTCACAATCTGTTCACTGTACATTTCCCCAGTTTCATGTCTTAGTACTCACGCCACCCCACCCCACCCCACCCCGCCATGGTCAACACTCCATGTATTACAGTTAACCAATTATTAGCAATTGGCTCTGCTTTTTATCACTCCTCAGTGTGTTTTCTCATGCTATTTCTTTCAACCAAAATTTTATTTTTCTTGCTGTTTTGGTTAAGCTGACTCTGTTTCAGTTTTTCAGGATAGCTGAAGAACAGGTAGCTTTCTCCACATCTTAGTATCAGTTTTTTTTTTTTCTGTGAGCTTATAGTATCCAGTGCAATTTTCTGTTATAATAAGTATTGCAATATAAGGAAACTTCCTTTTCAAGTTTAATAAATCCTGCAATAAATTAAGCATCCCTTGATGAAAATGACTACATCTTCCATATAGTTAATATAAGCATCTGGAGCACATTGAGCTTAATAATGAGGAAAGCATGAATGAGAAGAGCTAAAAACTACTAAAGAAATCATTCTAGAAAGAATGTTAACTTCTGACTACCCTGAAATCTTAATGATATATCCCAGAGCAGGAGAGCTGGAGCTTTGAAGCAGAATTCAAGATTAGTTATAACACAATATTTTTCATCAAATTTGTGCATAACATCACATCAAAATGTAATGGGTGGCACTTGTAGATTAAAGAAAAAGGTATACAATTTTATCAAATTATAAGTATTTTAATGTTTTCATTAACATATACAAAATATAAAATACCCATATGTGTATATAGACATAGATACATAATTTTCAGCATTCTATTTGTGTCTATTTCACTAAACAGTTATGCTCAGTAAAAAAACAATAGAAATATCAGAATTGTAATACATACCCTAAAATTGTAACTACATGGTAGAGAAAAAAGAACATACTTTGGATTGCAAATGTTGTGACAATTAAGTAGGATAAAATGTGACTTTATTTAGACTGATCCGAAATTTTCTAGATGGACTAATAATTTGGTGTCTTTCAGACATATCTTTTTTTCAATGAAGTGCTGATCTCTGTTTATGTAGTTGATTTACTCTCCATTTCATTTTAGGTTTTCCCAACACCAATGTGTTAGGTTGCAGATTAAAATGTTTACAATTTATAAAAGAAAATAAATCACCCATTCACACTAAGCATCATTAAACCATGAAATATTCACTCTCAGAATTTGGTTGACTGCAAGCTATCAGCCCTCAAGATTCATGGATGTTCTTATAATTACATCAAGCTTTAGCATAGTGATTAGAGATTATTGGGTCTTTGCAGGTGTTATTATTGTTTTTAACTCTGGAAGACATTGTTTAACTCATTGCTATCAGGGTCACATAGAAATTTCGTCATGTAAGGAGCTGCTTGTAACTCAAGAGGACTATCAGCTTCCTTCTTATTTCTATAGTTGTTGAAGCTTGTCTCATAGCTTAACACCTCATGTGACCACCTGTCTCATCTGGAATGAATGGGCTTAAAAAGGAATCATAATTTAATTTAAAAATTTTTAATGTTTATTTATATTGAGAGACAGAGAGACAGAGTGTGAGTGGGGGAGGGGCAAAGAGAGAGGGAGACACAGAATCCGAAGCAGGCTCCAGGCTTTGAGGTGTCAGCACAGAGCCTGACGCGGGGCTCGAACTCACAGACCGTGAGATCATGACCTGAGCCAAAGTCTGACACTTTGCTGACTGAGCCACCGAGGCGCCCCCATAATTTAATTTTAGACAATAAATAAGAGAGAGAAAGACTTTTACAATGCCTCCAGAGGAAAGAGGACTGAAACATTCATGAGAAAAAGAAAAAAATAGATGGGGAAAATCAGAAAAGGATGAACTTAGAAAAGCAGAGAGAGATTGAAAATAGATTTCTTTTAAAATGGCCTAGATAAATATTAAAAAAAAAAAAAAAAGGAGGAGAGAGGTCCTGGGTGGCCCTGTTGGTTAAGCAGCTGACTCTTGATTTTGGCTCAGGTCATGATCTCACAGTCCTGAGATAGAGCCCAGTATGGAGCCTGGAGACTGCTTGGGATTCTCTCTCTTCCTCTTTCTCCCTACCCCTCCCCCACTTGCATGCATGTAGGCTCTCACTCTCTCTCAAAATAAATAAATAAGCATTTAGAAAATTAAATAAAATAAAAATAAAGTACCCTAGGCGCAGGTGTTCTGTGAGTCCATCTATTGTGTAATGGATTGTATTTCAGGCATGAAGTCTATAACAGGACTTGAAACAGCTTGGATGAGATGAGAAAGACTATCAACATTTTAAGAGGAAAGGTTTAATAGAAAAAGAGTGGTTTTAAAAAAATTATTCAAATACAATATTTTGTTGTAAACTACACAAATATTTAGAGGAATATAGAGAGAATTATATATCAGCATTTCGATATATTAAATAATCTAAGTGCTTGTTAACTCAGATTAGAAGGGAATGCAAAAATACTCAACTTTTAAAAGATTAGAATAATCTTAAAAATCTTAAATTATTTAATAATGAATTAAATTAAATGACTGATTTAAATTATTATTTTAAATAATTAAATTAAATACTATAAGCAATATAATCTAATGTTAGATAAACTTATGTGTTTTTTTTCCCATCTAATTCTATTTTTTTAGAAGAATATACCAGAAAAAAAGTCTATCTTCTGGCGAATGGAATTAGAGGAGCCACTGCTGATCTGGTGTCGTAAGCCAATCTTTATCTGAAACAACCGAGAGAAAATTAGCATGTGGAAATATATAAGTATGTGCGAGATTAAACAATGTCCGTGCTAGCAGCGCTCTGCCTCTCTTCCCTGATTAAAGGATATGTCAGGTCTTGTCCCGCAGTCCATAGCTCACGATGCACAGGAATAGGGAAAGAAGCATGCCTGGGGTCCTTGAACGGCCCCTTGTTATCCCCCGGATGACGGATGCAGCCCTAGGCCGAATATCCCTTGTCCTCAACAGCATCGGTAAGCATCATTATCAGTTAATTCTGCACATCCGTGAGAGCTACTCAGAAGTAATACACCACAAATTTATCTTTCTCCTTCAGGAGGATTAATCTCCTTGAAATAAAACCTGCAGTGACCCATGGCAGAGACGCTTTCTATAGTAAAATAACCCAAAGCCATGGCTCTTTTATGTAGTTGCAATCATTCAGAAAGAGGCCAGTGCCCTCTGTTCATCCATCAGAGGAAAAATAAAGATGTTAAAATTACTTGTATCAACAATGAGAGCATTTGATTTACCTCCTGTGATATGTGTAGCCGAGAGCCTGGGCGCTGCCTCACGGATGCTGTACTTGAGATGTTTCCCAAGTGTTTCTGAATAGACAGGCAGGAAGGCTGCTAAGAGGGATAGGAACGGTTGTCACCACTCTCATGTAGACTAACTGTGGTGTCTGTGTCAGCACAAGAGAGCCATCAGAGAGGAAAGGAGTTTGGAAACCTCCCTACCATTTTTTCTATTATTCTCTCTGTCTCTCACCTGTCTCTCATCTATCTATAAATTATCTATCATTACCTGTATCCCGTTCTCTCTTTTCTCCATCCCAGTTCTCTCTCTCTGTTTCTACTCTTCCTTTCATATTTCTTTTGTACAACATCAGTATGAAGAGCACAGACCCCAGCCAGATGGTCCAGGATTGAATCTAATAAGCTCCTACATTAACAGATGTGTTTCTTTGTGCACATTATAGAACTTCACTGCCCTCAGTTTTCTCTTCTTTAGATTAGGGTTAGTTAAGAGGCTTAAGTAAACATATTAAGTGGTTAGAGTTGTGTAAATTTTGCGGAAATGTTTGTTATTTTTACCAGACTCTGTTACTCATTGATACATAATGAATCACGACTTCTCTCATTCTTTTGCAGTAGCATTACTACAATAAAGTTCAACCTTTATTCATTTATTTTTTAAATGTTTAAAAAATAATGTTTAAAAATAAATGTTTATTTATTTAATTTGAGAGAGAGGGGCAGTGAGAGAGGCAGAGAATCACTGTCAGCACAGAGCCTGACATGCAGCTTGGTCTCCCAAACTGTGACATCATGACCTGAGGCTAAATCAAGAATCAGACCCTTAACCACTTAAATGACTGAACCACCCAGACCTAAAAGTCAACCTTTGTAGATGGAGTAAATAATATCAGATTGACTTATCATTAAATTTCGAGGACTGCAATTCACAAGTAAAATGTGATATTTTACATTTTTGTAAAATACATTTTTTGTAAAGTACATTTTTTGTGAAAGTACATTTGTGTATGTATAATTACATCATCAGTGATGTAATTAACTATCTGTCCTATGATTTACCACCTTATATAACACATTCAGATTTTTGTTTTGTTGTTTTTCATACTCACAGTTGTTTTTCTCTTAAGCAGCTTTATATGGCTTATATATTTTGTCTTTCTTTAAACATTACAGTGTCCCAGATGTGTTACAAAAATATAATCAGATGATAATGATTATAATAGAATGTAATTCCTAAAGAATAAATACATAAAGTGTGTGTCTTATTATGACACTATCTCAATATTTACCTTTACAGATTCCATGGCTAAGTCTAAGGTAGGAATTGTTACAGTAATTTTGGTCAACTTCATCTAGGATTTTATATTGTTATTCTTCTTGTTACAAACAAGATACCAAATGATTTTAGATGCCTTTTACAGTGTGAAATGAACAGTTACTTTAATTTATTCTGAAACGTATGCCTTCTTTTGAGCAACAACCCTATATTAATCACATTTCTGTATTTTACACCTGTTACAGTTACTTTATCTGCTCTATATGCATACTAACAAGTGCTATGAGAATTCCAGTGTCTACTTAACAGTAGTATGTGGGTTGGGATAAGTCTAATAGGGTTCTGGGGACAGAACATGGAAACAAGTGATGACTGAGCACTTTCATGCTCCTGTGCCCTGTTTTGTATTTTCTCTTCAACCTTCTATATTTCCAAAGAAATGTGTCAGCTTCTTCAGCTGCAAACAGTAAAGAATCTTGGAAATTAAAAAAAAGAAGGAATTTCGACAAAAAACGAAGAAAAGCTTAATCTAATCACATAGTATTATTCAACATTCATCCTACAATCCAAAGACAGTGCATGTTAATGTTTTGTGTTTATTTCCATCAAAGACTATCTGTGACCGGAACTAAAAAAGTGAGAATGGTTACTGTAACATTCACTAAAGGTGTGTTTCTTCTTGTTTTTTATTTGATGATTTGCTTCTTTAACTACAAGTTGTACATTTCCATCCAAGCAAATAAATTTTAGATAACTGATTCCTATTCAGGATACTAAAAAAATAGGTTTTTATTCGTTGTTTGTTTTTCCTAAGGAGAAACAGTGTTATTACACATAACTTTAGAATATTTATACCTTCCTAAGGGAAAAATTGACTATCACCATCTAAATGTGACATCACTGTTTTTATATAGAACATACAAATGTGCCATTTTAGGTATGCTCTTACAAGATATTCTTTGTTTGCTACACAATGAAAATTTGGAACTGTAAATGATTTTTTGTTGTTGTTGAAAAGAATGCCAACTAGTAATAATACTATGCATCAATGAGATTTTTTTTTCTTTTAGTAAAAAGCCCATCGTGAAGTTGATGTGGTTAGATTTTGTTTTAAAATGTTTATTTATTTTTGAGACAGAGAGACAGAGTGTAGTGGGAGATGGGCAGAGAGAGGGAGACACAGAATCAGAAGCAAGCTCTGGGCTCTGAGCTGTCAGCATAGAGCCCAATGCAGGGCTTGAACCTGTAACCGTGAGATCATGACCTGAGCCAAAGTCTGGGGCTTAACTGACTGAGACACCCAGGTGCCCCCTGCCCACATCTATTTTAAATAGCATCTTAAACTCTTTAAATAGTAGCATTAATCTGTAGCCCCATTAAGTAGAAAAATAAAAAATTAAAAAAAAAAGAACTGAAAGTATTCTCCATGAAAGTTTATATATTATTATGTAATTGGACAGGAAAACACACACACACACACACACACACACACACACACACACATCAAAAGTCTCTAGCTAAACCTTTATTAAATTATTAAACTTGAGAACAATTCTAAAACAACTGATTTACAGAAAGCAAAGAATTTAAAGATTTTGTAGCACAGATGGGGGAAATTTGGTCAGAGTACTGGTTCTGAAAATTGTTTGCTGGTGAATTTCTCAGAAGATATGGGGAAACTGAGGTTGTATTTGTCATGAGTCAAGATAAAAGACAGCGAGACTAGGGTCTCAGTTTAGAAGACATAGTTCAGGCAATATGAGGTTAACAAAAATATTATAAATGAACAATTAAGGGTGGCCATGGCCTGGATATTTGTGTCTCTCCCAAATTTCATATCTTGAAACCTTAAAACCCAGTAGAGTGGTATTTGGATAATGGGGCTTTGGGGAGGTAATGAGGTCATGCGATTGAGCCCTCATTATGGAATTACTACCCTTACAAAAGAGACACCAAAGAACTTGCTTCTCCCTCTGCTCTCCTCTATGTGAAAAAACAACAAAAAAAGAACCATCTGCTATTATCAGACACCAGATCTGTCAGCACCTTGATCTTGGACTTCTCAACCTCCAGAACTGTGAGCAATCAGTTTCTACTATTTAACCCAACTGGTCCATGGTATTTTTGGGATAGCAGTCAGAACTAAGATAGGGTTTAAGTCCTCCAAGGCTCAGTGGTATATTTTTAGTCCTTCAGGGTCTTTCTCAGTCTTCCTTTTCATCTAGAATTGAGTTCAGGGACAACATGCTTAAACAAAATCAGAGTCCAAATTTTCACTGCTATGTAATATTTATAAATTTGAAAAACTGATAAGGTCTATAAGCTTAGGAACAGTTGAGTTTTGAATGAGTTCGTTTTTATGTGTGATTTCAATTGTGTGTATGTGTGTGCATTGACTTCAATCATATTTTGGGTTAGTTGTTAGAAGCAGAACAGAATGCAACATAAAACTAAGATGTCAAGTATACCAAGAAGTTGATTTGCTAAAAGGCTCTAAAACGCTTCCCTTACCCACCCACCTATATTCTGTGTTCCTAACAAAGAATACCAACTCCATCCTTCAGTTGAATTTGTTAACCATATGACCCAGAAGTTGACATAGTCATCATTTTCCGAGCTTAATTATATTTTGTTTTAATTTTTATCCTATTTATCAGATGTTGACAAAATACCAATGATTAGACTTTGAAAATCAAATCATAGAATTGAAGATAAAACAAACTGAAAGTTTATATCGTTGAAAACCAATGATCCAGAAACCTAAACTATAAAAAATTAAAAAGATGTCTATAAAAAGGAAGAGATAGACACAGATAAATTGTGTGATAGATAGTGGCTCCTGGCATTGAAGTGTCTTTGTCTGGGAATCTTGGGTGGAAGCTATCTATATATGGAAGTCTGCTGCTTAATTTGAAGTTTTGGGGAAAATTGTCTCCTTCATGATGCCATCTGTTCCCAGAGAATCTTGAGAGATCTTCAGTACAGTCATACCTCATTTTATTACTCTTCACAGATATTCCATTTTTCACAAATGGAGTTTCAAGACGTCAGTGGAGGAAGTAAGTGCAGATGTGGTGGAAATAGCAAGAGAACTAGAATTAGAAGCGGCACCTGAAGACGTGACTGAATTGCATGATAAAATTTTAATGGATGACGCAGTTGCTTTTTATGGATGATCAAAGAGAGTGATTTCTTGAGATGGGATCTACTATTGGTGAAGATGCTGGGAAGGTCACTGGATGACAACAAAGGATTAAGAATATTAAATGCACTTAGTTGATAAAGCAGGGTTTAAAGAGGGTTTGAGGATGACATGGTATGAGAGGATTGACTTCAATTTTTAAAAAAGTTCTACTGTGGGTAAAATGCTATCAAGCAGCATCTTATGCTACAAAGAAATTATTCATGAAAGGAAGAATCAATCAATGTGGTGAACTTCATTATTTTATTTTAAGAAAGTGCCACAGCTACTCCCACCTTCAGCAACCACCTCCCTAATCAGTCAGCATCCATCAACATCAAGGCAGGACCCTCCATCAGGATAAAAGATTACAACCTCCTGAAAGTTCATGTGATGGTTAACAGCTTCTAGCCACAAAATAGTTTTAAATTAAGGTGTGTACATTGGGTCTTTTTAGACATAATGCTATTGCACACTAAATAGACTATAGTATCATGAAAACATAATTTTTATATCCACTGGGAAACCAAAAAATATCATTCGACTCACTTTATTGTGGTGGTCTGGAATCAAATCTGCAAACTCTTCGACATATTCTTGTATTAAGCTTAAGCAGTAAAGGCATCATGTCATTGTATCATGTTTTTATAATTATGAAATGTGAATCCAAAGATCTTTGTTTTTAACTTAATTACTGGTTAGCAGATAAGAGTTCTTGATATGGGTCATTCCAATAAGGTTCAACAGCAGTCTAAGAACTGGTGGCATGCAGGAATGTTTATACTTAAACATGCAACAAGCTGTCTACATCCTTAATAAAAAAATACATATATTGTTTTAATAATTTATAATAACTCTCAAATAAACTTTCAAATTTTATTTTATGTAATCATTTGCTGTTTTAATTTTCACCGATGACATACAATGATAAGGGCAATTTGTTTCTGTATGGTGAGCAGTGTCTTACAAAAGTCATTGATCATAGTTGCTATTGATGGGCTATTCTCTGGCTTAAAAAAGGTAGTATAATAGAAGGTGGGAATACAAATCTAGAATTTTTTTTAGTTTATTTACTTTATTTGTTTTTTAATTTATTTTTCTACTATTTATATAGTTGTCTTTTGATGAGAAAATCTTCTAGCCATGCCAAATATGAACAGACACTAGCAAGAAATATTCATATCCATTCAAGAGATCATTGTAAAAAATCTGTCTGCAAATGTTTGAATAGATTTTAAGGCTTTAGTTCTTACCCATGTCTCACTTTTATAGTTTGGCCAGGGTTACAAGTTTGGCATATGGGACCTGAGCCAGAACAGCCTCAGCAATTTTCTGTAAAATAGCCCTAGCAATGTGAGTTTAAATCTGATGTCAATTAATCTCTACTATGAAGATAAAACTAACAGTCTTAGGCAATAAATTATGTTAGCCAAAAGTATTAGAATGCAGGTGGAATACCCTCTTGAGATTTAACACAGTCAGTGTGTAAGGACGGAGTTCATGATGACCCTGTGAGGATATTAGCAATTTTCAGTGACATTTAATTTATGCTGTAAAATATACCACAATTGTCTATTATTAAGTGACAGGGGCATTAAAATCCAGAAGTAAAAGCAATTTGGAGACAGTTATTGTATTTTTTGACATCTAAGTTACTTTAAGTATATATCTTTAATTTAGACATAGGCAAATATATATACGCATTATACGCACATGTAAGCATATATAGATTATATGTGTGCGTATGTGTGTGTATATATATATATGTGCATACATATATATATAGTGAAACTATGAAGATTGACCTTTTAATATGTCCTTTTTATTATTTTTTATTTTGTTAAACAAATATATTCATAATAGTTATGAATTATTTATAACTTGGTGTGTGCCTCCAAACCTAATTATTTTTAATGTGCTTTCTTCTATAAACTAAAGAAGCAAATTATTGTGTTAACTAGTAGCCATTCCAAGCAACACAAACATGGCTAAAGGAGATCCTAACTTCCAGAAAAATTAAAATAGGAAATTTGGAAAATAAATAAATAAGTTTTAAGTTATAAAATTATAAGTTATAATAAATTATAAATTTATTTATTTATTTATTTATTTATTTATAATGTTTTATTTATTTAGTTAGAGAGAGAGAGAGAGAGAGAGCAAGTGAGCAGAGGAGCAGCAGAGAGACGGGGAGAGTAAGAATCCCAAGCAGGCTTGTGCTAAGAGTGAGTATGGGGCTCGATCCCATGAAAATGCGATCATAACCTAAGCCAAAATCAAGAGTCTGATGCTCAACAGAATGAGCCACCCAGGCGCCACAGAAATATAGAAAATTCAAATCATTAAATTTCCCTGTAGCACATAAAGGGCAAATGCAAAGAGTGGTGAGATTTTTCAGCAAAGGCAGCAATGAATTTCAGGGAGTCCCAACAAAACCCTCTTCCCACATGTTTTTGCAATAATGTGCTAGGGAATTAGCCAAAGAAGTTATCCTGGACCTAGTGGTTTATGTAATCAGAGTAGGAAGAGCTGCAGGAAGAATTGCCCAATAGCTACAAATTTGTAGAAAAGAGCCTATCCTGGGGCACCTGGGTGGCTCAATTGATTAAACCACTGACAGGGGCTCAAGTCTTGATCTCATGGTTAGTGAGTTTCAGTCCCACGTAAGACCCTGCTTCGGATTCTGTCTCTCTCTCCCTTTCAAAAATTTAAAAAATAATGATAAAAAAATTTAAAAAAGTATTTTAAAAAAAGAAAGCAAAGAGCCAATCTACATAATAAGAGAAAATAAATGAGGTCTTTGTTATTGTTCTAAATCTGCAAAATCCAACAGTACTTTATTTGTTGAGAGGTAAAGGAAATACTATAAGATCATCTAAAATTCATATGGAATAACAACGTAGAAACAGGAAAATGCTAGAAAGGAAAAGTAAAGGAGGATGGCAGAATCTAAACTGACCTGATAATAATATAATAGGCTGATAATACATGATAACACATTTAGAAATTGACATTGATAGATCAGGCAGTATACAATATGATAAAAGTAGCATATCAAATTGCCAAGCCAAATGGGGTATTCAATAAATTGAGTAGGATATCTTGGTAGCCATGAAGGAAAAAAAAATCTATCTGCATCTCACACCGACCATCAGGAATAATTCCAAATGGATTACATATTCAAAATTTCCCATTTTTGAAATTGAAATATTTTTCTACATATTACAATTGCTGTCAGAAAAATTAACGTGAGAGATGAGCCTTTGTATTAAGGAACTTACCCATCACAATAAACTGTACCATGAAAAAGTTAAAGTATATTTATAGAACCTAAACACAATAAATAGTAAGGAATTCTAACTTGCACTGTATGAATATTAGATCTATAAAGTCTCTAAATTATAAGAGCAAAAATTTGAATGTTTTATAAGTGAATATAAGAAAATAGGAAGTAATAAAAGCAGAAAAAGTTTAAAAAGGAAGAAAACATTTTAGAAGAAATTTATATATATGACAAATATAACTATTATATAACTAGTTTTGCATAATTTAGCATTAGAAAATTTTCAAGAGACCTAAATTTATGATCGGATTCCATATTTTACATTACATGTGAATATATACACATATACACAGCAGACACAAATATATATGCTTGCTGCTGTTATATTTAAAAAGATGATTATCACATATTGTGAGCTGATATTTCTAAGTTTAATTTTACATGTTTTCCTCTGAAGGGGATGAGAGGGCATGAGAACACGTGCTAGAGTGAGGAAATCAAAGAGCCATAGAAGCTGAGTTAAGTAATTACAAAAAGAAATGAGAACAGGAGGAGAAGAATAATAGTAATAAGATAATAAAGTCAATGGATTAGAGAATCTGGTGGGATTTTTTTGTAGTGGAGAACGTAAAGTAAGGGAACTGAATGAGAGGAGATAATGACCAAAGAAACGGAATGTTGAAGTGGGTACACTTATTGCCAAAGACAAGGTCCATAGCATGATCTTGACATGTGTGGCTGAGGTGAGGTAAGGGACAAAATTACTGAATGTGAATCATTATGAGAACAGGAAGTAAGAAATTAATGACAGACTATACAGTTAGTACTTTTATAATCAATTAGATAATTTGAAAATAATGTAAAGGATATAAAATGGGTTAATAAATTTTGAAAATACTGAAGTTTTCTATATGCTGAAAATAATAAACAAAGAGAAGAAAATGGGTAGAATACAGAAGGAGCAAAATATTTGAGAAGAAGAGAGTGAATGGTATCTATAACCCTTGGGGATAGTTTAAAGTTCCCTAAGAATAGGAAAGGCATGGAGGAGTAAAAACAGGATGGTGGATAGAGGCAAGTATCTTATATACTTTTTGTGAAGGCAAGGAGTTGAGGAAGGTTCTGCTGATCAGAGAAGTATATCAGCTAAAAGCGGACAATGATTGAAATAGAGAATTGGGGCGCCTGGGTGTCTCAGTGGGTTGAAAGCTGGACTCTTGATTTCAGCTCAGGTCAAGGTTTTAGGGTCATGGGATCTAGCCAATTGCTGGGCTCCACACTGGGCTCGGGGACTACTTAAGATTCTCTCTTTGCCTCTTCCTTTGTACCCCCAGTGCATGTGCTCTGTCTCTCAAAAAAAAGAAAAAGAAAGAAAAAGGAAGAAATGATTAAGAGAAACAATGTTATGTTTTCCTTAGAAATAAAAGAAGTGACCTTAAGAGAATATTGGTAAAAAATTGTTAGAAAATTCTGAATCGTCATTTGAAAATTGTGATTGATATAATTAAAACCCTTTTGTACCATTGTCTTATCTTCTGTTTGCTGCAGACACTGAGATAGCAAATGTTTAGTTTCATTCATGCTTAGGTGAGGACAGGTGAAAAGGAAACAAATGAGAGGTAAGGAAGTGAATATATTACTAATATGTTATATTGGAAATTATGTTAGATGATGAGTAAGGTAGAGACGGAAGTAGGAGAATGGAAAGCAGTAAAATCTGTCAATTAGTTGCAGTAGCTTAAACAGCATCCCCCCCCCAAAAAAAATAATATGTTCACCGGATCCTCAGAATATAGCCTTATTTGGAAATACGGGCTTTTTTGATGTCATTAGTTAAGATAATGTCTTCCATGATTAGAGTGGGCCCTATATCTAATAACTAGCATCATTATAAGAAGATCAAAGTACACAGAGATACACACAGAGGGAAGGCATGAGCTCACATAGACATTAGCGTGATGCTGTCACAAACCAAGGAAATGGAGCCATCCGAATCTGGAAGAGGCAAGTAAGGATTCTCTCCTGGAGCCTTTTAGAGAATGTGGCCATGCCAACACTATGTTTTCAGACCTGTGTGTCTCCAAGAATGGGACAGAATCAATTTCTGTTATTTTAAACCATCCACATTGTGGTAATTTGTTATAGTAGCCCTAGGAATTTAATAGAGTTGTTTTTATGGGAATGACAATTTTGGCATTGGTGGCACAAAAGCAAGTATATGAATCAGAAGCTTGTAAACTCACAGCAAAATTGCTTTTTGTTTTGTTTTGTTTTGTTTTTTGGTTTTTGTACTTTGTTTTTAATGTGATTTCAGATTGGTGCAGTGTCTCACAATGTCCAGGTCCATGGTAAGCTGATGTTGAGGATATTAATGCAGAGCAGGAAACAAAACAAAACAAAACAATGACAACAACAAAAACAGATGATGACAGGTAGATGAAGAAACTGGTTGGAGAACCCAATAAAGATCGGTTTTCCAAGAATGGGCGGAAGAGTTAGTCTAGAGACAATGAGACAATGAGATAAGAAGTAAACACTTCCAACAATGAAGAACAATTTTAAGCTCAATAAATGGAAACAAGAATGAGGAGCCATTTTATTCTTAGAAGGAGAAATAGTTTAAAGATGCCATTTTTTAGTTTTTACTTAAATTCCAGTTAGTTCACATATAGTTTAATATCAGTTTCAGTGATTCAACACTTCCATATAACACCCAGTCTCACTACAGCAAGTGCCTTCTTAGTCCTTATCACTTATTTCACCCATCCCCCCACTCTCCTGCCCTCTGATAACCATCAGTTTGTTCTCTATAGTTAAGAGTCTGTTTCTTGGTTTGTAAAGATGGCATTTTCTACTTGCATCTTTCTCCAATAAATAAACACAGTGAAACAGTATCTCATCTAGTCAGAAAAACAGGTTCTTTCTTTTTCTTTTCTTAATTTTCTTTTCCTTTGTTTTTTAAAAAATCTACAGGCTAAGTGTAGTTGATACATTTTTCCAAACATAGTGTTCGATAGGCCTTTAAAATTTTTTTTAAACTTCCTTTGCTGGACACCCTCTCCCTTTTGGCTGGATATTCTTTAACCCTTTCCTGCCCAGGACACAATTAGGTAAATTCAACTAGGTGGTTTATTTTTCACTATTCTATAAATTTGTTTATGCTGCGTTAAATTTGAAATGTAAATAATGACATCACTGATAAAAAGATATTGAGTTCCACTGGACAGTATAATTTTCCCTTTTGAAAAATCTTGTTTTTTAGAAAACATATATGTGACAACTCAATTATTGAGTATTGTTTGAGCACTCTTCACCTGGGATCATATATTTAGTGACCATTTTTATGATGGGGCCAGCCTAAGAATTATCAGTCAAAAGATAACAAAGAAATAGTCCTTGTCTTGAGATTGCTAACAGAAACAATATACGAAGACATATGAATAGCTTTTAAAGTACCAGTATTAGTATGTACGAGAGATGCAGGAACAGAAAGAAGATAGGAGTCATGCACTCTTCATTCTATATGAGGGAAGGGGCACAACCCTGAGAGAGGAGGGATCCCCTGAAAATCTTTAGTTATTTTTCCTTAAACTGGATACATGGGAACTCAGAAAAATAAGTTAAATTAAATCGATTTGAAGGGAAACAAATACTCGATATTTCTTATACACTTGAGTTTTTGGACTAAAATACATATCCCCTTCTCCATATTAGAGATCATGATTTTTCAGAGCATGTCTTTTCTTTCATTTATCTTCTGATTCTCTGAATTACTATTCATACATTTCACTATATATCTGAAACAGGATTCTCCTAATCTAGTTTTCCCTTTTTTTTTTCTTCAGACATTGAATCAAAAGTAATCTTTGAAATATTTCCCTTATATCTGTTGTTCGTTAAGGTTCGGGTCCTGAGCAAAAACCACATGGAAACTTTTTTAAAACCTCATTTGAAAACCAGTATTGCGGGGCACCTGGATGGCTCAGTCGGTTAAGCACCGACTTTGGCTCAGGTCATGATCTCACAGTTCGTGAGTTCAAGCCCCGCGTTGGGCTTTGTGCTGATACCTCAGGGCCTGGAGCCTGCTTCAGATTCTGTATCTCCCTCTTTCTCTGCCCCTCCCCTGCTCACACTCTGTCTCTCTGTCAAAAGTAAATAAACATTAAGAAAAAAACTAAAAAAAAAAAAAAAAAAAAGAGAAGAAAACAGTATTGAGTTTAGTGGAGTTGGTGATATTTGCAATCTCCTAATGCAAATCACTCTAGTCACTAACCCTGCACCCTTCTTAGGCCCTATAGTGGGAAGGAAAACTGAGACTACAAGCCCCGGCATCCCGAGCTCATTCCCACCCTGTGCATAGCTTGTATTGGGCATTGGTGGCACAAAAGAAATATAGCCATTCCTTATCCTAGAAATCCTTAGTTGTTACTGAGATAAGCTGAGAACCCAAAATATTTAAGATTAAATCGTAATGGAACAAATGGGAAAATCTGACTTTTACTTTAGTATCCCACATTTCGCAATTCACATGTTACTACTTAACATTTTTTAAATTCATTTTGAGAGTGTGGAGAGGCAGAGAGAGGGGAGAGAGAGAATCTCAAGCAGGCTGCACACTGTCAGTGCAGAGCCAGATGCAGTGCTTGATCCCACAAAATGTGAGATCATGACCTGAGCCAAAATCAAGAGTCGGATGCTGAATCGACTGAGCCACACAGCCACTCCAGTTACAAAGAAATACATTTATATGATGCTAATGGGACAACATCAGGGCTGCTTCCCCATTGTTTGTTTGTATTTTATTAACCTTTTTCCCTGATGTAATTGTAAATCCACATCACTATAATTAATAATAGAGATAACATCCATATAAACTTTATAGTGTCACCCCCAATGGTAACACCTGACATAAGCTTTACATAATATCACAAACAGGAATTTGAAGTAATAGGTTTATTTTCAAAGATGGATCAGAGTCTGACAATCCAATGATCCTTGTGATGTTCTCTCTGGGCAGAGGGGCAGTAGTATGCTAAATGTCTACTTTTCCTTACATGTATAACCCTTTGTCGTTTTATATTTATCCCTTTAGTAAGCCATTCCATGACAGTTGTACTCTGTGGAACATGCTCTAGAAAAAGCTCCCCTAGAAATACCATATAATGAGCTTACTACTTTAAACTCATGTCCCACAGTTGATCTCTATATGGGTAACAATTTGAGCTTTTGGGATTAGACTGTAGGAAATTGTCTAGATGTAAGAAGACGTTGTTTAGGCACAAAAGAAATTGACAAAATGTGTAAGAAGTAAGTGATACATTAGTATACAGTGTTCAAAATAGTGAGCAATGTTCTGATTCTAAGAATGATAAAGTGCATTAAAAGACAAAAAGAAATTTTGAACATACTGTAACTTCAATATAAAATTATTTGATAAGTATAATTCAAAATTATCTGTATTCTTGTATTCTAGTATATATTTGACATTTTAAAAATACCCAGAATGTTTCAGACTTTTTGCTAGGGGCTAAAGATATAACAAGGCATAAGACTAGACTTAATCTCTACACTCAAAACACTCAAAAGCTAAATCAACTCACTTTCAGAAGGATAGTTTTAACAACTGCAGAGATACATGTAACATTATTAATTTTTCTATAGAAAATGTTCTTTTGTTTTATCCACAGGTATAATTATTTGACAGTTTGCCAGAATAGACTGTGTTTAGTAGTCTCAATGATATCATTATGCTATCTACCTCTAAGGAACTATTTTATAAAAAGAAACAAAAGGAGCTTGAGGCAAACAAACACTCAGACTTAGTGAAGCAAAGGTCATTTTTTCACTGAAATATCCAGTGGCAAATTTACTGATATAGACTCAGATATATAAATAATTAAATAACCCTGGTGATATATTTCCATAGTGCAGAAGAGATAATTCGGAGATGTGTTCTGTCAGGAAAAAAAAAAAATCTATGTGAGTCTTTAGCTAATTTGAAAATAACCCTACTTTATTAGCATCCTGCTTCACAAGCCTTGTTTATTTTTTCATAACGTCTTTACTGATACATAATTCACATGTTATCAAATTCAGCCTTTTAAAGTATACAGTCCAGTGGCATTTTGCAACTCTCCCTGTTACCTGATTTTAGATTATTTCAGTACCCCCAAAAAAGCCCAGTGCCCATTTAGCAGTCACTTCCTATTTCCTCCTTCCCTAAATCCTGATAATTACTAATCTACTTCTTACCTCCATGGATTCTTATTCTGCATATTTCATTTAATGCAATCATAAAAAAATTTAATGTTCATTCATTTTAGAGAGAGAGAGTCAGAGCATGAGTACGGTGGGGACAAAGGGAGAGGCAGCCACAGAATCTGAAGCAGGCTCCAGGCTCTGAGCTGTCAGCACAGAGCCTGACGCAGGGCCTGGACTCACGAACTGTGCGATCATGACCTGAGTCAAAGTCGTATGTACAATTGACAGAGCCACCGAGGCACCCCTCATTTAATGCAATCATAAACATTGTATAATTTTGTGACTGGCTTCTTTTACTTAACATATATCAGTACTCTATTCCTTTTATGTTGAATAATATCCTATTGTCTGGATATACTGCATTGAATTTGCCCATTCATCAGTTTATGGACTTTTGTACTGTTTCCACTTTGAGACTATTATGATTCTTCCCAGACTTTTTAATAGATCTTTGCCTAGGCATTTTTATTCTAATGCTTCAGATCTGAAACACGAGATTCCTCTCCTCCGCTTCCTCTCAAATTCCTACAAAATAGACTGTAGGAAGGTGCTGATGTGGTATGGTGCTTAGCTGGTAGCAGCTGCTCCAGCAACTGTTGCTCCAATCCTTATGAGTTCAGATTTACCTGGTATCTCCCAGCCTGATTTAATTGTCCCACCACTGTGTGTTTCAGACTGGCTTGTTTATTTGCATCCATGTGTCTAGAGGCCAATACATTTTCAAGAAAAATAAAGTCTGACCCACTTTGGAGAAGAAAACATCATCGGAAATATGGAAGTCCCTTCCTCTTTCATATACGCTCTAAGTGCTGTAATTTGCAAAGAATGCTTTGGTGGCTTTTTGATACAATTTGAGAACATCAGAAATAGTGCATGAGGACCGTTTCCTTTGAGTGGCTACCCCCTTTGTTAGTTTAGGTTAGTTCAGGTTTGCCATGCAAAAAACGCAGAATGAAGGGACTTAGATATGGTCTTAAATTTTTCCAGTTACATTTTAATAAAGCATGCAAGTATGATTACACAAGGGATTTTGGAGATAAAATGACCACAGAGTTCATTTTATTCAATCGCTATCCAATAATTCAACCTCCACTATTATGTCTCTAATGACATCTAATTATCTACTTATTTAGTCTTTTTTATTTATCTTTTTCTTTTCTAGGTAAATATATACTGACCTGATCTAGGTAATGAGATCATAACACAAATATGGCTCTTGCCTATAACAAATATATGTTTAAGAAATTGATTAAGTAAATAAACCAAGTGCTAGTTTTGATAGACACTTTTAAGAAATAAAGAATGACATCATGGCCAGGAAAGGCACATCGAAGAGATCTTTTAGTTGATATGTGATGGATGAGAAAGAACCAGTGTTAGGAAGATGGGGGGCGGGGGAGAATGTTGGCAGAAAGTAAGTCCAATGAAGCTTCGTGAGAATAAGATAGGCATGCTGGTAGCATAGAAAAAGTTGAATGTGGTTCAAGTGTAGTAGGAAAGGTTAGTGTAACACAGAAATAAGATGAAGAAAAATTGTAGAGGATCATGCAGGGGCTTGTAGGGAGTTTGGGTTTCTTTCCAAGTGCACTTGAAAGTATAGAAGTATTTTTTAAAAAGGGTTAAAATGATTCAACAACTTTGTAAAAGACCTTTCTTGCTGCCATATGATAGATAGTTTAAATAATGGGATGTATTCAGTGGCTTTTAGAGTCTTCCAAGCAGAAGTAATAATGGTTAACTCTAGGGATGTAGTAGTGGAGATGAAAGTAATAACTTCCAGCCTTTAGCTGACTACTCCTGCAAACAGTACCTCCAAAGTTTTCTTATTTATTTCAGAGATGTTGGATTGTTAAAAGGCTTTCCTGGGGAATAAGTCTGGTTTTGTTTTTACTTCATTATAAGTACTCTCAAATCTCAGTAACAACAGCAAACCTTCTCTTTCTTTTACTGTTTTGCAGGTCAGCTGTGACTTTGCTACATTTGGATGACTTGGCCCAAGACTTCGGGCTAGGTCCAGGTTTGCTGTGCATTCCTAGTCTCTTTGGAGCAATGTCTACTCAGGAAGTGTTCTCGTGGTAGTTGCAAACATTACCAGAGACCAACGCAAACCATGCTAGTGTGTTTGAATCTTACTTTGGAACTGGAACCCTGTCCCTTTAAATCTCTTACTTTCCAAAGCAAGTCAAATGGACTTGATTAACATCAATGTGACAGGGAAATATACCATCTACTTTAAGTGGAAAACATGGACACATGGTTAGGGGTATGGATATATAATTCTGATACAGAAAGTAAAGAATTAGAAGCAATACCCCAACCTACTATATTGAGTAGCTATAATTTTTGACTTCTAGTTCCTAAATTTCTCTCTGTAGGCACACAAAAAGACCTATTTCTTTAACATAATAGATGTTTAATAATTAAAAATCAGCTTGCCATACACAAAGACCTACATATTTTCTAAGAAAAAGTATTTAATGTCTTTAACTGTATCTCTAAAGTAGTATTAAAACACTTGAGATTCAGGCTCCAAATGTCCTTTCAAGTCTTATCTCCTGCCATGCTGAAGCTTTTGTCCATTTTTTCAATCACACAAGCCGATTCATGACTCCCTAAATACATCATGAACTTTCAACTTGCCATGCATTTATTCCAGCTATTTCTTTTAGCTAAAATATTCCACCTCCACCATGTCATCCTGATAAAATCCTTTTTCTTTTTTTCAATACCATATTCAAATGTCAAATCTACTGTAAAGCCTCCCCTGATCCTGCAGGCAGGATTAATAGGTTTTTTCCTATGTATTATTGTATTCTTTTAATACTATTTGTAATGTAGTCATTGGAGGTAGAGTATCTTTTCTTCTCTCACCCTTTCAACTGCCCAAAATACAGAAATTTCTTCTCATTGATGGCATTAGGAAGGATATATCTCTCAATATACTATCGTTTTGCATTGAAGAAAACAGACACGATTCTAGTGTTTCAGCAAGAATACAACATAATGGGGAGAAATAGATGCTTAGAAAATGTGGGGCATGCTGGAGGAGCCCATCTGATTAGTTGCCCAGGCACGATTCTCAGAACATCACAGAACTGACCTGCCGGAGGCTCCCTCAGTCCTATGAGGAAAGAAGGGAATCATGAATTTGAATTTGCCGCTGGATCCTTTAGCATAAGAATGCACTGCTCTAGCTGAGGTTAGGGACAGCTTGAGGGCAAGATGTTATGGGCTGTTCCCTCAACACTCACACGCCTGAACTTGGATCTAGAAAGTTCACATCTCTGCAGCCTGGCTTGCCAGCAGAAAACTGCATAAAGCTGTAGGGATATTGCTTTCGTCTACGTTCCACTTTTCAAAACTTGCATCAGTACATATATTTGTGGAAGTCAATTTGCATTCATATACCTAATCAGGAGGGAGTCAGAAAAATTGACTTTTCAGTTGTGGGAATTCATGCTGAGTGTGAAATACACCATATATCTGATAGTTTATTCCATTCTTAGCCTTCCTGCACTTTAAGAGGAACAGGCAGTAGCTGATGGAATAGGCAGTAGCTGATGGATGAGCTAGATCAAGTCTGACAAACATTGGTCCACATTTATCTGTCTGTGTAGACTCAAGGTATTAAAATAGTGAAAAAATAAGCCATTCCTCTTTTGTGCTTTTGAGTCTTCACTTAACAGAGTGTGAGGCAGCAGGTGCCCTGAAGAAAGAGCTAAATGCTCTTTCTGTATGCAAGCCTCTTTCCTTCATCCAACTCCAAATTCTGGTTCAGTGGACAGTGTTCCAGAAACCCAATTTTATTTTCCTTCAAATCTAAGCAGTTTTTTTTTTTCAATTCTGATTTATGTGGAGAAAAAGGAAAAAAAAAAACAAAGCAAAAGAAAACAACAAACAAAACAACATAATCAAAGGGGAACAGATTAGGATTATATTATCATTCCTTAGTTCCAGGATTTTTATGTTTGGAAGTCAGTTCCCAGGGCAAGATCATAAACTCTTCACTGTAAACTTCAAAGTATTCTCAGGGCTTAGAATCTGATAGGCTTTCAAATATTTTAATTAAATTTAAGAGGAAAGGAACCTCATTTAATATGCTTTAATTTCATGTGTTAAAGGCACAACATAATAATGTCAGTAAACATCACTGACAATCAGACTTGGCTTTAGTTTTTAACAGATCTGTGACCATGACCCATTATCTCAGCTTCCTGTATCTCTGTTTTTTTCACCTATAAATAAGATACAGTATTATAGTACAAATAAGATATAGTAATTTTCACCTGTAAATGAGATATAGTATCACCTACAAATAAGATACAGTATTACCAATGTCTTGTAGGGCATATGCAAATATAAATGGATAATGCTCATGAGAAAATGTAGTAATGACTAGATAAACAGTGAAAATCAGTTTTTGTTTTTAATTTTGTTTTGTTTTTTTGTTTTCCCTTCCCTTCCTTGTCTCTGCTGTGCTTAAAATTCTTGTCACTACCCTCAGACAAGATCAGTGTGTTATATTTCCTCTCAAGTGTGATGCCCAGAATTGAACACAACACTCCAGGTGTGGTTCATCTAACACCTCTATAGAAGGGACACTACCACAATAATTTTAGATATACCTGACCCATTATTAGATTATTTGAAAAACAATTTATGCTATTGATTATATTGCATTTAATCAGTCCCTTAGGTTTTCATATCTGCATGTTTACATTCTTATTGTACTCAGAATGAAGATTATGCACAGTTTTGTATTATGTTTCATGTATTAAATGTAACTTACTGCCTCTTATTAACCTATTGTCCAGATTCTTTTATGCTGACTTGCTGCTTCTATGTACTTGTGATATTTTAAAACTTTGTGTCATTTACTTATAATCCTTTTGGAAGCCATGACTATCCTCACCAAAGCATATATAAAAATTATTGGTTAGGAAAAGCCTAATGCAAAAACTTGGACTGTTCACTAGAGACCACTTTCCAGGTTGACATCAACTTTATGAGTACTGATTACCTAGGTCATCAAATTATCAACTTCCTTAATTATGCTCATTCTCCTCACATCCCTCAACTTATTGCACAAGGGTGTCATGATATATTCTGTTAGATAAGCTGAAGAAATAGAGATTTACTTGACATTATAAAATATGGCTATTATCTTGTTTGGAGGAAAGAAAGAAAATCCTGTAACATCTCGATCAACAGAATATTGATTTGAAATTATGATCCACATGTCTTATATTTTCGGTGTAGTAGAACATGGACCTTTATGAGGTAGCTATAGTGGTATGGTAACCAGAGCTATCCCTTTGATACACATTGTACTTCTAGAGTTGAATTCTTTAGCTGTTATCTTTTGAGCAAAGTACAATTCTTAGACTTTTTGATGTAACTCAGGCTATTAAAAATTAAATAGAACCACTTTGGTCATAATTATCATTGTCTGAAAATTGCTCGGCCATACAGGCAGACCTGACTTACAATGGCTCAACTTATTATTTTTTGACTTTACAGTGGTGCAAAAGTGATACACATTTAGTAGAAAGTACATTGAGTTTTGAATTTTGATCTTTTTCCAGGCTAGACTGCTAGCCTGTAGTATGATGCTGGGTGGTGACAAGGAGCAACGGCTCCCAGTCAGCCACACATACCTGAAGGGGAACAACGAATGCACTTACAGCCATTCTGCAGCATACAACATAATGTTTTTCAGTTTCAGTACACTATGCAAAAATTACGTGAGATTTTCAATACTTCATTATAAAATAGGATTTGTGTTACATGATTGTGCCAAACTGTAGGCCAGTGTACATATTCTGGGCACACATGAGAGAGGCTAGGCTGGGATGCCTGGGTGGCTCAGTTGTTTAAACATCTGACTCCTGATTTCAGTTCAGGTCATAATCTCAAGATTATGAGATCACACCCCATGTGGGGCTCCATGCTGGGCATGGAGCCTTCCTCCATTCTGCCTCTCCCTTGCTTGTGTGCACCCACAAACCCACTCTCTCAAAAAAACGAGGTGAGAGGCTAGGCTAAGTTATGATATTCAGTAGGTTAAGTATATTAAATGTATTTTAAACTTAATGATAATTTCAATTTACTATGGGTTTATTGGGACATAACCCATCGTAAGTCAAGGAAGATCTATGTTAAACCTTGAAAGACTAGAATTCTATGCTTGGATTTTAAAGTTAAACAATGAAAAAAGGGTGCCTGGGTGGCTCAGTTGGTTAAGATTCTGACATTGGCTCATGCATGATCTCACAGTGTGTGGGTTTGAGCCCCACGTCAGGCTCTGTGCTGACAGCTCAGAGCCTGGAGTCTGCTTCAGATTCAGTGTCTCCCTCTCCCTCTGCCTCTCCCCAGCTTGCACTCTGTCTCTCTCTCTCTCTCAAAAATAAATAAACATTAATTTTTTTTAAAGTTAAACAAAAAATATTTACCCAAAGTAGCTTTCTATCAGTAATTAATCCTGTAAATCAATTTGAAGAAACTCAGTAATAATTTCAAGAAAAATACAAACTTTCTAAATTTTTTTTGAGTTGGCTTCATGCCCAGCACAGAGTCCAACATGGGGTTTGAACTCACAACCTTGAGATTGAGACCTGAGCTGAGATCAAGTGTTGGACATGAGCCAACTCAACTGAGCCACTCAGGCACCCCTCTAACAATTTTTAAATTAACCTAATTTTCTACTATAAACTCAAGTTTAGTTCACTGATCAAAGTCAGATATCACAATGTGTTTCTGATGAAATTAGGGAACGGGTTGGCCCTGAAGCATCTATTTCAATAAATTAAATAAAGGTCTGTATGCTAGAAGAAGGAAAGAGAAAGGCAGAGGTTATCTTTCACTTGTGTCACCTCCCAGGCCCAGACCTCCAACTCTTAACTGAGCCCCATGGAGAATGAGCTAATGCAGAACCTGAAGTACTTTTTGTCACCCTGCACCTGTTTGTTTGCTCTGTTGCTTGGCTGCCACAGTCTATAATTCAATGGTTGGTCTGCTTTTGAAAAGGCCCAGAAGTTTTAACA
This sequence comes from Paguma larvata, assembly GCA_030068075.1. NCBI lineage: Eukaryota > Metazoa > Chordata > Mammalia > Carnivora > Viverridae > Paguma > Paguma larvata. The sequence continues at coordinate 60,110,050 of CM057829.1, read as the reverse complement.
TATTGAGTATGCCAAAAATGTAGTGACAATCTGGTACTTTTAGAGGTATGAGCATGAAGAAGCACCACCTTCGTATGGCCAGCAGTGTTTATAACATTGACAAAGTTGCAGCTAAAGGGTTGAGGACTTTACAGACTGAAACAGATTGAAATGAAGGACTGGAGTGAGAGATTAAGACCATGTTATACATTCTTCCTATAGCTATAACCATAAGTGTTCTTTGTGTGTACACACGAGACGGCATTTCGGAGTGTTCAGAAATAACTAAGATTTTGAGGGTATCTGGAGATAATATATAAGTAGTTGCAGCCAGAAATTAGCAACATTTTTAATAGTACTGTTAACATGACCTATTATTTATTCACAGGCCATCAAGCATAAAAGAAACTGGGTTTCAATTATGAATTACTATTAACCCTAAAATAAAGTTGGTATATAATTTTTCCTTTTACATTATAACCTCTGGTCAATTCTCTATCGCCCTTTAAATGTTTCATGCATTTTGAATTAATGTAAAACAGTCTGACACATATTTTTGATCGTTTTCAGGACAGAGGGCATATTTTATTCACTTTTGTTTCAGTCCTTACATCGTGGAATATAGTATACATTCAATAACACTTTTCTATTATAAGTATTGAATTTATGACAACATTTTCGAATTCTTAAACCACTGTGCTTTGGTTAAATTTCAATAAGTAACTCTGTTTAAAATAAGCTAGTGAATCTTTCCTCTGAGTCTACTTTGAGATAGGCTATTTTGGGGATATGAGATAATCCAAGCTTTTCCACATCACAGAGTCATCATATTTTAGAGATATTAAACATATATAGTCAAACCTCTTTTAGAAAACAAGCCAATGGAAACTGGCTTCCCAATAAAACACAGCTGAAATTTGAACCTTGAGATTTACATTTCATAAAATAGATTTGCATCCTATGAAAATAAATGTGAGCCTATAATGCTGAAGTAAAGATATAGACAAAAATTATAAGAGACAAGTAAAAGCAGAAGGCTCAGCTTTTACTAATAGTTTTTTTGGTATGGATGGATCTCTCAGTAGTAAAAACCATATTGCCTCCTATCTGCGGGTGTTGATATGCTGGGTCCGTTCCCGTGATCTTTTCCTAGATGTCTTGAGATAAAGAATTCCTCAAGTTCACACCAGTATTTGTCCATTCATTTCCTAACTGCCTTTCTCTTTGAATTAACAAAACAAACAAAACCAAACCAATATATGCTTCTTTCAACTTCACATTTTTTTTTCTTTTCCTTCAGTTTTTTATGAAGTCACATAAGATGTCATTTTGCTAGAACAGTATTTTCCCAACTGGGCAAAACATGGTAAGGCTATGCTATGTGGCAAAAAATAATAAATCCTTTACTTCCCTATCAGAATCTTAAGTTTTCTTCTTGGCCTTGGAGGTTTCTCAGTTTTGCTGGACAAGGGACTCACCAAAAAATAAATGTAAACAAACGAACAAATACATATAGACATACAGACAGACAGACAAACAAAAATCCCAGAGAGGTGATTGTTTCTCAAAGTAACTTCTGTTTAGAATAACATCTTTAAATAAATAAAATATCCTTTTACATAATATCAAACCATTTAAAATATATCTTGATCATAACAACAGATTTTAAATAATATCTCAAGAAATTCAATTACATTTCTTGATAGAAAAGATAATATTAAAAAGTTTTCTAGAAGCTACTCACTCAAGCCAGATTAGTTTCTGAAGAACTCGAAGGTCTAACGGTAAGTCTAGTTAATGAACTATACCATCAGTGTGGCAATATTGGAAGTCAGAACAGCAAATGAGAATCTGTCTGGGGCCCAATCTTAGGTCTGTGAACACTTTATATGTGTATGGATGATATATTCAATCAGTCCCTCTTTTCATATACAATGTCATCATTTGATGAAGAATATACAACTTTAATTAGCCCAAATTTACCTGACTGAATTTTAATATTGTTATGTAAAATATTTGAGACATAGTTTTTAAGAGTACAAGGAAATATCTTCTTAAAATATTATAAATGATGTGATTTTTATAATCAAGATTATAATACTAATAGACAAACTTGATGCTAATAAATTCAAAGAGATGTCATTATCAATGGTGTGTGTAGTAGTAAAGAAATATTAACAGCTTAAGCTATTACATAAACAGAAAAAACTAGTTAACAGTGAATATAATAAAATAATCGGTCTGATTCCTTGATTTAAAAATTATGCATTATATTTCATATATATTTTCAAGTAAAAATGATTTTATTTTTAAAACATGCATGCCTGTATGAAATGTTCTTAAAATGCTGCACATAATTAATTTTGATTTAAATAGTATCTGATTTGGGGCACCAGGGTGGCTCAGTCAGTTAAACGTCTGACTTCAGCTGAGGTCATGATCTTGCAGCTTGTGGGTTCAAGCCCGGTGTTGGGCTCTGTGCTGACAGCTCAGAGCCTGGAGCCTGCTTCAGGGTCTGTACCTTCCTCTTTCTCTACCCCTCCCAGGCTCACAGTCTCTCTCGCAAATATAAATACTTAAAAAAATAAAAAAAAAAAGGATCTGATTTATTCCAATTGATCCAATATACTTGTTAAATGTAAATATTAAAAGATCATCACTTTTTAATTTATCGAAGCTATATTCTGAGTATTTGGGGCAAGATTAAAATATGAAAAAGAAAACAACTACTCTTTATATGACATTGAAAGCTGATGCCAGAAATTGTAAAGTCGAGCTTCTAAAAATATATCAAGAGATGTAGAAAAAAAATCATATAAATATTTGAATTGGGTACAAGCCTTAAGACAAATGGTCTTTGATGTTTTAATCCCATTACATTTTACCAATATTGTCTCACAAATGTACTATTCTTCAAATGTGAAACAGATAAATTCGGAAATGAATTTGAAGAAAGGCAAAAAGACTTTGCTGCCAGGAACTCTAATAAGTAAAATGCTTTCCTAATGTCATAATTGCCAATAATTGTAATTCATGACTTACAGAGTTTAATCAATGAAAAACCAACAATAATGAATACTTATAAGAAATAATAATTAAGAAGCTAACAGAAAAGATGTAGAAAAGCAGTAATTTTCATCTAATTTTAAAGTATTTCTTTTAAAAACTAGTCTTTTGGGACAGCAGATCCTGACCCAGGCCTCCCCAGATTCACTGGGCCATGGTTTTCTGCTCCATGCGACTGAAGACCCTTGTCGAAGATAAACAAAGATCAGTAGTAGACGGGTAAGTACAGATTTTAATCAGCAATATTCTACTACAATAGAAAATAGAATTCAGGGTAAACTGAACTCAACTTCAATGTTTGCAAAGATGACAGGGCGTTTTGAAGGGAGGATGAGGGAATGAGAAGGGGGTTGGGCAGGGACTCAGTAGGGTCAGGGGAATGAAAAGTTACAGAAAGGGGAAAGGAAGGGTTGGTCCAGATGAAAGCCATCTTGTTTTGTTACTGGTGCTTACGGAAGTTAATCTCCTCTCCTCCCACAGAGACTTGAAGACAGGAGCCCACTATTTACTACAAACAGTAAATTCTTTTTTAGTAGCCTTGAGTTTTCTGAAGCAGGCACTTTAAGAAGGTCTGGGGTCATCTGAGGGATGTGGCTGCTAGAAACTGTTAGTGTTTTGTTCAAGTCTTTACAGGCCAAGGTTAAGGCTTAGTAGAGGATACAGTTTCGAGGAGCCTGGCTAGACTTCGGTGAAGAGTAGTATCTTTGTAAACCTCCAGGAAGACCACCTGGCAACCAATCACATTTGAGAAGATCATACGCAGAGATGGCTTCATGCATATCTGACCTGTGAAGTCATGCAGGAGTCTGTGCTCAGAAAGACCCTGTGCTTGGGTAGTGTTCTGCTGTGCCGTTATGAAATTCTTAATAACTTTTCAACAAGAGGTCCACATTTTCATTTCACACTAGTCTGCACAAATTATGTAGTCATTCTTGGGTCATGAAGTGGAAGTATGGATTTCCACTACAGACAGGCTTATCGAGTTCTCTTACTGCCTCAGAACTACTCTGCTTTCGTGGAGGTGAATTTTAACTGGAAATCAGAGCACGGAATGGTGGATACATCCTTCTCCCTTCTTAGAAGCTGAGGGAATGATTTCAGACAGTGTTTCTAAATGACTCTTACAACAGCTTCCTGTGACAGCCAACAGATGTGTTTTCTGATGTAGCTAAGGCTTGGTAACACACTTCCATTTGTTATTTTCCTCCCTTCCCTGCCTAAGTCCCTTTTCCCCTCACTCTAGGATTAGTCTGTGTTCCTGCCTCTTGCAATAAAGCAGTTGCACATGTATTTGTCTTCAGACTAGATTCTTAAGCTGCCCAAACGAAGATACTCAGGCACAGTGAAAATTTCCACATATTTTATCTTCTTTCTAAATGAAATATTGAGGATTAATAAAAATTATTAAAGAATAATGAAACAATGATTTCTAATCACTACTACCACTTGGTTATGGAAACAAGTCAAATATTGGTCTATGAGTTAATTGAGACCATTCAGTTTCTGAAACATTAGCTCTTTTCTAAGATGATCCCTTGGAGATATCCCTGATACTTTTTTTTTTTTTAAGTTGATTTATTTATTGTGTGTGAGAGAGAGAGAGAGAGAGAGAGAGGCAGGGGCAGGAAAAGAGGTACAGAGAGAATCCCAGGCAGGCTCTACACTTTCAGCACAGAGTTTGACTTAGGGCTCAATCCCTTGACCATGGATTCATGCCCTGAAGTGAAATCAAGAATTGAATGCTTAACCAACTTAGCCACCCAAGCACCCTGGACATATCCCTGATACTTCTAACCATTCAAATATATTTAACAAAAGACAAACATTAATTGTATGTCACAATTTAAAAGATTTTCCATGTTACATAACATTTAAATAATGTTTTTAAAATACTAAGTAATTGAACAATTTAAATACGTAAAATAGTCAGTTAATGGGGCTAAGTCTATTTATGTTAACTTCGAACATATGGTTCACTGAAAAAAAAAAGAATTTCTGAGAAATGTCCATTTTAATCAAGAGGACAAGAGAGTAAGAGAGTAAAAATCATTTTAAAATTTGATCAAAATTAGTTAAGTATATGCATATATATTCTGGTTAGTATTGACTATGCCTATGTTTATCATTTCCTCTATGCTAATAATGTGGCATTATTCTCTAGAAAAGTGTATTCTCTACTCTGTTTCATAACTATATTTTAAATAGTACCATGGTGTTTTTTAACTCAATCTATCAAAATTTTTACCACTGTTACTCCTTTTGGTTTCAAAGTTGCACCAAAATTGAGAATAAAGTCCAGCTCTTAATGTACTTTCAAATTTTTCCTATTTATCTGTGAGCATTTCTTTGCTTTTAAAAATCATAAGATGTTCCAGGCTCATCCTGAGTTTTCCCTGCCCCAGATCTGGGGCCATTTCATAGAGAATGGTGTTTAAAAGTCAAATCCTAACTACTGAGGTAACTACAATTTCATGCCTTTTACTTTCTTTTGGTGGGTAGAGTTGAAATATATGTAAATTTCACCAGGAAATAAATCTGATAATTCCATTAAAACTAATATCACAAGGATCTTCCTCATATTTTCTATTTCATTATTTCATATTTCATATTCTCTATTTCATATTTCTGTCTCTTTATCAGAGTTTGCCCTTTAAAGGGATACAATGGAAATTTAATATATATTTTAGTATCTCTATCTATAACTTGAATCCAGTCATTAGGACAATATTCAGACAGTTGCCTGAACTCTTCATGATGTCCATAGAAGAATTTTCCTCAAAAAAAAAATAATAATAAAATATAAAAGACACAGAGTTTGTTTTACATTAAGGAAATTTAAAGAGTTATGATATCAAATGAGATGGAGGATCCTTAAGGGAATCATGGATTATAAGAGATAAAAATATAAACCAATGGATTTAATTGTGACGGAAAGGAAATTTGAATATGATACCTATACCAAAAATATTTCCATATCTTTGTAGTGATAATGGCATGAAGTCATAGAGAAGAACATCATTTTCTTGATATTTCATAATATACATGCTTAAATTAAGTAGGGAGTAAAGTGTCATGATGCCTACCATTGTCATTCAAATCGCTCGGCAAACAAATACACACCTAGTCATGTGAGAAAACAAAGCAAATATAGCAAATGTTAACAATTACTGGTTATAGGTTAATTTAATGTTGCTGACTCTTATTTGATTCTTTCAACTTATCTCTAGGTGTTAATTTTCTTGAAGTAAAAAGCTGTAGAAAAAAAGTGAGTCATCTCTATATGCTAATAAAAATGATACTCAAGATATATTATTTAGTGAAAGATGTAGGCTATAGAGAAATGTATACAATGCCACTATTAGTTTAGCAATTCAACGTATATGAAAAATTATATGTTTTCCATGTGTCGTAGGTACAATCCCTGCTTTTAAAGAGCAAATATATAAACTGGGGAAAATAAATATATTAAATTCACAAGGCTGCACATTTACTTAGAATAGAAAAAGTAATACAACTGATAGCATTGAGAGAGAAAACAATGTTGTTCCACTGTTAGGTTGAAAAGAGTAAGCAAAATTTTAATTCTAGAGTTTAGTGTCTGGGACTATATACAACTATCTAGTAACAGTTATTTATTCTAAATCTAGAATAGTAAGAACAAGGAAGGAAAATTATATGAGTTAGACATTATATGCACCCTCAGTTTCATATGAGGAAACTGAGGCACACAGAAGTTAAGTAACTTGTTCAAAATCGCACCACTAATAAATGGCGCAGGTGAGATTTCACTTCAGAGAATTTGTCTATTAGGGTTCTAAACTACTATTCTTATTGGCTACATTAACTCTTTTGTTTATAACGAACTCACGAATTGTATAACATTTAAAATACTGCACTTAAAATATTTTTGAAATAGAAGCTCAAAATCGTTAACAAGCCAGTGAATGAGAGCTGTCACCACAATTGGCACATGGAACTGAAATAAAACATCTGAAGATCTTAAGAGTTTATTAGAAAAAAAAATATATATATATATATTTATATTTTAAATGAACTACATATATGTTTTTTCAAATTATATGTCATTTATCTTTCAAAGCTGTCAGTGTTTCTAATGCAAATGTCACATATGCTCAGTTCAGTAGGTCTCCTTACCACGTTTATGGTTATGATTACATGAATGTGAAAGAATAAGAGATATATCACATAGAAATCTGCTTCTCACAATGCTAGAACTTAAATCATAAGGTTAAACAACTTTATTAATCATGTCAACCACTGATTAACTGATCAATTGCCAAAATTTCAGAAGAAAACTCAAAATCTGAGGATTATATACAGAACAATGAAAAAAAAACCCTACATGATATCAACAAACTGTAGGATGTGAAGCTTACATGTTTTTGCTTTCTTTTTAATAATTTATGACAGTTGCTAATTGTTTACTCAGAATCTATCCTCTCTTTCTTTTTGTGTACAAGATCACCCGGGTAGAGACCACATCTGTGAGTCTTCCTTATATTTAAAGGCATTTATGTTAACACATTTTTACCTGTGCTCAGTAAACCCAGGAGCACCCAGCTAGCTCTTGGAAATCAGGACGAAAGTTTCCCTGGAATGAAGCTTGAATCTGTACTTTAAACAGTCTGTAATATTCTTCCTTACATAAGGCGTAAAAACAGCTGTTATGATTACACATTTCTTACTTGGGTATTTTACAGAATCGTGCCAAATGTAACCTCAAATCCATTCTATTGATGCGCTGGGAGAAACTTTAATGAATTGTGTTTTGAATAAATATTAGAAAGCTTATGAGATACTTGGAAGCTATGAATATCAGTTAAAAAGCCACCAAAAATATCTTATTAGAGGTCATGTAAAATATACAGCAATTGACTTAGACCATCCAAAGAAATAAGGGAAAATATATTTAAGAGGCCATGAAATAAATATCTGAAAATGTAAAAAGAACAAATCTGAAATTTCAGGAATAAAAATATGGACATGTTATTTTTGTAAGATGAATAGTTTGCCTTTATAAAACTATAACTGGAGGAAGCAGAAAAGAGATTATTTAACTGTAAGATAGAATTGTGGAAAATTTTCTGAACTTGGTAGATAGAAAAAGAGGTAAAACATTCTAATGTTACTCCAAATAAAGCACAGATAATCTCCAAAATATATCTTATTGGCTTCCAATAAGAAATCGGATAGAGAATTTGACTATGAAAACTCTGATATAAATAGCATGCATGAATCTATTTTATTTCCCAAAGTCTCATTAGTTTTATTAACTTCACAATATGCCTTCAATGACAGATAACCTCATTAGGTTCTAAAAGTATTATACCTTGACCAGATAATTTCATCGCCAAGCCCGCCACTTCTGATATCAGAGAAGCTTTATTGAACTAACCAAATAATCTGTATCTACAATTAACATATGTAAAATAGAAATGTTTAAGTTGAAGTGTTTTGTGTAGTTACAAACGCGTACGGCTCTCTTCAGGTCATCGTTAAATATGTAAGTCAAGATGTGTGACTAACAGGTCATAACTCTTATGCTATTGTTTTTTTCCACAAAATATCAAAGTCTAACATTCTTTTGTACTCCCAGGAATGCAGACTTGTATAGGGGCACACCCAAGGCGTGTGAATTTTACCACTTAAATGTGGTCCTAACTACTCAAAGACACTGGCAATTTTATTCACATTGTAGGTGTGCCTAAGATCTGGACTGGACAGAGTCCATTCAAATTATCTCAGAAAACTCAAGATCACTGTCATCCTTAGATGTGTCCACAGTGGATTGTGCCTGGCTCTTCTGAATCAAATAAGTGGTTTACAATCTATTGTTCTTGTTTGGGAATTTAAAAGTAACTACACTTTATCTACAAAATTTAACAGATTAATTAAAAAAAAATTAAAATACAGTCTTCGCTACATTCTTATTATATCACTTACTACAAAATAATTAATTTGTAAACTACATTTGGTCTTTTCTCTCAAGATTTAAATAGATATATTTCTTGAAGTTGTAAGATATGTATTAATCAATTACCTAATAGATTTTGAGATAATGTTAAAAATACCTAATAGATTTGGCTCAGTGGGCAACATCCTGTACATATGGTGCAGAGGATGTTATCAAATGATACCGTCTCTCACGGGGCCCCTTAGTCTCCCTGTCATACTGTTCCCATCTACTGTTCTGTCTCTGTAATCTTGCCGCCCTCTGTGTACCATCATTAGGAATCTCTGTCCATTTGCTGCAAAATCCACTCTGACTGTTTCCTCTACTTGGCCAGCAGAGAGACTATGCATATCAGATATCAAGCATTTCCTCACAAGCATCCACAGATCCCACCACACTTGGAGTGTCTACTTTCACTTTTTCTTATTCTGGAGTGACTGAGATATTCTCAAATTGAAATCTGTACCATGTGGACAACGCTCTATGGCTTCATGGAAGACCTTTGAGTTTCTGACAAGAAGGATGTGGCTGGTCCTGGGTCACTTCACTGGTTTTTCTTTTTATGCCTTGCTTGTTTGATGCTCTGTTTCTTTTGCTTGACATTCTTGTTCAACTTTTAATCTCAACTAAATAGGAGGATTGGATAGATAATACTCTAGACTGCATTTTTGGCTTATTTAGCAAAAGTGCACATAAGTAATATACCCATGGATGGGAGTAAAAACAGAATTTATTTCCCATTATATCCATGATACCTTTCCAATGAAAGAATCTAATTAGGAAATTCAAAATCTTCCTCCAAACTGAATGCTATGTCTATTGTCTGTGAATGTGAAGCATCATGTGGTCTGCCTTTGGGAGGAAAAACTCAGAAACGCGTCAAGAACAAGAACATTACAGAAAAATAGACTGAAAAAATTCATCTGTCAAATTTGTTGACATTCTTATAAAAAGGGATGACATAAAACAGATTATTGAGGTCAACAAGAGATATTCTTGACAGATAAAGAACTCTGATTTAACTTGAGACTTTCTAATACAAGTATATTTCATAATCTTTGCTACATGTGCAAAAGACTTATGGTTTAAATATTCTTCTATTTAATTTCCTTTGGATTTTCAGAGTTATTTCTTCCTCAGCAAACATTGGGCATATCTAGTTGTATATATTTAACAATTGTTTTTATTAGAACTATGTTTTTCTTCTATAGAAACCACATCAAAATTTACCATCCACCAATACCAACTCTCTTTCTCTCTTTTCTTTGGTGATACATACACTGAAATACTAATGAAATCTGTATTCTTGAAATAGACTTATGAGATTACATAAAATGAAACTATTTTTCCTTCCTAGCCTACTACCAGCTACCAAATGTTTCCAGTTTAAAGAAATATGACTATTAGGTGTCAGGTAGATCTTTGCATTTAGCAGGTGTATGTAGTAATCATATGTAAAACTTGACAGCACATTCAAAAAATGTTAATCAAATGTTTTTACAGGTTTTATTGGCTAATTATGCAATCAGAAAAATTCACGCCTCATTTTCAGTTTTAGACTTAAATGCAGCAAGCTGGGATGGATAGGAAGGGTAGGATAGTGAGTAAGGACAATGCTCTCAGCCTTGTTTGCGGTAAGTAACCTTTCACTAATGAGGAGATTTTGCCCCAAGAATGTACTCATTTTAAAAGCATGCACACTGTCTGAGAAAAAAATGTCATACTTCATTAAAAATATACCCAGTTAATATATCTGGCAATGAGCAACAATGAATATTGCACTTGGATGAGTTCACAATTAATTAACAAAAATTTTCATCCCCCTCCTTGGTAATTGTGTTGATACTTAGCACTTTTTACCGACATTGGAGTAATTTTTCAGTACCTAAGATTTTTGAAAAGCAGGGGAAAATCTACCTCAAAAGAGAAAATAACAAGCGAAAAATCAGAATATATTTCTTATTAACTTTAACTGTGGAAAGAAAACAGATGGTAGGAAAATTAAGGCCTTATTCATATCTGTTCACTGGAAAAGCTAAAAGCAAATTCTAAGTAAATGTACTAGCATCCACGTCCTTCAATGTAATAACAGCTTATGGAGAGTGATTCAGAACACCTGAGGGAAGTGAACCAAAGATCCTTTTGACTTTTATTTATTACATAGTAGAGAATGACCACAGATGGAAAAAGAGAAGCAAGTCTTTCCTGTAGGGGTAAGACTGAAAAAGTCAGAGAATCTATTAAACTTCCACAATACCAATAGCTAGCATTTAAATTTGGCCAACAAGAATCTCATAATATAAAAGAACAGAATTTGTCCATTAACAAAAGTGCATGCGCACACGCACGCACACACACACACACACACACACACACACACACACTCCCAGAACTGAGCAAGACTGAATGTTTATTTTCAATTCATAAAGCTTTATGTTTTGGTAAAGTTTGTTTTTGTTGATTTCATAAATGTTGAATTAATGACTATATTTACAAAGACTAAAGGAAGGTGTTTATGGTACAAAGATCCAATTTTTATTTCTAAAGACATCAGTTCCGAAATATAGCCATGATCTGTAATTTTTACACATTTTTATTTAAATTAACTTATGTCTTACTCTGTGTTCCCAATGCACCAAGTTTATGGAGATTTTAAACTCAGACACTTTTAGACATTGCTAGCCTAGTATGACAGCGTTTCGGTTTTAAAGAAGTCATAAACAGCTGAGAAGAACCACTGATTATATTCTGTTGCTCCAGTCCAGTCTAACTTGAGATAGCCACTCTTCTGCTTTCTAGTTCCTTCCAATTAGGCGACCCAGTGTTGATTTGGGGTCATTATAGGGACCTCGGACTCTTTTTTAAGTCTGAGTCCTTCATTACCTAGAACACGTTTTTCCTTGGGTGTTAAATCCAGCCAACACTGGCTGCCTGGGCTCCAGTGCTTCTGTTTTCCCAGACTGAGAGTTCTCTAAACATAAACACTTCAGAACATCTTTTAAATCAGAGTTCCTAGAAATTTGTGTGCCAAAGACCCTTTTGATATTCTGGTGATGCATGTGGATCCATCCTCAGAATAATGTTATAAATATATCTAAAGAAAACAAATGAAGACCGATTATATTGGAATACATTATCAAAATATTCTAAAAAAATTGTGATATGATAATACCTGAGTACCTTCGTTAACATATTAACAAGTGTGATCAATGTAGTGATGGTTCTTCTTATTATAATGATTTTGAAGTAGCATTTACCAAAAAAATAATTTTGACATATCTGTAACAAGTATGACATGATATAAAATATATGTGATTACTATTGATAACAAGGTCCCAGGTACTGTTAGTATTGTTGAGATTGTTTTCACATTCATAACTGAAAAAAATGCTAAATTATAGTTGGGGCTAATCAGGAAAAAAAGGAAAAAGGTTTTGATGTTTTACATTTACAGAACCCCTCAATTCTCATCTATGGACCCCCAATTAAGGATTCCCTCTTTATATAATTTAGGTTTTTACAAACTTCACTAAGTATCAGAAACTTCTTGTTGTTTCATCTTGCCACTCTTGAAAATATTACCTGAGATGAGGTACCACAAAGCCTGGCTTTCTGATTAATCAGTGAAATGAGAATTTCAATGAAGACAAAATCAATTTAATAGTTTGCTATTTAATTGTGCCATATATATTTTCATAGGATTAAGATCCAATCTGCTGTATCTCTCAAAAACCAATCCTTCTGTTGTATGACTCTAAATTCTGAAATATGCCAGACTCAATAGAGGAAAATATATCTTTAGAAATAGTCAAGGAAACAAGCAATCTTAAACAATCCTCACCCAACACAGCACTGTTGCATAAATCCACAAAAATCCCATGGCTCTCCAATTTCTCAGAGTGCCTATTTCTCACATGGCTTCACACATGGTTTTTGTAAGCTATACTTTGTCTCTGCTGCCGGAATCCTTGTCACCTGCTCCATGTTATTTTCTCTGCACTTATATGTCCCTCTGACCAGCGGGGTTACCACAGAGAAAGACTTTAACTTCATTAGAGGTTTGGCACCAGCAGGATCCAGGTATAGCATGGAGGAGGCTCTCCTTTTTAGTCTTACCATTCTAATTAGACCTCAACTGCCTGAAAATTTGGGCAAGGTTCTAAAATTTATTGTGAGGTCCTAAAATAATGGTGGCTCTTGGAATTAAATTTGTGGCTTTGCACTATAAGCCTGGTAATAGCTTCGAATATTCAGAACCTTCATTCCCATCGTGGTGTTCTACTTTCCTCATGATAATCACTTAGGCTTTGTTTCTTCATAGAACCAATCCTTACTTAGCTATATGGATGGGCTCAGATTTGTCACTATCCAGCTTTAAATTTGTAGAGTTCCCAGTGAGAGGTCTCCACATCTATTCTTCTAACCTAGATGAAATGTTATTCTAAAATACTATTTTATTTAGCATTTCATGAGAGCCGTATACTTTTATCTGAAATGTAATTAGGAGTTGGGTTTGATGCGAAGTAGAGTGAAGTGGGTGCTATGGATTGGGGTGAGAAAAACAAAATGAAGATGTCAGAACTAAGAATGTTCAAGCCAAGGTTACTTTTCTCCACCAAATATAACTGTAAAGAAATAGAGAATGGATGTTAGGGATATTCTTTTAGTGAGTCAGATGTTGACTCATTTCTTGTTATATCCATTGGCATGAAACTATCACAAAATCAACAGTGGAGAAAAATTTTAAAAACATTTTAAGTGCTTTTTCTGTTAGAAAATGGAACGTTTTTCCAAAAATAATAGTGGAACCAAGGAATGTGCATGATAATTAACTGCCGCTGAATGAAGAAAATGACTTCATTGTAGAAGTACTAGATGTGAAAAAATAAAATAAACGAAGAGTTGGAATTACTGACTGTTCTACACAAAGTAAGCCAAGCTGAGTATCTTCATCTTTACAGACTTCTTTCCTATATTCTTATAGAATAATTTTCTTTCTTACCCTGTACACCTACACTAGTCTTGACTTACTCATGTATGAAGGAACTTAGTTCTACATGCAAGCTTTATTAACCGCAGTCCAAGTAGACAAGAGGAGATACAGGGTCTCTCACAGATGTATGTGATGGTCGATTTAAGTCACGTCTCCACGATACACAGACGTTCTCCCTTATCTTTAGTTTCGCATTACATGGTTTCAGTTAATCGTGGTCTACTGCAGTCTGGAAGCATAATATCGTCCTTCTCACATAGCATCAAGTGGTCAACAGCAGCCTAATACATTGTCCCAATGCCCCTGTCATTCATCTCATCACATAGGCATTTTATCATCTCATTTCATATCACAAGAAGAAAGGCGAGCATGGCACAATAAGATATTTTGAGAGAGACCACATTCACATAACTTTTAGTACAATATATTGTTTGGAATGTTCTATTTTATTATTAGTTATTGCCATTAATCTCTTTCTGTGCTTAACTTATAAATTAAACTCTATCATAAGCATGTGTAGAGGAAAAAAACACAGTATATGTAGGTTTCTGTACTATCTTCAATTTCAGGCATCCACTGAGGCTCTTGAAATGTATCCCCTGTGGATAAGGGGAGCTACTGTCTGTGCAGTGATATACCAAACCTGCCAATGAGGCATAAAACAGTCTGCACTTTCTACTTCATAAAAACAGATAGGATAGATGTGGACAATCTCATTTGCAAATTGTGCCTTTGATTTTTTTTTAATACCAAAACAAATGTTGGAAATAGAATAAAAGGAAGTGCAAGAGAACAGTATTTGTAGGCAAATTTGGGATGTTCTGAGGTGATTATGATTCAGCAGTCAGAAGGCAGTGTCCAAGAAACTGTCACAAACAGCAGCATCCTATGGAAACAGATCCCTAGAGGTCAAAGACATGTCCTCTGCCTCCAAGTTGTTTATTCCACTCAGACTGTAATTGTTCCACCAATCTGCATATAACTGAACAAATCTAAAAATGAACCTTGATAATGGCTACAATTTATAGCTATTTAAATTGCTAGAAATAATGACATTTTAAGTGATGACAATGATTTTTTTATATGTATATTTTTATTTCTACTTAGGTAAAATGCCCAGAGTAATACAAGGATATAAAAAACAATTTCATTATCAGTCAATGCAATTGAAAGATAAAGAAAGCTAAAAAGAGTTATCAATGTGAGGGGAAAATGAAATACTTCATGAAGCTCCTACACAGCTTCCATTGCTTTAAATGAAAAGGAAAAAATAGAATGGATTAAAGTGTCCAACTGTAGTTTTTAATAAGTTCTGGAAATCACATGCTTAATATTAGCTAATAAATAGTGACTGTAGTATCTCTAAAATGGACATTTATGATAGCACAGCAGTCTTAAAAGTATTTTATATATATGGAAGTAAATAGTGTCCGTCTGTGATATTCATCAGTAAAATTGTTTCAAATGTTACAATTTTCAAAATATAGGTATGATATTTTGAAAATAAATCTGTGAATATGCTATGTAGAAACTAAGCACATACTAAGATAAGATGATGAAGAATCTGAAGTATGTCCAATTCCTTTTCATTTCTTTCCACCTTCTTTCTTTCTTACATCCATTTTTCTTTCTTTCCAGGTTCCCCATTTATTCTTTCTTTTTATTTTTAATTGATAATTCATTGATCACTTTTATTAGTCCACACTCTGGACTGGTGATTCAGAGCAACATAAAATATAGTGCCGGATTTTGAATAACACAATATTGTGGTGGAGAAAGACTTACAGAAGAGTATTTATGAAATACTGTGTGCTATATCATGCTCTCTGCAGGAAGCTGTTGGGCACAGAAAATGGAAGAGTGATGAAGTCTGAAAAGTTCAGAAAATTGGTAGGTTTGAAGTAAGATTGTGTTATTCAGATAATTACAAAGAGTTCATCATGCTGAAGGTATTGTGAGATCAACAAAGATACGAAGAGAGAGGCTGCATAATATCTGGGAGAGAACTGAATAAGTTTGAAGAGTTTTAGAGACAGAAATTCATCCATTGACTGAATTAGTAAATGAATCCATTAGAAACTCAATTTAGTCAAAATGATTTGGGGTCCCTGTTAGGTCATTTTCCCATTTTTTTTCTATTTCATAAAATGTGATTATGTGTTCAATATTCAATTGCTTATTAAATGATAGACTATAATTGAGTTTATTCTTTCAGTAAAGATGGAAATACATTTATATTATGATTGCTATATTAGCAATACCAATCACAGTGCCTATCACAGGATAGGTGATCAATAATTATTTACTAAATGAATAAGTGGATGATTTTAGTCTAGCCTATGAGGAATTTATAGTTATACACTTTGTAGGTATTTTTGTTAGAATAATGCGGAAGGTGGAATTATAAAGATACCGCCAAGATTTCTGTTCTCTGCCTATTCAGTCAAATGCTAACTGTGAATGGACTTTTAGATATAATTAAGGCAGCTAACTAGATAACCTTAAGATTGGGAGATTATTCTGCGTTATACAGGGGAGCTAAATGTAATCACATGGATCCTTAAAAGCAAAAGAGGAAGACAGAAAAGTCAAACGGAGAGAAGTAGTGGAAGAGAAATCTTAGAGATTCAAAGCTTGAGGGGGAATCAACATACAGGTACCAGAGGGAGTCTGCATGGAAAATATGAGAAATAATATGAGCTCTCTCTAGGTGTAAAGGCTGGTCTGGCTGACAAGCCTACAAGGAAACAGAGACCTCAGTCCTACAACTGCCAACAAGCTGAATTGGGTCATTAACCTGAATGAGCTTGGGAGGAGATTCATCTCCAGAGTCTAGAGGAAGGAATGCCTTATTAACGTCTTGGTTTTAGTCTTGTGAAATCAGAATAAAGGAGCCAGCTAAGTCATACCGTGTCCAGGCCTAAGATTCATGGAACTGCGAGATAACAAATAGATGTTAATTTAAATTTCTAAATTTGTGGGAATGTGTTATAGCTCCTAAAATAAGTAGTTATAATATTCTTTCCTTATAATAAATATTATGGGAAAGCGAACTTTGAATGATGTTTGAGATATTCAAATTTTACTTTGTTTCAATACACATTAAATAAAGATCTATTATGTTTCTGACATGATGCTTTTCAAAATGAGAGAGAAGAAAATATTTGAGTGAGAATTACACTGTCAGAACTCAGGGGTCATAACTATCATCCCTCGCAAGCAGCCCGAGCAACGTATCCTATCACAGGCTTACAAGTACCATGGCTACTGAAAAGAAAGGGAGAGGGGTATCTATTTAATGTGAAAGGAGGTGAAAAGAGGGAGGGCTTGTCTGTTGGTCTCAGCAGTCTCAGCGACGTACAGGATTTTGTGCTGAGTATGACACCGTCAGGATTAAATATGGGATTTAAGCAGAATCTGAGAAAAATAAGTGAACCGTGATAAATAAAGGATGCTGAGAGTTCTAAAGAATAAGATGATGACAAAGTATTTACCTGTTTTCCCCTCTCATCCCAGAAACCTCAGGCCAGGTCATTCAAAGAATTTGTTGCAAAATAGGAGTTTTTTGTTTGTGTGTTTGTTTTTAATTTCTGTTTCTGTTTTGCTTTGTTTTGGCAAAAAAAAAAATGTATATGCTCTTTTAGAAAGAGAAGATTGCTTAGATCTTCTATGTTGATCTAAATTGGTTAGATCAATAAACAGTCTGAACAAGCATGAAACTAGGATTCAACTCCTAATGCTTAACTTATGAAAAAATATGGAACCAAATCAAATTAAAAAAATCTATAAATATTATATACAACAAATTCAGTGTAAATTAGTGGAAACTTTGATGGAACTCATCATGTTGTTTTGCCAAATGAAACAATTTACCATGAGTTGAATTTGACACTCATGGCTTTGGAGTTTTGGCGTTCATCTTGACATGCATTTCCATGTGTTCAGGCATTCTCTGAAGCTTCACAAAAGCTATATGGGCCTTGCCCTGCCTGAAATATATTATTTACAAGGAATCGTGTCAATTTATTATTTTCTTATTATCCTATCATAATTAAACACAGACTGCTTTATACCAACATATTTGTAAAGGCATAGGCATTATATTACCCACATATTCTAAATATGCTTTCATTCATTTTAAATCAAATGATATGAATTTTTATTTCAGAATAAATTAATAAGGAGTATATGTATGTGATTAAACAAATGATAAACAAATAACATAATGATTATAGACTGAAGATAAATCTTCCTCCTGCCTCTGATCCTCAGTCCTTCATCCCCTACACTGAGTCAACCATTGTAATTCTTATCATGCTAGAAATGACTTGTTTATATATATCTATGTGTGCAAGTGTGTGTATGTATAATTAATATACACATATCCCTTTTTATACAAGTGAAAGCAGCTCTGGATCTTGTTATTTCCACATAATAAGAAGTCTTAAACATTTTCTCTTATAATTTCCTGAAGATTAACTTGTTCTAGCAGCTACACAGTATCCCATTTCTTTAATACGGTTCTTTGTGTTTTTTGATTGTTCTAGCAGCTACACACTATCCCATTTCTTTAATATGGTTCTTTGTGTTTTTAATTTTTATTTATTTTCAGAGAGAGAGGGAGGGGGAGGGGTAGAGAGAGAGAAAGAGAGAGAGAGAATCCCAAGCAGGCTCCGCACTAACAGCACAGAGCGTGAAGCGGGGCTGGATCTCACAAACCATGAGGTCATGACCTGAGCCAAAATCAAGAGTTGGATACTTAACCAACTGAGCCACCCAGGCTCTCCTACTCCATTTTTAACGGTATTTCACAATTTCTTTATTCTCTATTGATGATCTTTAGTTGTTTGCTGCTACAAACAGTGCTGTATTAGATATTTAAATGTTATATTTAAGACTTCACATTTTCCTTTATCTGGCTCCACTTTAAAAAGTAGACTTTATTTTTTTCAGAGTAATTTTAGGCTCACAACAAAATTTAGTGGAAAGTACAAAGATTTCCCATATACCCTGACTCACACATAGCCTTCTCACTATCAACGACCCCCGCCAAAGTGGCACATGCTTTTTTACACTTTATGAACCGTACATTGACACGTATTATTACCCAAAGTCCATAGTTTACATTACAGTTCACTGAATATTGTACATACTATGTTTTTGAACAATTTTATGAGGACATGTATCTGCCGTCATAGTATTATATGGAATATTTTCACTGCTCTAAAAATCCTCTTTCTCCACCTATTCCTCCTATATTAATTTTTAGACAGAATGAAAAATAGTGCAGAACACTAAAGTAGTGCTCTGGAATGGACTTTGTGAAATACCTTTCTACAGGTACTATAGTGGGTGAAGTGAAATTTCTCTTTCAATTTATGAGATTTACATTGCTAGAGAGCAAACTGACAATCACTGTGCTTCCTTATGTAGCAGACAGTGGGGACAGAAATGAGTATGCAGAACTGCCAAAGACCTGGGGTTTCCCCATAGACGGATGGGCCCCATTGAGATCTCATGGTCCACAACAATCAGTAAGGAAAAGAAAGTATGTAACACTGTTCTTTCATGGAAAACACCAATGAAGATAGAAAATTTATTTATTTAGAGGCTTTTGTTTAATGTAAATGACTGAGAAAAGGAGATGGAAGAAGATTTAATTAAAAAAGGGATGAAGAAAGGTAATTTTTTTTTAAGTAAGAAATGGCAGAAGAAGGGAGAAGGCTAAATAAAGAAATACAGAGGAGAGACACAAACACTGGATAAGAAAATTAAATTCAGGGGCAGAGTCTTGGAATTTAATGGTTATAAAAACAGAAGCAATAGCAAAACATTGGCCAGATTTTAATATTCAGACAGCATCAAAATAGTTTTCACTTACACTTTTCATAAAAGTTATGGTTTGAATTCAATATCTCCTATAATTTGGCTGCAACAGTGTGGAGTTTTTAAATTTCCATTTCATTTACAGGTTTTAAAGTTGGCTGCAAAAATCTGTTCCCAAACAAAACTCAGACCTACCAAAAGAATTAAACATATTTTATGTACTTTCAAGACAGTTTTATCTCTTTTCAAAAAAAATAAAAAATAAAATTATAATATTACCAGTCTCCTACTCCTACACATGTTAAGATGGGAAAAGATTTTGATGTCAAGCATTATATATGCCATTTACCCTTCAGTTAAATAAAATAAACATTTAACCAGATTGAGATACTGATGTTTATAAAGAGCCTCATATATGCTGGTATTTTTAGATGTGTTTTATGATGTATTCATAAATAATGGATCTATAACATGCAAATATATTGCTGAAATGTATTTCTAACATGCTTGGAAAGAGATGCTGTGCTTTTAAAGCACATGTTTTGGATTTTATTAACAATAACACAACATGTGGTTAGCCTTATAGTATGTGCTTTACAGAGGGCGCCTACTAGAGATATTTTATTCATCCTTTATAGTCACATAAGAAATTAAGTTTGTGCACAAGACATAGTCTAGCAAGTTATCCGATATCATTATGTCAGGTTAAAATAAAAAACGGTATCTTTATTCTTTAAGAAACAATATTGGAAGATATTGATAGAAAAATGATAGGCAGATAAAGATACATAGATATTTAAGTATTGGCTAGTATATAAAATATATAGTTTAGATTAAACAAAATATACTGCAGTTGATCATATTTAGCAATGGACATTCAAAAAGATATTATGCTTCAACAGTGCTTTATTAAAACAATTACGATTATTTCCTCAGAATTTCATTTACAATAGGGACCTTATCTATATCTTCGTAAAGTTTCTGAAGTATAGTAGGAACTAAATTAATAAATCTTTAAAAATTGAAATAATAAAATGTATTCTAGTACTTAATACTATTCTCACTAATGTCTAAACCATTTATTATTAAAGAATGCGATAGAGCCTAAATACCAGTAAATGAATTTTCATTGAATAGATAAATAGATAACTATAAAATAACACATAATATTAAGTCAAGGTGTCCTTGAGTCATATCAGCTCAATATAATTTAATATTCTGTGTTATTTTTCATTATATAAAGTATATTTTAAAAATACAAATTATAAAATTTAAAGATACAAAATTAAAACATAAAATAGTTAATAAAATTTAAAAATAAATTAAATTGCATTTCATATTTTCATCAATGTTTTATACTTTACTTCATTAAAGGGGACAATAGTTATGGATACATTTTGGTCATTGATTTACTGGACAATAGCTATAATGTGTTATGGTTTATATATAATTAAATGCATAGATTCATAAAAGGCTGTAAAATACCAGAAAATTAAGGATATTTTTCAGCTGATTTTCACTGTTTTAAAAGTATTCTCATCTTTCCCATCTTTTGTTTATTTAGGCAAGGGAGTATGCCTTTCTCCAAAAAAATAAGGAGTTTGAATTACCTCAAACGTGGTGAACTCCTCCACACCTGCTAGCTTACGTGCACTGATCCAGCACTTCTCAGGAGTTTTGTATCCTCTTTGGTAAGTGAAATAACTTTTTGTATTATATGGATAAATATTGTTAGAAATAATTATGTATGTATGTAATATGCTTTAAAAATAAAACCAAATTAACCAAATTTTGAAAACAACTGCTTTAATAATTCAAAGCAAAATAATGGCCTATGTAATATTTGAATGAGGCATTTTTGTTTTTTGTAGTTAGTCATGAATCAAGTCTTGCCCAAAGGTAATCAGTAACATATTTCAAAGACTACTTTTTATTTTTATTACAAAAATATACATGAGGAGCACATAACCCATGTAAAATCTGTAATTAAAAATATGGAAAGAGGAAAAAAGTGATAACCTACAAAAACCAAAATATAACTAATATTTTGGTTATATGTGTTTCTTGATTATATGTCTCTGCATCCTATTCAGTATGGTTGAAGTCACACTACCTTTGATAATAATGAATTATTCTTTTGAATCACATAATGGAAACATAGAGGGTTTTTTCTCCAAGATATCAAAATTAGTGAAATATTCTTATTTTAAATATGAAGAGACATGCCTAAAAGTAGACTATCTCATACAGTAATTATTATACAATAAAGTTTAATATGTGGCCATCTCCATAATTAATTAAGCCTATATAATTTAATTTTTTCTGATTTGATCATTGAAAAGTTTATCTTATTTCAATTTCAAAATGTTTTTTTTTATAGTGACATGAATGATTTATTGTGAGTTTTAACCAATGGTATTAACATACATGACTTGCTCATGTGGTTTTGCCAAATAACTTTTTGAAAGAAAATGGATAAAGGAAATGAATCAACATAAAAAAAAGTGCTCAACATCACTAATCATCAGGAAAATGTAAGTCAAAACTAAAATCAGAGATCGCCTCACACCTGTTAGGATGGCTATTATCAAAAAAATAAAAATAAATAAATAAAAAATTGTTGGTGAGTATGTGAAGGGAAAGAAACCTTGTACACTGTTGGTGGGAATGTAAAATGGTGTAGTTACCATGGAAAACAGTATGGAGACTCCTCAAAAAAATGAAAAATAGAATACCATATAATCCAGCAATCCCATGTTGAGGTATGTTTTTTTGATTATTTTTATTTACATTATATTCTTTAATTTTCCTCAGAACACACATTAATTGAACTATAGATATGTTGAATTTTTTAATATATACCATTTAAATTACTAATATCATTGAGATTCCAAATAATTTAGTAGGTATTTTATCTAGTATTTTATACTATCATTTTGATTCATAATTATACAATGTCTATACCATTCCTGATTTAGGACTTTGTTTTCCTTTTATTTCTCTATATTGTTATTATATTATTCTCTGTATTGCTATCAACTTCAACTATTTATGATAGTGGTATATGTTTATTACTATTATCTAAGAATGATAATGATCTATGATTCATAGTCACATATCTTATATCCTGCATGTAAGCATATATTTATATTTTTGTGAAGTTTTATAATATTTATTAGAAAAACTAATTGCAGTTAATTTATTTTTTATTTGGTCTTAAATTTATTCCTAGTATAGCATACTTGTGCATTTAAGACACCATTTATGCTTGAATTTTTCAGGGGATTTATAATTTATTAATATAGGAATAATTCTTGAATCAACAGTGGTCTATATAAGTCTACTGTTAATTTATGATTTTTCTTTTGGATATATTAATGGAAGTATAAAGATGGCTCAAGTATATAATGAATACTTAAGGGTCTTGATACCCTCCAAATTGACTTCCAAAGAAGTTAAATAAAGCAAAGCATAGGAGTTTCCCTTAAATCATTTCATTACATTTTATTACTGTTACAAAAATGTCTGCAAATCGAAAATATCAATGAAAATTTTTGGTTCTAATTAGTATTACTTCAATTATCAATGAGATTAAAAATGGTTTCTTAAGATTTTCCATTTATCCAGTTTTGAAAATGTATTCTGCACCTTAATGGACCTTTTGTTAGTTATCCATGTGCAGAGTACTTTCTTTAGGAACTAGCCTGTTCTTTTTAGCATGACATTCATAGAAGCTTCGAAGTAGATTCATGCCCCATTTCTGGAAAGTGTACCTGCAGTACTCTGCAGAGAACACCGCTCTGTGTAGTGAACAGTGGGAACCTGTAATGAAACAGGGCTAACCAAAACTGATCCCTGCAATTAACATAATGTTGATAATATAAGGATTTCCCAGGAGTTACTAAGCCCAAAGGTCTAAAATTCGGTACTTTTTACAGCCAAGTTTCAAGGTCAAGTGAAGAAGGCTAAATGTACTGTGAGAAAGTGAGAGCGACACAGAGAAGGAGCAAAGCTGAGAGAGAGAAAAGAAGAGTTAAGAGAAAGGTAGGGGAACAGAGAAGAATGACAGGGGCTTGATTCCATTATTTAAGCTTTAAATTCTGCATATGAGGCTACATCCACTGTTGGAGTAGTTATATGGTCAATAAAGTTCCTTCTGTCTTGAACTGGTTTGACCTCAAGATCATATGTGTCCAGAAACATACATAAATTGATAGCATAAGATGAATATTTTAACAGAAAACTAAATTGTAGAACCAGCAAATTCAACTTCTGAGAAGTAGCAGAAAGTATTTCCGATCTGACTGGAATTTGATAATACTTTTTATATTGCCACAAGCAAGCTGCTTAAATTCCTACCTTTTTCATCTTTAGTTCTTGAATTTTATTTATTTATTTATTTATTTATTTATTTATTTATTTATTTATTTATTTATTTTTACTTTAGAGAGAGAAAGCACAAGTCGGGAATAGGAGCAGAGGGTGAGAGAGAGAATCTTAAGTAGGTTCCATGCTGAGCATGGAGCCCAGAAAGGGGCTCGATATCAAGACCTTGGGATCATGACATGAGCCAAAATCAAGAGTCAATTGGCTGAGCCACACAAGCACCCTCTTTTTCATCTTTAAATTTTGATTATACTAAAGGTCTTCTTTGTCCTTTTCCTCCCCCTCCTCCACCTCTTCCTTCTTGATTATAGTTGACACATAATGTCACAATAGTTTCAGGTGTATGCTTGGTGATTCTATTTTCATTCAGCCATTTAAAATGGGCCAGTTAATTCTTATTAAGACTAGTAACACCACGGGGTTCCTGGGTGGCTCAGTGGATTAAGCATCTGACTTGGCTCAGGTCATGATCTCACAGTTCATGATTTCAAGCCCCACGAAGGGCTCTGTGCTGATGGCTCAGAACCTGAAGCCTGCTTTGGATTCTGAGTCTCCCTCTCTCCCTCTGACCCCTTCCCACCACCTGCGCTCTGTCTCTCTTTCTCTCTCTCAAAAATAAGTAAACACTTAAAAAAAATAAGAGTAGTAACACCTGGATACTAAAGAGCACTTACCAGAAAATGGCAATTTGATGCAAGAACTGAGGTGCACATTTTTGAAGAGGGGTAAATTTTTATCTTCTTCTTTTTAAGAATGGGAAGTGTCATTATAATAGACACAGTTATTTTTAAAATTATTTAAGGGAAAAAGAGTCCATTGGAAAAGGAAGGATTTTCTTTGAGATCAGGATTTCCTCAATTCTATGTGACTCTAGTCGAATTTTCAGTAATATAAGACCATGCTCTCTATACAGAAATCAGGGGTGGACATATAATTGAAGTTTACCCCACTTTATAATACTTCCTGCCTCTGGCAAGAAAGATTATTCCTAGCAGTGATCACAGTACATAATAATATCTTTCATTAGAATATACAGAAATTGAAGGTCAGAAGATATTGCTCAGCTGAGGATGTAAATTAGATCTTATACCTGATGCATTATCTTCATATTTTATTGGAGCATTCATCTTATTATTATTCATTTCATGTGAACATTATATTTTACACAGAAAGCTTTATTTTGTTTCATTTGTATTAGTTCCATCATCTAAGACTTAGTTTTGGAAGTTTTATAAAATATCAAAAATTTTAAAATTTTCTTGGTTCTTTGATATTTTATATCTGATATAATCATACAATTCATATAATGTGCAATCATAATCATGTAATCATACAAATTATGCTTACATATTATATATAAATTTCTCTTTTGAAAGATGAATTTTTCTTTGAAATAGAGTAAAATTTATAAGTGCTCTTGAAATAAATACAAAGCTTATACTTTAAGATACAGAAAAATACACTGTAATATATCAAGTCAATGGAATCTTATTCAGCACCAAAAAAATGACATATCAAGTTATGAAAATACATGGAAGAATCTTAGATGCCTATTACTAAGAAATAAGCTAATCTGTAAAGGGTACACACGGTATGATTCCAACTGTATGATATTTTGGAAAAGGCAACATATGGAAAAAGCACAGAAATCAGTAGTTGCCGGGGGCTAAGGGGGAAAAGAATGAATAAGTGGAGTACAGAGGATTTCGATGACAGGAAAATACTCTATATGATAGCATAATGAAGGATTCCTGGCATTATACATTAGCTAAACCCATAGTACGTACAACACCAAGAGTGACCTACAGTATAAACTATGGACATTGTTTTCATGGTAAAGAACATTTTTTTAGAGATAAGTCATTGACAGTAAAATTAATATATGAAACAAAATCAATTGGTAATATGTTTAGAGCTGTTCATAGAACTGATTTCCTAAATTCCTGTATCTGACAAGGCAGTGAAGTGATGCAATCTGGAGTAACTTGAGGATGTGTCAGCCATTCATGAAGACAATGCATCCATCAACAAAGCTTTGAAGAACACTCTGACATCGGAGCACTTAGAATTAGGAATGCAAATATTATTTTCTCAAGACATAGATGGCTTCCACTTTACATCTTAAAACTGTGTTTAGCTCTATGTGTGATTACTGAAGAGTCTGGCTAATTTCATTTCATTACCAAGTCCAGAGAGCAATATATTGAAGTGCTTAAACACAAATATTTTGATGGGATAAACCTCGGTTTTGAGTCTCAGATACATATGTCATTAATTCTATTGCCATTCTCTATTTGTGCATCTTTAAATGATGATAATAATTGTATCTACCTTATACGAATACTTTTTAAAATGAAAGTCTCATGTTTTTAGCAAAATGGCTGGCTCACAATAGCATCTCAATAATGAATGTTGGTTTCCATTTCTTCTCAATTTATTGGCATTGTTAATATGAGGGTCTCTGCATGTACTGATATACCTAAAAACAACGTCTGTCAAGTTAAGGGTTTAACCCTAAATTGTAATAAATACACTAAATAAGTGACTGGAAGATCTTTTGGAGGACAGTCTGATCACTGAGCCTGCAAGTGTGTGTCTGAGGAATTAAACACTAATGCTATATTCAAAATTCTGAATAACATCAAGTCCCTGTGAAGATAAAGCAGACCATTGATTTAGTATTTTGGCAGTGAATATGGTAAATTTTACTGCCTTTACTGTAGTATAAAGAAGTAGTTTTTGGGTGCTAGTTCAGTTTGCAGCCTCAGAAACAAAACTGATTTTTAGATAATAATACCTAGGGAAGGGAAGTGTGGAGACTTTAGCTAACTTGCCTTAGTTTATAATACTAATAAGACTATTGGTTAGCCACATATTTTTGCTGCCATAAAAAGAAAATAGGGGCACCTGGGTGGCTCAGTCGGTTAAGCACCAAACTCTCGATTTCAGCTCCGGTCATGATCTCACTGTTTGTGAGATTGAGCCCTGCTTCAGGCTCTGCACTGACAGCATGGAGCCTGTTTGGGATTCTCCCTCTCCCTCTCTCTCTGCCTATCACCTGACTGTGTTCTTTCTCTCTCTCTCAAAATAAATAAACATAAAAAAATAGACAACTATATATTTTTGTTTATTTTTTAAATAGAATCTACTAGAGCTATAAAGTTAGATTTATTGTTTCATTTTATTTCATTAAAAGGCATGTTAAGCGTCATAAAATATTGGAATCATAGTTAATGCACCTATTATTTATATTACTCTTTGTCATAGATTAAACTCTTTGTCATTTGGGATTTTACAAAGAGGTACCAATAGGATTTGTTAAATTGTAAAAAAAAAACAACATTCTTTATCATTTGTGCCCATTACATCTCTACAGGAAAATTCTTATTCTATCACAATTAATAGCATCTTAGAACACATAATACTGTCTTCTCTACTGTACTTGTCTACTGTACCAACAGAGAGAATGTTTCTCCCTTTAGGAAGCCTATTTTTGGTTGCATTACAAATAAATGTTAAGCTTCATACTTAAACTACAAATATTGTTTCTGAAAATGGGAGGGAGTATCAACTTTTTGGTCCTGCAGCAACATCACTACTACATAACTTTTTAATTTGGACCTTATCGCTCACGAGTGGTTGTGACCTCACTGAAGAATCCCAAGCAGCACAGTTCAAATAAAAATAATCAGCAGGATAGATATGAGGTAAAGGTGTGTCTATAAACTAAAGTTTGCTCTTAGGTACACCTCAGACATATGGTTCTGTATGAAATATATATATGAATATATATATGAAATACATATAATTATATATAAATGTTATATAAATATATAAAATATAAACATATAAATATCCAATATAAATATATAAGCATATAATATATAAATAAATGTATATTTATGTTAAATAATATTTTAAATAAGTTCATATATAAATCCATATATTAAAATTAAAAATAATTATTAAGCTACAAAAATATAATAGAACTATAAATGTGTATAGATATAAATGTTTGTTATATTTATATAAATATATGTTAAGATTTAATCATAGAAATATTTATCACTAAACAAAGCATTTAATTAGGAATATATAAATATTAGGAAGATAGCTACTAGATAAAAATTAAGAAGATTGAACTTTCTTTAGCAATTATGTGGAAGAATTCTTTTTAAAAGAATAATGTCTTGAATAAAATTGGATATCTGGGACCTAGCTCACAGTTCAGCCTAAATCATACATTTTTGTTTATGAACTGGTATAATAATCTGAATTACAAGAACTGGAAAATGGAGAGAAGCAGTTATTTCTTTCAAGAATTTTGATATATAAGGAAATGAGTTGGCAAATGATTATAACTTAACCATATAACCATTATAACTTAACCAGAAGATAATTTCAACTAAAGTCATATTCACAGTGAAATTCTATTAAATTGGCAGTCCCTGGGGGAGGATTTTTATGAATGAAATGATATTTGAAAAGGAGCCTATGAGCAAGATTAGGAGATAAAGAGACAAAGGAAGAAGGAAGAGACAGAGCAAGAGAATCAGCTCTATAGGAAGAGGTCTAACATAGCAGGAGTGATTGAAACGAAAAAGGAAGAAATTGAAAGAATCAAGTGCTTGACAGGTCTAAGTTCCTGGGAAGGCCTTGCTAAGTGTGAGGTCGTGGCGTTTGCATATCCCATTTATTTCCTTCACTTTTGCTAAAATATACTGTAACTAATCCCACAAGAGATTTTCTGATAAACTAAAATATCCATCCATTAAATCTGTCAAATAGATCTAAATATTTAACCTGCTTGTAAAATACATTATCACCATCACTCTAAAATTTTTTTAGGAAATCAAATTAATTTATAAATATTACTGGTGACTTAAAATTATATTAAATAACGGGTCTTAGACATTTGAAAACACCATTAGGTAACATCAAAACCAGATACATGGGCGTCATTGCAAGATAAACCTCTGGCTGAAATGCTCTTAATTGATATATCACTAACTATTATCCTGTCTCTTGGTAACTTTAAGAATTGCTTTTAATGATTCTAATTTTGGGTGATTATAAATGTCTTTCCTAAATATCCATTTCATATATTGTTACTCCAGAAAAATGATTTTTAATTTTTTTTCAATTCTAACATATACTTATTTATTTTGAGAGTGCATGCACATGTGCACACATGCAAGCAGGGGAGGAGAGAGAGAGAGAGAGAGAGAGAGAGAGAGAGAGAGAGAGAGAATCCCAAATAGGCCACACACTGTCAGCCCAGAGCTTGATGCTGGGCTCAATGCTCAGAATCTTGAGATCATCGCCTGAGCTGAAACCAAGAGTCAGACACTTAACTGACTGATTCACCCAGATGCCCCAGACATGTAATTTTTATATACAACTTATCTCGCTTTTCAAAATTCCTATTTTTCTATAACATATTTTACAAAAAAACATAATTAATAAAGTATTAAGCAATGCAGGAAAGCATGTTTATACAACATTGAAATTAAAATAGGAATACTATTGAAACTACTAGGTCTACACTCCAATGGAAACACTCAGTCCTATGCTAAAAGTGTTCACCAGTCTGTGTTTTGTACTCATTTCCTCCTTCTTGGCAATACGGTTTTATATGTGTTTATATCCATGTTTCTTTAAACAATGCATTATGAAGTTTTTAGATCTTTGGAAATTCATACACGATATTGTATATGTTCTTCTGCAACTTCTTAATGTCATTACTTAATGTCATTTTTGTGAACTTTGCTCTACTGATGTGTGTAACTTTATTTCACTCGCTTCCATCTCTGACAAGTGACTTCTCAAAATTACTATAGTTTATTCATATTCTTTTATTAATACATAGAGTTATTTTTAACCTGTTATATTTTTCTATTAGAAAGTAAACTGCTATAAACATTCTTATATGCATCTCCACCATATCTGAGGTTACTTGCAAAATAATTTTTCTAGGACATTTGCCCAGGAATGGAATTTTGGGGATTATATCTTTACGAATTTAATATTTTTTGAGTTTATGCATTACAAAAAGATTTTTCCAGTGTATGACTTATTGTTAATTTTTATAGTCTCTTTTGATGATAAGCACGAGTTTTACATTTTGACATAGTAGAATTTAGTGGGGGTTTTTTGTTTTATTATTTTTTTTTGTTTGAGATTTTCTCTTTTGAAAGAAATGTTTGCTTAGTATAAGGTCATAAAGATAATCCCCTATCATTTCTTCTAATCATTTAAGGTTTCATTCTCACTAATTTTGCAATAGTTATCAAATTATTTAAAAAATGAGGAAGATATAAAATTTATTTTTTAACTGGATGGTGGCCAATGAAATCACTATTTAAATTATATCCCCATGATTTTCCCATAGGTTTCAGTAACCATTCAGTTGTGTACCAATTTCTATACACAATTATTTCATTATTAGCAGATGATGGATTTTCAAATCTGCCTACTCATACAAAAAAGCACCTATTCTTGGTGCTTTCATGAGCATTCATGGACATATGTAGAGCAGCAAAAAATGTGAGGTGAGTTCCCAACTGAAGTTGAGGAAGGTGATGCAGTGCCTTTTTACTTCAACACTTACATTAAAAAAGAAGGTCCTTTTTAGGCTTTTTAGAGAGATTTATTTTGAATTTGGGTAGGGTGAGGGGTAATTTTGCTGTTTAATATAGCCCTCAAGCACAGGGTTAAAATGCTGTCCGGTATGACAAAGTATAAGATAAGAGGTCTGCGATGTGCCTTACAGAGAAAAAAATATAAGTGCCAGATAAGCTTCATTCAGGAATGAGTTCTGGTTGTTCTGGCCATGAGTTAAATATTAATGAATCAACAATATATATTAAAAATGAAGTGTCTTGAAGGAGAAACACATATAAAACAAGGTTATATATTGATGGACTGGCCAAATATGACCAGAGGTCCTCAGGAACCTAATCCTCTAATCCCCCCGGTGATTTAGGATTTACTAACTGAGTGTTTGCAGATTATTTATTAGAACATTACTGTGAATAATGTGAATCAACTTTAGGTTTTGTCCTTTTCCACATACTCTAGATTGTACTATCTTGGTCTGTTTTCCTATTCCTGTGCCAATTTTACTCTTAGCCTATAAATTGCTTTGAAATAGATCTAGACAATTCATGGGTCAGATTCCCCTCTGTGTTCCTCTTCTTCTTCAGTAACATGTTATCTGTAGTCCTTTGTATTTCAATGTACACTCTATATTCTGCTTGTCAAGTCCAAGGCATCCATCCCATTGATGGCACAACATTGAATAGATAGACTTGTTTAGGGAAATATTTTTTGTATCTTAAGGATATTGACCCTTCCAGTTAATGATTTTGATTTATCGCTTTAGTTTTGTCTTTTTTAGTGTTTCCTAAGAAAATGTTCTATGTATACATCTTTCACATTTTTCATAGACTTAATCTTATATATCATAGTTTTTTTTTTATTTTGTCATTTTACAAACATATGATTTCAGCTTTGTTGATGTTTGGAATTACAATTGATTTTTGGAGGTTGATTTTATAGTTTTTCTAAACTCTAGTCTTTTTTCTTATATTTTTACCCTAGATTATTTTGGTTTATCTATGGAAACAATGTATTATCTCTGAAAGATGACAGTGTTTTTTCTTTTACTTTCTTTTTTTTTAATTACTCAATCCTTACATTTTTCTTACTGTATTAGCTTATATTACAGGGATACAGTGATATTCATCATGCTTATTTGTGTTCTGATATTTATAAAATTATTTATATTTTCCTTAATTATGAAGCAAGTTATTATTTTTGTATATACATTTAATCATTAGAATGTTATCCTTAACACATAATTTAGCACTTTTGTCATGAATGGCTGTTGAATTTTATCAAAGGTTTTTATATTTGCAGTTAAATAAATCCCATGGTTTGCTCCTTCCTTATCTGAACATTATAAATTCTATTTTTGCCTCACTACACATCCACGCATTTAGCTTTATGAGTGCCTTTTTTTCTGGCTGGTTTTTGATTTATAGTTTTTGCCTTGAGCATTTTTAAAAATATTTTACATAAATATGGACATAGAAGGATAATATTTTATCATGTTTGTTATTGTTATTTAACATTAATTCTGGAAATTATCATCAATATCCTTTTAAGTAGTAGATTTTAAGCCAATCTCTTAAATCTTTCCCTCTCTCTTTGTTTTTTTAAACTTTGATTAGATATATGTTGAGCCTTAGTAGTCTGTCTTCCATATCCCTTATTCTATCTCATATTTTCTATTTATTTCTGTAATATATTTCAGATAATAATTTCTTCAGTGATTTTCTGCATTTTGTTTTATTTTTATTCAACTGGGTAAAAATTATATGACTAAATTTTTAATTTTTTTTCTAGCTAGTCTTTTAATTATCAGGGTTTTTTCTTTTATTTTCTTTTTCCATTTCTAGGAGTCCTATTTGGTTCTTTCATACCTGTTTTATAATTTTTATTTTTTCTTTTCTATATTTAAGCATTGAACAAACAATAATTTCATATTTCTATTTGCTCATTTCAACATCCTTGAGATTTAAAATCTATTGCTTCTTATTTCAGTCAATTCACGGTCATGGTGTCTTGTGTTTTTCATATGTGGTAATTTTTATTGGGACCTTATATTTGACTGAACTTACATTTGAGAGCCCTCTGTACTTCAGATGCTTATCTCCAGACATGATTTTAGAATGTAGATGTTTATAATTTCCAAAATTATCGAGTACTAGTTCTTTTATACTTAACCACTTTTTCTCTCAATCAATTTTCCCTCTATCTTTCCCTTATGATTTCAAAATAAGTTGCAAGAAGAAACCAGGCTACACCTTCAACAGGTTCCTTGGAAATTACATCAGCTAAATATTGCCTAGAAATTCTCTTTTCCTTGCAATTGTAGAAAATAAGTCCATTGTATAGAAAGCCAGTGCTTTCTTGAATAACAGATACAGTCCTTGGAATAGGAACATTAAAGGCACTTCCAGTGAGGCCTGAAAAGTAAATGAGAAACATGTTCATGGAAACTGAAGGAAAGATGATCCTTATTATTATGTGAGACTAACTGATTTTTTTTTAATTTTTAAAAATGTTCATTTATTTCTGAGAGAGAGAGGGGGGGAGACAGAGAGAGAGAGCACATATGAGCAAGGGATGGGCAGAGAGAGATGGGGACAGAGGATCCAGAGCAGGTTCTGCACTGACAGCAGACAGTTCGACACAGGGCTTGAACTCCCTAATGATGAGATCATTACCTAAGTGGACGTTGGATGCTTAACCACTGAACCACCCAGATGCACGATTCTTGTAGGGGCACCGAGATGGCTCAGTTGGTTGAGCAACCAACTCTTGATTTTGGCTTAGGTCTTGATCTCAGGGTCATGGGATTGAGCCCTGAGTCAGGCTCTGTGCTGAGTGTGGAGCCTGGTTAAGATTCTCTCTCCCTCTTCCCCTCTCCCATGCTCACACTCTCTTCTCTCTACATAAATAATTAATAAAATATAAAATAAAATAACATAAATAAAATAAAATAAAATAAAATAAAATAAAATAAAATAAAATAAAAAGGTTCTTGTTTAATTACTCCCTTTAATGGTACCAAACACAACCATTTCAATTAAAGTGCTGGATTATGCTATGCCCAAAAATGAACTTCTGTTACATACAAGTGAACTAATATAGGGATTACTTTTTAAAATGTCTCTTTAATTATTCTATCTGGTCCTTCACTTGTTATGCAAGTAGAAAATAAAACAGAAATGTTATTTACCATGTATGTATGTCACATACATTTGAGGGATACCATCACAAATAAGATACATTATCTTAGTCTAGGAGTTTACAGTTAAATTTAGCTGTCTCAGTTTTTCTTCTCATTTTTTACATAAGTAGGCTGGAACTCATGTCTCTGCGTACTACAGGCTTGCACCGTATTTGAAATTCCACCTGTCTGTCTCACTCAAAAGAGCATTGGAATACAACAGAATGAGAATTAAGTTATATTTGAGATGAAATTGAATGGCCTCTTATTAATTGACAAAATTACAAAATAACAATAACATAGATACCTAATTATTAGCATTAGTGAATTAATTGGGAATGCCTTATGGTAATCACAACCCACTGATTCCCTATGAGAATTTCTGGCATATGCATTAATTTTATTTTTTAATTTAAGGGAGAGAGAGATCAGAGGAGAGAGGGAGAGGAGCTGAAAGGAGAGTGAGAGAATCTTAAGCAGAATGTACCCTCAACATGGAGCCCAACATGAGGCTTGATCCCACATTGCTGGAATCATGTCCTGAGCCAAAATCAAGTGCCAGGTGCTCAACTGACTGAGCCACCCAGGCACTAATAGTAATTAGTGGTAAAATTATTAAACGACTAGAGACTTTGAGTGTTTTAACCATCTTACATAAATATTTATTTATTTATTTATTTATTTATTTATTTATATTCTGAAGAATATTTATTTGGCACAATATGGCTCTGATTTGCTTATCACAGAATTTTAGAGCTGTTAGATCAACCCCACTTTAGCAATGAAGAAACTGAGGCTCAGAGATGTACGTCTGAAATGCGCAGCTTTGTCCTCTGCAACTGTTATCCAAACAATTTTTGTTAAAATAGCTATATATATAAATTTTGTAGATGACAAATAAAGAGGAAGATATCATATGATAGATGGCAAAATTAAGATTCAGAAAGTTCTGGACAGAGTGGATTGATGTGTAGAATTAAAAGATATTATGTTTAACAAGAATAAATATAAATTAATGCATTTATTTTAAAAGTTATGCAAGTACAAGAAATGGTGACAATTGGATCCACTACAGTGTTTTTTAATAGCCTTAAAAAAAATCTTTTGCTAGAGTGCCTAGGTGGTTGTCAGTTAAGCATCTGACTTTGGCTCAGGTCATGATTTCATGGTATGTGAGTTCGGTTTGAGAGTTAAGCCCCATTTGACAGCTCAGAGCCTGGAGCCTGCTTCAGATTCTGTGTCTCCCTCTCTCTCTGCTCATCCTTTGCTTGCATTCTGTCTTTCTCTCTCTCTCAAAAATAGATAGACATTTAAAAATTTTATTTTTTAGTCTTTTGCTAAAGGGCACCTGGGTGGTTCAGTTGGTTAAGCATCTGCCTCTTGGTTTTGGCTAAGGTATCTTATGTTTTCATGAGATTGAGCCTGCTGTCTGTGCTGACAGTGAAGAGTGTGCTTGGGATTCTCTCTCTCCCTCTCTCTCTGCCCCTCCCCCACTCACACTGTCTCTGTCCTCTCTCAAATTAAATAGATAAACTTTAAAAAATAAAATAAATATTTTGCTGAATGTGAACCGGTAAAGTTATGCGGCTTTTAAATAATGAGTGTGTAGATAGAATATAGTGTCCAACTAAGAAAGATAACTAGTGAAATCGATCCTATATAAACCATGTAAGGATAGTGTGCATTTTTTGACCCCTACCAGAAGCTCTGATATATTGGTTCCTTTTCTGAGAAGAGTATCAAGAAACTTGAGATTTTAAGTAACTTAAGGATATTCAGATAATTAAAGGAGAAATGTACACTGCATCTTGAAAACCTGCATTGTAGAGTTATCATGAGGGATGTGCCAATCAAGAAGATTCATGTGCTAAGGAACTTTAATATAGTCGTTAATTATTGAAGGGTGAAAAAAGGCTGAAAAGGTTAATAGGGAATTTTGCTGCAGAGTGTGGGGTAAAATGAATCCTGATTAGAAACCAGAAAGCCTGGGGGTATGTCTCAGCTAAAAATTATTACATATAACGTCTTGTAAAAGCTATAACCACTTTCTCAACCACAGCTTTATCTACAAGCTGGTGATAGTAACAGCAGCACCTTGTCTATTTCATAGGTAATGATGAAAGTAAAATAAAATTATGGATGGAGGTGTTTTGTAAGTAATGCCTATACATATACCAAGTTAGTAGTAACTTTGGTTCAACAAAGGTGAAATAAGAATGGGTGTCTTCAATAAAACACCATAGTGGCCTCTATGTGCTTCAAAACAGAAGCCAAAAT
The DNA here is from genome assembly GCA_030068075.1 of Paguma larvata. Taxonomy (NCBI): domain Eukaryota; kingdom Metazoa; phylum Chordata; class Mammalia; order Carnivora; family Viverridae; genus Paguma; species Paguma larvata. The sequence goes on along the minus strand of CM057829.1, from coordinate 60,073,750 downwards.
TCACATGCTCAGGATCTTTTAAAAGGGAAGTCTTCTTCAGATAATATAACGTATTACGGGGATCTGAGATCATTGCTAAGTCTAAGTTTCTAATTTCTTTTTTTTTAATTTTTTTAATGTTTATTTATTTTTTGAGACATAGAGACAGAGCATGAGCAGGAGTAGGGCAGAGAGAGGGAGACACAGAATCCGAAGCAGGCTCCAGGCTCTGAGCCATCAGCACAGAGCCCGATGCGGGGCTCGAACTCACAGACCGTGAGATCATGACCTGAGCTGAAGTCGGTCGCTTAACCGACTGAGCCACCCAGGCGCCCCAGTTTCTAATTTCTTAAGGGAAGAATTATACCTTCAAGATAACTAAAATATTTTATTCTGGATGAATTATGCTTCAATAAGTGATCCTAGGTATCCACTCAGAATTTTCATTTCAAATAAATTTGATTGTCTGCCACTTGTTTTGGCAGGATGGTAGTTTTTGTGACATAATAATTTTCTGTTTATATGTGAAGACTGGTATTCATATAAATTCAACTGGTAATCTTGGTAATAAAATTAATATGGAGAGAGAAGTCATTTGTTTGAAATGGGTAGCTCTTAGCTACCAGAAACTTTTGGAATGAGAGTAGATTATTAATTTTGGAAGTTGGCAATTACACATAGTGCTTTTTAAAAGTTGTTTTGTGCATCTTCAAACACTTTAAAGATGGTCTGTGTTGTTGTTTATAATTTGTATATTTTGAAGCCGTGAGACCTATTTCCTAAGAAATGTCAAAGTCTATTGTATTCAGAACTATAGCCAGAAAGTTCAACCATATTTCTTTGTGTATTTCCACAGTGGGTCTGTCATTGCCGTTCTCTTATAGCAGATTTGTATCTATCAATGAGATATTTAAGAATTTACCATCCCTCGAAAGTTTTTGATAAAATATCGTGAACTCATTTCACTGTTGCTGTGACACACCTAGGTGGAAACATGGAGAAAAGACTACAAAAGTCATTTAAGGACTGAATGAGTCCCGTGCAAAATGGATTCCACTCAGAATCAAAGATCAGGGGCACTGAGATTCTAAACCATTTAGAGAAAGTGGTAAGAGGTGAGTAATATGGGTCATATGGAGAGAATGTTGATAAACGAAAGGAAGAAAAAATAGGGAAAAAATTAAGAAGAAATAATGTTTTCTCTATCTAAGATGCTTAATTATAGAACAACACTGCTACCCTTCTGCAAATGATCAAGTGCCTGATGTCTTCTGACAACAGCACTCACCTGAAATAACAAAGCTCCATCCCACCCCATTTCTTTTACTTGGCTTGATATACTTCACATATCGGTAGGGGTGTGTTTAAGAAAAAGTAAAAACGAATAAGAACTTTGAATGATTACCTATCTGTCATCTGATTATTTATCTACCCTTCTTATGATAAGGCTAATACTTAATATTTAGCCCTGTGCTAAATATTTCAGATATCTTCCATCTAATTTTACAGAAATCTACTTAGTAAATTCTGTTACTATCCTCACTCTATGAATAGAAAAGTGGACCTTTAATAGAATGTTACTCAAGTTCACAGCTAGTTAGTTTTATGGATCTGTGACACAAAGCCAAGTTAACAGTAGTATATAAATTGATTCTCCAGGTGCTGATTATTGCAACAGGCCCAGCCAAGTAGTATTAAAGGTGGGGTTTGAGAGGATAGCTTCCAAATCAAGACTATCATGGTCTCAATCTTGGCTCCCTCACTTACTAGCAATTAATTTATTTTTCTGTGTTTCATCTCCTCCTAAACAGATTGAAAGAAAAATAGCACATGCAGTTGAAAATAATTTGGGGAATATAAAGAATTAACATACGTAACGGGGTATCTAACCTAATCATCCCACAATATTTTCAATGTTTATTTAACACATGCTAAATGACCGATAGGTTTTAAACTTACAAATCGGGCCCCAGACAAACACTAGTATAGATAAATCTTGGTGGTGGTGGGGAACTCTATTCTTAATAAAAGATACAGTGAAATAACTTAAAGATCTGTAAGCATTACAGATTGACCTCACCTTACAGCAAGCAATCTTCTGAGGTTGTCTAAATGTTCCTGGTTCTAAGAAGTAGCTAAGTCAGTTCCGTACTTGCATGTTATTTCAACTGAAGAGTGCAATTAGAGCCTGGCTTACAACTGGTTTCATTGCCTATAATCAATAACATCCCAAGGGATACAGAACACATTGCAAGTTTTAAATAATTGCACACAATTGTTTATTCAGTTTTGTAAGTGAGTATATATAAATGATGATACAATCTGTCATTACTGAAGGTCTTGTTTGATCATAATGTGTCACTGTAATAACCATTTAATATATAAAATGATGATTGAAGTATATAAAACATTATGTTCAAGTTTAGAATAGATCCTAAGTCTATACACTGAAGCCTACCATATGTAATGGTTCAATGCTGGATGCCACTCTTGCTCCATTAGGTTATTATTAATTACACCTTTTTTTGCATGATCTTAAAATATACTCTTAAAAATGGCAAATAAATCTTGATATCTAATGATATCCAAAATTCCTTTTGGGTTTCATAAAAATATTTCCCTGTACCTAAAATAAAGTATTTAAGTGATGATATGAGATATGAATAAGGCATAAATGTGAGAGTGAAAAATAATATAAGTTAAATATTTTTTAAAAGTTTGAGTCAAATAAAATATTAAAAGTGAGGCCAGTGTACTAAAACAAAAAAGAAATACCAAAGATCTAAGATAAGAGTTCTACCTAAGACAGTGAAAGTATTTTAGCCTCCAAAATGCAAAATAAAATGCACAGTTGAGGAAGTTTTCACTTTTATTCTGAACTCACTCTAGTCTCAGGTTCTGGAGACTAATGCTGAATGTAAGTTTCTTAAAAGTGTGAATTATCACTTTCTCATATTTTAAATCTTATATAGAAAATACGATAAGTTGTGCATAGCCATTGCTTAGCAATTATTAAATTGAATTCAAGGGTTTTGACTGGTTATGATAATAATACATTTTCATTTATCAAATCTGGTTTTTGGACATAATAATTCTTTAGCTTCTGATAAATTCAGTGCTATCATGTGAAAGGAAACATGAACTAGCATACCTCCTCCTAAATCTTACACATTTCTTGTTAATATAGGATGAGTTCAGTAACCTGGTTAGCCTGTCAAAAACACTAAAGAGAAGTCCTTCATTTTCCATTTCAAATGTAATTTCTTCCCACTCTGGTGATTTTGAGATAGTTGAAAACATATTCGAAGGCAATGTAAAAGTAAAGTCTAAATTGTTTTTACTTTCCTAATAATATTTCTCAGGTATTCAGGATAATTACTGTGTCCCTGGACTATATTAATTATTCAGCAACTACTAATATTATAGTATAAATTATGACATAAATTTTATAATGTAATGACTGCATTATTGTCATTGCCATAATTATTATTATTAAAGAAAATGATTGATTATAGCAATTTTTCATAGAAAAATTATAGATACCCTTTGCTAATGAGAAATTCTTTTCAAAAATCGGAAAATAGGGGCGCCTGGGTGGCTCAGTCGGTTAGGCGGCCGACTTCGGCTCAGGTCACGATCTCACAGTCTGTGGGTTCGAGCCCCGCGTCGGGCTCTGTGCTGATGGCTCAGAGCCTGGGGCCTGCTTCGATTCTGTGTCTGCCTCTCTCTCTGCCCTTCCCCTGCTCATGCTCTGTCTCTCAAAAATAAATAAACGTTAAAAAAATTTTTTTTCAAAAATCGGAAAATAATGAGGTGACATATTTATTCCAGGTTTTTTTACTCACATCTCTCTGCAACAAGGAAGCAACACAAACTTTTTTCTTTTGAGAAATAAAAATCTGGGTTTACTTTTCTTCTAAGGTTTGTGTTTGTGAGATTAAAATTCTGTATCATCTCCATTGTCATCGTCAAACAGAATATTTGTTTTCTTACTGGGTTTGTTCAATTTAAAGATTAGCATGACTAAGGGAATCATTAACTTTCTAATTTTATCAAGTAACATTTTAATGTGTATTAATGCCAACAGGATAGACATTTTTTTAATGAACTGGATAATCTTTGAACTTGATGTCTACATATTAATTTACAAAAGATTCTATTTTTGAACTATGTGCTAAATAACCATGTATCAAAAACAATGAGTCCTATCCTAATTAAAATATACATTTTACAATGATCATGATAATACCTCCATGAAGGGTGTTTAAAATTCACAAAATGTTTCTACATGTACTACTTTGTTCAGTCCTTAAGACTAATTTATGAGATAGGTCTTATTACATTTTTGCAAATGTAGAATCTAAAGGAGACTGCAGGTTTAGCTGGCATTTTACAAGGAAGAAATAACAAATCTTATGAGTTCTATAACCTATCATGAAACCTATGCTTCGTAACTTGGACACTTCACAAAAGCATGTCTTAGAAAAAACAAATGGGATGAGAAAGGAAATAGATTTTGGATGTTGGATGGATCATGAAGATTAGCAAGATTGTCATGAGCATATTAAATAAATGATTGCTATTTTTTTACAGTCTTTGAAAACTATTTTAGCAAAGAAAAATGTACCCTTAAATTTATATATAAATATAATTCTCATAAAGGAAAATACTGAAGATGTAACATTATGAATTATAAGATGTTTTAATTTTGCATGTGAAAATAAATTGTCATACTACTATTAAGGCATAATAGCCATGTTAAAGAGAGTTCAGAAATCCCATTTACTTTGTTCATATGTAAATTTCCACAGTCTTATTATAATAGATAGAAGACTATGACAAGTCTCTTATAGCTCTGTATCTTCAATTTTTCCTTTTTTGGGCAGGAGGGGGAAGAGTACTATGCTTGTTCCTGGCAATAAGAAATTAAAATTTTACTTTTAGTAAAGGCTGTTTGCATTACTTTTTTCCATTAAGTTAGTGTCTAAGAAAATTGATTAATGATCAAGACAAAAAAACTAGCTGGGGAAAATGAATTTGAGTTAACACCAAAGGGTAAGACTGCAAATACAATTCACCATTCTCCCCTTCACTTATTAAATGTCATTGCTTCTCAAGGGGCATTTTAAAGTGCTCTACACTAAAACTAAAATGAACAAACAAACAAAAACTCAACCTAATGTATCTAATAGTTTCTGAGTGGTTATTCGAAATAAGAAATAAAAAATAACACATTATCTGAGTATATAAAAATATTACATATGCTGTACACCTGAAGCTAATAAAACATTGTATGTTAATTATACTTCAATAAGAAAAATATCATAACCCATACAATGTATTACATGTACACATAGTACTTTATTTTCCTATTGTATTTGAAAGTGTAACTGCACTTATCGCATTGAGTTCTGTAGTGAGCTTATTTTCTCTTATTTCTGCCAAATCACTTTCCTCATGGGAACCACCATGTCTGTGCTAGAGATATCCCCACGGAAATCACCATTTGGTGCTAGAGATACTCACAGAGGTAGGGTAATGGAAAGCATTCTCACACTAAAGTAGATTTGAAAGAAAATGAGAAAGCTTTGTTTAGATTCTGAATGTCTGGATATTCATTCTTTGATCTTTCAGTACTCACTTAATGGGCCAAAAGTTCATGCCATTTGTATTCAACCCTATGTCTTTCTATCATCAATTGAATCAAGTAAATGCTTTCTTTATATTTATTTAACAGTGTTTTAAACAATACTTTTCTGAAGAGTCAGTAGGAGTTTTTGAAGAGTAAGCCACTCCCATAAGTAATCATAATGAACACCTATAACTGCAATTCATTTCACTTTGCATAGACAGAAATTTAATTTCCTATATTAATTTTTATACTCCAAAATTTGAAGTTTTGATTATAGACCTCTACCAAACTTAAGATCATAGTGAAGGCCCAAAATTTCTTTTAAATATTGAACCTGTTATATAAAAATCTACATTTAATATTTTAAAGGACTTTTTCCCCTTTTTGTAAAGAACCAATAGTACTTTACGCTTTGCTGTCTGTAAGGTTTCTTTCACAACTACTGAACTTTGCAGTTGTAAGGCACAGCAGCCACAGACTGAAAATAAATGAATGGGAGGGGACGGGTCAGGCCCACAGGCTAAACCGTTTGCCAAACTCTGCTTTAAATCATAAGTGCAGTTGAGACATATACAAATTTTAAACCAACATTCCTGACAAACTATTTTCTTTGCATGAAAATACTCTCTCATGTAATCTTAGGCAAGTATTATTAATCATAGCTGTTTAAAGTACTCTTTTGTTGCAATCGTGTATAAAATAGAATAGCATTTATTTTTTAAGTAAGAACTTTGTTTAAATGTAAGTGGTTTATTGTTCCATATTAGAAGTCTTATTTCTCTTTTCTTTTCTATAATAGTGAGAAATTGTGCCATTAAAATATTTATATTTAGAGTTAACAGTTGCATGCTTACAAAACAAGCACCATCAATAATTTTCACTTTGATGCTTTTTATGATAATGCACAGTAATTGGATTCAGCAGTAAATCCAAACACAGCTCTCAGGCATTGATTTTTCCAAACAGTTCTGTCAAAATTATGCAGGAAGAAATGAAGCAGTGGCTTGATGAGGCATACCATGAAATGATTTTAAAACATGCTTATTGAGCAAAAGATACAAAGATATAGATAGTTTGCTTCTTTCAACAATCTTGGCAATAGCGCCTGGGTTGTTAACAAGAGTGGTTGTCATTTCTTTATTGATCATGATCCTGATTTACCTTACCTAAGTTTAAGCAAAAAAGTGATCAAACCATGTTACCAGAAAATTACAAAATGTCCTGAGTCTTATATAATATTTTTTCTTGTGACTATCTATCCATGCTATAAACTATTTCATGCAGAGTGGAAAAATGTAATTAATTTCTTGAATTTTCTTTGGTTTGTCAAGATTGTGGATGCTTCTTGAATTGGCTCACTTCTTTGCTATCTTTAATACAAGAACTTGGCTACTTAATATCCCAATTATCCTTAATACGTTTTTTTTTTTTCATTTTTTGTTTATTTGTTTTTGAGAGAGAGAGCAGGAGCAAGGGAGGGGCAGAGAATGGAGGGAGGGAGGACCCAAAGTAGGCTCTGTGATGACAACAGAGACCCTGACCCTGACATGGGGCTCAAAGTCACAAACTGTGAGATCATGACCAGACCCAAATTTGGTTGCTTAACTGACTGAGGGCCACCCAGGTGCCCCTCCTTAATGGATGTTTAAAAACTGCCTAGCGTGGGGCACCTGAGTGGCTCAGTCGGTTAGGCGACTGACTTCAGTTCAGGTCATGATCTCACCGTCTGTGAGTTCAAGCCCTGCTTTGGGCTCTGTGCTGATGGCTCAGAGCTTAGAGCCTACTTCAGATTTTGTGTCTGCCTCTTCCTCTGCTCATGCTGTGTCTCTCTGTCTCTCAAAAATAAATACACATTAAAAATTCAAAAAAAAAACTGCCTAGTGAAATCAATTAAGTAACTAATATCAATTATGTACAACTTAAATTTGAGTGAAAACAAGCAGTTATTTTAAGATGACCTCTGATGACTAAATTTAACATCATTGACACCCCTATCCGCTATAAAATTAAAAAAAAAATAAGCATAAATTTTATTTGATTATCCTAAAATAACAATTACATTATAAATTTAGCCTCAAGGATCTTCATTACAATTTTGCTTATAACACTGAAAAGTTGAAAGCAATCACATTATTGGAAATAAATAATTGATTAGATAAATTATGATCCCATTGTGTTGTATTATATAATAATAAGAAGAAAATTCATTGGGCTGAAAGATGTTAAAGATTCAATATAAAACAAAAATTACATGTAAAAAAGCATGGTAAGGTAGAGAACAATATTTTGTATACTACATTGTTAGAAGAAAAAAAATATTCCAAGTTACTTAAATTTATGTGGTTGGCACCTAATAAGTGCCAAAACAAGTGTTTAGTATTGAGATCTTAAAAGCTGGAAAAAGGGAGCCATTACAAATCCTCAATCTTTCATGTACCCAATCCTGTATGAATAACTCTGAAGTTAAGATATTATATAGATAATAAAAGGTATTTGCAAAATGTTTGCAAGGCGTTACTACCCATGTAATCATTTCATCAACCATATGAAAAGTACTACTCTCTCTATTGTATAAATAAGGGAACTAAATCTTAGATACTAAACTTGCCAAAAGTCTCCTAATTATAAACTCAGAGCCTAGATTTGCCAAAAGTCTCCTAGTTGTAAACTCAGAGCCTAGACTTAAGCCTAAATTCAAAATTCCTATTTTTTCAACTGTTGAAACATACCTCACTTCCTTTATCACCTCCTTTCAATGTCATTAGAAATCCCATTCTGGTAACTTATGATATTTTGCAATATTAAGGAAGAAGTGGGATTCCTTTTAGTCTAGTTTAATTTATAAACTGTATTATTCAATATTCACTTGTGAAAAGGGAAGTTACTCTAGATATTTTAAGCAGAGAGGCATTTAACAGAGCCTATTGCTCAGTTATTAATTTTTTAAAATTTCTGTACAATCTTAATATTTTTATAATCTCAGTATAATCATTATTAGTATATGCATTTTTAAAACCAATTCACAACTTTTCTTAAAAATATTTCAAAAGGAAGGCACCTGTGTGGCTCAGTCAGTAGAACATCCTACTCTTGATTTCAGCTCATGTCATGACCCCAGGGCTGTAGGATCAAACCCAGTGTTAGACTTTGTTTTGAGCATGGAGCCTGCTTAAGATTCTTCCTCTCTTTCTCCCATTGCCCCTCTCTCCCCCTCCCTTTGCTCACTCTCTAAAATATTTTTTTAAGTGCTGCTAATAGTACATAGATTTTTTTTACTGTTGTCTTTCAGTCTCTGTCTCTATCTCTGTCTCTGTCTCTGTCTCAGTCTCTTTTCCCTCTCCTGATTTATCATGGCCATTTTATTTTCCTTATAATTCCATTCTAAGTAAAGAAAAAATAAAATGCTTAATTAGTAGCATCGCTCCTATTTCATGGCTTATCTCTGGAGCCTGCCTCAAGTTGTCCAAAGAGAGGAATGTAAACCACACTCATTTGGAAGAAGGAAAGAAGGATCTATCCAAGCAAGTAATCCAGCTGGCCTAGGGACCACTCACGTGCACAGGGAGACTTACAGGAGGGCACTAATCAAGAATGGTTAAACTTCTGCACTGGGTTGGGCTCCATACCTCGACTGGGTGGGTAAGAGCTTCGGTCTCGCTGAAAAGCTGCCTTCAGGCTTCTGCTCACCAAATGGCCTATGAAGCTGCCAATCTAAGGCACCCACCTCTGCTATGCCACTTCTCAAGACTGTTGGTTTGCAATGTTGGGGGCTTCTGGAGTGAAATCTAAGAACTGTCCCCATGCATGGAAGACAAGTAAAGACTAAAGAAAGGGGCACAGCACTCCAGAGTGGTAGGGGGCAGTTTTAGGAAGCAAGAGGATTGGCATAGAAAGCTTGTCTTGGGTGGCTGCAACATGAAAACTCTCCTCACTCACTCACCAAATGTTAAAAGTTATACAGAGGCCTTAACTGGGTTCAATCATGTGTAGTGTCCAGAGGCTTTTAACATTTCTCTTCCAAGGATGTGTCCTTAAAAACAGCTCTTGATGTAGGAAAAGTGGGTAGAAAATATGTTCTAAGAACAGGGGAGGTGGTGAGGAACCTCCAGCTGTCCAGATTCAGCTCACAAGTCACCCCATGGTCTTGTCTCTTGATGACCTACTCCGACAAAGACCTCAAGTAGTGTGCTAATCTAACCCTACCTCTGCTCACATATGTACATAGGGACAACCCCACACCCAGGCATCCCAGGATAGGTCCCATGGTGGACACTGGTACATGTCCAAGGTGTCATCAGACTACACTTAAAAAGTATAAGTGCAATGATAAAATTATTAAGAATCAAAACAGCACCTGCAGAGCATTCAACTTCAGGTGCTGTACCCCTCTGAGCTCAGGATCCTGTACAATTGCACTGGTTGGATATCCAGGAAGCAGACTTTGACAGCAAGTCATCAAGGGACATATACGGGAGAGCTAGACATGAAATATCTGGATCTATGAGATGAAATTGTGAGAAGAGATTAAAACCTAAAGATGCAAAATCGGGAATGGGTACTGGGAATCTAAGGCAAAGAATTTCAGGTAAGGGGTGGTAGTAATGGACGAACTGGTAGGGCCTAAGGAAAGATGATAGAGATGGGGACTGAAATATAATGACAGGGCATTGAGCTACATAAGCTAAGTTTCAGGGGAAAAGACCTGGCAGGTGAAACTTCAGGAGAGAGGAAATGAGGACAACTGGAGGGAATGTCAAGGAAATACACATGTGATACTAAAGGATGCATGGAATCAAAGAAGTATAACAAAATAGTTACACATTTCAAAGGATACTGAGGGATGGATACCATGAAATGAATAGGACCATCAGTGGGGAAAGAGACATAAAAGTAGAATGAAATGGTCAAAGAGAACTGGCTCCACCACTAATTATTAATATCATAGAACTATGGGCTCAAACGTTCAGGAAACCTCTAGGAACTGAAATCAATGTGTCCTTTAAATACCAGAAGTATATATACCAAAACAGGGATAAAGTAAGCCTTGTTCAATCCTGAAACATCTATGCTCAGATGACAACAACAGGCCCTACATAAAATATGTTTTTTTTTAAAAAAAATCACACAAATAATAGCTGTTTTTTCCTGCTTCCTTAGCATCGTGGCAATCTACTAGGCATCCTGTCCTGAAATGTTCGTGAACCAAAGTAGTGACCCTGATGATCTCTGATCAACCTCACATAAGTCTCCTTTAAAAAAAAAAAATGTTTGTTTATTTTTGAGAGAGAGAGAGAGAGAGAGATGGACAGAGTTTGAGTGGGGAGGGGCAGAGAGAGAAGGAGACATAGAATCTGAAGCATTCTCCAGGCTCTGAGCTGTCAGCACACAGCTCAATGTGGGACTTGAACCCACGGACTGTGAGATCATGACCTGAGCTGAAGTCAGATGCTTAACTGACTGGGCCACCCAAGCGCCCCTAATTTTTACTTTTTTCTTGAAGAATACATTTCCAGATAAAAGCCTCAATCATCCAGTCCTGTCAAATCCAAGACACCTTGCAGCCATCCTTTATTTTGTCCCATCTCCAGCCCTTCAGTTAAATATAATCCCACAAACTTTGTATCAAATAGTTGTTTAGCCATACCCTTCATCATCTCTTCAGAACAAGTTTTCTTATTTCTTGCAGTATGGACAGGCTGAGCAATTCTCAAACCCTCAACTTCTGGTTCTTTTTTGCTTAACAGTTCCTCCTTCAATTCATTTCTTGCCTTTTGCATTTTACTATAAGCAGTCAGGAAGAACCGAGCCACTCCTTCAACACTTTACTTACAAATCTCTTCATCTAGGGGTTCCCAAGTAGCACAGTTGGTTAAGCATCTGACTCTTGATTTTGGCTCAGGTCATGACCTCCCAGTGGTGAGATCAAGCTCCATGTCAGACTCTGCAGTGAGTGTGGAGTCTGCTTGAGATTCTCTCACTCCCTCTCCTACTGCCTCTTTCCTGCTGGTATGCTTGCTCTCGCTCTCGCTCTCTCTCTCTCTCTTCCTCAAAAAAAAAAAAACAAAAAACAAAAAACAAACAAAAAAACATATGATAGAAAAAAAAAGGGGGTCACCTGGGTGGCTCAGTCAGTTAAGCATCTGACTTTAGCTCAGGTCATCTTCTTGCAGTTTGTGTGTTCAAGTCCTGTGTTGGGCTCTGCGCTGACAGCTCAAAGCCTGGAACCTGGTTCAGATTGTGTCTCCCTCTCTCTCTGCCCCCTTCCCATCACTCATGCTTTATCTCTTTCTTATTCAAAAACAAACAAACATTAAAAAAAGTTTTAAAAAAATCTCCTCAACTAAATATTCAATTGCATCACTCACAAGTTCTACCTTCCAGAGACTCTAGAATATACGTCAGCCAAGTTCTTTTCCACTTTGTAACAAAGACCATTTTTCCTCCAGTTTCTAGTCACATGCTTCTCATTGCCATCTCAGATTTCACTAGAATCACCTTAATGTCCATATTTCTAGCATGCACCTCAATACTCACCAGCCTTCACACATTACCCAGTTCGAACCAAAGCTACTTTTACATGTTTTGGTATTTGATATAGCAGCACCCCACTTTTTAATACCACATCTCAGGCTGCCATAACAAAATACCATAGACAGGCAGGTTAAACAAGGGGAAAAAAAATTCACATTCTGGAGGTTGAAAATTGGAGGTCAGGGTGCTAGTATGATCTGGTTCTGATCAGAGCTCTTTTCTTGGCTTGCAGATGGCTACCTTCTTATTACATCCTCACGTGACAAATAGAGGTGTTTTCTGCTGTCCGTTCATATAAATTCCACCATAAGCCCCCCCCCCCATAAGGGCCCCACCATCTGATATCATCTTCTAAGTATCTCTCCAAAGTCTTATCTGCAATTTCCATCACATTGAAGATTAGGGCTTCAACATATGAAAATTTGGGGAGACATAAAACAGGCTATAGCAAGCACTGTGCTGATCTTTTTTGTGTCCACAAGAACAAAGTAAGATTTCAAAAAAAAAAATGTACCTCTAGAGATCTCTTTACATTCTCACCCAACATCTAAACCAAACTCAAGGTGGCAAATTAAAAGCAAATAATATTTTTCTAGAAAAAGTTCCTAACAAAAAAATTGTAAGAAATGAGACTCTAGCACAAGTAAAGTACGAACATGCTTTTTTAAAAACCTATTTGTTATTATAAAGTTCATGAACAGTGAGCATATTTGCCCACCTTCTGACACCTTAGCATAGACAGCTCATCAGTCTCTTTCTGGTGAAGCAGGAGGCAGCTTTCAGATTATTTCTTTACAAACCCATTTCCATGTCTTTACATCTAGGACAATAAATTTACTTGAGCCTCTTGTCACTGACTCAATTAGCTTGATTTTGATTATTCATTTAATTTAGCAATATCTAACATACTGTAAGGCCATGCTGGGGTTTGGGGGATTTCTTTTTTTGTGGACCACAAATAAGTGAATGAGAGTCTCTGACTGCAGAAGTTTCACGTGTTCTTTCTTCAAACAGAGAAAGATCTTCCAAACAGCATCTTTATAAATCCTTAAGTTTCCCCTTCCCTTTCTCCCTTGATTAAATCATTAGTTCAGTTTTTAAATTTTACAATTGCTATAATACTTTCATTCTGAAACACAAGTAATATATAAGTATAGCAAAGTGGTTAAGGATTCACACTATGTAGACTGTTTAAATTTTGAGTCTGGCTCCTTGATTTATTTCTTGTGGTTCTGCAACCTTAACAAAGTTACTTAAACACTTTCTCCCTCCATTTTATCACTTGTAAAATGGGGATAATTATTTTGTGTAACTGATATGATTGTCATAAGTATTAAAATGCCTTATATGTAAGACCTTAGAAAAATTCTTGGCACCAAAAAAAAAAAAAAGTAAAGTAAAGAAAAAACAAAAAGTCATATGAAGTATGCTGTAATAATTATGAAAGCAGATTCATCATTTTAATGATAATACCTTGTTTTGTTACCTAAATTTATAGTCAAAATTTGGTCACATGGTTCACAAGTGGTACTAACTTATCCTGTCAGTGATCATTAAAAAAAATTATAAATTGTCACATAGTTTAAAGCATTATTTCTTTTGGAATTACACACATTTTACCTGCCAGTCGGAAAACAGCATCAATCCAAGTACCTGAACTTGTCAGGGAGGAACTGTGGCACTAGATTTTGACTCATTAGTTGGATGTTGAGAAAGCTTGTTAAAAATGTGGAACCTCGGCCTGGGTGTGTCAGTTAGTTAAACATCGAACTTCTGCTCATGTCATGGTCTCATGGCCCTGAGTTCTGGCCCACCCTGTTTGGATCCTCTGTCTCCCTCTCTCTGTCCTTTTCCCACTCTTGCTTTCTCTCAAAAATAAATTAAATAAACATTTAAAAAAATCATAAAAAATGCAGAGTCTCAGTTTCCAAAGGGTGCTCAAGTGCTTCATCGGCATGCTAAAGTTTGAGGACCATTGCGTTCAGTCACCTTGCAGAGGTAATTCTCTACCTCATTTGTAACTAAGAAGGGAACGAGTTAATCTGTTTAACTAGTGAGTACATATGTGGAACTGAGCATATAATAAAAGTTGACTTGTTTTATGAAGATTATCGTGTCTTTAACAAACTGGTTTTTTGTAATATATATTCAATTTATTGCAAAATGAATAGCTGAAAACACATTGTTATATTTTATGTACTTGTGTTTAAGAAGATATAATGACTTGGAGTTCACACTGGGTTTAATAAAGCTTTAAAAGAGATTACACTATTCAAATGACTTGTAATTTCATTTAAAAATATCATCTAGGAATTTTTGTTCACCCAAATGATTGATCATCTCAACGGTAAATCTCAAAAAGATGGCTAGCTATAATTGGAAAGAAAATTTTAAATATTCCATCTCGACCATCAGACTATCTCTTCCAGCTTTTCATTATTCAGACCAAGTATTGTCATGAAAATGAATTCATCAATGTAACAGAGATAAATGAGCCAACACAGAACAGACAGAACTATCTTCCGGTTCTTAGGAGGGAAATTGTCTCATTGCCCTATTATATCAGTGACAAAGATGTCTGGACTTTATGAGCATCTCTTTCCATTTAGTTTTTTTTAAATATTAATGACACAATGATTTAACCTCAAAAGTAGGTTCAAGAAAGTGCTTAGAAAGTACTTCCAAGGTTGAAGACTGAAGATAAAACTAATCAAATTATCTGAAAGATAATCGGATAGTCGATGCATGCTGAAGGATATTATTAATGTTAACTTGAAAAATGTAATTTAAATAAAGCAACTTAATGAGTCACAATATTCATATTTTACATATAAAATACCTTCCAGGGAAACATCTAGCAACATAATCAAACATGTACAGTCTTATATACATAATTCATTACAGAGGGTATTTTAGCTTGAGGCCAAACTCTATTAGCCATTCGGATTCAGGCATCTGTAGGCTGAACTGAGAAGTGGTGCATTGAAACCTTATAGATTCTACTTTCATAAAGGATTGATGTGCTCTCTGGAATAAAACTTAAATTTAAAGGAAGTTGAATACATATTCAAGGAGTTTGTTTTATTATCAAAGTCTTGATTGTCAGAAGGGAGAATGATTCTCAGTGTAACAAGGCTTCTGTCATTAATATACATCACCTGTCTAATATATGGAATTATGTTTAGATCATATAGAGAAGTCTTTTTAAAAAATACTTACATAAAAGTTGGTAAAACACTTAAAGAAAACCAGCAATGTATTGCAACACATATAACAGTATAATTCAGAAGTAAGGGGACCACAGGGCATCTTGGTAGTGTGGCAATCTGAAGTTTCTAGATCAGTGGGGCATTCGTAGTGGAGAATGGTTAGAGACTGTGGTGAAAAGTTAAAAAAAAAAAAATCACTGTTCCTTGTTAGAAGGAGATAGTAATACTTCTGAAAGAAGCATTATGGTAGCTGCTTGGATTTGTACATCAGCACCAGTAAGAAAGATTTGGACTGTGTTTGGTATGAGGAAGTAGAATCAACAGGGAATAAAACATGATTACTATCAATAATGTGATCAAATTTTGCCCACAGGTTAGTTAGACCACAATGAATAGTTAAAATTACATCATACTATTAAACAAACAAAGAAACAAACAAACAAACAAACTGGGGCCTAGGCCATGAGAGAAAATGCATATTTATTTCTGAGTGGGTGACACTAGTATTATTCTGGTGACATGTGACTAAAAGGAAACAGAGAGAGACATAATAACTTGTGCTTGCTTACTTTGCATAATCATATCTCTAACACACACACTAATACACATTCACAGAGGTATAAACACAGAGTGAGAGAATTCACAATCAAGAGCACAATTCTCTGGGCACCTGGGTGGCTCAGTCTGTGAAGTGTCCAACTCTTGGTTTTGGCTCAGGTCACAAACTCACGGTTCCTTGGCTTGACCCCCACATGAGCCTCTGCACTGATGTTATGGAGTATGCTTGAGACTCTCTCTCCCCCTCTCTCTCCTACTCACATGCTCTCTCTCTCTCTCTCTTCTCTCTCTCAAGATAAATAAATAAACTTTAAAATGGAGAGAGAGAGAGCACCATTTTCAAGATAAACGTGAGCTGCCTATTTCTGTCCTCCTTCCCTATCTGAAACACATTGAATTAACTGACAGGTAGAGATTTTCCTAGTAACAAATAGACATTGATAAAAACACATGCAAAATATAATAATGATGTAAATTCAGTAGCTTGGGCATGAACGCAGAGACGGTATAAAAACTGGCCCACTGAATTCCATACCCAGAATGCTAAAATAGAAATGTTTAAAAAGAAATGACATTCTATTTTCTTTTTTCCTTTTTGGTCTCTCTTCCTAAACTAGAGAAATCTTCTGCTATTGGCCTGATGCAACCAAGTAGAGAAATATGCATTTAAAAAAATTAAAATTAAAAAATGAGTCTTATATTTATACTTAGCCTCTCAGTGAGTTATGAAAACCTCTTGCTCAACCCTAAAAGGTGGGATGCTGAAAACTGAAGGGCAATAAGTATCCAGATTAGCAAATACAGTTAATATATAACAAAAATGTTTCTTTTTTTTTAATGCTGTCAAAGCCTCCAGCTGCTTTTGTTCATCTCTCCACCTATTGACACCACATTTTTTGGCATATAGAAAGGCCAGGATTGAACTGCTCCCACTGAATGAACATAGAGTAAATATCAGATAATTTATGCACACAGAGTCCACAAAACAGAAAATGAACATACAAAAATGTAAGAAGGATTTTATGCATCAGAATAAAAAATTTTATGTTCCCGGCAAATTAAAGAGGAAAAAAAAGACCCTGAAAAAATAATTCTAAACTGAGATACAAGAAAGCGAAAGATAGATGAAATTTAGCTCACAGATCAGCTAAAGCTAATCATATTTCTCATATGTGTTATGCTTCAGAAAATGAATGGAAGATAAGAATGGACAAAATTGAAAGCCATATAGAAGTAACAAAATTGAACATTGTGTACTGAGAACACAATCTTCCATATGAGAAAATCACAGAAAATTAACTAGAAAATAATAAAGATTATAGAGATTAGAGAGAAGAGCAAATCATCACCATCTGCTTCATTTGTGTTGGCTGAGGCTCTACAAGCAGAAAAGGCAACCTAAGAAGGAAGAGTCTCAATGTAATTGACTTGCCATCAAGCGGCTTTTTAATTCCCCAAGGAGTAGTGCTGTTCGGGGAGTTCAGTTTGGGTCTCCTTTGCTTTTAGGTTGGTTATTCAGAGGTAGTAGTAAAAAGACTGATACTAGTAAGGGAGAGTCCATGTCGTTGGGGTCATAATAGCTCAGCCTGCCACCATGACTACTCTGTTCTTGGGTCCATTCAGAGGTGGATGTATAAGTGGCTACATTGTTTAGTCTATTTGATTGTTTGGTGACTCTTTCATGAGGGAAGCTTTCTGGTGAGAATCAACATGTGACGAAAGACATCACACATCATGCTCCTTCTGATCTGTCTATTGAAATACCTCTACCCAGACCCTTCAATTTTTCAGATCATTTTCTTCTGGAAACCGGATCACATAATTAGATCATAGGCATTGCCTAGGAATCAGTATGCAGTTTTTCTTCAGGCCACTTTTTCTGCACAAGGTTGGTAACAAAGTGTCCAACCTGCAGATAGGAAGATTTCCTTTCTCCATTGACTTCTACAGTCAGCCCTGAACATGGCTACAGTACAGCTACTGTCTATTTTCATCTTGGAACTATATCCAAGCACTAATCTAATTTTTTACCTCCATATTAAGGCTTGTTATACGGGACCTTCCTTAGGGCTCTAGGTGTAAACTGGGGGAGGAATGCATGCTAGTTTCGTGTGGTTGATGTAACAAATTATGACAGTCTTGGTTGCTTAAAACAAAAAAAATTGATTCCGTCACAGTTTGGAGGCCAGAAATCCAAAATCAATTTCACTAGGATGAAATCAAAGCTGTGAGCAGGACCATACTTCCACTGGAGGCTCTAGAGGATAATCCATTCTCTGCTTCTTCTAGCTTCTGATGGCTATTGTTATTCCTTGGCTCGCTGTCCACACCACTCCAATATCTGCCTCCTGGGTCGAATTGCCTTCTCCTATTCTTTGTCAAGCTTCTCTGTCTCTCTCGTATAAGGACATGTTATATAAAATATAACAATGTGTCTTTTTCTCTCCATTTGCTAGTAATTGGAATATACATTATGAAAACACTTTATTGTGAGAAAGGTTATCTATAATTTATAAAACACATTTTTATTACTTGCTTATTTCCACATATGCTCACTAGTTAATAAGTTCTTCAGTCTCATTTTTAGAAGTGAGGTAGATAATTGTAGATAAAGGCACAGAGATTACAAGGTAAAAAACAAGAATAGAAATTAGGCTAGCATTCTAGTAGCAAAATGATGTGTTTTCTTCAGTAATTGCCACTTAAACAATGTACAGCCCTAAATGCAAGACACACATAGTGAACAACATATATCACATATCTTTAAAGAATTATAAAAAAAAAGTATTGTAATTGATTATATACCAGGGAGTAATGAGTAATAAATAATGGTTTTTGATTTTTTTTTAATTTTTAATGTTTTCTTTAAGTATTTTGAAAGAGAGAGAGAATAGGGTAGGAGCAGAAAAAGAAGAGAGAGAGAATCCCAAGCAAGCTCCATGCTCAGTGCAGAGCCCAAAGAGGGGCTGATCTCACCAATTATGAGATCATGACCTGACCTGAAACCAAGAGTCAAACGCTTAACTCACTGAGCCACCCAGGCACCCCTTTCCTGATTGTCTTTATGATTAAATGTTTTAGTTTATTTTTGCAGAAAAATTAAATTTTATTTTAATTCCAGTGTAGTTAACATACGGTATTATATTAGTTTCAGACATAAAACATAGTGATTCAGCAATCCCATATATTCCTCAGTGCTCCTCAAGATAAGTGTACTCTTAATCTGCTTCACGTACTTCACCCATCCTCCTAACTGTCTCACCTATGCAACCATCTGTTCTTCTCTATAGTTAAGAGTCTGTTTTATTTTATTTTTATTTTAAATTTTTTTGGTTTCTCTCTCTTCTCCGTTTATTTTGCTTCATAAATTCCACATATGAGTGAAATCATATGGTATTTGTCTCTCTCTGACTGGCACTATATATATGTCTATAAATGTATGTATATCTATGTATATATATGTATAAGGTATGTATACATAACATATGTATGTATGTATATCACATATATATTGTATGTGTATATAGATATATACACCACATCTTCTTCATCTATTCATCTATTGATGGATACTTGGACTGGTTCCATAATTTGGCTATTGTATATAGTGCTGCAGTAAATATAGGGGTATACATGTCCCTTCAAATTTGTGTTTTCATATTCTTTGGGAAAATACCCAGAAGTGCAGTTTCTGGATCATATGGTAATTCTATTTTTAATTTTTTGAGGACCTTCCATATTGTCTTCCACAGTGGCTGCACCAGTTTGCATTCCCACCAACAGTCCATAAAGATTCCTTTTTTTCCACATCCCCACCAAAACTTGGGGTTTCTTCTGTCGTTGACTGTAGCCATTCTGTTTCATGTGAGGCAATATTTCATTGTAGCTTTGATTTACATTTCCTTGATGATGAGTGATGCTGAGCTATTTTCATGCATTTGTTGACCGTCTATATGTCTTCTTTGGAGAAATGTCGGTTCATGTTTTCTCACTTTTAAATGGATTATTTGGTTTTTCTCTGTTTTGTTGTATAAGTTCTTTATATATTTGGAAATAACCCTTCCTCAGATATGTCATTTGCAAATATCCTCTCTAATTCAGTATGTTGTCTTTTAGTTTCTCTGGTTATTTTTATGTATGGTTTAAGAAAGTGGTCCAGTTTCATTTTTTGTGTGTAGCTGTCCAGTTTTCCCAACACCATTTGTTGAAGGGATTGTCTTTTTCCCATTGCATATTTGTTGAAGATTATTTCTGTGCTCTCTATTCTGTTTCACCGTTCTGATGTTGTGAATTATCCTGGGATCCATCATTTTTAAGCAGACATCCAAGCCACAACTATAGAGTAGATATTAAGCAGTAAAGTTCTTTCTAAGCACATGATATATATATAGTTTTGTATCAGCCATGTTAGATTCTGATTCCTACATATGTTCCAACCTTCATATTATCAGGGATCACTGTTTACCTTAGAGAACATAGCCTCTTAATAGTAGTTCTGGACTCAGTGACCAAAATATTTGTCTGTGTGTGCGTGTGTGTGTGAGCATGTGCATGCATGTATGTACATTTGCGTGGGTGTGTGGGTAAAGACAAAAAAAAAAATGAATGAAATGGAAGATGTGTCAGAAGATCTCAAATAATTTTAAACAATTTTCAAATCTATTCATTTTAAAGAGCAAACTAACTGGCAACTGTTAGTTTGATTTCTAAATTATTTCTTTTAAGTCCTATTTAGGTTGCCCATCTTAGTTAGTAAATTAGTTAGTTATCTTATTAGTTTGTCATCACTTTAAAATATGTTAAAATAAAAATAACAACTTTAATAATAAGAAAGAATATTAGAAATATGTTATGTATATTCAATTCACTATTAATAATACCTTATCATGGTAAGCAACTTGACAATTGCTCAGAAAAAAAATTCTTTATGTTTTTGTTTCAAAAACACAATCATAGTTTTGCTCTTTTGCCTGGGTGTATTTAAAACCAAATACATGAAATGATTTAAAACAATAAAAATAGGGCTACAAGTTTAATGCATTCTTTATATTGCTAGTCACTTCCTGCCAAGTAGAATGGGGAAAAAAAAACAATAAATTATTTTAATTTTTATTTGACAGTGAAGCATGCTGCAAAAGTTCAGCATTCAACGTTGCTTCAGAAATATTTGACATATACTTCAGGTGTAATTACCATGATATCTTTATTGTTATTTGAATTCATTTGTTCATGTATCACTTATTGAATAATATCTGACGCCACAGCGCTAAAGAAGTTACTCACTCATGGAGTTAAAGAAAATGTTGTTTTTCTTATCCTTTAATAGGGGGTGATAATGAAAAAAATCTAAATATTCTTCTATACATCTGGCAAAAACACAACGGAAATTATTTTCATAATATTCACAATAGATGCTAGAGTTGCTCTAAAGGATTTTGTTTACATGATTTATATTTGTATACTTTAAAACTATATATGTAACTTATTTTCTATAGCATAAAATGTAGGTTAATAATCTTTTTAAATATTTATGTATGTATGTATGTATGTATGTATGTATTTATTTAGAGGGAGAGAGGAGGAGAGAGGATGGGGAAGAGAAAGAGGGAGACCAAGCAGGCTCCATGCTCACAGTAGAGTCCGACATGGAACTCAATCCCACCACTGGGAGACTATGACCTCAGCCAAAATCAAGAGTCACCGCTTAACCAGCTGAGCCACCCATGTACCTCAATAATAATTCACCTTAATTGAAACGGTATTGTGTACCTAATATACACTTAACATTTCACAGGTGTTATCATTAATACTTCCATCAATTTTATGCAACTTATATTATCATTTAATATTCTCATTTTTTATATTCTCATTTTTCAAATAAGGTTCAATTCATTAAATTCCCAGAATATGTATATGTTTCATTACTGGAGACAGGATTTAACACAGGCCCAACAACAAAGTCTATGTTCTTTCCATTACCCCATACTGCCTCCCTCATGATTAAGGCTGTGTGTTTACGTGTATGTGTGTGTGTATAAACAAATAACGCATTTAGGTAACTTCTATCAGATTGAGTGTTTGAAAGAATATTTCAAAGAAAGAAAGATATTGATCTGTGTTATATCCTGTTTATTTCACATGTGCATTAGAAATCCAGTGTAGTCTTACTACAGATCCATGAAAATAGCAGGTAGAATTATTGAAATTGTTTTGTGTTGATTGGTTAATTTTTTTGTATTTATTATAAATAAAACTTGGTTAATCAATCAGAATTGCTCACGACTGTAGACAATGGCTCTTTGTAACTGATTATATAATATACAAAATTTTGCATATCACTAAGCGTTTATGCTATTATCTATCAAGGATATGCATTGAGTGTGTATTCATATTTCTGGTCTCAGCATAAAGTTATCTATATATGCTTTCTTCCTGTTTTATCCTTTTAAGTTAGTTTTTAAATCACATTTTCTTACAATTGGATTTACTTATTAAAATTTTACTAAATTTTAGAAATTGCCTTCAGAACAAAATAAGAAATTCAAAAATAATGCTTTGATATTTCAGGATCAATGGATTGCGATTTGATGACAGCTATTCCCAATGAGAGTAAACATCCTAAACAATGTGAACATGAAAAACAAAAATTAACACAGACTCAGTGTTTTGACCACCATGTTGTTCATAAGTGTTAAGGCCGGATCATGGTGACTAAGGTCCAGCACACCAACACCTTCCTTCTCAGTTATTCTGATAGCCTCATTCCCGTCTCTTGGTGCTCACTGCAATCTCTAAGTATTATCCAATCTCGGGACTTTGGAATATGCTACCTTCTCTAACTGGGACATTCTTATCTTGGATATCCACATAGTTTGGTTTTTTTTACTTACTTCGGCTTCCTGCTCATGACCCCTTTTGATAGAGACTTTCTCTATTATAAACTAGCAAACCCTTTTCTTAACTGGCCCCAGGATTCTCTATTTCCTTCAGTCTGTTTTATTTTATCTATAACACATGTAACTAAAGGACATATTACGTATTTATGTTTTACTGTTTCACTGTCTGGTTCCCTCCATATTACAGCATGCTGCGAAGCAGGCATTCTACTACTTTTCACTACTGTATAGGCACCATCTATACTCATGTCTAGTTTATATGTGCAGAGCCATTATGCATTTTAATTAATTAATTATACCCTAATTTTTAAATTTCAACACGTGTACTTATTAACTTTTAGATTTTTCAATTCTCCCAAAATAAAGTGTTTTTGTAAATAATAGCTAATTGTGATATATGCAAAATATATCACAATTTAATATACACACTTGCACACAATGTGTTATTTTCTAAGCATTTGTGGTTTTCAAAGTAATCTTATTTTCCACATTTTTGAAAACTTGAATTAAATCTAGAGAATAAGATGTATGGATAGAAAGCAGGTTTTATCCCAAGTACATTTTTCTTTCAGATCACCTTAAAACAAATTGCTTTTTAAATTCTCTTTAAACTTACAAAGAACATCTTCCTAATTGCATCATTATTTTATTTTGGCATACTAATGAAATATTTATTTTAGTGCCTCTTGAGTAATTTTAACTTAATAGTGATTTATGTTAAATTAATTGTCTTAAAATATCTATTAATTTTTATACTTTAGACATAAATTAGCAATGGATATACTAATGATTTACATAAATGACACTTTGTTGATTTAGAGGAGAAAATTATGGATCATTTAGCTTTAAAGATAAAAATTTCTATTTTCCTCATAATTGTTATATAATTACTTTCATATTTGAGAAAAAATTTTGTCTCTGATCAATAATAATTTATCCTGTTGTTTTAACTTTAAGTTTTTAGATTTATATTGACAATGTATCCCATTTAGTCTGGCTTACTTTTCTATTCTGATATCAGAATGTTTGGACAAGAACAGAAGTTAAAAGGAAGTACAATCCAGATGACAGAATCCATGATATGAAAGAAGCATAGTACCCAACACAATTCTTAATGATATTGACCACTGCCAAAGTTTGCAAATCTCATAGCTGGGCTTCCATCCTCTGCTGAAACCTGGCAGTAAAGATACTAGATTCTGGTTTGATGATACTATAGTTCTAACACTTAGATAGAATTTATTGAGAATTATAACTGAAGCCCAGAGGCTGCGATTACTGAGAGGAAACTATACAACTAGGGAGTCTACTAGGAGCTGGTTCCACGTAGGTAGATTCAGCTACCATCAGAGATGCTGCTGCACACATAGAGGAACACACAGTCTTCCACTGCTTCTCTTCAGAGGTGAAATCTAGCTGGAGGTCAACTGACAAGGAAGCCTGGGAAATAGCCCTACTGCATCAGCCTCCTGTGCAATAAAGACTAGAGCAGAGGAACAGCAAAGAGAAAAAGGTCTTGGGATTGCAGGTCCAGGAGGGCACAGTCCATCTTTGTTTTCGCTCTGAGTGCATTCTTTCTTTCTTTTTTTGTATATTTGATTGTCTCAAAACACCTTCTTGCTTCTTCCTAGTATAAGACAGTGATCCCTCACATAAACAAAGGATCTTTCACTTTCTACCCAGTGATGTGGTGAAGACCCATGAACTAAATGTCAAGTCACACCCAATCAATACTCTTCAAAGTAACAAAGAAAAGACAGAAAAAAAAAAAGAATGTGCACATAGTTGCTACTCTACTCATATTTAAACCTGAATACACAGTTTCGCCTGATATTATTTCCTTTTTTTGCCACCCATATCATTTAGCCTTTATTCTCACTTTATATCTCAGTCCATTGTTTTGTCTTGCTTTTTTAATCTGGTAGTAAAACATTATTCATTAAATATCTGAATTAGTAGTGATTCTGCTTTTAGTATTTTGCTCTAACATTCCAGTCTCCTAAATTGTCTGAGTTCTAGATATTAACTTCCTTGCCAGTATTGTGTAGCAGCAACTAATTTTTTTCTTGATAAATGGCATATATTTTCTGACCAGCAGAGTATAGTGGAGCCTAGAATATCCCAATAGCAGTATCGACTCTCAGCTTAATAAGATCACTAATGTTCCACTGATGAAAATATCCTTGTTCAGAAGCTAAGAACTATAGAATATCAGAGCAAGGTTGTAGAAACAGGATGCCAAAATTCTCTAGTGGATTAATTTGTAAGACGCTAAGAGGCGTCATTTCCAACTATATCTTTGGTTCTCTGATCTATATAATCTGGCCTATGGTAGATTTGTAGATTAGATTTGTAACTGATTCAAAAAAAATTAGAGGACAGCTCATAAACCTTATGAGGTACTGGTTCCCATTTGGCACTATAACTGACTCCTCAGTTGGCCCATCAAATTTTATTAGGCCAGCTTCTTCTGTATTATGGTGTATGTGGTAGGCTGATCTGATTATCTAACTGCTGAGTGCCCAGCCTGCCAAGAGCAGAAGCCTAGAGTAAACTAAACACTCAACATGGAACCATTGTCCAGAAAGAACAGCAGACTGCAGGATAGTAGGTTGGTTACTTAGCATCTTCCCATCATTGAGAGGTGGTCTGCCATCACTATATCCTTACTTCACTGAGTATTTAATTTCAGAGTAATAAATATTAAAAAAAAACTGTTTGAAATCTATTTTGTAAAAATTAAAGAGATTAGGGGTTCCTGGGTGACTCCGTCAGTTGAGTGTCTGACTTCAGCTCAAGTCATGATCTCTCAGTTCATGACTTTGAGCCCCACATCAGGCTTGCTGCTGTCAACTCAGAGCCCACTTCAGATCTTCTGTCCCCCTCTCTCTCTGCCTCCCATCTGCTCATTTTCTCTCTCTCTCACTCAAAAGTAAGCATTTAGAGAAAAATTAAAATAAAATAAAGTCAGAAAAATTATATCGATTACAACAAATAAAGCTAAATTGTTTCATTATAAAACTTGCCAGAATGGAAAAATTCTACCTACATTTTTTCCAATTTAAAAAAAAAATAGCTTTTGGCAGAACACAATGTTAAACAATACACAATAGCACTTATAATTGTACTCAATCTCTCTCATCCAGAGATAACGTTTATCTTGGTTTCTATATACTTGATGTTTTCTTCACATATTTCCTTTAAACAAAACCTTATCAATCATGAATTCATTTTAAAAATATGATGCACATACATATAATTCTCAGTAGTTACAGACTGTTATTAAATTGTTTAAGTCAAAAATTAAATGAAAATGACTTATGAATTTCAAGCAGTCCACCACCTTAACAAAATCTCTAAGAAATAGATAATGATATTTGAAACAAATGAAGTGTTTTATAGCCCTACAATGAACTATAATGAAAACAACAGTAACAAGGTGATATTAATTAATATTTGGCTCAGATGTTGACTTTAATCAAACAGTCAACTTAATTTTCAAATATCATTTTCTGCTAAAGATTTTCAGACAAACTTCCTCTATCTTTTCATTATTTCTAATGAAAATACTTTTTTTCTGCCCAGTATTTTACATTATTTTAGTGAATTAAGTTCCTGTCATGTTTTCTGCACTTGATATATTTTTTTTACAAAGAATATAATTTATAACATCAAAAAGTATCAGCACATATTACACATAGTCTTCTACTCATTGTTTGTTATAACTAAAATTAAGTGTAAGCATTTATAAATCTAGTTTTTTGTCTAAAGAAAGAGCTAATGTCTTTCAAATAGTCATGCTTAAATATAAACTTACAAGCAGGATGTGAGAATTATCATTCTCTAGAGGAACAGAACTAATAGCGTGTGTGTTTGTGTGTACATATCTGTATCTCTGTATATCTATATGTAGTGTAGATGTCTATCTATTTCTCTCTCTCTCTCTCTCTCTCTCTCTCTCTCTAGATTGAGAGAGTCAGGGTGAAAGAGTGAGAGAGAGAGAATGTGTGTATGTGAGAGATATTGATTGGTTGATTGATTGATTATAAGGACTTGGTTCATCTGATTGTGGAGGCTGGCAAGTCCAAAATGTGCAAGGTAGGCCTACAGGCTAGAGACCAAGGAAACAGTTGATGTCGCAGCTCAAACCCAAAATCAGTCTGCTAGCAGAATTCTTTC
This sequence comes from Paguma larvata, assembly GCA_030068075.1. Classification (NCBI taxonomy): domain Eukaryota; kingdom Metazoa; phylum Chordata; class Mammalia; order Carnivora; family Viverridae; genus Paguma; species Paguma larvata. The sequence continues at coordinate 60,046,766 of CM057829.1, read as the reverse complement.
TTCTTCTAGAGAGTTCTTTCTTTCTCTTTTTCTTAAGGGTTTCAACTGATTGGATGAGGCTCACACATATTATGGAAGATTATCTGCTTTTCTCAAAATTTATTGAATTAAATGTGAACATCCTTTACAGCAATATGAAACATATTTGATTAAATATAAGGGTTCCATTGGCTAGGAAGGTTGACACATAAAATTAACCATCACAAAGGGATAAAAAAAAAAGATGGTTTTTGAAACTATAAGATACTTCTATTTCTCTTGATTATTTTATACACTCTTTTTTCTTTTTTAAATTAAGTTTATTTATTTTTGAGAGAGAGAAAGAGAGAGAGGAAGCAGTAGAAGGGAAGAGAAAGAGGGAGAGAGAGAATCCCAAACAGGTTCCACGCTGTTAACACATAGCCAAAGAGAACCATAGAAGAGCCTTTTTGTTTGTTTGTTTGTTTGTTTTTGAGAATTAAAAGGGACTGATGTCATAGTGAACTTCATAGGGAAATACTAAATGAAAGATGAGGTGAATACCATTCATGAATACAATACCTTAGAACAGACTGGATAAGAATGACAATGGTAGAAAGCATATATGTGACTATAGTAGTTTTTCATTTAAATAGTGCATGAATGGACCTTATAATTTATAACATTTTGTCAAAAGAACTAAAGGAGATTTGTCAGCTTCAGAAGGAAAATATGGCTAAAATATTACTGTCATATGTTTCTACAATTTACTTTTTTTCAATTTTTATAACTTTGCAGAAATTTCATTGTGATCTTATTAATATTTTATTTTTCTTGGTTGCTTATGTGACACAAGAGATGCATACACTTACTAGTCTAAATTTAGCTAACATTTAGTTAGGTGGATTCAGTTTATTTTGACAAAAGTATTTTCACAATTTTTTTATGTTAATCAGTTAATAATTCCAGCTTTATGATTTTTACACCATCATGGTAATATGTTGTATTTCTAATTGACACAATGGATCTGGCATAAAGCAGGGTTAATTTAAAGCACAAAATTATCAAATTATAGGCATATATATTGCATGATATAATCCTCTTTATTTAATATTAAAATAATTATTAAGTTCCTACCTGTTTCTCTTTCTAGAAATATTAGGTGAGAAATCTAATAAAATGATAAAATGTAATTCTAGGTGTACCAAAAAAAATCAATCTCCTATGGTGAGGATTCACACAAGCAACTAACATTTAAAAGCTTAAAAGAAGTCTGGACTTTGGTGTTATTACATTGGTGATTGTTTTGAAACTAATTTTCACTGCATTTCATTTTTGTTAATTGGGATTAAATTTACATACAGTGAAATGAGTATATCTTAAGAATATCATTTGTTTAGTTTTTATGTTTGTACATACCCAATAACCAATAACCTGAGCAACATATCAAAATTTTTTATCTTTCAGAGTATTTCCCTCTGACCCTTCCTTGTCTCCCTTGTTTATCTCCATAGGAAACCAATCTTCTATTTCCATCACCATAAATTTGTTTTATGCTTTATCTTCATATAAGTGGAATTATTCATTATGCTTTTGAGATTCACCTACATTGTTGTGAATGTCAGTAGTTAATTCTTTGCATCTTGCTCAGTAGTAATCCATTAGTTGAAATACCACATGTGTTCTTCAATTATCCAGTTAATGAACAAATTTGTCAGTTATCTGGGTGAGTTGTTTGAATTTTGATCTCCAATGAAGCTAATATAAATATTGTTTTTTAAATATTTTTGGTCTGAAAATAATTTTTCATATCTCCTGTACGAACACTTAAGAGTGGACCTGAATAAAAATGTACATGCATGTTTAATTTTATAAAAAAGTGTTTATAGTTTTCCAAGGTGTATAATTTTATATCCCTCCAGCAAAGAATGAAAGTTCCAGCCATTCTACATCCTCACCAACATTTGATTTTGCCAATGATTTTACTATTGTAATTTAAGCAATTGTCAAATTGTCAAATTTAATTTGACATCTAAAATTACAGACAAGTAATACTGTTGAGCAATGTTCATATTCCAAATGATGACTGTGGAGTTGCTCAAAGTTTTAATTTTAATGAAGCCTAAATAACATTCTCCCCTCCCCCTTGTCTAGAAATATTTGCTTACTTCAATGTTGTGACTATATTTTTTTATGTTTCCTTAATTTTTGGGGTTAATTTGTTTTATATGAGTGTTGATACATTTATCAGTTATTTCTGCACTTTTGCTGAACATACTTTCTTGTTGTATTGAACTGTCTTGGTGCCTATTTTAAAAAATGAACTCATGCTGTATGTGTGGGCTGATCTCTGCACTCTCTATTCTGTTTCATTGATCATTATTTGGTTCTTCCATCAGTTCTACATTCTTCTGAATTACTATAGCTTCATACTAAGCTTCAAAAGCAGTTGGTGATAGTTTACTTTTTCTATTTTTATTCATTTACATAAATTTATAGAAAACATTTAATTTTGACTCTTCTACTACTTTGTATTTCCATGTTAATTTACATGTATGTAAATCAATTACCCACAATTTCCTATCCCCAAAAGTCTGTTACATATTTGATTTGGATTATATTCAGTCTATGGGTGAGAGAAGAATTAACATCTTCCCAAAGACTATGAAAAATATTCTTCCAATCAATCCACATAAAATATATTTGTGAAGGACTTCTTTAATTTGTTTCAACTTTTTTTTATAGTTTTTGCTTTAACAATTTTGCACATTTTCCATTATTCATAAGTGTTTAATGTTCTAAACATTTAAATATTTACATGCTGTTTTATATATTGAAGTAAAGATTTTGGGTACAAAATACTTCTATCCCTGGAAGAGGAAAATCGATGAAAACTGTAGAGCTTTATTAAAAATGGTAGTCTTAGTACTAAAAACCAGATACATTTCATTATTCCTGAAATGTTAAAGGTCATAACCTATATAAAAAGAACTTGCTATACACAAAATTTCTTCATCCCATTGTTCTAACTAATGCCACACGATGGCATGTATTGTGGAAGATTGAACACTGGGTATTATGTGACCAAGGATGATACAAATAACTTTAGCAATACAATTAGCTGTTATTGTTAATATTGTGTGCGTGCAAGCGCAAGCATGCGTGTGCAAATTAAATGACAAGTAGAGGAAACAATACTAGAAATGAGTTGGGGTTAATACTAGTGGGTATCTACCTGTGAATACAGAAGTGAAGGTCATTCATGTGCAAATAGATATTGAATACTCAGATCGATCTACATTCTGCTTTTATTATAGTGAAAAGGTGATCATCAGTAAATGCTACCTGACCTTGATTTATTATTCACGAAAACAGTAAAATTGAGATTTTGGTCAAGTGTCTTGTCTGTGGGTACGCAACTTTTCAGGATGTGGTGTGATATTTAATGAAAATTATTTATTTTGATACTATTTTTCTACACTGAAGTTAGGTAGTTACTAAAGGGAAGCTACTCTCACGAGTCTTGGCATTTTCTGTTGTTTTTATTTTTGTTCTCTATACTGGTGATTACATATGATTAGATTTCATGATGATGATAAAGTCAATAAAGATAAAATGTTCATTTTCAACCTGATTACTTAACCAAAATAGTTGAGTGACATATATTATATTTCATATACTCAGATTCTTTTTCCTCAGGTATAAATCTAAGAATTTTTAATACTAAAAATGATATTGCAGTGTATCTTGGAATGCCAAACTAATACAGATGACATAATCATTGAGAATTTGGTACTTCTTAAATTCTTGAGATTTCCTCATGATTTGGAAAGCAGATCATAAATATCATTGGCAAATTTAATAATTACATCCATAAGATAAAAACCATTATTCAGAGCTTTATTTAATCAAAAGTATTCATTGAATTGCCACTACCAAAACATATTCAATATTCTACACTTGAAAATGACCACACACCTACCAAAGCACTGAAATACTCTGTGTAGTAGTAGAAATTAATAATACTAAATAGTTTGGCTCACCTTTTCAAAATTCTAGCTGAAGCCATAAGGCAAATGTTTCAATACCTCTATATAAGACACCCTGAGCATATAAAAGCACAAGTATTTGAGTATATAATCATATTTTATAGAAAACAAAAAAACAGAAATCTGAAGAATATTTACCAGTTAGATATATGGAAAACCAAAAATGTTTATATGATCCAGATTAGGGTTAGTATTATTTCAAGTAGTACTTGTGTTTGTGATATTATTTCATAATCAAAGTATATTGGTTAGTTTATTTGCAAGAAGCCCTATTTTGACATTGCTGCATTAAACTATAACCTGTTTAGAATTTTATTACCATATTTTCAAATTTCTATTTATTTAAATATTTGTCATGGACATTTTTATTTACTTATTACAAATCTTTGTAGAAAATATTGTTTGCTAAAATATAACTCATTATATAGGACCATATTAATTTCATTTGGCTACCTCACATGTATGTAAGTGACTTGACTTTGTAGACAGGAAAAAGGCTTTTTATGTGTGTGTTATAAAGTTATCCTTACATGCCTTTTTTGGGAACAAAAATTTTGTGACTCTAACAGATTCATTTCCAAGAAGCAATACAATGTGTTTTCCTTGACAAGTGAGAAATCTCTTCATAATTTTTGGGTTCATGTTCAATCCAAATAACTTAAATTGCCTGACAAAATCATCAAACACTTCCTGCTATTCCAAATGAAGGATAATTATAAGTTAGAATATTCTAATTTATTGTATGTAATGAGTAAGCAAAGAAACCTAGTAAGGGTCAAACCAGATGAATGTTTTAAGCCATTCGTCAACAATGTAGATATAAAGAGCTTGGAAAAGATTACCAACATTAACTCCCTCATCCATTGAATCTATTGATAGTTCTTTTCATTTTCAACTGTTATATTTTATTTTTATAATTTAAACACTGTAATATTTTTAATTTACATGAGATTTGTAGCCTGCCTCTGTGTCAAATCCCTAATAGACTTTGAAAGTTGCAGACATTTTGGAAAATACCAGAGAATAACATCTAGTAAAAAATTCATTATAAGATGAAGATGAAGTAGACATAAGCAGATTTATAAGTTGAGAGAAATGGTCATTAAAAGCAGAGGATGGGAGGTTGCTGAAGATAAAGATAAGAGGGATATGTATCGGAACAGTCCTCTTAAATTAGAGTTCACCACAGATGAAGATGGAATGCACTTATTTTTGAGGAATTTTCTTGTTTATTTAATATTCTATGATTTTTTGTTATTGTTGTGTTTTTTTTAACACTTTTATTTATTATTGATTGACAGAGAGAGACAGAGTATGAGCATGGGAGGTGAAGACAGAGGGGGAGACATAGAATCTGAAGGAGGCTCCAGGCTCTGAGCTGTCAATGCAGAGCCCAATGTGGGGCTCAAACTCACAAACTGCAAGATCATGACCTCAGCCCAAGTTGGATGCTTAACCAACAGAGCCAATCAGGCACCCTGTGTTTTTGTTGTTGTTGTTGTTGTTTGCTTGTTTGTTTTTGTTTGTTTATTTTATTTGAGAGAGAGAGAGAGAGAGAGAGAGAGAGCGAGCATGCGAGTGGGGAAGAGAAGCAGAAAGGAAAATTCTCAAGCAGGTTCCACGCTCAGCTCGGAGCTTGACATGGGGCTGGATCCCATGTCCTGGGATCATAACTTGAGCCAAAATCAAGAGTCAGATGCTCAACCGACTGTGATCAAAAGTGATTGAACAAAGCAAGATAAACAGGCAGAGCTATAGGCCCAGGGAGATTAGAGATTATTGTGATTTCGTTTGTCAGTTATCAAAACACAGTCATGCAGTTGGTAATGTTTACCTCTAAAACACCAGTTAATACCATCAAATGATAGTGTTTAGTTGCACAAAGCAGGATTTTGGTGTAATTAATTTTTTATTTGGAACCACTATAGGCAAGTGAGTTGTGAAGGAGTCAGAATTTAAGCATATAGTTAATTAAGTCATTAAGATAATTAAAATCAGATTTTGAAATGACAGAATTTATTATTAAAACAATTCATGCAACTTACCAAAATATCTACTGACATTCTGATCTCATAATGTATGTACATAATGTTTTTATATTTCATGACCAAAAAGAATCCTACCAGAATTTTAATCCCTGCAGAGAAAGAAATATGTTCTTATATCCTCATACTTATTACAAACATACAGTACAAGGCTGAGCACATGGAAACTACTAAAAAATAAAGGAATGATGGGGCACTTGGGTGGCTCAGTTGGTTAAATGTTCATGTCTTGATTTCAGCTCAGGTCATTATCTCACGGTTTCAGGCCCTGAGATGGCTTTGCATCCACAGTGCAGAGGCTGTTTGGGAGTCTCTCTCTCCCTCTCTCTGTCCCTCCCCCTCCTCTCTATCTTAAAATAAATAAAGTTAAAAAAATTTTAAATATAAAATAATAAATAAAATAATGAGAACTCACATTATGGTCCTTCTTTGTCACTCTTGATACACATCTGCACCATTAAAATTAATAATAATGATAGAAATAACTATTTTTCAAAATCTCAGTTATTTTAGTAATTTGAAAATCTCCTCCTCAGTTATTTTATCCCTAAAATATGAGATGTGGGAAAGATTCCAAAGAGAAGACTTGTATGTGTATGTATTTTCCTATACCTGTTACTGAACCTAGTTTAATTATCTTTTCAAAGTAGCCTTTGACTCTTACTCAGACAATCTTGCCACCTTTGATAAATTATTACCACTTAGGATCTCTGCATTTCTGCAAAGCATGATTTCACTACTCCAATTAAACTTTTAGAGCTGCTGTTCTCTGCTGGAAATCAACCAAGTTGATAATATTTTGGTAAAACCAAGACAGAGAAAGGATTAGGATGACCATGTATCATGGGAGAAAATATGCAAGAAGACAGGGCTTATCCGAAACTCCACTGTGCTAGTGAAACAAAAGTCCAACTGTGATGGTAATTCAGAAAATCAGAGATTAGAAAGGAGATTAGAAAATGACTATAAGTTTTTATTAACATCTTGAAAAATTCTCAGTAATGTTGTGAACTGTGACGATGCGCTGGAGGACAGGAAATCTGATTCCAGTCACTTTGGCATCTTATGGTTGAGCTATTTCACAATCGGCATAGCTGATGACTGTGCCTGATGTCTAGTGGACTTTGCCTGGTACATACTAGCTTTTCAGTTAATTGTACAGCAAGGATGTATGATGTAATTGCATCAATGACAGTGCCTCGTATGTGCCAGCATTGTTCCTGAGGATAGAGTTATAAATATCAATAAGATATTATTTACTTTAAAAAAGGGCACAGACTGCACAGTTTTCTAAGTCTCTGACCTGATGCAGATCCCCAACATGGCTAACATGGAATCTCTAGAATCATAGAAATATCAGACACTGTAACTTATCTCTGCATTTAGAATTTCTAGATAATTTAAGTGGAGAACATTTAAATAATTTATTATGCATTAATTATGTTATACGTTAGCTATCTTCGAACATCCAAATGTTCCTCATTAAAAGACATACTACTAGAAATAATAATTAGAAAGGAGAAGGGTTTCTATTGCTGAAGATAAGGAAACAATTCTTCAAATGTTGAATTTAATATCTATCTCCAAATATATAGCAGACTAGTTAATTTATACTTTGAAATGCAAAACTGAACTTAATGGTATCTCGTTGATAAGAGCTACTAAGTAGGGGTTTGACAGTGAAATAAAATAAATGGCATTAGAAAATGTCCAAAGTGAAAATACCAGAATAATTAATAAAAGTGAATAATTTAAAAATCCATGTGTTTTTCGATGTAAAACATACAGAGATATTTATGGTGTTAATATTTAGCATCATTATGGCAAGAAGAAATTTAGTAAAATGTAACTCTGTTTTATGAGGTAGCATTACTGCAGGCCACAGCTACTGCAGACGTATTCTACAGGAGCTGTGGGAATGCTGTTGGGTAGCTTCATGTCTTTAATATTAAAAACATTCACTTGTGTGTATTTTCTTGTTCTCATCAGTAGAGAGAACTTCTCTGGTATCATTATTGCCCAAAAGCCTTTTTTCTATCTTTGTAATTTCGAGCCTATATGTAACTAGAGGATTTACCCATTCTTAATGTCACCTATGACCTTTATGTAGATGATTCTCCCGTCAATATTTCCAGACTTTTCCTATCTCCCAAGAAACAGCCATAAAAATCTAGCTTTTTTTTTTTTTTTAATCAAGACCATGGAGTCTGTAAACATTTTCTCTAGCCACTGTACTTAACTACCATCTATATGTGGATGACTCCCAAATTCTGTCTCCAGCTTTTTCCAAATTCTGATCGGCAAATATGAATATCTAACAACCAGAAACAGCTCAACTAACATCTTGAAAATCAAACCCCTGATTTGCTCCACAAACGTTCTACTCTCTGCTCTAGGTCATTTAGCTGAAGGGCAGTTCCACCTTTTCAGTGACTCAAGATTTAAATCCTAGAATCACCGTTGCATTTCTGTAACTCTACAACCCACATCCAATTATTTAGTGAATTCTGTAGTCTTACCCTCAGAATATATTAAAAATAAAACCAGATTTTCACTTCCACCACTGCTAACACCATGGCCCAAGCTTCATCTTCACTATTACCTAGTTTATTATAATAATTTCCAGAATTATCTCTTTATCTACTTTTATTTCTTTTATTCTATTCTTACAACACCAGTCCTTTTAAAATGCAAGTTAGATCATGTCATTTTTTGTTAAAAATCCTTCAACTGCTTCACAGCTGACTTAGGTGGAATTCCTGTTCTCTGTTACCTTTCTGACTTTCCTTCACACCCCTCATTTCTAATCCCCAGTTACAGTGGTTTCCTTGGTATCCATCAAAATCTGTAATCATTTTATCCACAAAAGCTTTGCACCTACTCTTTTCTTTAACTGTAACATTCTTTCCTGACTTTTTTCAGGTCTTGGCCCAAATCATCTTATCAGAGGTATCTTTCCTAATCAGTTTATTTAAAATATCGGTGTATTTAAAATGGCACTATCTCTTAGAAGGTTCTTACTCTATTTGGATTTACTCTATAGCTCATATAGCCAGTCGACACAGATGGAGTTCTTTCTACCATTTCCTCCCCCAGGAATATAATCTCCAGGAGGACAAAGTCTTTGTTCTGTTCACTAATGTATCATTACCAGCTAGCACAGAGACTTGTATATTGCAGAAGCGTAATAAATGTCTCATGAATAAATTATGAATAACAATTTTAACAACAAATTACCTGTGAGCATATATAAGAATGGCTGCTGAGGGGTGCCTGAGTGCTCAGTAGGTTAAGTGTCGGACTTTTGATTTTGGCTCAGGTCATGATTTCAGAGTTCGTGACATCCAGTCCCACGTCAGGCTTTGCGCTGTCAGCAAGGAGCCTGCTTGGAATTCTCTTTCTCCCTGTCTCTGCTTCTCCCCAGCTTGTGCTATCTCTCTCTCTCTCTCAAAATAAATTAATTAATGAACTTAAAAACAAAAAGAATGACTGCTGATTTTAGGTATTTTTAATAATATGTTTTAGTTTCCATCTCACATTCATTCATTCTATGAAAAATGTGTCATTTTCTTTGATTCTCTTATCAAAGATTTCCTGATTACCCTTGTTAGGTATAATCTAGTAATTTTTGGTTTATTCCTGAGCTTAAACCTCTATATCCAGTCAGTTTCCCAGTGTTCTCAGGATTTAAGGCATACAATAATTTTGGTGGAATTTGCAACAGTAACATTCTTTAAATGCTTGTATTAACACGATTCCAATAATCATATTTGTTCTTATTCATTCTGTTTTCTACATAGCCAAGGTGAATGAAGTAAGAGTCTTTATGTATTAACCATAATGAAGGAAAATATGAACCAAGCTCTCTTATTAAATACATTGGTTTAGGGAACCTGGGTGACTCAGTTAGTTAAGTGTCTGACTCTTAACTTCAGCTCAGGTCATGATCTCATGGTTCCTGGGTTCAAGCTCCCTGTCTGTCTCTGCATTGATAGTGCATAGCCTACTTGGGATTCTCTCTCCTCCTATCTCTCTGCCCTGCTCCCACTCAGTCTTTCTCAAAATAAATAAAACTTAAAAAACTACATTGGCTTATCATTGGATATAAATATTACTTTTATGTTTAAAAATATATTTATAAAAATATATAATAAACACAAATATATTTATGTAAAATATAATAAAACAAAATCAAATTTATAAAAATACATATAAATAAAAATATAAATATAAAAATTAAAAAGATATTTCTGAGTAGATTTTGAAGAGTTAAAATATCGTGTAGGCAATTTTATTCACTTATTATCTTACAGTCCAGAACCCTCAATATTTAATATAGGAGGGAGGAAATACAGAAATAGCCTAGGCATTCACTGTCAATTCAATTTAGAAGCAAAGGATCAATTACAAGAGAAACATAAATTATTGTTTCTTCACATTGTGCATTTTAAATAGGTGCTTGAATCCAGCCTGTATAACCTCCCATTTGGAGCAAGGAAATATTTAAAAATACTCCAAAATGAGTCACTCAGATTTTGCATTGCATTGTCAGTTATAGATAATTCACTATGGCAGAGCACTAATCATTAACAAGTATTTTTTTTTTTTTTTTGGGTTTCTATCAGGTACCAAGATTTGTTCTAAGTTGTGTAGTTTTAGCTGTAAATGAGACCATGGAGAGGACTGTATCTTGAAACTCACATAATATTAAGAAAAGACAAACATTAAGCACAAAACAAGAAATAAGATAATTTTAGACCATTGCTGTGAGATGATAGGGAGAACCATGAGCTAACTTTAGAACAGTTGTTAAGGACAGAGCTGTCTGAGAGGTGACTTATGAGCTGAGAACAAAGAAGATGGAATGAGCCAGGAGAAATTTGGAAGAAGAGAGTTCCGGTCAATGTGAAAAGAAGGTACAAATATTCAGTATGTTCAAGCAACAAGAGAAATGTCCAGTGTGCCTTGAGCAAAGTGGGAGTGAAAAGAGAGTTTTCTAAGTGGTGACTTGAGTTGGAGATAGAACATGGCCGGATCCGGCGCTGTGCAGGGCCTCTATCGGAGACAGAGGCAAGAATCAAACACTGGTGATATTTATCTTGTCCTTATGGCTACTTTGTTTATCCTGGCTTTTTACATTGATTTGATTTATTTATTTATTTATTTATTTTTTTAAGGAAGACAATGAGGACAAGGATGGGGATGAGTAAGATGAGGTCAGGAGCTGGAGGAGGAGGAGGAGGAGAAGGGGGAGGAAGACACTGCCCAGGGCCAGACCCAGGAGGAACCCTAGGCATTACACCAGCACATCTGGGACTGCACTGAAGCCAAGAACTCCTGCCACAGAGGAAGCCATGACAAATAAGGTCTCTATGAGACTGGAGAACTTTCAGTTTTTTCCAGGCAGGTTCTGATTTGGGGTGGATTTTGGTTTTGGCCTCTCTCCTCCTTTTATTTTTAAACTAGTGCTTTGTCTCTGATTCTCCTTTAGCCCTCAGCCCTCATTTTTCTTGACTGACATCTTTGCCTTCTTGTCTCTCCCGATCCCTTAGTTCCTCTCCAACCTGTGGGCACAGGGGTGTGAAAGAGAAGTCCCAGGCCCGAGATTCCAACTGCTCTCCTTCCTGGATCCCAGAAGAAGGCAGGAAAAGAAGGTGGCCTTCCTCTGAGGCCATCATTGTCTAAATTATTATCAATTTTGATTAACAAATTTCTGCCTGAGGTAAGTACTCACTGGCCTTACCCTAGTCTTAGCCCTGCTACATCCTCGTTAATATTCAAAACTATATTCAGGGGCACTTGGCTGGCTCAGTTGGTAGAGCAAGTGACTCTTGATCTTTGGTTTGTGAGAACAAACCTCATGCTGGGTGTAGAGATTACTTTAAAAATAAAATCTTAACAACAAGAACCACCACCACCGCAACAACAAAACAAAACTATGTTCAAATGTCACCTTAATGTGCTCTTTCCCAAGAAGCCATGTAGGTGGTGCATAATCATCTTCTTTCCTCTGCTTTCTGAATCAGTTCTGGTAGATCTACTAATTAGTATTTGAACTACATCTCTAGGAAATGACATTTTATTTACATTATCTAATTTGGGATTTTCCGTGTTGCTGTGGTTGTTGTTGTTATTCAGAATGGAGATCTCAGAAAATTATAATCATTATATCTCTATTTAGTCAAATGCAACTTCAAAATTTTCTGAGATATATTATGGGCCAGTAGGGCTAAATTTAAATTTTGGGGAAATGGAAGCTTTTATAATTTAGGGGCCAACTTTAAGGAAAAAAATAAAATTACAAACATATGATCTGCTGTGAAAGTAAATATTTATTTATGATTAAAAAACAAAAACAAAAGCAAAAAAAAAAACAATCCACAACTAACTTTATTAACTGAGCATTAGAGATATAGATCTCTTTCTTCTGAAATTTCTTTAGGCTGTTTTTCAGAAATCTCACCAAGTAATGCTTCCTGATTACCACCTGTCTTCACCTCTCCACCTAGAATAATCTACAATCTCTAGTAATTTCAGGGCCACCAGGGGCTTGTAGAAGTGTAGTCTCTGAAGCTTAAAGGTTATTAATTAGTTTAATGGTAAATCCATTTCAACATCTAAAACAGGGTTCCAGCAAGAAACCAGTGAAGATGATTCAATATTACATGCCGGGGGGGTGGGGGTGGGGGACAGAGCTAAAAGCCCAAGAAGGGATGCAAGGCACTCAGGTATTGGAAACAAGAAGTCCTCACCATCACCACACTTACGTGAGAGAAGGACAAAGTTCAACAGATGTTCAAAAGTACTGGAGCCTAATGAGGCCAAGTGGAGAGGGGAACCGTTCCCTGATCCCAGGCCCTGTCTTTTGTGGGATGAACCCAAGAGAAAGTAGGGCAAGGGAGCCTGGATGATAGAGATTCCTGTCCTGCCTAAATAAGCGCAGAGTGAAGAATGGATCTGGGGGGACAAACTGAGAACATCTAGCCCATGTGTTGTTTGACTTGTTTTCACTTCTACTAAGATTGATTATTCTTGGGGCACTGGGCGGTTCAGTCAGTTGAATATCCAAATCTTGATTTCTGCTCAGGTCGTGATCTCACAGTCTGTGAGTTTGAGCCAGCATTGGGCTCTGTGCTGACAGTGCAGAGACTGCTTGAGATTCTGTCCCTCTTTCTCTCTCTCCCCCTCCCACCTGAGGGGGAGGAAGATTGATTAGTCTTTGTATTACTGGAATCATTGCCTGGGGCATTTTTCCTCTTATCTGGCAATAGTCTGACAATAAGAAGTGACTTAAGAGTAAATTTTATGGGGGTGCCTGGGTGGTTCAGTCGGCTGAGCGTCAGACTTCACCTCAGGTCATGATCTCGCAGTCTGTGAGTTCGAGCCCCCTCTGGCTCTGTGCTGACAGCTCAGAGCCTGGAGCCTGCTTCACAGCCTGTGTCTCCTTCTCTCTCTGCCCTTCCCCACTCATGCTCTGTCTCTCTCTGTCTCAAAAATAAATAAACATTAAAAAAATTAAAGAAAAAGAAAAAAAAAGAGAGTAAATTTTATGAAAGAACCCAAAAACATTGAGGCAAATGTCCTGGCTTGATGAAGAAAAAAGTTTGTGTGGGCTTCTCTAAAGATAACACAGAAGAGATATAATTAGAAAATAATAAAATTTAAAGAATTAAAGTACTTTTTAAATATAAACCACATTATTTTTATGGGCAACCAATATAACAACTCACTTCTTCTGTGGCTTTTTAAGAATTTTAGTTCTTAAACTCTTTTTATAAAAATGTTTATTTATTTATTTTAAGAGGAAGCAGGAGCGAGGGAGGGCAGAGAGGGGGGAGAGAGAGAATCCCAAGCAGACTCCATACTATCAGCACAAAGGTCAATGCAGGGATCCATCTCACCAACCATGAGATCATGACCTGAGCTGAAATCAAGAGTTGGGTGCTCAACCGAGCCACCCACACACCCCTAGTTCTTCATTTCCTGTTTTCTCTGATTCAATGTAGAAATCCTCTGCTTCATGAAAGTTTATTGTTTTGTGAAGTTTATCACTGATGTATAATGCTGGATTATAGCTATAGGAGTCATTTAGAGGTGGGTACTTAGTAGTTTCAATTATTTGAATTTACTCATGAAACATCTAATTTGATCACTAGCTTAAACACCTTTTTTACTTTTGATAGAGGTGTAACCCTATTACGTAAAAGAATGTAATTTTTTATTAATCATTTGAAAATATCTTCCTAAAAACAGAGCACTGAGTCCATACCTTCATCAAAGTTTAAGTTATAAAAAACAAGCACAATTATTTAAAAAAATAAGATTTCTAAAAGATGAGATTAAATATTCTACATTATTGAATTGAACAGAGATCACTGGATGTACAGGAAGGCCAATTAATAATTAGGGTAAGGATTTATAAGTAGAAATATGTAATGTGATAGTTCCTGCTCCTTTGTCTACTTCAAATTGTCAGAGAATATTTTGGTATCTACTCTCAGTTTTAAGGTTGACAAAAGTTAAAGTAGTCAGTTAAAGGGCCTTGATTGTACCAAAATGATCATTTGGAGGGGCATGACTCAGTTTTGGAGAGGGCTAAGTCCAAATTTGAAGAAGAGTATGAAATATTCATAAAGAAGTACACCTGGGAAAATCTGAGATTTAATACAATTCTTTAAAACTGGGAAATACAGACACACACTCACACACACACACACACACACACACACACACACACATACTCTTTACATACCCTTAGTAAATAAGTTAGTAAGCATCAAGAAACATTTGAATTTAAGAATTTAGTAGTAGAATATATGTTGACCCTTTTGGCTGAGTGATGGGCAGATGGGGAGGGAGGAATGCTGGTTCCGTGAATCTCAACCCATGAATCTCAACCCATGAAAATAAACATAAGAGAGAGCCAGCTAGCTGTTCACCAAAATTTGTTTCTACCTGGTTACATAACTTTAACTGTTTCCGATTCTAGCATGTGGCCTATGAATGAGAGTAGAAGTGAAGTACATGTTTGGACAAGACTTCTAAGAACGAGTGTTACCTCAGCTAAGACCACATTCTTTTCAGCTGAACAGCTGTGGAAGACAAGGTGGCCAAAGGAATGGCAAAGATGTAGGATGGGAAAATAAATAGATTTGGTCCTTGACTCACTACATGGAAGAGAACCACCTACCAACAATGTCCACCATTATCTATCACCTAAGTGAGAAATAAAATTGAATCATACACAAATCATTTTTTACTGTATGGTTCTTTAATTTATCCTAATACAGATGTAAACCTAAATAATTCAAAACCAATTTAAATTACTTAGGAATGGTCAAAAAATTTGTAGGTGAGATAATCCAATGAAGCCTTTTGGATATTGTTTAATTCAACTTTCTATATTCCCCTTCACTGTGATTCAGTTAGAAATACATAAATTTAAATGATTATTTTTTCTCTAAGGTGACATCTTTAAAAAGTATATTTTTACAAAATACCTTAAGACATTTGGGAAACCAGGGCGGGGGGGAAGTATGTTAATAACTCTAGGAAAACACTTTCATCACATTCAGCCATATGAGAAATTGTTCTTCACACTCTACATATAAATTTATGATTTGTAAATAATGAAGCTAAGAGCCCTCGTGAAATAACATGAAAACAAACTCATTCATTTAAGTGAAGGATTTTGTTTACAAGAAGTACATTATCAAAGATGCATTATCATTGCTCATGTTGGTTAGCTAAGGTTCAGTTAACTGAAATAAATAATCTTTGTTATCAAAAGAAAAGTGAAAGATATCAGTTGTAGCTGACAGGGAAGAAATTGACTTAGCAGTGTTGGAACTTTTTGTGAAGACTCATAACAGTTATAATAGAGCATTGCAAAATAAGGCTCAAACATAATTGTCTCTATTTTATTCAAGCTCCTCGTTGGGAATTACAAGCAAAATAACTAAAGTTAAAGAAAAATGTGGAAAAAATTTGACAGTAAAGTATGAATTTCAAATCACAGTTTTAATAAAAAAGGGTCTAGACTAAATACAAAATTAACTTAATCTAGAAATTGATATAGATAATTTTCCTAATATCAATTAAAAGTATGTCGCAGGCCAGAAGTCTTTTCTAAATTAGCCCTATAATGACAAGAAAACTATAAAAGTATAGTTAATCCAAAATTTCTCCTGTACATTTAGATACATTTCTGTATTTTCATAAAGTAAATCTGGTAGTTGAGATTTTATAATACTCAAATAATAAAAATTCCTATTAAGCAGTCATTTCTTTTTAAACAAAATATTACAGTCAATTGGATTTATTTATACTGACTGAATTAACTGGATTGATTTTGTGCGCAGGTGGGCTGTAGATTTAACCATGGAGTCAAGGTAGAGTCACATGCACTGTAACTTACAAATGTGTGTACTTTCAAATGTCTTATGTGACTTTGTTTCTGATATACAATAATGTAACCAGACGAAGACATATAAGTATGATTTTATTCAATGAAGTGAAATGAAAAGATTTTCAGTGAAAACCTGCAAGTCAATATAAAAGTAGCAACTCTCCTAATTTTAGTTATTCTACGGAGAATTTTCTTTCCCTCATTCTATGCTTAGCACAAAATCCAAGCAAATTATTTCAAGACTGGAGGCATGTATATGTGTAAGGAGAATAGCATGAAATATTCTCTTTCATCTTCATATAATTTGAAAGATCAGATATGGCATCACCTTCGTGATATGGATACTTCTCGATATGAAATCCAGTGGGACAGAATAAATCAGAAAAAGAAAACAAAAACAAAAAAACATGATGAGTAAGACAACATAGTATAATTAAAACTTGGTGATTTAGTGCTTAATTTTGGCCAAAGCACATGAATATGGTTTAGTGGTAAGACGAGAAGTCCAGTTCCAAGTCATGATATGCTATACATAATTTATATTTTTCAAAACTTATCCACATGTTATTCAATTTCCATAGTAATTTCTAGAGTTAGACAACATATTTCACTTTGCAATTGAACCCAGAAGAGACATTACAGTTTAAAGTGGGAGGGCAAATTCAAGCTATAATAAAGACAAAAACCTTACATTTTCACCATTCTTACATCCCAACTTTTAACTTGGAATAGTAAAAATAGTATAGATATATGTTAGATTCATTTGTTATATTCATTTGCCTTCCAATTCCAACTTAGAAAGAAGTCTCAGATATTTGCAACAGTTACCAGTACAAGAGAACAGAAAATAGCATTTTCCTCATTTTTCCTCCCCAAGCCAGTCTAATTAAAGTATGGGTACATACATGTGCGTATGTGTATATGCAAATATGCACACATATGCCACTAGCCTAGAGAGTATCTTCAAGCAAATTTGAAAAGGATGATCCTTTTTAGTGGATACAGTCCTACAAGAGCATGTCTTAGTGAATAGATGTGCCTTCTGGCAAAGAAGAAAACATCCCTGCATTCGCTGAAACAGTATCACAGTGTGCCAGCCCTCAATCACCCCCTCAGTGAGGTACCCTTATGAAGTGCATAAATTGCACTATCTTAGGCAGACACCCAGATACAATAGTATGAAGACCAGTCAGTTTCTTATTTCAGGGTCAACAATATGAGATATGATACTAATTGTAAAGAAAGGACAGAATGGGGTGGGAACTATAAAGTCAGGGCTTTCTTCCAGTCCACCTAACTGGTATTTGCACAAGATCAAGTTAATATTCAGCATTAGTGATACTCCTGTGTATATGTTCCCGCAGTTAGCAGTATGGCTTTGTCTGTGTTAACAATTCCACTGCCACTTTTCCCCTTGACTTGACTGCTAGACTCTTCGTTAATTGTTCTTATCTTGCTTTCCCCTAATTATTCCCACCCCATTTCTTGGTTCATTTTAACTATTTAAGGTTGAGTAAGAGGAGGGGGCTTTTGATCATTATGTTGGAAAAGAGAAGAGCCATGAAGCTGACCATTCACTTATTTGAGGGGAGAGTCACTCTAACACATAGAGTTATGGCTAGCAAAATAGCTCTATTTATTCTTCTAGACATATTTTATTCAGAGAATTTGAACAGCTAAAAGCTTACTGGTCTTATTGTGGTAAAAATGTCTCCTTTTTTAACTAGTCTTTCACAATAAAGGTCTCCTTTTTACTAGCTTTCAAATGAACCATACATAATTTTTCCTTTCCAATACTTATTTGATTATTGTTTTCTTCAGAGGTATAGCATTCTCTTCACTTTTCTAATGGATCCCATGAAGAACTTCAGAGAGACACACCCATTGCAGCCAGTTCCACTGTGCTGCATTCACTAACTGGCCACTAACTAGCCACCTGGGAGGTGACCTACTTAGAATACTGACCAGTCTCAAGGTAAAGAAGATAATAATGGGTCACACTTCTAGTGTTCTCTACATGGATCTACTAGGCTTTTTGATTTGAGAAATTGAGTGCTAAGACTGACTAAAAAAAAAACAAAAACAAAAACAAAAAAACTACAACAACAACAAAACAAAATGAGTGAAGATGCAAATACCTAAAGTCAGAAATTATTGCAGGGACATCACTATCAACCTACAGAAACCACAAGGATTAGTAGCAAATATTATGAATAATTTTATGTCAACAAATAAAATGAAATGATCTAGATTAAATGAACAAATTTCTTGGAAACATGCAAATTACCAAACTGACTCAAGAAGAAATGGAAAAATCTCAACGAATCTAAAACAGGTAAATAAATTGAATAAGCAATTGAAAACTTCCCAAAAAAGAATAGCCCAGGGCCAGATAGCTTCACTAGTGAATTCTACCAAATATTTAAAAATAAAATAAAGTAAACACCTCCCCTGAGTAATACTCATTACTCTGATACCAAAGCCAGACAACATCATAAGAAGGGAAACCTGGGGCTCAGTCAGTTAAGCATCCCACTTTGGCTCAGGTCATGATCTCATGGTTCATGAGTTCAAGCTCCATGTTGGTCTCTGTGCTGACAGCTCAGAGCCTGGAGTCTGCTTTGGATTCTGTGTCTCCCTCTCTCTGCCCCTCTCCTGCTCATGCTCTTTCTCTCTCTGCCTCTTGAAAATATATTAAAACATGAAAAACAATTTTATAAAAAAGAAGAGAAAACTAAATATCAATACTTCTTATGAAAATAAATGCAAATATCTTCTAAACAATACTAGCAAACTGAATCAAACAGCATAGTAAAAGGGTTATATACCATAACAACGTTGAATATATCCAAGTACTGAGATTTAGAATTACTGTGGTTCTAAATAAGAGAATGAACCACTATAACTTACTTCAGTATAATTAAATAAAGTTATGTGGTCATCTCAATCCATGCAGAAAAATCATTTGACAAATATATTGCCTTTTCATGATAAAAACTTTCAGAAACCTAGCAATAGAGGGAAATATCCCTCCCCCAAAAAAAGGATATTTATGAAAAATCCACAGCCAACATCATACTCAATGCTGAAAGACAGAAAGACTTTTTCCCTAATATCAGGAACCAGAAAAGGATCTTTTACCACTGCTATTCAACATTGAATTTGAAGTTCCAGCCAGAGAGAGACACGAAAAAGGAAATTAAAAGTATCCAGAGAAAATCTGAGTGAAATTGAATTAAGTAAAAGTTTCTTAAATGTGACATCGAAGTCATGACTCATAAAAGAACACCGGGGAAGAGTTTGACTTTATAAAAATAAAACAAGCAATAAAGACACTATTAAGGGAATATATAGACGAGATATAAAGTGGAAAATATTTTTCAAATTATGTATCTGATGAAGAAATTTTATCCAGAATATATGAAAGAACACTCAAAAGTTAATAATAATAAATATCCAATATAAAAATGAATCAGATATTTGAAGAGGCATTATACCATAGAAGATATACAAGTAACTAACATATACAAAGATAAATAACTATAGGAAAAGAGGCATCTTAATAATAATTAGGGAAATATTAATTATAACAAATGGGAGGATGTGGAGGAACCATTTTTCTCATATGTTTTTGTGAGAGTGTGAAAAAGTGTAACCACTTTGGAAATAGTTTGTCAGCTTTTTTAATAGGTTAGACATATATGCACTTTATAGTCTAGCCATTCTACTCCTAGATATTTACTGAAGAGAAAAGAAAGCAAATATACATACCAAAATGTGAACACAATTATTTGCAACCTCGTTATTTTTAATAGCCCCAAACTAGAATGATTTAAATATCCATCAAAAGGTGAATGGTGTCAAGAACTGCAAAGAGTAGGAATTTTTAATCTACTTTCTATTTTTAATGTTTAGTTGTTTATTTTGGGAGAGCACAAGCATGAGCAGGAGAAGGGCAGAGAGAGAGGAAAAGATAGAATCCCAAGCAGGGTTCGCTCTGTCATCACAGGGCATTACAAAGGGGGTTGATCTCACAGTCCAACCTGTGAGATCATGACCTGAGCTGACAACAAGTTTCAGTTGCTTAACTGACTGAGCCACCCAGGTGCCCCAATTTTTAACCTACTTTCAACCTAATAATGAACCTGCCACAATTTCATGGCTACTGGCCAACACATGAAACTTCTGGGTCAGAGAAAATGGACCAGAACACAGCAAACAACCCAAGTGCCATGTTCACACTTGTTTTCAAGATGCAAATTTAACTTACTATTTTTTTTTTTAAGTGAGTTAGATACATGTATCACTGGCAACAAAGTGTCTAATGCAGGGCACCAGGGAAAGGATGTTGAAGGCAGATTTCCTGATCTAAACTGAGTGGGCTGATTTAGGGAGTATCAGGATCAATGAAATTCCTTCATCGTGATTAGGAACTCGGTAGTCATTGATTTTTCTTTGCTAGCTCTTTTTTTATTTTCTTTATTTTTTTTAATTTATCTATGTTTAATTTTTTTCTTTTTTTTGGAAATCAGAGCACTTTAGTATTATTTTTCCTTACAAATGGGAATCCTAGGTAAAGAAAGTATAAATAAAGTTTTACCATCTTGTTATACTTTGTTTTACAAGATTATGTAGCAATAATTTAGAATAGAAATAGCAAAGAAAGCAAAAGCACACTGCTAAATGATATATTAGCCATTAGAAAACTGAAACATAAGAAGTGAACTTAATATTACCAAGAAAAACAAACAGACAAACTTCTGTCATTGACCAAAGTGGAATATGAAAGTATAACATGAAAGTCTCCAGTGGAGATCTAACATTGAAAAGTATAAGAGAATGTCATTGGCTGTGTATCATGTAAAGAGCCTGGAGGCATATATGTAATGAGAAATAGGGTAAAATAAGCAGAATAATAGAATATGGTGCACTCTAGATTTCTGACAATTTCTGAATGTCCACCTATTCACTAACAGACAGTTAAAATATTTCATAGGCTAAAATCTTGCTTCAGGGTAGATTTATATGCTAATAGAATAAGATAATTTTAGATAGTTATCCCTTTCAGCCAGTCCCACCTCTTCAATATTCTATTCCAGTGCTTGCAATCATAAATATATGAACATCATAAACTTGCCATCTAACTGGGGAAATGAAAATATTTTGTAGCTTTAAAGATGATATGAAAAATAAAGAATCAAAAAGGATAAAGGTAATATTCAGAAATGATAGCATCTCTAAACCACTGGGAAAAGTGTATTGGATATAATCCTCAATATTCAGTAGAAAGAAGCTGTAGTTATATTATTTAAATTTATTATCTCCAGTTCAAATAGTAATTGTCTTACCAGTCAACTCCTACTCAGGATTATTCAATAATTTATATTCATTTAAAACACATGAGCTGATACTTAGGCGACGTCCCTCAGAAGTACACTGGATGAGAGTGTAAGAATTCAATTGTGAGATTGAATACTTACTGTGGAAGAAGGCGTATGCTTGTTGGTATACCTTGATCTATAAAACATAGGATGATGATTTCATATAGATCTCCCTTAGTGCACTTAAAAAAAACATTTGTAATTATTTTCATAAGATTAATTCATAAGGTTCTCCCCGAGGCTGATATATTTATGGAGAGTTGGCATAGGTAGAAGATGAAAGAACAGGATAAGTAGAAAAGAGGATTGCATTCGAGGTGCATGTAAGCCAGACATTTTATTTTGAAAATCCAGTCTCATAAGTAATATTCCTTGATATCATCATCATTCCATCCTCCTGAGCTTAATACCTACAAACAACATTGTTTCTTCTCCATTTTCTATTTGCTCTTTTTCTACTTGCTCTTTCGTATTTCCTGTTTCTCTCCACCTTCCAGTTTTCACCAGTTCAAGTATATTCCCACACAGCTGCTACGCTGGTTTGGGCTCTCATTACTATACAGCTAGACAATCATTTTAACTCTGATTCCCATGTTACTAGATTCTCCTGTCTTCCAAATCTGGCTGTCAGATTAGATTTTTGGAGTTCTCCCCTACTGCTTTGTCCTTAATACATTTGTAAAATCTAGTTGCATGAAGTTAAAAATAAGCTTTGTTTATTTTTTTTTAATGGTAATAACCGAGACCTATGTACCTGTAGTAGATACAGTGATAATGAAAATGCTTCTCCAAGGCGGTCTAGGACTTTATAACCAAAATTATATTAAATTTCTTATAAATGATATACATTTGTACTTACTTTGTACTTGTCTTACTCTACGTTCATACCATTTTTAATAAACTCATAAATCTTCATACTATATTTACATTCATTTATGAAAACTGAGGTCTAAATATATTTCTGGAAAAAAATAAGAAACAATGAGGAAATATGTCTTCAAGGTGTTAATTGAAATGGGATTTGTATAATTAAAAAGTACACAACATATTTTCATTAACAGAATATTAAATAATATCAAGGTGCATCCAACAGAAGGCATATTTACTATCACAACAAAAATGTATTTCCTAGATTTTAATTGATATTGATATATTTTAAGTAAAAAGTGTAAACATTTAAAAGTGAGTCTATGTTGTATACACTGTATTTAATTTACATATGGCAATTATATTTAATGTACTGCAGAGGATAAGTGCCTCTATTCTCTAGAGCCAGGTTGCCCACGCGCAAATATAGGCTAACCTGCCTATGAGCCTTGAACAACCTACTTAACCTGCTAATGTTTCTATATCCTTATTAAATATGTATAAAACACGGGATAAGAGCAGCAATATATATGAATGTAATTATTAATAATTTCATATAGTTTAGTTATCATTTATAAATAAACAAATATGTGTTCATATATTTCTTCATGGATTTCTGCATTCCCAAGCTTTCTGAAGTGACCACAGATATTTTTGTTATAATTATAATAGCTATAAATACACTATGTATTTATTACATCTTAGATATATAGGCATTATTAGCATACTATTATTTTATTTATTCATTTTACAGGTGAAAAACAGCAGATAAGTATTTTCAAAATATAACTTCAAAGTTACATGTTTAGGAAGTCACTCAGTGAGGATTGGCATCTTATAATATTGGCATCTAAATCTTATGTTTTTCTTATTGTGTTATTCTGTTTTTCCAAACCTCGACAGGAAAAGGAAAACAAAATGCATGCTTAAAAATAAAGATTAAAAAAATGCATGCTTAAAAATAAAGATAAAACAAGTAAATGGTACCAGCTCTGAAATGTATAATTTTTACACTTAATTCTCAATTGTAAAGGAACATCTTTTGAGCTCACTGGTTGCAATTCTTTCATCAATTTTTTCTATATATTATGAGGTCATGATGCCATTTTCTTCTCAGGATCTCTCAGCAGTACCACTCTCCTCTGCTTTTTCATGTTAGATTACTTAGGACATCATTATAACTAGTCTTCTGAAAATACTATAAAATATCCCATAGCCCCTCATAAGATCATCCTTTTCTTCTCTGAGCCTACAAAAGAGGAGCTCATGATTGTGGGTAAAAATTACACACTTGGCCAAAGTAATTTTATTCTGTTTTTTGTTTTGTTTTTTTGTTTTGTTTTTCATTTTGGGGAGAGAGAGAGAGACACAGGGAGAGAGAAGAAGGGAGAGGGAGGAAGAGTGAGGAAGGGGCAGAAGGAAAGGGAGAGAATCTTGAGCAGGCTCCAGTCACAGTGTGGAGCCCAGTGTGGGGCTTGATCTCACAACTGTGAGATCGTGACCGAGCCAAAATCAACAGTTGGAGGCCTAACAACCAGGTACCCCTAAAATAGTTTTATTTTAAAATTTGTGGTATGGGGGCGCCTGGGTGGCTCAGTTGGTTAGGCGGCCAACTTCGGCTCAGGTCATGATCTCACGGTCTGTGAGTTCGAGCCTCGCGTCGGGCTCTGTGCTGATGGCTCAGAGCCTGGAGCCTGCTTTGGATTCTGTCTCCTTCTCTCTCTGCCCCTCCCCTACTCATACTCTGTCTCTATGTTTCTCAAAAATAAATAAACGTTAAAAAAATACTTAAAATATGTGGTATGAAACTTAAAACTCCACTTTGCCCCCAATATCACTACATTTTCCTATAGACGACATCAACTAACACCTGCAAATTCCAAACTCCGAATTTTTCTTGCTCTTTTCATTATTCTGCTCCAGGTTGTAGAAGTTGTTGCGACTTTACGTCTCAATATCATGATGCCTCTTTACATATCTCTCACACTCTTTGAGCTACCTGGAGTGTGCTTTTCTCAAGATGTTGACAAAGGTGCACAAGGTCAAATGTAAAATGCAGGACATCTTATGGCCTAGGTTCAGAACTGACATACTATATGCACCTAAATTCAATTGGCCAAAGCTCGTTACACAATCACAGCCAAAGAAAAGGAGAAAGGCACATACTTACTCCACCACGGAGCCATGCAAAGTGTGAAAGCAAACAAGGGTGAAAGCATGGGAGTCAATAAGGAAACCTACTAAACATGTGATATTTAGAAGTATTTCATTTTGTACCTATAGGAGTAGGGTGTGTGTGTGTGTGTGACAGTTTGTTTCAGAGGCTATAGGAATATAACTGATCCAGAAGTTTCAGTGTTTTTTAGTATTTTATAGTACATTTTCCAGAGACTGAGTCTTTTTTTTTTTTTTTTTTTTTTATGTTTATCTGAGAAAGAGACAGAGAGTGGCCAGGGGAGGAACAGAGAGAGAGGGAGACAGAGAATCTGAAGCAGGCTCCAGGTTCTGAGCTGTCAGCACAGAGCCTGACATGGGGCTCGAACTCACAAACTGCAAGATCATGACCTGAGCCGAAGTCGGATGCCCAACTGACTGAGCCACCCAGGTGCCCCTGAATTATTACATTTTAATAATCAATTAAATTCTATGCCCCAAATCAATTCATGACACTTTTTTTTTTTTTTACAATTTTATTTTTTTGTGTCGTTCTTGTTCTCTCAGAGGATCAACCAATTAGGCTTCCAACTATTTTCCAGATTTTGATCCTTTTTTCATTATGAATAAACACTGGTCAAACAAACAAACAAAACCTCTGCAATTTTTAGGTAGTGAATTATATAAAACCAGATTCATTGCCTTATGTTGTTCTCACAAATATTTAATGTAGTAAGTACAAGCCACCAAGCATTTCAGTTTGAGGCAATAAATGATAAAAAGATTTCAACACAAATACCCTAACAAAACAATTACCCAGGCCTTACTTCTATTGTCTTTGGTTATTCTAGGTGAAACTGTCTTCCCCTCTACTAATTTCTGGTTGGAGTATTTTTTTTCCTGCTGAGGTGTCAGGGTTGAAAGGCTAACTTGGCTAAGATTTACTTGTCACTTCTCCTTCCCAAAATGATTCTCAGAAACAATGTTCCAACAACATCTCTATTGAATGTGTGACAAATAATACAGAAATAAATGAAATACTTTAATTTTTTAAATATTTATTTTTTAAAATCTTTTTAATGTTTACTTATTTTTGAGAGAGAGACAGTATGAGCAGGGGAGGGGCAGAGAGAGAGGGAGACACAGAATCTGAAGTAGGCTCCAGGCTCTGAGCTGTCAGCACAGAGCCTGATGCAGGGCTCCAACTCATGAACCTTGAGATCATGACGTGAGCTGAAGTCGGACGCTTAACTGACCAAGCCACTCAGGTGCCCCTAAATGTTTATTTTTGAGAGAGAGAGACAGAAAGACTGAGTATGAGCAGGGGAAGGGGAAAGAGAGGGAGACAGAGGATCTGAAGCCGGCTTTGAGCTTGTGAGCCCCCAATGTGGAGTTCAAACACATATTTTTTGAGATTATGACCTAAGCCAAAGTCAGATGCTCAACCAACTGAGCCACCCAGGTGCCCCAGAAATAAATGAAATACTTTAAAAATTCATAGCTGTGGGACGCCTAGGAGGCTCAGTCATTTAAGCCTCTTGCTCTTGGTTTTAGCTCTGGTTATGATCTCCTGTTTTGTGAGTTCTAGCTCTATGTAGGGCTCTGCAGAGCCTGCTTAAATCTCTCTCTCTCTGTCCCTCCCCAACTTGTGTGCAGCTCTCTTTCTCTCAAAGGAAATACATTAAACTTAAAAAGAAATAAAAAATAAATAGAAAAATAAAAATTCATAGCTGCTCCTTTTATTTCTGTAATGTTTTCAATTTGTCAGTTTATTTAAAAATAGTTGAAAAGATAAACTACTTGCATTGAAGTTTCTTCCACTGATCTATTTTTAAAATAATTGTTATTCATTAAAATATCTGTATTGAGATAGTGCTTTTAAATTTAAAGTTATAAAAAGCATATTCATTGTTCCCAGTTAATTTTTATACATTATAAAATGAATGTAGAATAAAAATTCACATTTATCTAATTTTCATCTGCTGTGAGTTAAAAGAAGCTAAATATTTGAGACTCTCATGAAAGAAAACAAAGAGAAAAAAATAAAATTATTGTGGTCAAGGATGATACCTGAGAAGCAGGCTGAAGAAAGGATTTGAGAAAAAGCCTATTTTTAGAGGATACAATGACATCATACTTTGCAAAAATAGAGTACAGATTGGAAATAAGGAGAAAACATTGCAATTATTTCATATATTCTGAATTTCTCTAACATACCATTGATATACTTTGACGAAATGCCAAAAAAGTTAGCATTTTGGCAGATCATCTTTATATCAATCCCTCAAATATATGCTAGACTATTTGCACCATCTGCTGTGTAAGCTTCTAAAGAGAAAAGGACAATAGACATTTCTGGACATTCGTGTTAAAATGCAATTCAAGGGGATATACTGTATCGAAGTGAAAGGAACCAAGATAAATAGAGTGGGAAGAAGGTTATAGTTCAGAACAGGACAGAAGAAGAACGAAAGCTAAATCTTTTAATCATACCTTGTTTTCAATGTGTTTGGAATATTTATATAGAGAACTAATATTCCACATTTATCAGGTAAAATAAATCTTTATCAAGTTTTCTTGAGAATGAATAATAGATCAAGAAATATATTGTTGGGGCCACACTCATTAATTAAGTGTACTGTGGACATCCCCACATTGTAAGGAACGAAAACTGATTTTTAAAAAAGTATTTTTGTGTTAATTAATTTAAATATTTATAGAAAAACTTTATAAGTATCAAACTGTTATAAAATATATGCTGCTTCTCTCAATATGGACATTTTGTTATCCAGTTCTTTAGGACCTGAGTCCAAGGATAGACTTAGATAACTGTACATTAATAATACTCTGGTTTCAGAGTGCCTGGCTGGCTCAGTGGGTTGAGCATCTGACTTCAGCTCAGGTCATGATCTCGTGGTTTATGAGTTTGAGCCCCACATCGGACTCTGTGGTGACAGCTCAGAGCCTGGAGCCTGCTTTGGATTCTGGGTCTCCCTCTCTCTCTGCCACTCCCCCACTCACACTCTGTCTCTTTCTTTAAAAATTAAACATTAAAAAAAATAAAAAATAACGATAATAATAATATTCTGTTTTCAGAGGTACCTGGATGGCTCAGTTGTGTAAGTGTCCGGCTCAGGCCATGATCTCAGTTGGTGGGTTTGAGTCTTGTGTCAGGCTATGCGCTAACAGCTCTGAGCCTGAAGCCTGCTTCGGATTCTGTGTTTCCCTCACTCCCCACCCCTCCCCCACTTGTGCTCTGTCTCTTTCTCTCAAAAAATAAATAGAAACATAAAAAGATAATAATAATATTCTGTTTCCCAATAATGGTCTCTTTCTTAATAAAGTCAACTTTCTTTCTTAGGAAAATGTCAATTCCTAGGTCAATGACACACACACACACTCACACACAGCTCCTTCTGAAGGAAAATACCAATTCCTCCTTTCATTTCCAGGAAGGTGTTTTCTCTTCAGCTATTCCTCAGCTGATTTCAGTATATGACTGTGAAACTCATCATCTGGAAGAGTTACAAGTTCTCTACCTGAGCTCATCAGCTTTTATCCTGGACTCATTAATTCCAATGTTTTCTGATGGAAACTAGACATCCCTTTCTTCAATTTCTTGTTTAGATATTTTAAAGATTATTTTTAATTTAAGAAAACCAACTAAATATGGATTTCTCTGACCACGTGAGTATAAAAATACAAAGCTATTATAATGATTTGGGTTAAAATACTATTGCTTTCACCATCCAAGGATTTGTATGTGTTCGTTTTAATTATACTATAAAAGACTTTATACCTTCGTTTTTAACTATGACTATTAGGACACAAAGGCATATATGCCTGTAATGAACTTACTGGTAGTCCTCCACTAGATATTTCTACATCCTAATCCCAAGAATCTGTGACGATTACCTTAGATGGCAATGGCTGTGATTAAATTAAGAATTTTGACAGGAGGAAGTTATCCTAGCATTTTACAAATGGGTCCTAAATCCAATGACCCTCCTTATACTAGTAAGACAGAGGGTAATTTCATAGAGATGCAGACGGAAGCGGTCAGACCACAAGGTTAGAAATTGGAATGATTTGGCTATATGTCAAGGAAAGCCAATAGCCATTGGAAGCTGGAGGAGGTAAAGAACAAATTCTTCCCCATGGCCCTCCAGAGAGACTGCGCCCTTGCCAGATTACAAAATTTTAGCTTCCAGAATTGTGAGAGAATACATTTATATTGTTTAAAGCCACCATTTTTATGGTAATTTTTTACAGCAGCCTCAGGAAAGTACTACAGTGCACTTGGAAAATGAAAATGAAAAAAGACTATGGAATTTTCACACATTTGGTAATATTAGTGTAGAGTTAAAGAATAGAAGGATACTAAAAAGTTCAGCACTTAGTATTTACAGCTCACATTTATTGAATAGATGTCATATACCAAGCTCTATGACAGCTATCACAAAGATAAATAAGCATGATTTCTTCTCTTCAAGATCTCATGATATAGTGGCATGCCCCATCTATACCTTATGTAAAAAATAGCTAAAAGGCCAAACATCAAGATTTAATGGCGTAAGAGACAAACAAAAATACAGGCAAATCCATTGTAACAGGTTTCGAGGCAGTGCGGTGTAATGGAAAAAACATGAAGCTTAAATCCAAGCTCTCGTGTCTATAATTGGCTGACCATAGTCTAGAAAAATACGCTTGTTATTGGTGTTTGTTTCTGTTTTAGCTCGTGTATTCTTATCTCTAAAATTGATTAAGACAGCACTTAGGTCTAAAACTGGGGTAAGAAAAATGGGTTAATCTATATAAAACAAATATAATTTGTCTTACTATTCCCTCTTCGTGTGACACCAGACTACTATACCTCCCATCTGCAAACTCTCCAATGGTTTATTTTGGGGTGGGCAACTCATTTCACTTTTCATAGAACTTATCTAGTTTAGGGGCACCTGGGTGGTTCAGTCAGTAGACCATGCAAGTCTAGATCTCGGGACCATGAGCTCAAGCCCATGTTGGGTGTAGAGGTGACTTAAAAATAAAATCTTAAAAAAATAATAAAGAAATAACCTAGTTTTAGCACTAAATGTCCCATTTAAAACTAAATATTTTTCTTATCCTAGAAAAACTGGAACAGTTGAATCAGTATTATTATTTTTTTTTTATGGGCACCAAAAACACGGCCAATGTGAATGATGTTCCTGGCATTTGTGCCCTAGTGTAACCTAGCAAATCTGACCTAATTGTTGACTTGACTCACCAAGTGAAGACAGCCAAACAAATGGTCTGTGACTTCTAAATCTAAGCATTTAGAGCCTATAAGCATTTGTATTTGGGTTTTCTAGAAACCCAGAATTGCAAGAAACCTGGCCGCTGCTGGAGAAACTATGACGAGAAGGGGCATAGATAGATGTATAGTCAGCGAGGCCTTGAGACCACATGAAGAATGAGAAAATTCCAACCAATCCAGTGTTTCCATTGAGCTTTCAAATGACGCCAGGCTGAGTAAACAGTTGACTGCAAGTAGTGAAGAAACCTCGAGTGAGATCAGTAGGATTACTCAGCTGAATCCAGTAAACTCGTGAAATGGGTAAGAGATAACACAATGGGTGCTTTTTACCACTAAATTACAGGATTATTTGTCGTGGGGGAGTAGACAAGTGAAGAAGTCACATATGATTCGCTTTCACACGTCCACAAACCAATTACCTATGACAATCCTCTTGTAGCATTGGCTCTTTTTCTCCTTCCTTGTGCTAGCCCCCAGACTGACTTAAAACTAATTGCCCAAATAGAGTTGAAAAAAATCTTTGCTGTTGTTTGTTGATGTTTTTTGCAGATATCCCATTGACTCTGAACATCTTAAAAATAATATTTGGCCTATGCTTTAGGCGCCAGAACAAACTTGAATTCTAAACAGAGCTAGGAGAAAGTGCCTTCATTCCTATTCCATGAGGTATAGAAATGGCCAAGAACTCAAAGATTTGTGGTTTGGCTTGAGCCATATCTTTTTATCATGTTGTCAACCTACTCACTTCCCTTCCAATAGGAGCTCAGTCTACCATATCAAACAGGAAACACATACCACACCATACATTCTATCTTTGTCATATTTTATTCCCAAATCTGTCATCCATCAAAAGTCCTCTACCATTTCTGGGGTGCATGGGTGGCTCAGTTGGTTAATTGTCTGACTCTTGATCTCAGCTCAGGTCATGATCTCACGGCCTCATTGTGATCTCATGGTCTCATGAGATTGAGCCCCAGGTCAGACTGTGGATCCTGCTTGAGTCTCTCTCTCTCTCCCTCTCTTGGCCCTTCTCTGCTCACACTTGCTCTCTCTCTTTCTCTCTCAAAATAAATAAATAAAACTTAAAAAAAACAAAAAGTCCTCTACCATTTCTCAAGTCACAAAAAGGAAAGTTCCTAGGAACAACAATGAAAAGGAACAATGTGAGTATGTTACTAGCTAACTAATGGTCCCTTAAATATATGCTTTTCCTAATCCCTGAAGCTATGAATGTAACCTCATACAGCAAAAATGACTTTTTACATGTGGTTAAGTCAAGGACTTTGAGATGGGGCCATTATCCTGTCGAGTCTGATATAATCACCATAGTCCTGGTCCTCATAAAAGGGATGAAGGAGAAATCAGAGTCAGAAGAGAAGATGATGTGATAGTGAACTAGGGGGATAAGCTTTGAAGATGGAGGACGCGGCCACACGCCAATAGCCATCAGTAGCTGAAAAAGGCAAGGGAATGAATTCTCCCTGCCAGAGACTCCAGAAAGATTCAGCCCTACAGATATGTTGACTTTTACCTAATAACCTGATTTTGGACTTCTCATGTCCAGAACAACAAGATAATAAATTTGTGTTGTTTCAAGTTTGTAGTAATTTATTACAGCAGCAATAGGAAACCAATACACTCATAGTAGGTATGATTACAGATTGATGATTATACTAGCAGTAGCAAGTCTAAAGGTGTTGTGCTCTACCTGCATAAAAGCACCTTACCCATGCCACAGAGTAGCGAGTCAATACCTTCTAATATTAAATTTTATTCTCTTGGCAGCTACTAAAAGAAACTTGATGGTCTGTGTGAATATCTTCGTTTCCTTGAGTTAGCCTATGGCCAGGTATTGGTTTCCCATTTTTAAAGGCAAGCCAAATTTTAACATTTTTATCTTTTGCCTCACTTCCTTAGTGTAAGAAATTAGCTTTGTTACCCAGTAAGCAGTCTATGTAAACTCCAGCTCATATAATCAGGAGCTCAGATATAAGTTTTGCTCAGACTTTGCCCACTCTTTGCTTACAGGCTTTGAGGGAGGTATTTCTTGCGTTCTTTATATTCAGTTTTGGCTGCCCCACACATTAGGCAAGTAGCCAGGAGCTCAGAAACACAGTGCTCAGTGTCCTGGAAGAGGTATTGCTTCACCTCTTTAGGAAACCTATGAAGGCTTATGTTTTTGGTAAATAAGACTGATTGTACCAAAACACAATGTTTTGGTACAAAGAAAGCTACCTCTTGCCAGAGAGACCAGCTTATCTCATGAAAAGGAGAGAATTAGTTCATTCCTCTTAATATGTTAATTGAAATTAATTTAAAATTACATTTTAAAGGGTAATTATATCCAGCTACAGTAAACATTATCACACTGTTTACCAAGTTCTTTCTTCTATTAGACCATGAGCTAAGCTTTAACATGTATTATGCAATGCTGTGTGGATTTTCAGAAGTCAGAAGCTAGTGTCAATAATAAAAACTATATATCCTCTAAAGTACTTCTAAGAAGAAACAGGGGGAGGAGAGGGTACTGGTTATATCCCAGGAGCCAGAGGCCTTGGGTTCAATCTTCACTGCCATGTATTCACTGTGTGATCTTTAGCAATCTACTTAGCCAGAGCCTTATTTCTTCACCTGTAACATCAGGCCAATAACACTATCCATCTGTTTCATAAGATTGTTATAAAATTACATTAATTCATATTTGTAAAGGGATTAGACCAGTGTCTGACCCCTGAGAATTGCTCAAATGTGCATTAAAATTAAATAAAGGCTGAAAAAAGTAAAAAATAACAAGGTGAAATTACAAAAAGAGATCAGAGTTATAGAGGTTAGGTGGAATAAAAAAGTTGAGTTGGCTGTTTATCAAAGGCCATTCGGTTGCAAGAAAGAGAAGCCATTAGTTAACTACTTCAATCCACAACGGGATATCCCACAAAATCAAATGACAAAAAATATAGTCAAGAGAGGCTCCATAAGAATTGGAAGATTGGAAGTCAGAATATTTTTGCTGAAATTTCATGAAGTTTTGTCTTTGGCTCTTTTAGCTTGTTCTCTCTCTCTCACTCTCTCTCTCTCTCTCTCTTTCCCCTCCCCCCTCCTCAGCAGACTAACTTTGCTTTGGTATATCCTTATAGAAAATTACTACCCAGTTTAGCTCTGCACACCCAAAACAGAATAACATGACTATTTTGCAGGGAAAAACATATTGCTGCAGCTTTGGTCAGATTTTCACTTCAGTTTCATCAGAGTCTGTGTGCAATGGGAAGACAGGCAGGAAAGCCATTCCTGTGGTATCTACAATAATTTATTTTTCACTTTAATAATGAGTAGTCTTTTTTAAAAATTTTTAACATTTATTTATTTTATAGAGACAGACAGAGCATAAATGGGGGAGGGGCACAGAGAGAGGAAGACACAGAATCCAAAAACGTTTCTAGGCTCTGAGTTGTCAGCACAGAGCCCAATGCGGGACTTGAACCAACAAACCATGAGATCATAACATGAGCTGAAGTCAGATGCTCTACCAACTGAGCCACCCAGGTGCCCTAGAAGTTAGCTTTTGAATGTAACTTCTCTTTGTTCTAAGGAAACTTTCAGCTTGATTCTCTAAACTGGAGAAGAATTTAAAACTATGGTGTTTTCCATAGATTTAATATATTTAATCATTTTCAACTCATATAAAAGATTTAGGTGTTTTCAATGATGATGTGGAAGCAATGGGTTTAGCCTATGGTAGATATAAGAATCAGACATTCACATTTTCCAAGAAAAGATCTTCCTTCATGAAATCAAGTTGTCAACTGGGTGAATTAATAAAAAAGGAATAGACAAATTGAGAAAAAAATGGCTAATGTAAAATTATTAAATATAGACTTGGAGTCTATAAAAGAATGATGTACTTGGAGCATTCACTGTTTGCTAACATAGGCGGTCTTATGAACTTGCCTCCTGATCTCACTAAGTTTCCCCTTCTCCTCTAATCTAAATAGTTTGAAAGAATTATCATCCATTGGTTTTAGTACAGATCTCAGGATATGACTCATTTTTTATCTGTATCTGAGGGAAGGAATAAGTTACTGTTATTATTTTTTTATTATTATATTTGAAAAGTACTTCTATAAAGTGTATGGCAAATACATCTATTCATCCACAAATGTTTATGTAATGTTAGTGTGTTCAGGGTGCTGGTCCATAAAACTGAGTATCTGTGATATTTGCCCTCGAAGATCTCACACGTGACTAAGACAGATGAAAATCCATAGCATTCTCAGATGGAGGTAAATAATGGATGAACATCTAGGAGGTCGCCACATCAGAGCTCCTGATGCCAGAGTTACTCTGATTAAGGAGAGTAACATGAGACATGTTGTTGTAGGGGAGACAAAGTTAAAGCTAGAGAATATGCATTTGGTAGTTTAGCGTGGTTGAAATAGTGAAGTCCAGGGTAGGAGGTGACTGAAATATGCCTAGGAAACAGGCAGGAGCAGGTTAAGGAGTGTCTTACTCAACCTAATAAGGACTTTAGGTTTTAGGCCATAGACAAGAAAGCTTTGGAAAGTTTGGAAGGAGAAATTAACAAAATTAGATTCTATTTTATAAACGACTCCCTCAAAATTTCTGGTTCAATAATATCCACAAAGTAGCTTTCATCTGGCTAATAATTAGAATTTGCGGGTAAGATGCAGAGGAGAGTGGAGCATTAGAAAACATGCTTCTGGAACAGATGATGGAGTTAGAGGTGGGTACGATGGAGTCATTTACCAAGGTGAGGTATAAGGAATGTGAAGCAATTTAAGGGAAAATATGCTCTTTTTCATCAGTTTGGACACATTGAGTTTGACATAATTATATATCATGCTTGATAAATAGATACACGCACTGGAATTCAAGAGCAGTATCTTCTCACAGAAGCAGGATCTCATTTTACCTCCCTCCTATTAGAGCGCTTGGAATTCTTGCACAGGAAGGCATCAGAGAGGAAAGTGTCAACACATTGACACCCACAGCATGTCCACATTTCCACAGTCTTCCTTCAAAAATTACTGATAAAAATATACATTATTGTCTTGTAGAAAAAACTTGTAGTTATACCTCTATATTTCCCATTGAAGTCTCACAATACCTTTATGCATAGGCTCGCTGGTTTTCCATGTAGTATACATAATGGACATGTGTATCTCCTAGCATTCATTTATCGGTGAAGGTCTGTCACCTGATTTCACAAGCTTTCTTTTTTTTTTTTTTAAGTTCATTTATCTATTTTGAGAGAGACAGAGACAGAGAGAATGGGTGAGGGGCAGGACAAGGAGAGAGAGAGAGAGAGAGAGAGAGAATCCTGGGCAGGCTCCAGGCTGTTGGGGCTCCAATGCACAAACCATGAGATCATGACCTGACATGAAATCAAGAGTTGGACACTTAACCTACTGAGCCACTCAGGAGCCCTTCACATATTTTCTGTATATACTTTCACATGTGGGAACAGGTTCCTTTGAATTTCACTTGTAGGCAGTGGTGTAGAAAGAAACGTTAAACCTCCAGTTCTCCAGAGAGAAGGAATTCTGCTTTGTAGCACTTGCCAATCTCTGTGAGGTAAATGTCCCCACCACTGTTAATTTCAAGCTTCCAATGAGATATCACGGATGCCACACAGACTTGGGAAGAGTCCTGTACGATTAGCTCCTGCAATCAGTGCAAGCCTGCTCCAACGTTCCATGGTTTTCAGGCCAATGACACTCTCTTGGACAGAAAATCAAGTTATACTTCAAAAAAGCATAAAGGTAAGACTTATTTTGCAGACAAGCAGTATGAATTCCTTAGGGTGGAGGTGAAAAATGAACAAGAGTTCTATAAGAGCAACTGAAATTTGAAAAAAAAAAAAAGAACATCTATGTGTTAAGGGTAAAATTTAATGTCCTGGTATATTTATTCTAGTAATACATATCTATACATTCACTTTTAAAAGCTTATAGTTGAATAAGCTTATACTTTTCTCCCAGGAATATAGTTTAAAAATGTATAGGAAATAAATTACTTTAGGCTCTTGATAAAATATAATTGACCTAAGTTAAATTGAATAAAAGGATATCAAGTCTGTAGGCCTCCCTAAACTATTTTTAGCTACAAGAAAAACAAAACTACTATCATAATGGAAAAGATATATATGTATATATATATATATATATATATATATGTATGTATGTGTATATATATATATATATAATTTATAATCTAATGCTACTTTCACTTGAATGAAACTTTACAGTCTACAAAGCCCTTTCATTTGAGATATTGTGTTATGATGTAACCAAGACTTCTCGAGGCAGTCAGGCTTATGTAATTAATGTTAAACTGGGCCTTAAACTTATGCCAAGAAGCATTCTCAATGTCCTCAAAACTAAAATTAATAGTTTGTACTGAGTGGTTTTTCTAAGGATTTTAGAATGTTTTATGCATTTGTATCTTTAATGCTCTCAAAACATTTGGAGGTTGGAAGAAAACTGTACCATCACCACATGTTGGAATAATACGCTCGAAGAAGAGTTGTGACTAGCCATGGGTTTATGTTGTGATACTCAAAAGAGGATACTCAATACTTTTGCCAGAATTTAGGGGCCTTAGGTAGGCTTTTGCCAGAATTTAGGGGCCTTAGGTAGGCCAGGAACAGGCAGAACTAATACAGGGGAAAAGCAAAACAAGTGTATGTTGTGTAAAGTGAGTTCATTGCCCAATCTGTTATATCTGCAAGAAGTGAGAACTTATTGTTACAGGAGACAATGGTAGGTACTGTTATGCAGTCCATAGGTGATCTGTTCATAAAACAGCTGGAAGCAGGGGAGCCTTGGTGGATCAGTCGGTCAAGCATTTCTTGATATCAGCTCAGGTCATGATCTCATGGTTTTTGAGTTCAAGCCCCACATTGGGCTCTGCTCTGAGAGTGTGGAGCCTGCTTAGGATTCTCTCTCTCTCCCTCTGTCTCTGACCCTCCCCCACTTGCTCTGTCTCTCTCAAAACTAAATAAGTAAACTTAAAAATAAGCTGAAAACAATTATATGAAATTGCATATCCAATTCAGATTCTGATTTTAGCAGTTAAAAACTATTCACTATGAAAGAACCAGAACGACTTCTCTTCTGCAATACACATACTCTACAGTTAAAAGTGTATTTATCGACTAATTACAGGAAGGAGAAAACACTACAAATAAGCTATTAGGCTATCTAGCTAACATCCTTTCTATCCATCTCTCATCTCTCTATATACCTATCATCTATTTGTCTCTATCATCTGATGAAAATTATTCTAAAATAAGTTTTCCCTCAACTAGCTGAATAGACAAGAAAACAAGCAGGCAAAGAAGCAAACAATGATACAAAAAACGATTCTGGCAGCTTTTAAATATATAAATCACCCAGGCCACCCCTTACAATCATCCCACCATGGGCTTTAAACAGCATCCAGAAACTTTCTACGTAGAAAAAGAAGAAAGTGGCTACTCAACGGCCTTCATTTTAATTCTCAAAGTATGCCACACATATGCAGATATTCATTAACGTTATGCATTTGAAAATTGCCTCACTAAGTACTGCATCTGTATTTTTGAGCCTGAATTCTAGGAGTATTAACTAGAAGATATGTAAGAGCACTTATTCCAAATTATACGTTCTTTCTTTCAAAAGTGACATATTAAGTGCATCGTGCCTGGTACTGTTGAATATCTGTTCATATTTCTTAAAAGAAAGGTATTTACATTAATATATTCATTTGAACCTGTCATTACTGAAGAGCATTGTCCGTCTTATATTTAACCTCTTACAAAAGAAGAGTAAGATTTAGTTCCATATAGATGGACTTCCCTTTGATACAATCAGGGGAAATAATGAATGGTA
Organism: Paguma larvata; assembly: GCA_030068075.1. Classification (NCBI taxonomy): domain Eukaryota; kingdom Metazoa; phylum Chordata; class Mammalia; order Carnivora; family Viverridae; genus Paguma; species Paguma larvata. The sequence goes on along the minus strand of CM057829.1, from coordinate 60,008,722 downwards.
GATATTTATGCATAAAAGCAGGTAGCTGTGCTTGAGAATTAACAGTTTTTGGTGACAATTGCATCAATGAACACAATAAATCCTCTGGAGCTGTCATGCTCCACTAGGTGAATAATCTGCTTTTGATGCCTCCCTAAATATGTATTTACATGAATGATTGTAACGGCTATGAAGAGGCAATTATATCAAGCAAGTCAACAATATTCTTTTATAAGAGTCTTAATCTAGTAGAAAGTCTGCTGTCAGTTTCCAAATGACGAGTTTCAACAATGCTTTGAAATAGGAAATTTTCTAAATTTGAAGAAATAAACTTAAGAATCCATTAGTTGTTTACTTATATCAGATATATTAGCAACAGTGTCCATTATCTGGAAAAAACACTATTTGGCGCTCTGTTAATGCTCTATTGTTAGTTTAGATTATTATACCAGTTATCTAATTTACTTTGTAGTTATAGTTTAAGTAATATTTTGATGATGACTAATAATAGTGATCAAATTTTTAAAAATAGTGTCCATTAATTCCTATTTTAAAGCCACAAAAAGAGCTTCAGAATTGATATATCAAGTAGATGAATGAATGAGTGGATGAATAGATTTCTAGACCCTTGATTGGAAACCTGTACATTTTGGGTCTACTTTTAGACTTCTTAAAAATAACACTCTACTACCCATCCTGTTTCCATATATTGTATTAAGCCCTAAACACGAATCTTATATTTGGAAAGAAAATAAACCAGGCTATGCACTTAGCTTTGCCTATTATGAACATACTTGCACATATGTATTTGGCAATAGAAGCTAAAGCTCAGAATCTTAGCTGAACTTGTTTATAAACACAACTTTTGATAGTTTTTTTTTTTTAATCTGTGCTGATAGTCATTTTTTTCATAATGCTATTAACACTCAAAACATGATGAAGTGATTGTTCAGAGCTTATTGTACCAACTGGCACATAGTAGACAATCTATATCCATATTTCCATTTCTATTCCTATTTTTATAACTGTTATAGATTCACGAATAGCTGTGTTTATTTAGCCAAAAGTATTATAGAATGATGAATACAGAAAACTAAAACTGTCTTCAAAATAAAAAAAAAAAATATTGACCTTAACTACTCCCACTTCTAGTAAAGAATGTCTAAAGGAATCCATTATGTTTTATAATTCTCATAAGCTTGTGATGACATCATTAGCCCCATTTCATACATGAAAGATTTAGAGCTCAGGAAGTTAAGGTAGATTATGTACATCAAGCAGTCAGTCCGTAAGTCGTCATTTCAGCTAAGGTCTTTGACTTCCAAATACTTATTTCTTCAAATATATCCAATATGACCTTTATAACCAAAAACTTTTCAACTGAGCAATTTGTTAACAAATGAATTAAATTGTCACATCCAAGTACAGTCATTAGTTTTATCTCCGACAAATTCCATTCTGACCAGTTAACAAATTTTCTAATCTTCATCAGATCAACCTTGTAAAATACCAGTAAACAGTATAAGAAAATACTCGGCACTAGATTTTTGTAGAGTATAATTTCATTTTCAGGGAATATATCTATTTTCTGTACCCTCTTCATCATAGGTCTTTCCCTAAGTGAATTTTGCTGCTTGTAAATTTTTAAGTTTAAATAATTCTTTATTTATCACCATTTTCTCATGATACTTGGCCTGAATGAACAAACTTAAAAGAAGAAAGGAGTAGCCATCTCAAAAGGTAAGTCAGTCCATCTGGAGGCTTTCCTGCAAAGCAGCCGAGAGCATTTATAAAACGTGAATATAGTTTTAATAATTGAGAGATGAGCAAACCACACGATAGATCTCAAAGCTGAGTAAAAGATTGATTATATTTACCAAAAATAACCATTTTCTTACTATAAATGCCTACCATACACCACATATGCAGTTTATGTCAAAATAATATTTTTCAATTAACACTTGAAAGAAAATATTTGTGTGAGGAATATTCCTTAAGGATTCTCCCCCCCGCCCCCTACATACACACAAATAAGTGCTGAGGCAATTACCACTCTTTGGTCTGACACACTATCTGGTTTGGGTGGAGTCATGTTATCACAGAATACGGTCTTGAAACTAGAAATCATTTCTGGTTAGTGCTTTCACAGAAGTTGCGGTTTGTAATCATTTTCACACTTGGCAGTTTTGCATCCTGCCTTGCCTGAAAGTCTTCATTCAAAATTTTCTTGGCTTTTTTCCAGAGAAGAAAAAAAAATCTAATTTCTGTTCTACTTTAAATGCTTCCCCTCATATACATGCATATCTATGATAGTCAGTAGGTCTGATTTTTCACTTTCTAGGCCAATGATCTGGGCCTCTCTGTCAGTCAGATCCATTCGAATTTGGGGAACGCTGATCAGCACAGCAGACACACTTATCTGAAGTTTTCCCATTCTGCTAATACTCAGCTTTTAACCGACATAAGCATCATGTGGCAAAATTGCTTCCAATCTCATTTAAACAGCTGCACATTGGAACGGATTTTAGTAAGTTGGTGAAGCATAACTGTGGGGTTGTATAAATCAACCTGGACAAAGTCAGCTTTCAGAAATCTGATTCCTGTTTATCCATCCATCTATTATCTATCTTTCTACATAAAAATATAGATATTATTTAAAATAGAAGATAGGGGCCCATGGGTGGCTGAGTCTATTAAGTGTCCAACTCTTGGTTTTGGCCCAAGTCATATATCAGGGTTTGTGGGTTCGAGCCCCACATCGAGCTCCATGCTGACAGCATGGAACCTGCCTGGAATTCTCTCTGTACCTCTCTCTCTCTCTGCCCCTCCTCTGCTCTCTCTGTCTCTCAAAATGAATACACTTAAAAAAAATAAAATATAAGATATAACAGTTGTCTATAGATAGATGAAGACAATGCGTTAAAAATGGAGACTGATAAATGGTGCATAACATGCTATTGTTCACTCTGTGACTTGAACCTATAGACCCTGACTTTCTGCCTCTGCTATTGTGATTGACCCTCTCAGGCCCAGGTAAGTGAAACAACTCTTTGCTACACTATTCTTATTTTCTGAGCCATGCCGTAACAGCATAGCATTTATTGCTGTTTCCTTTTCATTGATATACAATGGTCTCTCTTTTTCTTCCTTCTTTTTTTCCTGTCACCAGTGTCAACTCATACAGGCTCCAATATTTTTTTTTAATTGCCATTATATAATGTTAATAGTGGCAGTATTTCTTTGCTCTCAAAACCTCACAATAGCACATTTATATTAGAATATATGTTAAGTCAGACAAAATTAAGAATATGACTGAAAAGTCCATTTAGAACATCATTGCAATTTTTCTTTTTATGAAGTCTGATCATTCACTATGTATCAATTTGGGTAGCCTAAAAATAATTTTCGACTATAAAATAATCGTACACTGTTAAAGTGACTTTGAGATAACTCAATAAAAGTTCAGGAAAGTTTTCTTCCCATCACACTTTTTATATCTTTCCCCTTTAAACTGTATTTAAAACACAACAACAAACCCGAATTTTCTTCAAGAGTTCTCTGCAGTGCTAAATGCTCCATCTAGTGGCATAATTGAGCCCAGGCAAAACTTATTGCACGAAATATTGTAAGTTTGCATACGCTGTGTATTCAATGAGCGTTGTTGGTGAGACAACTGCTGAGAAATATAGTTACAACATATATAAAATTGATATATCTTTAGTTAATATTTTGGTAGAAATATTAATATTTTACATTATAGAATTATACTATAAATTTATTTAATGTCTTAAAGGAGAGTTATGCATTTCTACTAGTAACTTGAAATAACTCATATAATCGAAGTAGTAGTGTATAACATTTATATCGATTGAAAATCTGAGAACGAGTTAATCCAAACCTTTTAGAAATGTCAGGTAATTTAAATATAATATTTGCCATGTATCATCAGTCTTTTTTAAACTGAACTGTTTCTTAATACATAAAAATAAATTAAAATAGTCACTAGTTTACTCTTGTTCCTAACTTTGACATATATTTATCTAAATTAGGGGTCAGCAAATTTTTTGTCACAAAAATATAGTAAATATTTTTGACTGTGTGTTAAAGTATACCCTTCTCCCTATCCCTCAAATCCTTCAGTGGTTGTTGTTTAATACCTTTCAAAATGTAATTAAGTTAAAAAAAAACATAAAACAAAAAACAGGCTCAGCTCTTGGGCTGTAAAAATCAGACAGTGGACCAGATTTCGCCCACAGGACACACAGTGTGCCAACTCCCAATCTAGAGGATTACATTTACAGGATACAAACATTTTTCTGAATCTTCTAACAAATAATGACGAAGTGATATAACCTTTGTCTTTTGTTTAGTTGCCGTTTAGAAAATCCTTGTTATATAAATATGTAGTCAGTGACTTTATAAAAGAAAATTTTAAAATTACATTCAACAGGACATCTAATTTTTTTTATTATTTAATGTACCACAATGTTATGTGGGGTAGCATAACAGAAAACTGTCCAATCTGAAAGAAAACTAAAGTAGATCTAAGCAGAGCTTAGAATAATACCATGATATTACAGAGAACAGAAGTCTTGTGACCAAAAACCAAATAAAAGTGTTTTTTTGTTGTTTGTATTTTTAAGAAATGATGGTTTTGTGAGAATCGTGAAGGGTTTTTCATCTCTTTTTAAATAGAAAACGCTCATGTATTTTGTTGTGAATTCTGTAAAGGAAGTAATAATAATTTCTACTTTTTCTGAGCCATTGGGGATAGCATTTTCATGACCTTGAAGTCAAGCATGTCTACGTGCATTTCTTTGTCTAACAAGAAATGAGCAGAATCAAAATAGACCAATTCTAAATAGAAGCAAAAACAGAGTAGAATAACAAACAAATTGAGGTTCAGTAGGGAGACGCTTAATTCAAAAAAGTTATTGCACGGGGATAGAAGGCACTACAGTAACGGGTGGAGGGTAATTATTGAGATAGGGAAAACACTTAGATCGTAAGATCTGCAAATGCCTCAAGTGTTAGGCAAAAATTATTATTTTTCCTTTATAGGAAGGAGTAAACAAGACAAAAAAATAATATGAGTGTGGCACAATGGGATGAATAGGAGTGGCATGATTAGATAGTAGATTGGATAGTGTTTTATCTGGATGCCAGCTTATTCTCCTGAGTGGCATTTAAAGAAAAGCGATATCCCAACTTAGGCCAAGGGTGGGCCAAAGTTCAGGAGCCTGGTGGAAAGAAAGGACCTTAAATAAAATTTGGTTAAGAAGCATTTTGTTCTAATTGATCGCTGGGGGCAAGCAGTTCAGCTAATCATTTATGAGGTGAAAGAGGGGAATCCGGAGGGTTCATGTCTAGCCTGGTCATCGTTAAACAAGCGGTTGTCTGCGAGTCTCATCCAAATCGTGTGGGAAAGCTGTTTATTTGTAGAGGGTTGTTTCCTGGAACACAATGGAGATTTCTTCAACTGTGGATGTTTTCTAGGACCACGTCTGGATACATTTCAATATTGTTAAAGCCTCTAATTGCCAGTGCCATAATAATTGTTCAAAGAAAATTTTCCACAGACGGTTTACTGATCTAGTAGGCCCTTATGCAATGATTCGTGAATCAAGTAGCATCCAGTCCAGCAATTAAAAAGGAACTCTGAAGAGCTATATGAGATGAGAAATTTTTACCAAACACAGTGAACAGGAATAAGGAAGTTATACTTGGCATTTGCTGATTGGTTAAAGCAGGGTTACTTTCCTCATATAGAGCAAAGAGAAGTCTTGGAATTAGGTTGCTTACTTGTGCTGAGAGGCCTAGGTTGACCTGGGAGAGAGCCAAGGATAGAAACTCAGTTGAGTTTTGGTTTGCTGTGTGGGGTTTAGCATGAGTGACTCCATCTGGAGCCTAATCTGGTTACTTTAACATAAAGCTCTTTTGTTACATTGGTTCTAAATGATTGGAAATGTCAGATATGCTGAGGCAACACCTGAAGGAGCATGACTTAGTTCTCTAGGCAAGTGATAGACTCTAGGTGAGAGTGTAATAAACCTTTATTGTTCCAAGACACTGAAACTTTGGGTCTTTCTTCTTATCTCTAGGTTTTTGTATGCCAGTTTAATGGAATTTAGCATAATCTAACTGGTACACTCATAAAAGTCAATTAGGGAGCAATCAAGGGACAAATGAGTTGATACTATTTGCTATTATAATTACAAAAACTTTGATATTTACCAGTTGGTTGGCCATTTATCTAATTTGTTCCTGATTCTGGGATAAGAGAAGATTTGTTTATAAAAGTAAATAAATGATCTCGCAGTTTCCTAGGTTCAAGCCCCACGCTGAGCTCTACATTGGCATTGCAAAGCCTGCTTGGGATTCTCTCTCCCTCTCTCTCTGTCCCTCCTCCACTTGTGCTGTGTTTGTTTCTCTCAAAATATATAAATAAACATTAAATAAACAAATAAGTGAATAAATAAATAGATAGATAAATAAAATTAATATCCCAAAATGTACTGGGTAGGTTTGAGAATAAAATCTGAAAATAAGAGAAAGTGTTCAAGAATTTCTTTTTTTTTTTTCTTGTTCCTTTTAAAGCAAAAGCAGCAAATATGTGCATTTGACAGAAGTCGTGATTATCCAAAGAAACTATGGCTCAAAATTAAACAGCGATTCACTGAATTAGAGTTGTGGGAATTATAGCTTATATAAAATTTTAAAATCATAAGGGATAGAGGTTTCCATTCTATTTAATTTTGCCTCACTAGGCATAGTCTAATACCCTTTTGTTTTTAATGCAGCATTTACAAATATGGTTATGTATGTATAGTGATGAGGAACTTATAATAATTTTAAGAATGAGAAATAGTTAAAATGTAAGCACCTTCTCCTTCTTTAAGATGGAGGATTTAATAGCCAAAATACACTTCTACAAATACTTTTCTTTAATAGGGGAATATAAGCATAAAATTCTGTTTAATGTTCATGAAATAGCAGTATTTACCCAAATAATTTTTGGAGTGTGTATGTTATACCAAAAAGTTGAAGAAAGAGGACACAATTTAGGGATAACCTTAATATTTACATTCTTTGCATTGTTCTTTTCTAACTCAAAGATATACACCATATCTCTATGTATTGAAAATGAAGCAATTAATTATGTATGGAAGTAAAAGATATCTGAATATGTTACAAGTCTTTTGTTGTGTTTTTACATAGGTTACGTAATTCAAAACTTGAGCATATGCTTATCTGAGAAGTTCATAAAATGTTACTCTTTTAAAATAAAAAATCTATTTTAAATGACATTTAAATTGCAAATAATACACTAAGATAAATGTTAATAAATTTGCAATTTAAGTGTGTAGTTATTGTTATATAAAGTAATCTGAAAAATCACCACAATAAAATATAAAAATAAAATACTTATTCTGGAGAACGCTTGAAAAATGCACTTTCAAAATTATATTGATGGACTGGTCTAGATAAGAAACTGTACCACACACTGTCTTTTCCACAAGTGGGGTAGTTTAAACTTCACCTAATTTCTATCATGGTTGAGTACAATTTATTACATTCGGAGAGCACTTTCTGTATGAAGCTAACTGGCTTCCTGTAGAGATTGAAATAAAAATTTTAACTTCATTAACTATGCCCACAAATCAACACAATTAACTGGTTCAGATTTGCCAAATAAGAACAACTGTCATGGCACTTTTTTAAATATAGCATTTAGGAAAAAAAAAAACTATACACAGCACAGTCAACATCTTGCCTGCATTTGATGAACCTACTGCAGCCATTGGGAAACTTAGTCTATCAAAACCAAAGTGGTAGGGAGTCTCCCCAGAGTCACCTGCATGTAACAGAGTTAAGATAGAATTTTGGACTTGGTATTTTTCCCATGATTGCTTACATTTTCTGGTGACTAAATTAGCCATAAATTAATGCATTGAAATTCTATTCTATTTTCTGTATGTCTAACAGAGCCGTTAAAGAGCACCATAACAGACTTTCTTCCAGGATTTAGTAGCAAGTGTGTGTTATAATTTATCGCTCATGAGTGATGTCTGCTTTCTGCCATGTATTCTGGCTTGTTTTGACTAGGCAGCAATCTCATTCACCTTGTGCCAGGACATAGCTTTGTCTTCTGGAGTGTGAATTGTCACAAAAGAATAATGATTCTGCAATTCCATGTAGATATGAATTAGTTTCGAGACACATAAAATGAATCAACACAGTGAACCCACTAGAGATTATATGCTTTGAGGTTGAAGTTTCGCAAATGATTGCGATGATAGAAGTATGGTTTAAAAAGATTTTACCTTTAATTAGTCTTTTCAACATTTTACACACTATAAGGCAGGTGTCAGGCCGTCTCACAGATGTCTTGAAAAATCTTAAAACTTTCCCAGTTGTGGAATTCAGAATTCTTTGCACATAAAAGATTTTAACGTGGCTGATGTTTTGCACTGAGGAATTATGAGGAATGCATGTCTTTAGGATTTATCCAATATAAAATGATTAGAATCTGAGAACAAGAGTTGACTGATCATAATCTTTAAAGGATATATCAGATGATTTCTTACAAAAGAATATTTAAAGGTAAGGTCAACATTTTGGTTAATTGTTTTATTAAATGTCTTCTGAGCCATGCTAGATATTATGCTAGATACATGTTAAGAGTAAGACTTTACCTTCAAGTGTTTTCCAGCTAATTAAGGAAACAAAATAGATTCCCACCAGAAGACAATATATGTCACCATCACTAATGTGCTTAAAACTCATCAATGGATCACTATACCAGATAAATTTAAGTTTTGGAACAAGTTATTCAAGGGTCAGTGTGACTTGGCACATACCTAATTCTGCAGTGTCCTATCTAGACTTATGTTTTAAAATGTTTGATGGCTTATAGTTCTTTCAAACACCTATTACTATTTTACACATATGTATCTTTTCATTACAATCTTACCTCTGCCTAAAATGCTCTTCCCACAAACCTTGGACACATTTTTTCATATATCTTCAGGCATTATCTCTGCCTCCATTAGTTCAGGGAAAACCTTTGAAATAGCCTGCTTCTATTCTGCGTTGCATGGGGTTCTCTACATGTCTTGGTCTGGGCACGTTGTTGTAATGGAATACCATAGACTGAGGGGCTCGTAAACCACAAAAATTATTCCATACAGTTCTTGACAGTTGGAAGTCCAAGATCAGGTGCTGGTAGATTTAATGGGTCATGAGAGCCCACTTCCTGGTTCACAGACAGAACTGCTTTCTAGCTATGTTTACATGACAAAGGAGGGAGGGCGCTCTCTGGTGTCTCTTTTATAAAGAGCATTAAGTCCATTCATAAGGGCTCTACCATCATGACCTAATTACCTCCCAAAGGCCCCACTTCCAAATACCAGCACATTGAGGATTGGGTTTCAACATATGAATGCAGAAAGAGCACAAACTTTCAGTTTATAGAAATACATAATAATAACATAAGCTATGACATTGAAATTTCTGTGTATACATTTGCTCTCCTTCCTAGATTACCAATGCTAGTTTACTCACCTTCATTCCTCTCTCTTTTCGCAAAGTGGTTGGCACAAGATTGAGGGTCAATAAATATAGGATAAAAAGATTTTGAAAATTAGATAAATTTAGGGGGAAATAAAAGTCACTTTGCTTTATAGCAAAATAGAATTATATGCCTATAAAATATGCTATGTCTTGATTGTTCTTTAGGCATGTTCGTTTCCTATTTCAACTTTAGGAAAGATTGAGTGACTGGAGAAGAGAAAGAGGCTTTAATAAACCAGACTCATGTACGCAAGTAAAAAATTGGTGGTGTTAGAGAGATTTACTGGATTTAGGGTTGGTCTCCAAAGAGATCCCTTTATTTTATGGCCAAACCTGCTTTAGAAGTCCTGGACAATTATTTATAAATGATTATAAAGCCGATATTTCTCAAGCAATCAAGGCTATGGAATGATAAAAGAGATGCATACTCTGTAAATTTTTATCTAGACCAAACTGGAGTCCCTCTCTTACAAAAATATATCAGAATGGAAACAACACTCGTCGCTAGCTGTATGGATATAGCTGCTGAGAATTGTATTATTTAATCTAATAACTAGAGTATTCAATTCATATATAAATTGGCTTTAATTATTTTAAGGGCAGTGATTTGGCAGAAGTTTCAAGCTTATAACTACAAAAGGAAGAAAAATGGTTTCAAGATAAAGGGAGATTGACTTAGAAGAGTGTACTAATATTTAGAATTTATTTACTCTCAAGGAAGTTCCCCACAGAAGTGGTTAATTTACAGTCCCTGGAGATATTCAATATTAGCTGGACAACAGCTGTCACAGATTCCATGGATAGGACCCAAGAATCTGCTGATGGTTGAAGTACCTGACATTTAAAGAAAACATCAATGAACCCTGATATTATAGGGTGCTTTTCATGCTTTTCTCACCCATTTTGTGATCCAAGGAATAGCACAAGGATGACAGGTTGTTTGTTGAAGCATAATAATCCTGTGGTCCTTTCAAAGAATTCTAACGGAAAATGTCTCCCCGAATGTTACTATATTTTTTTAAGCACATCTAGTTCAACACTTAATAGACTACACATTATGGAAAATATGAGGGTTGTCATGACAACTGGATGAAAAATTTAGTTGATGTAATTCATTCCATATAATGCAGCATTCTCTTCCTTCCTGTTTGTTTAAAAAATAATTCCATGCAAAGTCCATAGTCTGCACTGAAATAGCCTGTAGTACGTCTGAAAATATATACTGCAGAGTTAAATAAGACCTTAAAGAAAATTTATTTCATCCTGTCACATTCTGCCAGTATTGTCCTGGTTCCACCTCTTTCTCCCTCAAGTCAATTTAGTGCCCTGAACATTGAATGTAGTATGCATACCCCCAGGCTTATTTAAGCTCCGGAGGAATTCTTTCCTGACTTAGAGTTTGGTGAGCATAAAAAGTAGGTTAATTTTATAGAAAAGATTCAGAAGCAAATTTGAAATATCAAAGTGAAGCATATAATTCCATTTACAATGTACACAGAGGGCAGACTGAGTCACCAGGCAATGGGATGAAAGCCTGGAGAATCAGACCACAGCCAGGGTCATAGAGGGAGTTTGTTATGAAGATAGTTAATGAAATAGATCATTTGGAATTCAGTTTAAAATAATCTTATTCTACTTGTTTCCTAGGAACATAATGTACCAAGTAGAATCCTATCACATTCATATCATATCACTGCATGTAAATATAGTGACTATATTAATGGAGTCAACATTATTTTGTACATTTTCCCATCTCTATTGAATATTTCCAGTAGTAGAAATAAGAAGAAATGTAGATAATGACCAAATATAATTTCTACCATATGGGCATTTCTTTTACTTCTTCCTCCAGTGAGTGAAATATAAAAACTCAGTACACAGAGAATGTAGGCAGGCTCATATATACCTCAGCTTTTCCTTAAAGGAAAAGATAAAATTTTAGTTATACAATAAGATGACTCTTGTCATAAATTTATATTTAATTATTTATGTAACACTGAGAAGTAGAAGACTCTCCACAATCTGTTCCAAACTTTTCACTTACTCCACCATAGTAAAGTTCTTCCTGCCTTTTTTGGATTAGAGATATAAACAAATTTATTTAATGAAGTATATTGGCATCTGATAAGAAAAAAATATATATAGATATATAGTTTTTTTTTCTGAAAAAATTTAAGACATTTGAATTTCAGTGGTATATTTTTAATAGTATAGAGTCATTTAAAAATTAGACATTGGTATTTATAGTGTCCATAGTAAACTTGTTGGTTTTTATTGTAAGTGAAGAGTTAAGAGGAAATATCACTGGTCCTCAAGGAGTGTTTTATTTTACCTCACTGAAAGGAGTAGACTGCTCAACAGGTTCTTGCCTCCACCACTGCAGCTCCCTCTCCCATTAATGCTTTGTATAGGCCCATCATTTTTTTTTAATGTTTTATTTTTGTTTTTGTTTTCCTAAAGAAACCATTCAATTAAGTGGTGAAATCCCAGACTCCCAAGCTAACTAGTTGGGTTTACATGCTGGTTCAATTATCAGCTATATATATTATTTTTGTCAAATTATATATCTCTGTATATCAATTTCTTATTTGGCTAATAAGTAATGCCTATCTCATAATGTTGTTTTGAAGATTAAATTAGATGATACATTTGAAGCACTTGGGAAAGTTCTCAAGGCAGTAAAATAAGAGTTGATTTTCATATTTATCTTTATTATGTGCTTTACATCATACTATATGCTGTGAAGACAGGAATTAGAAAGACTTTTATTTATAAATCCTGATCATGGTTTAAATCTTAAGGGTATTTATATTTTTCTTAACTAAATTTCTAAAACAGACTATCCAGGGGTGCTAGAGTGGCTCAATCGGTTAAGTGTCTGACTTTGGCTCATGTCATGATCCCACGATTCATGGATTCAAGCCCTGTGTTGGGCTCTGTGCTGACAGCTCAGAGCCTGGAGCCTGCTTTGGATTCTGTGTCCCTCTCTTTGCTCCTCCCCTGCTCATGCTCTCTCTCTCTCAAAAATAAATACATATTTTAAAAAAATAAGTAAATAAAAGATACTATTCAAAGTTTCATTCAGTGCTTTAAAATTTCATCAGGAATTGAGATGCTTTTCCCCAGTCTGTTTCACATCTACAGAGTACTGGTTGGACTAAGGCATCAGAACCCACACTAGTATCCAAAGAGTAAGTGCTATCACAAAAACAAAGCCTTCTTCTGTCACTCTATTTGAATAGGGATGATAATCTTCCTAGAAGCTACCAGAAGAAATCTTACATCACATTGCCCAATGGAACAGAATCACCCGTACACGTTCAGACCAACGATGACTTGAGGGTTTAAGTGATTTAACTTTGTTAACATCAGGATATCACCACCTGGTTCCTAAACAAAATAAAGGTCTTTTTAGCAGGAAAGAAGAGAAAATGATCACTGGGTAGGCAAACAGCTTCACAATAATCTACCTCACTGACATGAGTAGACTGCTCAACAGGTTCTTGCCTCCACCACTGCAGGTTCCTCTCCCATTAGTGCTTTGTATAGGCCCATCATTTTTTTTAAAGCACAAATATATTGAACTACTTGCACTTACTGTGGCAACACTTTCAGGAATAATTTTAAGGTGGCAGTGTTTAGCAGAGAAATAATACAAAACATTTTAAATTTAAATGGATTTCATGAATTTAAGGTGGAAGCGGTGCCTCATAAGAGTCTTGCCAGGAAAAGGGAAGGGGCACAGAGGGAAGGAGAGAGAGAGAGAGAGAGACAGAAAGCAGCAGAGATAAAGAGTGGGGGAGGAAGGAGGGAGGGAGGAAGGAAATAAACCAGGCTAAAGATTTTCACTCACTTTCCCTATTTCTCTCAGTTGATTATATATAGTGTTGGGTTTGTTTAGATATTCTGGTCAAATTCATTTTTTACTCTAAAAATAGCCTCTCAATCATGCATTTTATAATTGCATAAAAATAATGAGGCACTCGGGAGTCAAGTGGTTGGCAGAAAGTTAGAGTCTATGCCAGAAGTCCTTGACTTGCATGCTGCAAAACACTGTGGACACTGCCAGAGGCAGATTTGTGTGTAAAATTAATTTTTGTTACAGCTGAATACATATACTCTTACGGTACTGTTGGTCAGATTTTATATTTAGAGGAATGGTTTAAAGACGTACAACACATGATTCACTACTACATGCAAACTCTTCACGACATAGTATGATTTGTGCTATGTGAATGTGTGTGCATGCATGTTATACATTGGATGCTCTTTGAATTCAGCAAGCTGCAGAAAAAAGATACATCTTTCATTCACTCAAATGAGAGCTGGTCACAGGTCCACACCTGGATATCAGTTTAACTGGGAAACAGAGTCATTAGCTAGGAAGTCACGTTCTAGGACAACTTTGAATTCAGGATTAAAGGGATGTACGAATTTTGTGAGTACAATAGCTATTTTGCCACAGTCCGTCTTCAAGTCTTTACCTGCGACTGTACTGGTAATTGCCACTTGGGAACTTTTTAGATAGCTATCCCCTTAGTTCCAGGCTTGATATGACTCCCCTATGAGTGAACACCAAGTAACTTTTTTATAGAATCCACAAATGTATTGATCATTTATTATGTGTCATCAAGCATGTATTAGGCTAAGCATATAAAGGTGATGGCATATCCATCATGATATCCAAGAACTTACGGTCTAGTATAAAGGATGATAGACTTGCTTTGAATGCCTAGGTTGTAACTATTTTAGGTTTTGTGGAGTCACCTATGGACTTTGTTGCACCTTCTTCTTTCCTTTAGGTTTGTTTTGTTTGTGTTTTCTTAACACCTTTAAAAATGCAAAACACATTCTTAGCTTGAGGTTCTTGCTAAAAAATGTGTGACAAGGATTTGGCTCTAGTTTTCCAGTTTGCTGACTCCTGGGTTAGTTAATTAAATAAAGAAAAGAAAGCCTGGATAAAACACACAGAAAGACTGGAGACGATGTTTGACTAAATGCTCTTCGCTGATTAAGAACAAGCAAAGACAGGTGTGTTGTTCGTATTTGAGAAGCTTTTAAAATAGTTCACTAGGTCGGTCAAAGATTTACACTTTTAATAAATTTTGTTACTTAAAATGATAATATTCTAGTTTGGTTTGATTTCTTTATTATTCAAAGACTATAGTAATTTAGTGGAATTTCCTAGCACTTTAATACTCCAAGGAAGAAAATATATAACTCCACTCATTTTTGTTTCAGTGTTAATGAAACCCCATATCTGAATAATACATTATCATTGCATTAGTTTGAAAAGCATCATAGAATTTTAGTGCTGAATCAATTTAACTTTATCCTTCATAATCCTTAATGGGCATTAAATTGGTATGAAAAAATGTAAGATAAGCTTAATATTCTTGTTTCTTGCACTTGGGTTTCAAAAAATACTTTCTCACACCACATTAGGTATGTCATTTTTCTTAAACTTGGGGTCACTGTTTTCTGTTATAGAACAATGCCACTTTTTTTTTTGGACAAACAGGCATTTTTTTACATCTCCAGACAGTTCACGATCAATCTACTAACCATATTTTAACAATATTATTGTTTATATATGACTATTCTGAAATTGCTACATATGGACATGAAGAAATTAGGAGGAAAAAAACTAAAAAAAAAAAATCAAAGTTGACAAAGAGTGCTCAAATCCTAATAGTATTCAGAAATCCCCTCACCAGCATGTTTTTATTTTCTGAAATATAATTTATTATTGCAATGATATATATGTTTTAAAAAATATAAGTCCTCAAATTAGTATATGCATATAGTTATTGCTCAGGATATTATGTTTCATTGCTCTTTTCAGAGCAAAGATAGGCTTTTACAATAACTTTTTAAAAATTCCATGTACTAATATACGTTCTCTTGCTCATCGTTGTGGATTTGTACTGGGTCAGCTGAGTCAAGTTGGAACTATTTTCCAACTCCGTATTTGTAGATCATCGCGGGCCACAGGAGACATTGTGTGTGGGATTTGGAAGACAAAAGTGAACCAGCAGCCAAGTTCTTTTCAGGCTCAGAAGGGCAGTGCAGAGTGAGGCGCTGTTGTTGTGCACACATATTGTAGCAGATTTGCTGGCTCACCTCTCTGGCCTGGGACAGCATCCAGGTCAAGCGCTTCCTCACTTCCCACCAGATCTTCCTCATTTTCTGCAACCCCTGGGCACTAGTTTCTCTTGCATGTCACCTTCAGCATCCAAACTGAGACTGTGAGAGGCCAGTGCAGATTCCAGCTCGTCTTTGTGGGCTCCAGAATATTCTCCTCCATTCCACATCGATCTTCCCTTCCTGACAGACTGCCCTGCTCTTCAGGACCAACCCCGAAAACAAAGCAGCAGTGTACATAAACTGCAACCAGTACCTACAATTGCACAAACTTAAATCTTTTGTATGAATTCCATACTTTCTATCATTTCAGTGGTTCTGTTTTCATGATTGAATTCTGCATGATAGACTATCTTGAATATTAATTGCTGTTGTTCTCAGTTATTCGGCAACATTTAAATTTGCCACATAATGTTGTGAAACATAATTTTCCTTTAAAATGTTTTACTTAGCTCTGCATCTTATGCTGAAGAGCAAACTAATGAATAGTTCATTAGTCAGTGGGTGAATTTTTCACAGTATAAACACTTTTTAAAATAAAATGCAATGGACTTCGCATTTCAAAATGTAAAATGTATAACGGAAAGCCTAAGATGTTACTCTTGACATTTTAGTATATTGTGTGCTGTAAGAGTCAGAAGAGGACTTTTCCAAAAGCAATGTGAATCAAGTGGCTTCTAGGAAGCTGCAGCCTGAGCCCATATCCCTGACTCCTTCCCATGGTGTCACCTCTTTGAAATAACACAGCAAAATCTGTAGTGCTTGTTTAGCTTAGGTAATATGCCAAAAGTTCTTTTATTCTGGTGAATATCGGGGGATGGCCCTCATTCTCTACAGTGCAATGAGAAAACTGGAAAGCCACCAACAAAACGTTTGCCTCTCTTCTAAATTATGGAGATCGGTGTGTTTCATGGCAAAATAAGGTGACCCATCTGTAGTATCCACATGAATGACCTCGGGAGGCAGTCCTCAGTCCTGCTGTGATTAGGATTCTAAGGTACTCAGGTACTGAGGCTGAATTATACAGTCTATGAGCAAAGAAGCAGATGGCCTCTTACATCCAAAGAGGGCTGTTACCAAGAGACTTTTCTTGTGCATCGTAGCTCAGAGGAAACCATTTCCTAGCCCTTGTAATGCTGTTCTCCCCAAACATATGCCTCCCTCTATTTGTGTATTTACTAGTGTCTTAAGGACTCTAATGGACTGATCTGGAACTATGGAAAAACAAACAAACAAACAAATAGCTAAGGAACTAAATTAGTTATAACTTCTTCAAAACAAATTAGCAATATGAAACAAGACGATGCTGATTAACATTGAAAGAGTACCAAACAGAGAGAGATGAGAATATTAATTGAAAATAATGACAATCTTCAAAGAGTTGATGAAGAATGAAAGAATAAACTTTCAGGAATTGAGCCTTGATTTCTAAATTAAAAAAAATTCATAATATTTAATAGGTTGCTACTACTGAGAAATAAGATCAAGTTGAATATTTCATAACACAGAGAAGAGATGCAAAGAGAAATAGTCATGAGACAAGCCATATGATCGAAACCCGCACAATAATAATAATCTCAGAAAAAGGAAAAGTGAAGAAAATAAACACATAATCCAGGTAAGTTAATGACATTGAGACCTAAGACTGGGGATCCAGACTATCTGTCTGTACTATTTATCAGCTGTGTGATTTGGGTTTATGTCTCAGTTACGCCCACTCTAAAATTGAGAGAATTATATCAATAGCACTTATTTTATGGGATATTACTCTCTTTTTTTTGTTACAAAACTCATGATAATTTTTATCTACTCTCTAATCAAGAAGGTTAGTGTGCCATTATTTGGGAAATATGTAGAACAGAACAGGGCACTGCATATGTGGGATCTAAGAGTAGGTGTTTCTTCTTATTACTAAGCCAGGCTTAAAGCTAATGAGCTATTATGAATGGATACCATTAAACTTGACAACTTATATGAAACCAACAATTTCCTAGAAAATAAAAAAGAAATTACCAAACTTCTTTGAGAAGGAACAGTAAGACTGAATAATACTACTAAAAAGATATTACAGTAAGATAGTCTTTACTTTGTTATTGTAATAATCAATTATTAATTAAGGAAATTCACAAAAACTGAATGATAGACATAATGGGAAAATGACAAGGTTTATGATTCTCCAAGTGACATAAAAAGAAAGAAAGAGACATTTATCTATCCAAAATTTAACAAGAAAGAAGGAAAACACATCAGAAGGTAAGTAATCTGACTGACAGTTTATTCAGCTAGCTATGGAATGACTAAGAATACCGTGAAATACTTGTATGTACTGCTTACCAATTAGATGAATAACATGGCCAATGCAATGCATATATCATGAACTTTCACATCATGAATCCGTTACAGCATAACAGTTACTATTAATAGAAAAAACTGGAGATCTAAATCATTTATTTACTCGTGGCTGGGGTAAAATAAAATAAGCACACTCTATTCAGTGAAGGTGATTTTAAAATCTGGACAGAATGCATGGATCATGTGTGAGGACTTTGAAAAAAAAAATAGCCAGCATTTTGGAGAGAAAGACCAGAATTCTAAACCCCATAGAGCCAGCAGTAACTTTATCATTTCCCTCGTATTGGAAAAAAAAAAAAAAATCCCTAGCTAGAATTCAAAAACAATCTGAAATTCAAAGTGGATATGAACATGGATAGAGAATAATCTAGCAGAACACTACTAGTTCTGGCTAAACTGTAGAGACAGTTTACAACTACCTCTGCCCTCTTCCTCACCCCACTCCCCCTTCTTCATTCACATGTCCCAGCCACCAATCTCCTGGCAATGTTGGCAGAAATTTCCATGTAATGGAAATAAATCTATAGGAGCCAAAACCCTGAGGGAGAAAAAACTGAAAAAATGAAATCCCATGAGTATGGGGCAAATCCCCTTGCTTTTGCTTATTTGTTTTCCTCTCTCTCCTACTGCTTCATCTTGAATGCAGGGATGCTGTAGAAATGTGCATCAGAATGGGATAATTAAAGCCCCAGCTTTCTGGCCTTCTGGAGAAACAAAGGGGAGATATGTCTACACGAATCTGGCACTAACTGGCAAGCCAAAGATTTTGAAATCTGAGCTCATAGAGACTACGGTTCAGGTCTCAGAGTCTTTGGGAACTACAAACCAGGGACAGATCCAAATGGACCTGCAAAGTCTTTGAAAACTAAACTTACATTGGACCTACAGTTGTACAGAAATTGGGTTGAAATTTGCTTCCTGAAGCTAATTAGGTCAATTGCATGATTAAAGAAAAGGTATTAATATTTTCCATATGATTTAAACAGGATCAAAAATTTTGTAACACAATATCCAAAATGTATAGCATACTATCCAAAATTATTTAGAACCAGGAGACTCAACTGGCTGGAGCAAGACAATCAAGAGAGAAAGTGCCAAAATTAAAAAGAAAAAAAAAAAAACTGTTGAAATTAACTGGCCAAGATTTCTAAAATGTTCTTATAGAAAAATTTCAATAAGCAATTGTGAACACTCTTGAAACAAATATAAAATATAGATTTAGCCAGGGACTAGAATATGTAAAGAAACAAAGAAATATAACAACAATAACACAAACAATCACACAGGATGGTTCGAATAGTCCTTTGGGGATGACATAAAAAATAACATGAAGATAGAAAAATAGAAATTATCTAATCTGGGGAAAATAAATTTTTGAAAAGATTAGAAAACATAGAGACTCAGGGATTCAGTGAATATGATAAAATAATTAACATGCTTGTTAATATATTCAAGGAGAGGAGAAAGGCTCCAATAATATTTAAAGAAATAATGCCTAATTATTTCCCTAGTTTTGTAAAAATATACAAAAGATGCCAGGAACACACAAAACTTGAAAAAAGATAAACTAAAAAATAAATAAATAAATAAAAGTGCCCGTCAAATCACAAACAGTTTGAATATAAGAAAACTAATCTTGAAAACAACCAGAGGTAATCAGAGCATTATTTATATGAGAATAATGATTAAAATGACTAGGTATTTCATCAGAATCCATGCAGACCACAAGAATGGGGAAAAATTGTTAATGTACAGAAAGAACAATGTATGCAGAATGTTATATCCAGTGGAAACAACCTTTGGAGAAGTAGGTAAAATAAAGACATTCTCAGATAAAAGTAAACTAAAGGGATATGTTGCCAGTAGACCTATTCTAAAAAAACAAAAACAAAAAACTGCTACATTATATTTGTTGGTTGCAATCAAATTTTATAACTAATGTGGCTTTTATGTATGTAGCTATAATATATAAGACAACTATTCTATTAAAAAGAGATGAAAGGAATCCATACAGTAATAAGGTTTCTAAATTCCACTTTAAGTGGTAAAACATTGACTCTAAGTAGATTGTGAAGCAAGCGATAAAAATTACATTAAAAAATGTAACAGAAATGAAAAAATTGAAATGGAATAATAACATATGGCTAATATCCCACAAGAAAGCAGGAAAGAGTAAATAGAGGAACAAAAAAAAGAGGAAAGAAAACAAAAACAAATAATAATATGGTAGATCTAAATCCAAACATGTCAATGAATAAGTGTATAGGCATAAACACATTAATTAAGAGACAAAGATGGCCAGATGTATAAAAAGAAGCAAACAAACAAAGATAATCAAAAACCCATTGCCTTATAGTATCGTCTCCTAGAAATTCACTTTAATGGAATTTTATAAATATGTTTAATGTAAATAATAAAATTAAAAAAAATCCCATTCAAGCATTAATCAAAGAAACTGCAGTGGTTATAAATGGGACAAAGTAGATGTAGAAGCAAAGAAAATTGCCAGATACAAAAATAGACATTAAATATTGATAAAATAATCAATTCTTCTGAAAGGACTAACATTCATAAATGGACATGGCCCCTAATAGTAGAGATTCCAAACATATGCAGCAAAAACTGACGGAAGTGAAGGAAAATTAGTAGCTGGCTTCTTTCACTTATCATGTGTAAAAGTTCATCTGCGTTGTATAGTATGTATCACTATTTCATCCTCTTTTGGTTTACTGCATTGCATATGGAATTTTTCCAAAATGTATCCAAAATGTGTTTATTCATATGCTTATGTACATATGGGTTGTTTCTACTTATTAGCTACTGTGAATTGTGTTGCTATGAACTTATAAGTACATGTATTTGTTTAAATAACTGTTTTCAATCCTTTTGGGTATATAACTAGGAGTGTAATTGTAGGGTAATATAATTTCATATTTAGCTTTTTGAGGAACTGCCAAACTATTTTCCACGTCTGAACCATTTACATTCTCACAAGCAATGTATGTGGGTTTAGATCTCTCCATTTTTTTTTTCACCAACACTTTTTTTTAATAAATATAATTTCTACTATAGTTGTTCTATTTGGTGGGAAGTGGTACTTCATTGTAGCTTTTATTTGTATTTCCTTAATTACTAAGATTAAATATGCTAATTACTGATGTTAATATGTCTGCACAGGCTTTTTGGTCATTTGTATATATTATTCCAGGAAATGATTTACTCACGTCCTTTTCCCATGATTTAATTGGATTGCTTCTCTTTTTTGGTGTTGAATTTTAAAAGTTCTTTATGACAATATGAGATGATTGTCAATTAATGTAAAATACTGAATTTATAAAACTCCATGAGTGCATATTAATTCACAAACAGAAAGTGAGAAGGGAATAAAAATTGAAAGAAAAAAAAAGAAAGGTAAAAAGAAGCAAAAAAAAAAAGTGAAGGAGGGAGGAAGGGATGAAGAAAGCAAACTTATCTGTCATTAACTAGAATTGATTGCTGTACTCTCACCCTGAAAAATAGAAGATAATTAAAAAGAAGAAATTTAATATTTACATGTTTTTAAAGATGAACTCTAGTGTGTTTCCAATTATTGAAAGAACAATTTTCTTCATGAGATAATTAATGAACAATGAGTACTATAATTGGAAAACAGTTCTCTTCCCCTCAATACACAAACTTGCTATTATTAAGAATTGTGAGGGGAAACGCATTATGACAAAGATAATGTAGCAGCCACAACAAATAAAAACATAGAACTATCTTCCCTATCCAAACATTTTACATACCTACTACCCAGACTATAGAACATCCAACTGTGGCTGCAATGTGGCAGTGTTTCTATGTATGTGCGTTGGTGGGGGATGGGGTGACTTGCAAGGTACTTCTAAAAACATTTACATAAAACTTGGAACTAAGTGCAGACACAAAACAGCCTCCAACTATTGCTATTCTGTTCTTTCATCCAAATCTAGTACAATTAAAATGTGTAATATCAAGGTAGATTGAGCATTCGTTTAGTCACTATCTCCTGCCTTAATTTTCACTTAGTAAAGCTACTCTTTGAAACTCTTAGCATTTTAAAATGTATAAATGTGTATGCAGGACAGTAAAGATTAGAGTCCCCTATTGCTCTCAAAACAATTAAAGGAAGAGTCTTGTTCCCTCAAAAATGTATTTAGTATGAATGTGTAGGGCATTTTGAATTCCTTTGGTGGACATATTAAATACTGAAACACATATACATATATTATTTTATACATTTCTATTTATAACAAAGCTTTGAATGTGGTATATTTCTATTTACTCCTATTTTACACTCACATTTTACTCATCTGTTTAAAAAGTCAAAGAATGCGATACATTTACAAATGTAATAAGGATTTTTAAAATGAATTCCTTCATTTCCTTTCAGAAGCACATATTATTTTTGCTTCCATCACATGTGCCATTCATATTCCACCGCTTGGTTCTCTCCTCATCCATCTTCATGGCCCCTTCAGTTCCCAGGTGCTAACACAGCCGTGTGCATGCTGCCTGGTGCACAGTAGTGAACAGAGCCATCATGTTGGAGAGCATCGTCTTTGAATATTGCATTGGCACAGGTTTCAGAAAAGAAGAAATATTTTCCAGATATCTCCCACTGTGATTAATATGTGACTTTCTTCTCAATCTTTTCCTCAAGACAGGAAAGTTCTGAGTTTAATTTGCTCATAAAAAAACATTCATTTCCTTAATGCTTATCTTCATATCCATTATTATTTATTTGGACCACAAAATTTTGTTGCTTTCGTTAAAAATTTTCCAAATATAAAATATACGAATGTGAATAGAATTGGGGGGAGGGCACAATTACTTACAAATAGTTATTTATGGCACTGTGAAAAATTTAAATCATAGAAAACAAGGGAATTTTCATGTTTATATTTTGAAGGTACAGAATAAATTTTATTTATTCCAATGAATTATCTTTATTTTATTTAATATTTCTAAAATATTAAACCTGTTTATAAAAAATAAACAGATTTTAGGAAAGTAGATTTAGATCAGAATATAGATCTAGTTAATAGATCTGATTTTAGATCTGATTTTATAATCAGAATTAAAAAGAAAAACTGAAATAACTATTTGAATTACTTACCTAGTTGGATTTTATATTACTTGTAGGTAATTTCAGATTTAATTATACACATCAAAACAGGTAATTTAACATTTATCATCACCTATATGATAGATCTGTTCATATACAAACACATATATATTTGTAACATAGAGCCTATTCAGATAACCTATGTGAGGCAAGGTACATTTATTGTACACTTTATTCTATATCATCACCATCAATTCTATGATGCTAGGGCTGTTCCTAATTACTCTGGCACATAGTTTATTTCTCCTTAACGGGATATATTTCACCAATATAAAAGATTCATTTTTTATGTTTCCACAAAAATATCGTCCAATAAGTTGAAGTCATAAACAAATAATCCTTGACCCTTGACAAAGAAAGCTTTATAATATCTAAAACTAAACATTGACAGTTCAGGACATTTTGTTGGCAGGGAAAGTCTCTTGACCAGAATTATCCAAGTAGTCTGAATAACAGCAATTAGCCATTCTATCTCTTTACTGTTTACACAATGTCCAGTTGGTATGTTATTTCCTTTTATAAATGATAATTACTAAATCCAGGCAGGCAGATAGATCACTTGGCTGGTAACTAGTCTGAACTCACATTGCTTTGGGGTTCAATAAATCCAAGCTTTATTTTGTTGTTGCATTTTTCTGCAATGACCCTGATTCGGGTTTCACACAAAGTCAGTGACTACACTAAACCTCTAAGTTTTAGTTCTTTGTTTTTTTAATGCTTATTTATTTTTGAGAAAGAGAGAGACAGAGCGTAAGCAGGGGGAGGGTCAAAGAGAGAGAGGGAGACACAGAATCTGAAGCAGCCTCCAGGCTCTGTGCTGACAGCACAGAGCCCAATGCCGGGCTCCAACTTACAAACTGCGAGATCATGACCTAAGCCGAAGTCGGACATTAACCAACTGAACCATCCAGGTGCCCTGAGTTCTTAACTTCTGTTGAAACCCTTATCCAATACCTGAATATTTTTCACCACTACTTTAGAAAAAGATAGAGTTCATCTTCAAAAGAAAAGTTTAAGTAGAAAAAAATGGATAACATACCCAAAGGAAAAGTTTTTCAGAAGCCATTTAATATTTTTTGATAGGTCATAAGAACTGTAAATCTTATAAAAATGTCATGATTTGGGAGGAATATGTATGGAGAGATGACATTGGTGGAAGTGAGTAAGGAAGCAGGAAATGAGAGTAGGTCATCTAGGCCTTTACAATAAAGAGCCCTTATAGACTAAGTTTTACTTTTATTTTGCAGGGAACTGGAAAAGCCTAATCACACTTAAAGAGAAAGAAGTGAGGAATTTTTCAATGGATAGAGATAGCAATTTTCTTTTTCCAAAACCACTGAAGATATAACTCAGATACAATTCAGAGAGCAGAGACCCACAGTGTAAGGCTTTGACTATTGATGCATGCATTAAAAAAATACCTTGACTTCCAGATGATGTGTTCATTCTGCAAACTCCCTTTTACTGCCTTCTGCCATTTTAAACATGTATTTGGTAAACAAAGTCAAGCATAATTGTTTGAAGCCAATAAGGACAATATTGTAACCTGAAGTCAAAGTTGACCCATTTTGACCACACCTATATGTCTTCATTAAGAATTTTGGTTATTTACAGGAATGAATGGAGTATTAGTATAGTTGGGAAAGGTATAGGTTGTAGGTATGTGTCCTTTTATTATTGACCTAGTATTTGATTGTCTGGGTTTATTTCTTTACCTCAAAATTGATCATATGAATTATTATTTCTAATCATGGCTTTATGATTTTTTAAAACTATATCACTTTCTAGAATTGCAAAGATATTTAGAATTAAAAAAAGATTACTAGATGTCTTCAATGAATATATGCATTTTTAATGTTTATTTATTATTTTTGAGAGAGACAGAGTGTGAGTGGGGGAGGGGCAGAGAGAGAGGGAGACACAGAATCCAAAGCAGTCTCCATCAAAGCCCTGAGCTGTCAGCACAGAGCCTGAAGCAGGACTTGAACTCACAGACTATGAGATCATAACCTGAGCTGAAGTGGGACACTTAACTGACTGAGCCACCCAGGTAGGCACCTGAATGTATGCATTTTTTAGAGGTTACCAATTCATGTTATCTGAGCCTAGCTTTTTGATGTCTTTAAACTAATTTATAATTCTCTAAATTGTAAATAATAGGAGTACATAAGTATTTTCTATAGATGTGAAAATAAAAATGATTTGGTGAAATTTCAATTGACTATACCCCCTGTTAAAAAAAAAAAACAACACACACAAAAACAACAACAACAACAACAAAAACCCAAAAAAACCCTCAGTTTTGTGTTCATCTTATAAATGATTTCAGCATGTTTTACAACATATCAGTTTTTGTTCCTTTGACTTCTCCTTTGCAGTTGTTGAAACATCTCACCTGTTTTCTCATTGATAATGAGTTAAAATCTTTTAAAACATGGTCATTTTATCTTTGTACAAGTGACCATTTCACCTTTAAAAAAGCTTTTAACAAATGAAGAGGGAAATTTAGTTATACAATGAAAAGGAATTATTGAATACTTTAATAAGAAAATATATTTCTGAGTGATTTACTTCTCTTCATTATAGAAAATAGAGGGGATGCTGATTCAGTTTGGTACCTATAACAGAATTTGAAAATCTTTAACAATGAAATATTATGGTTACTAACTTCTTATATATATAAAACCATGGGGGGCGCCTGGGTGGCTGTCGGTTAAGCGGCCGACTTCGGCTCAGGTCATGATCTCACGGTCTGTGAGTTCGAGCCCCGCGTCGGGCTGATAGCTCAGAGCCTGGAGCCTGCTTCAGATTCTGTGTCTCTCTCTCTCTGCCCTTCCCTTGCTCATGCTTTGTCTCTATGTCTCTCAAACATAAAATAAAAATGCTAAAAAAAAAAAAAAATTTATATAAAACCATGGTCACACACCATGAAATACTCTGGCTCAAGTCACCATCACTGCTCATCTGCATTAATGAAGTTGACCCTCTGCCCCTATCCCATGTTGTACTTGCTTGCCTTCCCATGTAGTCTAAACACAGCAGCTAGAATGGCCCCTTTAAAATGTAGGTCTGAGCATAAACTCCTCTGCTCAAAACTTTCCACAAGTCAAAATCCTCACAAGCCCTTTACAAACCAGTCTCTTATTACATCCCTGATCTCATTGCCTTCCGGTCTTCACAACGGTCTTCCTGCTGTTCCTTAAACCCTTGCACTTATTATTTCTTCAGCCTCTTGCTTCTCCCCACTCAACTCACAGAGATCTTCAGGACTAGCTTCTCGACCTTCTTCATATCCTTGCTCAAATGTTATATTCCTCTGAGTTCCCTCAAGTACCCTATTTAAATTTCTAAACTAAACTCCTTCTATAGCAATTTCAATCCGAACTCCCTGGTTTATTTGCAGATCTGTTTTGAGGAGTGCTATTAAATTTCATTAGTCTTTTTTACTCCTATTATATGTCTCAGACACTTTGAATTGGGTTTTTTTTCTTCTTGTCATTTTCCCCTAATGTCCAGGGGACTTTTTGTTTCCATGTTTGCTTTTTGATTTGTTGCTACCGCATCTTATTAGTCTCCTATCCACTCTTCAGAATGTGTTCTTACAATGGTCAGTCAAGATTCCTACCTTAAGATGGTCTTGGGAAGATTGCAGAGCTAGTTGGAGAACTGCAGATGGTTGTCTTCACCTCCTGGGTTTAATTCTATGCTTATATCTGTAGTCCTTCCTAGACCCATAAACGGTAATAACCGACGACTGACTACATCTTAGTTAGATTCAGATTATATGAAGGGCCAAATTACATACAGCCCTGGTACAAAGCAGTGACACTGGCTCAGACTGTTGTGCCCGAATTCTCGAATCCCCCCACAAGAGACCACCAGAGTTGAAAGTCAAAGCCAAGTGGCAAGGGTCGTTTTATTACAGGATCGATCCCGGGCCTTTGCTCACCGTTGCCAGTAATGCAAAAAGGCCCCGAACATGGTTGGTACAGCGTTTTTATAGACAGAGACAAATAGTACAGGAGGGTTTCAGGTTATAGGGTGACTGATTGGTCGATATTTGAAATACGAACATATGCTGCCCTCTGATTGGGGGTTCTTTGTCTGCTCTTTGGCAGGAAGTCTCTGTCCGTTATGTGAAAAAGTTAGTTATTTATCCTAATACATATCAGAAAAGGGGGAAGGGGAAGAATGTGAGGGAAGCAAGGTTCTCAAGCTGATAAATGTCAGACTCCACTCAGAAAAAGTTTTACAATGTTTACAGCAAACAGTAAGCAAAACAGAATTCTCAGCAATTGTATTTCTTATCAGCGGTCCACAATCGGCAGAAGGCCAGGGCAGCTATCTTTAACCCAGTATCTGTCTATTGTTTAACAGAAAAAGAGAACTTAGCTTCAAACTAAGGCAGATCTGCGGTCTGGACATAAAATTTAAAACCGCTCTCTTCAAGACCTATGTCACACATAGATCACTCGTAGCCCCATTTCCCTTCAGAAACCAAAGTTATGATAATCACTGGAATCTAGACCCATTTGGCCCTGGGATTCAAGAACAGTCACTTTTCCCTTTTTAGACTAACTAAGCAGGTCTTAATGATTCTCAGAGTAAACCTTAGACAGATTTCTTCCTGCCTCTAGGTCCCTGACTTCCCTCTTACCCTGGCCCTTAGAGAATCCAGATGGCCAAACTATAAAAAAAGTCCTTACTCTCTTTTTTTATGGCAATTACTTTTAAAATCTTGTCACTGCAAATTCTTTACAGGTCCTCTTTGAAATGTAAATACTTTTAAAAGCCTATTGTCAGTTTTAAGATCCATGACTATCTTTCTCAAGGAGTGGAGGGCCAGCCCTGGGAAATGTAAGAATCAACTATGATGGCACCCTCTATCGCCTAGGCTCTGTTGGGAGAATATGAGTTTACATGCAGGGACTTCCAGCTCTAAATTGTAAAACTACCTCCAGTCCCTGGAGATACAAGAGTTTACTTTTCCAGTGTGTGAGGCCAATTAGCAAACACTCAAGAGTCTGAAGGCACCCACCTCCACCCTTGTTAGTTAGCTTTTAAAAACTCTCTAGGCCTTTGTTTTATTAGAATTGAAGTCAGATGACATTCTGATTTCTCTTCCATGTTGCCTTAAATAGTCTTCAATGGCTGTTTAACTTTGTCTTTTGCCATTTTTACTTCACAAGGACTAAGTACACTTGACTTTATTTTTGAACTCCGATAAGTTTTTTTTTCTTTTCTCTGTTTTATATTTTTCTACTTTTTTACATATTTGGAGGAGATTCATGGATGAATATACTACACTGTCTTGACCAGAAGTTCTTAATTTTTCTTTACACAGAATAAAAGATGAAAGCATATGCTTAAAATTCAGTTAAGTTATACAAATTATTGTTTATTTATTAAGAATAAATTACAAATTCAACTTCTTTAGGAGATATATCTCCAAGAGTGCAACAGAAATCACCAAATGTAAGACAGTTCTGAATAAAATGAAGTGTCATTAATAGATCTTTGCAATGGAAATTAGGCTTGATAGTTGGCTAAGGGATTATCATGAGATCTATGAGTCATCCAAAGCTCTCAATTCGTTTCCATGGAATGAAAACTAGTGCTAAAATAAAGATCATTACTCATCTACCCTCACTGAAGAAAATAGTCCTTGGACTCATTTTCCTCTGGGATAAGAAAAGAGACTAATCAATCAATCAGAGGCTCTTTTCCTCCATGGTAGGAAATCAGCTAGCTATCTTTTCCAAAAGACAATGTATTTGTTTTTCAAACATTTTACTAAGAGTATCTTGATTTTTTTTTTTTAATGGTTGTATTGAAACAGCTTTATCTTGACACAGCTCATAGAGCAGTGGGAGGAAATGTTAGCTCTTTGTTTCCATGTATTTGTGGGAGCCTCTTGAATCAAATACTGTAATCTGAAGACAGAGAAAAGATTTTAAGGGGATCTTTACCTTGAGAAGTGTTTTCGGTTCTGTTCAATTCATCCTAATTTTCAAAATCAATAGACTAATTGCAACAGGGTCTGTTTCTGAAATAGGGTTAAACATTTCACATTGAAACTATCACGGATAAAAATTCAAAATTCATATGAAGTTTAAAGCTTGTCCCCTGGATTTTGCCAAATCTTTGAGTTTAGGATGGGTATCTTTAGGTCAAGTCCCTAACTTGACCCTAGGGAAAAGGTGAGTTTTCTGTGTTGATAGGGATATTACTCAGTAAGCATTTGAGCAAACGTGCTACACGGCTCTCTTCTATCTATCTGTTTACGTCTGAAGAAAGGAAGGTTGATATTTAAAAATGTTCTCTTAAAATCTACTCATCAGTTTTTAAGTATAGAACCACACTTTAATATTCAAATGTTTAAAAACCTGGTTAAGTAATGCAAAAGGCAAAAAAGATAATTATCAATAAGTGATGTCTTGTTCCTCAGAATGTATCAAGGGAATACTGATGGTTGACTGAAACTATTGTATGGATTTTAGTAAGTTTCTATCATTTAATTATTTAAATGAAATGATATTCATTTGCCAAATGGGACTAAGCCCTCAATATTTACATAATTTCCTCATTAATAGCTCTGCTTACAAACAAAATAACATGCAGTGGTACAAATCCTTAGAAATGGGATTACGTGGTAAGAAGATATAAAACTAGAATACAGGACCAGTTGGGTTTGAGTCCAAGCCTTGAGGTGGTAGATGTGGACCTCATGCAAGTTTCTCATTCCCATTGATCTTCTATATCTAAAGCTGTGAATCTAATGTGAATATTATCTCCTTACAATATTGTCCTGAGGAAGAAATGACCTAATGAGTGCATTAGGCTAGCACAATGCCTGGTACATAGTAAAATTTCAATAAAAGACTGATTTTTCTCATTCATGGATGACTTACAGTTGCTCTGTGGGAAAATAAATATTTCATATTTCACACAATTCATTGCTTGCTTTAATATAATGGTCAACATAAAGTCTGGGTCTATAGTTCCTAAACTGTTCTAAGGAGTATAATTTCCCAAGAACTGTTCATAGGTGTTTTGAGGGACTTATTTGATCAGATAATTTCATGGCATACTGAATATTATACACCTCCTTTTTGGAAAACCTTATGCATATTAGCATATATTATATTATTTAAAATTTCATGAAGTTAAAAGTTAATTATAAAATTATTCAATTTTATAGGATTATACATGCTATTTTAAGAAAGCCTGGGGCACCTGGGTGGCTCAGTCGGTTGAGCACCGACTTTGGCTCAGGTCATGTTCTCACAGTTTGTGAGTTCGAACCCCACGTCGGGCTCTGTGCTGACAGCTCAGGGCCTGGAGCCTGCTTCAGATGCTGTGTTTCCCTCTTTCTCCCTTGCTCACACTTTGTCTCTCTGTCAAAAGTAAATAAACATGAAAAAAAAAAAAAAAGAAAGCCTATTGCTGTAGTTCTGTAGTCTTTTCTCCCACATCGGGGCAAAGTATGAAATGATGGTTCATGTGAATTGAGCTTGGGGAGGACTTGCAAGTGTCTGATCAAATCTGGCAATCTGGCACATGAAGGAGAAGACATAAAGAGGAAATTGAAATAGGCCAACAACTTTCTACTGGGAAATAAATACTATGAAATATTTATTGTACCAGTTTTCTGTGTTACATAATGGATGACCATACACTTGGCAGCATAATACCAAACACATTTACTATCTCTCTCACAGGTTCCATTAGTCAGGAGTCTGGATGTGGCTCGGCTGGGTCCTCTGATTAGCGTATCACAAGGCCACAGTTCTGGGTTCTTATCTGAAGCTTGCCCAGTGAAAGGTCTGCTTCTAAAATCTCCAAGTGTGCTAGCAGAATCCATTCCCTTGTAGCTGTAGGATTATAACCCCAGTCTTCCTCATCCAATCTGTAGTGTATTCTTTCTAAGCTGGCTTCCAGTCAATTTCCTGTTCTTTTCCTTTGTTGTTATCTTCTGAATTACCTTTGTGTCGTTTTTTTATGGTAGCATCCCAATCTTTTTGATTCCTCTTTTATTACATACTTGTCATTTTTGAGGAGCACATAAACCTTCAGCTACCAGACACCTTGTGTATCTGAACAGGACTTAATTCTACCATTCAATTATATTTTACCCATTTGTTAATATTCATTTGTTTGTTGCTTTCTGGAAGCTATTAGGTCTGTAAACCGGTGCACTAAGGCTTATTCTATTTGTTCTGCAGGACATTTAACGACTCATATCTCTAGTCATTCAGTTCTGGGAAATTTCTATTATTATTACTTTTATAATTTCTTTTT
Source organism: Paguma larvata (assembly GCA_030068075.1). Taxonomy (NCBI): domain Eukaryota; kingdom Metazoa; phylum Chordata; class Mammalia; order Carnivora; family Viverridae; genus Paguma; species Paguma larvata. Next base: position 59,977,227 of record CM057829.1, on the reverse strand, counting down.
TTCAATGTTTATTGTCTGTTTGGCTGGAACTTGTATTATTTGAATACTGACCTTCTTGGTCTAATGACTTACTACAACAGACACACACATTCACATGCTCCCAATCTTAATCTTTTCATTTTTTATTTTGTTCTCCAGAGAATTTCCTCGACCTTATCTTCCAGTGTTTGTATTGATTTTCTTTCAGTTTACATTATTTTATCTCTCAGAGGATATTAATTATACTTCCAGGCAAAGAAAAGTCTTCTACCCTTTTATTCATTCTTTTTCCTCTGTGTTTTCTTTTCATTCTTAGTTCTGATGAATTGTTTTCTCAACCCATTTCATTTAAGAATCTGCCTTTAAATGTCTGATAATATTCATGTATAAAATATATACAAGTATTATATGTAGAAATATCATCTATGTGTACATATCTGTGAACATGTATGTGTATATGTATGTATATAGAGAAATCAAATGTTAACTGAAGAATAACAGAAAAACAGAAAAATATACAAATGCTACATTTCTCAAAATTTTCACAAATTGAGCAAATTTAATGTAGCCAGTAGTCAGACTGAGAAATAGAACTTTACCAGCACACTTAAAACCCATCTCATGTTTATCTAAATAAAGTCATACAATATATACTTTTTCTGTGTCTGGCTTCTTTTGTTTAACACTTTATTAGTTGCCTAGTATATAGGTAGTTTCCCTTTAGGGACTAATACAAATAGTGCTGTTATCTAAATATTCTTGTAAATGTCTTTTTTTGTGTACATATGGTTTCCTAGGAGTAGTTTTGCTGAGTCATATGAAATACACACTGCCAGTTATTTAAAGTAGTTGCAACAACTTAGACTCCATCATTAATGTACGAGAGTCATTTTTATTCAATGTTCTTGCCAATACTTCCTAATTCTAGCTTGGCTTACTGAAAACTCCATAAGGCACAAGTCTATGATGCAAATAGAAGCTGGGCTAAGCATTAACCTTGTGTTCTGAGAACGAAGAATAGGACAGCATGTGGAAATCTTATGGATTATTATAATAGAGCTTCTTTCATTGATTGGTTTAAGGGAAGCATTCCTGTATCTCTATGAGCTTTGTTTCTCCAAAGGCGGAGTCCCTCAACCGCAACAGCTTCAAAAAATTAATTGATATTCTCTTATCGGGGACAAGTGTTCGAATAGCAATGTATGTTTAAAGGAAAAAGATCTGAGTTTCTAAATGCTATCTATGCAGGACTTTCAACAAGTAATTATAATTTCAACCTTTACCATTCCATCCAACTTTTAATGTTCCTGATTGTGCTAATTTTGTAAACCTTGAGTTTCATAGGTAAATATTTTTTTCTGATTTTCTTCTTGCAGCAGTGAATTTCAGTCTTTTCATGAGATAAGGAAATGAATTCACTTTTTTTCTTTTTTGTCTTTAAAATTATGTTGCTCTCTCTCCATGCTTGTGTCTTTCTTTTTTGTTGTCCTTGCAGTTTCATGCCTTGTTTTAGATTTATTTTCTGATTTTCTGGTAGTCGTGGTGGTGGTTCGCTTTTTTGTTTGTTTGTTTGTTTGTTTTTTATAAGTTAGCTAAGGCTTAAAGGGAAAAGGAGGGATCTCCATTATGTTTTGTGATCACATTTTCATAAACAGGAGGGTTGCCATGTTTAAACATTGTGTCAACCATATCTCAGTCAGTACCTAAACTATTAATTAATAATAGGAATTTCTTATCATCTCAACATGTACATATTTGTTAGATGCTAATTAAATATCCCACCCTAAATTATAGTGTTCATTTTCATCTTGAAATCACTTTAATATTTAAATTGCATTATAATATATGTAATTTCTGGTACAAGTTGCAGAATACTCCCACAGAGGTGTAAGAAAACCTCTGCCGATTCTTTTTATATTAGGATGCCCAGAGCATCTTTAGTTACCACTTTTCTGCCTGAAAGCATAGAAATCTTTCTACTTTAAAGTTAATCTTCAGTGGGAGGGGGGAGAATGGTGATGGGCACAGAGGAGGGTACTCGTTGGATTGAGCACTGGGTGTTGTATAGAGACCGATTTGACAATAAATTATTAAAAAAAATAAAGTTAATTCTTCAAATATTTTTTAAGAATAAATGTCAGTATGTAAAAGAATTTTCAAAACATGATACAATCCAAATTGGCAATCATCTCGACGACTGTGATACTATAGAAAGATACTTGATGCAATACATTAAAAAATTATTTTAATGAAGGAGTGACAACAAAGAAATCTCTAAAAATGTTAAATATTTCATATCAAAAAGATTTATTTGGGACCTCTCTTCTTATCTGCATAATTAACATAAAGTTGAATTATAAATGCAATGAGAGTGAAAGGCATGTTAGAGATTCTTATTTACATTTATTCCAATGTATACTCTGAAACCATTTCAAAGTACTGCATACCTCACATGAGGTATAAAACTTTTTTTGAAATGACTACTTAAAATCTGTTTTGAGACATTAAATATGCTCTTGAGTAACCAATGAAAGCAGCAGATCATACCTTTATATGTGACAGTTTTTCTTCATTCACACTAACTTGTTGAACATATGAATATTAATAATTACGGATATTCATTATATTCATGTATTGTATGAATTATAAATATTTATTATGCTCATTTTCCTTGCCCTTCCAGAACTCTTATAATGTAACTGATGATAAGATAGGACAGATAAATCCTAATGTTGGAATAAACATGACATAAAAGGAAGATCGCACGGCTGAAATGAGGTGCCCTTGAATGTACTACTGGATCCTCCATGTTTTCATGTGTCATAGACTGTTTGGTAAAATCATCTTCTCTCCCTCTGCCACCACAAAGAGTCATGTTAAATTGAGCCTGAGGTTCCACAGGTCTAAACAGTGTGACCATTCTGAACATAGCTATAACGGAAGGTACCTGCTCAAGACATAGTCTTTTTAAAATTTTAATCTTCAAGAAGTATGTAGAGAAATGGAGACAACAAAGATTGTAGATGAGATACATATCCTTGCCAATTAAAATATAGTTTGCAGGGGCGCCTGGGTGGCTCAGTCGGTTGGGCGGCCGACTTTGGCTCAGGTCATGATCTCACCGTCTGTGAGTTTGAGCCCCGTGTCGACTCTGTGCTGACCACTCAGAGCCTGGAGCTTGCTTTGGATTCTGTGTCTCCCTCTCTCTCTCTCTGCCCTTCTCCTGCTCACAGTCTGTCTCTATGTCTCAAAAATAAATAAACGTTAAAAAAAATATATAGGTTGCAACTATGATGCCTGTAAGGAAAATGGGAAAGAAGAAATAGGAATAACAGAGACACCCTGAAGGAGTATCAACATGTTTGCTTAATTACTTAAGACAATAACAATTATATGTCAGGTCATCTTTTGCCAATGTGATTTATACTTTAAACATGAGTAAATTATGCTTGGCATATTTACTTGTGAGATAATTTGAGCTATCCTTAACAGTTTATCATCTTAAATTATTTGAAATACAGTTTTAAGCTTTTCTGTTCTAGTTGACAATATTTGCTGTAACACTTCCAAATCAATCTTTAGAATCATTTTTTCTTGTTTTTGGAAGGAGCACTAAACTAGAATGTCTCATTGGAGGTGGTTTTTGATTATTGTGTTGGGTTTAGCATACCCTAATGGTTTCTAATCAATGTAAAGTATTAGTCAAATAAAATATTTGCTATTATAAATAAATCTACATAAATTTCCCTTTCACACTTAGCATTTGGGGACAATATATGCTCCACTTCTCAGCCAACTGTGTGCCTTTGGGCTTGTCATCTGAATTCCTTTAGACTTAGTTTCTTCCTTGAAAAATGGGACTAGCAATACATTCTTTCCTAGGATTGTTGTGTTCATTGTATAAGAGAGTCTATTCAAAGTATTGAATACATAGAGGTGCCTGGATGGTTCAGTCAGTTAAGCATTCAATTCTTGGTTTCAGCTCATGGCATGATCTCGTGGTTCGTGAGTTCAAGTCCCATGTCAGGCTCTGTGCTGATAGCATGAAGTCTGCTTGAGATTCCCTCTCTCCCTCTTTCTTGGCCCCCTCCCCTCTTATGCACTCAATCTCTCTCTCAAAATAAATAAGCATAAAAACAAGAAAAACAAATGAATTATTCATTATATCTTTATGGCACATAACAAAAGTTTGTTAATTACATAAATGGCTTATTACTACTGATAATCTATATATATTCATAAAAAACATTTTGAAAAGACTTTTTACACAGAATATTGATACAAATATAAGAATGTGATTTTTTTAAAAATTCCATAGGGACTTGGCAGGCTCAGTCAATGTAGCATGTGATTCTTGATCTCAGGGTCATGAGTTCAAGCCCCACACTGGCTTCTTAAAATTTAAAAAATAATAATAATAAAATTAACATTTATTCTTTTTTGAGAGGCAGAGAAACAGAGCACAAGTAGGGGAGGGGCAGAGAGACAGGGAGACAGAATCTGAAGCAGGCTCCAAGCTCTGAGCTGTCAGCACAGAGCCCAGTGCGGTACTCAAACCCACAAACTGTGAGATCATGACCTGAGGTAAGTCAGACGTTTAACCGACTGAGTCACCCAGGCTCCCCAAGCCTATTTAAAATAAAAAAAAAATAAAATAAAAAACAAAACAAAACAAAACAAAACAAAAAAAAAAAACAAGTGTTGGGGGGACTGGGTGGCTCAGTAATTTAAATGTCTAATTTTTGGTTTCGGCCCAGGTCAAGATTTTATGGTTTGTGAGTTCAAGACCCATGCTGGGCTCTGGATTCTGCAGCGTCAGCATGGGATTCCTGGGATTCTCTCTCTCCCTCTGTCTGTGCACGTCCCATGCTCTCTCTCTCAAAATAAATAAATAAACTTATAAAAAAGAAAAGAGTTCTAGCCCCACATCGGGCTCTGTGCTGACAGCTCAGAGCCTGGAACTTGCTTCAGATTCTGTGTCTCCTTCTCTCTCTGCCTCTCCCCTGCTTGCACTCTGTCTCTGTCTCTCTCTCTCTCTCAAAAATAAAAACATTAAAAAAAAGAAAGTTGACATCCTTATTTACTTCTTTCTTGATAAACTTAGTTCACAGATAATTTTCATCATTTGAAAAATGTAAGTATTATTTTTTGATAGGTGAAATAGAGATAATATAATATTATATAATATATAGAAACTACTTCTGATTCCCAACTGGAATTATACATTGAAATTTTTTATTAGGAAAAACCTTAAAATGATGTGATTGTTCACTTTAACCTTGTTCATTTGAGCATATGAACAACACTTTTAATGTTTCAGTCTTATTTCAAACCTCAAAACTATTTATTTTTTATATGAGTACTGAAAGAGCTGCAATGAAATCAGACCTTTAAAACCAAGACCCAATAATACATTCTAAAGTGCTTACTTTGTCAAATAAAAGTAGCCACTTAACCTATAAAAACAGAACTAAACAAAGATGAATTAACTTAGTTGTGAAGAAGTTTCTTGGAGGCAGGAAAGTGTTTATGATGTTAAGTTAGCATTTCAAATATAAATGATTTATGGGAATCTTCCACAAAACAATAAATAAAAGTCATTGTCAATAAAAATGTGCAATTTTAAAAATGCTAATATAGCGCCTTGAACTTGGCCCAAAAATTGTTCCTTAAGGCAAGATTTTTTTTTTTTTTTTTTTTTGCAATGCCAAGTTGGCGCTTGAAAAAAGAAGAAAAAAAGAGGGGTGGGGTGGTGCTCAGTGGCTCAGGTGATTAAGCATCTATCTGACTTTGGCTCAGGTCATGATCTCAGGGCTTGGTAGTCTGCGCCTCGCATCAGGCCTCCCCTGGTTCTCAGTGTGGTGCACACTTTAGATCCTGTATCCCTTCATTCTTTGCCCTCCGGGGCTCATGCATATGCATGAGCCCCCTCTTTCTCTCTCTCTGAAATTAAAAAAAAAAAAAAAAAAAGTAAAAACTGATTTGGTCCCATAATCCCCACCATTTACAAATCCATGTGTCCTTGGCATCCTATCTAATCTCTAAATATTTTAGTTCCTGATTTTTAAATCCACGTGGACTAATAGAATGTATCCCATAGAGTGTTTAGGAGGATAAAATGAGATAATCTCAGAATATGCTTTACAAATTCCTATTGTATTTCTCAAAAAATGTTCTTCAGGGAAAAAATGGGCATATATACATTTAATTGTTAAATTAAATTAGGTTTAATTGTTTTATAAATTGTGTTTATGAAGAGGGGCGCCTGAGTGGCTCAGTCTTTTGAGGCTCTGACTTTTGATTTCCGCTCAGGTCATGATCTTATGTTTGTGGAATTAAGACCCACGTTGGGCAAAGTCCTGACATCATAGAGCCTGTTTGGGATTCTCTCTCTCTCTCTCTCTCTCTCTCTGTCTGTCCCTTCCCCACTCACCCACTCTCTCTCAAAATAAATATTTTTTAAAAAAATGTGTTTATGAAGAGAGGTCAATTTTTTTAAAGGAATTGAATAACTGTTTATGTTAGTGGAAATGAAACATAGATTTTTTCTTTCGTTGGTCAGATATCAGATTTTGTTTGAAAGCAGAAAGCTGTAAACCAAAAAGAAAGTTTTATTTATGTTAATTGCATAAATTTTTTGGAAGAATATATTTAAGTATTTTTACCAAGCTAATTTTTTTCATGTATAGATTTGTCTTTGAACTATGTAACTGTTTTATTTTGAAAGTTTATTTATTTATTTTGAGAGAGAGAGAATGTGAGGGAGGGGGAGAGAGAGATGGAGAGAGAACCCCAAGCAAGCTTTGCACTGTCAATGTAGAGCCCAGTGCGGGGCTCCATCTCACAAACCGAGAGATCATGACATGAATTGAAATCGAGAGTTGGACGCTTAACAGACGGAGCCCCCAGGCACTCCTGAACTGCTTACTGTTAAAGAGTGAAGAGCTCAGTGCTTTGCCATCCATGTCAAAGAGATTGCTTGATTAAGTCAAAGTCTTGGAGATTAGATTAAAAATAGTCATTCTCATCTTATATTTTCCACTTTGTGTTTAATATATTACACACCTACACTGCTTATTTTGTGTTTATTATAATTGTTTTTATTTAAAAAATAAAATAAGCAATGTCACTGCCTGAAACAAAAATATTTCAAAAAAATTAACTGTAAATATTTAACTAAATATACATGATATCAATAATTGGTATTTTCAAAAGAGAAAATTACGTGAATTCTCCATGTAACAATACCTTGTTTATGTTAACTGCATGTTTATTTAAAGTGAATTTAGATAAAAAATACTGTTAATTTTGAATTTTGTAGTAGCATTCTATTTGGTTATCCAGCAGGTTGGCCAAGGAGGAACCTAGTAATTATTTTGGTTTTTGTTTTTTCCAATACAAAGGATTTTTTGAAAGCCCATTTAAAAAAAAGTCAGTGTAGGGGTACATGGATGGCTCAGTAGGTTAAGCATCCCAACTCTTGGTTTCAGCTCAGGTCAGGATCTCACCTTCACCAGAACAAGCCCCAAGTCAGGCCCTGCACTGAGCACGCAGTCTGCTTATGGTTCTCCTTCTCCCTCTCTCTCTGCCCTTCTTCCCCTGCTTGTGTGCATTCTCTCTCTCTCAAAAAAAAACAACAACAACAACAACAACAAAAAACAACGCAGCAATCAAATAAATAAATAAATAAATAAATAAAGTGTCAATGTTTTCAAGTATGTTTGAAATTTTCTGTGAGAAGAGGAATATATTTTAATATGTTGGTAGAATGTGTCATCAGTTTTTTACCGTGTTCTTCCTTTTTTTAGGTAACTTGATTCAACTAAGATTTTAATGCAAATTCTTCCTAAAATTTTGGTGTTTTAATAATTGGTGTTTTTCAAATTGTACTCAAAATGCTTGCTACTATAGCCATTCACACCTGTGTCCTTTAGTGGAGGGGGACAGGTGTCATGCATATTAGTTTTTATGTACATGTCCAAAATTCAAAATATAATCTAGGTTCTTTTAGATCTCTATTTAGTGAAGCAAGCACATTTTTAAATCAGAAACAATCATGCTTTTATCAACAGGTATCCTTGAAGCCACAAAATATCCCAGAGAGAAACAACTTACATAACTTAGTTATAATGTCACGTCTCTTTCCTTCAATCATAAAATAACATGGTTCAAAACTGTTTTTAGTATCAGATCTATGGTTTCCATTTAGATATGTTTGAGAACTGGGAGACATTTACTAATTTAAATAGATTTAAAACGTTGAAAGTTCTCATTGCCTGCAACTTTTTAAATCTGTATTTTTAAATTTTTCAGTATGTTATCTGTGCTGAATCTCGGATTCAGAGACAAAAATAAAAAGTCAATACCACCATTTGCCCTTAAACAATAGCCAGTTTCTCAATGTGCAATGGATAAATAAAACAAGTGTTCCCAGAACAGTGGAGTTCAGTAGCTGACATCTTTGTGGATGTGAGGAAATGTATGGAAATACAAAATTCAATTCCCTGAAATTCCTGTGCCTTTAAAAAGCTGTCTTTGAGGCTGTCATCATGAACACTCTGGTTCGATTCTCTCTACATTAGGAAATTTCTTAGAATTTAAGATTTGAGCCCTCAAAGAGGTCTACGTAGTCAGTAGTCCTGAGATTCCTTTATAAATTCAACTCATCTCTCTCTCTCTCTCTCTCTCTCTCCCCCGTGAGTGTGTGTGTGTGTGTGTGTGTGTGTGTGAGAGAGAGAGAGAGAGAGAGAGAGAGAGAGAGAGAGAGAGACAAAGAGAGAGAAAGAGAGAAGGAGGGAAGGAGAGGAAGAATCTCTCTTCTCTCTTCTTGAACTATCTTCTTTTCCTCAGAACTCTTTCTCTATTTGAGAAACTCTTACTATCTTTCACAGCTCATTTCTAACATTATTCCCTCTGGAGCTTCTTTCTCACCTTCCCCATGGGTATTTAGTCTCTTGCAGTAGTTCCTTTGCATTTTGTTTGTAACTACTGTATTACTTAGCATGCTGAATAGTAATGATCTGTTTTATGGATGGATTTCCCACTCATACCCCCAAAGGATGTTTGCACTTAAAATAAAAGTTGTACTTTGCACTTTATTTTCATTTCCTTTTTTTAAAAAAAATTTTTTTAATGTTTATTTATTTTTGAGACAGAGAGAGACAGAGCCTGAGCGGGGGAGGGGCAGAGAGAGAGGCAGACACAGAATGTGAAGCAGGCTCCAGGCTCTGAGCCGTCAGCACAGAGCCCGACACGGGGCTCGAACTCACAGACCGCGAGATCATGACCTGAGCCGAAGTCGGACGCTCAACCGACTAAGCCACCCAGGTGCCCCCATTTCCTTTTTTTTAATGTTTATTTATTTTTGAGAGAGAGAGAGACAGAGAGTGAGCAGGGAGGGGCAGAGAGAGAGGGAGACACAGAATCTGAAGCAGGCTCCTGGCTTAGAGCTGTCAGCGCAGAGCCCAATGTGGGGCTCAAACCCACAGACCATGAGATCATGACCTGAGCTGAAGTCGGATGTTTAACCGAGTGAGCCACCCAGGTACCCCAATTTATTTTCATTTCCATACCATTCAGTACAGTACCCAATACACAGTTAACACGCAAACTATATTTGCTGAGGAAATCAAGTATTCATATATTTTGTGATGCTTTGTTTATACTAGCTTTATTTTAAGTGGATTCCTTCAAAGATAATTTGTTTTAACAAGTTTGATGATATTATCCACATCTTTTTTGTTTTATTGAAGGGCTGCAAAAATAAAGCCAACTGCAATTTAAATTGAGTCTTGTTCCCAACAGCATCAGAAATCAAACTCCTCGCTTTTTCATAGTTAATGGGGGAAAAAATTCTTAATGATCATCTAAACTAATATACAACTCAAAGGAGAAGAGGAAGTATAAATATTCCAGATATTTATACATCATAAAATTTTAACAAAATTATATAAAGACAATGGATGTAATCAGATTAGTTCATACATATGGACATTTTGGAGGAATTATGTTATTTAGTGTTAATTAAATGGCAACGAATGCTTAAAAATGCCTCGTGTTTATGAGTAGTTATACTGCTTTTCTTCTTAGGGCCTTTTACACTCAGCCACTTGTATGACCTTTCATCCAAATATACTAACATGAAGCATCAGACTTGATCACTGTTAATGGTTCATTACCCTCTCTAATCTCATTGAGCCATAGGCTATTTATGGCATTACTAAAGAATTCCAACCTGGATATTGTCAAGGAGCAAGAATTCCTGTCCCCTTCAAGTCCTTCTAGCCAGACTAAGAAGCAGATTGACATGAGACAGATTAATAGGAACAAATCAAATCTAATTGCATATGTACAGGAAACCCATGCTGACATGGAAGTTCCAAAGACAGTCAAGCAAAATGAGGTATACGTGTCATCCTGAACTAAGAAAAAGAGGGTAGGGGTCTGGTACTTCGAAGAGAAGTAATGCATTCTGCAGGAAGAATAGGAGGATGCGTAGTAAACAAACGTTTCGCCACTCAGACACAATGGGACAAAGAGGGAAGTTTGATCCAACAGGACTTGCTAGATTCCTCCCTACCATACATAGTTCAAATCATAAAGTAGTTATCTGTGGTGATAGCTCTGTTCCTGGAGCAGATCCTTTAAATTAGTTTTAGGCAGTTGAAAGGGAGGTAAAGAGCTTGAATCTGCTGGGTTTTGATTATTTTTTAAGTCAAAATATTCTTCATGCCAGAATCTTGGAACAGCCTGCCATTTACCCCAACAATATCAATTCTAAAGATGCTAGTATGGATAGAGAGTAGAAGAATCTGGTAACAGCTGTACAGTTTGGGATTAACTTTAAGATTTCATGTTTTTAATTTACATCTCTTTTAATTTGTTGTTGTTATACTTCTAGATAAATAGAATTTGTATTTATTTAAAAATATTTACTTATTTTGAGAGAGAGACCAGGAGTAGGGGAGAGGCAGAGGGAGGGAGTGAGAGAGAATCCCAGGCAGGCTCCAACCTCAGCACAGAGCCAGACACAGAGCTTGATTCCAGAATCATGAGATCATGACCTGAGCTGATATAAAGAGTTATATTCTCAACCAGCTGAGTCACCCACGCACTCTTGTGTTATTTTTAAATACAGAACAACTTCTCAATCAAGTCAGTCACCACCGTGATTCTAATCAGAAGTGAAATTAGATTTCTGTAATTGATGTATACACAAGGTCACTCAGTGTCTCCCCTTCTCTTCCATCCCTGAAAATCTGAAAGCCCCAAATTTTATGAATGTGCTAACAGCTTTATAATCACAGTTCTACAGCATATGTCATATCTTGTGTCACAGTTATGCAGCTGTTAATATCAGTTCTTTTAAATTTTACCAGCTGCTTGTTCTTGGTTCCATGTTTCCTTCAAGTTTGTATCATTAGCAAACTAGTAGTATCTACAATATATGATACATTTTGTTAAATTAATCTCTATTATTAATCTGATGATATTTTGTATAAAAATCCAATATTATGAGAAATGTAGTATATCACTATTAATGTGGCAGTGATTTACTGTTCATCTATATTATACTTTGAGATTTTGGAACAATTTTTGCTCTAGAATTTTCATGGGATTTATTGTAGTAAGTAAATTATTGAATTATATTTATTGAGGCCCATTCTATTGAGTACTGTACTGGGTGAAAAAACAATGCGCCATAAAGTAGAAGATACAGAAATAAGTCAGTAGATTCAGACAAGAATGGAAAAAAAAATCAAGGAATACTTTACTTTGTTTGCTGAGTTGTAACCTTTGGAACAATGGAAAGAACCATAAGGGTAAATTAAAAATATTTTCTCCATTTATAAAAGGCAAATGAATTATCTTCATCTTCCCTGATTTTAAAGAATGTTTCTTTGGAGATAGTATGAAGTTGAGTTTTTATTTTAATTTTTTATTAGAGATAAATCTATCTAGGCATAAGCTTTGCCTCCAGATTTTACAATGAAGAGATATCTTCAAGGGATATCTAGGTATTCTAGAGTTTATCTCTAATAACCTTTAGATTTGCAAAAATACACCTTTGGAGTTAACTCAGGAGTCTTTCAGATTTACAGATTATTGCCACAAGGGGAAGCCCTTTTTGTTTGTCAAAAATAAAGAAATCCCTGTTCTTTATCCTGTTTTCCTGAATAAAATGTATGACATGTTGCCCTAACTTTTAGTCACTTTTATACCAATTTATATGCGTAAATATCTGTTAAGACTAACCCAGTAATTATGTTTTTCTGTCTTTCATATTGGGCTAGAACGGTTTTCTGTTAGCAGTATTGTTTTATTTATGTAGCATACTCACACACACACACGTATACACAAATGCATGCATAGTAAGATAAAAAGAGAGATTCAGAGCAAATTTTAATTCTAAATATTGTAAAACTGCATGCATATTTGTTAAAAGAACACAGATTAGATGTACATAGATTTAAATCAGCAGTTCTCAAATTGTGAGCCCTGAGATGAAGAAAGTTAAAGAAACCCCAAAGCCAGAATATTTGGGGGGGGGAAACTACTTGTTTGCTTTCTTTTCTTCTATTTTAATTGTTTAGGACACATATTAACATATTGTGCATTTGTAATTAAAATACTTGTTCATTCGGTATATTTATGACTATCTTCCTTGCTGATATTTTTTTAAACATATCACTACTGTACACAATCTACAGACAACTTCCTTTGGGATACTTTTTGTGAAAAGCTAAGTGAAAGAAGACAAATGACCAGAGAGAAACTTTGGAGAGTTTGATTACTAGAAAAGGTGTGATGATAGCAAATAGGGAATTTCAGAAAGACATAAATCCCATGCCATGGTTGGGAGGGTGCAACAAAAAGTATGAGCCAATAGGTATAGTGAAAATTATGTTATATATATTTATTACATTATTATATCATATTGCATATCATAGTAGATTTTTCTAAGAAAATGAAAATAACAAGTGAGGAAAAATAGGAAGAAGAAAATTCAAAGAGTATCATTAAGAAAAATAAATCAGAGTAAGTTATAAATTGAATGTAAAAGAAAAAGTAACACAGGGAAATTCCAAATTTATTAGCAGTGCTGGTGACAATGTCACTAGACATTCAAAAAGAAATTTCTAGGGGCTCTGGGAGGCTCAGAGAATCTGACTTTTGATTTTAGTTTAGGTTATGATTTCATGATTCATGAGATCAAGCCCCATGTCAGATTCCATGCTGACAGCATGGAGCCTTCTTGTTATTCTCTCTCTCTCCTTCTCTCTCTTTTCCCCTAACATACTCACAATCTTTCTCTCAAATAAATAAACATTAAAATGAGAATTCTATAACTTTAGATATAGTCTATGTTAGCATGGTATTATGTTTTCAATCATAGTCTAATTTAATAATAAACAAAAATGGATACCATAGAAAACTATAGACTCATTCATTTAATCTACAAGAAAGTAAAACATTTATTAAGGTCTCTTTCTTTTTAATTTTTTAATGTTTATTTATTTTTGAGAGAGAGAGAGAGAAAGAGAGGGGCAGGGAGGGGCAGAGAGAGAGGGAGACATAGAATCCAAAGCAGGCTCCAGGCTCTGAGCTGTCAGCACAGAGCCCAACACAGGACTCAAACTCATGAATCCTGAGATCATGACCTGAGCTGAAGCCGGACACTTAACCAACGGAACCACCCAGGCACTCCTAGAGATCTCTTTTTTAAATTGTAGTAAGAACACTTAATTGGAATTTGTCCTCTTAACAATTTTTTAACTGAACAATCTAATACATTCACAATATTGAACAATATAGGCACAATATGTATAGCAGATTCTTACAAATCTGAAACCATATACCCATTTAACAGTGACCTATTAAATATTTCAATCCATGAACATGGTCTTTCTATTTATTTGTGTCCACTTTAATTCCTGTCATTAATGTTTTGTAGTTCTCACTTGTACAAGTCATTTCCTCTTTTGTTAAATTTAAGTATTTTATTGTTTTTGATGGCTATTATAATTTTTTTGTTAATTCTTTTTTCAAAAAGTTTGTTAAATGTGTAGAAATGCCATTTATTTTCGTATGTTGACTTTACAACCTGCAACTTTACTACATGTAGAATGAATTTATCTCAACGTAATAAAGTCCATATATGAGAAGCCTACAGCTAACATCATACTCAGTAGTAAAAATCTGATATCTCTGTTGGCAGGTGATATTAAGTATAAAAAACTCTAAAGACTACGCACACACACACACACTATTAGAACTAATAAGAAACTTCTTATTCTGAATACTTTGCTTCTTTGCATGCTTTATTTAACACAAACAGTGAGGTGACCGTTTGTGTCTGACCACAAACTGGTATCATAAATCCCATTACGAATAGGGGTATGGATCAGTCACTACAAAGAGCAGATAAGTCATAGTTGTTAGACTCCCTGTTAGAATAAGGAACTCCCATTGTAAAAATCTCTTAAGGTTTCTGTTATATTCACAGTTGCTCCCAAAACAAATGAAATTGAAAACAGGTCAATATATGATTATAAAAATTAAATAGAGAATAGAAAATTAAAGAACACATCGATGTATTTAATTAGGTCCTTCTTACCTTTTATTTATTTTCTTTTTAAAAGTTTATTTATTTTTGAGAGAGAGAGAGAGAGAGCAGGAGCAAGGGAGAAGCAGAGAAGGGGTGGGCAGAGGATCCGAACCAGACTTTGTGTTGACAATAGACAGCCTGATCTGGAGCTCGAACTCACAAACTGTGAATGATACCATGTCCTGTGCTGAAGTCAGACGTTTAACCGATTGAGCCACCCAGGCGCCCCCCTTTTTTTTCAACAAGCGTTTCATTATTAGGGACACCTAAAACTGGCTCGGTCATTTATGCATCCTGACTCTTGATTTTGGCTCAGGTCATGATCTCACCCTCGTGACATCGAGCCCCGTGTTAGGATCCATGCTGAGCGTGGAGCCTGCTTCAGATTCTCTTTTTCCCTCTCCCTCTGCCTTGCCCCCCCTCGTCTTTCACTTTGTATGTACACACAAATATATATCTCAGAACAATTTACAATTTAGATTGATTTAATTTGTAGTCAATAATCTTGGAAAAGTGCATTTTTATGTAAATTTTACTATTATATTTAAAGTAATTGAAATTCATATAATCATGTATTACTCTATTAAATATAAATATATATGTTAATCTATCATATGGTCTTTTTTTAAATGTCTGTTTATTTTTGTCTATTTAATGTCTCTCTATTTTGAGAGAAAGAGACACAAGTGTGAGCTGGGGAGGGGCAGAGAGAGAGGGAGACCAGAATCTGAGGCGATATCCAGGGTATGAGCTGTCAGTACAGAGCCCAATTTGGAGCTCTAACTCAACAACGTTGAGACCGTGACCTTAGCCGAAGTTGGATGCTTAACCAATTAAACCAGCCAGGCACACTTATTTCATCATATGTTCTTAATAAATTTTTATAGATATGAAATTAGAAATTAGTCAAAATTAATTATTATTTGAATTTATCAAAGTAGGAGTATTATGACACTTTTGATGCTTTCAATCAATCAACCAGCATTCGATAAAGATTGAATGTTTTCTAGTACATAAAAGCAAGGTAAATGCTATTAGATTTAAAAGCTTATTGGTTAATATTAAAATTCATTTTACAATCCGTTTTTAAAATAATTGCTCACTAATGGGTGCCATTATTCATTTGTGAAGAGTGCTTGGAGCAATGTTTTAAAATAGGTGCAGTTTTAATTCAATTTCCATCTCCACTTATTTTGTAATTTATTCCTTAGCCCCCTTTTTGTAGCCAGCTCACCAAGTACTCTCATGCTGCTCTTAATGCCTCCTGTCAGCACACCAAATGATTCCGCATTGACTTACTATTTATTCTTTTATTCTTCTCAAGATTATTTCTACTTTAAAACCTGCCCAGCAGAGGGGTCACAAAGGATATTTTAGGGAGCGGGAAGAAGAAACATCTAAATGTAAAACTGAAGACACCAATAACAAGTTACTGAAATAGAATTTTGGAGATATATACATTTCGAGATTTTTAGTTCCTTTTAGAATACTGGCTGCATGCAAAGTGCCACCAAACCTACCAAAATGTATGTGTCTTTCTCAGATCTGGAAAAAAAAAAGAAAGAAAGAAAGAAAGCAACTCAAGTTTTAAGTGGCCTTATCCTCATGGTGAAGTGTTTAGTAAGTTCCCACGTGCTTAAAATTTCCTTTCACAGTAGATATGCCCCATTGCCCTTGGTTATCTCTTCTGAAATTCTTTAATTAGAATTACTCCTCAGGGCTTAACCAGGAAGGCATACACCCACTTACTTGTTAACAGCCTCCAAAAACAAACAAATAAACAAAGCAGGATCTGCTTGCTCACAGTACAGGAATGCATACACCTACTTAGTTGTTAACAGCCTCCAAAAACAAACAAATAAACAAAGCAGGATCTGCTTGCTCATAGTACAGGAACTTTGCTAAATAATTCCCTGACTAGGGAGGATATGGACACAAATATTCCTCAAACAACATCGCTTTATAAATGCCCCTAAGACTAATTCACATCTGGAAGATAGCCTTGTTGTGGACTGGTTAATTAGAAATCTAATTTCTTCTTCATATGCATGTTTCTACATACAAGTCATAGTAATGGTCTAAAGCAATTAATGTAAAACTGTACTGCAGAGACATTCATTAAATACTTGCATAATGGTGCAGTTTTTTAACAGAAAGTTCAGAATGATGAAAAGAACAACTAGAAATTCATTGACTGAGCTAATATCATTATTTTTAGGATAAAAGTTTAAAGTACTACGTTAGAAAGTGGTCGTTTGAGTGTGATACTAACCGCAGAAGACATTCCCTGCAGAGTTCTGGCAGAATGCCTAGTATGTTAGAAGACATTTAGCTTTGACTCAAACTTTGGAAGAAAAAAAATGGAATAGTTCTTTATTTTCTCAAATATGCTTCATAACTATCGTTATTATCTTAAGAATGATTTACTCTTATCACAGAACACATTTCAGTAGCAAATTGATCTGAAGAGATGTTCTTTCAATCTTAATTCAACATGGTTTATTCATCGCGTGTGGAATATTTCAAGAATCAGTTGAGGAGAATATTTAGACATTATGTCTAAAGCCTAACTTAGAATCATAGCACATTAAAAAGAAAAGGAAAGATAAAGATTTAAGCATTTCAATTTTATAATTACACTGTAATATTTAATATTGTAAAGATAAGAAGTAAAATTAACAGCAATCTACCAAAGTACACATAAATGGAATTCTCAGTCTCAGATCTGTGTAGTAACAGCAAAATGCTCTGAAACTGAAAGTGTCTTATTCACAATCGCACAGTAATGAATTGGACACTCTCTTTAAAGTGTAGATAGGAGAAAGACTATCTATAGTAGCATTCATATTGTTGTCTTCAAATTAATTACACTCCGAAAATGGAGGATACATTTACAAATGTTGAAGAATTTTGGAGATTACAAAATTATAGCATTTGAAGGGGAGGGCCAAGCTTTAAAGAGTGAAGATACATGTGGATTTAGGATTGCTGCTATCGTTTTATAAAAATATCAGAATGCAAGAGTTGGAGGTATGTGATAAATTTTAAATTCTCTCTTTTTTTTCTTTAGAAGAGTTTATGCTATATATAATAGTAGAAGATGCAATGCTTTGCCACTACACACAGTCACACATGCATATTCATACACACTCACCTACATGCGTGACTTCTTCAAAATGTTAGTTTTGTTTTCCTTATAAAATGATTTGTAAGCTGTTTTCAACATTAGTCTCAGTGTAAGCCTAAAATAACACATGTTAACTTTATATTCCTAAGTATGTCACCTGGAGAAAGTTGATCAAGTTTGAAGGAATACTAATATTGTATAAACAGCTAGTAGCAATCATCCTAACTAAAATAGTTAACCTGAGTAAGTTTAAATGTGCACACGATGCATTCTACAGATTTGTAATCAGAAAAATGTGTGCCTCCCTCCGCACATAAGTTGTCCTCCATTTGAAACTACAAAGTCAGTCTGGCAGCATTTCTCCCAAGTGGAAATTTAGGAGTCCCAGCAAATGCAAATAAAACAATATCAGGCCTGGCTTTAACCAGACCCTGTTAGAGTCTATCTGAAAAAATAAATTCCATATGTCCAAATTCATATAAACAAATCAAACTATGAACTGGTGACAGAGTGCAGAGTTTTCTTAACAGCCTTCCGTTGTTTAAAAGACATAATAACAAAATAATCCTGTTGCATATTAGTATCACAAAGTTTACTACACGTTTGTAAGTCAGAAATCAATAATGCGAAGACTTTTACTTTTGGGTATTTGAGAATTTCTATAAATTTTAACTGATATTCATTTAATAGCATTTTTTCTCATGTTTGGGATATTCTATTCTCTGGTTTCCACTCTGCAACAGTGCTACACTGGCTTAGCATGAAAGAAGTCTACATCCTTGACGAAGTTAAACTCTGGTATGTTTTAAAATGTAGAATTTCCCTAGGGTAGAGTGAGTCACAACCTGGTAGCTTACTGTTGCGAGGACTGAGAGCTAGAGGTGAGCATTTTTTTTTTCGTTAAAGCAGTAACAAACAGAATAAGATGGGTCTTGCCAGTTTACCTCAGAATAAATCTAGAGACCACACACGCTTATGCGTGTCTACTTTCTTTACCTCTAGGTCATCCATACTCACCATTGGTCTCAAGTCACCAAGATAAAGTAAAGTAAATACATTACTTGCGAATTTAAACCCTCTTCACAGGTGTCTATGATGTTAATTCTAATCAAATAACTCAAATTTCATATGTATAGATATGTGTGCATGTGTGTGTGTGTCTGCATGCATATATATACACATATAAATATATAAAATCTATCTACACTATATATCTACTATCTATTTCGATTTATGATTCACTAGGTTTGCTGAAGAATATATGAGAGAAACAGGGGAGCACAGATTGAGTGATTAATCTTACATCTTACATCTTTAAGCCAGTTAGGAATCATCTTGCCTAGCTGTGTTTGTAAAGGAAGGTAACTGGTTTAGATTTTATTTAGCCTCCAATTCAAAAGCCAAGTCTTTCACCTTCTAGTGATGCTGAAAAGATACTTTTCTTTCGTTTGATTATGTCCTTTCCTAGCTGGAGCTAAGATAAATCCCACATCCTCTTAAGAGTTGACTAATTCTTCCAGAATTATATTACCTGATTAACGATTTGATCTTCTCCTAGCCTATATGAAAACGTTAACCCCCAAATCGGACATTTTGAAATGACCACATCACAAAAAGTGACTTTGCAACTTAGCTATTATTTTAATTTTTATGCACATTTTCTGGGCAACTACTTAGCCCATTTTGTGTTAAAGTAAAATATGTTAACGTTAATGGTGGCAGAATGTCTCAATTTTGTCCATTTTACTTTCCTTAAAATAAGGCAACAAACTGTGGTTGTTAGAGTATGAAAAATCCATAAAAGATACAAAAAGTCAGTATCACAGAAAAGTTGAAACACAACTGGAAAGGGGCATTAGATATAACGGTCCAATCATCTCATTTTTTTTTCTCGTAGATACTAAATTTCAAAAAAAATTGAGCAAAGAAGAACTATTAAATATTTACTGACAATCCATCTGTCTCAAATGGTTTAAGGGCATATCTGGTTGAATTTTAAATTTAACAAAATTACTCTTCAATATATCTTCAATATTATGAGTTTCCAGAATAGGAACAAATGCAAATGTGTCAAATTCTCAAGTTACAGAAGCTAAACTTCTGCAAGGAAGTTATTAAAATTATTACTATTAAAATTATAAGCACATATAGAACTATTAACAAAGGAACAGAATTAAACTTCATCTTCATATTGAACTTTTGTTTGTTTCTAATTCTTAGTTTGCTTAATCATTTTCTTCATTTTTATAATAAAAACCTAGCTCCCTTGTGTAATCAGTATAGGCTAACTCACACAGATTGAAATCATATTACTGAAGAAATATTTTTATTTTCTCTTAAAAATAAGCAGGTTGGGATGTATTCATTTTACATTGAAGCATTTTTCAATTTAACATATTTTCAACTGCATTGCAAAGCAGGGAATGAAGAATAACTTTGCAGAAAATAAAGAACATCCAGTATAGTAATTATATTACTCAATGACAGAGAAATACAGGAGCAGTGGAAAATGTATGATACTAGGAAGGCTGGTAATTGCTAGGGTATGTTGATTTCTGTATATTTATTTGCTCAGATGCACCAAGTAAAATATAATCTAGTTATCAAAGGAAGGGTCTACATTTTAAAGTGCTTCAAGTCAACATAACATATTTTATGCATTCAGCCTTCACTTATTTTTCTCTCCTTGTAACAGAGTTTTAAATTGGCATATCCACAGGGCACATCCAGAAAAGAAGAAAAGATATTTTACTAACTTTGTCAAATTCAAAGGATTTTTGTTCCTCAATCTCCTATCTATTATAAATCTAACATGTTTAGATATCTTTTTTTCTTTACTTCATTATGATTCTTTAGAAGGTGGATGTAGTCTCAATGTCCAAGAAAATTCATTAAATACCTTTGATTTGTTTATTGTGTACTTTTGAGTAATTCATGATAATTTTGCAGAAGTGGAAACAAATCCTAAAATTGATATAGAATATTAAGTAAACTCAGGTAACCATAAAAACTTGAAACAATATATCCACACGCAAAATAATTATTTTGTGCATCTGTGTGTGTGTGTGTGTGTGTGTGTGTGTGTGTGTGTAGTATTCTCTAAAAACCAAATTGGATCTTATAGAATCTTCTCTTGTTTTCTGGTTTTTAGTATATTGTCCTCTCTGACATTTTTTATTTCATTTATTCTCTTTGCCATTGATTTTATTTTTTCTTTTTTAGTTTTTTCAAGATGTAAGTTGAGACAAAATACCTTTATTCTTTCAAGATTATTTTGTTTTTTTTGAGTCTTTTAAGCTGCTGTATCAATATATACATTTGTGTGTGTGTGTGTGTGTGTGTGTGCGTGTGCGCGCGTGTGTAATCCAGAATTATATAACTTTCCTGGTAAACTCTACCAAATATTTCATGAAGAAACCGTATAAATTCAGCACAATTTCTTCTAAAAAATTGAACAAAGAGGATGTACTTCCCAACACACTCACTGTATGAAGGTACCATTTATTCTGATGCCAAAACTAGATAAAGATATTACAAGGAAAGAAAACCACGGACCAATATTTTTCACAAAAAAGTAAATATTCCAAAAATTTTAAGCTATCAAATACAAAAATGTGTAAAAATGATAATTCATCATGACCAAGAGGGCTTAATATATTAAGAATGAAAGGGTGGTTTGCACAGAAACAGACCCAGAGAGTTAGATAAAATGAAGAGATAGAAGAATATGTCCCAATAAAAGAACAGGACAAAATCACAGCAAGAGACCTAAGGGAAGTGGAGATAAGTAATATGCTGGATAGAGAATTTAAAGTAGAGATCATAAAATATTCACTGGACTTGAGACAATAGTGGAGGACAGCAATGAGACGTATAACACAGGTTAAAAAAGAACCAATCAGAGGTGAAGAACACAAAAAATGAAATAAAAAAATACTCTGGATGGAATGAATAGTAGACTAGACTATTAAGATACAACTTATCTATAACAGAAAAAATGATAGAACCTACTAAAATGTTACTAGAACTCGTTAGTTTGTTTGCCAAAGTTGCTGCATATAAGATTGATATTCCAAAAAAAATAAATCATTCGAATGTTTTTCAACATGAAAACAGTTGGAAATTGAATTAAAAATATTTCCATTTTAAGTTCATATCCAAATTGTAAAGTATTTAGGGATAAATCAGAACTAAGATATATAGGCCTTTACATTGAGTAAGGCAAAGTATTACTGACAGACGTTATAAAAGAATTAAATAAACTTAGAGAAAAACCATGCTCATAGTCTGGAAGACTCAATACAGTTAAGATGTAAATTTTCCTAAAATAATGTAAAGATTCAGTGCATTCCCAATTAAATACAAGCAGGTATTTTTGGTAGAAAGTGACAGCCTGACTATAAAATTCATACGAATATATAAGGAATCTAGAATAGACAAAATAACTTTAAAGGAGAACAAAGTTGAATGACTAACACTACCTAATTTCAAGAATTATTATAAAGCTACAGTGACCCAAATAGTGGGGTATTCATATCAAAATAGATGTATAGATCAATGGAACAGAGATTCCAGAAATAGACCCACTCATATTTGGACAATAGATTTTTAATGAAGGTGGAAAGACCAGTAGTAAAGTCTAACCTCTTCAGTAAACGATGCTGGAGCAACTGGGTATAAAACTAAACAAAACAAAACTTGAACTTTAATTTTCCAGTACGTGTAGAATAATTTTAGAATGAACCCGAGTCCTAAATTTAAGAACTAAAGCTATAAAACTTCTAGAAAAAGGCATAAGAGAAAATGTTTGTAACGCAGATTAGGAGGATATAGTTTAGATACATCAATAAAACCATGATACATAGTAGAAAAGCATGATAAAAGTCACTGTTAAATGACAATATAAAAGAACATGAGAAAATATTTATATATCATATAGGTGATAACGTAGTTTTATCCAGAATATTTGTTTCAAAACCCAATAAGAGAAAACAAACAGCCAAATAAAAATGGTTAAAAGCCTTTGACAGTTATCTCACCAAATGTGACATATAGATGCAAATTAGCAGAAGGTAATATACTCTAGGACATTATTTATCAGATAAAAAGCAAATGGAAAGCACAATGAAATAACACAAACACCTATTAGAAAGTCGAACAAGAAAGACTGATCATTCCGTATATAAACAAGAATGTGGAGATACTGTACCACTAATATAATGTTGGTGGGAATGTAAAATAGTACATCTATAATTTGACAGTTCTTAATATATGTGTTGCTGAAGTGAGCACTTGAGAGTTCTTAATAAATGGAACATATAGTAAGCATATGGTTGAAGCACTGCATTCCTAGGTATTTGTGAAAGAGAATGTGAGGCATATATTCACACAGAGGCTTGTATATAAATATTAACAGCAACTTTATTTATAATAGCTCAAAAATTGAAAAGAAGCCAATATCTATCAGCAGGGAAATTGGTAAACTGTGATATGTCTATGTAACAGAATGTTGCATAGAACAGAATAGAATGGAAAAAATAGAATAGAAATAAAAACATATTTACTATTGATATATGTGACAAGGTTGATGAATCACAAAATAATTCCTGAATAATAAAGCCAGATAAAAGAGACTGAACAACGTATGATTCCATTTCCTGAAGTTCTAGAAAATGCAAAGTAATCTACTGTGACAGAAAGCACAGCAGTGATTATCTACAATGAGGCAGGAAAGGTAAATAGCAAAATGGAGTGATGAAAAGGAACAAAGGAAACTTTTGGGACTGATGGATATATTCAGTATCTTCAATGTAGTGCTGGTTTTATTGTTGCACATATGTGTCAAAATTTACCAAATTGCACAATTTATGTGTGTGCTGTTTATTATATGTTAATTACCAAATAACTGTTAAAATTCAACGTATGTACTAAATGCTTAGAGAATTGTTAAAATACAGATTTGAACTCAGTAGGCTGGGTTTGAGGTCTGAAATTCTGTGTTTCTGACAAGCTCCCAGGGGATGCTAAAAATGCTAGTCTGAATACTTTTCTTTGAGTAGCAAAACCGTATTTTAGTGCTTCAGAAACCATCTGTGTGAAAGACCGGGTGTGTTTTTTAATCATTTTCAAACTCTTGTACATGATTATTTTGTTTTAAAAATAAATCATTATAAAAGTAAAAATAAAAGCAAAGATAAAAATGAGTCCATTTTTGTCAACAGACATACTTTGTCAAATTGCTATTAAAGTTTCTAATTGCTTGCTCTAAATTTATGTAGTAAAGTTATGTAGAGAGCTAACAGTTTGTGGTTGGATGTTAACCCATAGATCACACTGTGAGTGTTGCTGCTGTATAGAGTACTCAGAATAATGGCAGTTCTAGCACCTTTTAAAATTTTTTCTGAAATGCATCTCCATTCACTGTCAGGTTAGAAAGCTTCTGATGGTGTTATATGTTTTATGTTTTACATTTTCTCAGTAGGACATTCATATCTGGCTGATTCACAAAGCTAGCACTTGTCTTGTGGATCATTCATTAAATAAAAAATTGTTGAAATATTAACATCACACAGTGCTAGTACTATTTACTATTATACATACTAATATATAATATAAATATGCTAATATATAATATATACTAATATAATATATACTAATATATAACATATACAAATATATAATATAATAATCATATATATTATTTACAATATACAATATAAATCCACCAATAGTATATCTACTATTCAATAACTATCTTTCTGGGATTGAATGGGACCAGAAAACTAATGGAAATGTATGACTATTCAAGTGCATATTTGAAGGCAGCTGGATGCTACTCAGAGTAAGTAATATATAATAGGTTTGCCTTGCCTAAATAAGTTAGACCCTAGGGTGACAGGGCAAGAGAGCATGGACGGTCCTGTGTGGATCCAGTACTATTACTACAACGAGAAAATGTATGACATTCTAATCCTCATTGTGGCTCTTGATATAAGAATATACTCATTTCATTTTGGTCTTTCTGACTATTCACAGAGCATGAAAGGAGCACACTGGTGTTGTACATGTATGTAACGGATTTGCTGCCCCAGGTAGGAGTGGTTTTCATTAGTGGAGATGCCTTGATAGGTGCAGGGAATAATTATTTGAAAAAGTAAATACATTCAGCACAGGCATTCCACCTTTTTAGAACCTATCCGTCCATTTTTTTCTGTGAATATGAAAGTTTCTATTTCACTTGTCTTTCTTCTTATGATTCCCATTTTCAATTTCCATGGTGATATTTTTCATCTTCCAGTTACATTCAGTCTTTCTTTCAAGAATAATAAGTACCATAATTTTCTTGAGATTTACTATATTTCAGACACTGCTAAATGCTTTAAATATATTAAATCTGTGACCTAGTATTCTTTCTTTCTTTCTTTCTTTCTTTCTTTCTTTCTATTTTTTTTTTGGCGGGGGGGGAACAATTTTCAGAGGCATTGCACAAACTGCCCTGGATGTCACTACAAGTAAAGGAAAGAACCGAGTGTCAAACTAAAGTCTATTTGCCTTCAAAACTCAACCCTTAGCTACAATACTGCCTTAATAATAATGCAGGGCATATCATGAAAACAGAATAGATTTTGCAAAGGACGACCTTACCATGATACTTCTCTCCTGCCTTCACTGATCAAAACAGTTCCAACTCAATATAGAGAAAAGAGATGTCTGTGCTATAAAACATTAAATAGCAGATACATATTTATAAAAGTGACAATGGAAAAGGGTTCTTGTATCTGGCAACACACAGTCATTAGTCAGGCTTTTAAAATTTGCAAGGAAAATAAGGGTACAGTTTCCTTTTGGCAAAAATGTTCCATAGAAATCTATAAAAGAATATGAGGTAGTATTTTATATCACAGACACTATGGGCTGTATACTGAAACTGACAAGCACACTAGGCTATAATTATAGGAGTCTGATGAGTTAGTATCAGTTGGGGGAAACAAAGTGAGAAAAGGTTCAGATATTCTTTGTTCACACACCTTTTACACTTTCCAGATAAGAGAATTTAATTGGGCAAGTTTGCCTCCATTTAATCTTCAGTGACCCTATTGTGTAGAATTAAATCCATAATCTCTGTCCGTTTACATGGTGGCCATTGACTTTAGCAAATTAATTATAGTTGAAATCAGTTACAGGTAGAGTAATAGGAATGGTTTTATTTTTTTAAGTTGCATAAGCAGTGATTTCTAGGGATCAATTAACCATTTTAAGGACAGTTTTGGTATGTGTGTTTGTTTTATTCAAAGAGTGTTGTCATGTGACAACATGGACTCTGAAAATTCATGGACTTTTTCAACATATACCAGTACACAGTGATATAGCTCAACTCTAAATTTAATAATAACAATAAAAACAAAAGGTATTTCTTCTACCTTGCCCCATGAAAATCAGTTACCAGAAAATTACACGTAAAAATTGCATATATCTGATTTATTACCTTTTCTACCATGTAATGAATAAATGATACTAAATATTGAAAATGGTCAAACAGGATGCAAAATGAGAAGAGGTGAAGAGAGAATGATGAATACAGATATTCAATTTTTAAGATTTGAGCAATTACGGATATGTTCAATAAAATGTGTCTCAATTTGACACAAACACCTCTATATAAAAATATAAAAGTAAATTTCCATTATTTTCCTTCTAGACATAATGTGGGTATATTTTTTAAAATGTTTATTTATTTATTTTGAGATAGAGTGAGAGAGTGCTAGAGCAAGTGGGGGAGGGGAAGAGAGCGAGACGGAGGGAGAGAGTCCCAAGCAAGCTCCTTGTTGACAGTACAGAGCCTGATGTGGGGCTCGAACTTAAGAACTGTGAGATCATGACCAGAGCCTAAATCAAGAGTCAGACACTTAACCGGCTGAGCCACCTAGGCACCCCAAAATATTGGTATCTTAATTCAATCTCATATATTTTGTACAAACACACTCAGTATATTTTCCAGCTTTCTCAAACACTGAAGTTGATTGTCAGCAAATGAATTTAGGAAATGTATGTGTTCAAAGGAACTTGAGGTGGAAAAAGATGAACGGACACAAAAAGGGTTTAAAGCTATGATTTCCCACATGTTCTATTAATCATCCTTGATATGGATTCTTTTTCACAATATTTTTGAATTTTGCCTTGTCTGGTACATAATATTCTATATTTATCCCTAACTACAACTTCGATTTTCTGTAATGCTATTCTTTCTGCATTCCCTTACCTATGGAATTACTCTGTTGTAAGCTGACCAACAATGTAACAAAATAAGTCATTTTACTGATGGGATTTTTTTTCCTTTTGTCACTTTATAAAGACAATAGGTTACTTTAAAAAGTCAAGAGGATGGAGAGAAGAGTCAATGATGTTCTTTAGCTGCTATTCCTCAAAGAATTAAACATCATAAATATATTAATTTAATTGATTTACTATCTTGTGAAAAGAAGGGAACTATAGAAAATCTGGTATATTATATGAAGACAAATAAATGTAGTTCATCAATCTTTGTCTTGCTTCACAATACTGAACCTTGGAAATTGTGGGTAAATGTATCATGAAACTGGTATTATATGCTTTATATTAAGAGTGATATTATTAACTAACTCAAAAGCATACCTGTTGTTTCAGACAATTTTAAATTCTTCCTTGGATTGAAATAATTAACAAAAATCCTATTTCAGAAATTGAATAGGATAGTTTGATTAAATATCAACAATAGCTACTTCCTACATATGTATTCTCTTCTTAATATCTTTAATTATTTTTTAAGTTTATTTATTTACTCTGAGAAAGAGGGGGAGAGAGTAAAATCTCAAGCAGGCTCTATGCAATCAGTGCAGAACCTGACATGAGGCTAGATCCCACAATCCGTGAAATCATGGGGTAAGCTGAAATCAAGAGTCAGACGCTTAATGGACTCAGCCACCCAGCTGTCTCACTCACATATATTTTCTTACTGCAATCATTTTGTATCAGTAATACTTAAAATCAATGCAAAGTTTGACAAAAATGTCTTATTAGTAACTTTCTAACTATTTCCATATCCAGGATTTGAAATGTATAGATATGGTAAATAGTATTTCTAACAATTAACAGCTAACAACATATGAAAGCTGTTTTGTTCATGAGTGGACTGTGAAGATGAATTATGAAATGATGTATGACATTAGGAAACTCAAAATACATATTGCATATTCAATAGTTTTGGAGGGTCACTTTTTTTTCTACAATACAGTAGATATTTCTGTGTGCACTAAATTTCCTTTCCTCTGAAAACCTTTCCTTGTGAATCTGCATAACTGAAAATGTCTTCTCTTTCACTATATATTCTTCAGATTTTCATCATTTCTTAACAAGTTACACTATTTAACTTACATATGACATAATAATTTTAAATATTTTAATTTTGAAATAAACAAAACTATAAAGAATATAATCCACTATCATGTAAATAGCCACAATTAGTGAAGATAAATATGCATTGTATTAACTTCTGATTTTTTTTAACAAATAGGACAAAAATGGAAATTCCCTCCATTACTCTTCTCGGCCCATTTCCATCCCTCCCTTTTCGAATTTATTGCTAATATATCTAACTGTATGGAAAATTTGAAGTAGTTGTCCTTAAGCTTACATAAATTATTATTACATAGTTGTATTGTCTCATTTGTCTTCAGATATTTATATCGTTGATATGAAGAGATTTCATTTAGTCATTTTAATAGATGGATTACGATTCAATTTATTAATATACCTCCCTTTATGTATCTACATACCATGAGAAGGGCTTTTGGCTTTTTTCCAGTTTCCTTCTTTATAAAGAAGGATCCAATAAACAACCATATAAAAGTTTTCTACTGCATATTTGTAAACATTCATGTAGGTGATATATCTAGTGCTATAAGATAATTCACACATTAAAACATTACAAAGTTTTTAAATTTGTATCCTTTATTTTTAATTAATTTTTAAATTACTTTTAAAACATTTAAAACTTTTAGATATTCTCTAAGACACTGCATAGTAGTTACACTAATTTATCCTCTTTCCAACAGAGATTGAGAGTTTCCGTTTCTCTAAAACCTTTCAATATGTACTGTGTGTTATCTTCTTTTACAATATTTTTGTCTTAAATGGGTATAAATTTGTATATCAACGTATTGCTTCCCCCCGTTTTTCTGATTACTAATATGATTGAACACCTTTTAATATATTAATTTTCTGTTCCTATTTAGTTCAGATCATTTGGCATCTGTCTATAGGATGATGACTTGTTAATGACTTATCGGAGTTCTTTATGCAGTTCTTTTCAGTGATTTTGTTGGATATTAATTCTATCTATCTTGTGTGAGATGACTATGATAAAAGTCAACTACTTATCATTTAACAAAGATGAAAATGGGGACTTCATTAAACACACTTCCAATGTCTAGCTACTGCTTTTCCTAGTTTTATTTTTTTTCATTTTGTTTTATGTTTTATTTTATTTTTGAGAGAGAGAGAGAGAGAGATGTAGCACAAGCAGGGGAGGGGCAAGGAGAGGGAGACACAAAATCTGAAGCAGACTCCAGGCTCTGAGCTGTCAGCATGGAGCCCGATGTGGGGATTGAACTCATGAACCATGAGATCATGACCTGAGCTGAAGTCAGATGCTTAATCGACTGAGCCACCTAGGCGCCCCCCACCCCCAGCTTGATTTTAAAAAGATATAGAAATACTACTTTGCTGTCCTTCATAAAGCTTTCATCAAAATTTCACCAACGTTTCCTGGATGTGCAGGAATGGATTAGTTCTTTGTGTGCTAAATCTTTGCTCTACGTCCTGTCTTTACTCAGCTCTGCGGTTGTTGTAGAAGGCGTCAGAGTTAAGAGTTGTGGGAAAAACAGTTTAGCGGTTACCTAGAAAAAAAGTCTCCCCCACTAGGCAGAAGTAATTGATTTCTCTGTCAGTTGTTTAATGACACTATAAGGCACACACCTTACCAACAACCCAGCTGTAATAACCTGGAACATTGCTACCTAACTTTTTCATGTCTACTCTGTGTGGACTACATGAAGTTTTTCTTCATTGAGGTTTCCTACTTATTTTAAATGCTTTTGTGAATGCTTGAATTTTACTGAAGCAGATTTACTAATACTTTTAATACAGAATTCTTCATGACCCATTTGCCGTGTTGTCATAGCCTGAAACTTACAGACCAAAAATGGATAAAAAATGCCTAGTTATTAAACTTGAGTCACCTACAGAAATGTGTAAAGTTCTGCGTGTTTCTCATTCACTACTCACACAGAGCACTGCTGACATCTCTAGGGTTAAAGCAGGAATTATTCAACTCTTGTTAAAGATGGTGACTGTTGTGATAGAAATAGCAACTACTGCAATGAGATTTTACAGTGAGAGAGAGATTCAAATCCAAAAACAGGTTCAAATCCAAAAGCAGCATGAGCTAGAGGGAATTTATAGCCAAGGAACAGGGTGGGGGTCAGTGAATGGAAAATTGCTAAAAGGAAACAACAGGAGTAAGGGGAATTTTGCTAAACCAACCTAACGGGATTCTTGCTGAAGCCAGGCCTGAGGGATGGTGGAGGATGAGGAATCTTACCAAGTATCAAGGGTGATCAGATATGAGGAGTGAGGGGTTCTGGTTAAACTGACTTTTCAGGGTTCTTGCTAAGCCTGGAATCTGAAAAGTGCACAGATTGGCCTAGAAGAAGTTTCAAGAGTCTGACTGAAGTTTGGCCAAACAAAGAAGTTTTGTCACTGGTAACTAATGGGCTTTTCCCATACCGAGAAATTATCAGTGATATCAGTTTGGTGTCCTATAATCCCACTATATTTCGACACCATCTATATCGAGTTAATATCAGATCCCCCAAGGTAAGGGTCAGCCCCACATAGTGCCTCTAATTTTATCAATTTAATATTTGATCTATTTCCCTTTCCTTCTCAAAGAATTTTCTTTGCTAACCAATATATTATAAATGCTAAAATAATTTCACAAAAATTACTTTTACACATTGTGAAACAATAAGAAATCTTATTTCTTATTAAACTGAAGTCCCCGGTTGTCACCTGTACTTCTGACCTACTGGCTATAAATCAGTGCTCTCATGAGCCTCTCCTTGGGTTCAATAGTTTGTTAAAATGACTTACAGAACTGAGGGAAACGCTGCCTTACTTCTCCCAGTTTATGATATAATCAAGGATACAGATGAAAAGTCAGATGAATAGATACATAGAGTGGGGTTGAAAGTCCCAAAATTCTAATCATGGCTTGATCTTTCTGGTGACCAGACCTGATCCAGGAGCCACCTGAGTCACCTCATCAAACCAAAAGGGTTCCTACCCCCAAGAGATTCTAAGAGATTTAGGAGCTCAGATTTAGATGCTCCTATCACTCAAGAAAATTACAAAGTCTTTGCAGGCTCTGTGTCAAGAACTGGGGTCAAAGACTAAAGGTTAGAACAAACGATTTTCCTACTACCCCTTATTTTCAAGGGTTTTTGGAGATTTGTTCCAGGACCTGGAGACATACATACACATATATATCCAAGGCATATATATGTAGATGCTAATAAATTATATATATATAATTTATATAAATTATATATATAAATATATATATTTCATAATGTGTGAAAGTAATTTTTGTAAATTCTCCTAATATTTATAATGCAGAATATTGTTTGGCAAAGAAAATTCTTTATATAATAGAAGGGAAGTAGATCAAATGCCGAATTGACATAATATAGTTTCTAAATTTTATCTGTCCTCTGACACATATGTCATAATTGGAAAATAGTATTATGAAGCATTTCTTTAGAACATTTACTAAACAAATTATCTACTTCTTGTGAAAAGAAAATGTGATGTGAATGTAGAGGTTACTATTTTGTTTCTTGTGTGAAGGTTTTGCTTGAGAAGTTATGTACAGAGACTTTCATCCTCAGCGGTGTGCTGGCCTTTCACCCTTCCGGGAGCCTCATCATCACCATCTTCTTCCTTGTCCCAGATTTCCTACAAAAGTCATGCTCAAACTGAATTACAACTTGAGAATCAGTCAACCAGAACGTGACAATGTGGCTGCATTGGTTTCAGACAAAAGAGATAAGATATTCTGTAGTGTGTTTTGTGCTGTCAAACCACAGCCAAATGTTCCAGGGAGTTGAAAAATCCATAGCTGAGTTGAAAGGGATTTGTCCTCTAACTTCTCCTTAACAATCTCAAACTACTTGGTCATTTCACTATATTTAGAGTTATAGTATAGTTTATAGTGCATTCATTCCAGAGCTTTTCAGATGACTTCCCCATCATGCTTTGGGGCATAAAATAGCTGAACGAAAAGAGCATATACTATTTCTTCTTTATTATAGAACAATTATGTGTGTAAGCTTTCCAATAAAGGAGGGGGTAGAAGAGAATGGCATAGCCAGCATCCTGTTGGCAACAGTATGCATTAAAAACTACATATATCCAAATTTGGTTTCAACTTTATTATACAAAGTGAAAGTGTTTCCAACTCGTTATTATAACAATTATTCATTTATTCCTGAATCTTGAAATAGACTACTGAATCTTAAAACAGGCATTTGTTCTGCTCTTTTGTGGTGTTTTTCACTTGCTGCATCACTGACTACATATTTTTCAGTTACTTTTTAGTAAGCACTATTTCTCTATGCTTAGATCTAGATAATCATGCACCCACCTAAAATCATCTTATACATACTGAAAAAGATAATCAAATATGATATAATGGGAATTCTTCATCTGCTTATTTAATAATTTCTATCATTTAAACATTAAGTCTATACATTTCCATGCTTTTTACAATTGATCTTCAGTGCTTTTAGTTTAAAAAAGAAAATCAGTGTTTTCATAAAAAGAGATTTTCCTCAGTAGAGACTGAGATATATTCCTATTTTGTATCTATATTACTGAATGCAAAAAAAAAACATACAAACAGGGGTGCCTGGGTGGCTCAGTCGGTTAAGCGACCAACTTCAGCTCAGGTCATGATCTCACGGTCTGTGAGTTCGAGCCCCACATCAGGCTCTGTGCTGACGGCTCGGAGCCTGGAACCTGCTTTGGATTCTGTGTCTCCCTCTCTCTCTGCCCTTCCCTTGCTCATGCTCTGTCTCTATGTCTCTCAAAAATAAATAAATGTTTAAAAAAAAACAAACATACAAACAAACAAAACGATAACAGCGGGAAAAACCTAAGAGAAGATCAGATTGCACAAGCTTTAGCATAATAATTATTTTGAGATTTATCTACTTTTCATGATTGGCTCAAGTGAATAATTTGTCTATAAATTTAAAAGTGATACTATCCAGGAAAACATGAAAATTAACATAAGAATATGTGACATTTTTGTTTAGAATTAAAATATATAAGTTGACATTCATTAACAAACCTAACTGCAGGAGGCTGTAGTGTTAGAATATACAGTTTGTTTAAGAAGGATTCTAGGGGCGGGGTGCCTGGGTGGCTCAGTCAGTTGGGCGGCCGACTTCTGCTCACGTCAGATCTCATGGTCTGTGAGTTCGAGCCCCGCTCCGGTTCGTGCTGGCAGCTCAGAGCCTGGAGCCTGCTTCAGACTCTGTATCTCCATCTTTCTCTGACCCTTCCCTACTCGTGCTCTGTTTCTGTCTCTCATAAATAAATGTTAAAAAAAAAAAAAAAAAAGAAAGGATTCTAGGGGGGACACCTGGGTGGCTCAGTCAGTTAAGTGTCTGACTTCGGCTCAGGTCATGATCTCATGGTTCGTGAGTTCGAGCCCCACATCAGGCTCTGTGCTGACTTCTCAGAGCCTAGAGGCAGCTTCAGATTCTGTTTCTCCCTCTCTCTGACCCTCCTCTGCTAGTACTCTGTCTCTTTCTCTCTCACAAAACTAAATAAACATTAAAAAAAAAGAAGAAGAAGGATTCTAGGGGCACCCTGGGTGTCTCAGTCACTTACGCGTCCGACTCTTGATTTCAGCTCAAGTCATGATCTCATGGTTTCATGAGATTGCGACCTGCATTAGGCTCTGTGATGGCAGCATAAAGCCTGCTTGGGATTCTCTCTCTCCTGCTTTCTCTCTGCTCCTTTTCCACTCATGCTGTCTCTGTTTCTCTCAAAAAATAAATTACAAAACTTAGGGAAAAAAAAGGATTCTATTATCAGGACACCTGCTATCTGTTATCAGTGGTTTAGTCCGTTAGGTGTCCAACTCTTTTTTTTATTTAATTTTTTAACGTCTATTTATTTTTGAGCGACATAGAGTGTGAGCAGGGGAAGGGCAGAGAGAGGGAGACACAGAATCTGAAGCAGGCTCCAGGCTCTGATGAGCCATCAGCACAGAGCCGGATGTGGGGCTCGAACTCACAGACCGTGAGATCATGACCCGAGCTGAAGTCGGCCGCTTAACCGACTGAGCCACCCAGGGGCCACTAGGTGTCCAACCCTTAATTTCAGCTCAGGTCATGATTTCACGATTCATGAGATTGAGCCCTGTCTTGGGATTCCCTCTCTCCCTTTTTCTCTGTCCCTCCCCTACTTGCCTTCTCATGCTCTCTCAGAATAAATAAATAAACATTAAAAAAAAGGATTCTGTTATATTTCTTGCAAAACTTCAATACATTAAATGTATGATTTCAAGTTGCAATGTCTAAAAAGTAGATTAATAAATTACAAAACAAATTAAAGGCAGAATTTGCATTTTGAAACATTTACAGTTATGCTCATTCATTTGATATTTTTAGTAACTGACATTATCACATCTTTTATCACATTCAAAACGTTTTTATATAAAAAGCTCAATTTTTCTTCCTTATAAGTCTTTAGTTTGTATGATCCAATTAAATTCTATAACAAGTTCAACTGGTGTAAACAGCTTTGGCCATTAGTACAGCTGAATGTTGATAATCTTAAATGTAGGTCTTGAGGCCTTGTAAGTTAAAACACACACACACACACACACACACACACAAACAAAAAACAAACAAACAAACAAACTCGCTACAAGTGTGCAACTTCCTGTAGGCACTGGCTGTATGTTATGCAGAGACAGTAAGATGTGTGATAATTTGGAGGGAAATTAATAATAATTCCTTGAGTGTAATACAAAAATAAAAAATGTACTAGTACTCTCATGAGTGGTATTTTTCTCCCTGTCATCAACAATTAGTGGAATTAGAATTTCTCACAGGAACAATTTAAACATTTCAAGTAGTGACTGAATTTAGTAAATATTTCCTACCAGGTCAGTAGTCCCAGGAATGTTGCTCACTAGTATTCTACATTGTTTTAGAAAAATTAGAAGTCCCAACTGACATGGCCTGAAATCCTTGGTCCCCTGGTGACCGCCTTCAGGAAGGCCAAAGGACTCTGGGGAATTAGTCACTTACTCTTAAAGCCCAGAGTATCTACGATGTCACATTTTGAACTATTGCTCTAGATCTTTTAAAAACCTTTACACTGTGATGCTGTCATGAACTGCCTGCTCAACAATAGATTTCTCCAGGGTTAGGAGAAAGGGGAGATGCTTCAGAACATATTTTCACATAAGTCTAGGAATAGTAAACTCTCACATGACTCAAGTGTTTGGTAAAGGAAGATGTAAAGTTTTCCTTTGAAAATTAAATTCTTTGGAAATCAATTTTCTTTAGTCTTTAATAGCCAGGGGATAAAAGGATGTTATATTACTAATAACCTACATTTTATAGGCTGTCAACCCAAGTTGTTCATGTTTATCCTCAACACTACATTCTCAAAGTACTTCTGGGGATACCAAGGAATTTCTTAAACTTGCTGGTGAAGAATTCTGGTGTATAATTGCTGAAAATAAGTCAGGCTTGACTATGACATTCTCCTGGCTACCACATCTTCCGCGGCTTCAGCACAGCCTCTTGCCAGGCATCGGTATCCCATTATATGTCCTTGACAATCCTAAAGCTCTCGCTTCCCAGCAGGGCTGGTTTGGGGGGGAAATTTCTCATCTCCAAAATTATATTCTCCTACTTACGTATCAAACAGTGTAGTTTTTGCTCCAATGTCTTACAAAAAGGGTTTAAGAAATCTTTCAATTTTTATGTATAACTCTCTATCTCCATAGGATTAAAACATGAATCTGAGGTTGAACATGGAGACAATCCAAATAATATACAGCCTGTCTTGCTGAGAACTGGCCCTTTATGAATGGATTAGGCTTAAGTGCAAAATGAATGTCACAGAAACAAAAATTGGCACATCCCTTTTAGACATCAGGCCATAGATATTCCAGTCACATTAATAATAATATTCCCAGTGTGAAGATAGATGTATCAGGATCATTTATCTTGATGCCATTAAAATTTCACTTTATCTCTTATGACTTTTGTATAATATTATTTCAAAAAAATGCTAAAAAATTAGAAGTATTTATAACCACATACTTAGTCCTCGCTATCTGCTCATAAAGCCAATTTTAAATTATATTTGGTTTCATGTTGATTTACTACAGAAAGTTGAGATTTTTGTCTAAGTGTTCTAATTAAGCATACGCCAAATTTTCTGATTATAAACTCTTAGAGGCATGGACCAGACCCTAGATTGTGCTAAATTGGCCAAAGATCAACACGGAAAGACTCGGAAATTAATCAGTGTTTCTTTGTCAATTCTAATGTAATGGTCCTATTAATGTAACTCTTCTAATAACGGGCTTCTTTCTCTCCGTTTAAATTATGAAATTTACACGGGCCTACCCTGCTGCAAATGTAGAAGTCCTACCCACCATTTACGCAATTCCTTAATAGGCTCACCCATTATGCTTCCATTACGTAGTCCTATACCTTTGTGGGCCTGGAGAGGGCAAAGGCTCTGCCAATTGTCATGCACCTTTGTAAAGTTTATTAGCGATTGTGCTGCTTTCTACTTAAAAATTCTTGACGGCATTCTATTGGAAGGTTGGGCAGGTAATTATACGGAGACTCTTTTCTCAGGTGATCCTGGGTTCAGATGCTTCACTGTGCATGTTGGTTCAGACAGATAGCAACATCTGGACCTGCCATATACTGCTTCCCCCACATCTGTCCAGTGAAGGCTCCTAAACTATTATATCTGGTTCTAATAGCTGAAAACCCTGTTTTCTATTTTCTCACTTGATTAATTACATCTCCTGAGAAAGAATCTAATTTCCATAAATATTATATGAGTACTAACTTCCTGAATAAACTCAATATACAAGAAAGTCACATTAAAAATAATTGGCCTTGATTTTAGCCTAAAGAAAATCTAAAGGCTAAAAGATAGTTTCTACACTTGAATTCAGGAGACCTAGCTTGCAATTCTGCTACTAACAAACTATTTGATTCTAGAATGTCACTTTGACTCTCCAGAACTCAGTGAATTCATCTGAACTAGGGTTGGGGTGGATCAGTAATTTTTAAGTCAAATTGTATTTCAGAGTGGTAAATGCTTTAAATTATAAAACAGATTCCCTAGGAGACACGTAGAAAAGAAACGGAGAGAAAAGGAAAAACGATTTGCTTTGGTTAGTCCACAGACAACAGTTTGGACCGTATGGCTTGCTCAGTCTTTTATGTGTAAATTTGAATTCTGTATTAGTACTGACCCATTATCAGCCTATCATTCTTGATAAATGACATGAAGGGTTATATTGATTTATCTGCATTTTCTCATATAGTCTTTTTTCAGACAAAGAAAGCCTTTAAAAAAGAGCTTTTGAAAATGCCAGTAATAAAGTTTGTAATTACATAACACAATAAAGTTCACATTGGTTTTATATTCATGACCTTGTCCTCCCAAACAACGTGCCTTAGATATATTGGTTAATAGAAAGATAGCAGAACTTTATTATTTATATCATATTTCAGAGGTATTATTAAAAAGTACATTGTCATTCATCATTTTGTTCTCAGATTGTTAAAGCCACCACAAATTGAACACAAATATTAAAATTTAACTACAGTATATCAATATTTCCACAAGATATGATGGCACAGACATACCAGTGATTTTGAGATGAGACTAAAACAAAGGCTTAGAAGCACAGAGCCAAAGCAATATTTATGACAATTACAGAGTTCTCTCTCTATATATGTATACATATATATATATCTATATAAACATGCACTAACACTATACATATGTAGTGTATATACAGAGAAAGAGAGAGAGAGAGAGAAAGAGACTATATATATTTACAATTACACATATAATATTTTTATACACAAAAAATTTCTCTCTTTCTCTCAACTGATGTATGTTAGGTTGGGCTATTAAAATCTAAGTATATTTATTCATGCTACTTTACCTCACAGAAGCACTCTTAATGTCATGGGCATTGATTTATAATCTCCTTAATTCACTTACCTTTTTCCAACTTTTCTGTCTGTATCATGAAGATACAGTTGAAGAAGCAATATAAGCTGTAATTTTGCTCTCAAGATAGTATATTTTTTCCAATTGTTATTGAAATTCTAATTGATTATTTCAGAGTTTACGCAGTTCATTCTTAGTCAAATAGACATTCATGGAAACATCCCCAAGGAATTATTGGCATCACAGTGTCGCCAGAGTAGTTCATTGATTGGGCCCTTTGCTAATTGGCAGTTGTGGGGATTTGGGTTGTTGAATAAATCACTTTGAGTCCCTCTGTCACACAGACTGTACCTAAAAACACTGCCAGTCAAGGTCGCTGGAGCATGACATTACTCAAAAAGATCAGAAAATGCACATGGATAGGTCAGCAAAAATCTATCTGTGCTGCTAGAAAAGAGAAAGCAATGTATATAGACTTTGAGCACTGGAAAGACTTTGGAGATCAACAACTGCTTCATTATACAGATGAGGAAATTCAAATTCAGAGACACAGTGATGCCCTTGGTCAGACAGCTAATTAGTGGCAACACCAAGATGAAATCCCTGGTTTCCTGATTGTTAGTCCATTTCTTTTCCACTTCACCTGCTGTACATTCTCCTGACAGCAGGCCAAAAAGCGAAGTCTTGCTGTGTGAAGTAGCACCTTACAATTACCCGTGACCATTTCATTTTCTTGTATTCCTTATAAACATCATTAAAGAAAACAAAGTTTTGATGGTGTTTACAAACTAAATCACATGGAAAGATTGGGGAGAGCCTTTTTTAATTATGTAGGCTGTCAGTTGTAAATAAAATCTAATTGTCCATTCAAGAATACATAATTGCCCATGAACTTAGCCAAACGGTTTCAGTGAACTCAACATAACAGCTTACTGCGAGGCGCACCTCTTACTCCCTCCTACTACATTCTGCTCTTTGCTAAATCTCATAGGCATGTTGAAATTAAAAAAAAAAAAATAGTGTAGCATTTCCCCTTTTGTCACACCGTCTCTTCCCTGTTGTTGCTGCCTCTGAGCATTAACCTTTTTCCCTACTTCCTATCCTTATATTCATGAGCGAGCCCTGCAAGAGAATCATAGCTGGTGAACTTTCCAAAACTCTTCGCATTGACTTTGCTGCAAACTTTTGAAATGCATGCAGGTAGAGTAGATATCCTTTCCTGGCCTAATTCTAAGGAAACATTATTCTCGGAAAGTCCATAATGACTCTTTGACATGTTATGCCCTTCATTCACCCATTTAAGCATGAGCATAAAGACCCGTTGCTTGAAGTCTAATTTTGTTCTTTCCTTAGCATAAAACCATTTTTTGACTGAAAATTTGAAACAAATTGATTTGAAAATGCATTTCCTTAGAAAATAATTATTCCTGGTTACCTAATAGAAAGGTCTATGAATTGAAAAATGACAGGTAATAAAGTTGTAATAATTTTCTGAATCCAAGGCACTGCAAAATAAGAAAGAAGTTTACCTTTTAAGGCACTTTTAATCTGAGTAAACTAGATTAAACTATTCAGGAGTCATTAGTCCGTTGGAAAATTTCAGACATGTGACCTTTAAAATTTTGTTTCCTATTGGGTGCCTGGGTGCCTCAGTCTGTTAAGTGTCCAACTTCAGTTCAGGTCATGATCTCACAGCTGGTGGGTTTCAAGCCCTGCATCAGGCTCAGTGGTGACAGATCAGAGCCTGGAGCTTGCTTTGGATTCTGTGTCTTCCTCTCTCTCTGTCCCTCTCCTGCTTATGCCCTGTGTCTCTCTTTTTCTCAAAAATAAATAAACATTAAAAAAATTTAAAAAAGAAATAAAATAAAATTGTGTTTCCTTTTATTCCTTTTCTTTATGTCTGTTTCAGTTTCTTAGGCAACAAATATACACAAATTATCCAGGATATTAAATACCAGTAATTCTATATTTGAAAGACAATTTATTGTGATATTATTCCTTATATTTCTTCCAATTGATTGTCCTCCTCTCTTTGCCACTGTATGTCTTTCTCCTGGTTTCTTCTGTCCTTTTTCACATGATTTCCTGTCTGCCTTCTCTTTTATCGCTCCTTTTAGTTTTTTTTTTTTTCCCCTTAGAACTTACAAGCTTTTGATTAATATAAATAGAGGTAAAAGAAAACTGTACCTGTTGTGAAAAAAAATGTACTGGCCCACCCTGGATTGTCTTTAAGAAAACATTTCATAGGATGGATTTAGCAAAAATGATAAGAGAGGAACTATATTTTTCACAAGTCTGAAAATGAAATCTAAAATGATGAAGAAAAGGTTTTAAATAATATTCACGTCATTTATAAAACTGCAAATGGTGTTTTCAGTTCTCTGAAATGTGTTCTCCGTAGCCACTTCAAAGACGGCTAGGTTTTCTTACAGCAAGGTGTACTGGAGCGCTAGCACTGTATGCACAAATGCATAATGTACCAAATTAAAATTAAAAAAATAGTGTATGGATATCCATCTGATCATATACAGCTATCTAATTTGCTTTCTGAAAGATGGTAAGTATGATACAGTCCATGCAGTGTAAAATATCTGTAATAATAAAAGAGATATGCATGCATAAGTATACAAAGTCA
The DNA here is from genome assembly GCA_030068075.1 of Paguma larvata. Lineage (NCBI taxonomy): Eukaryota > Metazoa > Chordata > Mammalia > Carnivora > Viverridae > Paguma > Paguma larvata. The sequence continues at coordinate 59,936,541 of CM057829.1, read as the reverse complement.
GAGAGAAGTAAGTCTCAGGAGTTTATCCTTAGGAAGTTAAAAGAATTCTATTTTCTATTCATTCATTGCACGATTTATTATAACCGTTCTGTAGAGCAGAACCCAGCAGAGAAGCTATAGTTAAACCTGGCTTGTTGTTTCCATCATAAATCCCCCTTCTTGAATGATTTATAACTTGGCTGTTTTTATTTGCTTTTCTCTGAAACTTGGCATATAAGTACTTAAACTTTGAAGCATTATTTCCTGAAATTTAATTTAAATCAGTTTGGTCTTTCCCTTTCCTTCATCAAGAAAAGAAGCAGAAAATATGTCACATGGGACATCATAACCACGAAGTTTCTGAAATAGGGCAGCTGCCAACAGGAAGCAGATAATAATTATCATGTGAGCATCCTTTTTAAAATCCCTGCTGGATAAAATAAGTATGTGGAGTGTGCAGGGAATTCAGCCCTTTTTCAAAAACCAGCTTCTTCTTTAAGTCAATGGAGTATATTTTCAAATGAAATATGCAGTACTGCAACCATAATTTAAGACATCAACAACTGTAAAAATCAAATATAAAATTAGTTATATGTTTTGAAAAAACCTGAGTGAATTGTGACTTGCTCAAAGATCCAAAATATTGCGATTAGCTCAAAAGACTATTGGTTGAATTAGTATTATTAACTTCATTTTGAGAATCTTTGGAAAAATACATCTTACATTTAGGATAATGAAGAAAACAAATATGATGATAAAACTTACTTTAAATAACAGATTATCTTACTTTCTACCAAAGCTCTATATTTCTGGAAATACTTGTCAAGTGTAATAAATATATCCAAGGAAGGTAGTTTTTATATAAATACAAATACATAAGTTAAAATGCTTAATTAGATTTTTTAACCTTATGAAAAATGTATGTAGCATACTTTTATATATAAACAGTCGGTAGCTGTATAGTGTGGTGGAAGACATGCGTTCCCTTTCTACTCTCTAATCGCCCCTATTCACTCTCTGTTGCTATCTCTGCCTACTATGCTCCATCGGCATGTTTCTTTTTCAGTGTGCTTTTTTTTTTTTTTTTAATTTCATTTGTCATTAATGGAAGGTTTTAGTTTATTTATTTTTAAAAGAAAGAGAGACTGGGGCAGATACAGAGAGAGAGAGAGGAGGACAGAGGACCCAAACTGGGCTCCACACTGACCGCACAGAGCCCGATGTGGGGCTCGAACTCACAAATCCTGAGATTATGACCTCAGCCCAAGTCTGACACTCAATCGACTGAGCCACCCAGGCAACTCTCTCAGGATTATTTTTTACATTTTTATTTTATTTTAATTTGAGTATAGTTAATACAGCGTGTTATATTAGCTTCAACTGTACAATTTAGTGATTCGACAATTCTGTTCATCCCTCAGTGCTTATCACGACAAGTGCACTCTTTAATCCCTATCACATATTTCACCAATCACCCCACCAACCTGCCCTCTGGTAACCATCGGTTTGTTCTCTATAGTTAAGAGTCTGTTTCTTGGCTTGTCTCTCTCTCCATTTCTAGTTTTCTTTTGCTCATTTGTTTTATGTGTTCTTCTCCATTTAACAAATCTTAATGAGAAAACTCAAACTATCTCCCGATTTTGCTTAACATCTGTGTTGGTGACTCTTGAATTCAGGGCTCCCTTTCACTGCATACTACTGTACCATGTGACCTAATATGCATACATATCTGGCCAGACCTACCTAATTCTTTACCTTTGTTCTTCTAAGTATCCCTCACCTTTTTTTTTTTTTCTGCCTATTCTCAGTGAACATCATAATCCTGTATCCTTCCCCTCAAGCCATTCACCTGAGTGCTTTTCTTTATAGGTACATATCCAATCACTGGAATGTAAAAGAAAACATTTCTAGAAAAAAAAAAAAAAACAACTATGTGATACTCTAGACATTGCATAAACCTCAGCATATTTCAAACCTCAGCATATTATCTCATAACTGAATCTTTAGCTGTCTATATCTTATATTCCTAAAAATATTCTGGTGCCTATAAAATACTCAGCAAATAGGGTAGGAGAGAATAAAATAATAGAAGAGAACAGAGCAGAATAGAATATATTCAAGATGTTTCTTGGATGAAAGCATTTAATATAAACACATCGAAATAGATTTAAATTTTTGATGTTTATTTATTTATTTTTGAGAGAGATAGATATAGTATGAGTCAGGTAGGGGCAGGAAGAGAGAGAGAGAGAGAGAGAGAGGAGAGAGAATACCAAGCAGGCTCTGTGCTGTTAGCACATAAACATTTAATTGGTCACATTCTGATGCTTAAAATTTAATAAGTTTAAAAATATTAAAATATGAATGCTAACAATGAACTTATTTGTTGCTTTTGGTATAATAACTATATGGCACTAAATCATATCAATTTTAATTTTTTTCCAGAAAAAAATGCCTTTTTCCTAGGTAGTATATTGCTTCAATGCAATGACACTGACACTTTAATTTTTTTTTTATTTTATAGCTTTTGTAATTTGTAAAATTAGAATATAACTGACACAGAATAAATTGTATTTAATACAGTGTGTAATTTGATGAGATTTGACACATGCATAGACCCATGAAACAATCATCCAAATAATGATAATGAACATATCTATTACCCTCCAAAGTATTAAGATTCTTAATAGTCTCTCCATGTCAGCCCATTCTGTCTCATACAATTCCCAGATAAACAGGGACAGCCTTTTTGCAAATATAGGTTAGTTTAAAATTTATTGAATTTTATGTAAAAGATAATCATTTGCACGTTTTCTGTATTGTTTGGCTTCTTTTATTCAGCATAACTATTTTGGTATTTATCCGCGTGGTTGTATATATCAGTGTTTCATTCTGTTTTAGAACTGAACAGTATTTCATTGTATGGATATCTTGGATTTGTTTATTTAATTGAGCTATTCCCAGTTTTACCTATCAAAAATAGTGACATGAAGATTCATGTTCATAGCATTTTACATTGCTGTGAGAAGTGTATGAAAGTCCAATGTTCCATGTGCTTACAACACTTGGCATGGGAAATAATTTTATTACAAACATTCTAATGGTTTTGGAATAGTGTTTCCTCGTGGTTATAAAGTACATTATTCTAATTGTGTGTGCTATTACCCTTTCCTTTGTCTTCTAAAATACATGACTTTCCAGTTCATTTTATCACTGTGATTTTTTTTTAATGGATAATGCTTCGGGAATTGTGTCTAAAAGATCTTTGTCCAATCTAAGGTCACAAAATGCTTCTCCTATATTTTATTTTAAAAGTTTTATAGGTTAAGTTTTTACATTTATGTCTATGACCATTGAAAATTAATTTTTATATTTTACATTTCCACATGTTCTTTATTTTATTTATTTTTTAAAAGTTTATTTTGAGTGAGAGAGAGTGTGCATTGGGAAGGGGCAGAGAGAGAGGGAGACATAGGATTCAAAGTGGGCTCTGTGCTGACAGCAAAGAGGCCAATACGGGGCTTAAACTCATAAACCATGAGATCACGGCCTGAGATGAAGCCAGATGCTTAACCGACTAGGCCATCCAAGTGCCCCATTTATTTTATTGTTTTAAGTTTATTTATTTTGACAGAGAGAAAGAGAGCACGAGAAGGAGGAGGGCAGAGAGAGAGATTGAGAGAGAGAGAGAGAGAGAGAGAGAGAGAGGGAGAATTCCAAACAGGCTCCATGCTCAGCTTATCAATTCCTATAAAATTATCTGTTCCTATATTAACAGAGCCTCTCTCAGAGACCAAAACTCCTTTGCCAGTATGGATTCCTCAAGCTGGGACTTTAATTAGATTGCATAATAAAGCAGTTGCAGTTTAAATTTTTTTTTTTTACCGCTTTTTGTGTGCATTTGTAGTTGAATACTCGTGGTAGGGCAAAGTGCCCTATTTTCGGAGAATTGACACATAGCAATATTATACCTTCTGACTCATGAACATGGAATATCTCTACATTTATTTATGTTTTCTCTAATTCTTCTCAGCACCATGTTGTAGTATGCACTGCACAGATCTTTTACGTCTTGTAAGATTTTTTATTTCATATTGTTTTATGCTACTATAAATGCTATTGTTTTAATAATTTCATTTTCTAATTATTTCTTTATATTCATCTTGTATCCTTCAACCTTGTTCAATTCACTTAGTTCTAGTAGCTATTTTGTAGATATCTACAGATTTTCCAGAAGATTATGCTGTAAGATTGTTTTATCTGTAAATAAAGATTGATCCTCCCAATTTTCTTTTTGAATCTGAATAACTCTTAATTCATCTTTGTCGTGACTATTGTATTATATAGTTTCCCTAGGGTAGTTTGAATATAAGTACAGAGAACGGACATCTTTGTCTTTTCTTTATAAATTTAGGGTTTTACAAGTAAGAATGATATTAACTGTAGGAGTTTTATAAGGTTAAGGAAATTCACTTCTATTCCTAATTAACTAAAAGTTAATATCAGAGATAGAATTTAGATTTTCTTAAATGTTTTGTCTTTATCTATATAGATAATCACAGTTTATAATTTTTTGTTTTGTAGTATGTTCAATGACGCTGAACAAAATTTGCATTATTAGGATAAAACACCTTTGGTCAGGATGTATATTCTTTATTATTGTTGGATTCAGTTACTTAATGTTGTGTTTAGATTTTTTACATTTATGTTTAGGAGGGATGTTTATATAATCTGATTCTCTTGTGTGGTCTTGGTCTGCTGTTAGTATCAAGATAAAGTTGATCTCTTAAAATGAGTTGGGAAATATTCCATCATCTTTACAATAATGGAAAAGTTTGCATATAATTTATAATATTTCTTCTGTAAATATTCTATAGAATTTATCAATGAAGTCATTTGGAGTTTTCTCTCTGGGATAGCTTTAAAGAGCAAAGTAATTTTCTTTAATTTGTGGTTATTTCACGTAATCTCCACTTTTTGAGTGAGCTTTGGAGGTCTTTGTACCTTTTGAGGCATTTTTACATTTATTCTAAGTTTTATCATTAAATGCTTATCATAAAATTATTCAAAGCATTCCTTTATTATTCATTTAATATCTAAATAAAATATACTTATTTTTCCTCTCTCACTTCGTGAAATCAAGAATATATTCTCTCTCTCTTTTTCTCTGCTAATCAATCTCCCTAGAAGTGCATCAATTTTATACATCATCTCCAAGTATCACTTTTCGCTTTCATTGAATTTCCACAATAATGTTTCCAATTTAAAATTTTCTGTTCTAGTCATTATTATTCCTTTTCTTCTGCTTACCTTGATTTTATTTGCTCTTATTTTTCTAGTTCCCTTAGGTTGAAATTTAGGTCATTAATTTGGTTACCTTTCATTTCATATTTTCTAACAGAGCTATTAAATGCCATAAAATTTTACATAAGTACTGCTTTAGCAGCATCCTACAAATTTTGACATATTATTCCTTCATTTTATATATATATACATATATATATATTATTTTCCAGAGATCTTAAATTAATTTAACTTAATTCCACTTTGATCAGATGAGAGAACTCATATTATTTATTTATTTTTTTATATAAACTCCATCTAGTTAACATACAGTTGTAATTTTGGTTTCAAGTGTACAATTCAGCGATTCAATGCTTCCATACAACATAAGTGCCCTCCTTAATTCTCATCACCTATTTAACCTGTTTCCCCATCCAGCTCTCCTCTGCTAACTATCAGTTTGCTCTCTATTCTTAAGAGTCTGTTTCTAGGTTTGCCTCTCTCTCTCTCTTTTTTTCTCTATGCACGTTTGTTTTTCTTAATTTCCACATATGAATTAAATCATATGGTATTTGTCTTTAACTGACTTATTTTGCTTAGCATAAAACTCACTAGCTCCATCAATGTTGTACATGGCAAGACTTACTTCTTTTTTGTCTATTCATGTTTTTAGAATTTGTATAATTTAAATCACTTAAGATTTTTCGATACTTGATTTATGGTCCAAAATATATCCTATTATGATAAATGTTCCATATGCAATTGAGAGTTGTTTTATACTGTATTTGACTGGCATGTTTTATACATGACAAGTCGAATTGGTCCATCGTGTTTTCAAAGTCATCTATATCATGCTGATTTTATGCCTACATGTTCTGTTGATTATTGAAGGAAAGGTATTAATTATAATCTCACAATTTTTTTTGACTTGTCTATTTCTCTTTGCTGTTCTCTGTTGTTTTTCCATGTCTTTTGAAGCTATGTTATTAGATACATAAACATTTAGGATTGCTGAATTTTCTTACTGAATTACTCCCTTTATCATCATGAAATGCTTTTTCTTCATTACAGGTAATATTCTTACCTTTACTTATAAAGTAGTACATGAAGCTTATTTTGATTGGTATTAACACATGCAGTCTAGGTTTACTTTATTTAGTATTAAAATGTTGTATCTTTTTCCAACCTTCACTTTTATCCTATTTGTGTCTTTACATTTAAACCATTAGTAGGTAACATATAGTTTTTGCTTTATTAACCAATTTGACAATACTTGTGTTTATTGTGTAGTGTTTAGACCTTTTGCATTTAATGTGATTATTGATATAGTTAGCTTAGTTTTATCATCTTGCTGATTTTTTTTAACTTTTTCATTTTGTTTTAATTTTAGAGAGAGCAAGATCATGCGTGCTCTTGGGAAGGGGCAGAGGGGAGAGAGGGAGGGAGAGAGAGAGGGAGAGAGGGAGAGAGAGGGAGGGAGAGAGGGAGGGAGGGAGAGAGGGAGGGAGAGAGGGAGAGAGAGAGAGAGAGAGAATCCTGAATAGGTTCTATGCTCAGTATATGTCACAGATTTTGAGTTCGGCGTTCTCTCTTGTCCAGCAAGATAGTGGACACAGAAATAAATGCGAGAGAGGCTAATGGCTTAGAGGAGACAAGAGTCCAGAGTAAAGGTCCTTGCTTCATTTTTATTAGGATCAGAAGGCTTACAAATGTGATGAATGTGCAAAAAGAGACAATGAAACAATGAACATTAACGCGGGTGTGTGAGAGAAAGGGGGTTCTGAAGTCATGCAATGTTAGGGGTTTGGGTCAATACAAAACAAAATCCTGGCACTGAGCAAATAGTTGTTTAGGAGCAGATGGTTGTTTATGGCAGGCTCAAGATGCCATGTCTGTTTATCTTAACTTGCCTAAGGGGTAAGATAGGACCTAGTACCTCAGGGTCAACAAGGCACCTTTCTTTTGCTAATTAGCCCCACTCAGGGCAATTTTACCCTGCTGTGGTGGTCTATAACCCTGTTTACTTATTTACCTATTCTGGACTCTTCCTGGGAAAGCAGCTTTCTGCTTTTGTATTATGCCAGGGGTTCTTTCACCCTGTTTATCTACCCTGGATGCTTTCATCCTGTGATTTCCTATTTCTATGCTTTTGTTCTATGCCGGGGGCACTTTTGCCCTGTTTACCTAACCTAGGATGCTTTAGTCCTAAACTTTGTTAACCCATTGGTGCAAGCTCAGGGAATTCCTCAATATTCCCCGCAAGCAATGAGCCTGATGTGATGCTCAATCCAATGACCCTGGGATAATGATCTGAGCTGAAATCAAGAGTCACCCACTCAACAGACTGAGCCACCCATGTACCCCTCATCTTGCTGTTTTTTATTTGGCTATACTTTGGAAAATGGGAAAGCCCATAGGAAGAATTTTTTCAATAATTCTACTATCTAGCGAAAACTACTTTTATAACTTTGGTGCTATCATTTCTCTCTTGAGTATATACATATAGGAAAATGTATTTTATTTTTGGTATATTAGCAGCATTCTATTTTTTAAGCAATATTTTATTTAAGAATTCTGTGTTATACTAAAGCACTTTGAAGATATCATTTGAATGAAATCATAAGTTCACACTTTATATCTGGCACAAACAGACATAAAAATATATATTTCTGTATTACTATTTAGTTATTTAAATTACATATAAATATCATAAGTATTACAAAGAAAGTTCTTCCTCAAAATTCACACCTCTCATATCTTTGTATTTCTGTAGGATAAATCCATAAATGCTAAGTTACTAGTCAAATCTTTGAACTTTCTATACTGCCCAGGGTTTTTATTTATTAAACCTAAAGAAAAAAAAACTTAGGGACTTTGAAAGATGAAAATATTGAATTTTACTGTAAAGGCAGAAAAAAGAATTAGGAGAACAGGTCACTGCTTTGAATACAAAGCAGAAAAAGAAACAAAAAATTGAACTCTCACTTCCTGAGGCTCTCTGTAGTGGAGTCCAATGACTAGCCAATCCTTGACTTCTGTCAGAGTCAAAGTTGGCATCTACACATTTGTTACACTCCACGGTCACTCTCCAAACATTGTTTGACTTATTTTCAATTTTACTCTTGCTTTGCAATGTATATTTTCTCACATTCTTGAATCCATAATTTAATAGCAGTAGCCTGCTTACACCACAACAAGTAGAATGTGACTGAGCTCTGTTCCCTCCCTTCATCACTATTTAGTTCAATTTCTAGGGCTTGAGTCATTTTATTGTTCCTGGTGGTTACCTATTTAAAGTCCTTTCCTCACATTTTCTTTATTCCTTCAACTGCAGTGCCCAACTACAGGGCTACGTTTTGCATACTGTTAAAGGTCTAGATCCAATGGAAGTCTAGATCTGTAAAATTACTTCCACATCTTCAGCTCTAAACAGTTCTCTCTTAATATTTTTCTCTCTAGACTTATTTTTCAAAGTGACTTAAATGTCCTTTATTTTCTTTCATGACAACTGCTTCTATTCCTTTTTATTCCCTTTCTATTCATTCTTCACTATCTTCTGACATGAGTCTTAGCTACACCAGCATCCTGGAGTCACTTTTTCTTCCACTCTCCATTTCAGAAACACAGAAAAATTCCTGTCCCAGAACCATGTTAAAACACCGCTATTTGTCTCTTTTGTTCCTCTATGATGTGGAAATGCAACCAAAGGATAAATTGATTCTTCCATAAAGGCACAGTCTCAAACCTCAGCAGAACCTTCAAGGCCAATCAGTAACCTATTTACTTTTCCATGATCAGCTCTAATGTGCTCTCCTCTTGAGAATTATTCAAAATCGTAATGAATCTTCATAAGTGCCATACTCATTCTCTACTCTGTCATTCACAGCAAACAATTGTGCTTCTTATTATATGGACAAAATTCTGACTATTGATGTGTTATCCTTTAATGTCCCTTCTCCTATCTACAGAAAAGTATTAATTCTACAGGCCTTCTGCTAACCCACTCCTGCTCAGTAGGCCTTTTCTCTGCTTTATTGGTAATCTATGAGGAAATGGAAATCATATTTCTATGGATGATGTGAAATAGCCTATAGTTTATGTGTTAGAATTGAAATATGGAAAATAAAGTATAATGAATATACTGCTAACAGTATTCAGACTCTCTCTGCCCTTACCTACAGTTGAATACACATTTTATGATTCCATAAGCATTACAAATCTCATTTCTTCTAAATAAATGCAAAATAGATGTAATTTTAGCAACGGAGCAGTCAGGAGCAATAAATTTGTCTCGGCCACCTTATAGAGCTACTCCAGATGACAGACAATGGCTCCTGCCCCAACCTTTGACGCAGTAACAGTCAGCAGGAACAATGAATCATTCTCTTTACTGTGTCAATGGATAGGTGCTTCAAAAAAACTTTACTCTCCTCAAATCTGGATTTCTTAAATTATATTGTCAGATTCTGAAAAAAAATGATGAATACTTAATAATTGTTACAAATTTATATCGTTTTCTCCTTCATTTTACGATTTTTCTGTAATGGTGAATCAGAGCAAACAGACATACCCAGCTAACCAAAATCCAAACTCAGAAGTCAGAGTTTTGTCTTATATTTTTACTTACAGTAAATAAATTAGATTCTGAAAGAGAATGCAGTTTTAAGTTTACATTATTTTTTCATGCAGGTATTTGGATAATTCTACTGATTCACCAGATAGTTTATACAATCATACCTTATCTATAAATAAAAGAAAATGAAAGTCTCAAAGACTAGCATTACCTTAACTACAGTAAATGGAAATAGATGTTTATTTGTTTTTTGTGTGGCTTTATTTTTAATCTGATGTATTTATAAAATATCTAACCACAAATTTCTTATCGTATTTTCAAAGTAAACTGAAACTAATGATAACTCTTATTTGAAGGGAAAGTTGGGTAGTGCCTTTTTTCAGAAATTTTGCATCTATATTCTGGTCTCTGCTGTATTACCAATCAGCCATTACCTTGAGGAAGTCAAATAATCTCTAAAGTACTTGAGTTCTTTATGAACAAATAAGAAGTTGGCTTGGATAATCTCTGAGGTCCTATTCACATCTAACATTTTAGGACTATATTTACTTAAATGTTTCCTGTGTGACAGCATCATCAATACACAAAGGATACTGCAAGGAATGCATACTTTTATGTGAAATAAGCAAGCATATTATTACTGGAATGCCAACCAAATCCATAGTATAACCAGGAACCCTGCAGAAGTTTCAACTATACACAAACACTTCTGTTTCAGTCTTAAAGTATCTCATTTTCTTTTGATCTTTGATGCTGCAATAGTGACATAAACTCACATAAATAATTTATTGAGTTCTGCATTATTTAAAGGAGCAATTTTCTCTTTTTTATTTAAGAACATAAAGTCTGAAAAATACTACCCATAATATTTAAGCACCAGTAGGAAATACCTAAAGTCACAAATACTATGTTTTTTTAAAGTAAACTTAGTAAATCTAAGATCTAATTTCTCAGCATATTAATAATTTCCCAATACCCAATTAATAACACTTAATGTACCTAATAAAAATCAATATTTAGAATATGTGTATAACTTAGTGAATATATACTTTCCAAATGATAATGTCATGATGTTATAATGTACATGGGTAAAAGATAGATTCAAACTGCATAGATAGATAGATAAATGGATTTTAATTTAACAAATGTGAAATTTTATGGGTGTGGTTTAAGATTGCACGTTGCAACCAGCTATCACTTGTCAGCGTCAGTTTAGTAACAAAGACAATTATTCATAATTATGTGAAAATGTTAAACTATAACTCCTTTGTCCTTCTTATCTAGATAAATATGAATTTTCTTCATATTATTCAGTGGAATATATTGAAACATATTTGAATGAAGAAGCAGAATGTGAATCTATCTGTTTTTGTTAAGCCACACATCAAATAGATTTACAAAAAACTTAAAACAATGCCATGAAAATTGAACTGACTTATTTATATTAGCATGAAAAAACGTTATTGTTATCTTAAAATGAATTCACTAAGGTATATTTTTGTATTTTCTCAGTTTTTGTATAATACGGTACCAATATATATGATACAAAAGTTCTTTGACATTAAAAAAAAACTAATATAAAGAAGTATTGAAACCAAAGAATTTCAGAATCACTAACCTTTAGTATAAAAGAATATTTAATATAATTTGGTATAGTATTTAACATGCAGAGCATAGCACAAAGAGCCTGACAGGTACGTAAAGATAACATGCATATTAGCTAGAATTATGTACCATATATGAAAGGTGTTACTAGAAATGCAGTAAAACATTAATATTTGCAAGAAGAATTGACACAAACAGAAAGCTCATGCTACTAGCCGAGCCAATGAAGTCATCTCTGATCTGGAGTTCCAGATTTTGACAGAAGGCATGTGACAAGTAGGCTAACTCTTCACTCACAAGTAGGATAAATTCTCACACCTTTCATTGGTCTCAACAGTGGTTTTCATCTTTTCATTTAAATTCTTAGATATATTTAGAGTAGCTACTTTAAAGTCTATATCTGCTACTTCCAATATCTCTGTCAAACTCTGACTCTGTTTTTGCTGACTTCTTCCAGTGATATGGTTACGATTTCCTACTTCTCTTATCTATAGTTTGTAGATGTAATATTGTTAAGAATTTTATTTTATTATTTTGTTGTCTTCTTTGAATGTATGCTGAGGTTTTCGTAGGAGTTGTTTGTTGTGTTTTGTTCTGTTTTCTTCCTCTAGGGGAAAGCTAACTTACTATGCATTATCTCAATTCTGTCATGTTTTGTTTATGCCCATCTTCTGAAAACAGTGGTCTTTTGGAGTCTCTTGTATGTCGGGGAGATCAGGTAGGTTCTCTATTCTGACTTGTTAGAACTCAAATGTGGATAAGGACCATGCAGTTTCTGGATTCTCTATTCACCCCAGAAGCCTGCCTACATTGCGCTTTTCTGCTAGTGCTAAGCATGCATAATATAACAGTCTGTCAAACATCATAGGCATCATCATTTTGATGCTTGAACCCCCTTTTGTGCAGGACTGTCTTCAGTGGTACTCAGTTCTACAGATTAGTCTTATGAACTGCTCCAAACTCCTACTTCAGTTTCTTATACTTAGTAAGCCTGTTGCTCGCTGTTTGGACCCCATTTACCTGTTCTATCAGTTGGAACGTGCCCTTTAGGCAGGAAAGTATGACTTCGGATCTCTCCGTGTGCTATTAATCTCCTGACCTTGGCAGGCCTGGACTGTCTATTGTCTAAATCCTGAAAATAATTAACATATATTTTCTTCTATTTTAAAAAATTTTGATCTGAAAGATGGTTAATTACAATTGCTATCCAGTCATTCCTGGAGTGGGTTCATTTTTTTCATTGTAAACTTGTATATTGTTTTAAATTAAAAATAAAGTTTTCAGTGTTCTAGTTTTTAGATTACTGTGATTGACTTATTTTGAAACATCTATGTCAAATGTAATAAAGTTTCCAAAGATGAATCAATTGGGATTAAATAGAACATTTATTTTTTCTATGACCTAATGGTATAAATCATATATATATATATATATACATATATATATATTATTTATTTATTTATTTATACTATTAGGTGTGTATGTATATATATATATTTATACTATTAGGTGTGTATGTATGTATATATACATATAGTATAAATATATATATATATATAATTTTTTTTTCTCTTCCAGGTTTTTATTTAAATTCAAGTTAGTTAACATATACTGTATATTATTAGTTTCAGGAGTAGAATTTAGCGATTCATCACTTAGATACAACACCCAGCGCTTATCACTACAAGCGTCCTCCTTAATACTTATCATCCAAAGTCATACTTAATAGATGTTAAAGGACTTTTAGCTGAAGCATGAAAAATGTTTCCAAAAACCCACATAGGAACATTTTAAAGCTCCTATTTTTGCAATATACTATTATAAGAACAATTTTGAAACAATCATAAAGTAGAATAAACTTATCAAATTATTGGAGCTATAACAACGGCTTTAGATGAAGAATTTGATATTTAGCTACTAGAAAGTACATTTACTAGTGCTCACAAATATCCCATTTTCACCGCAGAGGGATATTAATCAACCAACCTCAACCACAGAAATGAGAACGTTCCATGAAAAATTAGTGGGAAAAAAGGAAAAAGGGGGAAAAAAAAAACACCACCATCATGAACACTTAGCGTTTCTTTGTTAGGCAGGTCAAGATCCATTCTGGGAAGAAGAGACTGCTGTTCTCATTGCTTAGCCATGCACCGAATGGAGTGGTAATTTTCAAGATATGTGATATATACAGGGTCATGTGGATGGGGGATGATGCCAGAAATAGAAACCATTTTATCTCTGATACCAGCACTGTGGCTTCATCTACTAGAGACAAACATCCAGTATTGCTTCCTCTCTGAAACTGTTTAGGATCAACAATGCAAAATGACATTGCAAATTATTTGAAATTAACAATTTTCTAAAGAAGAGGCTTTCTCACTATCCCCAAGACATAAAGTGTTGGGAGCCGTTTGGGTCTCACAGGTTGAGACCCCTCCCTGCGTGGGAAAGGTTGAAGCAAAGCTCCTGCCAGCCAAACTGGTGCCTAGTTTTACCTCCTTCTAAATAATCTTTCAGGCCTGGATTTCTTGAACTGCTCTTGTTGGCCCTAGGGATATAATGCTCTTTGGTTTTATGGCACGTGGAAAAGGGGGCCTAGAGTGCGATGTCTTGATGGATAAAATCTGAATGAGAGTAACCTGGCCAGAAATAACCTCAAGGTTGCCTCTTGGGGATAGGTTACACAAACTGATCATATGGAATAGCAGTTATGAGTTGGCTAGAAATTAGTAGGCATTAGGCCACAAGACTCCGTGAACCAAACTAGATTTTCCCTGCAGGTATCACTCCCCTCAGCTCCACCATAAAACCTCAAGGCACATCTCCGTAAAGCTTCTCTCAGTATTAACAGACTGATAGAACTATTGTAAAGAGACTTAGGACCTTCCCAGAAGGTTAGCCTCGCCCAAAGGTTAGAAGCACTGCTTATAGATAAGGTACAAACTAAAATAGCTACACATATCTTCATTGATCAGCAGCAAATATTGAGCACCTCCCTGAGGTTAACATTTCACAAATCCTTTTGCAATTCTCATCCCCATGCTCCCTTATAATAAAAAGGCAATAACAAAATACTCTTACAAAAGCTACCATAAACCTATAGATGACTACATAGGTCTTGTGACAACAATGTATGTTGTAAAGAATGCCTTGTCACTGATGTAATGTCACTTGCTATCTTTAAAAATAAAGACACAGACCAGCAAAGCAGAGATGCCAGAATTGCCAGGGCTGCCTGCTTGGTCATCAGATTCCATCTCACTCGTGGCTCTCTCACTTCATTTCGCCTGACAGTCCGTCCTTCGTGGACCCCTAGATTCACCGGAACAAGGACCCGGCAATAAAGAAAGGTAAACTGTAAATATTTGGGGGGCCTTGAAATATTGCAAAATAATATACTATTTATTTACAACTGCATTAGCTGATGTTGCTGTGCAATAAAATGGCACAATTCAAATAGAGACAAACAAGAGTCTTATGGTTTTAAAATGTACAAAGGAGTTTGTGCCACTTAAAACACAAATAGGAGTATCTAAATAAACATGTTGCTTGAATGTATTACAAAATTAGATTTAAAAATCTATCAAGCAATTTTTTATTTATTTATTTATTTTTTTAAGCAACTGAACTTAAAATGGAAGAACAAGTGCCCTGGAAAGAATCAGCTAAGTGGCTAAGTTGTATAAATCTGGACAGTGGTTGAAATGTCCACATGTAGGATGCAGGTTACACACCAAAGTGGTCATTCCACACTCAAGTATTGACAGATTTGGGGCCTGGGTGGCTTAATTGCTTAAGGATCAGACTTTGACTCAAGTTATGATCTTGCTATTTGTGAGTTCAAGCCCCTCATTGGGCTCTGTGCTGACAGCTCAAGCCTGGAGCCTGCTTCAGATTCTGTGTCTCCCTCTCTCTCTGCCTCTCCCCTCACTCACACTCTGTCTCTTTCTCTCTCCAAAATAAACAAACATTAAAAAAAAATTAAAAGTAGCTGTGTCTTTAAAAATAGAAAAATTATTGAATAAATTAGAGAATAAATTAGATTTATTGAAAAGTTAGAAAAATTATTGAATAAGTTAGAAAATAAAAAGCGTGATTATTATATTTTTACAGGAACTCAAAGGCAATGAAAATTGAGGTATTCAGCTTTGATGATGATGATGATGATAGTAACTACTGTTTATTGCATGTTTCTTCTGTGGCAGGCATTATACCAAGTGCATTCTGTGAATATTCTATTTCAATACTCACAATGAATCTATGGCATAGTTGCTAACATTAAAAACATTGTACAGTTGTGGAAATTTAAGAAGTTTCCCCAGCAAGTGGTGCAACAAGAAGCTCTCTTTTTAGGATCCCAGACTCCTAACCACATTGCCCGCTGTGGCATACACATTTGGAAAGCTGAGACACTGGAAAATGGGGAAAATAATAACTGTTAAAAAGACCACACACCCAATATGGAGTTACTGATATTAGGTCCCAAGTCAGCAAACCGAGACTTAATACCTACTCCACTGCAGTTTCAACGCCACTCTTGCACCCCAGGAATGCAATCTTTAACCAGTCAACGTGAAATTTCCTGGTCTGCATTAGGATATGGACTAATAGGCTCTTTCCATTCCTATTAGGAGGGTAACCTTGCCTAAAATAATGCATTTTTTGCGAATAATTTCCTTTTTTTTCCCTTTCAATCCCAGCTTTGAAAACTTTTCTTTTTCTGCGGCTCCACAGAGCTCCTTTCTGTTGGCTAGAATCAAGGCTGCTGGATTCAAGAATGGTTCAGTAAAGCCAGTTTTAGCTCTTAAACTACTCAGATGAATTTTTTGTTTTTTAATAATGACCAATCATCAAAATTTTTAAAAATGTATCGTAAAAATATATGCAGTTTAATAAACCAGGGAGAGAACCTGCAAAAAATTAAGAGAGGACAAATTTTGCAGAAGTACCTCATAAAAAAACTCAAAGGATATAATAGACCACATGCATCGAAAATCAAATTATTCAGGCTTGGTTTTTCTAAACTGAGGTAAATGGAGAGATGAGAGTATTGGTGATCTCTTGAACTATTTTGTAAAACGGAATGTAGGTGGGTAATACTTAAAAGAATTTTCAGAAGTAAAAATCTTGTAGCTCTTGTCAGTTTCTGAAAGAAATACTAGAGCATAAAACAGATAATTGATTTAACAATGTTTATTTTTCTTTAAAAATGACTAATATAAAGAATGGAATATGGGAAACAGAATAAAATAAAATTTTAAGAGAATATAACAAAAAGCCCCATAATAAATGTTGATCTTAAAGCTGTCATTATACTCATGCGCCTGTAAATAATTATTTGAATGTCATATCCAATTAACAATATTATAATGTCTTCATGTACACACGGTAAAAACGTTTTGGAAATAGAGATCTCTTTTTTGTTTTCTTCTCCAAACAAACCCGGAGCACTGGTAGTAATTTACCCAATGTTTCGCTCCTTAAATGTGATTTTCATATCTTTTTGGGTCATTGCAGAGTGGAGGCATGGACAAATGCTTACTTTTTTTTTTTTTTCTTCTTCTTCTGTTTCACTCAGTGAGTGAGCAGGTTTGTTGGTATTCTCCTGAAAATACTGCCGCTGGCTTTCTCTGGGACATTTTTCCCTGCTGTGTTTTTGGAACTCTAATAGTCCTGAAATGCGTTATATTTGTGTTGACTACAGAGGTTTTAAAAAACTTCTCCTGATTAAAACGGGAAAGAAAGAACGAGGCACTTTTCCCTCACACCGGAAAGAACGTTGCCGGAAATCCAAAGGTACCATTCAGCTAGATAATATCTTACATCTGAGAAAGATCTTCGCAGTTAGCTACTTAGACATAAAAACATTGAATATTTGATTCATTTTTCTTGTATCGGTTCATTTCAAAGAATAGAGATTCTTTTTTAAAAATAATTATATAATGGAAAGGTGATTGGGCAAAGAGTCTTTTAATTTTTTTTTTCCCCCTTCAGGTTTGTAGACTTAGTGGGAGAAATGTCTATCTCGGGCTCTCTCTTTAGTAGTTTTTGCTTGGCTTTCTGGTTTGTGATTATATATTCAGTAATGATTATCACTCTAAAATATGATATTTGTCTCTACAATTGAAGTGACTGTATTCCCCAAAAGGCTAAAATAAAACATATTTATATACTATGTAATTTCTAGTTCTGTAACATTTTTCTATGAAAAAAATCTGTAAATCATATATACATACAAGAGGAAATTAGTCATGCGATACATGTATTAAGATAAACACAATTTTCAAAATGTCTTCCAAAGATGAACATGTGCATTTTAAAGTTTTTAATTGATCTCTAATCTCATTAATGCAATAGTTTTATTTAATGCTGTATTTAATATGGCAAATATATACTATACTTTCTAGGTCCTTAAGTTTCACTGAATAAAATTCAAAATTAATCCAGGGGTAAAATATAGGAATAACTAATACCCATAATTTATTTTTCTATATTATTCCCTTTTCAAGAGTGTCAAATAGGTCTTTCTGTGTTGTTTATTTTGTTCTGTGTTAATTCTCCACCTGTGCTTTTCATTATCAATTTGCTAGTTTTAATTTATGTTGTGTGATTGAATTTAAGCTTCATGACTATATAAAATTAGGTAAGTTATTCACATTCACTGTGAATATAGTTATATATTCATATAAATAAAGGTAAAGAAACATTTGCTTGTTCAAACCTTAATTCTTTGATATGTGGTGATTTGATTTCCCAAAGTAATATTTCCTGAATATTTTATGATATACAATTTTTAGATCTGTAAAGCACAAATAAATTATCTATGAAAGTGCCTTAAAAACTGTACTGGCAATGGAGAAGTGCATGAACTAAATAACTCATTTTCTCGATGATCATATTAGCCAGATATCTGTCAAGTTTCTGTTTTACTTTGAACTCTTTAGACACAGCAATGCTGATTCATCATGCAAGGAATAAATATTAAATGCATTTTTTCTCTGCCGCAAGGCATTAGGAATAGCCAATTATATGCCATACAGATTAATGCAAATCAAAATTACAGGATGGATGAAACACTCCACTGATTTTATTTCAGTGCATCTATGGAAATAAAGCATTTCAGTGATTTCAGCTGCTTTACCTACAAATATTCTGAATGCTTAACAGAATAGGGTGGGTGGAAAATGCCCACTATGAATATTAGATGAAAAGGGTTGTCTCTATTGTGGCTGTGATCATATTAGGTCCTGGAGGATATGCAAACACAACTTTCAGGGGAATTAAAAGGCCGTTGATGACTAGACAAGGATCGCATTACTACTGCAACATTCCTTCTGCACTCCCTTCATCTTTCTAGATCTTTTAGCAATAAGAGAAAGTGGGGGGAAAAGCTTGTTGTTAATTAAGATCTGATGTAATAATCAAGGCAGGAAAAAAGAAGACTTTTTGATGTTTAAGTATAAAGACTATACTAAGTAGCAAGGCCAGATGCTATAGATTAAGAATACAGCTACACTAAATCAACAATTCTCTTTGTTAAAATACCTTTTCTGAGTCCTTTTGGTAATGCTTGTCAAAACTCCCTGATGTTAAAATTTTGAATAGATAATTATTTTACAGGTTTCACACTTGTAATTTATTTAGGTGACTCTGTCAGAGATGGAAGGCTTCTGAATTTGTACAAAGATATCTTTTTATTGATTGATACTCAGTAATTCGATTAGTTTCCTTGTTTGTTTTGTTTTGTTTTGGTTTGGTTTGGTTTTTGTCCTTTTTCTTCCAAAGTAATGTCAAGACGTCTAATCTTTCTCTAAGGAAATGAAGAGCATGGACAGTAGTAATTAAGATTCAGATCCCACTTCCTTCGTGGCTTATTTAAAGCCTTCAATTTCTGACGTATTTACTAAAATTTCTTCTCTCTTTTAGTTCACTAATTACTAAGGACTGCTAGGTTGGCAGAGATTTACTGTGATTGAAAGACTGTATTCAGTGGCAAGAAACAAACCAGGCAAGAGAAGCTAGGTTTTGCCGCAGCAGGCATTGTTTAATTTAACTCTCTGGGGCTCCAGAAAATCCTCCTCATTCTGGGCTATTGTAAAGATCACCCTTCTGGAAACAAGAGAGGGAAGGGAGGACATTTCAGATGTGGTCGTTTAGCCTTTCACACAAAAAGTTCCCTGCACTTTGCCGTTGTCTTCCTTTGCTTGATTATGTGGCTCTTACATTAGTGGTTTGATCTAAGCCTCTTTGATCCGATGGCTTTTTATTATTGATTATATTCAAAACACAGCTGTTAGGTCACTGAATTAATTCATGTAAGCAGAGAGAGAAGACAGAAATAATTTCAGTGTTGTAAAATAATGTATAAAAAGAAATAAAATATGAGGTGAATCTTTAAATAACCTAAGAAACAGAATGGCAACTGGTTCCTATAAAGGGAAGGGAGCGTAGACAAGAGTTTGTTTTTCTAGAGTTATAGTATCATTTTACCATTTTGACTTCTTTGTGTGGAAAGTTAAGCAACTAACAGATATCTAAAGTGAAAGAAATGAGAGTTGGGTGGTTCGACTGGTTGAGTGTCTGACTTTGGTTCAGGTCATGATCTCGCATTTTGTGAGTTTGAGTCCCACAGTTCCACGTTGGGTTCTTTGCTCTCAATACAGAGACCACTTTGGATCCTTTGTTCCTCTCTCTCTCTGCCCTCTCCCCACTCGTGTGTGCACTCTATCTCCCTCAAAAGAAACATTAAAAAAAATCAAGAAAGAAGAGAATAAATATGTTAGCTAGAATTGCAGGCATTATGGCCAAAATAGACAAAAACACAAATATTCAAAAGAAATAATGAGTAAAGAAGGACAGGTTTGTATACTATAACTTTTTCCTTAATCTCTGTTTATACTGTTACAAATACTACACCATCTGAATTGCTCTAGTTTTATATAAAGTCTTGAAATCAACTAGTGTGAGTCCCTCTACTTTTTTGTTTACTATTTTATTGATTATTCAAAGTCATTTATCTTTCCATATAAACATCTGAATCATTTCATTGATATTTACAAAATAGTTTGTTGAAATTTTGATTGGAATTGCATTGAATTTATAGATCAAGTTGGGAGAAACTGAGATCTTCACAATATTGAATCTACCAATCCACAAATGTAGTATTTCTGCATTTGTTGAGATCTTGATTTTTTTCACCAGAGTTTTACAGTTTTCTCCATATAGATCCTATACATATTTGGTAGATTTGTACCCAATTCATTTTTCTTGGTGCTATAATTTGAAAGGTGAAATTCCAGATGTTCCTTGCTGGGATACAAGAAAGCAATTGACTTTTGCATACTAGTCCGCTTTCTGACACTTTATTCTCTGGAGATTTTGGTCAATTCTTTGAGATTTCCTATATAGACAGTTATGCTGTTTGTGAACAAAAATAGCTAGATTTCTGCTTCTTAATCTGTATACTTTCATTTCCTTTTCTTATTGTACTAGATGAGATTTCTTGTATGACATTGACGAACAGTAGTAAGAGTACACACCCTTGCCTTGTTCCTGATGTAAGAGGGAAGCACTCAATTTCTCACCAAGAAGAATTGTTACCAGGTCACTCAGTTGGGTTCTTGGCCAAGATGCACCAAATAATTGAAGACCCCAGACCGGAATGGGGGGATAGAATTTACTGAGTAGATAAGTGCAGTACACATTCAAGAGTGAAAGTGAGCCACTGCTGGAGCAAGAGTGGCAATAGCCCCAGGTAGCTCTAACTGCACCCTCTTAAACCTGCTTCTGCATATGTAAATTTGGGTTTGACTGACACTTTTGATCCACAGCTGGCGGTTATGTAACATTTTGGCTTCTGCACATATGCTTACCCCTGATGCATTGTTATAATTGTATTTATGTATTGTATATTTATGTGTTTTTAATGAGCTTTTGCTGTGACCTTAAGGGCAAGTTGCACATTTTGTGCCTATGCTCAGCTCTTGAAAGTTCCCATGTGGCTTTTGAGCCAGCTCTGTGACTAGATCTTTCTTGTTCTGTTAGCCCTCAGAGGTGGCTCTGAAGGTTGTGACTATTAACCCTGGGTCTGGTGGGGGTGGGCTCAGGAGTGGCTCTGAGCGTGTGGCCAGCATCTGCTTTATCCCTGCTCCCTCATGCCTCACTAACAGTATATGTTGTTACCTGTGGGCTTTTCACAGATGCCCTTTATCTGGTTGAGGACGTTCCCTCTACTCCTAGTTTGCTGAGGGTTTTTACTCAGAATGTACAAATGCATGTTGGATCTTGCCAGGTGTAAGATGTATTTAGAGCATTCTCATTTAAAATGATTACTGATAGAGTTGTACATCTTCTATTCTATTAGTTGCATTTGTTCTTTGTTTTTCTTTTCTCACTTGTTCCACATTCTCAATTTAATTATTTATATGATTACATTTCATCTCATTTTTTTCTTACTCAAGTATAATTAACATGAAGTGTTATACTAGTTTCAGGTGTATAATATAATGATTCAACATTTCTATGGATTATTCCATGTTCTTCAAGATAAATGTATTCTTAATACCTTTTAATTCACCAGTCCCTCCCACCACCCCTCTGGCAACCACCAGTTTATTTTCTGTTTTGTTTCTTTTGTAAATACATTTGTCTTAGAGTTTCAATACATATTTATAGCTAATATAAGTCCTCCTTCAAGTAATATTATATGACTTTACACGTATAAAGTTACCTTATAACATGGTATCTCCACGTCCTCCATTCCATCCCTTATGACACTTTTTTAATTTATTTTAGTTATTTATGTATTCTAATTACCCATTACATTGTCATTATTATTAATCTAAACAAACTGTTATCTTTTAAGTCAATTAAGAATATGAAAATGCCACTTCACACCCACAAGGATGGTTACTATCAAGAATGAAACAAAAACCAGAACAAGCATTGACAAGGATATGGGAAAATTGGAATCCTTGTACATGGCTGGTGAGAATGTAAAATGGTGCAGCTGCTATAGAAAACAGTATGGCAGTGACTCAAAAAATAAAAAATAGAATTACCATATGTTCCAGAATTTTTACTTCTGATATATACCCAAAGGAATGGAAAGTAAGGAAATAAAAAGATATCCGTACACTCATTTTCATAGCAGTATTACTCACAAAAGCTGAAAAAGTGAAACCAATCTAGGTATTCATTGACAGATGAATGGGTAAACAATGTGTGGTATCTACATACATACAATGAAATATTAGCCTTAAAAAGACAGGACGTTCTGACATGTACTACAACACAGAAGAATCTCGTGGATATTATGCTGAGTGAAATAAACCAGTCACAAAAAGACAAATACTATGTGATTCCACTTATTTAGGGAACCCTAGAGTAGTTCAAATTTAGAGAGATGGAAAGTAGAGTTATGGTTGTCTAGTTGTGAGGGCAATGAGACTGAGAAGTTATTGCTTAGTAGATGGACATAAGTTTCAATTTTACAAGATTAAATGAGTTCTAAAGATTGGTTATACAACAGTGTGAATGTACTTATTACTACTGAACTGTACACTTAAAAATGTGTAGAAAATTTTGTTATGTGGGGCGCCTGGGTGGCTCAGTCGGTTAAGCGGCTGACTTCGGCTCAGGTCATGATCTCAAGGTCTGTGAGTTCGAGCCCCGCGTCGGGCTCTGTGCTGACAGCTCAGAGCCTGGAGCCTGCTTCGGCTTCTGTGTCTCCCTCTCTCTCTGCCCTTCCCCTGCTCTCGCTCTGTCTCTATGTCTCTCAAAAATAAATAAACGTTAAAAAAAATTTAAAATAAAAGAAAATTTTGTTATGTATATTTTGCTACCATTTAAATATTTTTAAAAGGATAAGAAAATAAAATATTTTATTTTATTGTTATTTATTTCTTTTCTTATGCTCTTCCTTTTTAATAATAGACCTGAATTTTTACCTATATCATTTTTCATTCCTACCTGAAGAATTTTCTCCCATATCTGAAGAACTTACAGTGTTTCTTGCATGGTAGCTCTGCTGGAAATAAATTATAACAGTTTTTGTTTCACTAAGAAATTATTTATTTCTCCTTCATTTTGAAGAATAATTTCACTGAAATTATAGTTACAGATTGGAGTCATTTTTTGTTATCTCCTTTCAACTCTTTCAATATTTTACTCCGTTTTGTTCTTATTTGCATGGTTTCTGACGAGAGTCATCTGTAATTCTTATCCTTGTTCCCCCACAAGTTAAATTTTTTTTTACTCCTTTGGTGTCCTTCAAGATTTCTTCTTTGCCTTTGATTTTCTGCCGTTTGCATATTACATACATGGGTTTAGATTTATATATTTAGTATTTATCTTGTATGACTTTCTCTAAAATTCCTGGTTCTGAGATATTGTTTCTGTTATTAATTCTGAAAAAAAAAATACTTGGTCATTAATATTTCACAGATTTCTTCTGTATCTTCCATCTTCTCCTTCTGGTATTTCAATATATATATGTTAAACACTTTGAAATTGCCCAAGAGTTCTTGGATATTCTGTTCTTTTCCTTGTGCATTCTTGTTTCTCTTTGCATTTTGGTTTGTGAGGTATCCAGTGATGTATCTTTAAGCTTACTGATTCTCTCCTTAACTGTGTCCAGTCTATAGGTGAGCCCACCAGAGAGATTCTTTATATATTTTACAGTTTTTTTCTTGCATTATGTTTTGTTTGGTTTTGAGATTTCATCTTTGCTTACATTTACCCACGTATTCTGGCATGTTGTCTGCAGCCTTTAACATATTAATCATAGTTGTTTTATTTTTAATTATTTTTTAATCATAGTTGTTTTAAATTTCTTATACAATATTCCCCCAAACTGTCAAGTCTGAGTCTTATTCTTCAGACTGTGCTTTTTCATGTCTTTTGTCATGCCTTATATATATATATATTTTTCTGGTTGTGAAAAGTCAGATATGATGTAATAGATAACAGGACTTTAGAGGTATATAGAACTTTAATGTAAGATTTTATGTTAATCTGACCAGGTATTAGGCTGTGTTTAATATTTGCTGTAGCTACAGGTGCCAAATAGTTCAAATTCTTCTAGTGTTTTTATTTTTGTCTCCATGATTTTCTTTGGGATCTCCTAAGAACTTCTCTTTAGATAAGGTCTGTCTTACAGGTCTTTATCTGTAACCCACTGTTATTATATAGAGACCCTTTGAGGTGGTGGTATGGTGTGGGGGAGGGAAAATGATCTTTTATTTTATGATTTTATCTCAGTTTTTAGTAGACCTGTGTCCTTGGACTGTGTGTCTCAGTAGCCCCATTTCTGCCCCCACCCTTAGGTGAGATAGGAAGGCTAGAGGAGGCTAGATTCTTGCAAATGCCTTTTGCTTGGATAGGTTAAGTCTCTGGTAAGATTTTACCATGGAGAGCAAGCTACTGTTACTGGTGTATTTAAAAATGGTTATTTTTTCCCCTTTCTACTGCTAGAGCCATAAGGCAATCTTTCTTGGCTCTTCAACATGACGACCTGTAGGGTCTCTGGATGTAAAAGCCATGAATGTGTGGGGACCCCTAAGATGACAGTCTCCATGGGTTTCATATTTTCTTGCTAGTTTACACTCAGTTTGAGTGTAAATTTGAAAGGGAATTTGTCAAAATTGCCATATAAACATCCTGCCAATTAATGGCACCAGTGGTCTCTGGTCCAGGTTCACAGATGTTGATTGTGACTCTCTGTATTCGCCTTTTCTTATCAGATATTGGAGTGATGGTTTGTCTTGTGACCTCAGTTTTCTGGAGCATCCAAGTCAGTGGTTTCCAGTTTGCTCAGTTTCCGCTGTGTGAATGATAGTGAATTCTTTCAGGATCTTTACTGAGCTGAAACATGAAATCTTGATATAACTTTGTATCCTTTTAGACTACCTGATTTGTTATGGTGATACTTTGTAAGAAAAACTTTGAAAGGGAATAAAGGTACCAAGTGGACTAACAGATGATATAACAGAGTGAAACAGCTGGTGTGACAAAGAGAAAATCATATGAAGAACTATTAGTCATTGACTTTTTTACCGTCAGTTTTTCTATACGTTATGGGAAATATATATTCCAGTCTTAATTCTCTACTGGCTATCTGTGTGAGTTTCAGCAAGTTACATAATCTAACCTGAACTCAGTTTTCTCATGTATAGAATGAGTCACTTTGATTAGAAAACTCTAAAATGTGTCCTAGGTATAATTCTCTAGGTTGTTTAGTATATAAGAGTCATCATCTGCAAACTGGATTCATTCCTTTGTTCAATCTTTCATTCAACAAGTATTTATTGATTTGTAATTCTGGGCCAAGATAAACATCACGGTTAAGGTCCTTGATTAGTTAAAATGTATATTCTATTGTGGAAAAATTGCACATAAAGTAAAACTTAAAAAAAAAAAACATGAGAATGTAAGACAGTTACATTATTATTAAAATAGTAAAGAATTAACATGAAGTAATCGGGCGTATAGAAGTGAGAATGTGGACAGTAGTTGGTAGGTAGAGCAGTCAAAAAGCTATTCCAATGAATGTCACATGTGAGCTGAAGCCTACATGACAAGAAAGGACCAGCCAAGCAAAGTTAAGAACAGAGCATCCTCAACAAAAATATCAACAAGGGTAAGGCTATATATTGGAAATAAGTTACACACACACACACACACACACACACACACACACACACACATATATAATATACTGTTATATATATACTATTTTGTAAAACAGTAAGAACACAAACAAATGAACAAAAAAAATCAAAAGCCATGTGGCTAAGAGTGGCTGGAAATGTGTGAAGAGAAAAAAAGCAGGAGTCAGGTTATATATAACTTAGAGAAGATTAATTTGGATTTAAATTCACATATAGTGGGGAGTTTTTGCAACCAAAAAAGGAGCTATTATCTTTGCAATTTGGGCAAAAGAGACAGTGAAATGAACTAGGGAGCAGAAACAAGGGCAGCTCAAGGTGAATGGTGCTGACATTTATTTTAGAATTAAAGAACATGGTAGTTTTGCATGTAAGTGATGAGAGAAGTGAAAAATGGCTTCTAAGTTTTGTCTTGAGAAGTTAGGTGGATTGAGGTGCCATTTAGTGAGATGTCAAGACAGAATGAGGAGTAAGTTCAGGGGGAAATAGACTTTTATTTGAGCTATGTTAGGTTTGTGATTCCCTTCAACATTAAGAAAAAAAAGTGAGAGATGTGAGGAAAATTGCAAAGACATCAACAGCCCCTTTGCTAGGTGAGAATGCCTAGGGTGAAAACATCAGTGAGCAACAAAGGGAGAAGACTGTGATCGAAATGTGAGGATATCTACTGCAAAATAAAATTTAAATAAAGTAAATGTGGGGAAACTTAAAAGAATAAAAACTTATTTCAAGAGTTCCCTTGTAGGCACGTGAACTATAGGGCAGAAATACTAATTATGAATGAACACAGCTGAGATATCTGTGAAAATTATATGAAAATGAGAACTGGAGGAACTAAAATAAACTTAAAGACTAAACAGGAAGAGGTAAAGGTGCTGTGTGACTAATCTGGGACAAATATGTTGAAGTTTAATTCAATTGGCGTATAACCAACTCCAAACAAAGAAAGAAAACAAGAGACCGGATAGGAACAATTTACAAAAGCAGGCATGAAGCCATTGCTTTCAGGGCACCCCAGCTGTCCTTTTTGCCTCTTCAGATGACTCAAAAGGCAGAAGCTGCAACAGTCCTAGATCTTAACAGAAAGAACCATGTGAGCCATTTATGGGGAATTAGTCAGCCTTTGTGGGAAGGACACCTGCACCAACATCTCTGTGTTAACATTTGTTAAGCCAAATCAATACTTTTCATTTCTAAAAATAACATTTGAGGCCCGATATTGTTTCTTGCTCATTGTCATTCATTTAGATGAATGCGATTCTTCTTCCTAATCTTAAACAAATTTGGAATGTACATTTAAGACAATTCGCTGAAACAACCTCATTTTTTCTTTTTTATCTAGCTGAGGTGCAACCAAAAAAGAGCCATACTAAAGCCACACAGCTGCTTACCAGGAAACTTTTCTTCAGAGTATAGGATTTCTAAACACCACATTGGGATTTTTGAAAATTTGTGGCCTTTCATTACAGGGAAATTCAGAAAGATTAAGAATATGCATCTATCCTTTATAGCCAACATATTTATATGACTCACTCATCAGACTTGCTTTATAAATGATTTTTTTATTAAACCCCAGAAAAATATATATAATATATAATACATATATGATAATATATATTTATTTTAATATTTAAAGCATGGGCCTTGAGAAAATGAGTGGCTTAATATCGTTGTTAGTTACTGGCAATGTACTTTATAGGGCTTTATTTTTAAAACTTCTTTTTTATGTATACTGTTATTTTAGAGAGAAACATATATTTTCCAAGTCATCTTCTTTGGAGGGTACCTAGTATAATAAATCAATTAAAGGAGGTCATTCTTGATCTCTGCTTTGGGGAATACTTTTCTTAAGGTTGCTATTTCTTCTAGATTTAATATTCATCAATAGTTTGTAAAAGATGTATATATCCAAGGCTTCCAAGATGTGATCAGTGCAGAGCTTCTCCTGAAGCAAACACAAATCTTCCAAAAAAAAAAATAAATAAATAAAAATGATGCGAGGCAGATTTTTATCCCAGCCCTGTGAAGCCCAGAAGATAGGTTTTCTCAAACATTTTACCACACAGAGCCTGCATCATATAATTTTCAAGGTTAGTATGTCGGAAATGATTCATGCTGCCAAGTCTAATGAGTTGTTTTCTAGAAATGGCATGCCTACATCAGCTTTTCAAGTACAGCATACCTAAGAGTTGGAACTGTTTAATCCATGCAGCCTTTACAATTCAAGGAGAATTGTGAGAATGCCTTGTAAATTCTGCTTTTCAGTACTCAGCATAACAGAGACAGAGTAATTAACTCTAACTGTTACATATGTTTTCCTTAGCATCTGACTCAGTATCATGTTAATGTTTCTGTCTTAATGAATTATAGCCTTTCTCCTGATAAACATGACTCAGTTCGCCCAGCGTATTTGAGATTGGGTAAATTGAAGCTTATCCAGTGCTCCCTACATTTTTTTTTTTTTAGGAAATCAGTTATTGGGGCGCCTGGGTGGCTCAGTCGGTTGAGCGTCCGACTTCGGCTCAGGTCATGATCTCACCGTTCCCGAGTTCAAGCCCCGCGTCGGGCTCTGTGCTGACAGCTCAGAGCCTGGATGGAGCCTGTTTCAGATTCTGTGTCTCCCTCTCTGTCTGTGGCCCTCCCCTGCTCATGCTCTGTCTGTCTCTCTCTCTCAAAGATAAATAAACATTAAAAAAAAATAAAATAGGAAATCAGTTATTATTAGTATGGTGCTCCAAAATACTAAAGTTGATAACATTCCATATAATTCACTGAGTTTCTGGGAAATGAGAGATCTTGTGAATATCAGTGAAATTATTTAAAATATGAAGTCCTTTCTTTTACTGTGGAGTTTATAAATCTGAGCATATATTTATATTGGCAAATAAGTTTCTTTAACATGACAAAAACAACAAAAGTTATATTTTTATTATAACTATATGTTAATTCTGTAATAGTGATGTGATATTAACTTATTGCAAAAGGAGTTACAGAAGAAACTCCATTTAAAGTAATACAGAGACTGTATAGGAAAGCAAAAGAGCAAAGGTAAGGTAAATAGAAAAGTAACACATATCAACGATTTAGGATATTTGTAGGTATACTGCAGTTTTGAGCACATACATTAGAATATGTTGTAGTTTTCAAAGATTTCTGGCAGATAGATTAAGCGACTAAGAAAGTGATGTGTAACTAAGTGTCAGGAGACCAGATTCTAGCACTACCCTAGCATTAACTTATATTTCACTGAGAACATATGCATGTCCATCTATAAAATGAAAATTAAATAAATAAAATGGTCTAGCACATGTCAAAGGTCCATTTTTTAATCCGAAATTTTGTAAATTAAAAAATAATCTTCATCTTTAACTCTACAACAAAAAGTGAATTATTTTCAGGAAACAATCATTGCTTTGAAAAATAACATCTCTGAGATCTTCTGTTAGACTGTATATGTAGTGGTTCCAAACAAAGGTAAAATTTCAGCTCTCAGGCAGGTTATAATCCTTATGGGAAGCGTCATCACATAGGTAATCATCCCATTATAATTATGGATGGTGCTTTACACTCATTCTCATTCACCAAATATACAGTGAGTGTATAATATGTGCCAGAATCTGTGGTAGATCCTGGATATAAAATGGGAAGCAAAAGAAAAATAAATAGACAAACAAAAAACAAAGAAATAAACATGGTTGTTATTTTCATTGACAGAAAGATTACTGGATAGGAAACATTAACCTGGATTATTACACAAATAAATGCAAAAGGGCAAATGAGACAGGCATTCTGAGTAAAAGCAACCCAATTACTTATGGTGGGATATTAACAACAATAAAAACGAAGCCTGTGGTGCTAAGAAAGTTTTCTTAAAGGAAGTGAGGAAGGCTATGGATAGACATTAAGACAAAAGTATGGCAGTTATCAGAAAATTTGAAAGAGCATGAGCAAAGGTCTTGTGATGAACAATAACACAGCACACTGGAGAAACAGATAAAATGACACTGGAATTGACAGCAAGCAATTTTTAAAAAATGACTCAAAAAGGTATCAGAAAGCAAAACTAACCTAGTGTACTGCACTGGGAGGGAGTGACTTTAACTCGGTGGAAAAACGAGTAGGAGTATAGAAAGAACATTCTGGGAAGAATATAACAATTTTACAAGATTTGGGGGAGAAAAGAAAAGAAGAGCATTGTTATAATATATAAAAGGACAATATATAAAAGAGTAGTAGTTTTCAACTATAGTGATTTTGAACCTCATGGGACCTTTGACAATATCTGGGGATATTTTGTCACAACTAGAGCAATGCTACTAGAATCTAGTGAGTAGGGTACAGAGATGCCACTAAATGTAATGCCAAGACAATTTCTCACAACAAAGAAAAACATGGTACAAAATGTCAATACTTCCAAGGTTGTACAATCATGAGCTAGAATGCTGATAGTTGAGAGGATAAAGATACGGACTGTGGCTTGAAAGTGAGGAAGTAACCTTGTTATTTTGGAATTTATTATAAAAGCATTGGGTAACTATTGAATAATTTTCTGTAAAAGAGTGACAGTGAGAATTGCACTTCTAAAACATTATTTTGACTAATATGATAAATGGATTATAGCAAGAGAAGATGAATTCAGAAATCATTACAGAATGTTTCAATAATCCTAGTGAAAGCTAATGATAAATCGGGCGAAACTAGCCAAGTAAAGTGGAGAAAAGTGGACAGATTGAGAGATATTTTTGAAAGGTCTCTGTGATGGACTGGACATGTGTTTCAAAGTAGGGAGTGTCTTTCATATTTCTGATTTGAGCAGCAGGACAGCTGGGGTGACATTTCTTGAAGAGTTCTTAGAAGCTTGTATGAATGTTTTAGGGTACTTCTCCTTGTTTGTGGCCTCTTCCAGAAAACCATGATTGAAAGAAATAAAACAAAATTCTATAGAAATAGATGCAGACCTAGGGCACCATGGAGAATTCTGACACAAATATCCCAACTTAAGTTATCACTCTTGATTTCAAAGAGATAGAAATCCACCAGTTTTCAGAAAAGAGGAGAAATAATTCAAATAACAAGAAACATATTTAAGAACTCATAATCTTGATTTTCCTGTTTCTATCCACACAAAATATGATTGCCACTCCCATAACTCCCAAATTTATATGTCTATAGATTATGTACTTAATAGGAGAAGTTCAATATCTGTGAACCTCAAACACAAATTCCCAAAAGACAATCTTATTGGTTAATTGCAAATAACTTCCTCAGTCCTCATCTGGTCAACTATGGCTGGAATGGCTGGGACATGGAGATGACATGTGATTTCTGGGGTCCACATCCATTGATGTTACTATAGGTCTCAGAAGGAAAACTTCTAGGTTTAGCAGATTGCACAAAATTTCCAGGATAGCTGATCCATTGTTTTTACAGTCAACACTTTTTGACATCTAGAGATTATTTTAACTTAATATAACCAAATTATGTCTTGTGCAATTAAAAAATCTCCCTTCTCTAGTGTTACATCTAGATAATGTATGTGGATTCAATGCTAGGAGATAGTATATGCAGATCATACCACTAAATAATGCCCATTTCTTCCCTTGTTGATAGATATTCAAGACAAATGTGACTTCATAATTTTGCAAACTTTGTGTATAAAATTTCTCTTTTGTATCATTTTAGATTATCATGGCTTCACCTGTTTCTTGCTATTCCCACTCATCCTGAAATGACTGCTGTGAAGGCACAGACTAGCTACATGGAGTTTTTATATGACAGCACATTAACTCACATACGCTCTCAGCATTAGTAACCGGAAGAGACTGATCAACATCTCTGACACTCAATTCTTCATTTCTGGCAGAAAATATCTCTTTACAGTCAAATATAGACTGGATTCTACAGCGTACCAGGATTTCTGATGCTTCTACATTTGGAAGCAGTGGATAGGGGGGATAGGGGTAATAAATATCTCAATACATTACAGAAGGATGAGAAAGTCACCTGAGAATAAACCTTTAATACCCCAGCATGTTAACATTTTATGTTACCATAAAATGGTATCCTCTTAAACAGGAATATTATATTCATGATATCAAATATGAAAACACGCTATGTTCCCAAATAAGTGAATACTGATTGGAAGATATAGTTTCCTAATTTTTTAAAGAAAAAAAATTTAAATCTGATTTAGGATATTTAGATACTTATAAAACATTCTATCTATTCTTTCAAAATTGTAAAATTTTAATTCCAGGTGTTTAACATATGGTGTTATATTAGTTTCAGGTGTACAATATAGTGATTCAACAGTTCCATATATTACCCAATGCTCATAATGATAAGTATAATCTTAATCCTTTTCATCTATTTCACTCATTCCCTACCCACCTCAACTCTGATAACCATCTGGTTTTTTCTCTATAGTTAAGAAAATATTATTTGGTTTTTCTCTCTATCTCTCTTTTTCCCCTCATTAATTTTGTTTTAATTCCACATATGAAATGGAAATACATGTGGTATTTGTCTCTCTGAGCGACTAATTTTGCCTAGTGTTATGCTGTCTAGATCCACCCATGTTCCAAACAGCAAGATTTCGTTCCTGTTTATGGCTGTGTAATATTCCACTGTATATGTATAGCACTTCTTTACCCATTCATCTATCAGTGGACACTTGGGTTGTTTCCATAGTTTGACTATTGTAAATAATGCTATCATAAACATAGGGGTGGATATATCCCTAATATATCAGATTAGTATTTTTGCAGCCTTAAATATCCAGTAATGTGATTCCTGGATTGTAGGATAGTTCTATCTTTAATTTTTTAAGGAAACTCCATACTGTTTTCCAGAGTGGCTGCACCAGTTTGCATTTCCACCAGCAGTATATGAGGTTTCTTCTTCTCCGCATCCTTTGGAACACTTATTTCTTGTTTTATTTTAGCCACTCTGACAAGTGTGAGGTGATATCTCATTGTGGTTTTGATTTACATTTCCTGATGATGAGTGATACTGAGCATCCTTCATGTGTCTGTCGGCCATCTTTGGAGCGATGTCTGTTCATGTCTTCTACTCATTTTTAATTGTATTATTTGTGTTTTGTTGTTGCTGTTGCTGCTGCTGTTGTTGTTTTGTTGTATAAGGTCTTTATAGATTTTGGATACTAACCCTCTATCAGATATGTCATTTGCTAATCTCTAATCCCATCTAGTAGGGTGGTTGTTTCCTTTGCTGTACAGAAGCTTTATATTGTAATGTATTCCTAATAGTTTTTCTTCCCCCTTGCCTCAGAAGACATACCTAGAAGGAAGTTGGTATGACCAATGTCAAAGAAATTGTTGCCTGTGCTCTTTTATAAGACTTTTATGGTTTGAATTCTCACATTTAGGTCCTTAATACATTTTGTGTTTATTTCTGTGTGTGTGTTTTTAAAACTGATTTAGGACATTTAGGCATTTATATATGTTTCTACTTGATTTGGAAACTTTTCCTTACCTACAAATACAAATAAAATCAATTATGTATGTATTATCAAAATACCATAATATAAGTAATTGTATATATTTTAACCCAATGAAGATTTCTGAGTACTATACTTTCATTTGTTATAAGGAAAAAAAAACTAATGAGGAATTTCAGTAATTTTTCAAAAGAAAGGGGCTAGTGCAAACTCTAAATAATGCTTTACAAGCTGGATATTTGAAACTCCTTTCCTCATCATTTTTATTTGTATTATTTATGCCCATGCATAAGTTAATAATTCGTAAGTAGTCTGACATCAAAAAATTTTCAGTTTTCATAAAACTACCTGCTTTGTTCATGTTGATAACAAAATTTTATGATCATTTCCCATAAATTTGCTTTCTGACATCCAAGTTAAAGGAACAAGTTGATGAAAGTTTTAGTTTCACTATGCACACCAAACTTAATGAAATATTTAACTGATAGAACTAGTTGTTTTATCTAGATTATGTAATATTTTGGACTAATCTTAATATATAGATTTGACTTAATTGATTTCATTCAGTTAATCAACTTTAAACTCTGGAAAGTCAAATTACACCACCTATATTATAAGAGCACAGCAAAAGCAATTATAAATTGCTTCTAGCTTGGAAGAGTTAACACAATTTTCACACGGCATTGCTTCATCCAAAAAAATTTTTTTGAACTGGTAATACTGTTTTGGTTTTGTTTCTGTAGTCTCATTACTGTTTTTTTTAGCTGAATTTGTTTTAAGCATAACACCAGTTAATTTTAACTTAATAAATGTTAATACAGAAAGAAAGACCAAAAAAAAGCAAAAAAAGATCAAGCAAGTATGAGTTGCCTTTTCTGCTGAACTCAGAGAAAAAGCCAAGAAAAAAAGATCATTGGAGTGAAGATAAGATGTGTATTTGCCTTTGTGTTTTATAAACCAGTAGAAAAAGCAAGATTCTTGATTTTACTGAGATTATGATTGAAAACACATATACCTAAAGAGGTCAGGTGTGGATAAAATTGTCAAATCTGGGAAAGACGCAAGTGAGACAGAAATAGCTAACAGCCTCCATGGAGTCATGAAAAGTGCTTGCCAGTGCCAAGGACCAAAGTTTCCTTATGTCTTCCATTTATTGATCTTGGGATGGCTAGCTGTTTCAATGTTATCAAGAAAGACATGAATTTAAAATTTTCTATAATATTTCTATATTCTAAATGCTGGCAAGTGATTCTCTTCCCTTCTTCTCCCTTCTGTTTCCTTCTTTTCCCTTCACTGCTTCTTTCTTTTCCTTTCCTTCTTTTCATTTGCCTTCTCTACTTTTCCCTTTCCCTTTTCCTTCCCTTTTCCTTCCCTTTCCTTCCTTCCTTCCTTTCTTCCTCCCACCTCCCTCACACCCTTCCTCCCTCTTTTCCTTCCTTCCTCTCTTCCTTCCTGCTTTCCTTCCTCCCTCCTTCCCAACATTCCTTCTTTTCTCCTTGCCCTCCTGTCCTCTCCTCTCTCACTCTTTTTCCTTCTCTCTCTTTGTTTTTCCCTATTATTAATATTACTAATATTTTCCAGGCCAAATACAAAAAATGTAAAGGGTAGATGGAATAATATCCCATAAAATTTTATTTAATCATTGAGAAAATTCAGTGTTTGATCATTAAAATGACACATTTACTTAAATAATTGTTCACACAATTGAGTTAAAAGCTGTGATAATGACAGTAAGCACCAATAAGTATCATATAGACTTGAGAGTTTAGCCGTCATGCTGGCCTTCAGCAATAACATGCACAGTCAATCACTATGTATTACTTTAGTCTTGATCACTATTTGTCCTCAAATTATTTCTTTTTCATTCCATCATCTACTCTTCTCTTCTACCTCAAAAGGGACAGAACTGAATAAACAGATTTAAATTATGTTTATCTCAATTAGGTTATTTGCAAATACCTCTGCTTAGAATAACCTTAAGGACAGATGCAGAAATCAAATTTCCCAGTCTCATCATAGACATAATAGAGTAGAATTTCTAGGTTTGGAATCCAAGCTGGATAGGCACCCTTTCTAAAGGTCATAAAGAGAATTCAATATCAATAAGCACATGAAAGATATTTAACACTATTAATTATTAGGACAATGCAAATCAAAATCACATTGAGATACCACTTGACATTCAACAGGATGGCTATTATTAAAAAAAATAAACAATAGAAAATAACAAGTGTTGTTAAGGACTTAGAACACTGTGCACTATTGGTGGGATGCCAATTGGTTCAGGTGCTGTGGAAAAAAGTACAATAGCTACTCGAAACATTTAAAATAGAATTATAAAATGATCCAGCAATTCTACTTCTGGTGTGTGCCCAAAATAATTGAAGATGGGAAATTTAATATTTGTATACTCATGTTCATTGTAGCATGATTCACAGTAGCTAAAAGGTAGAAGCAATCCATGTAACCATCAACAGATGAAACATAAACCGAGTCTGGAACACACGTACAATGGCATATTATTCGGCTTTTGAAAGGAAGGAAATTCTGACACATGCTACATAAATGAATTTTGAAGACACATAATGGAAATAAGACAATCATCAAAGGACAAATATTGTATTATTCCACCTGAATGAGGTAACTAGAGCTGTCATATACATAGAGACAAAGTAGAATACTGGTTGCCAGAAAATGGGGAGAAAGAAAGATGAAAAGTAAGTGTTTAATGAATACAGAGTTTCATTTTAGAAATAGTAAAAGAATTCTGAAGGTGGATGATGTTGATGATTTTAGAACGATATGAGTGTACTCAATGCTACCGAACACTACACAAATAAATGGTTAAAATCAAATTTTATGCGATGTGAATTTTACACAAATTTGAATATAATAAAATAAAATTAAAAATGTGTATTTAAGTAGAATAGTGAAGCGTTGTAAATAAAAATATTTGCTAAATATCCCTGATGAACATGCATGCAAAAATTCCCAATGAGTGACTAGTAAATCAAATTCGACAGTACATTAAAAAAAATATTCACCGTGTTCAAGTAGAATTTATTGGGTGCATGAGGGTGGTTCAATATTTGCAAATCAATCAATGTGTTATACCACATTAATAAAAGAAAAGATAAGAACCATATGATCCTCTCAGTAGATGCAGAAAAAGCATTTGAAAAAAATATACAGCATCCATTCTTGATAAAACCCATCAACAAAGTAGGGATGGGAGAACATACTATAAAGCATCATAAAGTTCATATACGAAAGACCCAGAACTAATATCATCCTCAATGAGAAAAAACTGAAAGCTTTTCCTCTACTGTCAAGAACAAAACAGGGATATCCACTCTCACCATTGTTATTTAACATAATATTCGAAGCCTTAGCCTCAGCAATCAGACAACAACAACAACAAAGTAAAAGAAACAAAATCAGCAAGGAAGAAGTCAAACTTTCAATATTTGCAGACATGATATTCTGTGTAGAAAACCTGAAAACTCCACCAAAAAATACGGGAACCAATACACAAATTCAGGAAAGTTACAGGATACAAAATCAACATACAGAAATCTGTTGCATTTCTACACACCAATAATGAACAGCAGAAAGTGAAATCAAGGAATCACTCCCCATTATAAGTCCACCAAAAACCATAAGGTACTTAGGAATAAACCTAACCAAAGAGGTAAAAGATCAGTACTTTGAAAACTATAGAACTCTTATGAAAGAAATTGAAGAAGACACAAAGAAATGGAAAAAAAAAATTCCATGCTCATAGATTGGAAGAACAAATATTGCTAAAATGTTTATACTCCCCAAAGCAATCTACACATTTAATGCAATTCATATCAAAATGCTTTCAGCATTGCTAACAGAGCTAGGACAATCCTAAAATTTGTGTGGAACCATAAAATACCCTCAAGAGTCAAAGCAATCTTGGAAAAGCAAAGGGGGAGGTATCATGATTCTGGACTGTAAGCTATATTACAAAGTTATAGTCATCAAGACAGGATGATACTGGGACAAAAACACACATGGATAAATGCAATAAAAGAAAAAAACCAGAAACAGACCTAAAACTGTATGGTCAACTAATCTTTGACAGAGCAAGAAAGACTATCCAATAGAAAAAAAAAAAAAGATAGTATCTTCAACCAGTGGTGTTGGGAACCTGGACAGCAACATGCAAAATAATGAAACTGGACCACCTTCTTAAACCATACACAAAAATAAATTCATAATGGATGAAAGACCTAAGTGCAAAACAGGAAACCATGCAAATCCTATCGGAGAACACAGGCAGCAATCTGTTCGACCTCAGAGCAAGTTCTTACTAGACATGTCTCTGGAGGCAAGGGAAACAAAAGCGACCGAAAATGAACTACTGGGATTTCATCAAGATAAAAGTCTTCTGCACAGTGAAGGAAACAATCAACAAAACTAAAAAGCAGCCTATGGAATGGGAGAAGATATTTGCAAGTGGCCTATCTGATAAAAGGTTAGTATCTAAAATCTATAAATAATTTATCAAATTTAACACCCCAAAAACAAATAATCCATTTAACAAATGGGCAGAAGTGGCACCTGGGTCGCTCCTTTGGTTAGGCATCTGACTCTTGGTTTCAGCTCAGGTCATTATCTCACTGTCTTCTGACAGTGCAGAGTCTATCTAGGATTCTCTCTCTCCCTCTTTCTCTCTGCCCCTACCCTACTCTAAACAAACAAACAAACAAACAAACATTAAAGAAAAAAAACACAAAAAAATGGACAGAAGACATAAACAGACACTTTTCCAAAGAAGACATACAAATGGCTAACAGACACAAGTAAAGATGCTCAAAATCACTCATCATCAGGTAGATACAATTCAAAACCACAATGTGATACAATTTGATACCTGTCAGAATGGTTAAAATTAACAACACAGGAAACAACAGATGTTGGTGAGAATGCAGAGAAAGGGGGATGCTTTTACACTGTTAGTGGAAACTAGTGCAGCCACTCTGGAAAACACTATGAAGTTTCCTGAAAAGATTAAACACAGAACTACCCTATGACTCAGGAACTGCACTACTAGGCATTTACCTAAAGGTCACAAAAATACTGATTTGAAGAGGCATATGGACCCCAATGTTTATCAACATTATCAACGATAGCCAAATAATGGAAAAAGCCAAAATATCCATTGGCCAATGAATGGATAAAGAAACACACACACACACACATGTGTATATGTATATATATATACTTGTGTATGTATATATACACATGTATGAGAGGGGCATAAGCATATATGCTCCTGTCTACTACTCCCACTCTCTCTATAAATAAAAGAAATAAAAATGAATTATTATAGAAAATATAATTAGAAATACTATTTCCAAACAACTCTACCTCATCATATGAAAATTATAGTAATGTAGGTATCATGACTTTATGACTCTGTTGATTTGATAATTACAATACTTTTTAGTTGAAGATTGAATGTTATTCTGTAAAAGACAAAAATTTCAACCTCAATTGACTCAAGTTGTTTTGCTAAATTTTGGATAAATTTGTTATTGTTTGAAAAAAAAATATATATAATGGAATAATAATGGCATCAAAGTAGGTAACCTCTTTTAAGCAATTAGGTTACATTCTTTTAAACTGTTCCTTTTACATTTCACCTTAAATTCTAAATTTCTTAAGCATCGTAATAAAATAGAACTAATGAGCATGGGTTTTGTAGATGAATGTGACTTTGAATCCGAGATTGGCACTTTAAGTTTATTTTTCTTAAGAGAGAGGGAACGAGCATGCGCACGTGCAGCACACAAGCGAGGGAAGGGCAGACAGAGAGAATCCTAAGCAGGCTCTGCACTGTCTGCACCAAAGTGGGGCTCTGTCTCACCAACCATGAGATGATAACCTGAGTCAAATCAAGAGTTAAAAGCTTAACCAACTGAGCCACCCAGGCACCCCCGGATATACCTCTTATTAGTGATCTTCAGCCATTCGTTCGCAAGTTCTGAAACTCATGTTCCCTCTGTCTCTCATTCCTTCTCTCTCCGAATATACCTACCTTGAAGATTTACAAGAAATAAAGTGATTGTGTCAAAAATGTCCAGCATAGCACTTGGTTAATGGCCAGTGCTAAATAAACGGAAGCTTGTGGTAGTTAGGACAAAGGAAAGGTCAGTGATGGTAACAATAATGACAGCAGTGATTGTTAAATGAATTGCTTACAGTATTTTTCAAATCTATTAATGCAATTTAAAGTTACACAATCATTGATAGTTACATAATGACCAAGGGCTTGTTACACATATACTAGAGATTAGCCCTATCTCCTCAGAATTCAAGAGACAAAAGGCTAGGGAATAATAGGGTCAAAAATTAGAAGTTTTATTAGCCGAAGAAAGATTCTTAAAATACACCAAAATTAAGTCAGGTCATTTTTAAGAAAAAAAGGCACTTAAAGTCACGGTAGAGATCATGGTGGGGTCAAGTGGATATTCTTGAAATAAGCAGATTTTAAAAGAGAGCTGAAAATAGGATCCAGGATTCAGAAAGCCAGAAGAAAGGAGTGAGGAGATGATTATTTTAGTGCACATTTATTAAGTATCTGTCATTCAAAATAGCTTAATAGAGTCTATGAGACATATAGCGGGGAAAAATAAGTGATTATAAGGAGCTTTCGCCACAATACAGAAGAAGGGCCAGATCAAGTTCTTTAGCCTACAGTTTGAGAGATGTAGAAGCAGACACTTGAAAAGATTGTTTAAATGACAAGCAAAAGATCAGACTTGGGAAAATGAATCAAGGGCAGGGAGCATCAGTGAGACAATGGAGCATAGCATTTAACACATGGTTCTTCTTTCCATGCACATAAAGAGTTATAGGTTAGGGTACCACAGGCCATGTAAAATTTGAGGAGGTTAAATAAAAGACAGTATCTTTTCCCCAAGAAAACAACTGTTCACAGTATTTTTCATCTTGTTTCTGGTACATACATTCACATGGAGAGAGAGAGAGAGAGAGAGAGAGAGAGAGAGAAAGAGAGAAAGAGAGACAGCACGCTAATATCTTCAAATATATTGGATCATACATTCTAACTTGGATGTCAAGAATTTTTTCCTTTGAGATTTTATTGAAAACCCTAGAAGACTAAAGTATCTTTAGTTAACTTTTGAATCTTGTTTCTATATACCTTGTAAAAATTAGATTACCAAATGTAATTAAATATGTACCTATTTAATCAGCTCCTTATAGCCATCCTTGTAAAATTTCTTCTATGATCTAAATTTCTATATGTATTCTGTTCTCCAATGTGAATTTCTACTCTGAAAATGATAGTTGTATAGTCCAAATGAATCTATGGTTCAAGTGAAATAAAATAAAACAAAAAATGATATAAAATTTAATTTAATAATTATATTGTTTTTCTTTCAAGGAAATAGACTTTCTTCTTCCATTTAGTCTATTACTTTTTTAAGAAAAGATTTCTAGAATATTAATACAATCTATGTATTATGTGCATTTGAAGACTTTTCTTCTGCTGATATTCACCTTGTTTATGAATGTGGTTTAAAAAGTTTACGTATACATGAATACAAGTACATATATATGTTTGTATGTATTTTTGCCTTCTTCTGAGTGCCGTGTATAAAATAATTGGTAGCTGCCTCTGCCAACTCTGAATTTTTTGCCCTGTCCCTCCCTGTCTCAAACCCTAGGCAGCTACTCTCCAAATTTTATTCTATTAATCACAGTATTATCTTATGAAACATTCAAGCAAAAATCTCTTCCCAGATATTAATCTAATAATTCTCCAAAGAGAGTTCAAAAACAATTTGAAATCTCATTTAAAACTTTCTATTTGGTTATAACCTAATGACATTTTTTATTGAAACATAAATATAAAATCATACTAGAGGGCATTGATAAGCACTGTTACCTTGAAGACTGCAGTGAACTATGTCTAACTGTAAATCACAACTTCTGTTACATCTGCCAACATAAAGGCATTCTTTGATTTTGTTTCATGGTTATCTACACCATCTTTAATATTCAAAATATATAATAATTCCCAATTCCAGCCATCCAAATTTGATGCATATTTATTTTTTATATTTTTCCCAAATCATGGTAATATATATGTTAAACACACAGAACCTAATTAGCTTTTTAAATAGTAAACAACATATGACATAAATGGTTTCAACCATAATCAACTTCACTTTATTCTTTTGAATCCAGTTTTTTTTTTAAATTTTTAATGTTTATTTATTTTTTGAGAGAGTGTGAGCAGGGAAGGAGCAGACAGAGAGGGAGACTCAAAATCTGAAGTAGGCTCCAGGTTCTGAGCTATCAGCACAGAGCCCCATGCAGGGATTGAATCCATAAACTGTTATGCCCAGAATTTGGGGACCTCAAAAACCACCAAGGAGCCGAGTCTGATGCAAGAACAAAGAGCCTTTATTCGAGCTAGCTCAAGCTCAATCTCCTATGGCACCGACGCAGTGGTGGGTCAAGAGAGATGGCCCTTTCCAAAAACACAATAGTTTTAAAGGGTCTAGGGGCAGTGGGAGGGGTGATGGCCTTGACCCTAGCCAATTGGCTGAGGAAGGGTCAAGGGTCCTGTTCCATAGGTCACTGGGCGTGGTTCTTTTGGAACCAGGAAGTTGCAGGTTTTAAGCAGGCACTGGGGACTCAGGGTGGAAGACACTAAACACAATGGAGTCAGTCCCAGTTTGCCCTTAAGCAAAATGGAATCAGTCCCGTTTTGCCCTTACAAAACCTTGAGATCAAGACCTGAGCCGAAGTTGGACACTCAACCGACTGAGACACCCAGGCACTCACTTTTTAATCCAGTTGTAAAAGCATTTAGAGTTAAATACATATGCATATTCAATGGATATATGCCACAATTATATATTCAAATTTATCTTTTTATGGTCATCACCGACTTTTAAAACATATGTTTGTAACAAAAATGCTGAATAACTGTGCCCATTTTTTCACTGAAGAAAGCACTAGAGGAAATCAACATATGTTAGAAAAGAAAAAACATCAGAGAACCCACAGGAACATTTTGTTTGTGAGGAAGATTAGAATCGGATTCTTAAATGCTTGTGAAATTTCTACTCTTTGGAATTTCTTAGAATAAAATTAAAATTCCCATTTATTTTCATAACTGATCCACTTTCCTGAGAAGGGCAACCATGTATAATTTTAAAATTGGCATATTTTCTTCTGCTTTTCGAATGTTTACCTTACGCCACTTCACTTTTACAAATGACCGACATCCGTATCTGCTTTTGCTAATCAAAAGAAATCCGAAGAGTATTTTTGTGTTCATGAAAAAAGGTGAGAAGCAAAAATGGCATTCGGCATTTGCTTTTCGGTGGGCCGTTGTATGCACTCGGAGCAGTGCCAGTGGTACCACCAAGCTCCTTCCCTGGGGGCTACCCTAAGCAACTCAGCATCAAACCTCTACAGCTTTGGAATGGTTTCTGTGAGCATCTGTGTTTTATTTTCATTTATTTCCATCAGTTAGCAGGATATGTCCTGAGGTAACAAAAAAGCCTAAAAGAAATTTTTGGGGAGTCTTGAACCATTAAAAAGATATTCGTAATTATTTCTTTACTTAACACCATTTAGGCTCACGAAAGCTTCCACAGCACAGATATGCTTTACTTTCAGATATTGAGGGAAGCCTGTATACAGTTCACAGACACCATTTCATTGCGCCCATCCACAGTGTTGTGGGGCGGGGAGCTCAGAGAGTATTTGGGGATTTTTAAGGCGGCGCATTGACATTCAGTACGATTGTGACCTATGAACATAGGCTAATACTAAAGCAGGACCTAGAAATAACTCTTGTGTAACTGCTGAGTGATGTTTCCATTTCTTAGAGACTTCAAGGAGAGAGAAAAAATGTAAACAATAAATAATTCATCTCTTGGATTGTTCCCAGTAAGCGGAACTACCTAAAGTAACTTGACTTGTTCTATTTCAATTCTCATTTAGTTTGGCCTCCTAAAAGGCTACTGGATGTGCACACTTCACCAACAGTTTGACTCATCCTGTTGCATGACCATATTTGGATTACTGTGAAGTTTCCCTAATCTGACCTGGGTGGCGGCTTTCTCCCCTTTTGTTAATACATTCTTCACATTCCAGACACAGGTCTATTTTTTCTCAAACGTCAATTCAATAGATGTTCCTCATTGCTGTTGTGAAAAAATCCAATCACTTCCTAAATTTCTGAAAATGAATGTGTTATTTGCCTTAAGACAGATTGAATGTCGACAGTATATGTACTGTCCCCTCTAAAAGCAGTGGTGCAATGATGCTTTGGTATGAATTTTCTTTTTTTTTAGCAAGTTATAAAGGACAAGCCATAAACCTGAAGTTAATTCAAACTATTTATTTTCTTTGACCAGGAAAAAATAATTTAGAAAGGACAGAGCACTAAAATTTCATATTAAAGGTTAAATTTGTCAACACTGAATAAAAACACTTCATAGAGAGTTTTAAATTTTAATTACTAGTTATAT
This sequence comes from Paguma larvata, assembly GCA_030068075.1. Lineage (NCBI taxonomy): Eukaryota > Metazoa > Chordata > Mammalia > Carnivora > Viverridae > Paguma > Paguma larvata. The sequence goes on along the minus strand of CM057829.1, from coordinate 59,892,426 downwards.
CACACCACTGAGATTTATAAAACACATTTATATTTACCTTATTATGCTAAAGGTAAATAGGAATTAAAAATCATTTAAATGGTAATTATAAATATTTGATTGACTATGAAAATCTTTGGTATGTGAAATACAAGTACCATAGCAAAGTTACACCGGTAAATTTTTGCGGCGATTGAATTCACTATGCGTGAAATAAAACAATCTTAGTTTTGAAAATTTGGAACAAACTACAATGATCGATAAATTTTTTCTAACCACAAAAGAAACACAATAAATCTCTGCTGAATGATGTAGTGCATGATATTTTGCATTGTTTTCCTTAGGGACTCAATTGTAAGTTGCACAAATGAAAAATGAACTGTATGTAGCATCTTTCTGCTAAGGAATACTATTATGGTGCAAAATACTACTATAGTTATTAATTTGTAAATCAACACAGTACACCAAAAAGGGGAATAAGTTGAAAATTAAGACTAAGTCATTTGTCCCGCATACCCTTTTATGAAATAAAAGAAATAATGTGAAAATAAACACCTAAGCAAATGAATAATATATAAGTAAAACTGACTTTTCAACAGAAGAATATTTCTTATTGTATCAAGCCAACATAGATCTAATTTCACATTGCTCTATGGAATAAATGGACCAATGATCTTAAGTTTTAGACAAAGCCATTTGGGTTCTTTCTTTGTCCATTTTCCCTAGGAAGATCAGTCACATAAACTTTTGTAGAAAACAATGCGTCACATCAACCAATCACAATTCAGGAACTACACACCCAGCTGCTGCAAGGGCAACCTCAGCTGTCAGCCCCTTCCAGTATAAAGGAAGACAATGACCTTGCCCAAGGTGGTGTCCCCTTCCTGGGATGGTTTGCACTCAATGAGAGATTAACGCTGAATGTGAAGACCCAGCATCAGAGCTCCCAATGACAGTTGAAGTCTTTGTGTGTCTCTGCTGCAGCAATGCTTCTCCCCGTTTTCAATCCTGCTTCCTTCCTCTCCCTTTCAGAGGTGTTTATACAAATAGTAGTTCTTAATACATTGCCTGCATACTGATCTCCAACTCATAGACTGCTTTGTAGGAGTTCAACCACGAAAACGTCCATTCCGTACGTTCTATTACATGATAGTTGGTATGGATAATTTAAAGAATATATGCTTTGAAATGAGCTAGTCTTCTATGCTCTGAACCCTGGAGAACACTATAGTTACAGACAGTTGGTTGCCTCAGGGATGCCAAAAATAAAGTATTTTTTTCTCTCAGACAAAACATGCAAATTGCCTAAGGAATTATTATTATTATTATTATTAGTCCCCAATACATTTCAGATCTGCTTTTAAGTACTTGAAAATCAATCCATTAAGTTGATTAATACTTTGCTAAAATTATCAGGATGGGTAAGGTACTAAGGAAATCAGACAAAAATAGTTTCTAATTATGGATGGGTCTGTTACTAACTAAACATGTGATCTTAGGCAAGTCACTTATTTCCTCTGGGTTTCAATTTTCTCTTCAATAAAATGCACATTTGAACTAAGACAGTATAAATTCTCTTTCAAGAAAGAATAACAAGGAAAGGATAATCCAGAAAAAAAGAGGTAAATACATAAAATATATCCACATGTTCAGTCACATAACAGTATGTTTATCTAGATGCCATAAGAAAGGACTTTGAGGTGGTTACTGAGGGGGAAAAAAGGCTTGAGGGTATGTTGTGGGGAACAAAGTCTTACATGAGCACTGTAACAGAGACCCTATAATGTAGCACCATCACTGGAAAGCATTGCCTACTTTCAGAACCAAATTCTCCAGTCTTCTGGTATCAAGGTTAGTTATGGAAGTGAATTTTCTTTGAGGGAAAATAAATATTGCATTTGTGGGACCAGATTTTTAAGTTGTTGAACTTTCTCTAAATTTTGTCTTCCTTTCTCCTGGCTCGATAGAGAGAATGGGCAGGTCGTAGGGGAATGCAGAAGCACTCTGGGATCTCTGACTCACTGTAGATAAAGGTGGACTGCCAACCAGAGACACTGCCATTGTACTGTTGTGTGTGTGTGTGAGATTTGTTGTCACTAAACCACTGCCATTTTGTTTTGTTAATGATTGTTCCAATAATCATTACTCACAGTTTAAAAATTAATTTCTTCAAAATATTTGCCCTCAACTCCTACTCTCCTAATTCCACCATGAGGGGCAGTCAATTATATAAAAGAAAATAACTCATTATTATCTGTAAGCCTCCAAGTAAAGTTTTATTCTCTTATCTTTATTTTCTGTTATTTACTTTTTTCTTTTCTACACATGACAAAAATTAGAGCCATCTTGATTTGATTGTATCACTTGTAACATGTTTAGCTCTATATACAATTTTGTAACGTTATTTTTATTTCAATTACTTCCAAAAGTTCTTTGTCAAAATAAAAACTATATCATAATGAAATATTTGCATATTTTTCTATTATGTAGATTTATCATAATTTATTAAATAAATCTTTTGAGAATGAATTTTCATTTTTAATTTTTAGATATCATCAGTGTCTTGAGATTAAGGGATTGCACAGCTTTGAAGCAATATCTGATCACAGCTGATCAGTAGGTTGAATAGCAATTTGAATATTAGATAAACCTCACAACATTCATTCTGATTTTGCTTTGAAATCAGAACATTCAACAGCATAAATACAATTTCCTTTAGATAAATTGTCTAACATTAAGTATCTCTTGTTTTCTCTGTTTTTTAACATTAACTACTCACAGTTTAGGTGAATAATATACAAAGTGTTGAACCCTTAAAAACAATGGATACATAGTCACAGGAAAAATGTCGCCATGGTATTTTATTCACTAAACTTTCAGTGTTTTTTAAAATTTTGTTTTAACTTTATTTTTGAGAGGCAGAGAGAAATAGAGCATGAATGGGGGAGGAGAGAGGGGGAGGGAGATGCAGAATCTAAAACAAGCTCCTAGCTATGAGCACAGAGCCCAACATGGGGCTTCAACCCAGGGACAGGGAGATCATGACATGAGCTGAAGTCAGAGGCTTAACTGACTGAGCCACCCAGATGCCCCTAAACTTTTACTGTTAATTAATACATGTGTTTATAATGTATGGGATGCCATTAATGATTAAGGATTTTAGGCAACTTACTATACTGAAATATCTAAATACAGAACAGAACAAAAATTTAGGTCAGAAAACAATTTGTGAGTCTAAAAAAATTAGAAACAAATTAATAATTTTACAAGGAACAAAGGGTGCTAATATGACAAAATTTAATATTTAAAATGTGCCTATGTTTCTAAGTAGCCACAGTAAAGGAAAATAGCTGAATCATAAATCTCCCTATGTTTCATGAAGAACATAGGCAAGATTATCTAGATAGGCAATTCTCGCTGTAAGTTTTAGTGAAAATTTTTATTTATAATTTTATTCTTACATAGGAATCATTGGGAAACAATAGAAAACCTCAGCTACTCTGATTTACCTGGAGATATACACTCCTTTTATGATGCCTGTGGATGATCAACACTGAAGTATATTTACATTTCAATCAAATGCTTTTAAAATTCAAGGAGAGCAATTTATACACAAAGTCATTTTTCAGCAAGTAATATAAAATGCTCTTTTGGGAATATCATTTGAGCAAAGGGACTAAGACATGGCTATCTCCTAACTAACATATTCTTTTGTCTACAGGAGTACATACTTTATGCAAAGATCACTCCCAAGGTTAATGAATGATGGAAGGAAGCTACCTCAGAAGAGATAAAGATAATTAGTAGATTATAGAGTCTTGGTATTTCATTATTTTGAATATATCTAAGGTCAGCTACATGAATCTATGTGGAAATTCAAATGGAATGAATGAGAAGGGGGTAGAGATTTTTATTTGCTTAAAAAATAATTTTGTACCTTTAAAATTAACCAGAAACTTTTCAAATAGTACTATAATATAGAGTACAATTAAAATTTATGCCATTTATTTGCTTGCCACTTAAAAATAAGTTATTTTTTAGTACTCTGCTTTCTAAGCCTTATATCCAGTGAAAAGGTAAGATTATAAATATGAATTAAATATGAATGGATAAAAATATAAATATATAAAAAGGTATAAAGCTCAAGGTGATGAATTATTAATCATTTAATTTAACATCAACAATGAAGAGCTATTATGAAAAGAAAGAATACAGTCAAGATTCTCAGATGCAAGTGTAAAGTACAAATATAGAGGCACCATGCAATGCAATTGTCTTTATCTCCTGTCAAATATTTTTCGAGTATTGATTTTCTTCTGAGATATACATATTAAAGAGGATGCAACGAATTAGCAGAGATATCACTAAAAAAAAAAACCAAGATTATCAAATAGCTGAGAAAACCAAGTAGAACATGCTTGAGGAATTAGATTTTGTTCAAACCCATTGGGAAAAAAAAACTGAGAGGAAATTAAATACACTATCTAATGACACAACAGATCTGGAAAAATGAATGGACAGGGAAGTTTGACTTGCTGAGCCATCTGCTTCTACAATTAAAAACAGTTGAAGTTGGTGTTAACTAGCTCTTAGGTTTTAGAAATTATTCATTCCTCTTTTAATGAAGAATATCTACTATATCAAACACAGTACTAACAGTTGGAGAATAAAAATTATGAAACTTGGCCCCTAAACATAAATGTCTCTGATTCTAAAAAGAGATACACAAATAAGCCTACAAATTAGAACCAAGGGCTATAGGTTGTTGAGAAAATAAACACGGGGCATCCAGCCAAACTCCTTTCTTTACTCCATATCTATCTGTCCCAATCCATTCTTTGGATTTACATTTTTAAGTATTAATCACCTCATATGGTACCCTTGTATTATATCATCTAATTACTAGTATCACAATTTTTCTCATTGGATTTAGAATAAATTCAATCCTGCTTTGCGTTTCCCGACAGCCTCGTGGGATTTCCTTCTGCATTAGTCTCCCGTCTTATCTGACACTACTCTTCCCTTTGCCTTCTAGACTCATCGGGCTACTTTTGCTTTTTCCAGACACATCAGATATCCCTAAAGTCCTTTGGGATTGTTCTCTCTGCCTGCAGCTTCATTGCTCAGATCTTCCCACGGCCACCTCGCACTAACAATTCAGGTGGTCGGGCACCTGGTGGCTCCGTCGGTTAAGAGCCTGACTCTTGATTTCAGCTCAGGTCATTTTTCATGGTTAGGGAGATGGAACCCTGTGCCAGGCTCTGCACTGACAGTGCAAACCTTGCTTGGGATTCTTTCTCTACCTCTCTTTCTGCCCCTCTCCACCTCTCTCAAAATAGGGAAATAAATAAAAATAGTTCAAAAAACAACAACAATTCAGGTGGCAACTCAAGTGATGCTGTACAGAAAGATTTAAGCCAATCATTCTCCCAAAGTATCCAGTTTTTAAATGACCACTGTATTTTTATGACTTTGCCTTGTTTGTAGCACTTATTAATATATGAAATGATATTTGCATTTATTTACAATGTTTGATTTGACTCTCTCCATTAAAGTTTAATTTTTTGATAGCCTAGCCCTGGTATGTCTGTTTCACTGTCTTATCCTCAGCTATTAAAACACTTTTGGGCATATATATAAGGCACTTAATAGAAAAGTGTTGAACTGTTTGGTGAAAGAGCGAGGACAAATAAAGAGCCCATATTAACCACAAGCTGAGTCTTGAAGAATGATAGGATTTAATCAAAAATAGAATCCTCTTTGGTTAATTATAATATTATATCAATATCAATTCACTGAATGTTACAAATGCATCATACTAACATAAATTTTTAATGACAGGAAATTGGGTGCAGGACATATGGGAACTCTCTGTACTGTTTTTTTTTTTTTTTTTCAAATTTTCTGTATATTTAAAACTGTCTAAACAATAAAGTCTATGAAAACAAAGTTATATACACACAAAAAAAGTGGTGGAAATATCGTGTCATAGCAAAAGATCAAATGATGTGGAGAATGTCTCCAACCACTTCAATAGAAAACCTTGTGTTTTCACTCAGAGAGATAAGGGTATCATCAGTTTCATTTTGGGTTACCCAGAAGTAAATCCTGAGATAAACTTTCACATGTTAGGTAGTAAAAATTACTCCTGCTGGAATAACTTGTGGCGAGGAGAAAAATGAAACTAGGAAGAAAAATATGAGCACAGGTGGGCTCCTGAGCAAAGTCTCATGGGAAGTACCTGGGTCCCACAAGAGAGACCTGGAGACAGTGTGAGTTGTCTTTCAGAATATCTTTAGGAAAACCAAAATAGATGGAGCATTGACCCGCTACTGTTACTGGTTATACCTGCTCAAGGTGAAAGTAGGTTCTCCAAATTTCCATAAATATCCAACTAAAATGAGGCAGACAAGTTTAGGCAACTTGAAGGCTACCTTCAGACAAAAACACAGGTGCAGGCTTTTGGAAGTGCAAACGTCTTAAAAGCTATTAATAATAAAGAGGTACAAGGAGGCTTATGGAACAGGGACACTGATTTGATTGTAAAGATTAACATCTTTGAACTACCTACTTAAATCCTACTAGTCTACATAACCTAGATTATTTCAGAAGAAAGATTCCTAGTGAAAGCAATCTTGTAGGTCCAACTGGCTTTACCATCTGAATTACCTTACATGCTAACTGCAGTGGTACATTTTTCTTCTTCTATGTTGTTTACTGTCGGACTTTAGAATACATCACATTGCTGTGCTTGTCCCTGGAGTTTGTGATTCAATAGGTCTGAAGTGGAGCTTAGAGTTCGTATTTATAAATTCTCAGGTGAGGCTGACACTGCAAATCTGAAGAATCACCCTTCCTCTATTATTGACTCCAAAACTATTTTTAATGGCTATTTTGAGTATTAATGAGTATTATAAGCTATGAATGTGCTTGTTTTGTTTTGTATAAAGATCAATATTGGTTTTAGTAATTGTGGAGTCTTCTCATGTTTTGTCATATCGAAAAAAAACCCTCTGATTGGATTTTAATAATTGGAATATACTTTACATTTTTGTAAAACATCCTATTAAAAGAAATGATTGCATGGCTTTTTTGTTGATTTCATTTTTACAAATATCTTGCCAGTGGATAAGAAACATAAGAGATTGCAAATGCAGCAGCTAAATGCGTACTGAAATAAATCATAGGTTCACTGAAAAAAGCCACTGACTCTCAGGTTATAGTTTGTTAAATAGTACACATACAAAAAATATGAAGCCAATTGGAGAATACATTGTTAGAGAATGCAGGGCCGAACAATTTAATTTTTCTTTAGTGGAATCTCGATAGAAGGTGAATTTTTGGTTGCTCTAGTAGATAATACATTTTCTATAAATTCTTAAATTAGGAGGATTAGTGGATTAATGTAGCATTTTACTTTCACTTAAAATATTGGGTAAACTTCTATTTCAGGTCAAAAATAAATTAACTCAGTAAACTGCATTTTGTGTATTAGAAAAATATGTCCATTAACCAAACTGCCTAAAAAAATTTTTCTACTTTTACAAATCCTAGGCTTCAAAGATGAGACCCAGAGTTAACTTACAAACCATTACTCTGAAAAATTATAGTTTCTTTTAAATGAAAACTAGCTGTAGTTAAATCATCCATAAATATTCACATAACAAAGCTGCCAAAGAGCAAAATCTTACATAGTGCTTTGCATGAATAAAGGATTTTTTTAATTGGGATTTGGTTTAAGGCATTCGCTTCTTTACTACTCATTTAAGAATGTGTTTTAGGGGCACCTGGGTGGCTCAGTAGGCTAAGCGTCTGACTCTTGGTTTTGGCTCAGGTCATGATCTCACGGTTTCTGAGTTCCAGCCCCACCTCAGGCTCCATGCTGACAGTGTGGAGCCTGCTTGGGATTCTTTCTCTCCAGCTCTCTGCCCCTCCCCCACTTGCTCTCTCTGTCTTTCTCTCAAAATAAATAAATAAAGTTCAAAAAATAAAAAATGAATATGTTTTAAAGTACTCTTGTTCTTTTAATTATCTGACTCATTGCAACATTTGAATCTTGACCTTGTGCTGTAACCTCAGTTTGGCGGTAGGCCTTTGTTCCCTCCTTTTTTTTTTTTTTTTTTTGTCCACAAGCATTTTAATGCAGATATTTGTTCAATGTTTCACATTTTATTAATGCTTACTAAAATTAATAATACATATTATTAATTCTACTATATATCATTTGAACATATTAGAATTGAGATATGGTTGTATTTTTAACAATCATTCCAAGTTTATAATGTCAACTTTAAGGGGTTCCCTCTTAACTAATGAATTATAGTCATTCATTCATAGGGAGCACTGACAGCTATTCAATATTTTTCATAGGCAGATAGAAACACAATTTGAGCAAAGTACTGTGAACTACAAAGAAAATTAGACATATATAATTACGATCAGAAACTTAATCACCCTATAGAATCAACCATTTAAAATCTCCACTGTTTACATGCCATTTCTCCCATATACTTCAGGATTTTTTTAAGAGAAACGAAGCTAGGAAAAAATAAAAACATAGATCTCTGAAGACTCAGGTCCACTGTACTACAAGTAATAAAATGAACCTCAGTTACTTTAAGCTCATCTCTTCTTAAGAGCATCAGCTCACTTTCCTTAAGTGTATACCACTGACCCTGGCCCCGGCAGCCACAAGGTTTGAGAGACTGACAATGTGCATAAATCAGCAGAGCATCTCAGGGCCCTACAGAGCTGGCTGAGCTACTGACAACTTGCAGACCTTACTTGACTAATACTTATTACCAGCACAGTGGCTTGATCAGAACCCACTGCCGCCACTGGGAAGTCTCCAATCACATAATACTCTGTTTCCCTGAAAGATGGGAATTACCTATAACATAAAAATACAGTGAATTCCTGCCTAGGGACGTATAGAGAAAATCATCCCCATTCCACTTTGGCAATCACACATTTGGGTACCTTGAATTGCAACATTCTCTGATATTTTCCCACCTCAACCCTTTGAACTTCAGATTTCATTTTCCTTGGAATAACCAATAGAAATACATTTTTTAATATCCCACTCCCTCATTCTTTATGAATCTCTTCTTTACATTTATTGTCAGTTTAAACCCACTTGTTTTCAAATTACTCTTCTAATTCCTGATCCTCCTCTGTTGTCAATATGTATATGTCTAGGTCAACCTTGCTCTGACACCTTGGATTGGTCCCCTGTTCAATCTTATCCTCACTAACCAGTTACAACCTCCTCCTCACTAGTAGTATTCACCCGATGCAAACTGGATTATATAGGAATAAAACAAATATTAGCTTTGACTGGGTTGGAGAGGAGTAGTGGGAATACGAGGCTTTCTAAGGCCAATTTGGAGACTGGGCTGTATGAACGTGGGTTTAAAAGGAAAACAAATGGATGAAAAGAAACAAAGTATACAGAAAAAGACAATGGTGCTATATTGGGGTGCCTACATTATATGGTTTCCATAGTATTTCTTATTTAAATTAATCCTTTTGGATTATAATAGAAAAACCTAGCCTTTCTTCCTCATGAAAAATCATTGCTAACAGTTTCTTTTCTTTCCTTGAGAATATTATAGGAGTATACAATTTTCATTATCAACAAAAATGTACGTGATACGTACATAACATACATGTTAAGTAACTTTTTTCATACGTAAAAAATATTTTCATAACACATAAAGTTATATCTCATCATACTGAATGGCTACCATATATTCCACAATACTGATATGTGATTCATAATTATTGATTTCATTCCGAATTAATAAAAAATCAAGCATTTCAAATATTTCCCCCGCTCATGAATATAAATTCTTCATTGAAGAGTCTTGTACTTGAAAATATCCATAAAACAAATTCCTAAAAGTTGATTTGTTGGGGCCAAAAATTATGTATCTTGGGTCTATCCCCCTTAAATTTTCTCATGGGTGGTTTCTTGACATGCAGGTTTCAGTCTAATGTCATCCTCCAAGGCCTGCATGGACAACATGATAACTTTGTTTCCTTTCATTCTGTTTTATTTCCATCCCTGCACTTATCGTAAGTGACAAATCATCTTATTACATTAGCTATTGTTGGCTGACTTCTTTGTTCTCTACCCCTAGAATGCAAGTGCTCTGAGAACAGAGACTGTTTATGACTCGTTTATCACTGTATATCGAGCACACGATAAGCGGGTCAACAAACAGATGTTAAATAAATAAAATTATTACTACTAATGTTATGGTAACATATCACAACATTTTATTTGCTCTTAAGAGATAATATAAGCATGTTGGGTGGTGTGAGTTTCAGTCCTTGGGCCTCTTCCCATTATTCACAGTATAGGTGACCTCATGTAATTTTATGGCTTTAAATGTGATTTATACACAAACGACTCCTAAATGCACATTACCGGCTCAAATACAAACTCCAAAGTCATATAATGCACTCCGTAAAACAACTCCACCTGGGCACTGAGTAGGCACTTCAAAATTAACATGTCTAAAAGCAAACTCCTACTTATTATGTTACCATCTGTTCCTCCCACAAGCTCTCTCTTGTCAGTAAATGACAACCTCATTCTTCCTGTTGCTCAGGATAAAATCCTTGGTAATATCCTTGTCTCCTCATTGATAAACCATTAGCAAATCCTGCTGATATTCCTTCAAGGATCCATGAAAAATTCATTCTGGAATCTATGCCACCACTTATCACCTCCATTACCAGCATCCCTGTACAAACCACAATCATCTCCCATTCGGATCAACACAACAGCCCCTTAACTGGTCTCGCTGCTGCGCCCTTGTTCCCCTACAAGTTCTCAAACAAGTAACCAGCAGATAGTTTTTAAACCTAGGCCAGGTCCTATCAATCCTCTGCTAAAACTTAAGATTAACATCATACCAATAATAACTCATGCTGATATCTGTTTCCCTGAATAAGATGCCACGAGAAGGGCACATCACCTTTCTAGTATTTTCTCCAAAATTCATAACCTCAGTCTAATCATGAGAAGACATCAAACAGAAAATGAGTGACATTCTACAAATCACCTGTATGGTATTTTTCAAACACGCCAAGGTCATGAAAGAAAATGAAGGATAGTCACTTACCACAGATTGGATGAGACATCACAAACACATGGTATACCAGATTGCCTCCTGAAACAGAAAAAAAATGCATTAGTAAGGCAAATGGGGAAATCTGAATGAAGTCTGTACTTAAAAGTCTATAGTTGACAGTGTTGTACTAATGATAAGTTTTTAACTTTGATAAAAGTATCATGATTATTTAAGTTGTTAACATGAAAGGAAACTGGGGAAACATATATGGAATCTATTCTATCTTTACGATTTTTCTGAAAATCTAAATTTATTTTAAAATTAAAAGTTAAGAAAATCCTTTGGGAGCTTCACATCTCAGTTTAAAAACAAACAGAAAAGGGATTTTAGGGTACCTACACATTCTGCCTCTCTCCACTTTCCGTTCCCAGCACCTCTTACCACAGCTTTTACTTATTCCTCTTTACACATCCAATTACTCTGCTCAGTGAATATCCTTGATTTCTTTAAGACCATCAAGAAATTAAGGCTTCAGGTCATTTACAGTTTTGGAATTTCTTCCCTTAATTATTCAAAACTACTGTTCCTCATACCTCTCAGGCAGGTTTCAACTCAGATGTAGCCTTAAGACTGAGACCTTTCCTGACCATTGTTCAAAAAATATGTCTTCCTCTACAAACCTCACTAGCAGTCACTATTCTATTTACTCCCCTTTATTTTTTTCATAGCACAAGTCAATATCTAAGTAGGAATTTATTTATTTGTTTCTTCATTATTCTCTCCTGTTACTCTGTGAGATGAAGAGCTTGTTTTATTCACTCTTATATTTTCAGTTTTTACAATTTTCTCTGCCATGTAATAGACAATCAATAGATATTTGTTGTTGTTGTATGTCTCACTTATACATGGAGAGTCAAACTCATAGAAACAGAGAGTAGATTGGTGATTGCCAGAAAGTAGGAGGTAGGAGAAATGAGGAGATGTTGGTTGAAGTATACATACATACTTTCAGTTATAAGATGAATAAATTCTGGGGATCTAATGTGCTGCATGGTAACTATTAAACTGTATTGTATGCTTGAAAGTTGCTAAGAGAGTAGATCTTAAAAGTTCCTTACGACACATGCACACACACACACACACACATACACACACACACACAAGGTAACTGGGAAATGATGGATGTGTTAACAAACCTAACTGTGGTAATAAAGTAGTAACCTTATTTTGGTAACCTTATTGTGATAATTTTGCAATATATACATGCTTTAAATCACGATACCATATAACTTAAACTTATATAATATCATATGTCAATAATAATACAATAACGTCAAAAAAATAAATATTTGTTGAATGTGTAAGTGGAAAAACAAATGAGTTGATTTCACTGGAAAATTACAAAAAAAGAATGACTTAAAACTTAAAAATTATAATTAGATTCTTTATATATATATATATATAAAACATTAACTTAACATTTTCTTTAAGACAACTACAACTGAAGAGTCCAAACTAGTATCTATATTATATGCCTTTAATAATTTGTAGGAAAAATGAGTACATGGACACATGAATGAAAAATATGGGTATGATTTCTCTTCTTGTACTCACAAGAGTTTAATTATGTGCAATTATTCATTTTATGTAGAGTTCCAAGTGACAGGCAAATTTCAAAAGGAGGTAATTAAATTTAATAGCAATATAAGAAAAAATCATCCCTCATCAATAGCTGTTTTATTTCAGTTATTCATAGAATGCTTTCAAAAGAATGCTTTTCAGGACATCAGTAGCCTTTAAGAATAATAACCGCATGTATAAATGAACCAAACGATGAATTGTTTCACTAAATTCTCTAGTTCTTGCTCTGTGATTCTGCGGGGGAGTTCTACGGCATCCTGAAAACCAGTCGTGGAAGAGGATTTCAACAGTGTAAAATCGCACCGTGAAGTGGAAGTGTATCGTATCGGGATGAAGTTTTAGTGTACTCTGGAGTTACCTCAGAATCACAAAGCAATTAGCCAATAATGTTAAAAAGTTATGGCTAATTTAACTAATGGTTAATGGAGCCTAGTAAAACTGTCAGAGTTGATGAGCCCATGGAGATTTTGTTCAGGAACACACATTAAAATCAGGGTCCTTTATTTCCTTTCGGAGCTTAATCAGTATCTGGAATGATAGGTTTTTGTAGTGATATGCCAAAAATATGGTTTTTGTTTTTAATCTTTTTGAAGTTTAAGTGTGAATAGGAACTAAAAAGGAGGCACTAAGTACATTGCATGGGCCACAAAACCATGCTCAGGCAGTCCCTAAGAAGCATAGTTTTCTATGACTACTAGAAGCTTTGATAGATATAAATAAGATCCTTCTTTCCTTTACAGTTTGAAAATACGACAACTATATTTGTGATTTATTGAATGACAATGAAATGCAATTAAATAAAAGAGTGGTTGAAAAGATGTGAAAGGGAATATAGAGGAGATAGATTTGCAGAACTAAGTCTTTCAAAAAGGTTAGAAAAAATAGCACTGTCTACTAGACAATAGTTTTGAAGTCCCTAGTTAAAGGGCAATGCACCATTCTTTACAGCTTCATGTTTTATTCATTAAATGGTTTGAGCTTGTAGAAGAAGTTATGTGTTTTCACAAAGCTTATGTTATAGATCCTTTACTCCAGAAAAACTCAGCTCCCTACTGTGAGAAATTCACTTGTTTCCAAAGTACCAAATTTAAGTAACGCATGAGAATGTGGACTCATGTACCAAAGAGAGAGGAAAGAATTCCATACAAGGAACTGAAAAAGGTAGTCTTTAAAGAAATGCACCAATTAGCTAAAATATATCAGCAGAGTTTGGGAACATTCTAGTTCACTGCTAAAAGAAAATTTCATGTGTTTCTTGTCTCCTATTAATAATTTTTATAGGTTTCTGGAATAAAACTTTTGTGACAAATTTATTGCATGTAAAGATATTGAGAGCAATTGTGATAACCAGCACATTTGAAATAAAAAAAAAAAAGGATCAACTTGGTTCCCAGTTTCTACCATAAAAAATATACTGCATCAAAACGTCAATTTAATATACAAATGGAGAAATATGATCAATGACATGATTATAATCAAATTATTAATAATAAATAAATCAGAATTTCTTTAAATTCATAATAAAGGCTTCTAAAATCTGAGTTAGCCAAAATAATTTTATGAATGATTCACAATACAAATGCAATATATTAATTCCCACTTGAAAATTATGTATTTATGTATATTGAACTTTGATTATTGAGTATGTACAATCTGCATAGGTCTATGTGTATCACTGTGGAGAGGTGAACAAAAATGTAATTTGTATTTTGAATGAATAAAACATTTTACATATATATTTTTAAACCTCAGACTATAAGTCTTAGTAGAGTCAGATTATAATAAGTGCTAATATAGATTCTAAGATTATTATGATTATAGTTAAAGAGAAGTTAATTCTGGGGCGCCTGGGTGGCTCAGTTGGTTAAGTGGCCGACTTCGGCTCAGGTCATGATCTCATAGTCTATGAGTTCAGGCCCCGCGTCAGGCTCTGTGCTGACAGCTCAGAGTCTGGAGCCTGCTTCCGACTCTGTCTCCCTCTCTCTCTGCCCTTCCCCTGCTCACACTCTGTCTCTATGTCTCTCAAAAATAAATAAAAATTTAAAATTAAAAAAAAAAAGAGAAGTTAATTCTAACAAAGAAATGTATGGTCTCAATGTATATGCTCCTCCAAAATTCATATGTTGAAATTCTACCCCCAAAAGGTGATGGAAATTAGTATACGGGGCCTTTAGGAGATGATTAGGTCATCAAGGTGGGGCCCTTGTGCATGGAATTAGTCCCTTTATGAAAGAGTGCCTGAGGGAGTTTGTTCACTCCTTCTAATGTGTAAGGACCCAGTGATAAATCTTTGACTGGGAGAGGACCCTCATCTGACCGTACCTGCACCCTAATCTCGACTCTCAGGCTGCAATAAGGAGAAACTGCAAAGCCTTAAGGAATCTAGAGAAGGTAGAGTCTGGGTAGAATTTTGGAGGGTGAATGTGATGAGAAAAATATATTAGGCCATTTTGTTAACAGCAACTCATCTATTTATTCATTTAATAAGACAAATAAGAAAATCCTGTTTCACAGGCAGTACAGTGTGCACTAGAGATGCAAACACAAGTAAATTAGACAAAGTATCTTCACTTAAGATGATCACAGTTTAAAGAGAATAGCAGACAAATTGAAAATAAGCAATAAAACATTTTCACTTCAGCCATAAAAGTACAAATGATTTATTGTTAATGGATAGGGGTGAAGCTCATAGCCATGCCTGAGGTTGTCAAATTAGATTTTCAGAGGATTAATAGGAGTTATAAAAGTTAAATAAATTTAGTCACATAACAGACAAAGGGAAGTTAAAGGTAAAGACACAGTTCATAAATACTCGGGTTTATAGTAAGCAACAATGTAAGATGCCTAAGATATTAACAGAGCGGAGATTACAAGTCATGTGGCTTTGAGAGACAAGACGGGAGGGGAAGGTGTGTGTGGGAAACACCATCCTACGGCCTCCAATAGGTCAGCAAAAGTGAAATGCATAGGGCTACCAGGCTCATTTAACTTGAGAAGGGTCACAAGTTAGCTATTTAAGGGAAATGCTCCACTTGGCAGTAAAGTACGTAAACCTTCCCAGCACCTTCTTTATCCATCTAGATGACTCTCTTAGGATTGTTGAGCTTGTGTTGCACTGTGGATGGGAAAGGGGCTACCCAGGAGTCCTTCTGAGCCTACCCAAATTTGGGATTTTACTCTAGCCACGTCACTAACACCCTGATCTCAGATTCTTCCCTTACACAACAATGCTACCGGCATCCCTCCAGTTTCCCACACTTGAAATGGAATTATTTACTCATCTCCTCCAACTTTCCCCAGACATAAAGCTACCAAGTCTTCTCAATCTTGTTTCTTAAATAATTCTTTAAACTCTCTGCTTACTTACTAGCATCTCTATAGTTTCTGCCATCCTCACCTTTCCTGTGACTTTCAATCCCTGCTGACTCACTTCTGTGTCTTAAAACTTAATTCTTTAAGTTTATTTTGCACCATATAGCCAGAGTAATCTTTCTAAAACACAAAATTGAATATGATAATCCCATACACAAATCTTTTGATTAAACGTGCCTTAATCTTAGCTGGGTCACCTCTCAGAAGGTGCTTTTAAAGGTTTGGACTTTCTTAATAAGTAAGAAGAAAATATTTACAAGTCATACTTTTTCATATAAAAATTCAGGAAATTCATGGAACTGATGCTCATACATTGATGTATTATGATGGGTATATGGCCTTCATACTAAAAGTCACTTTTTCAGTGGCTTGCCATGGCTACAGGATAAAATCAGGACCATACAGTTTGCCTTAAGAAGTCCCCAGTTCCTTCCTGATTCATCTCTCACTACTTTCCTCTGCATTTAAATGAGCCTTACTCGAACTTCAGAAAATTTTCTTAATTTTCCCAAACTCTGTAATTCACTTCCAATATAAGAACCTACCTGCACTTTGCCAAGGCCTTTGTTTAAAAGTTCTCTCCAGACTGTTTCTGTTCTAATTTTCCCGTCTGATTAACATATCAGCTATCACCGCATTTCTTTGATTATTACATGTCTCCTAAGCTATAAGCTCCACTTTTGTGTCGCTCTGATGCACAGTGTCTGGTGCTCTACAAGTCATCAATCCTCTTTGTAAAATAAATGAATTTTGGTATAATAAAGGGTAATGCATTAGTTAGTGTTACCTTCCAATTGCAATATAATGAATAAGTCCAAATTTCAAGGTTCTACAATAAAATATGATTTCACAATCTTGGGGCTGTCAGCTATGACTTGACTAGTCTTAGCAGTCTTGGATAGGGAAGCCTAGACTCCTGGCCTTAGGCTGGGTTTAAAGTATGCATTGCCAATGGAAGCGATACCCACTCCACTGGGGTAAAAATTGTCTCTCAATACCTGTGTGGGATTTTAGGTATTATGATGATCTGTGTTCTTCCAAAGGGCCACAATATAGAAACAAAATAGTACACTTGTGGTAATAGAATGCCATCAGTGGGAAGGAGGCATTTAGGATAAAAATATCTGAGGAGTTTCCTTAATAATATAATAAAGGTGGATATACTAGTTTAAGTTTTTCCGTGTGTTTTCATTCGATAATCCATGGTGAATGGGAACCTACAGCATACTTCTCTTTAAGACAGAGACCAGAAGCTCCAAAAAGTCAAGCCAAATCACTCATACACATTCAAAGGCTCTATGTGCATTATTTCTGCTCACATTCTATTGAAGAGAGCAAATCACAAATCCAACATTTAAAGGGGCGATAAAATTTACTCTGGGTATTCTAGAAGGAATATCTGTAAATTCACTAAGCAAAGGGCATGGATTTGTAATTACATTATAAACATGAATGGAGAATTAAAAAGAATAATCCAATCTACCACATATGAATTCTGGAGTTCCAGAATGAATGTAAACAATTTAAAAAGCTGTCAGTCTTTGGCACAAGTATTTGAGATAGGAACATATGAAAAAAATAGGGCTGAAATTTGCAAAACAAAAAGTTTCCTTCTGTCACCTTTGCTTTCTTCGTGAACTAGCATTCTGACAGTCTGACTGCACAAAATCTTGTCAGTTGACAGTTTACAGTGTTTTGAATTTACTGAGCTTTCACGTGAAACCTAAAGTGTTTGGAAAATCTCTCCATTTTAAGCTACACTAAATAATGCAGGAGTTAAATTATATAAATGGAAAATAAAAGATCATGGAGCTTAATTTCATTTGTAGTTTTATCATTTAAAAACATTAACATGAAACTTTTAAAAATGTTTTTTCTTAATTAAAAATTTAAGTTTGAGAGAGAGAGAGAGAATGTGTGAGCAGGGTACGGGCAGAGAGAGAAGGAGAGAATTCCAAGCAGGGTCCACACTGTCAGCACTGAGCCTGATGCAGGGCTCAAACTCACAAACCCTGACATAATGACCTGAGCCAAAACCAAGAGTTGGATACTTAACTGACAGAGCCACTCAGGCATTTTCCCCCAGAAGACTTCTATGTAGCATGTCCCTATGACTGAAAATCATGTCAGTGTGCATCAATTACTACGAAATGATATCACAGGTAAAGTTACTAGATGATCTAGGTTATCCATTAATAGGGTGTAAATAGATTAATCATATACAATAAACCTAGACCAATCAAGACTTATACACTGAAAAAAAGCAGCTAATATGAAGGGCTGTTAATTTCACTCATACCAAAGAACAGTACCAATGCATTTTTATGGACTTGAAAAAAATTCATTGATTATACAAGTGAACACTTAAATAAGCAATTCTAAATGAATAATGATGATGGTGATGGTGATAATGATGGTGATGATGATGATAATATAGCCACAATATTGAAGTATCTTCAGGATTAAAATGAAGCCAACACAACTGGAACAAAAACTTTGATTCTTTCAGTCAGTATAAAGGAAATTTACAAAGTAAAACACATTTTGGAATCGAACACTGACTACAAGTTAGAATGTGGTTAATCACAAAAGCTCTAAAGTCAGTTGCCTGGGTTGCATTCCAATTCTACTTAATTAGTCATGGAAAGATTCCCTCTCCTCATCTAAAACTCAAGAGTAAGACTCCAACACTTAGTATTTATTCTTATTTAATTACTAGATTTCATTCTCTAACCTCCTGGAGCACGATGCACAGACTTTCTCTGTAAAGGGACACACAGTAAATATTTTCAACTTTGTGGAACATATGGTCTCTGTCACAACTACTCAGCTCTATCTCCATCCTGTGAAACAGTCATAGACAGTACATAACGAATCAGTTGGCTGCATTCGAAAGAACAACTGGGCACAAAGTACCAAATAAACAATCATACCTAAGAATTGGGTCTGGGGAAGAAAGACACAGGCAGGGTAGAAATGTATCCCCCTTTATTGTTTAAGCAATTAAGATTCAAAGATTGTTTCTTACATAGTTTAACCAATCTATCCTTTCTACATACTTTTCTCCTAATACCTGAAAAGAGAAAAAAAGTATCACGGAGACAGTTTATGCTGTTTGTAAGAAAATAAGAAAGTCCTATTTTCTCCTCACTTAGGAGAGTAAATTATTTTCTAAGAGTAAAGATTGAAGTTTTTGCTTGGAACATTTGAAGAGGGTAGAAAATATTACCATTCTTACTGTGTAAGAGAGGAGACAGTTAAATGGAAACAAAGAGACTCACAGCCAATTATTTCTGAATTAGTGGCTAAGCTATAATGCTACAGATTTGTGGAGATGCTTGTGTTTTTTTTAAGTTTATTTATTTATTTTGAGAGAGGGATAGACAGAGTGTAGGAGGGTAGAGAGAGAGAGGGAGAGAGAGAGAATTTCAAGCAGGCTATGCACTGTCAGTGTGGAACCCATTGTGGGGCTCAAAGTCGAAAGATCATGACCTGGGCTGAAATCAAGAGTCACACGTGTAAACTACGGAGCCAGACAGGCACCCCAGAGGTGCCTTTATTTTTAATGTGTGCATGTGAGTGTGCATATATAAGCATGTGGTGTGTGTGTGTGTGTGTGTGTGTGTGTGTGTGTGTGTGTGTGTTGAGTTTCGCTCAGCAGCCTCAGTGTGAGCACACAAAAGTTAAACATGTATTTGATTTAGTGCTGATATTTCCTCAGGTCAACATGAGGTAATGATAGGAGGCCATGGACAGGAGAACAAGAGTGATTCCAAAATTTGCAAGAAAATGGTTCAAGCTAAACAGTCTTAAAATTGAAACTAGATAAGGATGGGCAAGAAGCTCGATAGGAATTTATAAATTAGTGAAATAAAAGCAGTCAATTATGTTAAAGGTAAATAGTATATCTGATATAACGGAGGAACGGAAGGATGAAAGCTTGCCATCAGAAAGTGTTGCATGATTTCAGGTAAAGGTCATCTCTTGAATATTACACAAAGGTATAAGCTTATGGATCTGAAAATGGTTTTGAGTGGGAAGAAAACTGACCCTTTCTCTCCTTTCTCAGACATGTGGGGCATGGAAGGTTAAGCACCACCTAGACAAGCTGAGTACTTTATTATTCTCCATCTGAAAACCAACTGGGTAGACTGCCTAGAATTAAGAGAACTTAATCTAGAAGAGAAATAAAAAGAATCATTAACCCAGATGAGTGATTTCCACAAATTCATGAAATTCAGAGACATATGAGAGCACGTTGATGGGTCGAAGACAGCATGAAAGATCATCTGCCCAAGAAGGTACTGCAGGGGCACCTGGGTGGCTTGGTTGGTTAAGTACCAGACTCCTGATTTTGGCTCAGGCCATGATCTCACAGTCTGTAGGTTCAAGCTCCACATTGGGCTCTATGGTAACAGCTAGGAACCTGTTCTGGATTCTCTCTCTCATTCTCCTCTCTCTCTCTCTGCCCCTCTCTTGCTCATTCTCTCTCTCTCTCTCTCTCTCTCTCTCTCTTAAAATAAATAAATAGATAACTTTAAAATGAAAAAAGAAGGTACTGCAGTGAAGCTGAGTCAATCTCACCGAGAACTCAGGTAGACTCTGCCTTCAGAGTTCCTGGGTACATAAAATTTAAAGAGAAAAAGCAGCTATAAATAGGGGTTTAAAAATGGACATATCTGTCAGCTGTGAAATAGCCACATGATTGAACCAAAAACTGTTTTGAGAATAGTTATACCAGTCTGTCCCCTTCTCTGCCTACTTCCCTCCTCAACACTTGAGGACAGCAGACAGGCGTTTGCATTTAACTATAAAAAACTTGAAGGTAATTTAAAACTGTCAGGAGAGAACTGGGCTTTTTGGCAAAAAGCGATCACTCCCACACAAAGACATTCAAAGGGACCAATGGCCATCTCTCCTTCAATGCACCCACAAGAACAAAAGCCCTCTCAGCCTTCTCTTTAGTCACAGATCACCACAGGAAAAGACATAAATATCGACAAAGAAAATCTATTAAGAATTAGTTACAGTAATTAGCATAGTATCTTGTTTCAGATGACAAAAAGTAACATTTAAGAGAAAAAACGAGGATTATTTATTGACAAGTTTAAAAATCTAAATAGTCCAAAAGATATTGGCTCCAAAAAAAAAAAAAAAAAAACCAGTAAAATCTTAACAAGAAAAAAATATATAGTTTCATCAGAGGGCAAGTAAAAGTTCTTAGAAATTAAATATGTTGGGCGCCTGGGTGGCTCAGTCGGTTAAGCAACCGACTTCGGTTCAGGTCATGATCTTGTGGTCTGGGAGTTCAAGCCCCACGTCGGGCTCTGTGCTGACAGCTCAGAGCCTGGAGCCTGCTTTGGATCCCGTGTCTCCCTCTCTCTCTGCCCTTCTCCTGCTCACGCTCTGTCTCTATGTCTCAAAAATAAATAAACATTAAAAAAATAAAAAAAAAGAAATGAAATATATTAATGCAAAAAATATATGTTTTAAATGAGTTATTTAAAAAAAATGTACAGCTAATGAAGATGAGAATCTTCACAATGAAAGTACTTGTGAGCCCTAGGTGGCTCAGATGGTTAAGCATCTGACTTCAGCTCAGGTCATGATCTCATGGTTCATGAGTTCAGGGCCTGCCTCAGGCTCTGTGCTGACAGCTCAGAACTTGAAGCCTGCTTCAGACCTGTGTCTCCCTCTCTCTCTGCCTCTCCTGCGCTCATGCTCTGTCTCTCTCTCTCTCTCTCAAAATTAAACATTAAAAAAATTAAATAATAAGTCCAACATAGTATGAAAAACAAAGCTGAACAAAACAAATTAATCACATCTAGCAACTTCATTTGGATACTTCAGTCTTCATTCGGAGTCTTCAAAAAGATACAAAGGATTCTTTTATCTTTCAGAAAGAAAAAAAAAGGCTCTAGGAAAGAAGGCATATTAGCCTTCATTTATCTTAAAATGTATGTTAGAGGAATATAGAAAATGAATTCCAGTATGGAAAAATTATTTTGATTGCAGAATTCAATACTCAGTAAATCAATGATACAAATGGATATTTTTTGGTTAATTATCAATAGAGATATTTGTCAGATATACAGACGATCAGAAATGTTACCTCTTTTGTACCTTTCATGAAATACATTAATTGAGGTAATGTTCAGGAAAAGAGGGGAATAGGAGAGATGGTTTAGCTGCTATGATACTCTTGCTGTAACTGGTGAGAATAGTGAACAGAGGGCTTAGTGTGACAGATCTTTAGTAAGGCTGAGAGAAAATCCTGAGCAGATTATAGCAGAAGATTGTAAAGTTCCTTGGGAAAATACCACCAGGAAGAAAATAATTATGAATACAAAAAGAATACTAGAAATACTCATTACTGTTGAGAGTATGATGAAAGCTTATAATGTGTTCATCAAGAGAAGAGAAAGTCCAATGAAAATCTCAACAGAAACGTGAATTGCAATAGCATACCAGAGTCCAAGTAGAAAACAACTGAAAATGTTGCACGATTTTGAACAAATATTATAGGACTTAACTACTCAGGTTAGGCTAAACCAGGCTACAGTTCATATACATCTGACATCTCAGTGGCTTAACAAATAGAGATTTATGTGTTATCATTCAGGGTCTGTCCTTGGGCTCATTGGTTCTATAGTGTGGCTGCTTTCCAAATGGTGGGTGACTCAGGGATTTGGGTTGCTTTTTCTCATTATCATATCATCTAGAACACATGGGATGCAGATCACTGAAACAAGAGAAATGTGCTGAGGGCTATAGTAATGTCCTATTCACTGGGAGTATCTGGTTTCATATCCCTGACTATAAAAATCTGGGACATGAAGGGAGCATACACACTCAGTGAAGAGTAAATGCTTCTACCACAGAGTGTAGAATGTGAGAATCAATTTGACCATGACACCAGAAAATTTCTTGTCTAAGTACTACAGAGAATATTGCTTTGGACCTGCAGAGAAGAAAATTAATCTCAGCATATTTATTGGATCTGCCACAGCCAGTATTATTATAGCTGTAATAAGATAAGCATTCTTTATTGTTTACACGGTAACCCATAGAAAAATGGCTTATTTGTAATTTTAAAGTAAAATGTAACATAAAAGTAGTTTTATGCTATAAAAGTAAAATCAAAGTTACCAAGATGGGAGTTAGCAGGGAGAGGTAAATAGATGGAAAATTATTAATATCCACATTTCACAGTTTAGGGGATTAAAAACACTCCTGAAATTTAATGGAACCAGAGATAAAAGATCTGTCAGCAGCAGATATAATCAACTGAAAAACTACTGTAAAATGTATGAATAATTTGAAGAACAAAGTAGGATAAAGATGACATGATATATGTTAAATAAAACTGAGCCCTTTTCATAGTGGGGGTCAACAGATTTTTTTTAATGTGATTAAGGAAGATAAAATATATTATTCAAGTTACAGAGGAAATAAAAAAACATTAAAAATAAAAACATTTAAAAATCATTTCAATAGCAAGTGAAACTGAAGAGTAAAAGGGTGAGTTTGAAGACTGTACTGTTTATTATGAATGTGTCTATAGCATTTAATTGATACAGGGGGACTTGGGCTTCTGTTATGTAGAGGAATGTCTGAGGTCCTAAAGCAGAGAGTGAGTAGTTAGAACCCAATCCTTTTTATGAGAATTGTTACTTATCCACAAGGTACACAGGATAGTTCTCTGATTCTTAGCTCAGCACTCACTTTCCTGGTTTTAAGAAAAATAAAATGAAAAGTCCAAAAGTGCGGACCTGATCTAGATATTTCAGTTCCCTGATATAAAGAGCTAGCATATGCTTTTCTTTCATCATGGTCTAGGGTAGTGAGGGGAGGCTGCAAGAGTATAACTCAAAATTCTGAGTTGTTATGTCCAAAGAGATTGACTTCTTTTCTCTGCAGGATGGCTGAGCTGTGGCATTATGAAGACTATCATAAACTACTACCCTATGGAAGAACTGAAAGAGGTTTGAGAATGTAATCTATGCCCTCTGGAGGTGGGAAGTTAGAAGATGAAACTAGTTATAAATGACTCTCAATAGGAAAAGACTAAAAATGAGAAGCTGACTGGAGTTGCAAGGGATTCCGTGTTAAAAGAAAAGCCAGGAGAGACATGTACGTATCATCTAAAATTTCAATTTTACCATGGCCTTACTGGACACCAGAGAAGAAAGAGCCTAATCTGTCTTGAAACAAGGCAGCATAAAGGGCTGCATTATGTAGGGAGGCAACTCCAGAAGAGAATGTTTTTGTGATTTGTGCCATCAAAGGAGGAATTGAGGAGGACTCATAATAGAGTAGTTTGCCCACGTCAGCGAATGGTGGAACAGCTTTTACCCCATCCGGCAAGTCTCAGAGGAGCCAAAATCACCCTGCACAAGAAAGAGGCAGCGTTTGAGTGTGTGTTAATCAAGACAGCACCGCTCCAGACTACAGCATCATGTGTCAAATGAGACCTTGTTCTTTCCCTTTTATCTCTCTCCCTATTGTGTCCCTGGAGGAAACAGAAGCAGCTTGAATAACCAGGGAATAGGAGTGAAAGAACAAGACAAAAGGACAAAAGGACAAGTTAAGAAGTCAGGGTCATCCAGAGCAGAGATGAGTGTGAAGATATAACCGAAATATGCGATAAAAGTTTGATTCAGATTGGATTGGGTTTCTTTACTCTCAAACGAAGCCTAGAATTCTTTGATGGGGCACAGCTTTCTTGTCATCCTTAACTGGTGTAGGCAAAGAGGGAAACTGTTATAAACAGTAGATGAGATAGGGCGTCATGTCAATTTCATATCAAGTAAGCTTCCTTAGAATTGTATTTTTCCTTTGAAGATGAAGCACTTTTATATTTATAATTTTAAAAATCTTCAGACTTACATTTTGAGTCTGTATTTAGTTGTTTCATTTCTTTTAAATTGTTTTTTTTCTTTTGAGCCTTTTGATGCCCAAAAATATTATGCATCTTCAGATGTTTTGAGGTAGGTTTTGTAGTTTACCTTATTCATAGCATCCTGATTGGTTGTTCATTTTTTTTTACTTTTACTATTCTTTTAGTTAGTCAACTCCCCAAGTATATCACTTATCAGAATAGAAATAAGTTGTGTGTATGTAAGTATGTGTGTGTGTTTGTGCCTAACTTTGAAAACAATTCATATTTGGAAGAGTTTAGAAGATACAAAATTCAGTCAGCGATAGTGTACTGATCATTATTTCAACATAAATGTTTAGTTGTAACAACTGTATTTTTAATTTCTACAACTTACCAGAGTAGGTATGTTTTAAGATCTATTTATCCATTTGTTCAACAAACACATAGTGAACTCACTGTTAGGTATACAGAATACCAGGCAAACCTGATACATTTATTGCCCTCAGATATATAATAGTCTAGGGTAACTAGGAATAGTAAGTAAATACACCAATACTAATGACTGCAAGCATATTTAAAAAAAACATAAAGGAAAAGCACTGGGTGTCTTAAAGAATAGATATTGCACTGAGATCTCATGAATGAATAAGATTAAGAAAAAGAGTAAAAGTATCAGAGGTATTTCATGAATTCATCGTTCTTTATGCAGATATTCTGAGGTCAAAACATGCATTTCACATTAGAGGAGCAGAAAGATTAGATTTCATAACTCTCTATCAAAATTAATATTTGCAATATGTTTCCCAATATTTCTGTCACATATGAACACCTGTGTTCATACTTGTACTAAACAATACTCAGATTATTTCTGCTTCAGAGAGAATATTTCTGTGATTTCGTCTGAGCTTGATGGTTTTGGAAACTACAACCCAGGGGCCCTTGGGCGGCTCAGTCAGTTACGTGTCCAACTCTTGGTTTTGGCTCAGGTCATTATCTCATGGTTCGGAGGATAGAACCCCACATCAGGTTCCACACCGACAGTGCAGAGCCTGCTTGGGATTCTCTCTCTTTCCCTCTCTCTCTCTGCCCCTCCCCAGTTTACTTTCTCTCTCTTTCTTTCTCTGTCTCTGTCTCTGTCTCTCTTACAAAATAACTAAATGAACTTAAAAAAAAAAAAAAGAAAACCCAAAGAAATGAATCTATCATGTTGAAGGCAGGACACATGTTCACATCAGAAATTTTGTGGCAACAGTAATCTTCGGTCCTGACAATATAGACATGTCCACTTTCAACAAACACACATTGATGCCTCAGAATAAGCTAGACGAAAGTAGATAAAATGTGACTGTTTTTTCTCCTTTCTCTACTTATTCTCTATTTGGTTTAAATAGCTGGCAAAAGAGTGATTGCAAATATGCATTATTTACAACACTGTGATAATCCATGCTGAAGAGCATTACTAAAACCAGTTGAAAACAAATAAATTGAAAGAGCAATAAGTAATCACATTAATTACTTTTTAAATAAAATACTTGAACTAAGTACAATAAAGAGTATTTACACTTAACAGCATTTACAATTAAGAACTTTGAATTCAATCATCTCATTCCTGACAAGTAATATCAATGATCCAATTACTTATGGTAATAGCAGCCTTCTCCACTTTTACAGTCGTTTCTAAGACTTGACCAAGCGGGTGTAGTAAACACCTTTTGCATTCTATGTTGCACTTGAAGTTCATTTGAGCACATTTATAAACACTTTGATGTCCTTGCTATTGAGTTTATATTTACAGAGTCCAGATGAGGAATAAAAGGATATTCTACATGATATCCTGTTTGAAGAAAACAGATTCTGTTTCTCTTAATCCTTTGAAATGTTGAAGGAAAAAAATTAACACATGCCTGAATTGCCAAGATAGTGAATTGTTCGTTTTACTTCTTTTTTTTTAGTAATTGCTCAGTGACCCTGGATTTTTCTTTTCTGTGTCTGAATGAATGTTTAGTAATTTGTCATATATCTGTGCTAACAATAACCACAGAGGCTATATTAGT
The DNA here is from genome assembly GCA_030068075.1 of Paguma larvata. NCBI lineage: Eukaryota > Metazoa > Chordata > Mammalia > Carnivora > Viverridae > Paguma > Paguma larvata. The sequence goes on along the minus strand of CM057829.1, from coordinate 59,865,418 downwards.
GAGTAAAACAAACTTAGGTCTAGGTTTACTATAATTATTTCAGCCATGAGTCATTTATATATTTCAGCTGTATCACAGTAAAGTATACATAACTATCTGAAAGTCATAAGCAGAAAACCACACAAGTATACCAAAATATAATCATTTCAATCACAGCTTATGAAAAATTCAGGAAGCAGAGCTGCCAAATATTATCTTTTGAATTATAGAAACAAATACTACAGACGTTTCCAAAATCTTTACTCTGATTTGAATTGATTTAAAATTTATAGTGAGAAAATCTCCTCCAATAATATATAGACTCTAGGTAAAGGATATAAAAAGAAAGAAAAACAGCATTAAGTCCTATGTTTTGCTCTTTTTATCTATTTTTGAGCATGGTCTGCCAAATTGTTTTAACAATGTTCAACGATTGTTTAAATAATGTTAATAGCATCTGTGGTCTTGACCATAGCTGGGACACAAAAAGAATATTTCTGATTACCCCTATAAAATAAATACATATGGATATTCTATGGAATGTAGGCATGCTTGTTATTGTAAATACAGGCTAGATTAAGATTGCAAATTTCAAACCCAAAAGTGTCCTTGGAAAGGATTGAACCTCCTGATTCTCCACATTCTATTTTCAGTATCAGTCTAATTATCAGTCTTTGATATCAATCTTTGTTCTCCTTTAAAAGAGTGGAGGAATCAGATCTTATTAACCATGTAAAAAAAAAAAAAAAGAGGAAGAGGGCAGGGGAAGAGGAGAAATCACAGAAACAGTGTCCTGATATCAATGGAGTAATATCAAATACTCCTTAATGTCATTGGAACAAGATAATTGTGCAGAGTAACTAACAAATACAAAACTTCAAAACAAAACAGAACAAAATACAAACAAAAACAAAAACAAAAAACTTTTGACTCTGGTCTCTTGGTACGAGAAACTTCTGCCTCTCTTTAAGCATAGAGTTAGCCGTGAGTTCAGTAAAAACTAAAAATTACTATGATGGCCTAACTATGTAGAAATACTCAAGTTCTAAAGTATCATATATGTATTTTTCTTTATGTATATTATTTTCAGTAAGTAGTTAAGAAAGGATACCACTGTGCAGCATAGTCCATATAACATTATATTAATATTATTTTCTAATAGTGTATTTATAAATTCTCTCAATAATGCTAAATATATGTTGATTCCATAAGTAAATTTGTTTACATCGACCAACGAAATGTATCCATTTATTTTCTTACTACTTAACACTATCTACTTGTCAGGGACTTGATTATCTTCATCTACTGGTCTGAAGGCTGCAAGCTTAAGTTCTCAAATTGATTCATGTACTAGGGATCCGTCATGTTTTGCTGACTCCATTCTACACCTTAAAGGTTTGCCAGTTTTTAAAGGATCATATGTGTGCCTTTACCTCACTCATTTTTTCATATTCAATCACTGTCCAGAGTACATTTTATCATTAACGATCTCCATGATTTGAGATTTCAGTGAGTTTCAAGTGTTCAAATCATATTAGAAGAAAAAAATAAATTGCCTTTTTTATGGTAAGATGATAAGTGATTCAAAGGAGATATGCTCTAAAGATACAAATGGTAAACAATATATAGCAGAAGTTTTTCTCACAGGTAAACTTTTAATATATATATATACAGATACTAAATTTTATACATTTTAATAATAAAGAACAGTTTCAAATTTGGCAAAATAAGGCTAAGCTTTCAAACAATAAGTGTAAATATCTATGATTTTTGTTTTAAATCCGGGCAAAAGGATTTGTAATTTTTGATGAGGATAAAAGACTAATTTGACAACCTAAAAAATGCATATTAAAATGCTTCATTGAAAATTAAATTAAAAAATACTGCACAATATTTGAGTATTATGGTAAAAATAGTATACTATAAGTTTTTAGATAAAGTAGTTAAACTGGTACAAAATTTTGGAAAATAATTTTGAATTTCTTTATATGTAATCATTTTTATATTTTCAAGAAAATACTAACAACAAGTTAGTTTATAACAAGTTGTGGCAATACACTTTATAAGCTATGGAGTGCCTCTGTTTTGACCCAGTAATTTCATTGTGTCAAAATTTACTATTAGGAAATTATATAATAAGCAGAAAAGGTAAATAATTGAATATATTCATGGCAGTATGATTTAAAATAACTAAAATTTAGAACACATATATGATAAGTGTATTTTATATTTTTTTAGAAACTATGATTTTCTAACTATGTAGATAGATATATGTAGTTAGAAACTGAATGTTGCAGAGTAAGGACAATTCTGAGGGTATATTACCTAGAATCCTTAGACTAAAATGATGCCATTATTATTGCACAGCTAAGGGCATGCGCATAAACCCAGGGAAGAATAGGGAAAAAAAAAGATGAAAATATTGATTTGTGAGGTTCCTGCTTTTCTTTTCTTCTACAATATCATATTGCTAATATCAGAGATAAAATTTATTGAGTGCTTGTATTTTACCAAGAATTATATTTTATGTTATTTTATTGATGCTCAACTCAGGACGCATATTAAAATTATTATACAGCAGTTTTGTTTTTTTTTTCTTTATTTCTTTCTTAATGGTATATACGATAATGGTATATTTTCAATTGATGGACTTAGATGAGATAGAATATTGTCTGTGGTTTGGCTTTCTTAAAATGTTTTTTAATGCTTATTTTTTAAATTTTTTTTTAATTTTTTAATGTTTATTTATTTTTGAGACAGAGAGAGACAGAGCATGAGTAGGGGAGGGGCAGAGAGAGAGGGAGACACAGAATCCAAAGCAGGCTCCAGGCTCTGAGCTGTCAGCACAGAGCCTGATCTGGGGCTTCAACTCACGAACTGTGAGATCACGACCTGAGTCGAAGTTGGTTGCCTAACCAACTGAACCACCCAGACAACCCAACCTGTGGTTTGGCTTTTAAATCTGGTAAGCCTCGAAGAGATTTACTATTTTCCTCAAGATCACATTGTCAGTTATTTGGTTATGTAATTGTGCAACATGGTTCTATGAATCAAGTCATACCTAATTTCAAAGCCTTCCTTTATTTCACCAAGAAGAATGAGGAATAAATAAATATGTCCTAGATACTATAGACCTTTCTATAAAAAAGACATATAAGACTTGCCAACATATATCTGTGTCTATGACTTTTTACCTACATGTCAAACAACTATTTAATTTCTCAACACACACACACACACATAACACATATACATACACACTTCATTCACTTTTGTGAATATTTTTATAGGTTTTTAAAGGCAAATCAGGAGAGAGTATGCCAGAAGCTGCTGGCTGCATTCTTTTTTAAATGGTCTGATCCTAATTTATTTTATTCACTTCAAATCACATTTGCCCAACTTCCATATTTTGACTTATAAATATTTTAATAAGTTATAATATATTTTTAAAAGATCATCACTTCTTAACTAATGTATTATACTCTTGAACTTTGATTTCCCTTTTTGTATTTGTTCCAAGAGCAAGTTTGGCTTATCTCTTCTAAGGCACTTGACCATTATGAGCTGTAATGAGCAATCTGTCTACTTGTTTGTGTGTATGTGTGTGCGTGTGTGTGTGTGTGTGTTTTGGTGGGGGGGGGAGGAAGGTGTTGTTTCTTTGGGGGAAAGGGAGCAGTGTGAACTCATCACCAAAAGGTATAGAACAAAAATGCTGCTCAATAAATGCATAAAAAATGAGACAATAAACAGATGTTAATCTCCCTAAAACTGTATTGTCTTACATTTAATTTCAGTACGATGTTATAGCCCAAACCAAATCTAAAACTAAATACAAAAAAGTACTGACTCATGTATTTGATGAAGTCTCTTGAAGACCAGAAGGAAGAAGATAATACAGCGCAGCATACTGAAAGCCTCCTAAAAACTCTATTTTCTATATTCCCTAAATCCTTTTTTAAATGTTTATTTATTTTTGGGAGAGAAATAGAGGAAGAGAGGATAAATGGGGGAGGGGCAGAGAGAGGAAGACAGAAGATCTGAAGCAGGCTCTGTGTTGACAGGAGAGAGCCCGATGCGCGGCTTGAACCCATGAAACATGAGATCATGACCTGAGCTGAAGTCGCTGGAAAAACTGAATGAGCCAACCAGATGCCCCTGTCCTAAATTCTTACATAGCATGAGTACTGATACACATCTCTCTTCTCTTAGTTAAACTCTTATCAATAGCTGGACTTTTCTCTCAAACTAACTTAGTCTTCCTTACTCTATACCATTTTGTGTACTTTAAAAACGTTATGTTTTTAAAATGGAAATCTTGTCTTTGCATCTGGATAATTTTACTTTTCACTCACTACCACAGACTGTGCATCAAAAGTTTAGATAGAAGTAGACAGAAAAGAAACAAAAACATTTCGAATGTGTGTGAAAAACTAAATATATGCTAGCAATTTTTCATTTCATCTAAGTCATAGAATAAATGCAGAATGAACAAAGTCTGCTATATACCTTTTACTTTTTTTCGATTCTCAACCCCGATTTTAGAGTATCCTTATGAGCCCATGAAGAACCCTGGAAATTTTTCTTTCCTCTAGTTGGATGCCCAGTGAAGAGGGATAGTTTTCTTTTCATCAATGGAGTTGTTTATGAAGGAAGGAACTTGAGTAGTTTCGGAACTGACTATGTTTTGGTAAAATTATACTTTAGAAACACAAAAACAAAGCAATCTGTTCTTTAACAAAGTGCAATGTAATCTTAATCTGAGAGGTGAAAACGGAACTATTCATTGTTGCTTTTTAGTAAAATAAACAGGGTTTACATACAATTTCCAATATTAAAACATTAGAGGCAAGTTTCTCCCCAAAGCAGATTTGGATTGGAGTACTGGTTTCCCCAACATAAATTTAACTTCATTTTGAAAAATTCAAATGTGTGGAAATTCACTCAAATTTTATGGTTACTTTATTTGGAACACTAAGTTGAGATCACATGATTGGATATAAGAATTTTCACACATGTATTTGGAATATATTTCTCCCTGCCTCCTGGCTGTTAGCACTGCCATTCTCTATTTCTATTTCTGCAAGATTTCAGATTGGAGGACAAGAGGACCCTTTAACTTCTGAAGGTGGATGCCACACATATGAAATTATAAAAAAAAACGCTGAAGATTTTTATGATGGGGACTGACCTAGGTCTCACATATGAGAATTCAATACAAAATACTAAAATTCATGACCCTAGGATTTTAGGTAAATGGTGCCTTCTGGTGTATTGGACCCTGTCAACTTCATGGGACTATGGTCCTTCAATTTCACTTAACTGAATGCTTCTGGTTCTGAGTTGACTATTGGAGAAATTTGTGTGAGGTTTAGAAGGCAGAAGGAGGTGACAGCCACATGCTGCGAAGTTCTGTGGGCACAGGATGCCTCTGAAGTTTGCAGACACTGTCTCTGTTATGCCAGCCTGGCTGGCTGGCATGGGTGAGGCAGTCACAGAAAATGCAGCTGTACTGGGTTGGATCAGCTTGATCATTTCATCGTCTCTGAGTCCTACTGATATGCATGTTCAGCCAGATGGGCAAGGTCAGGGTCTCTTGGCATTGAGGAGCAAACGCGGGTTTCAGTTTGTCCTGTGGGTTCCATTGTCTCCTTGCTCTCCCCAGTACACGTCTACATTTTCTTCCCAATGACATGCTAACTGACAGCAACTTCAGGAGCAACAGCCTTTCGTGCACTTCTTTACATGCTCCTCTCTATTGTGGAAGCCCGAATCTCTACACTGTGTGCCTTATTCTTCATTGTAAATGGAGTTTTGACCTTCCCTGAAACTCTGACTATGTCTGTTGGCTAATAGAACAGGCAGCTATGCTCATCACTCTTTATTCTCTCAGAATTTTTTATAAGCTTTTAAAACACATAATATGAACTTAATAAGAGAGGAAGTTAAGGGACACAACTGGATTCACAGGTGAAGTAAACGGGTACCAAGAGAGCTAATGGCCTGGAGTTAAAGTGTCAGAAGCTTTGGTAAGTGACTTGGTAGCTTCACATGGAGAAGCAATAGCAAATATGAAGATGACTTTGTAGTGCTCGTAGTTGCTTATATTAGTTTTATATCTATGACATAACAAATCACCACAAATTTAGGGCTGTGTTTCTTCTGAGGATTTTAGGGGGAAATTAGCACCCTTGTCTTTTCAAGATTCTGAAGGCTACCACATTCCTTGGCAACATAACTGCCTTCCTTCATCTTCAAAGCTAGAAATGTAGCATCTTTCTCTGAGCTCAGCCTGGAAAAGTTCTTTCCTTTGGAGGATTTGTGGAATAAGACTGACCCATCTGGGGTCATCTTCCCATCACAAGGTCCTTACCTAGGTCACATCTGCAGTCTTTTTGTCATGTAAGCTAATATACTGTCAGGTTTCAAGGACTAGGATGTGGACATCTTTGGGGGGGCATTTTTCTGCCTCATATAGTATTCGAAGATTTCACAGAAGTTACTTTCATAGAACTTTAGAGAAAAGCTATAGTTCCTATTAGTTCAGTTCCTATCTGTAGTTCCTACTTATCATTTGGATTTATTGATTTGAATCCTAACAAAGTATGATCTTAGACATGAAACTGAAAAATGAAAATGAGTAAAACTTTCTTGTTTTATTTTGTTTATGTTTTTTCTTCAGAACAGTGGAGTAATTTATTGTCTTATATTGTTCTGATTTTTTTCTTTAAGTACATAATACAGGATGAGGGATGGGTTAAGTGGATGATGGACATTAAGGAGGGCGCATGTTGTGGTGAGCACTGGATGTAATACATTAGTGATGAATCACTAAATTCTACTCCTGAAACCAGTACAACACTATGTGTTAACTAATTTGAATTTAAATAAAATCATGGAAGAAAAAAAGTACATAGTACAAGACATGCTCCAGTTCTCAATTGAGATCATAAAATCGGGGAAGTAGAGGACTTGAGAAAAAGAGGTAAAAAATATTGTACCTAATTCTTATCAAATCCTGCATATGTATGCCAGAGAACAGTAGTTAATGTTCCCTTAAAATTAATCTTTTTATATATCTCAATTACTTTCTTTTTAATAAACCTAGTCAGGGAAGCTTTTCATTTATTATTCCAAATTCAAGAAAATCCATGTTTTGTTTTTTTTTTTAATTATAATTTCTGGAGAGTTAGTCCTAACAAGGCTAATGCATTAATAATCAGCAGTTATTTCTCATAATATTTTGAAAAACATAGTTTATCACCCAAAAGGGACATATACACTCTTCTACCATAAGACTTTTAACAAATGTATCATTTCAAATTGAATAGTCTTTAGATAATAATTCTTGAAACCAATCTATTTCCCTGTTTAGTAAACAGAGACCAAAATTTAATTTCACAGTGAAGAATGGTATAATAAACATGACTTTAATTCAAATTTTAAAGTAAGTGATATGCCTATATCCTCTCATTTTTATTATAGTCCGGAGGCACTTGAGTGGCTCAGGTGGTTAAGCATCCAACTCTTGATTTCGGCTCAGATCATGATCTCACGATTTGTGAGTTTGAGCCTCATGTTGGGCTTCACAATGACAGTGCAGAACCTGCTTGGGATTCTTTCTCTTTTGCTCTTTCGCTGCCCCTCCCCTGTTCTCTTTCTCTCAAAAATGAATAAACGTAAAACAAAAACAAAGCAAAACAAACAAACATTAAACAGACATAAAAGTAGTAGTCCTGTAGTCCATTTCTGCAACTCAAAAAATATTGAGGGGTAACTGGGTGGCTCAGTCGGATAAGCATCTGACTTCACCTCAGGTCATGACCTTACTGTTCATGAGTTCAAGCCCCACCTTGAACCCTATGCTGACAGCTTAGAACCTGTTTCAGATTCTGTGTCTCCCTCTCTGTCTGCCCCTCCCCTGCTCACACTGTTTCTCTCTTTCTCTCAAAATAAACAAACATAAAAAATATTTTTAAAAAGTATTGGCTCAAATTCTTCACTCAAAATTTCAATTTAAGGCCTATGATTTAAACTAACATTTTACATACATCTAAAACAATGTGTGTGATACCTGTAATGTTTTTCCAAATAGAAATTATCTCAGTATTTTTCTGAGGTAGGTTTTTTTTTTTTTAACGTTTATTTATTTTTGAGAGACATAGAGACAGAGTGTGAGCAGGGGAAGGGCAGAGAGAGAGGGTGACACAGAATCCGAAGCAGGCTCCAGGCTCTGAGCCGTCAGCACAGAGCCCGACGCGGGGCTCGAACTCACAGACCGCGAGATCATGACCTGAGCTGAAGTCGGCCGCCTAACCGACTGAGCCACCCAGGCGCCCCCTGAGGTAGGTTTTAAATGGAACATTGTACAGATGATTACTCTGAGACTCTTAAGTTGCATAAACCTGGTCAAATCCTGGATCCCAGTGATCATGAATTTACACCGTATGCCTTTCCTACCACATCAAGTCTCTTCATATTTCTGAGCAGAAGCTGTTGTGAGCTGTCGGTCCCTATGTCCTGTGTCTGCACTGCTTCCCCCGTGGCACCCTTTCTCATCCACTACATAAAAGGCAAATATTTGCTTTCTATTTAGAACATGTTACTCCTTTCATCCTAATATATTTCCTCATCTCCAATTCACTAGTTGTCTGACTTGGGTCCTGTAGCCATCCATCAAAACATGCTTTGTATTAGATTTTTTAAAATATTAATAGTCAATAAAACTTTTTAATTATTTATATTTAACAAAAAAATCTGCAAGGTGAATTTATAATATGCTACTGGCACTTGAATGAAAATCTTGCTATTTGTCAAGGTGACTTCGTTATTCTCTTTCTAGGAGATGCACGATGGCTTTATATTACCATTTTGTAATTTGAATTTGTAATATTCAAAACCCGTTAGGTTTTTTTTTTAATTTTAATTTTAATTTTTGTGAGAGAGAGAGAGACATAGCATGAGTGGGAGAGCGGCAGAGAGAGAGGGAGACACAGAATCTGAAACAGGCTCCAGGCTCTGAGCTGTCAGCACAGAGCACCATGCAGGGTTCAAACGAATGTGAGATCATGACCTGAGCCAAAGTTGGATGCTAAACTGATTGAGCTGCCCAGGTGCCCCGAGGTTTTTTTTGCTTGTTTTTTGTTTTGTTTTGTTTTGTTTTCAGTGTATTTATTTTGAGAAAGCGCAAGACAGGGGCAGAGAGAGAGAGAGGGAGAAAAAGAATCCCAAACAGGCTCCATACTGTCAGCGCAGAGCCCATGCTGGGCTCATTTCTGCAAATCATGAGATTACCACCTGAGCCAAAATCAAAGTCAGACGCTTAAGTGACTGAGCCAACCAGGCATCCCTCTATTAGGTTTATAATATTTAATCTAAATTAATTTGAATGAGTTGTCCAGCATTAAGATTATTTAAATCTTACAGGAATGTAAAATGTAGAAATAAACACATTGATAAGATGTCTCACAATAATCTATTTCAATTAATATGGTCACATTGAAGTTGTCTTGATTATTGAGCAAAATGGTCCTTCTTGAAATGCCCCAAATTTATTAATTGTGCACGATTGTGATACTACAGTTAATTTTTATTGATTAATATAAGAAGGATAATACATTTTTTTGGTTGCCTTCTCCCTCATTATATTACTATATGCTATTGCCAATATATTTTCCAAAGGTAAAACTATAACTCACATATAAATATAAGATAAACATGAATATGTTCATGAAAAATGAGCAAGCCAATAAGATGCCATCTTACCTTCCCACAGGCCAATTACGCTCCATAGGCCAAACCCAACCACTTACTAATTGTTTAAATAAAGTTTTATTGGAACACAGCAACATTCTCTGATTATGTATTGTTTACAGCCACTTTACACTACAATGATAAAGTAGTTGAGACAGAGACATAGCCTGCAAAACAGAAAATATTTATTTTCTGAACCTATACAAGAAAAGCTTGCTGACCCTGATATAGTACTTCAGAAAGTCATTTAAGAGAGAAAAGAGCAAAAGAATATGATGATGCATGACAGATAAAACTGTTTTGCATCCTATTAGACAATAAAAGCATAACCTTTGTGGTTATCTTGTCTATTAGGTTGCAGTCTGCAATTTAACATTTAACTTCATACCACTGGGCTAAGAGTAAAATGCGACATGGAACACTCCTACCTACTCCTAGACCATGAAATCGTCCTTTGGTGTGTTTGTTAAGCGTCTCCTCATTATGTCATTGAAAGGATATATGACACTCTCTTTTGATTTCCATGTTTGGGATAATTTTTATTAATACAAATAAAAAAAAAGAAAGAAAAAGAAAAGTCAATAAATATTCAAACCTCTGGTTTTCATTCTGTTATCTAATCATCCCTGTCCTGATATCATTAGATTTGGTTCTGAGGGAGTTCTAAGGCACATAAAGAATGTATAAAATGTCATGCCTTTAAAATGTCCATAAAAATTATCCCTATTTATGGTTTTATTTCTCTACCCTTTAGGCTATGACATTATTTTTATATCACTATCATTTATATATTCTAGATAATAGTAGATAGTTATTTGGTACACATGGGGCTCTCTTATTAGACTATAATATAGTTTGTATCAAAGCTGAATCCATTGCTGTTACTAATAACTGTTTATTAAATTTGGTAGTTCTTTAATACAAACTTAATTTTATAAGATATTTTTAATTTTTCATAAATTATCACACATCAGGTGAAACAGCATGAGGTTTTGTAATCAAGTAATATAGAGTTCTCTAGCCTATAACCTAGAATATTTTTAAAGTCAGGATTACATTTATTTGGAAACTTTCAATACACTTCCAAGATATTGTTCTCTTATGTCAATTGTAAGAGAATTTCATTGTTTTCTTGCTGCCCACTGAGCTGTAGACATTCTAAAAGTATCTTTTTATTTTATCTTCTAAAGCAATAGAAATAATATGTGACCACCTTTGTATTGCTGAAACAAATCCTACATTGTCAATCTGCTATTTTCAACTTGTTATTTGGCTTTTCCTATGACATATATTCATAGATTAAATCATCTATTGTTGCAAATAATATTATTCTGCTGAAATAGCTGGTCATTATTTCTACTAGCCATGCTAACTTCAGTAACACATTTAGGAGAGAAGACATTTGTTTTTATCAAAAACTTTTTTTCATATATCTTCATGATGTACTCAAATTGTGAACCATCAAAATATGACCCCAAATATCATAAAATAAACAGACTGTAAATATTATATGTAGAACTTTAAGAATCTGTAACATAACATTAAACCTCAAATCGTAGTGTGCATCATAATTATATGGAACAGTTGTCATCATGCAGGTACAGGAATCTTCCTTAGAGGTTTTAAGATAGAAGTCAGCAGCATGTCCAGGAATCTGAATTGTGCTAAGTACTTGAGAAGAATATGCTGGAAGCTGTCTGATGTAAAACTGATAAAAAATGCTCTATGTATGCATTTATACTGCTATTTTCTTTAAAAAAATAGAATAGTATATAAACTACATTTGTTTCCTTTTATTTAGGAGTGGTAAATATTTCTGGTTTTAGTCTATTTAAAACACCAGATCTCATACACACGTAGAACTAATAAATCTTTAAGATGAATCTTCATAGGAATTTTATGTATTTGGAGAAGGGTATTTTAATTTTTGAGTAATGTCAAACACAAAGTTGCATTAGTTTCGGGTATACAACATAGTGATTCAACTTCTCTATACCTTAGGCTATACTCACCAAAGCGTTAGCTATTTTCTGGCACCATACAACACTATGACAATATCATTGACTGCATTACCTATGGTATGCCTTTTATTCCCATGACTTATTGATTCTATAGTAATTTAAATAATTGATCCAATATAATTTCTCTAAGAGGGAACCCATAAAGTGGAGTCACTTGTTCAGCTCTCTGGGTCAAAGAGAGAGGATCAGGAGATCTCGTCTATCTTTCACTTGTGGCCCTGCTGAGTGTCAGTGGAGGATGAATATAAATACTGGATGCCGGAGTCCAGCTCCAGTGGTCCAGGAACCTTCCAAAGGATGAAAGGTGTAGGTACGATTAACGACTCAGGAGAACTGCATGGTTTCTGGAACCAGGCAGGAACACGTGCATCTATCTCTGCCCTACTGATCCCAGTATTTTATTTAAAGGTAGGAAGTGACATTACAGCAATGAGTGACATCCCATCAGTAAGCATAATTTGAACAACAGTGTGTGTTTATCAGCAAAGCAGTGATTTCCTCAATCTTGCGAGTTGTTTTCAAGTTAATTAGCATATAATTTTAAGGCAGGAAAAGAGAACAGTGTGTTACCTTGAGGCTTTATGTTAATTATCTATAAACAGGCCAAGAGTCATTCTGCCTATGCTTCCAACAACAATGGGGGAGGTGCAACCCATCTGGCAAGGACAGAATTCCCAATGCTTGTCCTTTGCTTGTGAATGAGTGAATTTACATGATAGGGGGTCTAACATTTACACAAGTCACACCAATATCCAGCCAGCTCATAACTGCTATCAATCTGTGCAACCCATGCCCAAGGTGCAACTTTCAGATTACTTCTGGCCAGGCCACTCTCATTCAGATGTAATCCATCAAAGCATCGTGCTCCAGGTCTTTCCTTTTTATCTAAATGCCATAAAACAAAAGAGCATTATAGTCCTTAAGGCCAACGAGAGCAGTTCAAGAAATCCAAGCCTGAAAAATTATTTAGAAGCAGGTAAGACTGGGCGCCATTTGACTGGCAGGAGCTTTGATGTGACTGCCTTTCCACACAGGGAGGTGTCTCAACCTGTGAGCCCAAGATGGCTCCCAACAATTAGATACTTTCTGAGGTGTAATATTAGGTCAAACTGGGTAGAAAGATTGGATGTGTTTGCCAAGTAAGGACATATGTGAAATAACAATTGGAATCAAAATCAAGGCAAAAAGGCACTAAAAACAGGTTCCAAGGCCCCACTGCCACTGACTCCTAATGAATCTGTCCAAACTGAGGGCCCAGCAACTAAAAAACAATCTTAGTTGATGGTGACATAATCTGTTAGCCTTCCTTAAGAAAACGATGCCCTTCTAATCGTTCAAGGACCATGTCTTTCTCTATCACATTTCCCTGAATTCCTACAGAACAAGCATGCAAAATAAGTTATTAATTTTCAAAACTTCTCTTTAAATATTAATAGTAATGGAGAGCAAAAGAAAGGGAGAGGGATTGAGAGAGAGAGAGAGACTAAGATAGAGAGATACATGTATGGACAAGATTAAGTCTGTGGAGAAAAAATCAATATCATAACTTCAAGACGCATTCGCCTACATCCCACTACCACCACCAATAAAAAAAGAACAAGTGTTGACATGAAAAATGAAATTGCTGAGTTCCAATATCACACACTAGGAAGCAAAGAATCAAGACCTAAATGACCCTAAATTAACTGGCATTACTTATAAAAAGTGTGTGCTATACCTGTCAGAAACAGCTAAAATAAAACTCAGAATGTTTCATGGAAATACTATAGTATACATATTTCCTGTGTAATTTAACCAGAAGTTATTTTTTTACTTATTTGTTTTTGATTTGATAATAACTATGTAGGGGAAATATAGAAGGAAAAGCTGTATATGAAAGCAGTTATATTTTAGACAGGCTGAGATTTAACCAATAAGCGCAGTATTAAAATTATTATAATTTTGACCAGACTGAATTACCATGTATCTAGAGAAATGAATCTCCCAGGCCATGCTAGATTCTCATCTTTTCAGGTTCATCAGCACCTTGACCTTCTTTTAAGAGCATTGTGTGTTCACTTTAAACAATTTTAATAGATGTGTTCTCTGACAAACTGGTAGTGAAATGTTTATAGAACACATAAATATTTCATTCACAACAGTAGCTCCAGTTCCAACAGAGTTCTGGTACATAGTATATCCTCAGCAAACAGTTGCTAAATGAATGATGAATACATGAATGAATGATGTTTGGGATCAGAATTTTCAGTTTGTAAAAGGGAAGCCATAGAGCCTGCATGTGAGCTAGATTGATTTCAATGAAAGTGACTTTTAGAATAATCCTAGAGATGTTTGTCTATGTTGGCTTCAGACTAGGCTGTAAAGGAAACCTTTAACGAGGCTCAGAAACTTAATTTAAATTTAGAAATGACTTGTAGCCATTGGAATTTTTTAGAGGGTTTTGATGTGTCTATAAATATACATGGGAAATAATTCTGGCAGCATTATTAACTGAGGACAAGAGGAAGGAGGCAAAGAGACCCTCTGCCTGTTCATGTCAGTCTTCTGGGAATAAGTTCATTTCCTCAGGCATGAGACAGAACAAAAGCCTATTCCTTTAAAGAGACCTCGAAATTTAGGTAATTTGGCAAAAATTAAGGGAAACTGGCTCAACCCTTTGTGGAAAGTAAAACAAATCTATCAAAGAGCTCTTGAATGGCCAAAGAGATCTGTGTAACGAAAGGGAAAAGCCTTTTTCACCATTCAGGAATGAAGCAGTAACCACTAGTTGCAGGCATAGTCATGGTTTAAGAATAACAGGCTCAGGGGTGCCTGGGTGGCTCAGTCAGTTAAGTGTCCGACGTCAGCTCAGGTCATGATCTCATGGTCTGTGAGTTCGAGCCCCGCATCGGGCTCTGTGCTGTCGGTTCAGAGCCTGGAGCCTGCTTCAGATTCTGTGTCTCTCTCTCTGACCCTCCCCTACTCATGCTTTGTCTCTCCTGCTCTCAAAAAAAAAAAAAAAAAAAAAAAACAAAAACAAAAAACAGGCTCAGTTATTTATTAAGTCACTCGTTTTCAGATTCATTTATTTGGAAAAACAAAAACAAAAACCAGTGAGCTCAGGGTGGGGAAGAAACAGAATTAGATAAACAATGACAACAACAAAACTGAGTTGTGTACCAATTTGCGGCATTAAAATTTTGTTGAGAAAATTGTATATATTAAAAAAAAATCACAATTCAAGGTAAAGTCACATATACCACAAGAAAATTACAGGGTGTTTGGGTAGCATTAAACGTCCGATTCTTGATTTCAGCTCAGGTCACAATCTCACCGTTCCTGAGATAAAGACCCACGTGGGGCTCTGTGCTGGCCATGTGGATGGAGCCTGCTTGGGATTCTCCCTCTCCCTCTCTTTCTGCCCCTCTCCAACATGCATGTGTTCTGTCTCTCTCAAAATAGATAAATAAACTTAAAAAAGGAAAATTATACATGGCTCTAAGGAGATCAGACAAAACAGAATTATTGGTGCATGTCAATTCATGTGTTCCTGAGTGAGCCACTCAGATGTATCCTTTCTGTTTCCTTTTCTGTTGTTCCAGGAACTGTGGCAATATCATTCCAGCACCAATTTATAGATTCATAAAGTGTTACCTGTTACAGCAGGAATGAAACTTAGAAGCTACTTGCTTCAGCTTTTGGTTATAGATTTCTCTAACATTAACTTAGCACAAAAGAAAATATCTACTGAAAAATGCCTTAGTCACTCAGCACCTCTCATGCAGTGGGGGTCTGATCATTAAGAGACACATACCTTCTACTACACACCTTTATGGGAAAGAGAATTTAAGCTAGGCAGGGTAACTGGTCTTGGGCAATGAAAATTCGGGAGACTAAAATGATTTTGTATTAGCAATCTTATTTTTCCTTCCAACATTTAAAAGAAAGAGCAACAGGCATTCTCTACCTCTAAATATGGAGGTCTCTGTGTAGGATATATTTCTAAATTGAAATTACTCTGCCATAAACAAGACTGTTCTGGGACTTTTCCTTAAATCAGCCCAAGTTCTGTGGTAGCAAATGCTAACTGGCTTGAAATAGTCTGTGCAAGTGAATCTATACTGTGCAGTTTTTACTTTTGACTGCTAATGGGTGAAGATATTTTGCTATTTTGAATTACTGTCTAAGATCAGTTTATTTCCTCTTAATTGAATTAAATTCTGAGAAATATGACATCTTTTCTTTCATATCATAATGGATATTTTGGAATTAAGAATGGGTGATTATTTTAAGCATTACTGCTTCATTTCATCACCGGGAAGTGAATCATCTTATTAGGTACAGAATAACTTTATGTTCTTGGTCACAGTCATATTTTCAGGGAATCACTCTGTTTGCTCTTGTGTACATAAACAGAACACTTGAATTCCTGTTTCTGTAATATGTACCTCCTAAAATATCAGAGCAAAATCTGAGAAAGATGAGAACAAGTAAGTTCTTGAAATTACTTACTAGGATTCATAATCAGCCTTCTTTTGGGCATACACCAGGGAAAGTAACAATTCTTTGTTTGCTTTTTGTTCAACTCAGTACCCTCTAGGAGTATCAGGAATTAGCAGCTTAATATGTGCCCTTTGCTTCTTCAAGTACTCTGTTCTATGAGTGGCTTCCGCAACAATGTAACAGAGAGCGGTGCATCTGTGAATACCATAGTGCATGGAGCAGGCTTCGCAGTTTGCATCCTTCTCCTTTGCATCCCCACAAATACAACTGCAATTGAACTATTTTCAGCTTCTGCCTAAACTCCTCCGCAATATTCTTCAAACTTTTTTTTTTCCTATGTACTTTCTACCTTTTATCTTTGTACATCTCCTGGAGACCATGAATTCCTTGAGATTAGGATTTGTGGTTTATTTATGTTTATACCCCCAAGTGTCTATCATAGTGGCTGACATACAGCTCAAGAATAATTTGTGCTGGTGAAAAAAATACATGAATCCATATGGCATGTTGCAGACAGATTAATCTATCAGTGCTTCCAAACAAGTTTATCACTTATTCCTAATCAGCTTCTTTTCTCTGCCTCTCCATGCCTTTTCCTACTCCTCAAATATACAAACCCTTCTCCCCGCTCACCCTTAGTGGTTAGGATGCTACCTACTTCAAACATGAAATGGCATAAATAAAAATAAAACTTCTTTCACTTTCCCCTACCCTTGTATCTACAGAGATGTATTTGTTTCAACACAATTAAAACAATGCCTTTCTTTCTGTTTGAGTTTATTCCTTCCCTATCTGTTTTTTTTTTTTTTTTTTAAATAATTGAGATAAAGTTACCATGTAATGGTGTGGAAGTTTGAGGTATCTTGGTCAGTAAGCATCTTTGTGTTATACTCCAAGCTTTTGTGGTATTTGCCAGGAAGTAATATACCTCAAAACCACAGATTTAAGTAAATCCTGCTAAAAGCATACCATGGAGAGGGACTCTCCAGAAATGAATACCAATAGGTTTTTAAATTTTGTGTTTCCCAGCAGGTTCATCATTGACTTACTTTAAAAAGATTTCACTTTACTTGCCTTTCCCTTGGTCATCTCCCTATAAAGGAGATAATAAATTGCAGGCCTGCTGATAACCCTTCATCTACAACATTATAAGCTATGTCTATAAAAATAAGAGTACAATTATTGGCTATACAAATGCACACTCGGAAGTGAGGCTGATCCTAGCAATAGACCTGAGAGTGAAGTGTACTGTGATGGTTTCCTCAGTGCTGATTCAAGCCCGGGTAAATGTAAATATACACAGCAATATTTTTTTTTCTAGAAAACTTTAACCAGTATTTGTTTACTCAAGACAAGAATCTTCCCAGCAATCTGGAGAACAGTTCAGTACAAATTGGACCTAATACCTCTAATAAGCTATTGAATAAAGACCAAGGAATTTCAAAGAGCCCTAAACCAAACACTAGAAGCACTGATCATTTGTGCATGTCTAGTGTCCAATTTAAAATGAGGGATTGTTTTGGATCATGTAGATATAGACTCAACCATGAAAATAGCAGTTTTGCTCAATTGCCCTGAGAAAATGAAGAAATCCCTTGAAAAAATAAAAGATTAAGCCAGAGTGCTAGGAGCAAATTGTTAATAATTGTTATGGGACTTGATTGGCCCATAAAAGCTTCATTCTATCATATTAACCACTTCCTTCTGAGGAAGGTACGAGTCCCGCAAAATTGTTTCCGTTCACTTACTAGAGCTGGTAGGGAACTAGTGCGGGAAGGCAGACATCCTTGGGAAGAAAACAAAGGTTGTTTTATGTATATTCTCTAGAAAGAAGCAGCAGCAATAGAAGAAGAGGGATAGGGGAACAAGAAGAGAGGAATTTAGCAATACACTGTCCCTTGAATGGTAGGGGAGAGATAATAACTAGTAAAAAACCTAGACATTGGAGAATTTTTATGGTTACATTTTAGAGTAACATTATCTAAAATAGGAGTCAAGATTATGAAGGTATAACCTATTACAGTATGGAATAAAAATTAAAGGCATTTCAGAACATAGAGTGTCACTGGATTTGGCTTGCTGGGGTCTTAGTAGTAAGTACAGGACGCTGACGTGGTGTAAGACACTCAGTGTCCCCGCACACTGCCTGCTGTATCACTTACCTGCTGGGTAATGCTGAGCTAATTCCCTAACTGCTCTTCTCCTCAGTTTCCTCAACTCCGTAGAGGGGCAGTAATAATTCTTATGGCCTAGAGTTGTTATTGAATGAAATATTTATAAAAATTTCTGACATAAATCTCAAGATAAATGGTACTTAATATCATTGCTACTCCATTTCATTAATTATAAGATGCATTTCAATATCTTAAATAGTAAAGTGAAAAAACTGCTTTTTGATGAATATGAAAAGAATCAAAAAACAAATTAGAAATAAAAATGTGTCTAGATTAAGCAAACTGGCCTAAAACATTATGAAACTTATTGGTATTTGTAAGTAGGAAATATATACTTCTGTAATTGCACAATTACATATTTTAATGTGCTTCATTTTATTTTTAATATATTTTTCCAAGTTGTTGGATCACATTTTACAAAATACTTATAGTCTAAAACAACTTTGGGGTAGAAAGTATTTATGCTACTAAGATGAAAAAATAAATGGTTTATATTTGTTTGAAATGTACAGAAATATGCATGTTAAGTGTAATGGAAACAAAATGAAAACAGTTCTCATTATAGACCTTAACTACTTATATCACTTATTAAAGGTAGAGCTAGAAAAGATTAAAGGGGACATAATTAGCATCATCTATTTGTTAGAATCTATAACTGCTTGTAAAATATTCCAAATTACAAACACCTTTTTTAGAAAATGAATGAGATAGAGTGTTGTGTAGAGATGATGACGGTGCTATTATACATGTAAGTAACTTGTCTCACTTTGTCATTTTAGGATACTATTTCAGTTATAATGAGTCTAAAATCCCTGAGCCTAGATCAGTACAAGGTTCCAGACACTCTTACTCCTTCCATTTTTCTTTCCTAACAGAAGAAGCCTATACAGTCTCTTGCCCAAAAACCAAATTATCTGAAAAATCAGTCAAAATTAGGTCACACAGCAGTTTGATGAAAGACTCTTTGTTGTGTCACTGGAATCACTGCAGTGACTGTGTCATGGTGGACTATGTAAACCAGGAAGTCTTGTGATCCAATGTTTACTACAAACAATGTTTCTGTACTTCTCCTTTAAATATTTATTTATTAATTTATTCCTTGTTTATTTTTGAGAAAGACAGAGAGAGTGTGAGCAGGGGAGGGTCAGAGGAAGAGGGAGACTCTCAATCAGGCTCTGTGCTATCAGTGCAGAGTCTGACATGGGGCTCGAACTCATGGAAGTGAGAGATCATGACCTGAGCGGAAATAAAGAGTCAAATGCTTAACCAAATGAGTCACCTAGGTGCCCCTATGTTTCTGTCCTTTTTTTTTTTAACAGAGGAAAGATGCTATTTTCCTCAGAGTTATATACACTTAGCCATTTCAGAGCAAAACAGTATCATAGGGCTCCATGTGTGTAAAGTTTTACTGACTATCTCTCAAGGTCTTCGAGTCACTCATGGTGCCAAGCTATGTCACAAGTTAGGAGGTATTTGAACATCAACTGCATGCGTGACCTTCAACCAGCTAGTCCTTACAAAACCTCAAAGCCTAGCGGTAACTGAATTAATGTTCTTTTATATTCTTGTATTTATAAGAATATACATTTACATTATTTTAATTATGCTTAATCTTTTGCTTTCTTGTTTCACTGATCTCAGTGAGGCTAACTCAGGTCATTACAATTCTCCTAGTGTGCGGTGTTCCTATCCTCTCCAAGGCTCCAATCATACATCTGAATATTCATTATAAACTTATTTTCAGAATGTTCCATGTTTAGAGAAACAGAAGATTATAAGCAAAGAATACCACGGTAGATGTGATTGGTGTCCTCGGACAAAACTGCTTTGCAGTACCACTGCCACCCAAGAATTCTCTCTGCTTTGGGAACTGTTTTTGGGAACTGAACTAGCCTATGTTATAAACTAAATTCTGGGATCCAAAGTTTTAAAAGAAACCTCAACAAACACTCTATCCCCTTATGTAGTTTCCTTTTACGTGTACCCTCAATCCATAAACCGTACAGAGTGCTCAGGTATAGGACCACCTTATGAACAGACCCTCGTTGTATCATCATGTATTCAAAATTATTTGCTTACATAATCTGAAGACTAATGATACAAGCTAATACATATTTTGTCCTGTTATGAAAAATGATACTTATGGCTAATGTCCAAGAAGACAGAAAAAAGAATCTTAAGTTAAACCAAGAGATGTTATTTCATATAGTCTCTAAATGTGGGTGTGTACCAAAAAGAAGATTAAGGGACTCTTCAAAGGACCGTTTTTTGAAAAGTCTGTTATGGCTGAAATGCATTTTCTGACATGAACCAAATAACACATAGTTGGTGTTACTCTAATTATTCTGTTTATATTCAGCTTCACCTATGTCCTTTCCTAAAAGAATGATATTTAGTGGTCTCTGTAATGATGCTTGTCTTGTCACACTGTTTTTACTTGTGTTTGGTCGGAATTACAAAATTCATAGCGCAGGCTAAACTTATTTTCATTAATAAATTACATGACTACCTTTGAGGATTTTGAAGAAAGTGCGAGGTGAAAAGAGTATTCCCTCTTACTGTTTCTGTGCACACGGAGCTGACAAACACATTCCTTCATTAGTATGCTTTTAACCTGCTCTTTTTATTCTTTCTCCCACACTCACGCGTATTGCCAATACATTATGAGTTGCATCCTCGAACCTCATGGATATCAAATTTTCTGTCTGGGGGCACCTGGGTGGCTCAGTCTTTGAGCATCAGACTCTGGATTTCAGCTTAGGTTATGATCCTATGTCATGGGATTGAGCCCCAAGTTAGCTCTGCCCTGAGCATGGAACTTGCTTAAGATTCTTCTCTCCCTCTGCCCCTCCCTCTCTCCCACTCATGTTCTATCTCAGCAAAAAAGGGATTTCAGCTTAGGTCATGATCTCACAGTTAGTCAGACAGAGCCTCTTGTCAGGCACTGTGCTAAGCTCATGGAACCTGCTTGGGATTCTCTCCCTCCCTACCTGTCTCTCTTTCTCTCTCAAAATAAACTTTAAAAAAAACTTAAAAAAAATTCTGTCTGTTTTCCAGCAATCTTGTTTTGTGGTTGTTGTTATTTATTTGTTTGTTTTTGTTATATGCCTGCATCTCTACTTTTTTTTTTTTTTTGTGGGGGGGGATTAGTAGTGACTGGCCGTGCTGGCATTATTTCACTGATAAATATTTTCCCCTTATTCCACTGAATTCTTCCACTTTTCCCCCTTCTTTCATCCCTCACTGCTTTCCTGTTTTTTTTTTTTTTCTCCACAAAGGGCTAATTAACTCTTGTGCATACCAAATCACAATATTTATTTTTATCTATGAAGGATTTTCATTATTATTATACCTTATCATATGTGATATTTGGGCTTCCAGCTTATTGGTTCTTTTTAATTGTTTAATTATTTGTTTGCTCAAAAATTTCATTTTTAATTAAAAAGATCTTTGTGTTTATGGTTTGATTTTTTTTTTTTTATTTTGAAGCTGGGGCCATAATAGAAATCTAAGTTTCCCAAAAGACTAGTCTCTGAATTAGAGCTACTTCACAAAAGAGCCTCAAGTACGACAAAAAATAAATGCATTTTCAGCAGGATATAATCCATATTCATTTTCTGACTTGAGTATTCTTTTTCTTCTGATTAAATTGAAACAGGTGGTAACTTTAATCACTACTCATTATCTTATATTCATCGCTTACTATTTTACTGAAATTCTGGTAAAATGTCATGATTAGTACTATTTCAGGTTTTTTTGTTCACACTTCAATGCATGATATCCATTATTGCCCAAGGAAATATTTAATCTAGGAACAGTATTACTCAATGAATTGATAAATGAGTCACAATTTTGTTCATCATAATTCATTTGTGGATACTTCTAGTAGGAAAATAGATATATGCAGAGCAAAAGAATTACTTTGATATTGGAATGTACAATCTAAACATGAAAAATTACTCTACAAATTATTCATTTTTTATGTAGCATTTGAGTAGTTGTTTAAAGCATTAGGGTACATCACTTAAATAAAATTAAGAATCCAAAGTAAACTCCCTATATGTCTTTCCAAATATAATTTCAGAAAAATGAAGATTACTAGTTTTACATAAAACATTAATTTTCCAAATAATAAGAAATTAATAATTAACAGTAAAAGTATCATTCAAATAAACCTAAGTCAATAAGTGAGCAGAAGAGCCTTAACGGTGATAATTATTTGTGAGGTGAGAGTAAAATAGTGGGGATCTTTATCATGGGATAATCAAGCAGCTTCCCTCAATATAAAAAATACAGTTCTCTTCTCTTCTCTGCTTGTGTTTGGAAAGAGGCTAAGATAATATGACTTGATAACGTAGACAAGGAAGTATAAGGAGACACCTAAGGAGGAAGAGATGAAATGACCTCTCAAGTTTTGAATAATCCGCTGATTCCGAATTTAGGCCCCATTCCCAGAAGATGGTTGAGGGGAAACAAGTCAATAGGAAAATAGGCAAACACACATTTGATAGCAAACTCTTGATTATTAAATGCATTTTGTCCACTCAAAATATTAGAAAGTCTCATTTAATAAAAAGAGGACT
Organism: Paguma larvata; assembly: GCA_030068075.1. Classification (NCBI taxonomy): domain Eukaryota; kingdom Metazoa; phylum Chordata; class Mammalia; order Carnivora; family Viverridae; genus Paguma; species Paguma larvata. The sequence continues at coordinate 59,842,429 of CM057829.1, read as the reverse complement.
TTAAAGAAATATAATTTCACCTTTTGCCAAGAAAGGAGTTTCATTGATTAGTCTGAGGACAAGGATTTTTTTGTTTAGTATAATTTTTGTAAAACTTTATAAAGAAGTGAAACAGATTAAAAACATATCTGATTCATTAAGTAAGAACTATGTCTACTGAGTCAGAGATACAAGAAAGAAAAGGCTTTTTCAGAAAAGCAACTTATGTGTTTGCTAATTAAAAACATCAGGGAAAAGGGATGCAATTTCCTTAAGCAAGTGACACTTGTAATGAATGGCAGACTCGATTATTTAATCTAGGAACTAGAAATGGAAGGCAGGCAGAAAACAAATGAAGCGACAAATGCATAATTTTACAGCAGTGTGAGATATCTATGGACAAGTTACAGCAGGACATGTTATATAAGAGATATATTTTCATATTGCCAGTGTAATGACAAGGTGAGTGGTTAAATTATACATATACGAATAATAATCTCAAAATACCAAACTCAAAATATCAAAGAATATCTTGTTGTAATATTCATGGAAGTTCAGCAACTGGCTAGCCATAGGAGTATTAGGAAGATAGATGGTAAACACGCCGACATACCCTAAAGAACAGATATTTGTAGCATTCATGAGGCTCCGACACAATATTTGTGCTGTTAAGGATTACAGATATGGTAATTTATGGAAGGTTGAGGTTCCCTTGCAACATTACTCTATATATTTTAACATTTAATTTATATTGATAGCCAAATGTCACAACGTAAAGAAAGCCCATGTGGAGAGGATAGCAGACAATGTAGTTGCTCTAAGCTACAGTAGCACTATGTGTTATGCAATCTCTAATAGAGGAAGAAACAGTCAAATTCTCTGCTTCTCAGGGAAAACTAAATGCCAGATAACATTTATCTTGCAAAATCTCTCATTGACGTGTGCAACAGAATTTAAGTTGCTCATTAGTCCTTCATTAGAGTAATCCAGTTCTCTTGCTAGGGGGTACACAACAGGCTGCGGAAGTTTAAAAGACATTATTTTTCTAGCGCTAATAGACAAACACTTAATACATAATGCACTTAACATTCTATGATTTACACAAATTACCCCCTAGTTTTGTTCCCAGCAGACATATCTTGGCATCTCATGGAAACGAAGATTGGAACATCTGTTCTATTATTGAACAAATCTCTTCCTAGAAGTTGTTCTGTAGCAATACCATATGGAGGAAATGTTTTCGCATTTCTTTCATTCATTAGACATTGCAAGAAAAGATTTGTACAATTACTCAGAAAGAAACAGGATGGAATTAAACCACTAGTAATGAATTTATTATTAAAATATATACTTATTTTCTTAGTGATAATTTACACATCTATTGTTTATGAAAGAACACTTATTATTTCATATTCAGAAAATATTGGGGCACCTGGGTAGCTCAGTCAGTTATGTGTCCAACTTCAGCTCAGGTCATGATCTAATGGTCTGTGGGTTTGAGTCCCATGTTGGGCTCTGTGCTGACAGCTCAGAGTCTGGAGCCTGCTTTGGATTCTGTGTCTCCCTCTCTCTCTGTCCCTTCCCTGCTTTCTCTCTCTCTCAAAAATGAATAAACATAAAAAAAATTTAAAAAAAAGGAAAGGATTGCAAAGTATAAATTTGAAAATCTATGATGATAATATTATTATTAAAATTATATATCATATAACCATATTATATTATATAATCATATTATATCAACAGTATATAATAACATTATTGTTATTATTATTATTATTATTATATTATTGGCACTGATATTGCATCTACTATGGTCAAGGAACTGTTCCAACCACTTTAAATATAGTAATCCATTCAACCAATACAGGAGTCAGGTACTACCATTTCCTCAATTGTAAAGTTGTGGAAACTGAGAAACAAAGAAGCTAGGTAAATTACTAAGTGGCAGGAATAGTCAGTGGAGTCCATGTTCTTAACCTTTAAGCATTTATTTCTGAGAGAAAATAATTAAGCAATAAAATAGAACTCATATTTTGATGAAAATGAAATTAATCACTTTGTTATTAATACTATAAATATATGGATTTGTGTTCAAAACTATAGAATTCAAGGATTAAACTCTGAAAACCAATGCTTCACTCCAAATTGCTTTCCTATCATTAGGTCAAATCCAGATTTATTTTAAAATAGATGTATACATATATCATTCCAAATGTTTTCAGATTATGTAAATATTTACTGATGGATTCTACCAGAAAACCTCTTGTGATAACTTAAACAATAACTTCAAAAAGGGGCTAAATATACTATAGAATTTGTGTTTAATTTGGTTTATTTGAAATAATATTATTTCAAATTAATGAATTTCAGAGGAATGAATTTCAGGTCTTAGAAACATCAAAATGAAGTTGTAAATTAGAATTCTGTGAACAATTTTTACTGCCTTCCTTTTGGTCCGTGAATTATGTTTTCCTTTGTTCCATTCTCCACAAGTGAAAAGAGTACTTCAGGGCCCACTTCTGAACCTACTGTTCCATCTATAGATTTTGTTAGCCATTACCTGTATCTGTGTATAGTTACATACAGTAAAGGAAGATGTGGTCTAAATCTGGATTTGACCTAACAATTAGAAGACAACTTGGAGCAAAGTATTGAGTTCTAAAGTTTACTATTGAATGATATAATTTTGAACCCAAATCTAAAGTCTCTTCTGATAGCATTTCCACACTGAGCTTTTTCTAAGAAAGAAAGGATTTCTATAAATAGTGTGAACCCCATGTTCCTTTTATTTTTTTAACATTTAAAATCCTAAAAAAATCATATACATCTAAAGTACATAACACAAGACACAACTTATAAACTATCAGTCTATCCTAAACTAGCCATTTTTACAATCTGCCATAATTTTCTAAAATGTATTTTATAGACTGATACCTAAACAATGCAGAGGTTTGTATTTCAGATTTATTTCCACAAATACTATAATGAAATACAGAATTATTTCAGAGAGGTCTGAACCAAAGTTTAAAAATGATTAACAAAAAAAATGCATTTTGGAAACCAACGTTCCTCATAATTCAGCAAAAGCAACAATTAGTTGAGCATAATAATAATCTTTTTTTAATTTTTTTTTAATGTTTATTATTTTTGAGACAGAGAGAGACAGAGCACGAGTGGGGGAGGGGCAGAGAGAGAGGGAGACACAGAATCCAAAGCAGGCTCCAGGCTCTGAGCTCTCAGCACAGAGCCCCACGCGGGGCTCGAACTCACGGACTGCGAGATCATGACCTGAGCCGAAGTCGGACGCTCAACCGACTGAGCCACCTAGGCGCCCCTAATCTTTTAAAAATGCATAACACTACCCTTACCATAGACCCTTAAAGTCATTGGACCAAAGAATCTGCAAATGTCACAAACTTGCCTGGAGATTCTGATACATATAGTCCATGGACCACATTTTGTTAATATTTCCCTTAATCCGCTTCCTCTCAGTATGTGCAACTCCTACTTCAAATTGTAATGATGCACATATACATTGCAGAAGCCACCGTAGGTTCTATTCATTCCTTGACACTTGAAATTAAGCCCATAATGGATTTCACTACTCCTTCACTCTTGATAGAACTTAATAGAACATTATAGCATATGCTTAGTCTACAGAGAAAGTGGCTAACTGCTTTGGAGTTCTGCAAAAATTGTGTGCCAAACAACAATCAAGTCTATTGCATGATCAAGTTCAGGGATCATAAATCTTCATGACCTTTTATTATGAAAGGTTTGACATCAAAGTTCCTTTTTTTCTTTTCCTGGATTATACTCTGGTGGTGAGTGGTGGTGTTGGACTTTTGCCACTGTAAACCCAAACTAAACACTCTTGAGGCAATGTGATATTCTCTTTTTGACAAATATCTATTTTAAGTACATTAATCTCCTAAATTATATGTGTTTGATATTATTATCATTATTGTTATTATTATCATCACTGTTGTTAGTTTGGTACTAATAGGTCTCAAAAACAAATTGACCTTGATTCTGAAGAGATGAGAATAAATAAAATTCTGAGATCGATTCAGAGTCCATATTGCCATCACGTTTGCCCGTTTGTGAGAAATATAGTACAGGTTTGCTGGAAATGAACTAAAGCAATCTTAAAAAAGAAAAGGTGAGCCTTGGTGGCTGAGTCCTTGAGTCAGTCCTGAAGTCTGACTTCGGCTCAAGTAATGATCTGGCAGCTTGTGAGTTCGAGCCCCATGTCAGGTTCTGTGCTGACAGCTCAGAACCTGGAGCCTGATTCAGATTCTGTGTCTCCCTCTCTCTTTGCCCCTCCCCTGATTGCTCTCTCTGTCTCTCTCTCTCTCTCTCTCTCACTCAAAAATAAAGTTTAAAAAATAACAAAATAAAATTTAAAACATAAAAAGGAAGAAAAACACACTCCATTTTTTTTTTTAATTTTCAGAACTTGCATTTTGTAAGTGGCCTAAAACTTTTCCAGATAAGAGAACTACAATAGAAATGTGGCTATTTTGAGAAAGAATATTTAAAATTCTAAAAAAAAAAAAACCTAAAAGTTTACAGTTGGTAACATTGCAATGTAACAAAAGAAGTTCTTCATCATCCTCATCCTTATCAAAGTTAAGCCTAAAGAGCTCTAAGTTCTAAGAACCCTATTAAGTATGTATGCATGTGCGAAGGAATGTATGTTTGCATCTGTTTATCCATCTATCATCTATTTACCTTTCTAACTTTCTACCTATGTTCGTCTTTTCCAGTTAATGTCATGAAAAGAATGATTCAAGTTGCTCCTGGATGTCATAGAATATTTTCCTATTTTGGAAGGAAGTTGAACTTCCATAAGTCCATTCTAACATCAACATTCTTTGAGTTAATGACCCTTCCTGATTCATGAACATTCATCATTTTGGGTCTGCAAGACCATCGGTTAAGCAGAGTGGATCAGTTAAGCACAATTAAGTATAGTGGAGCTTTTATAACTTTCCAATTTTCTGCTCACCATCCAGGAATAAACATGATCAGAAAAAATAATTTCTCTCTATCTGTCTCCCTGCCACACTCTCTCTTCTGTTTCTTTTCCTTTCGCTCTCTCCCCTTACCTTTTTGCTTTAAAGGCAACCTGTATTAAAAGTCTTTTGTTATATATAAATATATTATTAATTTCACCTAACAAGGTCTTTGAAAAATCATATAAAGAAAGTTAAACTTACACTGAAGATGCCTTCTAGCACCTGCCCACCCTCATCTTCCTTTCAGGATGTTTTAATAGAATTAAGAGCAGAGTTGTTCTCAGCCCTCAGCCTTTTTATCCCATGGCTAGAGACTGTCTTGGAATAAAGTTATCTGTTGCAAAGCATGTAGCCTACAGCCAAGTGTTAACCTGGTTCTCCCCAGCACACAGGTATCTTTCAGTTAGATGAAACACTGAAGTTGAATTATGTCTGTTATGGAACTGCTATAGAAAATGTATATTCCCTGAAGTATGTTTTATTTATGCTGTATCACCATAATCAAACCCTAGATTCACTTTGTTAGAGTCATATGTGAGTTCGCATAGACACTGGGAAAATTCCATATACTCACCCACACTGAAATACATTAGAGTTTTCGGTGAAAGTGACATTAAAAGAAGCACTATATTCGTGAATTATTATAAATATATTTTTTTGCTATCTTACTATTTTGCTGAGAGTGGTGGGGGGGTGAATAAAGTGGTGAGTTCTGGTTTATACTGAAATGCCCCCCTCGACTCAAATGGATTCAGTCCCGAAAACAAGAATAGATATGAACTAAATATCTCCAACAACTATAATGATATCTAGGAAGCTACAAACATTGTAAAATAATGAATCATGCCCTCACAAATATTTGATTTTCAATGGTAAAATAGTGATATTTTTACCATGATTTCAGTGAATATTTCATTATTGAAATAGTCTAACATTCACTTCAGAGTTGAAAAAGATAAACATGAAGCTACAAAAAAGCCACCAGCTCTGCTTTAGGTCAAGCTTTATCTTTTCCCTGGATTACATCCTGTCAACATACCCTCCATACCATCCCCAGATCGACTTTTAGACACTGCCAGCATGGTGATGATACTGCTGGGCTTAAAACTTGTTACCGAGTGTAGAGTTTACAAGGTAAAGTGGAATTTTCAGATAATATACAAGTCCTTGCTCCATATGCCCCTGCTTACTTTTCCAACCTCTTTTCGTGGGTCCTTTCATGTCCCTTTTGTCCTAAGGAAAATCAACTGTTGCCTTTCCATAAACACATTCCCTCTCACACTGTTACTTTGCACTTTATCTTCTCTTACGTCTCCTTCAAGAAAACTTTTTATCTTTTATATTTAGCTTACTGATAACCTCTTCTGAGCTGCAGCCTTTATGGAATTCTCAAGTGGAATGAATTACTCTCTCACTTACACCCCATTCTTTCTTGTACCTGTTTTTGTAGGACTTCACTCTTTTATTACAAGGGGCTGTATGCCTATCTTCTCTTACTAGAAAGGCTCTAAGATCTCTGATGACAGGAAACATGTGATGTTTCTCTTTATGTCCTCAGCACTGAGCCCACTGCAGATAAAATCAATATTCATCAAAGGAAAGAAGAAAGGAAGGAGGGAAAGAGACAGAAAATAACTGTTGAGTCATACTGGGAAAATTCGACGAGGACGATTTCAAGAGGAGAGACAATATATATCAACCATAGGTGGTATATATTGACCCAGACTATGTAAAACATAGACACCATGCAAAACATACATGATTTTTAAAAGACTATAAAAGATCATTTCATTCATTCATTCATCTACAAAATACTAAGATTTCAAAATATCACTTTATTAGCTAGAACAATGGAAGGAAAGCTACAGATTCAAGTTAACGTTGCTTTATATTTTGTCCTCTGAAATCCTGAAATCTTAAGAAAATCTTGACTTCTAATTTTATCCGTGTTTATTTTTTTTGCAATTGTACCCTTAGTCTCTATTACAGAAATTGGCACCTTAAATTTAGCAAGTAATTGAATAATTGAGTGTATACTTAAATTTCAATTCTCTTTGGGTTTCAAATGGAGTGATTAAAAATAAAGTTAGATTATTCTAGATGGAAAGATGTCTTCAATTCAGAGATTAAATGTTTCATAATGACCTGTGGTGATCATTCTTTTTTCACATATTAGGTAATTGGATTGTCCTTTCTTTTTAAAAATCTAATCTTTATTTGTTTTCTTCTATATCAAAGGTAAGCTTTCTTTTTCATTACGTACTACATTCGCAAGAAGAAAAATAATGGATTTTCACTTTATTATCTCTCCTCAGAAAAGATACTGAAATTCAGAGGTAGTTATCACAATATAATCAAAGAATGAGTGGTTTGTACAGAAAAAATAGAGAAAGGAGTTAGATATATTAACACCATTATCCCTTACTTTTCAGACTCAGATTATTTCCCATCCAATATGACCCCTTTTAACTCCCAATGTTTACTCATTCTCTGCCACATTAGCTCAATTCCTAGTCTTCTTATTGTTAAACTTATTCTGCAGTCACAGTTGCATCAAATCTGACTTTCTGCTTCATTATAAACCCTTTCTTTCCATACAGGATGGAGCCCCTCTTAGACCTACCACTCTTAATATTTCCTCTGCTTTCTAATGTTTTACCTATTGGGGACTTTCTTCCTTATCTCTACCATCAATATCTATCTATGCTTTTTCTCATTTATAGCTGCTTTCAATCCCTATAGTTCATTCTCTATATGGTTATTCCCTGGTCCAAATCCCCTCCTGATATGAACCTTATTTATCTGTGTTGAGTCACGATTCTTGGGTAGTGCTGAAGTAACATGTCACTGACCTTTTATTCCTAAACATGACTTATGTTAAAAAATAAATAAATTCATGGAGCTTTTATAAGAATGAATGAGTTGGCCACTCAGATACTGATTAGGGGGTAGAAAAATTATTTTGAATCATTCAAAACAGACATACAAATTTATAAACTCAACAGATCAGAATTAAAGTGGTTTAGGGGAACTGACTCATCAACCAGACATACAACAGATGAATGTGCAAATCAGAAAGCCAAATTTATTATGTGACCATGAGAAATATAACAGAACAATAAACTAGGCAATTTGTGTCTCTGTTCATCTCATTGTCCTGAAGGGAAAGTAAAAAGGTATTCAGAATATTTGATAACTGTAGAACCAGAGCAAGGGAAATGAACTGGAAAATCTTAATAACAATTGCTCGCATGACAACATAGTTTGATGTATCTACTTTTTTAATAAGAACATACACAGAACAAATTGTTGTCAACTTAGCAAAACCTCATCCTCTGATTGCAAAAGAGATACATTAAGACCCTTTAGATTAAATAAATACCCAGTACGTTAACACACTAGTCTCAAGTCATTGTAATAACATTGATTATATTTTACCATTTTATTTAAATGGTGAAGCAGTTGTCTGTTTATATATATTTAAAAAAAGATGAAGACATTGATATGAAAACAAGAGAAAGTGTTTCTGTTAGTAATTTGCATTTGGGTATCAATCAATAAACTTGCTTAATCTCTTTAAAAAAAGAGATGTATAATGACCTAATATGATGAAAATTTAAAAAATGGAGGGAAGCATTTGGTTCCCTTTCCCGGCATACCTGTTTAGCTTTCACAGTTAGAACTGTTTAGTCTCTGCCTACCAATTACACGCCACCTCCGTAGACAAGAGGAGTAAGTGAACAGAACAAAACAGGTTCTCAGTACTAATACTGAGAACTTCAGAATTTTGAAGCTTTTGAATTTTTTGGAGTCATGCCTAAAGTATATAATCATTTTGTTTTGAGCAAATAAATTTATTCTTATTTTAGTGTATGCTCTGGCTAATGTTTTCTGTTATATGTTAGAGATTGTGTGTTTGAGGTATATAATATTATTTCTGTTCATACTATATTTTAGAAAAATACATTACTTAATTTCTGTTGTTAATTGAAATATCAAACTGCAGATCAGGAATTAAAAGAAGTAGAAAAAAGTCTCATGTCCTAGTCATATTTTCAAACTATAGATGTATGAGTGTCACTAAAACATATACATATTGCTTTGAGATTATATATTCTTTTCACATGTATATTCTTTAATTTTATTCTCAGGTCATTTTGTAAGGAAAATGGTTTTACTATTATTCTAGATTTAAAGATGAATAAACTGAGTTCTAAAGCTTAAAATGGTTGCCCACATTAACACAATCAATTAGCGAAAATTCAAGAATTGGATGCCATTTTTCTAATCGTGGAACTAGAAACTCTGGTTTTCCCAAACAAATTTACAAAAGGTAATATCAATTTTTGCTAACTGCAATATTTAGGTCTCTTAATTTTTATGACTCCACCCTTCAAAATAATCTTCTGGCAATGAAGAAACTACTTGAGATGTATTCATCGCATACTTTTGTTTATAGTAATGGTTTCCTACTACCATTGCAAATTTGAGATATCTTAAAATTTTCTCAAAAATACCAGCACTCATATCTCTATCTCTAGAAATTCTGATTTATTTGGATTGGATCCTGACTATTGGCATTTTTAAAGTTACATTGGTTCTTAACTTTAATGTATATAGAGAGATGAGAACTACTGGTTTAGGAATCAGAAGTTAGAATCAAACTCATATCTTCTTTTTTGACTTTTCCTACCTATACACACCAATGGCCTCCACTCATGGCCAGTCCTGCCTCAATAACCACTTATTTCCATGCGGGTGGCAGAATAGTAACTTTCATATTGTTTGATAGGCAGACATTTATTTTTTCGAGATAGGATGTATATGTCATTCACATATATTCTCATTCTCTTGCAAAGATTTGAAGATCAATTCTTTGCCTCTAAGCAAAGAAATTTCTTTTTTTTAGTTGTTTTTTATTGATATCCATGTGCTTGATAATTGTGGATTCAATTTTGATAGTTTAAGTATATGAAGGAAAAGGAAATGAGAAAAACATATATCTGGAGGGAAATCATGAAAGTATGGATATTATGTTATGGGGCAGGAGTAGTGGGGCACGTGACAAGGGAGCCCTGAAGACATAGGTTATATTGGGAAGATGTACTAAAGAGATAAGACATGTTATTGGAAAAATTTGGTTACACTGGAGGCTATTGAGAAATCATAGCAAGAATCAGAGAATAATTACCTAGGAATTGCTGAGCCTCCCTAGAGAGACAACCCTATCTCCCGCCCAAGGCCTATATTTGTTGACCCCCTTGTCTGTCTCAGGTAGAAAATCTACCTCTAGCATCTTGTCCTTCAACATGGATTGCCGAGTATGAGGTATATTTTCTTATTAAACATCACTGCCATTCTGAAATATACATATTATATACTCATTTTTTGGATGAGAAACATGAATTACTTAGGAGGGTTAAACTGCTACAAAAGGTTACATCAGCACTAGGTTCTGATTGCAAATTTATTTGGCTTTAAAGTCCACTGTCATTCAGCCATACTAACATTTCTGAAAGTGCATTTATGGAGCATCATTTTTGTGGGGTGTTAATATATGGTTTTGGGATTCTACAGTCAAAGTATATGAAAAATTGTGCCTGTCATTTCACTATCTTAGAGAGTCGCAGTATCCATAGCAGAACTAAGACAAGTTCTGCAGTAAAAAGCTTCCTTAACTTTGCTTACATTTCGGTTTTCCAACTTACTTGACTGGATACTTTTTCTTTTTCAAAGAGTACAGTTATGCTATAAGAAAGAGTTTGGGAAATGTTGCCTTTTGCAAGCTTCTCCGAGGAAAAGTGTCGCCCCCATCTTATTACTCCTAAAACAGGATGCTGGTCAAGTCAACTGCCACAATACAGAACCTGTCTAGTTCCTTTTACCTGGTACTGCAGTCCATCTATCTTTTCCCCCTGTGATTAAATATATGCAGTAACCCCATAGTACATTTATGAGTGTTAGTGATATCCATTTAACTCCTGCTATCTCTTTTTCACAGGGATTCCTGCCCACCCATGGAGAGCCTTGAGATATCTCCATTTACCGATTTTCAGCTGCTCATTGTTATGCTTTAGGTGATACATGAGTCTTTACTCATTCCTTTGCTTACTGCTATCTTAGATACTTGTAAAGACATTTGAGATAAAACAAACAAAAATCCCAAAATAATATCTAACCAATATAAAATGAGGAAAATAGAGTGGTAGAAACAGATCCACTAAAAGCCAGTAAGAATGTATGGGCATCAATTCTGACTGAGAGGAAGCTCAGATGAAGGGGAACTTAAACAGTTAGAAGTTTGGAGGCAGCTTCTCCGAAGAAGTAATGATTCAAACTGAGTTTTAAAATTAAGGTGGAGTTCTTCGTTATGAGTATGGAGGATTTGGATGGAGAAAAGAGAACAGGAGAGAGGAAATGAGAGAGAAAAAGAAAGAGAATAATAATAATTAAAAAAACAAGAAAGGGGATAGGTGGGTATAATTATAATTTAAACAGAACACGGGGATATATGATACATCAATATCAGTACAGAGGGAATACAAGGGATTTTGCCTTTTTAAGTGGAATGCTGGGATTTATGTTTTTCTTTTATCCATTTTTTTATCCATATCAGCACTCATCTTTTAGAGTTCTCTCTGTATCCTAGAGTTGCTCATTATAAAGTCTCACTCCTGCCCAGAAGACTCACATCATGCCAAACTGTTTTGTTTTCAGTTACTAAGTAAAAGAGTCTTTCAATTTCTTCATAGATTGCAAAATATAAAGATGCTACCTCAGAGTGAACTATGGACATTATCTTAAAGACAAACAAAAGTCTGAAAGAATGGCATCCAAAAAGTTAACATTTTTCCATCATCATTGCTATAGAAGATAGCTGTAAAAACTATATTACCTGCACTACCTTAAATTTCTATTAGATTTATATAACTGGGAATTGATTGAATCCAGAAAAGTCCACCACACAAAAGAGTCCCGCCTCCATTATGGAGACAGTAGCAAGCTATGAATGGATTTGAAATGGGCAAAAATAAACAAGGTGAGAGTCAGATTTTAGAGAGGTTAATTTGTTGGCAGTGCACAGAATGGCTTAGAGGAGAGTGAGCTATTGGCACAGAATCCATCTTGAGATTTAGAGTGGTAATACGGGTTTTTTGGCAGGACAGACTAACTTATTATGGAGTATTTTTTTAAAGGTAGACTTAGATAAAACGATGAGTTACTTCCATGCAAAACCCCTCAGTGACTCCACAGTACAAATCTGAGGCTTCTACAATTCTTTAACACTGCTTGCCAGGCCTTGCATAATATGACTCCTGCTTATTATCTTTCCTAATAGAAGCTACCTTCTGCTCTATACACTATGATTTAGCCCCATTTGATTGTTTGGTGGAAGGAAACATAAACCTTGGAATTTAACCTGGAAAATGAAGAATAGCAGCTTCAGGTGACTACCAGGTCTCAGCAGATTAGAATGGTGTCCAAATCCACCTGAAGTGGAAGATGGCTTTCCTTACTATCTGGTGAACACTGAGTACACCGAACCATCTTGTGACACAGGATCGTCGTCAAAAACCTTAACCGCATCAGTTCTACTGCCTTACTGTACAAACCTTGAGTGATTTGATTTCTAGTACAATTTCTGCCCGATTCCTGCCAGATTCCAGGTTAAGAATCCCATTCTCTCTAAGCAAAACCTAATTAAAGTGAGCAAATTTTGGTTTCCAGTGTTCAAGGTAAAAAAACCTCCATTCCCAAATAATACAAGTTTTCAAATAGTCAGGTATTTCTTCATTTAACATAATAAAATTGTGGAAGACAATGCATGAAAGATAATTGGGGAAATTTTGAAATAAAATGATTTAATGGGTCTTAATGTTTACATTCAGTCTTCAATCCCCATGACTAGTTCTGTTGCTGCTTCTGCCAACCATGCGTGGCCACTCAGAGTAAATTTCCCCTTGCCCATTATACTACAATCTATTTAATTAAAATAGCCAACAGAAGAATTTTAAAAGTGAGTCACTTAGTTGTGCAGTTAGCTTCTTGACTTTTTAATTTTCTTTTAGAAAAGTGCTAAAAGAAGCAGAAAGATTTGGATTTACTATTTCTAAAACCATCACTTCATAATGATTATTTTTCCAGCAAAAGAAAGGATTAAGAATGAATCAGATTAGTTTTTCCCCTTTTTCATGAGGTACAATGGCTCATATACATATGATAAGAAATTGAGATCATTGTCTTGTTCAATATTAAAAAAAATCCATTGAAAACTAGGAAGAATTCTGATTGCATCTGTACGGTTAGATGACATATAACTACAAAGAAAACTGAGGGTAAGGAGAGCATTTTATATCTGAATCCCTAGTGCTTAGTCAGTGCATGAACCACATTGTTCAATTATAAATTTATTGAATGGGTTTTATATCAATATTAGAAACAGTCACATACATTAGTTGTATTGTTTCAAGCCTCCATGATGTGTATGGAATTTCTGCCCCATTTATTTCAGTGGAACCGTTCTTATTAACTATGATATTCAATTCAGTTTGCTATTAAATTGGTGCCTCAAAATTTGGTTTGCTCCCAGCTGTGCAGTTATTACATTAGAACTTTAAAACTCAGAATCCAGTTATGTTTGAATTCAATTTCTTCTATACAATATCATAAAACAGCATATAACAATTACATTTAAAAATTAAAAAGCATCAAAAGGCACCAACAGACATGGAATTCTAGAAACGAATAATAAAAATCCTTACTGAACAGTGCAAATAATAGTAAACAGTCTGTTTATATTATCATTTATAAAATGAAAAAAAAAATAGATGAATGAATTAAGTAGATGGCCAGAGGAAAACTTAAATAGAATACATTTAAAAAACAAATACAAGAACTGTTAATATTCCATATAGATATTAAATGTTAACTCAGAACTGAAGTGTTATGATTGGATGACTGTATCATTCAAATAGATAATTATGATTAATTTCACATTGTGCTTGCTTTCATGAAAATAATTTCTATGTTCTATAATATTTCAATTATGATATTTTTCCAATTAATATTGAAGGACACATACACACACACACACACACACACACACACACACACACACACACACAAATCAAACTGGGCCTGCCCAATTCAGAAAATTATTACTGTTCAAAAGGTAGCCTTAAGTTTACTTCTCACAAATTATAAACTCTAAAATAGAAGACTAAGTTCCTATATTCAATCTTAATTATATATGGGTTCTGTTTGTATGGCACCAAAACTATCCAGACTTTCACCTTATTTTGTCAATTTTAGGAACTTATTATATTGATACAACTATAGCAAATGAAGCAAGCTTAGTTACATTTATTCATAGCCTATTCAAATAATGCCAAAAAGAACTAGAGTATTAGACTAAAATGCTACATACGCTAGAGCAGGTCACCTTCTCTGAAATTTGTTCTCCTTTACATAGGCTGGATGATCATAATTCTGTATGCAGCAGAGACATCAAAAGAAGGACTTAATCTTACAGAATTTCACAAGCAAACAGAATGAAAGCAGGCAATAGTTCTATGTATGAAGTGACTGTTCAGAAATCATGAAGACCAAGAGAAACCTGGGGTGAGGTTCATCATTTGTGATGCCTGTATCAGGCTTAGACATATTGGCTTGGATCAGTGGTTTTCAACAATTTATTCTCAACATTCTTTTATATTCTTAAAAAGTATTAAGGGCCTGGACCGCCTGGTTGGCTCAGTCTGTTAAGCGTCTGACTCTTGATTTTGGCTCAGGTCATATGCTCATGGTTGTGGGATTAAGCCTTATGTTGGCCTCTGTGTTGACAGTGCAGAGCCTGCTTGGGATTTTCTCTCTCTCTGTCTCTCTCTCTCTGTCTCTCTCTCTGTCCCTCTCCTGACTCTCTCTCTCTCAAAATAAATAAATAAACATTAAAAAAATGTTTAGGACCTTACAGAGAACAAACTGATAGCTACCAGAGAGTGGCAGTAGGGGTTGATATTGTAATAATGTCACCAATAATGTTGGTGACAGATGGTAGCTACACTTGTGTTGAGTACAGTATAACATACAGACTTGTCAAATCACATTATGTTGTCACCTGAAACTAATGTAGTATTATGTTTTGCCTATACTTCAACTAAAATAAATAAAAATATAAAGTATTGAGGACCCTAAAGAACTTAAAAATATAGTTAGATCTATCAGTAGTTTTTAAAATTAAACTCGAGAAATTTTAGCATTTTTATAATTAGTATCTTTAAAAATAGAAGCAATAAATCCATTGTATGTTTTATATTGCAATTTATGTTTTACTAAATGTAATATATCTCTTACCTCATATATTTTCCTATAAAACTATCAAATTTTTCAAAAGTAAAAATTAGAGAAGTGGCATTATTTTACATTTTTATGTCTATTGTCTGTCTTAGTAAATGACAGTCAGATAATTGTACCTGTTTCTGTATTCAATTTCTTGAGACATGGTACATAACTTAGCCTCTGGAAAGCTCCATCTTAGACTTGCAACATAATAAGAATAAAAATGGAAAATAAGATTTCAACATTAACATAAAAATAGTTTTGAACTATGTACTACTGCAAGCATCTAAGGAACCCTCTAGGAGTCTCTGGACCACAGTGAGAATTTGGATAATTGTTTCCCATCTCTGACTGCCATGGTAATCAATGGAAAGCCTTGAAGAGATATACATACCCAAAACAATCCGTCAGAGAATCTGATTTAATTAGTCTGCAAAAATATTTCGATATCAGTAATTGTAAGTTTCTCATGTGTTTCTAATATGCTTCCAGGGTTAAGAACTACTAGTTTTGATGAATTGTGCAATGAAACATATCTTCATCTTAATGTTTTCACATTCTATTAAATTTAGATCATCTTTAATTTTGTTTTGGGATTTTTTTGGTGAGATAGTAGATATTTAAAATATATGTGTCATTTAACATAAAATTAGATATACCACAAATGCATGGATGAAATATTACCCCTATGACACAATTTTTCTCAGTGAATAAATAAGAAAAACTATGTTAGACTTTTTTACAGGGATATGAATGGATGATTTACCAAACAGTCAAATAAAATCTACAGTTTTATTCCTTATGCCAAGAAAAATAAGTTAGACAAAGGTATCATTCTTTTTTTGTGATTTAAATTATGACTGTTTTCATGACAGGGAGATGACATGTAGCTGATAAAGATAACTGTGTGCAAGCAGAATAACTCACAACAGAGGAAAGGAAGGAGTAATATTAAATCCATGAGTCTTTGCTGTCCATCAGGGCTCATATTTCCAAAGATATATTCTGGCTTCAGAGAGCCTAAGTTTTCTGAATAATCAGATATAAGCAAAACACAGTACACCCATGACTTCTCATTTTCTTATTAATGTTTTAATGTTTAATTATTTTTGAGAGAGACAGACAGAGAGTGAGTGGGGGAGGGGCAGAGAGAGAGGGAAACACAGAATCCAAAGCAGGCTCCAAGCTCTGAGCTGTCAACGCAGAGCCCGATGTGGGACTTGAACCCACAAATTGGGGGATCATGACCTGAGCTGAAGTCAGACACTTAACCAACTCAGCCACCCAGGCGCCCCTCTCATTTTCTAAACATACAATAACCAAGTTACTCATAAGGTTTTAAAACGTATGCATAAAAACTGGAGCATTGGTATTACAGATTTTGAATTTGAATATTCTATTATTTTAAAATAGCATTGGTGACAATAATTTTTTATTCTTCATTCATACCCTGCTCCCTTGTAAAAGCGATTTCATTGCCTCAGAACTCTTATACTTCTTAAGTAAATTAGATCAGTGCATCTCAACTGGGGTTGATTTTTCTCCAAGGTATATTTGGGAATAGTTTTGCTTGTCATAACTGGGGAAAGAGGTTGCTACAGGTATCAGGAGGTTGTAGACAGAGGTCGAACT
The DNA here is from genome assembly GCA_030068075.1 of Paguma larvata. Taxonomy (NCBI): domain Eukaryota; kingdom Metazoa; phylum Chordata; class Mammalia; order Carnivora; family Viverridae; genus Paguma; species Paguma larvata. The sequence goes on along the minus strand of CM057829.1, from coordinate 59,825,459 downwards.
ACTGCTGAGCATCCCACAATGCACACAACTGTGCTCCTCCAACAAATATGGCTCCAGATGTCAATAGGTGGTAAGGTTGAGAAACTTGCATTAGATGGTACACTAATAATTCATGTCTCACTAGTTCATTATGGACATATAAAACCACTAAGTAAGTTTCACTGAGTAATACACATAAAATTCAGCTCTAGTCATTTTTAACGGAATGGGATAAATAACAATATACTGTTTATTAGCAAATAATACTCATAGATTAACCAATAGCAGTGAGCCTGAAAGAAACTGATCATTCAAAGAAACTTTTTCTTATCATATGATTTTAACACTTGAAATCTATTTAACAATAATCTCTCCCTTTTTATAATATAGCTGAATACTCTTACATTATTAACTATTTTATAATAGTATTACAATATTAAATAATTCATAATAGAGTCCTAGAGATATTTGATTTTTGATTGAACTCATTAACTCTCAAGATGAATTTGATGAGAGCTAACTTCTACATAGAAGGACTGCCTGTACTATGACTGGAGGGACACTGCCAGAAGCATGTCTACAAGAAAACCATTTTTCCTGCAGTCCTGTCCTTAACAGTGACTACTCCACTATCTTTTAGCAAGTATTTAAAGGATCAAGCCTCTAGAAATGGCATATAACGGGTCAAGTACCCCTGAGAGAGGAAGCATGATTTGATTATTGTTTTATGGCTGACTAGTCACCTAGAAATTTCCTGAGGTAATGGGGAATGAGAGTTTTCCTAAATAAGAGCACAAGAACTCTAGTAAGCTGAGCTAGGAAATTTAAAAGCAGAGATGCATTGAGCCTTCATTTCAAACCTTATCTCAAAGCTTACCTTTTTCTATTTCAAAAGTTGGACTATTTTTTCCCTTAAGAAAATAATTTGCTGCTCTTTTTTTAAGGGTATATAGAATATTACTATTGTTTTAGGAAAAAATCATAAAAATGTAAACTATTTGAAATGAAACTACTTAAAAATGCTCAAATATACCATAGTATCTTAGAAGCCCTCTTATACTATATGTGTGGTACCAGTAATTAGTTAGTAGAAATGATCAAAGTAGGAAAGTATTAAAATTTGATAAATTTTATGCCTTTTTAAATATAAAGAAAACATTAAAATTGGTATATGACATACTTTATTTTTGTTTAAAACAACCAAATATGATCATTCTCTAAACTCTAATGTGGGACCAATTCTTTCTACATGAATATGATTCAATCCTTAGGACTTAACTTCTTGTATAAAGCATATCTACATTCATTATATACAATAGGTATTTTGTCTTTTGTTTGTTTGTTTAGATGGAACGAGAACTTAAAAACAAATGAGAAGCAACTTAAGTGCAGTATTTTTCTATTTTTCCTCCAGGGTTTTTTTTTAGCCATTAATAATTATCCAACAAAGTCGTCTGTTAAATAGTTATTTATTTTACTTTAGCTACGTTAGTGAACATCTCAAAACCTTCAACTAAGCTGTTATAGGAAAAGGCTGTAATCCTCACTTACATTTAAAAAGTTGACCTAATAATTATTTTTAATTATAATGAATGGGAAAGTATAAATACTTTGGAGATCTACTGATTGATTCCTAGGAAGTAAGAGATCAACTGATCTTCACAAAATTAGTTTATCTTAAGGGATGAGGAGTTTTATCACCTTTCAAATGAGCTAAACTGGCGGTGAATTATATCATTTATGTAGTAATTCTTAGAATACACAATGTTGGGGCGCTGGGTGCCTCAGTTGGTTAAGTGACCGACTTCAACTCAGGTCATGATCTCACGGTCTGTGAGTTCCAGCCCTGCGTCGGGCTTTGTGCTGACGGCTCAGAGCCTGGAGCCTGCTTCGGATTCTGCGTCTCCCTCTCTCTCTGCCCCTCCCCTGCTCACACTCTGTCTCTATGTCTCTCAAAAATAAATAAAAACATTAAAAAAATTAAAAAAAGAATACACAGTGTATTGAGTGATCTCATTAATTTATTTACTGTTTATCAATAATTATGTGTATACAATTTTATAGACTTCTTTTTCAAATACATCAACAGCCTTACACATGATTTTGACCAGTTTCCTAATGCCAATTCCAAAACTCTATAACTTTATTTGACTTTGATACTGATAAGCAATGTATGTTATATGTTTACAACATGTGTACATAATTTAGAGATGAAAATGTTGACAGAGTGGATAGAGGTAGATCTATGGCTGATCGTTGAGTGGGATTCTGTGGACCCGTAAAGAGAATTACACTCATGAGAGGAAAGAAGTGATAGTTTCCCCATCTTGTACAGGAAGAAGACAGGTTGGAGATTGAGTACATTTTCCAAGCTTACCACTAAGCAGATATTCACGTTTCCATATTTTCATCTAGAAGTTCAGTTTTCATCCCTTCTAACCAGGCTTTACAAAAAGGCTAGAGCATCAGAGACTGGGTGAGACAAAAATCTCTGGAACTGTAATGTTTGAGATGAGACAGAACACTTTTCTCTTTTGAAGTTGGATTGCAATGGTTTAAGAGACTCACGTGTAGAGACTAGAGATGCCTCTTGTGATGAAGAACTGACATTAGGTAACTCTTTTGCATGGTCATTAAGTGGCCTATTCTGGTCTGCCTTGGTGCTGCCACTGGAATGAAGCTAATTCTAATGACAGAATTGTTGAAAAATTCGACAAGTTCTCTGGAGGTGGGAACACAAACATAGAAAGTTTTTGAAGCAAGAAGACTTTTTTTAAAAAGACTTTATTCATTTTGAGAGAGAAAAAGGGGCATGCCTACGAGTGGGGAGGGGCAGAGAAGAGAGGAAAGATAGAGAATCCCAAGCAGGCTCAGTGGTGTTAGTGCAGAGCCCAACACTGGCTCTATCTCAGGAACCAGGAGATCATGCGGTGAGCCAAGATCGAGTCAGAGGCTTAACTGACTGAGCCACCAGTGAGAAGGTTTTTAACAGCAGCTGACAGCAGAGGGGGAAGGGGGCCCTGTAATATGAGTGTGAGGGAAGGCTGGGCAGCCCTGTGCCTCGAAGCAGTTAGGAAGTTCAGAAGGTGATCTCAGTATTTCCCTGTACCTTCATATAAAGCAAGCATCGCAATGATTAAATAAGACAGGAAAACTATAAATGCCCATATAGTTTCCAAGTAGGAATTGCTCCTTTCAGAGAAAGGTTGAGGTTATGTGCCCTGCCTGAGATTAGATGGTCATTTGTCTGCCTATTTCTGAGAATGTCTTGTCAAGGCTTAAAAACAAATGAACAAACAAACAAAAAAACACAAAACAAACAAACAAAAAACAAACCTGAATACTCATCCCTTACAAAACTACAAAGGTCCTCTAAGTGGGATCATAATTTTAGTAGAGAACATCCATAAGAAAATTCAGAAAGAGAGTAAAATCAGGATTGCATTCTCATCACCACCAAGAGACTTCACATTTTACCATCTTCTCCCCTTTTCCCCCAAAGAAACCCCAAAACAGCTGGTGCCAGGGGAAGGTATGGGAACATAGGATACGACATTTCAACTGGATTGTCCAGGAATAGTCTTTTCATACCCAAAATAACTGAGAAGCTATATAAACTTTAGTTTGTTATGCGGGGACTGGAAAGAGTGTTTTACTGTATCATAGGGAAAAGGAATTGTTAGAAGACAAAATCATTTTTATTTTCCCCACTGAATTGAGAGTGCTCAGTTACTGGTGGTAGGGTTAAGAGATGAGGGAATTTTGAGTGGGGACATATTTATAAATTTTCAGTTTATTAGTGAATATTTTTTGTGTTATGGTGGCTTTAATTTCTCTCTGTAGTCTCATAACTGTGGGTACTTCCTTAATGTACACTTGAATAATATGAACCTCTTGGATACTTTGGGTTACTGTACTGTTTTACTCCTGTTGAATGAAGCTGGAGTCAACATAATTATTCATATTTCTACCAAGTTGTTAAATTAACCTAAAATTTGAAGAAAATTAGGGCCTTGAAAATCTTGATATATTATAGGGGAAAAAAGGGACTCTACTATTTTTAGATGAGTGGTGTTGAGCTGATTATTTCAAATTTTTAAAAATGTTCTTCGATCAGTGAACCTAAGGGCAGTCCCAAATAGGACTGTTTACGTTCACTAAATCAATATTGTTCTATAGGGTGCTAATTCACAATTGTTTCTCAAGTGACACTTAAACTAGTGAGGTTTATTTATAATTTTAAAAGTTCTTTGGATGCATCTCTTCCTATCATAGCCATGAAATTGCTTGCTGTTAATGATCAACTATTTATTGAAAACCTACTATATGCCAGAAAATGTTTCAAATAACAGTAACAGTTTTGCAGATATGGTGTTTATAAGTTTGAGGAGTCAAGAAAATAATGAATCAAAAGGTTGTAGTTAAATAAGTGCTATGAAAAAAGTATCCTTAGAAAAAAAAAGCAGGGAGGAGACACCTAGGAATTTCAGGCTCAGCTTTGAGGATGAAATGATAATATTGCTCAGTTTCGGATGAGGAAAAAGAGTTTGAGAGACAAATCAGTCTGGAAAAGCATTTTCCAAGAAGCTTGTATGAAGCCGATATGAGAAAGACATGCATGTGTTTGCACCAGACAGGCTTCTCGGCTGCCTGTGGATTGTGGTGGGGATTGAGGCCTGAAGAAGGAAGGTGTCAGGTCAGAAGAGGTACTGCCCGGTAAGACTACGTCTGTGCTGCTATGCAAAAGAAGATCCTATGTGGATCTTTAGAGAAGTTTTAAAAAGCTTTATACACTTCTGAGAGTACAGTAGAAAGAGACATTATTGACCCATCCTCTCCTCAGCAATCAGTATGTGAGAATACTGCTTTCGGTATGTGAGAATCTTGAGAATCTTGATGCAGGAAATTCCTCTTATCAGGCTTGGGACGTTAGACATATTTTTTTTTCTTTTAAGTAATAACCTGCATAGACATGCAATAGTCACCACTCTGTCTCTTACAGCATGTGTTTTGAAATGGGTAATAGCACCATGAACCAAATTCATCATGAACTATATAGCCTGATCATCGCATTGTTTCACGTCAAATTAGCAATGCGATAGAAAACTACTTGTTGTAATATGATTTACACATTCAATTGAATATCAAATGTTGGGGCACCTGAGTGGCTCATTCAATGAAGCATCCAGCTTCGGGTCAGGTCATGATCTCATGGTGTGTGAGTTTGAGCCCTGTGTAAGGCTCTGTGGGGACAGCTCAGAGACAGGAACCTACTTCAGATTCTGGGTCTCCCTCTCTGCACCTTCCCCGCTCGCACTCTCTCACAAAAATAAATAAACATTAAACAAAATTAAAACAAAAAAAGGATATCAAATGTTAATATTATATACCTGGCAAAACAGTAACAAATGTTGGAGATCTAAGTGATGTAACTAATCATGTGTATTTTTTTTTAAATTCTAGTTAACACAGGATGTTACATTAGTTTCAAGTGTACCATTTAGTGATTCAACACTTTCTATAAAACCCGTTCCTCACCATAATTGTGCTCTCCTTAATCCCCTAAATAAGTGTATTACTGAATAAAACCCATATTAGATGTATAGTTGGCTAAACACAAAATTAAAACAAAAAATAGAAAAGGGAAGAAAGATGTTCTTATGTTATTTTTATGTAAAATAAAATCTAATTTAGATAAAATAAAAAGCTCTGCCCTTCATGACAAAGATAGCATTAATGTAGGGTTGCCAGATTTAGCAATTAAAAGTACAGAATAAGTATGACTCAAATAATAGTTACACTCTTCCTTTCATCGTCAAGAGTACACCTTTTTTTATCCTTGTAAGCCGCATTACTTACAAACCATTTCAAGCTTGAGATATTAAAAATAGAGTCATTCTTAATAAATCTCAGTAAACAAATATTCAAACTGACACATTTGGCTAAATGAATATACATTTTCACATTTACTATATTTAGGAGTTCTTAGTGGTTTGAAAGACAAATACTTTAAAACAAACAGCATGGGGGTTGTCTGGGTAGCTCATTCAGCTAAGCATTTGATTCAACTTAGACTCAGCTCATGATCCTCAGTCATGTGATCGAGCCCCGTGTCAGACTTTTTGCCTGCTTGAGACTCTCTCTCTCCCTCTGCCCCTCCTCCCACTCATTCTCTCTCCTCTCTCTCTCTCTCTCTCTCTCTCTCTCTCTCTCAAAATAAATAAATAAACTTAAAAAAACAAACAACGGAACAAAAATAATTGGTGTTTTTAAATATCATTTCACTTTTATGGAGACACTTGTTTGCAAATACATCAATGTTGGATCCAGCAAGGATCCTGTAAGCATCCCAAACTGTCAGAATCCTAGATCTAGTGACTGTAAGGTTATAGAATATCTACTACAATTGCTGATGACCCCGCACAAAGAGGCAAGAAATTAATTTTCATTGCAACTCTATTTCTCTTGTTTTGTTTTGTTTTGTTTTAAAGTAAGATCCATGCCCAACATGGGGATCAACTCACTGACTCTGAGATCAAGAGTCTTATGCTCTACCCACTGAGTTAGCAAGACACCCCGATCCTATTATTCTTAAAATAATCTACTTTGCCTATATTTTCAAAAATTCTGTTTGTTTCTAAATTTATAATGTGTTATATTAGAAAAGATTCATTAATTTGGAAGTTTTTTGATACTAAACCAGTAAGTCAAAAATTGGGATATCCTCCCCCAAAGGGAAAATAAAATCTATTGGACCTATCCTATATTATTATTACTTTTTCTATATTGAGTATTTTGTGTACAGTCTGTCACATTTGTGATTCAAAAAATAATGAAATTCCTCTATTAGAAAGTGATGTTATGTGCATAAGGAAGTAGAATTTCCAGGACTCCTGGGCAGCTCATTTGGGTTAGTGTCTGACTTTAGCTCAACTCATGATCTCATGGTTCATGACTCTGAACTCTGTATTGGGTTCTACACTAACAGTGCAGACCCTCCTTGGGATTCTCTCTCTCTACCCCTCCCTAACTGTGTGCTTGCTCTCTCTCTCTCTCTCAAGATAAACCAACTAAAAAAAAAAAAAAACATTGAAAAAGTAGAGTGTCATATATATATATATATATATATATATATATATATATATACATATTTTAAACTACTTATTTTTAAAGCTGTTGCCTTCTATGCCAAAACACACACACAAAACTAAAGACAAAGATTTCATTCAGAGTTTAGAAATTTGAAATTCAAAAAAAATGCAAAAGCACAAAAACATTTCATTTAGAAATTGTGATTCAGTATGTTAGGTTCAGTTATTTACCAAATAACATACATGCTTTAGAATTGGCCTTAGCATGTGTTTCTTACATCACCTAAAGCTTATATTTTACTACACGCTGAACTTGCCTTCCAAAAATATCTCTTCTTTCTTCAAAATTCTTTACAACCACATGTTCACCGTTTCCATTGTAGTAACCATTCTTTTAAACTTACATTTTCGAGTTATTGTCTGTTTGTTTTAAACTTAAAGAACACCTGCCATTGCTGTCAACAAATCAAACAAAGCATTTGGGGGCTTCCAATCTCTTTTGCAAGATTCAAAACTTAAGTTTTATTGAAGTCATGGAGGCTTTCCATCATTTAAGCAACATCTATAGAACGGTAATTTCCCCAAGCATATGTTTTAGCACAATGTAGAAATTAAAATATTGAGATTAGAGATTAAAGATAGAGATTGAGATTAGAGATTAAAGAGTGAAGGAAACATTCCTATCTATCTGCTACATAAAAAATAGATATAAATTAACCTTTAGGACTCATGCTATTTCAAAATGAGTAAAATCATTAAATGATCCTTGCAATAAAATAAAACAAATCCCTATGATATAGAAAAAATAATTGGAAAAATTCTCTCTCAAACTTAGAGGAAGAAAAAAAAACTGTTATTAGAAGCAAATTGATACATTTTAGTGTTTTAATTATTAAATAAATGGTATAGATTTAAGTAGTACAAGGAGTTAGAAAAAGAAGACTGCAGAAATTAATAAAGCTAAGAGAAGGAATTTATAAGTCATAAACAGAAATAAAGTGGACTTTATAACCATAGTGAAGAGGTTTATAATAATCGGGTGCACCTGGGATACTGTCAGTTAAGCCTCTGACTTTGGCTCAAGTCATGATCTCATGGTTCATGGATTGGAGACCTGCATCGGGCTCTGTGCTGACAGCTCGAAGCCTGGAGCCTGCTTCAGATTCTGTGTCTCCCTCTCTCTCTCTGCCCCTCCCCAGCTTGTGTTCTGTCTCTTCTCTCAAAAGTAAATAAAAATTTTTAAAAATACTTTAAAAAGAGGTTTGTAAAAATCAACAATAGTGAAATTTAGTTGCTAATCAAATGGAAATTTAATAAATATAGGGAGATTTTAAAACAACATTATAATACAGGGCTCTATTCTAATATATTTTAATGAAATATGTTTTCTAAAAATATTTTGGCTCAGGAAGTGAGAAACTTACAAAGAAATAAAACCAATGAAGGATTTTTTTAAAACCAAACCAAACCAAACATCATCTCAATGAGTGCCTCTGAAGCAATGACCAGGCCTAGATTATTTAACATGAAAATGTTTTCTTTCCCACAAGAAGAGTTGATTCTCATATCATAAAATAGATTTTAAGCTGAGATAATGATGCCTGGATAATATATTTTTTTATTTTTATTTTTAAAAATTGTTTATTTATTTATTCTGAAGGAGAGGGAGAACGAGCAGGGAAGGGGCAGAGAGAGAGAGGGGCAGAGAGAATCCCAAGCAGCTCTCCAGTGCCAGCTTAGATACCTACATGGGCCTGGAACTCACAAATCGTGAGATCATGACCTGACACGAAACCAAGAGTTGGACACATAAACATTTGAGCCACCCGGGTGCCCCAAAAAACTTAGTTTATAAAAGCTGGCATAACCCTAATCTCAGAAAACATGCATACAAAATAGAAAATCACAAAATATCCTCCTTTACTAATAAAAGGGAAAATTCTAAATAATGTCCTAATATATTTAATATGTAGTATTTTAAAATTAAAATATATAAATATTAAGAATTCTTTATTCTAAAAAGATAATTCTTTTTCTATCTTAAAATCTAGGGGCACCTGGGCGACTGACTTCAGCTCAGGTCATGATCTCACGGTCTGTGAGTTTGAGCCCCGTGTCGGGCTCTGTGCTGACAGCTCAGAGCCTGGAGTCTGCTTTAGATTCTGTGTGTGTGTCTCTCTCTCTGCCCCTCCCCCACTCATGCTCTGTATCTCTCTGTCTCAAAAATAAATAAACATTTTAAAAAATCTATTAATTTAACACAACAATGGGTCACATTAAAAAATAGTCCCCTCCTTTGCACATGTGGAAATATTAAGGAATGCATTTATTCTTCTTTAAACATGATAAATAAAATCTATTGGCACTCAAGAGCCTAAATACATCTACAGTTAAGTCCCAAGCACCATTGCCACTAAAACAATGAGAATTAGCAATGTCTTAACTTATCCGCATTTATAACAGTCTAATGAAAGTTCTAAACGTGACATATTAGCTTCTAAAAAGATATATAAAAGTAAGAAACAATCTCAACTCACTGAAAAGTGAAAAAATATTAACAAAAAATCCATAGAATCGGTCAATTAGTAGGGCACCTGAAAGCTCAGTTGGTTAAGTGTCCAACTCTTGATTTCAGCTCAGGTCATGATCTCATGGTTTGTGAGTTCAAGCCCCATGCCAGATTTTATGCTGACAGTGAAGGGTCTGCTTGGGAAACTCTCTGCCCTTGCCCTACTCATGCACGCATTCTCTTTGCTTTCAAAATAAATAAATAAATAAATAAACAGGTCAATTAGTGGTTACGTAAAGTATCTCAGCATCACCAATAATCATTAAATACAAATTAAAACAACATCCCACACAAATTATTTTGTTAACAATTTCAAATCTGACAATAACTTCCAAAATGACAAGAGGTACAAAGGGTACTCTGAAATTCTTATGGAAATGTAGTTTACACACATAATCCTTAGGGAGTAGCGTTATGCTCATGACCCAACTTGGACGAGACATCCTAAGTAACCCTTAGAAGACCTTCGAGAGCAACCAATTCATTACAGCATTTTACAGGGAAGCATAATATTTTAACTAAAATTTAACATATTATCTTAATGTCACTACTGACCAATCCTAGAATTTAACTTTAGTACATGGAAGTGATCACCTTTTTCTTATGAAATAAAAAAGAAAAATAATCTAATCTAATCTAATATGGAGATTTATTTATGAATTATTTATATTCCACTTCTATATTTTTCAATATAATATGTATATATTCTGTATCACCAATATTAATTCATTCTCTACTTCTCCATTTATATTTTGCATTAGTATCTAACAATGTAGTGCTTTCCATTTTAAATTTCCCTTACGTAATACAATAATGGGAATATTAAAAATGCTGAATCATGAAGTTGAAGTTGTATTAACTTTTAATTATATTAAAGAAATTAATCTCAGATTTTCAATATAATTACACTATTAATTTTCTTGAGTTCTTTCATTTTAATCTTATAGACCTATTTCAGATGTTATTACAGTTATAATATTGTTATGCTTTATGTAAGTAGTTATATCATATAGTATAGAAATCATTTACTGTATTCTTTACATATTTCCAATTGAACTATTTTAGTATAATTGCTCGAAACAGCTAATTTCTATCTTTAGATGAGTAAGTTATATGAAAGTATACAATTCATACTCAGTAGGTATTATATCTCCAATTGGATCTTGTTTGTTATGTTTAATTAATTTGTACTTCCCCTTATTATATGAACAATATAAAATATACATTAACATTCACATCATTAAATGTTCTTGCTTGTATATATGAAACTGAGTATATCATAGAAGCATTTTATATCATTCTTCATTAAATTAGTGCCAAATGTACATGGAACAAATCTATAATTCATTGAAATATATAAAGAAAAACAAAAGTCCTTTCTGCATAGCCCAAGTATTAACTTTTTTTCTTTTTTTTGAAAAACACACTTTTGGAAAAATCCCTTTCTTCCACTGAATGAATCAAGACCAAAATGTTATATACAGCACCACTAAATAAACATATTTTTAAAATTTAAATAAAAATTTAAATTCCTAGATTAATATTATATAATAATTAAATCATAGATTTTGAAACAGAAGGTGTGTGTGTACCTCATATAGCTTAAGATATACTCGGTATTGTGACTCATCGTTTTGGCTTTGGCCAGCAGACTGTTTAGCCTAACACAGCGGGAGCTTACAGGACACTTCCAATTATAAAGAATATGTTAGACTCAGTATTTTAATGTCTAAATTGTTGCTGGGGTGAGAAAAGTCTAAAAAATCTAGCAACTGGGGCAAGGCAGAGCCCCCTCTACAGACTCTTCTAAACTCATGTTTGAGGACAGTAGCATAACGTTAAACATGTTCATGAGAGTAAAATAATTGTGAAGCACTGTGACACAAGAAACCCAGTACTGTTTAAGTATTCATCTCTAAAGTGAAATAGAGACAGGGATGGATATCTATTTTGCCACAAAGGATTATACACATACACACAGACGTTAGTAGGTCTTATATATGTGTATGTATGTACAAGTGTATGCACAAACACGCACGTACGCACACACACATGCCCATGATAAAAGGAAGTTTTGGCTTAAATAACCCATAGCCAGTGTGCTTATAACAGTGTTGCTTCCATTTTACTGGTATTAATGAGATTCCAGAGGCAGGGATCCCAATAATAGCTGCCAATAATGGCTTGTTGGGGCAAGTGTTTCCTGTGAAACGTGGGCCAAAAAAATCCCTAAAGGCAGATATAAACTAGTCAGAGCAATATATAAAGGAAACAAAACATACCATATGGTAGTTGAGAATACTTGCTCATATAAAAATATCTATGGACTCCTAAAAATAATTGTAAGATTTTGATACTCCTATAATAGAGGATAGAGAAGAAATTAGAAAAACCATAACTTTAAACATGAGTATATGATTTAAAGTGTTATGTGATTAGGGAGTGTGTATCAATATAATTCTAATTAATGAAGTAATTATAATAGTTATAAAATTGATTTCATAATTACATATGTATTACATAATATTATTTGCTAATTACTTTATCATATATTCTATGTTTAAATATACAGAAAAGAAATAATATGAATTGTTTAGAGTTGGAAATATGGACTTTGCAATATCTAAATGCCTTGATATTTGCACATTTAGTTAAGTTTGGAGAAACAATTCCCCTCACCTATACATGTAGAAGAGAAAAGTTTTATATCTCTACCTGACATCTGAGCAGAAAAAAATGAATCGTCTTACAATTTGTAACTAAGAAACTATTTCAAATATAGATTTGGGTTTGAATTTACAATGCCCTTGTGACATAGGAACCATAAAGAAAATAAACAAAAAGTAAAAGTTACCTCGTAGGAAGAGATAATCCTGAGTATGCAAACCAGAGAGAAAAATCATTGCACTGAAAAACACATTCTAACTAGGCTGCACAGGACTCCCAGGAAAAACCCTACTATAAATTATATTCAGGTAAACACTAAAAATATACTGAGAAAATATAAATTATGAGCAAGGTTTGAAAAAAACAGACTGATAGACTCTATGGATTAAGTAGACCATAAATAAGACATTTGAGTCCATAACAGAAACAAGACATTATGAAAAATAAATAGAAATGGAAAAATTACCAATTAACACCAATGTGAAACTTCCTGAAGTATACAAAGATAGAAGTATACAAATGGAAAGTCATGCCATTCTTGTATGGGGAACGTGATAACCTAATGATGCTAATTTCCCTTAAAGTCATAAATATAATGTATTCTCAATGCAAATATTAAAACTCTTTTCTACACAGGTTGATTCTCAAGTTCATATAAAAATAAGTAAATAAAAATAACACGGAAAAAATTTTAAAAGAAGTATAATCTCTTGCACTGTTGGTGGGAGTGCAAATTGGTTCACCCACTCTGAAAAACAGTATGGAGGTCCCTCAAAAAGTTAAAAATAGAACTACCCTATGATCCAGCAACTGCACTACTAGGTATTTACCCAAAAATAGAAAAATACTAATTCAAAGGAATGCATGCACCCTGATGTACAGCAGTGTTATTTACAATGGCCAAATTAAGTGTCCTTCGACTGATGAATGGATAAAGAAGATGTGGTACATAAAAACAATGGAACATTACTCAGCCATAAAAAGAATGAAAACTTGCCATTTGCAATGACCTAGATGGCACTAAAAAGTATTTAAGTGAAATAAGTCTATCATAAAAAGACAAATACCATATGATTTCACTCTTATGTAGTATTTAAGATACAAAACAAACAAATGAAAGGAGAAAAAAGATATAGAGAGGCAAAACAAGAAACAGAGGCTTAACTATAGAGAGCCCATTGATGGCTACCAGAGGGGAGGTGGGTGGAAGGATGGGTTACAAAGGTGACGGGGTATGAGGAGGGCACTTATAATGAGCACCAGGTATTGTATGAGTATTGAATCACTATACTGTACATCAGAATTTAACATTACAGTCTATGTTAAAGCACTGGAATTTAAACAAACACTTATAAAAGAAGAATGAGTAAGCATAAATGCAACAGTATAGTATTGGTTTATGTTATAGGTAGGCCAGTAACAAAGAAAAACAAAGTTCAGAAAGAGACCTCAAAATCTCTGGTGGTTTAGTAATTTAATGAAGACAGCACCTAAATACTGTAGGATAAAAGTGGAAAATTTAATAGACAAAGCTGTAGAATAATATATATGAAAGTATTTTGTCAATTATGAAGCTTTATAAAATTGTTAATGAATTCTGATTTTACACAAATGATCTCATGAGTGTATCTATTATAATTTGATTAAAACCAAAATTATTTAAACATTTCTTTTCTATTATTGTGTTAATCATAGCTCAGCAGTCAATAGAACCAAATTTAAAACAAAAAATTTTTAACCATTTTGAAAAAAAGTGATATTTAGATATTTTTTTGCCTCCAATTTACTTACTGCACAAGTGCAATGTTTTATAGATCTGCTTTTGACATTAATTTCCTTAAACTACAGAAATTCTATCATCAGTTCACAGTACACATGGAATATAGAACTTTCCAATCATCAACTGCTAAAAGCATTCAACTGTTCTAGGGGTGCCTGGTTGGCTCATTGGTGGAGCATGCAACTCTTGATATGAGTTGGAGCCCCACATTGGGCATAGAATTTGCTTTAAAAAAAGGCATTCAATTGTTCTAGATTTATGAAGTCAATAATTTAATAAGCAATTATTTATGCAAGCTGTATAATAATATTTCAAATGGCTAAAATTTAGCCATTGGTTTGGTGTAGCTTTAAATGTTTTTCTTTGTTACAAGTTTTTATTTAAATTCTAATTAGTTAGCATTATGTAATATTCGTTTCAAAAGCATAATTAAAGAGCGTAATTCGTCACTTACATGTAAAACTCAGTTTTCATCTCAACAAGTGCCTTCCTTAATACCCATCACCCATTTAAACCATCTCCCCACTTACCTCCCCTCCAGCAACCCTCAGTTTTTTCTCTATGGTTAAGAGTCTCTTATGATTTCTCTTTTTTTTTTCTTTCCCCTATTATGTTCGTTTTGTTTCTTAAAATCCACACGTGAGTGAAATCATATGGTATTTGTCTTTCTTTGCCTGACTTATTTTGCTTAGGATTGTATTCTCTAACTCCAAACATATCATTGCAAATGGCAAGATTTCATTCTTTTTGATGGCTAATATTCCATAACATAAAGAAAGATATTTTTACAAGAATTTAATGTATTATCAACGGAATTTCAAATGTCTGTTAAAATGCCAGAAATAAAAGAAAAATCAGTGATTTGGATGATTTGTTTTCCCAAAACATTGGGAAGGAAATACGAACAATGACAAAACAGCCATGATTGTACACTTTAACATATTTGATTAGCTAAAATTGCACAATGGTTTATAAATTAAAAATTAAATACTGAACCCTCTCAGAAAATACAAGTGCTGTTTTCTATAATCTAATGAGTAAAATGTTATGTTGATGTGTCTAAACCACAAACATCTGCTGCTTTGAGCCTTCCAAATTAGGAGCAAGTTCCTTAAAAGCCATAAATGTTTTGAGAAAGATTATCTTCCAATATCTGTTACCACAGTTTTGGGCCCTATATAAAAGAGATGGCATTCATAGAGGGCAGGCAGTCAGCCATTTAAAGGTTAGTTATAGGGGCATTTGGGTGGCTCAGTCAGTTAAGCATCTGACCCTTGATTTCCTTTCAGGTCATGATATCACGGTTCCTGAGATCCAGCCCCATCAGGCTCCAAACTGATGGTGTAGAGCCTGCTTGGGATTCTCTTTCTCCCTCTCTCTCTGCCCCTCCCCTGCTTGCATGTGTGCACTCTCTCCTACTCTCTCGAAATAAATAAATAAGCTTAAAAAATAAAGTTTAGTTCTAGCTTCCCAGTTTATTTCAATACATTTATTAACATATTAATTAATATTAAGTTTAATTTAATACATTTATTATATTAATATTACATAAGTACATTTGTACTTGCAAGTCTTCTCTCACAAGTCCTGTTAGAAAATGTGTAAATGAAGTAGTATCAAGTATTTTAATTACAAAAACAGGAAAAAAATCATACAATATTATTCTGTGATGATTATTCAAAATCACTTTGAAATTCAAACATTATTCAAAGTCCATTTTGAAGTTAATCCTCTGAAGTTTCTTTTTGTATACAAATGATGTTAGTGCCTTAAAGGAGATAAATAAACTCTTTGAGACCCCTTTGCCTCTGGTTTACTGTACTGTCAGCATTAGTCTCAAGTTGTACTTCAGGTTTCTGATTTGAATCATTGAAATAATTAGATTCAATCTAAATGTTCTTATATTTCCCAACTTCTCCCATCCTTCAGGACCTAACACCCACTCATTTCCACTAGTCACTTTACCTAAATAAGGCCAGCATACATGAAAGTCCTATATCAGCTGCCCAAAGGTACAAAAGTGTTGACCAAGCAGTGTTACCAAAGCAAAGCATATACTCATGAAAAGTATATTGATTATTACCAAAACCTAGATAGTTGAGATTATGCTCTCATAGAAAATATGCAGACTTCGAAAATGCAATAAAAAGTGTAATTGCTATTTCAAATTCTAGAAAGGGTTACCTCTTGATGAGACCATATTTTTGTCTGTATTAGACTTCTGAATTATCCTCAATCATAGGTAATATTGCTTCGATATATCTGTATGCTAAATCAGATCATTTTATGTAAGATAAACTTTTTGAAATGTGTTCCCTAACCTGTCCTACCTTACTTGGTTTTTAATGTCTTTTGCAATTATGTTTTCTCATGGTTTGATTTCCATGGGCTCTGTAAACCACTTGTAAAACTACCTATTTGGTGCTTTAAGAAGTACTCTTTCTGGTTTGGTCTTCTACAGGTTTATTGAGAATGCGAAATATACACGTGTATTGATTTTTGCATGTATATGTATATGTATGTATATATATATGTGTGTGTGTGTGTGTATACATACAGGGCAAATAGCACATTATGAGTTCTCTCTTGCCTGAACAAAGATTTACTAAGCATCTCCTACGCACTAACTCCTACTCTAGTTTCTACTCTACACCTTTGAACAAAACAAGCCTATTGCCTATCATCATGGATCTTAGTGTCTAATGGAAGAAACAGACCCTAGACAAATAAATTTATAATTCAGTGTCATGTAATGAGGAAAAAGAGAAAAGAGAGTGAAATAAATAGAGATGACAGATTTAGCCAATAAGGATACACACAGCTGGTTAAATTTGGATTTCAGATAAAGGCATTTTTTCTTTTTCTTTATTATATGTAGATCCCACTGAATGATGCCATTCAAATACTTCAGAAACTATTTTAGACTACTCATATTTATAAAAGTTTATTATTTATCTAAGCTTCAAATTAAACTAGATATCCTCTTTTATTGGGTAACCTTAGTTCAATAATACAACTAGAAGGTGTTGTTTAAGAAGAGTCTCAGAAGACTCTCTGAAGACGTGACATCTGAACAGAAACTGAAATGAACTGAGGAACTGTGTATAAATATTTTTGGGAGAATAATCCAAGTAAAGGGACTAGTATGTGTAAAAGTCCCTGATATGGAACATCACTGTTGTATTTTAGAATAAACAAGAAATCCAACATAGTTAAAATGGGAACAAGGAGAAGAAGGGTGGCATTAGATAGGGCCCAGAACTCTCTAGTCTCTATTCTAGGTTTTATAGAAAGCTATTTGTTGAGAAACAACGAAATAGTATTATTAGTTTGTTATAAAAAATATAGACTGCAGAATTGGAAAGTGGGGATCCAGAGATGATTTAAAAGGCTATTGCTACGAATAGTTCTATCACTATATTGTATACCTTAAACTAATGGAATATTGTGTGTCAACTAATGCAGGCGAACAAACAAAATTAAAGGAGACTATTGCAATAATCCAAGTAAGAGTTTTGTGTTTATTAATGTAATACTAATAGAGGAAGTGAGATATTGTACTCAGAATATGTATTCATGGAGGATCTTATAAGAAGAGATAATTTGGGTATGAAATCAGAAGAACCAAAGATGACCCCACATGTTAGCATTAATAAGGCAGTATGAAGGTGGTTCTATTTACTAGGATAGAGAAAAATGGTGAAGGACACATCTCTTTTTGAACTACCCATAGCCTCCTTAAAGGAGGTACTATTAATTGATGTGCTTCTTCATACAAGAATAGTAAAATATAATTATGGAAGAGTAGAGTTTTAAATCTGTTATTTAAATGAAAAGCTCATTATCTCCAGGTTCTGTGTGATCTTTCCAACTTTAATAGTAATAAAGCAGTTGGCAGTAGTTACTAGCATTTATTTACATTCCTATCTCCACTCCAAATTAGGAGTTTTAGGAAGAAAGGGTAATGATTTTCTGGCTTGGTGCCTCCATTACTTAGCAGAGTGCCTAGCACATTCCATTTGTTCAAACAGGAGGAAGCTGAAATTTATATCTGTCAAAAACATGAAAAGAACATCAGGCATTTTCTGAGGTTAACCTAAAATGAACTGAATCCATGTTTGCCCAATAAATTGTTGCGTGACGGGAAGAATTTGAAAGCAGTCAAATGTTTACAGTAATTTTTGAATTCACATACAGAAATTGCTTTGCAATTTAATCACTGTTTTTGTTTTGCTTTTCCAAATGTGTTCTGAAATATATTAATTAAATCAATGCATATAATAAGAGACTAATTTATGAGGTAATGGGATCTAGAGATTATTTGTATGGGGTAACAGCACTGAGAAATATTTATTTAGCTTATAAATGGAAAAATGAGGTTTACATACAACCTTTGATAGTGGCTTTTTACTAGGATATTTCTTCTATGGAAGGTTACTAGGTATGGACCTAGACTAATATAAGTAAAAAGAAAGCTCCACCAGAAACTCATCATGGCTTTATTCATGACATGAAACTAATCAACTATTCTAAAGGTAGAGGACTGTACATGATTTGGGAAGGCTACATTGTATGCTCTGGACAAAGCAGATAAATCATGGGTTAGAACACACAATTAGATTTATATTAGGTCATATTGCCTCTGTGACAGAATTTTCAATCTTCCCTTTGTCCTTATCTCTAACTTTATGACTTAACTTCCTTGGATACTTAAGTTATTATGAGTTTTTTGAACATTCTGCCCTGTAACAACTGAAATAGAATATTTTTAGATATTTTGCACTTTCCTTGTTTTCTACACTCTGTCTTATGTATTGACTTTTTTTTTTTTTTTTGTAGTGTTATGCATTGATTCCTTTCTCTTTATCTGTTGTATACCTACGTAGGCTTTCCTTTATGGTGTCCATGAGGCTTATGTAAATCTCCCTATAGATATAATAGCCTGTTTTATACCAAGAACAATTTAACTTGTATTGCATACAAAAAAATCTATTATTTTATGTTTTTGATGTCACAATTTATCTTTTTATATTGTTTATTCATTAAGAAGTTAAAGTAGCTTTAGTTTTTTTTCACACTTTGTCCTTTAACCTTTATACTAGAATTAAGTGGCTAATCATCATCATAGTACAATATTAGAATATTCTGAATCTGATTATATATTTACTTTTGCCAGTGTTTTATAAACTTTCATATTACTAGTTAACAGCCCTTCATATCATCTTGAAGAACTATTTTCAGCATTTCTTTTAAGGCCTGGAAGCTTTCTGCTGAGAAATGCGCCTATAGACTTCTGAGGGGTTCCTTTGAAAGTTATGAAATTTTTTCTCTTGCTACTTTAAATATTCTTTTTCTTTTTGACACTTTCATTATAATGTATCTTGGAGAAGATATCTTTAAGCTCAGTTTGTTGAGGGACCAATATGCTTCATGAACTTGGATATGCAAACCTCTCTCCAGATTTGGGAAGTTCTCAGCATTATTTCTTTAAACAAGCTTTTTGACCCTCTCTCTCTCTCTCTCTCTGTCTCTCTTTTTCCCTTTCAGGACTCCCATAATTCACAGACTTTTTTGCTTTTTGTTTTGTTTTGTTTTGTTTGATGGTGTTGTATAGATCATGTAGGCTTTCTTCATTCTTTTCTCATTTTTTCTTCTTTGTTCTAATCTGAATAAATAATTTCAAAGTCCATGTCTTCTAATTCATAGATTCACTATTTTACTTGATCCATTCTGATATTGATGCTCCCTATTGAATTTATCATTTCAGTCATTGAATTATTTAGCTCTGAAATGTCTGGCTCTTTTTTATGATTTCTATCTCTGTTAAAATTTTTATTTTGTTCCTGTCTTGTTTTCTTGATTTTGTTGAATTATCTTCCTGTGTTTCCTTGTGACTGAGTTTTTCAAAATAGCTATTTTCAAATCTTTGTCAGGCATATGGAAGATATCCATATACTTAAGGTTGATTTCTTGAAGATTATTGTGATTCTTTGGTGTCATGTTTCCTTGATTTCTTCATACCCCTTGATGTCTGGGATTGATGTCTTTGTATTTGAAGTAGCAGTCTCTTCCTCCATTCTTTTCTGACTGATTTTGGAAATAAAGTACCTTTTTTAAGCCTTGTTTGGGTATCTGAGGCTTTCTCAGACCTTCTATGAATACACCTGCTCCATACTTCTTGTTCGCACTTGTGGAGGAATTCGTAAGCTTGTATGTCTTCTCTCGATCCTGCAATATACCAGGCTGAATGTTGACATTCTCCTTACCAAGTATGGTGCTACAGCTCAAGTTTGTAGTCTGTCCCTGTTCAGAGATTCTAGCCAGCTTTCTGCACATGCTCTCTATCCATCTGCCAAAGCTCAGTTTCACTGTCTTCGGGGTGCACACAGAAAGCATGCCACATGATAGAGGGGAGTAGAAGTAGAGGTAGAGGTAGAGTGTGTGTGAAGTGCTGGGAGTGCTAGCACCGCCTATATGCCAGCTGGGGGATCTGTAGACAAGGTGTCCCTAGTGGTTTATGGGCAGCTTTCTTGCTCCATTCTTGAAATGATGAGCAGAATCAGAATCCCTTCAATGCCCTCTGAAAATCCTATATACTCTCCTCCAGCCTCTTCTGCATCCACTATTTGAGCAGCTCATGACTCAGAACCCTGGATAGGGTGAGAGAAAAATAGGCCTCTTTGGCAGTATCCTGCACCAATACGAAGCCAGGTGTTCACACACATACTCTAACTTTACCTTATAAGAGAAATCATAGGCTGATCAGGTCTTATTTAGCATTGATCTGTACCACTTTGGGAGAGTGGTGACTTGGGTAAAGTAAAAAAACACTTGGGCTTTTTTTATGGGTCTATATCTGGGTTTTTATTTATTTTTTTGTTGATCTATGTATATGTCCCATTGTCATTACCACATCATCTCAATAACTGTGGTTTAAGCCTTAGTATTTGATAGAGTGATTTTTAATTCTCCAAGACACTATTACCTATTTTAGGTTTTTTTTATTTTCTGTTAAATTTTAAAATATGCTTACCTAATTCTACAAAATATCTTGATAGAATTTTACTAAGAATTGCATTATATCTATAGATAAATTTGTGGAGAATCGACATCTTTACTATGTTTATCTTCCAATCCATGAAAAAGAAATGTTGCTTGATCAATTTAGGTCTTCCTTGATCCCTTTTATAGCATTTTATAGTTTTCATGACACAAATCCTTTACATATTTTGTTAGAATTATAACAGATTTATAATTTATAAATTGCTCATTAGAACGATTATAAGTGATTTTTTAATTTGGTTTCCATGTGTTTTTTGTGGGTATATAAAACTTTGAATTTTGTATGTTGATCTTGTTTATTGTGGCCTTGATGAACTTAAGTAATAACTCTCAAAGACTGTTTTTCTAGATTTCTTGAGATTTTCTATGTAGACAATAATGTCATCTGCAAATAGAGATAGTTTTTATTTCTTCCATTCTGATCAGTGTGTTCTTTTTCCTTTACTTTTTTTTTTTTTTTTTTTACTTATTGAACTGTTTAGAAATTCCAGGACTTCCTTGAATAATAGTGGTGAGAGGAGATACTTTTGTCTTATTCCTGATCTTGGGAGGAAAGGATGTAGGTTTTCACTATTAAGTATAAACTGAGCTGTAGGTTTTTATTACATGTTCTTTGTTTAGGTGAGTTAGTTCTCCTTTATTGCTAAATTACTTCAAGTTTTTATCATGTATGGGTTTTGAGTTTTATTAAATATTTATTCTACATCAATTTATATGATTATAGATGTATTTTCATTAGCCTGTTAATATAATCAATTGCATTGGTTTTCAAATGTTGAGCCAGACTTAAACAGACTGAATAAATCACACTTGTGCAAAGTGTATAATTATTTTCACATATTACAAGATTTGAATTTGTTAATTAAAAAATATATATGCCATTTTATAGACAAGTTTTATTCTGTTCAAACATGATGTACACCTGCATTCTTTTTTTGAATGAAGGGTCCCTGTGTGGCTCAGTCAGTGAACTGTCTGATTCTTGATTTTGGCTCAGGTCATGTTCTCACGGTTCATGGGATCAAGCCCTATATCTGGCTCTGCACTGACAACATGGAGCCTGCTTGGAATTCTCTCTCTCAGTCTCTATTTCTGCTCCTACCCTGATTGTGCTCTCTCCCTCTCAAATAAAAGTAAGTAAATAAACATTTTAAAAATTAAAAAAATAGATTGGTATTCTCGGTTTTATAATTTAGTGTACTTTTTCAGCTTTAATGTACCTTTAACATTTTTTTTAATGTTTATTTAATTTTGAAGGAGACAGACAGAGCACGAGCATGGGAGGAGCAGAGAGAAAGGGAGACACAGAATCCAAAGTGGGCTTCAGGCTCTGAACTTTCAGCTCAGAACCCGATCTGGGACTTGAACTCACAAACCATGAGATCATGACCTGACCTGAAGTTGGACACTTAACGGATTGAGCCATCCAGGCACCCAAGCTTTAATGTATGTTTTAGACTAAATCTTTGGTTTGTATTGGCATGGTGTTATTATTTCTGGAAATATAAAATGTTAGGTTTTATTTTATGCCTTAAATAAGTAATTAAAGACACTCTTTCCACTTCCCTGCTTCCACTGGCTCTTGATAATCTCTTTTTTTCTTGTGCGTGTGTTTGGTTAAGTCACTTCCTTAACTTGAATTATTTATAAGGCTCCCTGCACATGTAAGATCATCTCATGAGTAAATAGGAAGGAAACCTAAATAAAACTGTAGCCATTTAAAGCAAATCTAGAGATAAATCTATTTGTCTTGAAAAAATATTTTTCTCTCATTTGAAAATATTTGTATCCATTATGAGATTTCTGTCAGCAGGCTGGCCCACAGAGAGTAAATGAATACATGAGAAAGTATATAAGAAGAGACAGAAAGGCATAAGGATATTAATAGGCCAAAAACAAAATATCTCTTCCTTTCAGTCTCACATGGGCTACAGTCTGCTATAATTTAGGAATCAGACAGAAGGTACAGAGATTTTCACTTGCTGCTAAAGTGCCTCTATTTGCCCCAAGAAGTTCTGGCTTCAATTCTTCAGTGAAGACTAAATATGTGCCTAGTGTGAACTTTAAAAACAAAACTACTTTTCAACTCTTCAAGTGTATGAAAACTGTCTGAACAATTTCTTAAAGTTCACCTTAGATAACTCAAAATGACTTAATGGAATTTTACTAACCTTTCCAAATATTGTACCTTGAAGCTGAGTGTAAGAATGAGAAATTTTGGCTTAAAGGGTAATATTTCAAAAAAAAAAAAGGAAGAAGTATAAAATGCTTGAAAAGTAAGGACTGTAAAATGTGTGTATGAGTGTTTTCTTTTTCAAACATAGCCGCAAATTTCTTTTCAGTAATATAATTATTGATTGACTGAATCCACAATTATATCATTAAACTTTTTTTTTAATTTTTACATAAACACTTTATGTGTTATTCATAGTACCAAGCTTTTATAATCATTTATTAAGTGATATTGCCCAATAAAATATTTATGATGGTTCAGTGCACTGATTTCTATTGCAATTATATATTAGAGTTCCCTATAATAGAATATTTGTTAAGAATACTACTCAATCAGGGTACCTGTGTGGCTCAGTCGGTTAAGCATCTGACTGTTAATCTCAGGTCAGATCAAGATCTCACAGTTTGTGGGTTTGAGTCCCGCATCAGGCTCTGTACTGATGGCCTGGAGCCTGCCAGAGATTATGTCATTCCTTCCTTCCCTCAATTGTGCTCTCTCTCTCTCAAATAAAAAAAGTAAACTTAAAAAAAAAACAACAACACTCCTACTCAATTAGGACATATCACTACCACAAATATGATGAAACTTCTCATATTATGCCAATAACTAAAAATAATGTACAATCATATTATACAATTTTAATTAATAACTCAATAAAAGTCATGTTAAAATTTTAATAATCTTATTATGTTCACCTTTACTTGGAAATACACATGCAACTGAATTTCTTCATTATAAGGCATAATCATTTCCCACCCTCTATTTGTTAGAACTGGGGCACAAAAATTGAAGATATTTATATTAGTATAGATATTTTCTTTTGTTCATTGTGGTCATCAAGAAATTTCTGCAAGTTTGAAGTTTTTATTTAAATAATTTTTCCCTCAATGCACTTGAGAAAGACAAATAGAACATGAAAGAAAAGTTGGCATACTTCATAAAGTACATATTGGGGTGGCAGAAGAAATTAAGAAGATTCTAGAAAAATGATAAACGATAATAACAATTAGGGATTTAAGGCATGCATTATCTTCGTTTTCACTGGAATGATTATTGTAAAGTATAGTATTATCTTCAAAGGCCTTTTTAAGTGAAGATAATTAAGTAAATGCCAGTTGTACCTGATTTAAAATAAGTCTAACATTGATTAAACATTGCAATTCTATTAGTAAATCAAACCAGTCAAATATTTCACTTAATAAACACTACTACAATTTTAGTAACACAGTTACACATACCCATGTAATTTAAGTTTCTTCACATATTGTGTTAAACGTTTAAATTTTTATCCACACGGCATTTGGAAAAAATATTCACTTTTGTCTAGTTTCTATTTCTACTGCTTCTATCCTAATCCAAACTTGCCCCTCGAACTTCATTCATCTCAATTGTCCTTTCAAATTTTGTATTTATGAGCCATCTTATAAGCATCATTTTTCATGGCATTCTCTTAATTAAGGGTCAGCATTTACCAAAGGAAGTACCTATTATTTAGGCCTTACTTTTTCAGTGACATATTCAAGTCAAAATCACTGGCTCACAGGAGCCAATATGATCACTTCTTCCCATTGCCACATGTAATGACATAAAACTGACAATTTAAAATTGGTCGTGCTGCAGAATTTTATACCACAGAAATTAGCAAATGGTGGAAATCCATATTTTTCATTTTTCCCATCTGATAGACTAATTGTTCAGCATTTACTGACAAGTCACTTTTTTTATAGGTTTTCAACTAACCCTGAAAATGGTGAATGCTATCCTTGCATTCATATTTTACTCTCCCCAGTCTAAAAGTTCAGTATTTAAATAAAAAAATACATATATATTGTGTCTGAATTATTCATATATAACTGTCAAAATATGTGATAAATAATTTAAAGATAAATATAGTGACATATATTTTTCTTCTCTATTCTTAAATATATTAACTTTTGCTGTATATGTGAATGCTTATGTTAAACTAATATTTTAAGCAACTTCTGATAAATTTTAATATTTTAATCAAGTTTGAATAGGATAACGATATAAAATGAGAATAAAAGACTAGAGAGAGCCTATAAATATGGGCATATACATACACACGCACACAGATGACCTTGCGTGCATTATAAAATAATTGAAAGAGCTGAGGTTTGATGATTTAGATGACTTGAGTTTAAATCATCACTCTATCACATACTAACATAAGTATTGAAGATACTCACCTCTCTCTTTTGTGAAAGAACAGTATTATTAGACCTTGAATAGGATGGTTGGGAAGAATAAATAGGAGAATATATTCAAAGTTCATATGTGCCAAAATGCCAGCTAGTCTCCAAATTTTTGTTTTGTCTATTCTTCTTACAATCAACAATATAGTACATCAACCTTCCAACTACCACAAAATATTCAATTAGAAAAATATCAGTCTTTTTAAGATTTTTTTAATTGATACAAACATTTCTAGTCTATGGCATTTATCTTCTTCACCATAGGCTTTTATTTATGTTAATAATAATCCTGCTGTTTTTTAATCTCTACTTATCTGTATATTGCAAAAAAAACATGAAAGGTATTACTTTCAGTAAACCAAATCAAAAGAGGAAATGCATGGAAATAGCCTGTCATTATAATGAACATAGGAATCTGGAGGTGATAATTAACAAATATGGTGGTCCAGATATACATATCTATTCCTAAACACATGTGCTAACAAGAAATCTTATACAGAGTGCATTGAATTCAACCTCATGCTATGATCGGTTCTGCAAAGCTATTACTGTATTATAGATTTAGATTAAAATTGCCATCAACTCGATAATTCAGAACATTTTCACATATAAAAATCTCAATTTTTTACAACTTCTCTGTGAATAACATAATCAGTTTTCTTATAAGGGGTAAAAAACAGGCTTCCCTTATCAGAGCTTCAGGACTGGAACTAGATCAGAACTGAAGTATCTCCCCCCTTTTAAGCATTGATATTTATTTTAAGAATTCAAATTCCAAGTATATAACTGATCTCTATTGCCTTCTACATAACCAATTTTGATGTGTATAAAGAGCCCATTCAAATTCTACATAAACATACTGACATCAATTGCTAATGGTTATTTTCTGTATACCCTTGGCACAATGACAATTTAATTTTCACAGAGGCAAGCAAATACCTAAGCTTGTCATACAAACATCCAGGCTTCTAATCAGCTGGTTCTTTGGGGTTGGGACATATTAGAGAAACAACATTTTATCTTGCATACCAGATGCTGTCTCCTACAGAAATATGACAGCATCATTTCTTAAACTCAAAAAGCAGGTCAAGGTTCCAAAAATATCATCCTGGCTCTATATTACCTTTAGTAAATGTTTTCCTTTTAACTGTACAACCCTAAAGGATTAATCAATCTCCAGGTGATTACAGGTGGAATGTTGACACCGAATACACATGATAGGTCATAGCTAAATGAAGGAAAGGGGAGATTGCATTTAGAATATTTCTACTTGGAACATAAATATTTATCTGAGATGCATTCTCTAGACCCGAGGGTGAGATTTGTCTGTTTTTTCCTTATGTTGATTTTGATAGCACTACAACACAATGACTTTAAGTGACACAATTAAATGGTAGAGTCTTTGTGGGGAGCATTAGTTTAAATGTGATAATCGTATGCCGGAATAAGAGTTTATTTAATGTTAGTTTAATTTTATTAATTTTAAACATTTATTTATTTATTTATTTATTTATTATTTTTAATATATATATATATATTTTTTTTTTTTTGAGGGAGGTGGTAACCAGAGAACGAGGGAGACAGAATCCCAAGCAGGTTCTGTGCTGTCATTGCAGAGCCCAATGTGGGCCTTGATCACATGAACTGTGAGATCACTACCTGAGCCAAAAGCAAGAGTTGGACACTTAACAGAGTTACCCAAGTGTCCCAATGTCTGAATGGGATTTTAAAGCCTGAACATCCTGAGTCCCCTGAGGCAAATCTAGATTTATCTAAAAGTTCAATTTTCTGGCTTGCCTTTAATTCAGGTGAAAGGGTTCCTACTTTGAAAATTCTGGTGGCAGATATAATTGTTCCAAGATGTGTTCATCTTGGAAACCTTTTTTGGAAGTTTTCAAGACATGAAGTGCTATGGAAGACTTCTAACCTACATAGGGTGATGTAGGAAGGTAATTCTGATTAGCATGACATTTAATAAGGAGAATGAAATAAAGAAGAGAGGCGTATGAATTTCTGGTGAGAACAAACACCAGACAAAGAAACACTACACAGGTCATTATACAGAAGAGAATGGTTGAGGAGGAGTTCAGAGAAATAGTCAGGGTATGGATGCTATTGTGCTTTATGTCCATTGTAAGGCTGTGAGTCAGGGTGATGGAGATGATACTGGGTAACATCGGGTATCAACAGTGTGGCATTTATTTCAGGTTCAAAATGATAACAA
The DNA here is from genome assembly GCA_030068075.1 of Paguma larvata. Classification (NCBI taxonomy): domain Eukaryota; kingdom Metazoa; phylum Chordata; class Mammalia; order Carnivora; family Viverridae; genus Paguma; species Paguma larvata. The sequence goes on along the minus strand of CM057829.1, from coordinate 59,797,641 downwards.
TAAAAAGATTGTAAGTAAAGATTCAGGTTCCCTTTAGGAAAATGTTACTAAACACCTATAATCCCTGATTCAAGAACTGTCCCTTATTTTGTTGAATATGAAACAGGCAACACTAATACACAGGGCTGCCACATAGTGGAAGTAGTGGGAGTAGTGTCAGTGTAAGCAGTTAGCGGCAAGTTTTGCCAAAGACCAGGATGCTAGCATATAAAAAATATGGTAAGTCTTTGCCAGGGTTGGGAAGAATAAAGGATCTCAGTGACTTCTTGACCTAGTCTCTAAAGACAAAGGAGCATGTTTTAGGCAGTTTCTGACTGTCAGGCTGTCTCTTTATAAGTAGTGGTACAGGGAACAAGAGGGGCTTATTCATTTAATCACTATTTCAAATGTCATTCAACTTCATTTTTTTATCACCTGGTCCTGTACTGAGAAAGCATTTCATTCCTAATGGTCATTTTTCATGAATAGCTCACTGTAATATGAAAACTTATACCAGATATGGACTAGGGGGAAAATATCCATACTACAGGAAAGATATCCATACTACAAACAAAGCTATAAGATCCCAATCCTAAGAACACAGGAAGAACATACTAACATAGATTGCAAGTGCAATGTCAGCTGGCTCCCCATCACCCAGTCTATCTGCAAAGAATTCTCCTCTCAGTTTCTATGATACTGTCCTTCCCTATTTCTGTCTTCATCTTAAAATTCTGTCTTCCTGGTATCCTTCTATTTACTTATGATTTTGATTGTAATTCTGTTTGAGTATGATTCCTGCTGCTAGACACTTCTGAATAGACTGCCTATTCTTCCCATAAATGTGCCAGTTTTTATCTAGGAAAGCTCATTAATTTTAGAAATGGTCATTCGGTAGTTTTCAAATATGAGTGAAGAATATTTATACACTCAATATGTCTTTTACAACTAATTCCAATTATTTGAAACACAGCAACAAGCATGGATCTAAAAATATACCAACATGAGTTTACAAATACAGAACATTGTGATTAATATTATGATAAATATCTTTTATAAATGATTCATTCAAAATCATGCAGTTATTGCTCTAATATTTTCATGCCAAGTCATTACGACTGCTTCTTTAGGTATATGAAGTTCAAAATCATAACCACTTTATATTTAGAGAATAATATCACACGTAATTTTTTACTTCAGTGAGATATTCTTGAAAACATTTGCATTTCTCTCCCTCGCATTTCTTTATCATTTCCTAAGATCAGTGTAGACATAGTAAAAATAAGTCTTAAGTGCTAAAACTTTTCAAACATTTATTTCATTCAATTTGTTTATATAAAAGCAGAGTAAGGACTGACATATTTCAAGGTGGGGGCAAAAGCATGAGTGTGAAAGTCGTGCTTCTATATTAAGTGGAACCTTGTAGTCCAACTAGCTTTGACCTGCAAAAACTGTAATTGCATACAATTTAACTAAAATAGAATAAGAAGTGATGCCAATATTAATCTCATGCTTTTCGGTCTGGAATCCTAATATTTAGAGTAAGACTCTAATTAACTATTGCTCTGGGGATTTTTAGGTATATTTTATAGTCGGACCATTTTTCAGAGGAATCTTACCTCCAAAACCAATATGTATACAACGGTAAATGACATCTGTCATTCCCACAAAAGGATAACCCGACAGTCTTGACCACCAAGATTTCTTCCCTCTCTTTGCCCAGTGATAGTTGAGACGGTTCAGAGAAGACAGTGTGAAATGATGGCTCTAGTAAATTAGCCCCATTTTACAAAGAGTAAGTCTGAGGTCCTGAGGAGTAAACTGAGTAGACTATATTCGTAAGACATAGGACTGGAAGATTGAGTAACATACAAACCTTATGATTTGTGTGCTAAATAGATGGATACTGCATACATAAAATTTAAATTTCTCAAATGAGTTTATCTCATGCGAATCCAGAATTTTTAGTTTGTTTACATACTAATATATCAGTGTTCCAGGACACAAAAATATTTTTCAAAGACCATGCATCCAGTTATGATTTGCATGGTTGTATTCTCATGTTGCCTTTTGTCAGAGTGTTTGAGTCCATGTGCTTTTTTTTTTTTTTTTTTTTTTTTTAACCTGGCAGTGATCGAACAATTGATGGGTTAGGAAGATGTATTATGATTATTCAGAAAGTCATTTCATGGAGAAGTGTAGTTAATCATTGCAAGAGTGGGTCACCAACCATTTTTGGAAAGAATTATACTATTAGGAACCACTGCCGAAGACACTGGTATCTTGAGAACAGTTAGAGTAAGGCATCAAACACATTTTCCAATGAACTCCCTTAGGAATGAGCAGCTTAAAAGAGGGCATGGGTATCATCCAAACTCAACCTGTGCATTGCATCAATTAACTTGGAAGAGAGAATTATAAGATAGCATTAAAAAAGTTAAAAGAAGAAACTAACTTGGCTTCTAGCCAAATGAGCTATCCTCTGAACACTTAGAGATCTGTAACTGACAATATTAATATTCTTTTCCAATTACATGAAAATAGCAAACAATTTTAGAGCTTCGTAAAGCTAACAAACTCATAACATAGAAGACATCCTCATTATCTTCTCTTCTTCACTTCGAATTTCTCTCCCTCTTCAGTTTGTAAGAGCTACACTTTGGGTAAAGAAACAGAATATAGGTCCAAACCACAATCTCAAATACATTTTTATTGCAATAAATCTGTTACTATATAGCTTCTATATTGAGTTAAAATTTTTGTAAAGGTTTTGGAGTGAATGCGAGTGGCTACACTGTAGAATTCTCAGAATAACAAGTGATCTATCCTGTATTCTGATGTTTAACAACTATTTCTTCCTCTAAAATGTCAACTCCATGAGGAAAGGCTATGTGAAATTCCCTAACAGTATTTTCCCTGAACAAGTACATTCTAAAATACTTGGTTAATGAATGACGATTTACTGAGAAATGTGTTACAAATATGTCAAGTACCCAGACTAATTGCTGCCTTTTATGTGTCCTAGTATATATATATATACTCTCCACTCCAGTATTATATGCTAAGATATGATTATGGAACTCTGCAGAGTAGAAAATATATATATATTTTTTACTCAAGCATATAAAATAAAATTATCACAAACACAAAAAAAAATTTTTGTGATCATCCAGACAAACATGTTTTATTAAGAGACTTCAAACTGAAGCAGCTTTAGTTTGAAATTCTTAACTGTGCATTACACTGTCCCCGGAAGACACAGATACCCATTGTGGCTGGGGCTTTGTGACTACTCTCTGCCAAATTCCTGTCCTAGTAGTCCCCACAGCCTTTGCACTCAAGTCCTGGCACCCGATAGGCCATCATCCTGTTTGTCAGGATAGTTTCAAACTGTTTAACAGGGTTCAGCCTCTGTTATTTCTTCTCAGTTCAGGAGACACACTAAGGCTACCCCTCTGCTGTCCTTCTTCCTTACTCTGCCTTATGCTCCAGCCATGCTCCAGACTTTCATCTGAAATGTGGGTACCAGCTGCTTCCCATACACTAGGATGGTGTTTCTAAAATTCTATGTGGAGGAATAAATCAGATATTTTGTTTTCTTTTCAATTATGACAGACCATAAGTTAAATGCAATAAATGTAAATTAGACAATATATATATTAATAGTAATCTAATTCAGTATCTTTATTAGCTATGACACACATTCTCAAATCACCAATGCTTATGATCACTTTCTTGGTCTGTACTAGTGCCAAACTAGGGATAGATTGCACTAGAAGACAAATGTCAGGTCCTCCCGCGAACTCTCTGAAGGCACAGCACTCCAGTATTATATGCTAAGATATGATTATGGAACTCTGCAGAGTAGAAATAAACCTGGAGGTGAGATAACAGTGTTCCTTTTTTGTCCTCATTCTCAATAGAAGCCTCTCACCCATTCTTCCCACTCCATCTCAGCATAATGTACTAACCTGAAAGCTTGATATTTTGGTGACTCTCAATTCCCTGTCTGAAATTCTGGTCTTTTCTGAGTTGTAAGTTGGTGACAGGTGGGTAGTATAGCTATCCTTTAGAGAGTTTGGCATATATCGCCCTGACAACCTTTTATTTATTTATTTATTTATTTATTTATTTATTTATTTATTTATTTATTTAATGTTCATTCATTTTTGAGAGAGAGAGAGAGACAGAGCAGAACGTTAGCAGGGGAAGGGCAGAGAGAGAGGGACACACAGAATCCAAAGTAGCCTCCAGACTCTGAGCTGTCAGCACAGAGCCTGATGTGGGACTCAAACCCACGGACCATGAGATCATGACTTGAGTTGAAGTTGGATGTTTAACCAACTGAGTCCAATCTTTTATAAAGCGGTGCTTCTCATCAATTTTCTTGAATTTGAGCTTCAACAGTAATAACAAAATTACAATCATGAATTCACTATTCTATTAAAAGTAGTAAAATTTAAAATGCTTTAAAACTCTTCTCATCTTTCCCATCAGAATACCTTTGATTAATCTACGTATTTGACAAGTTAAAAACATTAAAGAAGGCAATCACAAAAAAATGACAAATACATATTCTAAAGCCTTTAATCTAAATTTGAAATGTGTATGTGCATTCATTCACCACACTTTTAACATATGACCAAGGTCTAATCTTGGATTACAGGGTGTACTGAGTGCCATTTTTTATCTTGTTTTTCCATAAATCACAACCCTATTGCATGAGACATTTTCAAAATTTACATTTTCTTTAAAGCAGAGTAATAATCTAAAACATGTGAAAACAATGTGTCCAAATACTCCATAGTTTCATAAACTTCTTCTTCCCTTCGCTTTTTATAATTTGTCTTGTTTAGTCCAAATTTTGCAACATTTTTAAGTAGCTTGATAATTTTGAATATTTCCAAAGCATTCAACCTAATTTAAGTGAAAGAACTATTTTTATTCATCTTTCATTGGTTACTTAATATATTTACTTATAATATGAAGATTACTGTAATAATCACAAGATTGAGAAACTAAATGTATTCTCAGATTAATATTCCACCCGAGGGGCAGCGCTATCCCTGTATCTACAGAAAGGTCCCTTTCAGTGTTCGATGGGTATTGCATTTTAAATACTGAGTACGGAGAGAATAGAACAGTCATTAATCTGCCTAATAATTTAATTAGAAATCAGTAATGAGCCTATATAATCATAATACATTATTTCCACTAGTTATACTTTTAAAAAAGGCACAGGTGGTTCACTAGTAAAATACATATATATTAATTACTGGCTAAATATTGACAAATATAGAGTCCACCATATATCTGTATCTATATATAGATAAATATCCAATTCCATTTGATGAAAGTTGTATTACTAGGAAATTTTAACCTCATTATACTTTGTAATATTTTATGATATGATCCGCATAAAGTATATCTAATATAATGCATGGTATGTTATAAGAAAAGACTAAAAGGTTGATTATCCATGTCATGCTGTAGAACAGATACTCTGAAAACAGATAATGAGAAGGATATCTGTGTGCAGGAAAGCTGTTGTGTGCTCTAAGGAACAACACCTGACATAAGTAAAAGATGGAGAATGAGGCAGGAGAACCGAACTGGTAAGCAGTTGCAAGAGAGGCCTCAGAGGATCCCCTGAGGAGCAATGGAGATGGGGTGGCCATTAAGTGTTGCCCCACTGAGGAACAGAAGCTAAGCGTGTGTAACCCCACTTTGATCCAGCATTGATTACAGGTTACTACAGGGAAGAGACGTGATCTTGCATGAAGAAGCCCCCCTCAGGAAAGGAAAATTCCATCACTCGGCTATGACCCCACAGTAGCCAAAATTCTTGGTAGTGGATGGACTCTTTTCCTTGCCTTCTGGATTCTAGGCTCAATGAGACTAAATTGATCTGGGGCAGCTATAGTTTAGTTTACTAGGAGTCCTACTATGTCCCTTGGCAAAAGTGCACTCTCTTCTGGGAACTCTATGTGCAAAGAGACAAAGATAGTAAATTGAGAAAGTAGAAAGTGTGTCACTATGTATAATAGAAATCAGAGTCATTCCTATCTTTTTCTCTTTTGTACCATCTTATACAAAAGACTATAGTACAATAGTATAAGTATTGGAGAGCCAGAATAATAAAGTAGGCATTAATTAATGGTAGATAACATATTCTAGGGGATGGCACCCCACACTAACTGGGGATCTTTTCAAAGCTGTCTCCCTAGCTGTGCCTTCAAACACTATCTCATTTTTCTATCAGATTAGTAACTTCTGGATAGTACTTTATAGAATAGAACCAGTGGATAACACTGTTATGAGCCCATCACGATATCTCCTTTACTAGAGATAGTTCATTATTCTATAATATTATATGGTATTATGTATTAGGAAACCAAATACTGAATTTTCTATGATAGTAGTGTTGGATCAATCCCTATAAGCAAAAAAAAATACTCAAAATATATGCAATTTCTAATCAACATGAATCACTACCTATTCTAAAGTTTTCTGTAATAAACTTTTACGAAGTGGATAGTTATCTTCTTTAAGAATTTGCCTAGTTAAGGGCTCAGTGTTGATCTCTATTACCGGCTAATTGGACATTCAACAGCTACCCATACTTAGGCTACCCATGGTGAATGGATCATTGGCAGTTTGCCCTTGCCTCGGCTCCATCCTTGCCACCCTACTCCTTTGTTCATGTGCCTGTTTTGGATGAGGATGGCTGATAAAAGAGGTTAATGTCAAAAACAAAACAAAACATAACATCACAAGTTTTAATGCCTACTTGATTATTTAGCACTTCATCTAGGTTACACAATCTTTGAGGTACATTTATATGCAATGTAAGATCTTCACAGTTCATGCACACTCCCATAGGTCTATCTACAAGCCTTTTCCTCGGACCACAAATCTTTCTTCTTAAATGTATCTGATCAACCAGCCAGGCCATTTGCTACTACAAATGAATCTAAGTCTATTCTTAACTAAATCACTTTGCTTTGTACACATAGTGGATGATAATAGGCAACCCTTAGCCTAAGCACAGGAGGACATCCTTACACTGCAAAGCCACCCTCTAGTACAATTAGAGTATAGTCAGTTAATTTTTATCTTTTACATGCATACTTATCCAGTTTATCTGAGAATTAAGCTCAACTTTTATTTCCTTTGTCATCTGGCCAAAAAGGATAACATAGTTAAAACTTTCTTCTTCTTTGTGGTCATAGTTAAAACTAAGAGAGAGGGATTTATGCCAAAGTGATGATAATATGGTGGTTAGAACCCTACTCCTGCAGCTTACATGAGCCTTCTTGCCTTTCTTGTGCCTGATCCCAGATATTCTTTCAACCTCCAATCGTGTTCTGAAGGCCTATTCAACCTTCTAAACAGGTAAGTCTGTCCACTCAGTCCTGGCTCAGGGGGAACAGGACTGCTTACATGGTCATATGTTACCTTATGGTCAAATGCTCCTTTGTACTAGGATCTGTAGCTGGCCAGGAACTCATTCATGAACACTGGATAGTTCTCTAATGTAGAAACTTAGGACTTTTGCTGAGATTCTCTCATTGGGACTTGCCACAAATACCACCTTGCATATTTACTATTTACCACAGTTACCTTTCATACAGCAATTCTCAAACTTGAATCCAGGACCTATTCATATTAAGGAATTATAGACATATATAGATATAGGTATACTTACTATGTTAGAAATTAACTGAGAATTAAAAAATCTTAAATAATTAAAAGTGATAAACATGTTAACATAAGCAATATGTTTATAAAAATAACTATAATTTCCAAAAGAATTTAGTAATATCACTGGCATTGTTTTATGGCTTTGCAAGTATTTTAAATGTCTGAATTAATAGATGATAGTTGGGTTCTTGTATCGGCTTCTGATTCAATCTGTTGCTATGTGTTGTTTTAGTTGGAACATGTAAAAAAAGTTAGTCTCACAAATAAGTAGTTGGAAAGAGGAAGGATATTTTCATGACATTTTAATATAACTTTGGATATTTTCCTTTAATACTACACCAAAATTTAACAAGTGGTAGTTTAGTAAAGTTCAGTTGCGATATGGAATATGATGCTTTATTAGTGAGAGCTACAATAAAATCCTAAGATCTTTCTTGTAACTTTAAACAGATTCTTCACTCATACATTCTTCTATAAGACAATCTATTGATCTCTCAGGAATTAAGATTCAGTGACTTCTTCAAAGAGATCTTCCAAATACCGAGACATCTTTTATTAATATCGAAAACTCACATTAAGACCACAATCTATCTTATCGGAAAGTGTTTGAAGTGCTAGAAAACTGTCAGGCTTATTGTTCCAGATACAATTTTTCCAAAATGTTGATTTGAGTTTGAAATCTTGAATGTATATCATTGGTAATAAGTAACATCAAGGTGTTGTTTCGACTATGAAAGTACCCCATGATAAAAGCAGATCATTCAAATGATTGAAAAGTAATTCTAATACTCTATACATAAAACTAGTTATAAGGAATTATTGTAATATAAGCAACTACCAAACACCTAATATTCTTGTTATATAATTTTAATAAGTCATCAAGAACTGTTAGCTGTTGATATAAATTATATTTATACGTATGAAAATAAAAATGCCCAACAAACATATATAATACTTATGCCCACTAATGAATTAAAACATGTAAATTCAAAAATGCTATGCATTTTTAACTATCCAAATCGAGAAGTATTTTTTTAAGGAAAATGAAAATTTTGGTTAGAATTTTGTAAAAATTTGTCTTACACATTTTTATGAGATTAAAAATGGTAAAATTCTTCCAAAGGTAAATTCAAAATATGTGTGAAACTTTTAACCTATTTAATGTGACCCATTAATTGTTATTATTTTTTCATAATAGTGAAAAAATAAAAATTAACATGATATAAATTTGGGGTGATAAACTTTTACTGTATAGTTTTCTGAGGTACTTTTTATTTCAGCAAATTATTCTTAAGACAATCTTTCATATTATAATCATCAAATTGTATGTCTGAAAAAGGATAATCTTTTGAAAAGACATCTAGTATATAAGGTTTTTGTTTACCTTTTATGTTTTTGTCAAATTGGAAATTCTTTTCTTATTCAATATAATGGATGTCTAATTCCTAACACAGCTGTTCCATAATCACAGCATGAGCTTTGTCTCTTTGTGCTTACTCAATTTCTACCATGTGTTTGTTTTTGCTTTTATTTTTTGTTTTAGTTTTTACAGGAGACAATTCTGTGCCATGGGGATAAGATTTTCTGTAGCTGTGGAATTGCCCTCCCAAGTATGCTTTCTGGAATGCCAATTTATTATTGATTTCTAAGACTGTGCTAGTGAATTTTGATGACCTAAAGTACTGTTCCTTTTACTGTACTGTGCTCTATGATGTTTCTACTTTGCTTAGCTGCAAATCCCAGATGGCCCAGAAGCCTACTGTTAAATTTCTAACACACTGTTACATAACGAATGAAATTTCACACAAATTAGCAAAGAATTCTTGCTTTAATTGTATGGTCAAAAAGAAAAAGAAAATCAGCTTCATTTTTTTCTTTGCCATTACAATTTCTTTTTTCTTTTTATTTTATAACTCTCATAAAGGTAAGATTCTACCTTGGCTACCCAGAGCATAAAAGATAATATTTAATATTTATGCCATTGTGTCATCTGTCATTTTGACTTTCAGATTTTATGATGTTACCTTCTTTAGTATACTGTTTCCCCTCCCCCTAGAAACTAATTCTTTTGTGTGTTAAACTGAGTGTGTGGATTGCAGAATATCTAAATACTGTAGTGGTCTGTAGCTTTCCTTACAGAATTTCAATGTGAGGAGTAGACTAGCCCGCTATTAAAAAACAAAACAAAACAAAACAAAATAGCATGCCCTTGAGCTATGGATTGTATGGACAAAGAAGCATGATGTGATTGTTAACAGTTCTAGGCAATTGCTTTAGGGCACGTGTTTTCACCTCCCGTTATATTAACATTTTTATCCAGATGGTTATTTTCTGTGGGGGCCTGTATGATGCATTGTAGGATACTAAGAAGTATCCCTGACTCCCATCCACTAGACGCAGTGGCACCCCCAAACCCTCTGAATCACAACCCAAAGTGACTCTAGATATTGCCAGATTTCCCATGGGTGGAAACAAGTTTATCCCACTCCAGGTGAGAAGCATAGCTTTAGGTATTAAAACAAAATATACAACAACAATAACAACAACAACATTTCATAATCACCACAGTCTTCAAATTAACAGCAAAATCAGTTGAAGGAGATGTTAACATTATTTCTTGGCCAATGATATTCCTCAAATGTAGGGCCAATTAGAACCTCTAGGGTTCTGATATTTAAACTTTCATGTGGGTACATCTTTACCTGAGTGGTATTTTCACTTATTTTTTAATGTTTATTTATTTTGAGAGAGAGAGAGAGAGAGAGAGAGAGAGAGAGGGAGGGAGGGAGAGAGAGAGAGAGAGGGAAAGAAGCAGAGAGAGAGAGAAAAAGAATTCCAAGCAGGCTTCCCACTGTCCATGCAGAACCCGACACTGGGCTTAATCTCACAAACCATGATATCATGACCTGAGCCCAAATCAAGAGTTGAATGCATAATCAACTGTTATTTTAGAATGAAGACCCCTGGACTCCTACTTCTGAGAATTCTAAATCAATAGCTCTTCACTGACATCTATCAAATAGGTTGCTACTCAACCATGGGATCTACAGAATCACAGGCAAAATGAATTAATGCATGGAACGTTTAAGAAATAGGATGAGAGTTTATAAAAATCAAGATGAAAATTTGTGTGGTGAAAAAAAAAAAAAAAAAAAAAAAAAAAAGAAGGCCAGAGTGAGAGGTTCGGAGAAGAAATATACTACTTTAGAGAGTAAGAAGGCCTTTGTTTTTTTCCTTTGTATAAATAAATCTCAACAAATAGGTTTTGCCTATTTTCCTTTGAATTAAATGCTTATCTAGGTCCTTGAGGTGATTTAGAAATAGAAGTCATGCACAAACAACGAACAATATCTTTGTGGGGAAGATTGTGGTTATTACATTGAGTGGTAAAATGTTCTCTTGACCACATTTAAAGTAACAGATGGTGAATTGTCTTTTATAGAAAACATTAGTTACAAGCCTATCCAGTCACTGAAATAGATTTTGATGTTGAAAAGATGTAACTGATTGCAACGCTTGCCAAGTTAGTTATTTTTCCATGGGACATGAAAAGAAACCTATGGAGGCTTTATATTGATTTCGTCTGGCCATTCTCAGGAAAGAACTTATGGACTAGATCTGGAAGTATTCAGTGTTCCTTCTCAAACCTCTGCTGACACAATCTCATCAGTTCTTTGCAAACAGTGATTACCAGACACAATCATTCCTGTCAGCTGAATAAGGAGTTCTTTTAAAAGAAACATTGCCCAAGCTGTTTCTTTCACGCTTCTTTCCCCAGCAAATAGTTACACTGAAATTTCAACAAAGACAACTAAGGCTACATTGAAGTGATTTTAAAAAAAAATATATTGGACAAAAACTGTAACAGATTACCTTATTCTTCAACTTGTTTTTCAAATTCAAAAGGTTTCTTAAAAGGCAAACATCATGAAGGTAGGGCTGCTTTTAATCTGTTTTGTTCACTGCTGTGTCCCCAACAATGCGGAGAATACCTAAGGCTTAGAAGGTGCTGAATAGATACTTGATTAATGAACAAATAAACAGAAACTCAGTGTGTTGAATTTGAAAGGAGAGAAGTATTCAAGCTTTCTCTCAAACTTCTGAGTGGACATGAATACAGATAAATACATTGTGATTTTATCTAAGGACCAACTCTTTATTTTATGCCTGTCTCCTCATCTACCCAAAACCTCAGATTCTCTCCTCCCTCATACATCACCATCATTTCCTTCTCTTGAGGACTGTCCAGCTAATACACATGCAGACTGCATTTTCTTCTGGGGAAAGAAAAGGGAGGGGGAGTGATAAAAGCAGAGAACAAAACAAACAACTCTGTCTTGGGCTTACTTCATTCTCCAACAATACTATTATTTCTCTTTCTCTTTCCAAAAAGTGTTATCTTCTCTTTCAGTTTTCATTTCCCATACCTATTTCTCTCATACCCTCTCAAATCATGTGTTTGCTCTTACGAATTTACTGAAAGTATTGCTGTTAAGATCAGCAAACACCCATATGTTGATAAATCCAATATTCAATTCCCACTACTCATCCCTCTTGATCTAACAGAAGCATTTGATAAACTTAATTACCCTCTCCTTAAAACCCTTCTCTTGGCTCCTAATATGGAGAATTACTGTACCTCACCACTGACAATTTCTTCTCTTTATCTCCTCAACCCTTTACATTTAGAATGCCCCAGGCCCTACACTTTGGATGCCTTTTCTTCTTTATTTTCATTCACGATTTTAAAACTGTTTACAGTATCACAATTTTTTCATCCACATTTTCATTCACAACAAAGAGCCTCTCTATTAATTCCAGACTGCCTCACTGTAATGCCCACAAAGGACTCTGCCTAATTTCGGCTAAACTTTCAGACTTACAAAACTGTCTTAGTCCTCAGACTAAGTCCTCCTTCACAGAAGGATATATGAGAGCTACTGCAGCTTGCCATGGGGAATGACTTTTCTGGGAATTCTTCAAATCTGAGTAGCATTTCTTATAGCAGGTCACACAGCTCAGGTGCAAGGAAACAGAATCCTTTCCAGGAGCTACATGATCCATTCAGTTTTTAAAACGTCACATGCCACGGGAGCCAAATTTCTATAACAGCTGAACAGACATGGCTTCCAGGGTCTCCATAAGGGTCATACCAAATTACCGCACTCACCGCATTTAGGGAAGTGCAAAGCTATGCCTTCCTTTAAAGGAGTAGTTCTCCCAGTCCAGGTGCAGTTTACTAATCATGATTATTTTGGTCATAAGCGACATTCCTTTATGTTAAAGCTTACTTGCTAAAGTCCACCTACCGACACACCGATAGCTAAAATAAATAAATAAATAAATAAATAAATAAATAAATAAATAAATAATTTTTAAAAAGTTTATATATATTGAGTTTGTTGCAACAAAGGGCACATAAGGATTAGCAGAGTGTCTCAAAAGGGGGAAGTTAAAGAGAGGTACTTATAGGATTCTGAGCTCTGGAACTAGTCATAGAATGGTGTTGGTTGGGATTTGCCAGACTTTGCAAACTAACCTGGTTCTGGAATAGTCAGTGGTGTTGCCCTTAGAATATATGGTTCACTCAGGGCTCAGTCAGTTAAGTGTCCAGACTCTTGATTTTGGCTCACATCATGATCTCACGGTTTGTGAGATCGTGCTCCGTGTGGGGTTTTGCGCTGACAGCACAGAGCCTGCTTGAGATTCTCTCTCTCTTTCTCTCTCTGCTCCTACCCTCTTCATGCTCTCTAAATAAAAAAGAAATAAACTAACAAAAATATATCTATATGGTTCACAGAGAGTGATTGCTCATTCACTTTGTTCCTGGTCTTCTCTTGGAGCATGGGTTTCTGAATGAGACAGTGTTAAAAGAATTGGAGAATAGAGTTTATGATATCATAAACTCTATGTGTAAATAGAGTTTGTTTACCTGCATGTGTGCCTGTTCTGTGTGCCTCACAGCAGTCGGGTTTGAAATATCTCAGTTTTGGTTTCAGTTTTCAGTTCCACCTACTGTCAGTATAGTAACACTTTATCATTAGTAACACCGTTAGCATATTATTCATATCAGGTTTCGGGGAAAATAAAAGTAGACAGTGAAATAAAACTTAAATTCTCATTCCTAGCAAGAAAATGTTTGTTAATCCTTTCCTACAATGTCAAACTGCCTACTTTACATCCCTCCCTGGAGTCTGACCACAAGAGCTTAAATTTAACATTTCCAAATTGACCATAGAACATTTCCATCCTTCACCAAAGAACAAACATATTAACACACAGCCAAACCAAACCAAATATAAACAATCTGCACCCTACATCTTTGACAGTCTTCCACACTGCATTCATGGAAAGTCTAGGCTTTCAGTTTTACAAGTTAAAAGCCTGAAGCTCATTTCTCTCACAACTCATATTCAGTTGACTATCATATTATACTAGCTTTACTTTGTAAATAGAACTAGAACTTAATGGCTTCTCATAATTTCTATCTTGCATAGATAAGATTCTACCTGATCTCTCAACCCAATCCTTCCCTGTTATTCTGTTGTGAAGGACAGCACAGTGATTCTTTTAAGTATTGGAATACAGCTCTTCTCAGAAGTCTCAACTTGCTTCCCATGTCACTCCAGTAAAAGCCAAAGTCCTTAAAATTACTTTCAAGGCCAAAGAGAAAGTTTCCTCCTAACTTCTTTCCCTTGACCTGTTACTTCTACGCCCTCTGCATTCCCCCTCAGCCACAGTGGCTTCCTGACTTGTCTGGAATATTCCAGGTCCTCTTCTTCCTCACTCTCTTGCTCTGCTTGGTACCTGGGGAATTCTTCCAGCTTTACATATGGCCTGTTACTTCACCTCCTACAAATCATTGATCACTGTTTTTCTCATGCTACTTCCCACAGTCTCTCCCCATCTCTTCTCACAGCTGCTTTCTCCTACTTAGAGCTTACATAATTTATAATTCATGCTGTTTATTCTGTTTTTCTGCACTAAACTGTATCTTTATGAAGGCAGAAGTTTTGCTTCGGGTCTATTCATCCTATGCACACAGGCCTTACCACACTGCCTGGAGCCCATTAAACAATAAATATCTGCTGAATGAATTTGTTGAAACTAAAAGTGTGGTGCCAATGTTTATATGGTATAAGGAAAATATAACAGCCTAAGCAGATTCATAGTTTAAAATGTCAGGTAAGTTGAAGAGCTATTTAATAATAATAATAATAATAATAATAATATAATTGTTATATTATATTATTATATATTATATTATTATAATATAATAATAATTATTATTATTTTATATTATTATTTAAGATACATAATACAATATTTACCAGCGTCTTTATATATATATGAACATGCGCATAACAAGATTATGCATTGTATAACATTAGAACCACAATTGCCTATCCCTATCATATGTGACCATCAGAGGAAAACACAACCTACTGATACAAAGGAAGACTATTTCTTATTGCTCCCACCGAAGTTCCAATTTTTCTGGGTTTCCAACACAGCTAGTGGACCCATATTATGACCAAGTGTGTAGGTCTTAAAGTGTGTAACTTGGAGATTCATGTGTGAGCACAAATATGTGACCAAATTGTTGATGTAGCATTCAAAGGGCAAAGGAAAAAGTGAAGAAACGGATCTAAATAGGTAAGCAAGCTCTATTTCTGGCACTATGGAGACTCATCAGAGGGTTGTCTACAGCTATCTGAAACAGAAGAGAAACTAAGTACTCTGATCGGAAGTTTGATAGTTTAATAACACATTTAATGACTTGTCTTTTCATCTGAACTTAGAAGGTTTCTAAGCATATCGAATATGCATTGTTGAGGGCCTAATTTGATCAAAAAGGGCCAGCAATGAAGCCTACAGATCCGTATGGTCTATTAAAACAATTTTTTTCTGGGCAAGAGGAGTGCTCTGCCTTCTAATCCAAAACTAGGTTTCTGTCTCACAACAGATTAATAGTGGTGTATCTATGGGCTTCCATAGAAACCATGACATATTATAAGTATGGGCTCCATTATTCTCTGGATATAGATCTTAATGAGCTATTGCTGCCAGAGAACATGATGCATCTGACAATCCAGCTAAGACCTGGATACACTGTGTATACTATATCATGGGCATTTTTCTTGTGATACATAAACCTGGCCATAGGCCATGTCTGTACAATGGAATTGTACCTCACTGAACAATTCACTTGGTATGATTTGTTGTGACCTGTCTACACAATTCTTGAGCAGTGGATATCTTAATGAGCCACAGCAAATTGGATGGGCCAATTCATAGCTGCTGTCACATACTGTAGCCACGACCTCAATTAAAGTTATAGATTGCTTCTAAGCATTGTTCATTGGTACTGACTCAAACTATAGCATAGAATGCTCTCATTAATCCCTTGATCAAATTGAGAACATACATATCAGACATTTCTGCACTGAAGGTATTACTATACCTACTGGGATATTGCATAATTTGATTGACAGTAATTGCTGCCATATGCTTCCAATTATCTAATTAGTAATTGCTGCCACATATGCTACCAATTATATAAAACTCGCACTGCTGTAGAGCCTCCTTTCAAACTGTCACAGAATCTTAGAATGCCGTACTGTGTTTGCTTTGAAAAATGTTTCTTGAATTTACATGTATATGCGGCCTAGGATAACTTTTATATTTGGCAATAAAAAATATATCTTAAGTTAATGTATTTTTAGTTAACATAAAAATATTGAAAACAAAAACTGAAAAGAAAAAGGTGAAATAAAACATTAAAAATAAACTCTTAACCAAATCAACATCAAATTAACAATCTGTAAAACTGAGGTTTCTGCCTCAGTTCTTTTAATTATGGAAGAGGATTAAGGAATTAGTAGAATGTCAACTTTTTTCTTAATTCATTCATTTATTGAACAAATACTAATTAAGGATCGTTGTATGTAAAGTATTAGATATAAAGACCATGACAGAAAGATAAAAGGCAACATTGACTACAATATAATGGACACCAATGTATACGATTATGTTACAAAGCACAATGTAATTTAAAAAGAAGCACTAAGCTCTATGCTCATTAGAGTAGAGATCAGCTTTAGCTCTATGAAGAAAAACACAATTAAATTGATGGTGCAAAATTGCAGTTAATGCTTGAGTAATAGATAGGGTTTCATCTGATAGAAACAGAGGCAATTGAAGGTTGCTATACAAAGTGGGAACAGCAGAAGCAAAGGTAATTTATTTATATATAATAAAGTGACAGTGAGCTATACGTCCAGCCTAACACCTCAACATGTCATTCAAACAATGAAATTTCAACAGTCTGCAAATACAATGCTGATTGTTCGAAGGCTTTCTCTGTTCTATTTCTATTGTTTCTTGGGGAAAATATCAAAAATACGTAGCTGACATTTCAAAGCAATATCCAGTACAATATATAATACAAAACCCAAAGATTGTCAGAAATCTTTGCGAATAGTGACATAGATTCACTTTTTCTAATTTTTATTTTTTTCTTTTTTATTGATATCCATCCATATAATTCCAGGATATCATAGCTGTCCACTATAGTTCTATCATTTCTCTATTCCAATTCATATTTGATGTAGCTTCTAGATTATCTTTAAAAATAATTTATGCAGTTTCATTTACAGAACAGTAATGTACTGATCACTTACTGTGTAGCAACTGGGAGAATTATGGCCCTTGCAGACCAAACATTTTGCAACTTACCATACAATTGTCCTACACACAAGACTAAACTGGCTTGTTCCTACCTACTACAGTGTGTTCCAATATTGATTCCATACCGAATCATAATATCATACAAATGTGTATTTTAATAAATGCATTGGGTATTTTATTATAAGCATGCTGGTGAAAAATGCCTATTGGATAACGTTCATTTACAGTTCTAAGTCAGTATCACTCACTTATAATACACATTTTCAAAATAGTCTCCTCAAATCGCTATCAAGGAGTGAAACATATATATGTAAACCTAAATCAATCCAACCACAGACCTTATTCTTTCCTTCTCATATAAAAAAATTAGTACTTAGTTTTCAAAAGTCATCTCAGATATAATCTTTTTCTAGTACTCTTCTTCATATAATAAAGCCATCCTAGTCCTATGCAACTTTTAGCCTCTTGTACAGAGTTAGATATGCCATTATATTGTATATATGAAATAAGTTAGTCCAGTGCCAACTCTGATAAACAAAGAAAAAGTAAGAAAAACTGTTAGGGCATAAACTCCAGCTAAAGCTAAAAGTTAAAGTTAATAATGCTAAAGGTCTTCTGGAGATTGAAAGGCAGTGCTGAATAATTATTTGGATTTGCAACAAGTGAGTGTCTTATGATTCATAATTACTATGAAATGGCAATCTTAATTCCTATGCCTGGGCCAATTGCTTCACCCACTGCAGGCCCATGAGGGTGAAGTGGTACATTCAAAAAGGACCTGTAACATAAGCACAAGTATACTGAACACAAGACAAAATAAAAATAAACCCTTATGCACTGTTGGTGGGAATATAAACTGGTATAGTCACTGTGGAAGAGAGTATGGAGGTTCCTCAAAAAAAAAAAAATAGCACTACCATATGATCCAGTAGTCGTACTAGTGAGTATCTACACAAAGAATATGAAAACATTAATTAAAAGTGATATACGTACCTGTGTTTATTGCAGCATTATTTACAGTAGCCAAAATATGGAAGCAGCTCATGTATCCATCCCTAAATTGATAAAGAAGGTTTGGCACATATATAATGGAGTATTATTCTATATGGTATAGTTTGATATATAATGGAATATTATCCAGCTATGAAAAAAAGTGAAATATTGCCATTTGCAACAACATGGATGGACCTAGAGAGTATAATCCTAAGGGAAATAAATCAGTCAGAGAAAGACAAATACCATATGATTCACTCATATATAGAATTTAAGAAACAAATGAACAAAGGAAAAAGGAAAGAGAGAAACCAAAAGAGTCTTTTAACTATAGAGAACAAACCGATGGTTACTAGAGGGGACATGGGGAGGAGGATGGGTGAAATAGGTGATGGGGATTAAGAGTACACTTACTTCGATGAGCACTGAGAAATATGGGGAATTGTTGAAACACTGTATTGTACACCCCAAACTAACAAACACTGAATGTTAACTACATTGTAATTAAAATAAAATAAAAGACAGGAGAAAAGATAAAAGAAATGCTCATTATTTGATGATGATTAAACACAGTGTCAAGAAATCTGGAAGGGCAATAATAGCAAAAGTCTTGAGGGTATGGTTATGGACTGAATTGTATCCTCTCAAAATTCATGGGGCACCTGGATGGCACAGTTGGATAAGGTCTGACCCTTGATTTTGGTTCACGTGGTGATCTCCTGGTTTGTGAGTTCAAGCCCCATATCAGGCTCTACACTGACGGCATGGAGTCTGCTTGGAATCTCTCTGTGTCTCCCCTGCTTGCTCTCTCCTTTCAAAATAAATAAGTAAACATTTAGAAAGAAATTCATATGTTGAAGTCCAAATCCACAAAGTGATGACTGTATTTGTAGGAAGGGTCTTTAGAGGTAAACAGATTTAGATGAAGTTATGAGGTTGGAACCCTCATAAAGGAATTAGTGTCTTTATAAGAAAAGACACCAGACAGGTTTCTCTCTCTCAATTTCTCTCTCTCTCTCTCTGTCCCTATCCCTCTCTCTTTCCCGCATGAGGACACGGCAAGAAGGTGGCCATCTGCAAATCAAGAAGAGCATCCTCAACAGAAACTGACCAGGCTGGCACCTTGATCTCAGCTGTCCAGCTTCCAGAACTATAAAAGATAAATCTCTGTTGCTTTAGTCACCCAGTCTATGGGATTTAGCTTTGACAGCCTGAGCAAACTAATACAGTTGTATACAATCTTGGATAGGATAAAGGCCCTATAGCAAATATGCTATATACTCTTTAGGCAAAATTATTAAACTGAAAACATATAAAAAATATAAGCAGCACCATTCCAGCAAATGCAAAGGAAAATCATTAGCTGGATGGAATGGAGAGAGAGAGAGAGAGAATGCCTGACTTGCCATTAAGAGAGACACACTTTTTTTTTCAACTTTTTATTTAAATTCTATTTAGTTAACAATAGTGCAATATAGGTTCCAGGAGTAGAATTTAGTGATTGATTCATCACTTACATACCACACCCAGTGTTCAACACAACAAGTACCCTCCTTAATACTTACCATTCTTTAGCCCATCTTCTGCCCACCTCTCCACTAACCCTTAGTTTATCTATAGTTAAGAGTTCCTATGGTTTGCTACTCTCTCTTTTTTCTCTTCCCTGATTGTTGTCTGTTTTGTTTCTTAATTTTCACATGTGACTGAAATTATATGGTATTGGTCTTTCTCTAACTTATTTCACTTAGTGTAATATATCCTACTTCCATCCACGTTGTTGTAAATGGCAAGGTTTCATTCATTTTGATGACTGAGTAATATTCCAGTGTATATATACACAACATCTTTATCCATTCATCAGTTGATGGATATTTGGGTTCTTTCTATAATCATCCATACTTTGTTGAAGGCTTTTATCAAGAATGGATGCTGTATTTTGTCAAATACTTTCTCTGCAACTAGTGAGAGCATCATATGGTTCTTACCCTTTCTGTTATTAGTGTGGTATACCATGTTGATTTGCAAATATTGAACCAACCCTGCAGTCCCGGAATAAATCCCACTTGATCATGCTGAGTAATTATTTTAATCTACTGTTGATTTGATTTGCTAGTATCTTGTTGGAATTTTTGCATTCGTGTTCATCAAAGATATTGGCCTATAATTTTCTGTTGGAGTAGGATCTTTAGTTTTGGAATCAAGGTAATGCTGGCCACAGAGAATGAGTTTGGAAGCTTTCCTTCCATAGTTTTAGGAAGAGTTTGAAAAAAAACATGTATTAACTCTTCTTGTTTTTAAACTAATTTTATTTATTTATGTATTTATTTAGGAACAGAGAAAGAGTAGCAGAAATTGAAGGCGAGAGGATCCCAAGCAGGTTCCGCCTATCGGTGCAGAGTTGGACGCAAAGCTCAAATTCATGAACCGTGAGATCATGACATGAGCTGAAATCAAGAATTGGACACTCAACTGACTGAGCCACTCAGGCATCCCAAGTATTAATTCTTCTTTAAATGTCTGGTATAAGTCTGGCACTGGACTTTTGTTTGTTGGGAGATTTTTGATTATTGATTCAATTTCTTTTCTAGTTATGGAAGAGAGAGAGACATACTTTTAGATAAAAGCAAACAAGCCACAGAAAATCATGTTGTAAAGATACATCTTTATGACAAACCAAAAAACAAAAACCAAAAAAATGAAAAACAAAACCAAAAATTAGTTTATACATTAGTAACAGCAAGTAACATTTGCTGACTTACTTTCATGAATGTACTGGAGGAAGCTGCTGGAATCAAATGTATTTGATTTTACAGTGTTTTCATTTTTTTTTCAAGGTGCCAACCACATATTACCACATTTGACTAAGTTGTAATGCATTCAAATTCTAATTTATAGTTTAATACTGAAGCATTTTTTAAAGAAAGGACACAAAATACTATTTCAAATTCTTCAACATTAGTGGACCAGCTATAAATTTTTAGTTTTATCTCTGCAAGAAAACAGATGCTTTTTAAACTGTACCTAAAACTTAAGACCTCAAAAACTATGATTGCTGTTTTGTAGTTATTATAAAACTACGTTCAAAGCTTAAATTATCATTAGGGATAAGTATTCTATATAAAGACATCTACTTTTTTTTTTTTTAAATACAAAGTATAGTCTATGCTGAAAATCTTGTGAAAACGACCTGAAGATGAAGCACAATAAATTAGGCCCTTAAAATGCTATATCCTGATTATGACTTCTGATATTTTGTTCAGTAACGAAAATCTGAAATACGCACAACCTTGTCATCAGCATCATTCTTTGCAGAAGAAATAAGTCCTTTTTAGTTGGCCAAGTGGTACAAATAAGCACAGTTGCTACAAATCATGGATTCTGTTATGAAAACCAATGCTAGAAAGCTCTGAAATGCACTCTCTATTTGGAGAAATACAAATAAAGTGCAAAGATTAAAAAAATTAATAATGTCTGTTGTATACATGGGTTTCTTTTTCTTGTGAAAATTCAAAGAAAGTATAATTCCTTATGGTCTTTTTGTATGTAGCATCTTTTACTTGTTGCGATCATGTATATTATAGTTTTCCCCTTTTATGCATCATGTGCCAGGTTATGAAAGCATATTGACTGTAGTATCAAAATAAAAAAAGAATCATTATAGGGAGGCACCCACAAGAGACTCTTAACTACAGAGAACAAACTGAGGGTGGAGGGGGAGTGGGGGAGAGGGGAAAATGGGTGATGGGTATTGAGGAGGGCATTTGGTGGGATGAGCACTGGATGTTGTACATAAGTCAATTTGACAGTAAATTATATTCATAAAATTTTTTAAAGCATTATGTTCATGAATTAGATATTTTTAGGCCAAAATTGTAGTTGTGAAAAAAATTTCTCATATCCAGGTGAGTAATGGGAAGGAAATGTGAGGCTGCAGAAGAAATTAAAGGGGGCTGTATATTATAATCCAATAGATTCTTCATTTTTAAATATGCCAAAGTTCAATCCTGAGCTTGCTGAATCTTAAAACAAACTTAGAACACGTGGCACGAGGAAAAAATTATTGAACCAGTTTTTATAAAGGAAATGAAAGGAGAAAATGATGAATATTATATATCTGTAAATGTAGCTTTTATTTTGCTGCATGTGTTGTCTGTGCTATTTCCAGATTACCTTTTTACAATATATTCCTTCCTTTTAACAGGGGACTATTTTAACTTGTAACACATAAACATGAGGATTCTAGGATTCCTTTAGACCGAGGATACACAGGGCTAATTATCAGCATTCTGCCCTCACTCTGAAGTCTTAATTTCCTTTTGCTTTCACTGTGATAATTTGCTTTTACCATGATTATTATTTGAATAATTCAAGAGCCATGTAAATAAAGAACTTTGAGAAATATTTTCACATTTTGTTGATTACCATTTCTTGAAATTTCTTATTTGATCAACTCTAACTCATGTCTGATGAACATTTTTTAAATCACATTGATGAGGCCATATTAATGGTATACTTTTTATAGTAAATAATAAACAATTATTTTTAGGCTAATATATTTTTGCTAATATTTTATTTAATTTTCTTCATCAATTAGTTCTATAAGCTCAAAAAGTATTAGGTAAATATTCGAATAAAATTATTTAAAAATATCACAAAATATGTCTCATTGACACCAAGTTTGACAGTGTCATTGGTGTGTGTGTTCAGATATGTATATGTTTTTGTGTTGTGTGTTCTTTAAAGAGAAATAGGAGGAAAGAGGGGAAAGACTTACAGAATCATATACTACTGAATGATATTTTGAAAATATATTTTAACTCACTAAACATTGTACATAGGAGAAATACTCAAACAGTTTTAGTAACTCATTTAATATCACAAAGGCAGTTTGCAAAATGCTTGCACTCAATTTGCTGATACCTAATGGTTTGCAGAAATTACTGAAATTTGCCAAATCAAATACTGGAAAAAGGCCTCACTGAAAGCACTGTCTTAAAGAAAAGAAGGCACTTTAGCTAATGTCCCACTTCCTGATATAAGATGCTGGACTACAGAATCCATTTACTAAGTAGCACACCCCGATGCCAGAGAAGGGAAGGGGAAGGATGTGGTCGTGTTTTGTTGTTGACATTAGTTTATCTTTGTAATAAAGAGCTCTTTTCATTTAGACTTGGAATTAATATAAAATAGTTTTATTTAAAATAACTAAATCTGCAAGATACCCTAAGGTATCAAATAAGCCATATTCCATTGTGTCAGGGAATTACACGTTGCTGAGGAATAAGAGTAGTCCTAGTAACTGGCTCTGCCCAAGACTCTTCCTTTGACCGCCTTTCTTTGCCAGTGTTTCTGTTGGTTTTCATCTATCACAGTGAAATGTTCAATTTTGTCATGTTAAATGATTATACATTGCTTAATGTCTGGTCAGAAAGTGTCCTGGTAAATTAGAAAACTCTAAAATAAAAGATCATGTGAAGCACTTACTAGTAATGCTTTATGCATCTGTTTGATTCTGAACTGAATGGAGTTTTTCTTCTCCTGTTACTTCATTTTTGGTCATTTATTTTTATTATTTAATTTAAATATATTAAAATTTGCTCTTTATGGTATACAGTTCTATAGGCCTGACAAATGCATAGAATTATAATCCATCCCCATAGGAATGGCATGGAACAGGTCCATCACATTAGAATTTCTCCTGTGCATCCCATTTCAATCAAGCCTCTACTCCCTGTCACTGACAACGCTGATCTGGTTTTAGTTCCACAATTTTACCAATTCTAGAATGCCAAACAAAAAGAATCATACAGTCTTTAGTCTTTTGGTTTTGGCACCTTGCACTTAGCAACATGTATGTTGTTGCATGCATCAATAGTCAATTCCCTTTTATTGCTAAGAGAGAACTATTCCAATATATAGAGGTATAACAGTTTATCCATTCATTGGTTAAAGGACAACTGTGTTGTTTCCAGATTTTGTTTATTATATATAAAGCTTTCATAAACCTTTAAGTACAGGTTTTTGTGTGAACATGAGTATTTTTTTTATTTAAATACCTGGAATGAGATAATTGGGTCACGTGTGCATTTAATTTTTATAAAACCATTTTCCAAAATTAGCATACAAATTTGCATTCTCACAAGCAGAGAAGAAGAGTTCTATTTACTCCATGTCCTTATAAGTAGTTGGTATAGTCAGTTTTCTTTGGTTCTTAGTCATTTTAACAGGTATGTGTTGGCATCTCATTGTGGTTATTTGTATTATTTTCATTTCCCTTAAAAGATATAATGTTCAGCAGTGTTGCTAAGTTGGGATCGACACTCTCTCTACTCTCTATATTCTGAATATACGCCAGAAACCTCCAGATATTGCTTTTGACTTATTTATTACTGAAAACATATATTCTAAGGGGATTTCAGTGTTTAAAATATCACCAGACAGATCCTTAAGTTAATATTGATAAAAATTTTAAAAAGATAATATAATGAGAAACATGATATATTCTGTCATAGTTTCTTACGTGAATATACTTTTGAAATACTCAGCCTTATGTTATGATGCTTAAAATAATTAATTTCCCAGCTATGGCAAAATACATGTTGGAATTTGAGTTTGAAAAGGAAGTAGAAAGTTACAAGGCAGAAGACTGTTCTCACCCAAACATTCAGAACAAGACAAAAACTACAAAACCAGAGTATTTGCTGTTGTTTTTGTAAAAATCGATCAGAAAAAAAAAAAAAAGCAGAAAACAAACAAAGCTATCTAAGTGAACTAAATTCTAGAAAATTCCTTCCCAGAGGAAAAGAGATCCATGGTGTGATAATCAGAAAGGAAATAGTCAGAGGTCATTATTTAGAGATGACATGATTGTGCAAATGAAATATTATTTCGATCTACAAATAATTATTAAAGCTAACAGATTTTTGTGGCCAGGTAGCAGGAAACAATGTAGTATGCAAACTCATAAGTATTACTGCACTCTAGAAGTAAACAACTGGAATGTGGAATAAATAAACCATTTTCAATAATTTTTTAAACATAACAAATTACTGTGAATAATGTAACAAAATACATTCAAGATCTTTTCATTAATATCAGAACATATGCTCAGATATTTGAGAAGACATAAATAACGATATATATTTACACGAATGATTTGAAAAACTCAATAATATTAAGACATCCATTCTTTTCATTTGAATTTATATTATATTTCAGTGCAATCTCAGCAAATACACTAATAGACTTCTTGAAAACAATTTTAACTTGATATTAAAATTTATATGGAAATGCAATAATTTAGCATATTCTAAATAATCTTTAAAAAAGATTAAGACACAAATAGCAACATATCTTCTGCTTACAGAATACTTTTAAAATGTCCATACTACTCAAAATAATCTAAGGCACTCAATACAAGCCTTATCAAAATTCCAATGGCACGTTTCACAGAAGTAGAAAACAACCCTAAAGTTTGTAAAGAATCGCAAAACACCCTAAAAATCCAAAGCCATCCTTAGAAAGAAGAGCAAAGTTATCACACTTTCCGGTTAAAAAACAAATAAACAACAACAAAAAAAAAACCCACAACTCTTCTACAAAGCTGCAATATTAAAAACAGTAATATACAGGAATAAGTATAGACACACAGACCATTAGAGCAGAATCAAAAGCTCAAAAACAACTCCCACATATATGGCCAACGGATATTGACCTGAGAGCCAACAATTACTCTGATCACACCAAAAGAATGAAATTAGATCTCTATATTACATCACTCACAACAATTAACTCAAAATGAAGTTTTAACCAGGATTGCTCGTGGATCAGTCAGTTAAATGTCTGACTCTTGATTTTGTCTCAGGTCACGAATTCACAGTTTGTGACATCAAGCCCTGTGTCAGGCTCTGCACTGACACTGTGGATTCTCTCTCTCTCCCTCTCTCTATGTGACTACCCCTCTCATACTCTCTAAGTAAATAAATAAAAACATATTAAAACATGAAGTCTTAAACATAAGACCTGAAATTATAACTCCTAGAAGAAAACATGGCCAAAAGCTCCTTGACATTGGTGTTGGAAACAATTTTTCTGCATAGGACACTGAAAACACAAATACATAAGGCAAAAGTAAATAAGGGGCACTACATCAAGCTAAAAATCTCTGTACAGCCAAAGAAACAATAAACAAAATGAAATGGCAACCTACACAAGGGAGAAAATATTTGCAAATCATATATCCGACAAAGGGTTAATAACCTAATTATATGGGAAAAACATAATAGTGAAGAGAAAAACCCAATAAATAATTAGCAGTGGAACTGAATACATATTTTTTTCAAAGAAGACATATAAATTGCCAACAGGAACATGAAAATATGTTCGACATCATTAGTTATCAAGGAAATACAAACAAAATCAAAATAAGTTATCTCACACCTATTAGAATGGCTAATACAAAAAAGACAAGAGAAAACAAGTGTTGGTGAGCATGTGGAGAAGTGGGAACCTTGGGTACTGTTGTTGGGAATATAAACTGGTGTCGTTACTATGGAAAATAGTATGAAGGTTCTTGAAAAAATTAAAAACAGAATTTCCACATGATCCGGCAATCTCCCTTCTGGATATGCACTCAAAGGGAATGAAAACAGGATATTAAAGAGATGTATTCACTCCCTTGTTTATTACAGTATTCACAACAGCCAAAATAGGAAAATCGCCTAAGTGTTCGTCGATGGATGAACGGATAAAGATGATGCAGTATATATACACAATGGAATATAATTCAGCCATAAGAAAGAGAAAATGCTGCCATTTGTGACAAATGGATGGACCTTGAGGGCATGATGCTAAATGAGAGAAGTCAGACAGAGAAAGACAAATATTACATGATATCAATTATATGTAGAATCTACAAAAAGCCAGCCACATAGAAAGACTAGAATGGTGGTCACCAGGGGTTGGGGAGATGTGTTCAAAGAGGACAAATGTCCCCTTAGAAACTGAAAAAGTGTTGAGGACATAATGAACATCACTGTGATTATAGTTTACATAACAATGTTACATGCTTATATACTTGAAATTATATATATATATATATATATATAATTTATATAACTTGTATTATATATAACTGCATTATATACTGTATTATAAGAAAGTAAATCTTAAATGGACTCACCACAAAAGAGAAATGGTTATTATGAGATGTGATGGACGTGTTAACTAACACTATGGTAGTAATCATACTGCAAAATATAAGTGTATCATGACAACATGCTGTATACCTTGAACCTACACAATATTGTGTATCAAATGTATCTCCATGGGACTGAAAAAAGTAAATTCAGTTACAAATATATCTAAAAATAAAAAAATTGGAGTCAATTTACTTAAAATTTACTAGAAGCTAATTATTTGTATAAGAATCAATCAGATGATCTAAGAATGGAAATATTTGAAAAGTAGAGCTAACGAACTGTCAACTAAATTTTACGAAGGTGCCAAGTCAATATAATGAGAAATGTAAAGTACTTTATATAATTAGTGCTATAACTGGCTCTATGAAAAACATAAGCATAACATAGATGCTTTGCCTTCAACTATATATAAAAAAATTTGGGCTTGATTACAGTACCAAATGTAAAAATTAGAAAGTATTTAAAGAATACAGAAGATATATATAGATAGTCTGTGGCTAGGCAAAAAATGATTAGATAGAATATAAAAAAGTACTAACTTAACCAAGAAAATTGATGGGTGCCTAGGTGGCTCAGTCGGTTAAGAGACCAACTTCAGCTCAGGTCATGATTTTGTGGTCTGTGAGTTCGAGTCCCACATTGGGCTCTGTGCTGACAGCTTGGAACCTGGAGCCTGCTTTGATCCTGTGTTACCCCTCTCTCTGCCCCTCCCCCACTTATACTGTCTCTCTCAAAAATAAACATTAACTTTTTTTTAAAAAAAAGAGAAATTGATTAGATTTCACTTAAATAAAATATTTCTCATTAAAAACATCAAAAGGAAATTGGATAAGCAAAGCACACATTGGAAATTTATTTTTTTTCAGCAAATACATCTGAGAAAGATTTTTTTTATCCATAAGATATAAAACATTCTTATAACTCCATAATAAGAAGACAAAAAAACAAACTCTCAATTAAAAGTGGAAAGAATAATTGAATAGGCACCTCACTAAAGAAGTTATTTGAGTGGCCATTAAATATACAGGAAAGCATTTGATTATTTAGTTTATAAAGATAATACATGTGAAAATCAACAATTTTATTTTTAGCCCATCAGAATGGCTAAATCAAAAAATAGGCCTTCTCTAAAATTGTCTAGAATATGGAACTGTAGTTTACTAATTGATAATTTGCTGGCGAGTATATGTAATTCTATAAAAGTTTTGGACAAGTGTGTGGCAGTTTCTCATAAAGATATACAAATATATAGCCAGCAGTTCCTTGGTATTTACCCATAGGAATGAAAAAAATTATGTCTATAAAACAACTTGGAAAATATAGCAGTCTTTTTTTTAATTTTTAAAGTTTATTTATTTATTTTGAGAGAGAGTGTAAGTGGGGGGAAGGGCAAAAAGGGAGCGAGAGAGAATCCTACGGAGACTCCACACTGTCAGCATGGAGCCCGAAGTGGGGCTCAAACCCACATACTGCGAGATCATGACCTGAACTTAAACTAAGAATCTGAGGCTTAAGTGACTGAGACACCCAGGCACCCCTATAGCAGTCTACCATACAAAAACATCAGACTAAAAACAATCTTAATTTTCATCAACAGGAGAATGGGTAAGCAAATTATGTCTTAGTCATAAATGGAATACTACTCAGCTATTAAAATCATGGACTTAAGATACAACATGGATAATTTCAAATACGATATGTTGAACAATGAAAGCCAGGTATAGAAAAGCCAGACTATATATCAAAGATGTTAATTCTAAGAACAGGCAAACTAATCTATGGTATTAGAAATAGGAAAATGCTTGCCTTTTATAGAGTAGGAAAGGAATTGACTAGAAGAAGTAAGAAATAGGTCTGGGAATATGGAAATGATTTCTCTCATATTTTGAGTCATGGTACATGGGGATATACAATTGTTAAAACCTATCAAACTGATCAACGAATATGTGATTTAAAATTTTTAAGTCAGTAAATATGTGCAATGAAAATAAAATAAAACATAAAGTAAATAAAACAACGAAATAAATATTAGTTAAAAAGAATAAAGTAACAGGTCTCATTAGTTCATTTTTTCTTCTTTTCCTTTCCTTTTTTTTTTTTGAAATGTTTTCTTCTCTTTTTCTTTCCTTTTTTTTTTTTTTGAAATGTTTCCTTGTCATTATGATTGTTACCTTTACAATTCATTTCTAGAGTTCTCTTGTGTATGTAACATAGGCTATTACCTTCAATGGATCATCTTTATGAAGTCTAACTTTATGCATCTTTAAGAATGAGCCTGCAATTGTATTTGGAATTGATTTCCATACAATTATTTACACAATTCCCTGAACTAAGAGCTCCCCAACCACCGAAAGAAAGTGTAGAAAGCACAATTTTCTGTTTCAGCCATTGGGATCAAAGTGCTTCCTAAATCTTACTTAAAAACTCAAACTTTCCTTTTTTACTCATGCTCCTCACTCCACACAGATTTTTCTCCTCACTTGATACTTTTTCATATTTAATCCATGCTGCAAATTCCTTTTAAAATTGTGTTTCCTCCATAATCCTAGCCTCTGACTATGCTTGTCACTTTCTGATGCCTATTATATTTGCTAGTTAATTATTTTCCAGCTTCACTGAGTAAGGAATGAATAAATTTTATAAATACATTTTATTTGACAAATAAAAGTATAAGATATTTAAAGTGTATGTTAAGTTTTGACACACATATACTTTGTGAAAAGACTCTCTCCATCAAGTAAATACATTCATCACTTCATATGTTTACCTCCTTATTTCTTCCCATTTTCTCAACTACATTCTACTCTCACTGATGATAGAAATCATAACAATTTCCATCTCCCTTATTATACAATAAAACTAGATAAATGATACAGAGCCTATGAACTAATGTCTTCCTATTGAAGGAGTCCAAGACTTAGACAGAATAAAGTAATATAAATAGGATAAGATTTCTCTATTTTCAGTGTTTTTACTTATTATTATTCCAATATTTTCCTCCTATAAAAATTTCTGAGAAAGGCAGTTCATGAATTTCTGTTTTTAATCCTTTTGGAGTAGACTATCTGGTCATAAAGTTGGAGTTGGAGGATTTGAAACTGTGTTTGACTTGTAACGACACTGTTTTTCCTAAATTGATGCATATATTTTTAGCATAGGGTTAGTGTGTGTTGGGGGGGCACCTTATGGAGATTTGAGTGGAGAAACTCCTCAAAATTTCTTACTGTGAGATCTAGCATTCTGCAGTTCTATAGTTTTGTTTTTATAATTCTTAATCTAGTGAAACAGAAAAATAACTTCGAAATTTTATATAGGAATATATCAGGAATAAATTATGATTTCCTCTGACTACACGATTTGGCATTATCAGAGGTCAATGATGCTTGATTACTATGAATGGTGTCCCACTGAACTTCCATAGGTTTGGCAAGGATAATTAGTTCTCAAACACAAAAAAGACATGAAGAGAATATAAAAATGTAGAGGGACTGATGAGCAGATTAAAAATTAATGTACATTATCATCGATGCCTTCTTATACATACAAGAAAGAACCTACTATTTTCCATGTCCTTTAATTTTGATCGAAAATTCTTTTTTTTAAATATACCATGGCCCCTCCCCTGCATTTCTCTACTTGGCATTCAAGAAATCTCTCCTCCAGGCTTCTGAATCAGCTGACTTCCAGATGAGTTTAGTCAGTGAAGGCACAGGCAGGGAACAGGAGAAGAGAAGAAAGGAAGAAGTCAGAGAAATACTCTCCTCCCCTCTTTGCCTCTCTCAAAGCTACTTCACTGTCTTTGAGACGCCAGCTCCAATGAGCAAGGACCATTGCTCTTCTCACGTCTGTTCGGTGACCTTGGTACCCCTTGCCTCTGGAAAACCCCTGTCTTCTTTGTTCAGTATAAAGATGACATTGGCTTCTTATTACTGCTAATTTCAAGGTTGGTTCACTATCCAGTGGGCTAATAGGTCTTTCATGAAGGATAATCATTTCAATAAATTTCCTGCTTCCTCATTAGATTGTAATTGACATTATGTATACTTGGTTCTGTCAAAATCTTACCCATCTTCAAAATTCAACTCAAATACTTTGTAAAAAAAAAAAAAGTCTCTTTCCTTAATACTAGTTAATCTACTTATACTCAACGTAATTTCATATGGGTGCTAGTTACAGATAAGCTTATCTACCTTAAATGGCTTTTATTGGAAAACTATAACTTTCTTTGTATCTCCAAATTCATAACAGTGATTTGAAGATGTAGTGTCTTTCCCACAGTGTATTCTCATATGTAGAGTTAATAGATATTTATTGCAGCAAAATAAAATAACTATCCAGTATGTCTTTTTATTGTAGATAAGAAAAACAGGAAATGGTGGTAAATTTGGGATTTCTTGAATTCAGAGATAATCATGATTTAGATTATGACAAATTATCCATTAATATATTAATATGATTTAAATCAAAATTTTACCTGGGATACTGCTCATTTGTGTCTGTTTTCCCTGCCTAATTATCACAAGTAACTTATTTCATTCTTGAAAGTATCTCATTTTAGATGATAAAATTATACATTATCCTAGTTAAAACTCACAATGCTAAATCCAAGAAAAATACAATTCATATACCATAAAATATTTAAAAATCATAAGACAAGTTCAGGAATAGACAATGAGAAAGGAAGTGAAGAATAATGATTCCTATTTTTAATGGTTTTTCAAAATCTTTGAGGCTATTAAAAATTTCTGAGTAAACTCTCGAGGTAAATTTCCATGTAAATCATTCTTATAAAGAATATATTCCATTCACAGTAAACTGGATTTATGCACTTGACTGACCAGTGTGTGCTAGATGCCCTGGGCCAAGATATAATTTTGGAAAAAAAAAAATAACTAATAGGAAGTGGGCAGCCAGTACATACAATGAGTATATTCATTTACCAGATGAGGCTTCATTTATGAGTCTCCCATGAATGTTCAGGCAGATATAAGGCAAGGAACGGAAAGTGCAAGTATCAACTGCTATAAATATAATTATTGAATTCAGGTAGTCTCCATAATACTTATTATTCTAAAAAACTCAACTGTGCTACTGGCACGCTCCTTTCCTTTTTTCATTTTTTTATAGAGGAAAGCAAATGGAGGCTCATACTTATTTCTTGAGAATTATTCTTTAATTATTATTGCTGGGAATAAGCCTTATTTCTATCATGCAACAAAGACTGAGTGCCTACAAAGAAGGTTGGTATACTGCCAGATACCATATACCATACCATACTTGTCATATAATACGAAGATTAAAATCTTGGCTGTATTAAAAATTCATGTGAGGAATTAAAATCAATGAAAGCTATTGGGAAAAAGAATGTAGTAAAAAGATTTCTTAGTCTTCTACATAAAATAAGGGTAAACATCAACAGCAGCAGCAGCAGTAAACATCTACCATGGCACTTCCAGACTGTATGATGTCACAGAAAAATCAGAGCCTATTTTAAGACGCAGGTCTGATGGAAATAAGATGTCCTTTGCCCAGAGTCGAAAATAATTATCTAGATTTAGACAATGATAAGAAGATGGTTCTTAAGGAAGCAAAACTAAGGAGAGAAGATAATGAATTTTGATGCTGGTTACTAAGAAAGTTAATATCACCTTACCCTGCCTTCATCTTCCCCACTCCCCTGCCTTCCATTCTAACATTGATCTCACGACTTCTAACTTTACCAGGAAATTTCAGAATAACTGCAGGGCAAGACCTCTGAACTTGATTGACTCATGACTATTTGAAGACAAACTTGGGAAGTTGGATATCAAATCTCCTTTCCATTACCTTCGGATGAAGAAGTTTATTCACAACTCCAAAAACAGAATACCATGAAATTAGATCCTGTATTCTGGAAACTCTGAAATTTTTATTTCCAGGTTTAAATTGGAAAGAGTTAGCTCTTGAGTACCAGATAAAAAGTGAATCTCCATGGATCTAAACTCAATTTGTATAGTTGATTTTCCCACTCTGATTGTCCCACCAGTGTAAGCCCATTCACCTCCATAAAGTTGACTCTAGACTTTTCATCCCACGGGGACTGTGCAGTCTCAAGAAATCCAATAGCATTTACTATATGCATGGCATTTGGAATATACTCTTGATTTTGCCTCTATCATTCTGTACTCACTATTGTTTCATATATAACAAATTAATTTCAAGTAACGTAGAATCCATCATTTACATTTTTGGGACTTATTTTTACCAATTAAACAGGTAGATAGATGTTTGATCCAAGTTTTGAAATCTAAATAGAAGTTTACTTTCTATAACAAAGCTAATAATTGACTTCTTTTCTTAAGTCTAACTTAAATCTCTTAAAATTGTATTAAATTTCACTTTTCTGTTCATCTTACTTATGCAGTAAAATATCTGAATGTAGACCTAATTTAATGTAATATAAGCATGGTAAATTATTTGTCACAGTCATTGACCGAAATTTGCATTCACAAATAATTAAAGACATACTTATGTTTTAGTGGTACCTGTTAAGTATTTAAATACCTGTTCTCATAACTTCTCCAATATATCTAACATGAAAATTTGTACAGTTTTGTTGTTGCAAAAGGATCTCAGGTGATTAGTTGATTCAAAAGTACATATGGACAACTGTATGGAACCATTAGAGATAAACATGAATATAATTATAATTTCTTCAACTAACACAGAAATTTATGAATTCTGAATAAATATTCTTCCTGAGTAGGGCAAGAAGCAAAAAAAAAAAAATTCTTTAGCAAATATAGTAGCCTTAGTTAGCAACTGACCTGGTGAATACTGTTTATCCCAGATATACATGCAAGGCTGATTTATGGTGGAATTCTAGCAAAAAGGATTCATAGCTCTTTTGATTTGATTCTACCTTCT
Source organism: Paguma larvata (assembly GCA_030068075.1). Lineage (NCBI taxonomy): Eukaryota > Metazoa > Chordata > Mammalia > Carnivora > Viverridae > Paguma > Paguma larvata. The sequence continues at coordinate 59,763,169 of CM057829.1, read as the reverse complement.
TGATAAGTTTTCTTTTTTTTAATTATGGGGGAAAGAGAGCATTTCCTTAGTTAGAAAAAATTATAAAATATAATTTATTTTGTTTCACTTTATTACTTTGCAGAAGTTACTAAATCTGTAAAAAGTGTTTTTCCCATAGTGAAAGGATTTCATTGTTGCTAGGTTTGCAATGTAAAGGTTAAATTATTTATGAACATGCTTGTCGGAAAAGCAAAGTATATTTCAATGTGATTATCACTGTGTATATGTAAAATATATTTTGTTCACTTTGGGCTAACCATGACTTTCAAATAGATAACAAAAATGCAATTATATATTTTTCAGCACTTTTTCTGGAAAGAATGGCATACATTGAAACATGACAACCAATCAAATCTGAGACCCTGCTCAATGGACAGAGATCTCAAGGCAGCCCCTTGTCGTTTAGCATGATCCTTGTAGGCACTGCATTACAAAATGCTCCTAGTGCTATTTGAATACATGTTGATCTTCAGCCTTGTTCAAACTGATTTTTAAACTTTTTTAAACGTTTTTATTTATTTTTGAGAGACATAGAGACAGAGTGTGAGCAGGGGAAGGGCAGAGAGAGAGGGAGATACAGAATCCAAAGCAGGCTCCAGGCTCTGAGCCGTCAGCACAGAGCCCGACGCGGGGCTCGAACTCACAGACTGTGAGATCATGACCTGAGCCGAAGTTGGCCGCCCAACCATCTGAGCCACCCAGCGCACCCCCAAACTGACTTTTAATATCTCCCATCCAGTTGGGGATAACCTGAAGAGACAACTCAACCAACAGAACAAGGCTCCGGCTCCCCTAGTATGATTCACCCAGGAAAGAACAGAAACTGTATTGCACAGAAGAGCTGTCATATGTAGGATACCGTTGCAGGCTCCTGGACTACAATCTGTCCTAGGACACTTTTGCACAAGGACTGTATTATCAAAGTGTTGGTGAAATTGAAGCAACCTGCTCAGATACATTTGCTAACATTCAAACCTCACAAGAATAGCCAGAGGGTTAATTGTGTTAATATAGATTACGGTCTTTGAAAATAGTGGACTGTATTTTATAGAATAATCAGTGTTTGAAACTGATGTTCAGATGTGCTCTATGTTTATGGGAAATAATGTTAGATACATCTTAGTAAATTTGTGCAGATAACAGCAAAATATGGAAAAATATTTCTGAAAGCAATAATTTATGTCAATGAGTCAGGTGCTGCAGTTAATTGCATGTGTATCAGTATGGTATTGTAAAAAGCCTATGGATCTTGTTGATAATCAGACTTTAGCTCTACTTCTTAATCTGCTGCTTTTAAAATGACCGACTCAGTTCAAATTATCTTCCTCAATTGCTGAGTTTCCCTATGGTAAAAGTGGAATAATGTTACCTTCCTTCAACATCTTTATAAAGATTAAAATATACAAGGTATTTAAAATACCAGGCCCAAATTAGACTCTTAGCAAATAACTGTATCTTCTCTCTTTACTTTCTGAATATATGTATATATTTAACAACTGAGTTATTAATTCCTTTCTAGATGCCATTAAGAGTTAAATTTCCCAATTAGTTTGTTTCAAAAGAAACTGGTATACGATATTTGTACTAGCTACAGAAAAAATTTATCAAAGCATCCGAAAGCAGTTGTTGGTATTCAGTAGCTGCGGAGAAGATGCTCCAGACACACAGAGGTGTGTGAGTGAGCTCTGCGTGTATTGGACTAGGATCTCCATTTAATGCAGGCATTGATTTATCAAGTTAATTGTAAGAAATCCAAGAGAATCAACATATTAAGAATTTTAATAAATAAAAAATATTTTTATATGATACTTCTATCCCTGAATTAAGTCATTCCACTTATGAAAAGAGTAGGGCATCAGATTGTTGTTATCTCCATACAGGAATCAATGTTATTATTATTACTTTTTTTTTTTAATGTTTATTCATTTTTGAGAGAGACAGAGACAGGGTATGAGCGGGGAAGGAGCAGAGAGAGAGAGGGATATACAGAATGAGGCTCCAGGCTCTGAGATGTCAGCACAGAACTCAATGCAGGGCTTAAAACCACAGACTATGAGATCATGACTTGAGCCAAAGTCGGACGCTTAACCGACTGAGCTACCCAGGCACTCCTCAGTATCAATATTATTAACCTAAAAAAAGTAAATATATTTTGGCAATCTGGTAATTTTCCATTAATCTGTAAATCAATTGATTATCACAGAAAAACTAAAACTGAACCAGTTAGGGATTTTTTCCAATATTCACTTTGGTTTCTCTTTTGTAGTCCTTTCTTATCCTGAGCGCATTAATGGTGTAAGAGGAAGGATGCAAATGTCCTCCTTCGAGACCGGTAATTCACTGTAGTATATAATTGCAGTGTCCATCTGGCACAGTCACACAAAAGCGCATGTAGCAGTTTAGTTGTAAAAATATTCAGGTGACAGGATGCCAGATGTTTTGCATGGTTGTCATCTTTGAATTTCCTCTTATTTTATCACCTAACAGAACCTCAGTATAATGACCTTCATGTTCATGCATTTTCTACATTTTCTTTTGACCTCCACAAAATCAGAAAAATAAGCACTATAAGGAAAGAGAGTATAAAGTACATACCTCCAGGCGCATATTCCTACGTAGTGGAAAAATAATATAGCTGATATAGCACAGACTACTTTAAACTTACACATTTCTGTACAAACTATGATCTTTCTTAGATGGGAATGTGAAAAGGCAGTAAATGTAATAAATACTCTCTTATGTATCAGTCTGCCCTTGTGAATTCATGTGACTCTGGATAATTCTAGCAGTAGCGTGCAGAGTACGTCCTGAATATTAATCTACTTCCATTTTTTCCAAAGTCTCCTTTTTTTTTTTTAATTTGATACCTATAATCAATAAGGAGGAAATCTGGATAACCATTGCCAACTCTAAGAGCCACATCTACTCAATTCTCCTCAGTCTGAGTCATTATGTCTCCCTTGCACAAAGGGGGTCACCTGTAGAAATACCATCTGCATTGGTTTAGCAAGAACATAATTAACTGCTTCAGGAAAAGGGGAAACTTACCAATAATAGTCATAACTCATGGTCCTATGTGTTTTGATCATCAGGGACACACCTAGGATATGCCTAACTGTAGAGGTTTCCATACTTTAAAGTGATGAAATATCTTTGAATGAATTGTGTTACATTGAGATTGTTGCTTCCAAAGTTCATTATTCATTTCTGACACTAAATTCCACATGAAGTACTTTTCGGTTATATAAAATTTCTGAATGCTTTTAGGCCTTTGATTTTCTATACTGAAAGTGGTGACTTCAGAATTCACTGAAATGTTGAATTTAAAAATGGTCCAGCAGTCAAAGAAAATGGTGCTGATATACTTATTCTGACTTTCTCAAGAGTCTGTCTCCCTGATAATCAGACACGGATGCAAAGAAGGAACAGCAACCCTATGAGTCTAAGCAGGAAAAAAGAAAAAAAAAAAATGCTTCCATTCCAATAGTTAAGGGCTACCAGTGGGCAGTAATCTTGGTTTTACAGGGAATATTATAAATGAAGAGTCAGGCCTTTCCTTTATGTCCATTATCAAATTCCTTAGATTCACAACGAGTATCCTCCTAGTAAATGTCTGTTTCCTCTTACATTTCTAATAAGTTAGCAAATAGAAAAGAATAGCTTGAAGGACTTGGAGAGATCAATATGTCTAAATATTGTGCTTCTCAATTTGACTGTTTATAATCGCCATAAATATTTGGAGAAAAAATTATCTCCTGGTATCAAATACTAAGCTCCATCAAGTATGTTTTAATCAATAATATTTCATAAAGAAAAATGAATTTATTTGTATATGAATAATGTCTCCAAATACTCATTACTAGTTTTACAAAAATATTATAATAGCTCCCTGTGCTGTTAAACTGTACATGATATTTTCACTACAATGTAGGAGTTAATGCACAGAAAAACCTTAAGCTGGGGCAAATGAGCACACTTACAGAGAAATTTCAGTGTGGGGCAAATGAGTATCCACTATGGATTAAAATCATTTATATACTTGCGGAATATACGAGGCTAACAAACAATTGCTCATTGTGAAGCTGGAGATTAACAATTTTTATTCCAATCAATGAAAGCTGACCTTGCAATAGAGGTTGGCTAATCATAAATACGTATATAGTCTACTTTTGAAATTCATCTTGAGAACAAAACTACCTTATTCAATCAGAATGGAAAAGGCAGGCTCCAAAAAATTTGTGATATGGTATAAAAATTAAAACCAAAGGAAACAAAGGCTTTAAGCTTGATATTGGGTTCTGGAAAGGGTCAGCCTTTACAGGTTAAAAATAGAAAATTGCTGCAAGACAGCAGGATTAATCCATTATTTGAAGCTAAAACACAGAGTTCCAAGACTAAAGTCATTTTAGAACACTGTAAATTTTACAAAATAAAATTTTTCCAAATCACACAGTTATTAGTAACAGAATTGAAAGTATAGCTTAATCCAACCAATTTAGATTCTAGTACAGTTGCAGTCCATGAGTTTGAGCCCCGCGTCAGGCTCTGTGCTGACAGTTCAGGGCCTGAAGCCTGCTTCAGATTCCGTGTCTTCCTCTCTCTCTGCCTCACCTCTGCTCACACTCTGTCTTTCTGTCTGTCTGTCTCTCTCTCGTAAAAAATAAACATTAAAAAAATTTGTTAAGTTAAAGTAACTTTTCAAATACATCGAAATTTTACTAGGAATGTCCTGTTCACTTATCATTGCACAGAGAATAAAATATACTGTTTTATGATTTCATGTTCTTTTATTCATGGAAAGCTATGAGAATAAATGCATCCCCTTTTGTTCAGATAATATCAATTAAAGGTGCTAATACAAACAGTATTGACACAAACACCAACAAAGTATACTCTCACTTTTTATATTTTTTGCACTTTATGGAATTATGTTTTTGGTCTGCTTCATGGTAAATTCATAGTTTAAATTCCTTTTACTTAAAAACAGCTTTCTATCTCATGGTTCTGTAGAAGAATACATTTTCTTATATCAAAATAGGTAATACAGTGGCAAGTGTGTGTGCGTATGTGTGTGTGTGTGTGTTGATTTCTTAAAATTGCTTATCTGGTGGATGCTAGAATGTATTTCTTCTGGTTAGCTTACATATTTCATTTCTGGGATGACAAATACTTTTAGAGACTGATATGGTAAAATATAATCGAGTTTTTTTTTTTTTTTAACATTTGTTTATTTTTGAGAGAGAGAGAGACAGAGCATGAGTGCGGGAGGGGCAGAGAGAGAGGGAGACACAGAATCTGAAGCAGGCTCCAGGCTCTGAGCCGTCAGCACAGAGCCCGACGCGGGGCTCGAACTCACAGACCGCAAGATCATGACCTGAGCCGAAGTTGGACGCTCAACCGACTGAGCCACCCAGGAGCCCCTATAATTGAGTTTTTATCTTGTCATTATCTTGTTTCAAGTTAACTATGGTGGAGAAAAGTGTTATAAGTGCACTGAATGCTAACATACTGGAATCCTTCTCCTCCCCCCCCTCCCCCTTCCCTCCCATTCCCTTCCCTTGCTTTCTTTTCTTCCTTCCTTTTGAGAGAGATCATGAGCAGAGGAGTGGTAGATAAAGAGGCAGAGAGAGAATCTTAAGCAGACTCCACACCCAATGTGGAGCCCACTACCAGGCTTGATCTCAAGAACCAGGAGATCATGTCCTGAGCCAAGATCAAGAGTCAGATGCTTAACTGACTGAGCCACCCAGGCACCCCAATATATTGGGATTCTTAACTTGTTTCATTACCAGGTTGAAAAAAAAAATACTAAATAAAATATTTTGTACTAGAGAAATCATTTGATCATACAAGAATCAAAATTTGTGACTGCAAACAAAAACACATTTTTATTTAGAAAAAAGACATTAAGAAATTGAAATCATATTGGCTATTTTAATTTGTTCAAAGGTATCCTAAAACACACATTCCAAAATAAAAATCTACACATTGAAAGCCAGGTATAATCCTAAAAACACAACGATAATCATATTACTTTTTTTAGAAAGACCTGCATAATGAAATTGTGAGTAGCACTGGATGCCAGACATGCCTGGATGGATGCCAGACACGCCTGGAAATATTCTCTTAATTCTCCATCTTTTAAGTAGAGTATGGGCACTGGGGAAATAGTTATGTATTCTTTTAATCTGTTACCTAAACCATTGATTCAAAGGCACAGTATGGTAAGTAAGGATACCTTAAGGATTTGTAAACTTCTTTGAGAAGTTCAGGTCTATAAAACTTTTTAGCTCATATAAAAACATGGCAGTCCTGATTTTAATCGTGCATTGTTTTAAACAAAATATTATCTGTAAGCTTTAACAAAGCATAGCAATTAGATATTTAGACCTAACATCCTAGCAAAAAAACTTTTCAGAATGAAATTAATATTAGAGAATTCCAGTATTTCTTGAAGAAATCTTACGCTTTCATTCAACTTTCTTATCTTTAGAAATTAAAAGTGAAGGAAGGGAGAAAGGAAGAAAAGAAGGAAAGATGAGGTAGATGGGTGTTTTTAATAGCTATTTTGAGACAATACTGAAATCACCAACAGTTTACAGTTTAAGGAGATATCATCCAAAAGGATACATTCCAAGACAAAATAGATACAAATGAGGCACCTTGGGGCAGCCAAAGTTTCTGGTGGATTGAAATGTCCATTCACCTATAGACATAGATTCTTAATCCAAGAGTAGTTTGAATTAAAAAAAAAAATTACATTGTCAATATAAAATTATTGAAAATGTAAACAAACTGAAAGACTAAAAATTAGGCAGACTGAATGGGCAGAGGGCAAATAAAAAGGTTTAACCATCATCAGAATACAGAAGGTAATAGTCGACAGAGATGCTAAGTGCCAGGTTTAATACTATTTTTATCTCACAGGAGATATTATATTTAGGATGAGGAAAACTGCCCATGGAAACAGCTAAATTATAGTTTTATTGAATTATTAAATTTTTCTCAGACATGTACCTCTTTTATATACCCTTTATTTGTGTGAAATACATTATAAGAGGTCTTTATAGTTTTAGGCTGGAAAAAAATTTTTTCTTTGTGTATCCAGCACACCCCAAAAGTCTGAATAAATTATCTACATAGAGCTCTGAATTAGGAATTCACAGGCAGCTACAAACAGATTTATAAGGAACTGAATAAGTGGAGGTATTCCAGAACTCAACTCCTCATCTGAATTCAGAGTGTGGGGAAAAACACTTATTAGTCTATAATATTAGAGGACTGTTTAAAGCCGAAGCAAAAAAAAAAAAAAAAAAAAAAAAAAAAGCAAAGTAATTTTAATACTGTAATATTTTATTTCATTTTATTTTTAATGCTTATTTTTGAGAAAGAGAGAAAGCGTGCACCTGGGTGAGAGGCAGAGAGAAAGGAAGACAGAAGATCCAAAGAAGGCATTTTGCTGACAGCAGAGAGTCTGATGCAGGGCTTGAACTCAGGAACCGTGATATTATGACCTGAGCCAAAGTCAGATGCTTAACCAACTGAGCCACCCAGGTACCCTGTACAATAATATTTTATATTCATTAGAAATTGTGCTCTGTTCCTGTTACTGTGAAAGTAACAAATATCTTGGCCTACCATGTATATGGAATAAAAATATTTGTTACTATCTGTCAACAATCAGAGCAAAATACATGACAAAATTTTATCTTGCTTGTATATATTTTTTTCAATATGCTAAGAAATGTCTGAATCATTAATTCTAAAAACTCTGTGACATAAAGGAAAGGCCAATATAATTTATTATTATGGAATCTAAAGTTTACACATTTATTTTCTCTTCCAGATGTATAGACACACCCACACCACACACACAGCACATACACATATACCTTATACATTCATACACACAAGCAGAGACATTGTCTTGAACACTTAACCAAGAATTCAGCTGGATATAACAATGGAAAGAGTTGGTTTGGTACACTTAATTTTGAACATGGAGCTTCATCTCCTGATGGGGAAGGGCAAAAATAAGCCCAATTCAGGAAAACCATTATTTATTACATTTCTATAATTATGGGAAGCTGGGCATTTTTTGTGTTATGTTATATATAAACTTTCATCAATACTTTCTCCTTATAACTGTATGACTAATAAATGCCTTATAAAAAATTCTTGGCTCAGGTTATATAATTTAGGGAAACACGGAAATATAGATCTTTTTTGGAGACTCAAAATGAATATTTACATTCTGAAAAAATTTGAGGAAAACTTTGTTTAAAACATCAACATATGCATTTATTTAACATAAAGCTCACTCATATGCTTACTCTTCCTTTATTTTTTGAATAAAAAACATTTATAAAGACTTTTCAAATTATCCCTGATGTAATCTCTTCACTGTTTAGGGACAGAGGCATCGTCACATTTATTTCTAAGTAATCTGTTTCTAACATGATGCGTAATAGGTACAGATATTTGAAAATTGCCAATAATCCAAAGAAATGGTGAAAAGTTTACTTCATAAGTTTTCATTTAGTAGAAAGTCCATGATACACACACCTATCATATCAACCAAATCAGAATATAGACTTTAGTTCCTTTCTTTGGAGAGATGTATTTTAAACCAATATTAGTTCTTTCTAATCCTTACACTTAAAACCGTGAAGTTTACCATTACATTTGACTACCTGAGTTTTTATGCTGCCTTTTCTGACAGAAATATCTGAGATACAGGTTTTTTTTGGGCATATTGTTTTGACAAATGCATAATGTTGAGTATTAACCATTATAACCATAGTGCAAACAGTTTCATTTGCCCCTAAATTTCCTTATTAAATTTGCAGTCGTTGTACCATTACAAAGCCAATAGCAACCCTTAATCTGCTTTCTGTTCTTATAATTGTGATGATTACAGAGTGTTCATGACAGGGTTATACAGGTTATATTTTGGAAAATATACATACATATGTAAATATCTGTACAAAAGATGCTACATTTAAGTGTTGAGTGGTATTCCATTATGTCAATGAATCAGTTTAACTATTCACTAGACTAAGATAAATATGAAAGACCTTTGGATTGTTTCCATTTTTGATGATTATGAAAATTACTACAAATATTTGTATGTATGGATACCCTTGCTTTGTTTCTAATTTGAGGGGAAGAGCATCGCTCATTATTTATTTTAATATTAGCTGTATATTTCTTTGTAGATATTCTTTACAATGTTAAGAAGTTCCCTTTTATCATGAATAGATGAATTTTGTCAGATATTTCATGTTTATTTATTGAGATGCTCATATAGTTTTCTTTGGTCTACTGATGTCATATTTGAGTGATTTTTAAATGTGGAATTATCTTTACATTCTCAGAATAATCCCCTTTCGTTCTTAATATATTATCTTTCATATATTGCAGAATTTTATTTGCAATTCTCTTGTTGATAATTCTTGCATCTAAGTTCATGAGAAACACTAATTTGCGGCTTTATTTTCTTAGAATGTATTTGTTTTATTTTTAATCAATATAATAGTGGCTTCACAAAATGCTTTTGTGTAGGATTGGTATAATTTTTCTTAAACATTTTTTAGAATTCACAGATGAAACCATTCTTGCCAGAATTTTTCTTTTCCAGAAGGCTGCAACTATGAATTTAATTTCTTTAATTAGTACAGTTCAAGCTTTCTTTCTTTCTCTTTCTCTCTTTGTGGGTTAACACTATATCATGGAACTGAACCATAGTGTTTAAATTATGTAATTTATAGGTATAAAATAGTTCATGATGCTTTCTTATTATCCTTTTATTACCTATGGTATTTGTTTTGATATCCCATCTTTCATTTCTTAAACCGGCACTTTTTGATCAGTTTGGCAAGAGATTAACTATATTAATATTTTGTTTTGTCAATATTTTATATTACCTTCATGCTATTATCTTATTTCTTTTTTCTATGGATTTGGTTTTAATTTCCCATCCTTTTTCTGATTTCTCAAAAAGGAAATTTATATAATTGATTCAAGGTCATTTTCTTTCTAATGTAAATATCATAAATTTTAATTTAATATCAAATTTTACTTAAGCACTGGATTGGCTACATCCCACACATTTTGATATACTATTTCAGTTCATCTGAAATACTGTCTAATTTTTCTTGTAACTCCTTAAATCCATTATTTAATAGTATGTGTTTTAATACCAAGTTATTTGGTGACATTTTAAAGTTTATTTATTTTGAGAGAGATACAGAGAGAGACAGAAGGAGACAGCGAGAGAGCTTGCAGGGGCAGAGAGACAGGGAGATCAAGAATCCCAAGTGGGCTCCATGCTGTCAACTATCAGAGGAAAGCTTCAAGTAGAGACGATCCCAGAAACCTTGAGATCATGACCTGCGCCAAAAGCAAGAGTCAGATGTTTAACCGACTGATCCAGCCAGGCGCCCCTGGTGACTTCTGTTTTTCTGTTTTTGATATCTTCTGTAGTTATTTTATGGCAAATTTATTAACTTGAAACTTGTAATAAACATGTTATACCGAGGATATGGCCTTTGTTGATGAGTGTTCCAAGGGCCAGGAAAAGAAAGGGTGTGGTTCTATTGTTGGATGGAGTCTTCCCTAAATGTTAATTATGTCTTGCTGGTTAATAACATTCTTCAGATCCTCAGTACCTGTACTGCTTTTCTTTCTATTGCAGAGTATTAAAACAAGACTGTTGAAGTCTCCAACTAAAATTGCTTGTCTATTGTGTCTCAGTTATGTGTTTACTTCATTTGTTCTGAGTCTTTATTACTATTAGGTTCACAAACATTTATTATTATAACTTTTCCTTTGTGAGTTTATACTTTTATAATTATGTAATATCCTTTCTTATTCATATCTCTTAAGAGATATAAGATATCTCTTAATCTGAAATCTGCTTTTCTAATATTAATATACATACTCAGACTTCCTTTTATTAGTGTTTGGATATATTTTAAAAAAGCATTTTACTTTTTCACTTAAGTCTATCTTGATAATTAAAATAGGTTTCATGTAGACAACACATAATTGGATATTGACTGTCTTCAATTTTTTGTTGTTGTTAATCACACTTAATATAATTCCGATTTGGTAGGGTATATTTTCATGATTTATATTTTATTATTTGCACCTGTTTATCTTGTCTGTTTTTAGTTCTTCCCGTTTCACTTCCCTGCTTTTTTAAAAATTATTTGAATATTTTGGTATTCCATTTTGTTTTATATATAGCACTTACCTATATCTCCTTAGATCGAATATTTTAGTCCTTGTTCTTGAAATTCAACGCCCATAGTTCACATTCTCTACTTATAGTTACTATTTTACCAAAACAAGTAACATTTTGAAGACTTGCAAACATATGGATCCAGTTACCCATAACTCCACCTCAATTTCTAGTTCCTATAATCACAGCTACATACATCAAAAAACATGCCGGATTATTTTATTCATTTATGCATGTATACATGTAACAGTAAATGTATTTATTTTGCTTTCAAGGGTTATACTGTGCATATTTTATAATATTTGAAATGGAAAACATTTTATATGTTCCTAGAGTTTTATCACTTCTCTTGCTCAAGAACCAAGTTTCCCTCCGTTATTATTTTCCTTAAACTAGCATAAGTCCCCTGAAACAAAGCTTCTCAGTTTTATATACCTAGCAATGTCTTTAATTTTATATTAATTGAAGAATATTTTTATTGGCTATAAAAATTCACATTTACAGTACTTTCTTGCAACATTTTAAACAATGTTCCAGTATCTTCCGGATTCTACAGATTTTATGAAATATCCACAATTATTCAAATTCTTATTCTCATGTGTTTAATGCGTTGTACTTTTTTTCTGGATACTTTGAAGATTTTTTAATATTTACTTACCTTTCATCAGCTTATCATTTTGCTAGGCATAGTTTTCTTTGAATTTAATTATGCTGAAAGTTCACTGAGCTTCTTAAATGTATACATTTTTCTCATTCAATACATTTGGGATATCTTTGAGGATTACATTTTCAAATATTTTTTCGTCACTAATTTCTTCCTTCCTTCCTTCTGAAACTTCAATTACATGAATATTAGATCTTTTAAAATTGTTCCTGGGGTGCCTGAGTGGCTCAGTTGGTTAAGCACCTGAGTTTGGCTCAGGTCATGATCTTGCAGTCTGTGAGTTCAAGCCCCACATCGGGCTCTGTGCTGACAGCTCAGAGCCTGGAGTCAGCTTCAGCTTCTCCCTCTCTTTCTGCCCCTCCCCTGCTCACTCTCTCTCTTTCTCTCTCTCTCTCTCTCTCTCTGTCTGTCAAAAACAAATAAAAATTGGTCCAAAAACTACCTACAACTTTATTCCATCTTTTTAAATATCTTTCTCTGTGTTTTTTCTTCTTTTAATATCAGGTATTTTTATAATTTTATAATTTGTGACTTCAGTTTTGCCACTGGGATCATACGGGTTTTTTTTATTTTTTTCAAATATTGTACTACTTAGTACATTTTGTACAATTTCAAAACTTTAGTACAAAATATCAAAAAAACTTCTATCATTCCACTTTTTTCAAGTGCATTTTCCTTTACCACAAGAAGCCTAGTTCTAATATTCACTTTCTCATTTTTGTTTGATAAATGGTTCATATAAATGTTGGAATCTGTTGATTGTCTTTTTCATTCTGGTCAGGTTAAAGTTCCATATTCTTTGTTAAGTAACTTTGAACTGCAATTTTGAATAACATGGTGCATAGTCTCTACTTTTAATTTTATTTTTATTATATTTACTAATACATAATTTATGTATAATTTATTTTTATTATAAATGAAAAAACTCATTTATTTATTGTGGCTGTTATTGGTGATATTAACAAGCAATAAATGTGGTTAGCATTAGATAATAATGTACACATTATGCTTTATTTTTATGTATGCTGGTTTAGATCTCAGTTCAATATTCAAAGCCTTATTATATAATACTGACTTTCTTGTGGATGTCCTTTTCATGAATTAATCTGAGATATGGTTTAAGGCATAAATTAAGCCTATATCTCAAAATTTCTCCTATGCGGCTCTGTGCCTTCCTATCACATGCATAGCTCAGGGGTGTGCCCTGGTCTTACGAGAATTCATACACATAATTATAGGATCCCTTTCCTCAGCATTCTCTTCTCTCCATACTTCTCACACTCTCTTGTCTGCACAGCTCAGTTTTTAAAGTTCTCCCGGCTGACCATAAAGATGAGATTTCTATTATAGTCATCTACCTCACTGCTTTTGTGTGCAGCTCTTAGACTGAGGACTGTTTCCCATGCAAAGCTGCAAGACAAAGCATAAAAAACACATACAACAATAATGAAGTTCATGCCTTTGTAGGCATCTTCCGTAAGTTTTGATTCTATTTCTATCCTATTTGTTTATTTTTCAAAGGCCTTTTATTTGCTCAAAGTTGTTAAGTAGTTGCTTTACGGAATTAGCTACAATCAGTGAGAGTGATAGGCAGTAGTGAGTTTACTTTGCCATAATGAAGCATATTGCAGTTATTAATTTTTATGTAGTCAAATATATCTATTGTTTTATTCATATATTTTGGGCTTCCTGTTGCTTAAAACGTCCTCGATATACCCGTAGGGGTGCCTGGGTGGCTCAGTCGGTTAAGCAGCCGACTTCAGTTCAGGTCATGATCTTACGGTGTGTTAGTCCAAGCCCCACGTCGGGCTCTGTGCTGATGGCTCAGAGCCTGGAGCCTGCTTTGGATTCTGTATCTCCCTCTCTCTCTCTGCCCTTCCCTTGCTCATGCCCTGTCTCTATTTCTCTCAAAACAAACAAACAAACAAATAAAAACGTTAAAAAAATACTAGTAACCCAGCTTAATATTTTCTAAAAATGCATGTTAGTTACTAGAGTAGATGAACATACATGAAATTTCACCTAATTCAAAATAATGCTTATGATTGTATATACATTGTTTTTTAGACATAGGTTGTTTAGAAATGCATTTATAGGATAACTGAATATATAACCATTTTAAATTATTTTAACGATATAAAAAACCACTGTCTTCCAGAAATGCACTTTAATGTTTTTATCATAATATAAAGTATTTGTGCATATAAAACAGATATTTTAAATTACTTGTCCCAAACTTTTCTTTATTTTGATTCATGTTTATAATAGCAGATTCTGTAATGAGCCCGTTTATTTTTTGGTGTGAATGTTATATAATTCAATTAGAATCATAATCTAGGAAAGAGTTAATAATCATCCTAAAATATTTTTGACATCTTTAGGTGTCATAATTCTATAAGTCCACATGGTAATTACATAATTACAAGCTGTCAGTATATGATTGCTGATACTTGTAATATTTTGTAATTACATAATTTGGCATGATTACAATTATAAAAAGAGTACATGGTAATTGACTAAAATTACATTTTAGTTTTTCAGAAACACAAAACTCTTCTAAATAAAGACAAGGAATGAAATGTGTAATTCCATCTGTGCAGGTATTAGAAGAAAATTCACATCAATGATACACCATTCCTCAAAATGTGGGAAAATTAGATTTTTGCCTTTATATATGATATTTGTCAGTTAACATTATGTTAATGATTAGCTGAGCCTAAGTGTAGTGAAACGTGTAGACTATATTATTCAACCTTTTGTTTTATGGAGAAAGATTATTAATCTTTTCACTAATTTGAAATTATTTGGCACCTTAGAAATACAAATGATGCAAAAAGAAAAACAAAAGATAAAAGTAGCATCACCATTCATATGGTACCAACATACCAACAGATGCCATTCATGCATGTTTTCTATTTCTCCCACGAAGTTTAAATTCTAATAAAATACATGAGCTTTTCTTTACAAATCCTACTCTACCATGGCCTTCTATCTCTGATAAAGCAGTTGGTATGCTTTTTAAATAATAAAAATTTATTTGAAAAGGTGTGTTGTATGCAAAGGTGACTGCATGATTCTCGCATGCATGTTTATACAGAACAAGCATAACAAAGATTATTGGCTTCTCTAAATATTATTCACTTATTCTTAAACAAACAAAATACTAAGGCATACAAATTTCACAGAAGGTTTTAGTTTTTATGTCAAATCACAATTTATCATGATTACTGGATAGTTTTTTTAAAATTTATTGCAGCCAGTAGGACTAAACATTTCCCCAAATCTCTCCCGATCATCACCTCTTTGGATTCTTTTGAAAAAGACATAAAATTGACATTTGTCGAGACCTTACCGGTATCAGACACTGCATCGAGTACTCTGCATTTCTTATCTCAGTGACCGTAACTTCTCATCATCCCCCTGTGATACTACCATTCTCTGACACATCACCTAAATACTAGTCAAGATTCTACATGCATTTTTCGTTAAAAGAATAGAGACAGACATTTTGTAGGAGATATCTAATAAATCTTTTTAATTACTATCATTATTTACTTATTTGTATTGCTTAAGTCTATCTCTATAAATGTTATCCACTTTCCCAGAATGTATCTGTTATGGTTTGAATGTTTGTGTCGTCCCCCATAATTCATATTGAAATCATGAAATCCTAATTCCAAAGATGAAGGTATGTGATTAAGTCACGAGGGTGGAGCTCTTATGGACAGTCTCATAAAACAGACCACTCAGAGCTCCCTCTCTCCTTTTGTGATGGGAGGATACAATGAGAAGCCTGCAACCTGAAGAGGGCCATTACCCAGTCATGCAGGTACCCTTACCGTAGACCTCCAATTTCTAGAATGTGGGAACTTTCCATCGATTATAAACTACATAGTCTATGGTTTTTCCTTATAGCAGCCCAAATGGACTAAGTTGATGTCCTTATTTATTTAATTAAAAAAATAGTACAATATATACAAGGTGACTACAATGAATGGAACTAGAGTGTCTTTATTGGTTTTTAATAAATACTAGATACACACAACACTCAATTTACCTGAACATAATACTTTTTTTTTCCTATTTAGAAATATATTTTTAATATGTCTATGAAAGTCAGTCACTAAGAAGTAGTTTTGTTTGCTTTGTTGTTTTATTTGTATGTTATTATAGATCTAAGCCTAGACTCAATGAGCAATGGACTTAATTGCAAGATCTATAAGCAGGTTATCATTTTACAGAGAGACTAGAAATTTGGTCAGAGAAAGTAGTCATGTTCTTATAATCATTTAAAATTGCTCACCAATTTTTTAAATACACATTTTGCCATGAAAGCATGTTTGAATTCCCTACTTCTGAAGTAAATTATCAAATGTGGCTGCTAGAAAATAATTGTATTTAAATTATGAACTGAAGATCAAACATTCACTCATGTACACACACACACACAAAGATGCAATGAAGGATGAGGGGACATCTTAATGCTCTAAGTTGAAAAGTAGCCAAGAATAAAATCTGATAGAAGGGACACAAGTCGGGGGTGACCTAAATGGGCGATGGCTAAAAGGAAGGCACTTGTAATGTGCACTGGGTATTGTATGTAAGTGAGGAATAACTGAATTATAAGCCTGAAACAAAAATTGCAGTGTATGTTAACTAACTAGAATTTAAATTAAAAAATTTAAATCTAATATAAAATACACTTTTCTTGGGGCACCTGGTTGGCTCAGTAAGGTAAGCGTCCAACTTTGGCTCAGGTCATGATCTCGTGGTTTATGAGTTTGACCTCCACATCAGTCTCTGTGCTGACAGCTCAGAGCCTGGAACCTGCTTCAGATTCTGTGTCTTCCTCCCCATATTCCCCTCCCCTGCTTGTTCTCTGTCTCTCTCTCTCTCAAAAATAAACAAACATTAAAAATAAAATAATTTTTTAATTTGACTTTTATAATGTATAACACATGTACTTTTGACCTTCAAATGGTTTTACATTTGGCTAGTATGGTTATTTCTAATGTGTTCAGGGCTGACTTCAAATTACCTGAGCACATTATATTCTGAAATATTTTGGATATGAGATTTCAAATGTTCCAGGAACCCTAAAGAACCGTGGAGAATGGGAATGGAGAATAAAGAGTGAAGATATACTCATGTGGCTTGGATTTTCCAAATATATATATATTTTTTAATTTAAAAACAAGTTTGAGACTTTTGATTTAGAAACACAGAATGGATGTACTTTTTCCTATTCCTTTGCTAAGTTCAATTAAAAATACTGGACATTATGTATAAAACAAACATAAGAAGGCTGAAACTTAGGTGACAAAAAAAAAAAACAGACTTCATAAGAATATTGGGAACTGAGGAATAACTAGGTGATAAGTTCCATATGTGTGCGTGTGTGTGTGTGTGTGTGTGTGTGTGTTTCTTCTTCTTCATATATTCCAGACTTGGAGCTGAAGAAACTATCAGCCTGAAAATACCTACAATCACAGACAAAATAAGCACCAGAAAAAGTATGCTCTCTCTAGCAAAAGGACCAGGAAGGGGAAGCAAGACAGAAAATTTTTAGAAAATAATTGCTTTAAATCAGGTAAATACCACAGAAACACTGTGACCCCCTACCAACCACATCAACAAAGGCCAAGTGGGAAGCCTAATATCCACTCTTAAAAGAGTGTGATGAAATGCCTGACCACCTCACTAGGGTAGTGTTAGATAAGACCAAGAAGGAAGCCAGGACTTATACCTCCACCAGTTGGCAACAAGGACTCATCTGTGGTGTGTCCGGAGACCACAAAGGAAGCCTGATTCCCAGAGTCAGGACTTCCACCATTTCCCAGCAGTGATGAGAATAACTGCATTATATGTCATTGGAAACTGTATGTGGAATCAGAACTCCAATCTCTATCTGGCAGTAATCAGAAGCCCCATACCTAGGAATCATGGAGGCTAAGTAGGGAACCTAAAATCCTGTGTATCTCACATTGATGATGTAGCATTCCACTTCTTCTATTGGAATGATATCAGTAGAAGTCAGCTAGAAGAGAAGGTTTAATTAAGATCCAGAGTACCATAACATAACATACTAATGTCTGTATTTCAGTAAATAAAAATCACTGTTGAACCAAGAATCAAGAAGTCTCAAAATCAATTCGAAACATCAAACAATAGATGACAGAGATGTTAGAATTATCTGACAAATATTTTAAAAAGTTATGATAAAAATGCTTCAACGAATAATTATGAGCACTTTAGAAACAACCAAAAATATTGGCAAGGAATCAATAAGTCTCAGAAAGGAAATATAAAATACAAAGTAGAATCAAATAGAAATTTTGGAAATGAAAAATATAAAAGAAATAAAAAGCTTGTTGAACAGATTCAACAGCAGAATACAGACAATAGAGGAAGAATAAATAAACTGGTACGTTAAAAAAATGACATTACCCAATCTAAATTACAAAGAGGAAATAAACCAGAAACAAATGAACTATACCTATGAGACTATAACAAATAAGAACAATATTTGCTTCACTGAAATCACAGAAGCAGGGGGAAAAAGAGGTGGAGTTGGAAAAGTATTCAAAGATATGATGAGTAGAAGAGACAAAATCGCATATTACTCTCCCAGGAAATAAGTGACTATCTGGAAATTAAAGACAAAAGTACAGAAAGAAATCAGAGAAAAATGCACATATAAAGGAGAAAAACAATTTGAATGTCAGTAATTTTTCTTATAATAATCAATGGAGACCAGAAGGAAGGGTACAATATTTTCCAAGTACTTAATGAAAACAAATGCAAGTTCAGAACCTATAGCTAGTAAAAATATCCTTCTGGAATGAAGGGGAAAAACAGATATTTTCAGAAAGACAATTTGTCACCAGTAGAATTATCCCAAAACAGTGACGAAAGGAAATTTTCTCAAAGAGAAAAGAAATAATAAAGGAAGGAACTTTAGAACATCAGGAAAGAAGAAAGAATTTATAAGAAAACCATATTCAGGCAAACTTTTTGAGATTTATAAATTATATTTTATGGTTGAAACAAACTATAGCACTGTCAAAAATGATTCTAAATGTATGTAGGGGAATATTTGCCAATTGTATTTTAAACTGGAGAAGATAAATGTATGAAAAAAGCCTTTTTATACTTGACTTGAAAAAACACTAACAGGACACTGTGATAAATACTTCATACATAATACAGCATCTAGAGCAACCTATAACAAAGCTATACAAAGAAATGCACTAAATTTCAATAAACAAAAATAAAATTCTAAAATACGTTCAAGTAACTCACAGAAAAGTAGAAAGATGATAACAGAAAAAAAAACAGAACAAAGAATAAATTAGAATATTTTAGTCTTTTTATAACAATGATTATAATAGATATATCTGATATAAATATACTACTCAAAATGCAGAGATTGGCACAGTATATTAAAAATATGACCCAACTCTTTGCTGTCTATAAAAAAGCAAATCCTCACTTCTTAGGTGCCTGAGTGCTCTCTCAGTTAAGCATCTTACCTTGGTTTCAGCTCAGTTCATGATCTCCCAGGTTGTGAGTTTGAGCCCCACATGGGGCTCTGTACTGACAGTGAGAAGAAAGCTTGAGATTTCTCTCTCGTCCCCCACCCCCTGTTCCTCCTCTGCTTGTATTCTCTCTCACTCAAAGTAAATAGATGAACTTAAAACAAATTGCTTCAAATATAACAATATAGCAAGTTTGAAAATAAAAGGATGGAAAAAGCTATCAAGTAAATGTTAATCAAGTGAAAGCAGGTCTATATTAATATAATGTGAAGCAGAATTCAGAGTAAAGAATATTACAGAGGGGTATATTTATTATGAAAAAAATGATTGATCGGGAAAATCTAAATAGATTTTTTTTCTTCATAGAAGACATACAAAAGTCCAACAGGTACATAAAAGGTGGTCAAAATCACTAATCATCAGGGTGTAATTGCAAATCAAAGACACAGGATATCATTCTACACTTTTTAGAATAACTATTATCAAAAAGACAAAAAATAATAAATGTTGGTGGGGGTGCTGATAAGGGAATCATTACAACCTGTTGGTGGGAATGTAAATTGGTATAGTCATTAGGAAAACAATATGTAATTTTCTCGAGATATTAAAAATGGATCTATCATATGATCCAGCAATCCCACAACTGAGTAAATATCCAAAGGAAATAAAATCACTATGTCAAAGGGATACCTGCACTACCATGTTCATTGCAGCATTAATTACAATAGCTTACATATAGAAAAAAAATCTAAATTTCCATCAATATTATGTGAAAAAAGAAAATATGACATATATATGTATAATATTCCACTGTATGTATATATATATATATATATTTGAATATTATTCAGTCATAAAAATGGAAATCCTGCCATTTGTGATAATATGAGTGAACTTGAAGGGTATCATATGAAATAAAATAAGCCTGACAGAAAGACAAGTACTGTATGATCTCATCTATTTATAGAATAAAAAAAGTGGAACTCCCAAAAGTAGGCAGTAGAGTGGTAGCTACCAAGGGCTGGAGGGTGAGGAAATAGGGAGATGTTAGCCAACAGGGACACACTTTCATTTCTAAAATGAATAAGTTCTGAGGATACACTGTACTACAGGATGACTATAGTTGGTAATACTGTCATGTACACTTGAAATTTATTAAAATATAGATCTTATTTTTTTCTCGCCAATTCAAGAGAAGGGAGTAATAATTATGTGAGGTGATCAATGTGTTAATTAGCTTGACTGTGATTATCATTTTGCAAAGTATACATACATCAATATCACATGTACACTTTAAATGTATGCAATTTCTGTCCATTAAACTTCATTAGAGAAAATAAGAAAACAGCAATTCTAATATGAATGCACTAAAATGTAGTGCTGCAAAATATGCAAAAATGTAGGAATATAGGAGAGCTCAGTAATGCCATCAGGCAAAAAGTTCTAATCAACATTCATAGGAAAATCTCCAAAGCTTTGGTAAATAAACAGCAAAATTTTAAATAAACTAGAGTGAAAAATAGTCTGTGAAATATATATATATATAAACACACATATTTGAATGACAGTAAAATGCATCCAATTTGTGGGACACAACTAACGCAAAGGGTCATTTTTGTACTAAATGTGCATATTAGAAAACATGAAAAGTGTCGAATTAATAATCCAAACTTTCACCATAATCTAAGAAAGCAAGAAGCAATAAATCCAAAGCAAGTACACAAGGGAAATTAAAAAGATAAAAGCAGAAATCAATGAAATTGTAAACAGGAAAACAATAGAGAATATCAAATAAACAAAGAATTAATTCTTTGCAAAGGTAAATGAAACTGACAAACTTCTAGCTAGGCTGACAAAGTAAAAGAGAGAGAATACACAAATTACCAATTATGAGGAATGACGATGGGCTTACCACTTCCTTCAATACATTAAAAGAATATTTTGGGAATATCAAGAACAACTCTGCACACATAATAACTTTGATGAAATAGACAAATTACTAGGAAAAAATTACTACCACACCTCACCTAATATGAAATATATCATTTGAATAACTCTATAACTATTAAGAAAATCCAATTCATGATTTTAAAATACCCAAAAGAGAAATCCTCGGACCCGTATGATTTTCCTGGAATTCCACAAAATGTTTAAAGAATTAATACCAATTTTATACCGCCTTTCCCAAAAAATTGAAAACTTCTCAGTTCATTATCTAAAGCTATTTTTACACCAAACCAGATAAAATCAATTAAAAAAAAACATAAGAGGAGCGAGGCAACATGGCGGAGGAGTAGGGGGCTCCAGTATTTCGCTTGCCCTTTAAAGGGGGACGACTGAAACCATTGTCTCTCTCTCAACTCCAAAATCGGGGGGAAAAGGTGCTAGAGCTGACAAGAAACTAAGGCGAAAACAGACACGGCCCAACTGAACTGTGAGTTTAATCTGGGTCGGATAAAACGAACTCAAACTCGGGAAGTTGAGCTGAGGGGAGGGTGAGCGTCTTCGGAGATAGCTGGGAAAGTGCCGATCGAACAACATCTGAACGAGAGGGCCAGAGCGGGTGAGACTACTACCATCCAGCCCCTAAATGCAGGGCTTTTGAAGAGAAGTTCAGTGGCAAACAGCAGCAATCCCCGCGCGCTGCTGGGACCGCACCAACCCCGTCCTGAGCCACTGGGACGCGCGCGGGAGGGACTGGCAGCGGGGACGCAGGCGGCGCCGCCTGCGGAGCACCTCTAACCCCAGCAGAATTATAACGAAATCGGGGGGTGGCAGACGGCCGCACCACCGCGCCACCCTCACCCAGAGCCTCCGGGGCGCGCGCGCTGCCGGGACAGGCTGGGGGGACCCAGGCGGCGGCTCCTGCGGAGCACCTCTAACCCCCGCACAGTTACAGCCAAATCGGCGGGTAGCAGACGGCCGCGCCACCGCGCCACCCTCGCCCAGCGCCTCCGGGCACGCACCCTGCCGGGATAGGCAGCAGGCACCCAGGCAGCCCCAGGCGCGGCTCCAGTAAACCACACTAGGCTGGCGTGGGCGGTGGAGAGAGAACAGAAATAAAGGGGCAAATAAAGCCTCCAGGACTGGTGGCGCGGGTCTGGAGAGACGCCATTGTTGTCTCACAAGCCAGGAAGTCACCCCAGAAGCCATCCCTGCAGCAGTGGAGGCCGGACCCGCCTACACTAAACCACGCCCCTCCCAAACTGTCAGCAGGAGCAACTGATCCAAGTGGAGATTGCTGCCTGGAGTAATGCCAGTCATTTCTTCTTTTTAAATTTATCCCTCCCTCTCTCATTCCTACCGATCCCCATCCCTGAGCTGGTCATCCAGGGTACTGACTGGCTTAATCATTTTCTTCGTTCTTTTTGTTTTTTGTTTTTTTTTGTTTTTTGTTTGTTTGTTTGTTTGTTTTGTTTGGGTTTTTTTTGTTTTGTTTTTTGTTTTTTGTTTTTGTTTTGTTTTTTAACCCACTCTTCGAGGACATGTCCTACAACCTCTTCTTTACTTCCCTAGCCCTTTTTCTGGAATAACCAGGCCATATAAGTTCATCTAGACGACATTGATCTTTATTCCTTTTCCCTCGCACCTGTCCTTATTCTGATTTCTATCAGTCTGGATTAAACCCTTTAGTCGCTCTACCTGGGCAAAGTCCATTTCCTTCTTCTCCCTGCACCAGTCATTATTCTGTCTATATATGCTCTGCCACCAGCACACTACATACCCTGTCCTTAACGTGTAGCTGTTACTTCAGGACATTGCCCTCAGAGAGTCACTTGTTATTTTTTTTCTGTTGTGAACTGCTTGT
Organism: Paguma larvata; assembly: GCA_030068075.1. NCBI lineage: Eukaryota > Metazoa > Chordata > Mammalia > Carnivora > Viverridae > Paguma > Paguma larvata. Next base: position 59,739,893 of record CM057829.1, on the reverse strand, counting down.
CTGGACCATTTGTCGGTACGTTTGAGTATTTCTGTGTTCTGTGTGTCTGTCAGTTTTCCTTTCCAGGGCAACTTCAAGAAACAACCCATAACACATCCAGCCAAAATGACGAGACGGAAGAATTCTCCTCAAAAGAGTCTACAAGAAGCAGTGACAGCTCAAGAATTAATGAAAACAGATATAAGCAACATAACAGAACTTGAATATAGAATGTTAATCATAAAACTAATTGCTGGCCTTGAAAGAAGCTTAGATGAATGCAAGGGGTCCCACGCGGCAAAGTTCAAAGACCTTAAAAACGGTCAGGAAGAATTAAAGAAGACATTGGAAGAAATACAGGGGAAACTGGAAGCAGCCACAGCACGGATTGAAGAGGTAGAGGAAAGAGTTAGTGCATTAGAAGACAAAATCATTGAAAAAGAGGAAGCAGATAAAAAGAGAGAGAAGCTGATCCAGGAACAGGAAAGGAGAATTCGAGAGCTGAGGGATGCAGTCAAAAGAAACAATATCCGTATCATAGGAGTTCCAGAGGAAGAAGAGAGAGAGAAAGGAGTCGAAGGGGTTCTGGAACAAATCATTGCTGAGAACTTCCTCAACATGAGAAAGGAAACGGGCATGGAAATTCAAGAGGCACAGAGAACTCCCCTCAGACGTAACGTGAATAGACCTTCTGCACGGCACATCATAGTGAAGCTGGCAAAATACAAAGATAGGGAAAGAATCCTGAAAGCAGCTAGGGACAAAAGAACCCTAACATACAAAGGGAGACCTATAAGGGTAGTAGCAGACTTATCTACAGAAACTTGGCAAGCCAGAAAGGAATGGCAGGATATCTTCAATGTGATGAGCAAGAAGGACATGCAACCAAGAATTCTGTATCCGGCTAGCCTGTCATTCAGAATAGAAGGAGAGATCAAGGTTTTTCCCAACAAACAAAAACTGAAAGAATTTATCACAAATAAGCCAGCACTGCAAGAGATCCTGAGGGGCATTCTATGAAAACAAGGAGGCAAAGAACACAAACTACCAGAGACAGCCTTACAAACATGAAACTTACAGATAATACAGTGACTGTAAGCCCATATTTTTCAATATTAACACTGAATGTAAATGGACTAAATGCGCCAATCAAAAGACACAGGATAACAGAATGGATTAAAAAACAAGACCCATCTATTTGCTGTCTTCAAGAAACTCATCTTAAACCTGAAGACACCTTCAGATTGAAAGTGAGGGGATGGAGAACTATCTACCATGCTACTGGAAGTCAGAAGAAAGCCGGAGTAGCCACACTTATATCAGACAAATTAGACTTTAAAATGAACGATGTAATAAGAGATGAGGAAGGACATTATATAATAGTCTCAGGGACCATCCAGCAGGAAGAGCTAACAATTGTAAATATCTACGCACCGAATTCAGGGGCACCCAAATTTGTAAAACAACTAATTACAAACATTAGCAACCTCATAGATAAAAATGTCCTAAGAGTAGGGGATCTCAACACTCCACTCTCAGCATTGGATAGATCAACAAAACAGAAAATCTCCGCAGAAACAATAGCCCTGAATGACACATTAGGACAGATGGGCCTCACAGACATCTTTAGGGTCCTTCATCCAGAAGCAAAGGAATTTACGTTCTTCTCATCTGCACACGGTACATTTTCCAAGATAGACCACATTCTGGGGCCCAGGGAAGCTCTGAATAAATATAAAAGAATTGAGATCATACCGTGTACAGTGTCAGACCACAATGCTTTGAAACTTGAAATCAACCACAGGAGAAAGCCTGGAAAATATCCAAGAACATGGCGGCTAAGAAATAACCTACTAAAAGATGACTGGGTCAACCAAGCCATCAGAGAAGAAATTAAAAAATACATGGAAACAAATGAAAATGAAAATACAACAATCCAAACGCTCTGGGATGCAGCAAAGGCAGTCCTGAGAGGGAAATATATTGCAATCCAGGCCCATCTCAAGAAAAAAGAAAAATCAATAACACAAATTCTAACAGCGCGCCTAAAGGAACTAGAAGCAGATCAACTAAAACAACCCAAGCCCAGCAGAAAGAGAGAAATAACAAAGATCAGAGCTCAAATTAACCATATGGAGACAGAAAAGGTAGTGGAACAGATCAATGAAACCAAAAGCTGGTTCTTTGAAAAAATAAACAAAATAGACAAACCTCTAGCCAGGCTTCTCAAAAAGAAAAGAGAGAGAACTCAAATAAATAAAATCGTGAATGAAAAGGGAGAAATTACAACCAATCCCTCAGAGATACAAGCAATCATCAGAGAATACTATGAAAAATTATATGCCACCAAACTTGGCAATCTGGAAGAAATGGACAGCTTCCTAAATAGCCACACGCTACCAAAACTCAAACGGGAAGAAATAGAAAATTTGAACAGACCCATAACTAGTGAAGAAATAGAATCCGTTATTAAAAACCTCCCAGCAAATAAAAGCCCTGGACCAGATGGCTTTCCTGCGGAATTTTACCAGACATTTAAAACAGAGTTAATTCCTATCCTCCTCAAGCTGTTCCAAAAAATTGAAACGGAAGGAAAACTCCCGGACTCATTCTATGAAGCCAGCATCACTTTGATTCCCAAACCAGATAGAGACCCAGCAAAGAAAGAAAATTACAGGCCAATATCCCTGATGAATATGGATGCAAAAATTCTCAACAAGATACTAGCAAATCGAATCCAACAGCATATAAAGAGAATTATCCACCATGATCAAGTAGGATTCATCCCTGAGTTGCAGGGCTGGTTCAATATTCGCAAATCAATCAACGTGATACATCACATCAACAAAAGAAAAGATAAGAACCATATGATCCTGTCAATAGATGCAGAAAAAGCATTTGACAAAATACAGCATCCTTTCTTAATAAAAACTCTTGAGAAAGTCGGGATAGAAGGAACATACTTAAACATCATAAAAGCCATATATGAAAAGCCCACAGCTAATATCATCCTCAATGGGGAAAAATTGAAAGCCTTCCTCGAGATTAGGAACACGACAGGGGTGTCCACTCTCGCCACTGCTATTTAACATAGTGCTGGAAGTCTTAGCATCAGCAATCAGACAACAAAACAAAATAAAAGGCATCAAGATTGGCAAGGAGGAAGTCAAACTTTCACTTTTTGCAGATGACATGATACTTTACATGGAAAACCCAACGGAATCCACCAAAAGGCTACTAGAACTGATTCATGATTTCAGCAAAGTTGCAGGATACAAAATCAATGTACAGAAATCGGTGGCATTTCTATACACCAACAATGAAGCAGCAGAAAGAGAAATAAAGAAGCTAATCCCTTTCACAATTGCACCAAAAACCATAAAATACTTAGGAATAAACCTAACCAAAGATGTGAAAGACCTCTACACTGAAAACTATAAAAAACTTATGAAGGAAATTGAGGAAGACACAAGGAAATGGAAAAACATCCCATGCTCATGGATTGGAAGAATAAATATCGTCAAAATGGCAATACTACCCAAAGCAATCTACACATTCAATGCAATCCCAATCAAAATTGCACCAGCATTCTTCTCAAAGCTAGAGCAAACAATCCTAAAATTTGTATGGAACCACAAAAGACCTCGAATAGCCAAAATAATACTGAAGAATAAAACCAAGGCGGGAGGCATCACAATCCCAGACTTTAACCTCTACTACAAAGCGGTGGTCATCAAGACTGTATGGTATTGGCACAAAAACAGACGCATAGACCAATGGAATAGAATAGAAAATTCAGAAATGGACCCGCAAGTATATGGCCAACTAATCTTTGACAAAGCGGGAAAATGTATCCAATGGAAAAAAGACAGCCTTTTTAACAAATGGTGCTGGGAGAATTGGACAGCAACATGCAAAAGAATGAAACTAGACCACTTTCTTACACCACTCACAAAAATAAATTCTAAATGGATAAAAGATCTGAATGTGAGACAGGAAACCGTCAAAATCCTAGAGGAGAAAACAGGAAAAAGCCTCTTTGACCTAAGATGCACCAATTTCTTACTCGACACGTCTCCAAAGGCAAGAGAATTAAAAGCAAAGATGAACTATTGGGACCTCATCAAGATAAAAAGCTTCTGCACGGCAAAAGAAACAACCAACAAAACGAATGGGCAACCAACGGAATGGGAAAAGATCATCGCAAATGACATATCGGATAAAGGACTAATATCTAAAATTTATAAAGAACTCACCAAACTCCAAACCCGAAAAACAAACAACCCAGTGAAGAAATGCTCGGAAGATATGAATAGACACTTCTCCAAAGGGGACATTCAGATGGCCAACAGACACATGAAACGATGCTCAATGTCACTCATCATCAGGGAAATACAAATCAAAACTACACTGAGATACCACCTCACACCAGTCAGAGTGGCTAAAATGAACAAATCAGGAAACTATAGATGCTGGCGAGGATGTGGAGAAGTAGGCACCCTCCTACACTGTTGGTGGGAATGCAAACTGGTGCAGCCACTCTGGAAAACGGTGTGGAGGTTCCTCAAAAAAATGAAAATAGAGCTACCCTATGACCCAGCAATAGCCCTGCTAGGAATCTACCCAAGAGACACAGGAATGCTGATGCATAGGAGCACGTGTACCCCAATGTTCATAGCAGCACTTTCGACAATAGCCAAATCATGGAAAGAGACCAAGTGCCCATCAACTGACGAATGGATAAAGAAGTTATGGTACTTATATACAATGGACTACTACGTGGCAATGAGAAAAAATGAAATCTGGCCATGTGTAGCAACATGGATGGAACTGGAGGGTATTATGTTAAGTGAAATAAGTCAGTCAGAAAAAGACAGATACCATATGTTTCCACGAATAGGTGGACTTTGTGAAACTAAGCAAAAACCAGGGGGAGGGGAGGAGGGGAAAGAAAAAAAAGACACAGAGAGGGAGGGAGATAAAACATAAGAGACTCTCAAAGACTAAGAAAAAACTGAGGGTAAGGAGGATGAGGGAGGGGGGAGAGGGGGTGATGGGTATTAAAAAGGGCACATGTTGGGATGAACACTGGGTTTTATATGTAAACCAATTTGAAAATAAACTATTATAACAAAAAAAAAATAAAATACATTTCAAAAAATAAAATAAAATAAAATAAAATAAGTAAAACAAAAAAAAACAAAAAAAAATAAAAAAAAATTAAAAAAACATAAGAAAGAAAACCACTGATCAATATCGTTAAGGAACATAAACAAGAACCCTTAACTAGAATGTTAGCAGTTAGAATTCAATAATATATAAAAATAATTACACTATAGGAGAAAATGCAGTTTATTTTGATACACATGTCAGATTTTTAACCTAAATATCTTACATCTCATCTTTGAGATCTATAGTCAGTTAGATAATTAGACACTAAAAGCATGATCTGACAAAGAAAAAAGTTAATATATTGAGAATCATCAAAAATTAAAAACTTGCTCTGCTAAAGATTGTTAAGAAAATAAAAAAGATAAGACAACGTACAGACTGGGTGAAAATATTTATGAGCCATATAAACAAAAAATGACAATATTTTATTAAGTACACAGGGCTCTCTGAACTAAAGAAGAAAACAAAATCAATTAGAAAATGGGAAATTACATAAACAGACATTTAAGTGAAAAGAGGATGCAGATGGCAAATAAGCACATGAAAATATGGTAAATACCACTATCCGTCAGCAAAATGCAAATTCAAACCACAATAAAGATGTCAGTACATACCTATAAGAATGAATGGCTAAAACAAAAAATAGTGACAAAACCAAATACTGACAAGGAGGTGGATGAACAGGATCATTTGTATATTAGCAACTGGAATTTAAAATGTTATAGTCTCTCCGGAAAACTATTCGACATGTTTTTTAATAAAATTACACATGCATTTACCATACAAACCTACAAAAGTATTCTTGCACATATATCCCAGAGAAATGAAGACTTATGCTCACATAAAAATACATTCGTGAATGTGTACAGCGACTTTATGCATAATAGCCACAAACTAGAAATGAGCCAGATGTCCTTCAATGGATGAATGGTTAAACAAACTGGTACATTCATATCATGGAATAATATTCAGCAAAAAGATAGAGGGAACGATTGATATTCACAACTTATACTGATCTCAAGGGGATTATATTGAGTGCTGAAAGTCAATCCCAAAAGGTTACATATTTTACAGCTTCATTTATGTTACATTGAAATGACAACATTATGGGAATGGGGATCAGATTAGTGCCTACCAGGGCGTACTGAAGAGATGAGAGCAGGAGGGAAGAAGGTGTGGTTGTAAAAATGAGGAAATTTTGTGGTGATGAAACTGTTATACATTATCACTGTGTCAATGTTCGTATCTTGGATGTGATATTGCACTAAAGTTTGTACGATGTTACCACTTGGGAAAATTGAGTAAAGTGTGTAAGTCATCTCTGTATTACTTCAGAAAACTATGTGAATCTATATTTTATCACAAAATAAGAAGTGTAATTAAAAAAAAAAAAAAAAAAAAAAGGATGTCAGGGTGCCTGGGTGGCTCAGTCAGTTAAGCATCCAACTTCGGCTCAGGTCACAATCTTGCAGTTCATGAGTTTGAGCCCTACATCAGGCACTGTGCTGTCAGCTCAAAGCCTGGAACCTGCTTCAAATTCTGTTTCCCTCTCTCTACCCTTCCTCTGCTTACCCTCTGTCTGCCTCTAATATAAACATTAACACATTTTTTAAATAAAGGGATGTCAGATAATGTGCTTCTAAACTTGATTTTTATCCTATACAAGATTATAGATTTACTTATTAAAAAGTCTGGCTATAATTTAGGAGGAAAACAGGGGGTGCCTGGGTGGCTCAGTCGGTTAAACGGCTGACTTCAGCTCAGGTTATGATCTCACAGTGTGTGAGTTCGAGCCCCGCGTCGGACTTTGTGCTGACAGCCTGGAGCCTGCTTCGGCTTCTGTGTCTCCCTCTTTCTTTCTGCCCTTCCCCTGCTCACACTCTGTCTGTCTCTCAAAAATAAATAAAACATTAAAAAAATTAAAAAAAAGGAAAACAGGATATATTTAAAAGAGAGAAAATGAGTCAGTAAAATCAAATATAAGGAGAATTACAGAATTACGCCTGTTACATAAATACCAAAAAAAATTACATTCCACTTGTTGTGAGAGAAATCTAGCTATGTTTCACAGCTAACAAAGGGTTGCTAGCCAGACAGAAGAGCCAGACAGAATACTCATATAGTATTATAAATTTCTACTTCCAGTCTTTTTATTTTTCCACATTTTTTTTTCTGAGTCAAAAATCCTTCCCTGTTCATAGGTGTATTTCATAGCTCCAGTAAGAAATAATTTAGGCAGACTTGTCTTGGTTTTGTGGAATTTAGAGAAGCATGCTTTTTTAAAAAATACACTTTATTGACCTAAACAAAAAAAGCAATGTTTAGAAACAAGTTGATTACAGGGAGGCAGAAAATGAGAGTGATCATGGGGAAATTTTAGATGTGTAAACATGTTTGAATGCTAGCTTCATCAATTATAATTTCTGTTACTTTGGACAAATTATGTGTTCTTTTCAAGCTTCAATTTTATCATCCATAAAAGAGAATTGTACATACTGTGCTTTCTCTACTGTCAAACCCTGCTCACTTGGCATTTGTGTGTTCTTCTTTCATCATCTGCATCTTTCTACTTAACTCGGCCTTAGTCCTCTGCTAGGCAGGGCCATGCTGGTACCTTAGCTGTACTTCATAGTTTCTGAAAACATCCTTCTAAATACTATTTTTCTTCTTAGTCCTCGCATGTACTATGGAAATTAGGACTCTTAAACTGATCTTTAGAATAGATATGAAACTGACAACATTACCAGGAGGTAATTACTGGTGATTTACTTCAGGGTAATATTTTTCACAAGTTGAATTCACCCACTACTATGATAGATGCAACAGGCGTATTCTGTAAAATACGACGATGCATATTTAATAAATTTCCTATTTTGTTGCATAGTGAATACTAAATTTAGGATGTTAGTTAAGAAAAAAGATTGACTGGGCCACCTTATATGCCTCAAGTTGATTTTATTCCATTACTTAATAGGATACAATTATTTTTAAATAAATCTGATAGGTGCTAGGGAATTGTTATATTCTCCCTCCATTGAGTGTAGTTTGTATCTGCCTACTTCTTCAACCATTTAGAAGGAAAATTCCAACAACACTTACAAACTTTTTATGTTTCCATATAATGCAGTTGTAAATTTAAATATATTTATCTAATTTATTACAATATCTATATATACATACTGAGCTGGATATGTGGTTTATGAGTCTGTACCTCTATCTCTGGCACAGGAAACTAAAATCCTCAAGACAAGCAATCACAAAGAGAAGTAGACACAAAGCAAGGCAAACAATTATAACTTTGGACCTGTTTAGATGAACTGTAAAGCAAGAGGATAGATAGGGACCTTGCAAGTGCCCCTATACCTCCAGGCTTCCATTTTGATAATGAGGATGTCATGCAGAAGTTTGAGATACCTGTCAAGGAAAGCAAGGTGTATCGGGCTGAAGAGAAGAAGACACTGAAGGTGGATTTTTCAGGGTCTCAGGAAGCAGTGGGCTTAGATGCAATCTCACGCCAGTAAGGGGAAACAACACATAAGTTATTATATGTGTGGTCAGTAATAGCACTCCATGCCTTGTGCTGACCTTCTGAGATCTTCCTGTATGTTTACATAGTGTATCCATCTACCTACCTACGTATTATCTAGCTATATCTGTTGCTTAATTTTCATTCTGCCTTTCAAAATGTCTATGTAAGCCAAAGATGTCTATGTGAATAAATGTAGTTCATGTTAATATGAAATTCCTCAGAGAAAGAAATTTTGGGGAAAGTAGTTCTTATGTGGCGAAATTGACAGAATACAAATGTTCACATAATCTGTATTCTGCTTTGTTACCTGATGCAATGGTAGCTTTTCATTAGAGGTGGAAAATATGAAACAATGACATGTCAGTTCTATATGGTACATGTGGTTTCTAAACTTAGCTTCGTCCCCATCACCTTTATATCACTGGTCTCATTCCTTCTTCTACGGACCCACAGAAGCTATTCTTTCTTTATAGCTCACCAAACTCTACCTATATTTTTCCTCAACCCATTTGCCCACAAAACAAATGACCTTCACTGTTACTTCCTAGAGGACACACGGCACTCAGAAATACACTCAATTTCCTCCTCAGCACCTACAAAATTATCATTGTCTGGACATGTCACTACATCACACGTTTTACTAAACTACGCCCTCCAGTTCGAAGTTAATTCCTTAAGTGTTTCTCTAAACAAATTTCATTCCGCTCCACAATATGCAGTTAAGCACTATGAATTCTGAATTATATCAACAAGTAATAGTAGCCTGAATATACGTTGCATTAAAGAAAGACACTTCATTTTTCATTCACTAACTGTAATCTGCTTTTGTGATAACACAATCCTTTGTTGGGATTCAAGAATGCCGCCATCGGGCTAAAATTCCGCTGGAGACTATCTGGCACTGGCCAAGTTTACTATAAACTACATCAACTAGAATTTAGGGCGGTCTTCAATGCTGCTGTAGCCTAGATTTCTTGACTTCTGTTCGAGTGTGTATTTCACTATTGCCAGTCAGGTTTAACTTACTGTTCATCAAATATTGACCATGTGTTCTTGTTGTTGTTGTTGTTGTTTTTTTCTAAACTCTGGCTAGTTCTATCACTCTAGTGTTCATTCTTACTGCCGACATTTATTGAATGTAAACAAAGTTATTATATATTGCTGGGCATGGAAAATGAACAAGACAGAATCTTGCCATGAAGGAGATAGTTTTTGCCATGAACTATCCGATGGCAAGATATTCCTAAATGCAGTTATCATTTACATAATAATTGCCATCATATGCGAACACATGATAGAATGATGGAATGAAAACAGATAAAAGAAAGACCCAATTCTCCTGAAGGGAAAGTAATGCCTGAGGAAAGCTTTTTGTATTAGTTACCACTTGACTGAGTACTGAGTGATCATTCTGGTTCATCAAGTAAGCAGAGTGGTAACAGACCGTACATGTTTGCATCTATGGTAAATCGGTTTGCCTGATAATTTATATGTCAAGTACTACCTACTTCAGATGCTTTTCCTATGTCACCAATCTAATAAACATTCTCCCTATGTCGATCCCTTGTGGAGAATTTTATATAATCTTCTGACATATGTTAGCACGTGTCTATTCTCCTACCTATGCGTTGGAAATACAGCAAAACTCTTGAAACAACACAGGGAGCTCTTGAAACTCCTTGAAAAACAAACAAACAAGCAGGGGAGGGGCAGAAAGAGAGGTAGACACTGAATCTGAATCAGGCTCTAGGCTCTGTGCTGTCAGTACAGACCCCAATCAAGGGTTTGAACTCAGAACCATGAGATCATGACCTAAGCCAAAGGTGGACACTCAACCGACTGAGCCATCCAGGCACCCCAGGTCATACTCACATTTGAGGGCAGTTATTGCGAGGTGTGCAGGAAGAGGGATGTTATGAGGATGCCCTCACCACTCACTGAGCCAACTCATCCAGCATCATAACACAAAGGTAGAAAACAAGAGATAGAAGAGTGATATCAACATGCCCTAAATTTCATTACTAGTATTTGTGACCTAGAGAAGAAATAAGATAGGGGTAAAGGTAGGGAGTCTGTAACTATCCTGTGGAAATTTTTCTAATCTTCAGACAAATAAAATTGTAAGCAGAACAGACAATTATATTCTCAGCAAGACCTACTCAAATAGAAAGTACTCTCCTGTCAGAAAAATACTCAGCAATATAACATAAATAAACACAGACACACCACATAGTTTTCCTTTTTATGTGAATTTCCTGAAATAAAATGGATAGATTACCTATGATAAGAGGGTTCATACAGAGCAATACTGCACACAGCAGTATGTTGGTATATAATCTATTTTATGCAGTCGACGGTATTGAGATTATTTTACAAAGTACCTGACATATATCTTTTTCCCTTTTAAGAATAGTGGTTAGAGGGGAGCCTGGGTGGCTCAGTCTGTTAAGCATCCAACTTCTGTTCACGTCATCTTCTCACTGCTCGTGAGTTCAAGCCACATGTAGGACTCTGTGCTGACAGCTCAGACCCTGGAGCCTACTTTGGATTCTGTCTCGCTCTCTGTTTCCCTCCCCTTCTCACACTCTGTCTCTGTCTCTCTCTCTCAAAAACAATTAAACATTGAAAAAGAAGAAAACTTTAAGAATAGTGGTTAAAGAAGAAACAATCATGCAGAGTCTCTAACATATGAAAGTGACCCAAAGAAATGAGTGATCCACTAACAAAACTTCTGCATATACTCATCAGGAATTCAACGTATTTTAATTATCCTTAATGGCTTAATGCATCATGGTTTTAATTTTAAAATTCATTATACTTATTTTGTGTAATTAGGATTAATTTTATATTATTTTTCAGAATACTTGGGATTCAGAATTATTTTCAGATTCAATTGTGATGGAAAGGAAAGATTCTACTGAATATAAAAAATCTAAATGTAGAGAAAATATTGGTGATATTTTTCACTTTTTAAATCTTATAATTTTTGTGAACTATATTCACAGTATAAAATATGAATTACCATGTGTACTAAATTCATATTTATAAGATTGAATCATTTTACTCTGAAAAACTCCCACAAATTACATAAACATTAGCTCCACAAAACCTAGATCCAATTCTTCTAATTATGTATGTTTCATGTTTGATATTAATAATAAAATTAATTTTTAACATTGACTGACACTTTTTTTTTAGGATAGTAGATAAAAAAAAAACATAGGTATCCTACTGACAAGAAAAATGGTGGGGTTTTTTGCATATTAAATGAGCATTAATTAAATTTGTTTGACATATCTCATTGTAATTTTCCTAAAATACTCATTAAAATACAAGAGAAAATCAAACATAAAATATAAAATAAAAAGAGAAACATACAATTACTTTTTGTTTAATTCATCTAAATTATTTATGTTTCTTTACCTTGGCCTCATTTTGGAAAAATTATGTTACAGAACTGGTCATTTATTAAAGGTCTTAAGGAAAATTCTCAATTTAAAAGTTAAAAATATGTTGTATAACTTAAGCAGGTAAGGTACAAATAAGTGAAAGTGATTGAATTCTGAAATATTGAATAATTGATAAATTTATCTTGACATACTGCATTTTTATTTTATAATCAAGTATAAAGTATCAGTGTCAAACTTGAAATAAAATATTTTTCTGAATTCTTCATTTAATGTGTTAAAGTATTTTCTAATTATTTCTTTTCGTCTTCTGTATAGACTGGAAAACCTCTATTTGACAGAAAATGTAGTTTGAACTGTAAATAATGCTGCCTAATATTTTTCAGGACTAAAAAGACTTACAGGAGCCCACAACTCAAAACTAAATCTGAAACTTTTTAAAAATCGCTTATTTTCATTGCTCCATATATATTTCATTATGGTGACCTACTTATGACACCAACTTGAAGGAAGGGCTATAAAAATCACCTACCTAGCTAAAGAGGAGCATTACATTTAAAAGTACTATTAAGTTCAAGAAGGTTATATTGGAAGAATTGTAAGGAATAATTGAAATATGAAAATAGGTCAAGGATAGGATATTAAAAAATGATAACTTAATTTTTTTCTTTTACTTATTTTTTTTTTTAATGTGCTTTCACTGACAGGTTTTAAACCATGACTCACTGACCAGGCCAACTTAAAGGTTCTTCTAAGAACTGGATACATTGAAGGAATATTCTTTTAGGATATGTTAATATCTAAAGAAAATAATCCAGACTGCCACCGATTTTGTACTCAGCAGTATTGCACCTATGTGTTCTCATTTTCAACCCATTTATTATAATTAATTTCCCACTTCTTTGGGTCTGTTATGCTCCTAGCCTGAATATTTATATACCTTTAAATTTTATTGGCTAAAATATCTAAATTTCCAAGTTTTTCTTTTCTTTAATTTTAGACAGAAAGCAAAAGTGGGGGAGAGGGGCAGAGAGGAAAAGAAAGAGAGACAGACAGAGAGAGAATTTTAAGCAAGTTTACACACTCAGTGCAGAGTCTGATGCAGGACTCGATCCCACAACCCTGGGATTATGACCTGAATAATTGAGAGTCATTGACATGACATGTCAATCATGACATGTCAAACATGAAATCCAGAGTCAGACACTCCACCAACTGAGCCACTCAGGGATCCCAAGGTTTTCATTTTAAAGCAGTCATTAAATAGTGTGATTATAATGTTATTATGTAAAATCATTATTTTTCTAAAATTCATTATTAAATGTGGAGTTCAGAAATCTTGGATCCCAGAAATTATACTGGAACTTGGCGAGGCATGAAAGATGTCACCTAATCCCTCCAGGTTTCAGATTTTCTCAATGCAAAGGAAAATATTGGTCTAGAGCTGAGGAAAGAACTGTCAGGGTTTTACAAGTCATATTCAGAACAATTTTACACAGTACTAAAACAGCAGTAAATAAATTAAGTGCTACTTAACAACTTTGGTTAGTCATAAAATCTGGCAGTCCACAGTCTGGCAGGGTGTTCTCTTTCATTACAATCTAGTCAATAGATCAAGATCTCTTGTCTTTCACACAAAGCTGACATTATCCGTGCTCTGCTCAGATCCCATCTGATCCTATCTATCACTTCCTCAGACCCAGCCCCTGCTTTCTGTGCACTGCTGTTTCTAATATACATGCACCTGTAACTGTTCAGAGAATTATGTCTGGGCTGCTGCAGCCACTTGGTCAACAAGGGCAAGAGCCCTGGGCTGGAAAGTTCGCTCCCCCCGCAGACCTCCAGACAGCACTTAGTCACTCACAGGCCAGTCAATAACTGGGTGGTGCTCTGTGCAAATCCTCTGCCCGATCTGGACAGGGACAAATCCTGAAGCTGAATTCACTGTCTAGGGATCTCTTGTAGAGACAGCCTGTAGAAGGCATTCTGTCTAAAATGGATCTTTTGTTTTGCTTCCTCCTCTCCCTATTCTGCTGTTTGCCCCCAATCCATAAAAGTTTCTCCCTAAGAAATGTCTTTAATAGATGATTTGTGCAAGACAGTCACGTCAGGGTTTGCTTCTGGGGGATTCGAACTAAGTCACCTCACTTTACTACCTTTGTTTTATCTCTCTCTTACCTATAACACATGCTTTAGCCTTATCATGGCTCTTTACTACAAAAGTTCAGAAGACCTTGGAGGCTCATATCTTATTTAATTTTTGAATTTCCTAAAGTCAGTTTACTTAACAGTTGATTACTGTCAATACAGTATATTATAATCATTATTGTTATTATGTTTTATTTGTACTTGTAATTTTTTATTTGTTTTTTTGAATTGAGGGGTCTTTTTAAGGGTTAATTCTCAGTAACAGTGGGTGCAACTGTGGATATTTGGATAGATGTATATTTCAGCTAACTCAAAGATGACATCAATAATTGTGTCAAAATCAAAAGCCATGTGTTGGATGCACACCATGGAATGTTTTTAGTAGTTAGAAACACAAATTAGAGACACACATACAGATGGGCAGATCTTAAAAACCTGGTTTTCAGTAAAAAAAAAATTTAAAAAAATATATAGCACAATATATACATAATTATAATTTTTATACATTATACAATATGTAAATATGTAGATATACAATATTTGCATGTTACATAAAACAATACCAATTTTGCAAGAAAGCATATAAAAAGACATCCATTAAAACATTAGAGTAATTGCTTACGGGGTGTGAAAGTGAGGAGGGGAATACAATGAATTCAATCAACCCCATCACTCAATCAAGCAAATAACATAGAAAACTTGCACAGACCAGTGAAGAAAATATGCCACTATATGAGTGGTTTAATTAACTTAACTTTCTTCACCTGAGTTTCAATTGGACAAGTTATTTGAAGCTTTGCTAGAGTTGTAGGGGAAGAAATAAAAGCACAATAAGGAAATATATGAAGAGAACAAGGAACAAGCATGAAATACTTGAAAATATATTTTCTTCATTCTCATTGTTATGGACTGAAATTGTGTTCACCAAATCTCTTATGTTGAAACTCTAATTCCTACTGTGACTATATTTGGAAGTGAGGCCTCTTAAGGAGGTAATTAAGGTTACATAAAGTCATAAGAGTGGGTCCCTTTCTAAAAGGACTAGTGTCCTTGTCAAAAGGAGAGACACACAAGCACAGAGGTACAAACAAGTAAGGACATAGAAGGAAGAAGGTGGCTATTTTCAAGCCAAGAAAAGAGGCCTCCGTGGAAACCAGCTCTGCCATCACCTTGATCTTGGAATTCTAGACTCCAGAACTGTGAGAAAATAAATCTCTGTTGTTTCTGCCACCCAGTCTCTAACACACCAATTAATTTCAAGTTAATGTTACCCTGTTTTCTGATTTCTAAATTACTGTAGTTTCAATTTGGCTCATTCTAAGCTAGGTTTTCCTAATTAGACACATCATTTTATTAACACCAGTTAAAAATTAGGATATTACATATATGTAAGTGATGAAACACTAAATCCTACTCCTGAAACCAATATTACACTATATGTTAACTAACTAGAATTTAAATAAAATTTTGAGGAAAAAATAAAGAATTGACCCATGAAAAAGAATTATGAGTGGGGTGCCTGAGTAGCTAAGTGTACGACTATTGATTTCAGCTAAGGTTATGATCTCACACTTCATGAGACCAAGTTCTGCATTGGGCTGTATGCTGACAGCTCAGAGCCTACTTGGGGTGCTCTGTCTCCCTCTCTTTCCGTCCCTTCCCTGCACTCGCTCTCTCTCTTTAAAAATACATAAATAAAACATTAAAAAAATAATTAGGATATTACATAGAAGAAATAACCTTCCACATCCAGTTCTGGGGGACAGGGAAAGAAACTGGAAATCAGAAGTGAGGCAATGAGCCAGGAGACACATATGCCTACATAAGCAGAAAGGATATTCCCAAGAAACAAGTGAGAAAACAGCAAGATTTTGCCTAGATTCTCATTTGATTATCCGATACGCAACTTTATTGAAGTCTGCTCTCTCCTCTCTTCAGTTTGTACCAGCTGCATCCAAGTACAATATGCTCTGTGTGTGTGTGTGTGTGTGTGTGTGTGTGTGTGTGTGTGTGTGAGAGAGAGAGACAGAGAGAGAGAGAGAGAGAGAGAGAGAGAGAGAGAGAGATTAATCAGGAGAGGAGGCATGGCATATCTTGAATTTTGTTTTCTTTCATTACAAAATGGAATTTAAAAAAATGTTAAATTTCCTACATGCTCTTAGGGATTATGTTGAGAAGGTTTTTGGGGAATAAGTTGAAATGGTGGTAGCTAAGTGATCCTGAAGTCTATGACTCTTGAGTGGACCATTCCAACCTGAAACCAAATAGAGGTTATAATCCATAATATGTCAGGGTCAGTAAGAGCTGAAGAAGGTCCAACATGCCCAAGAGATCATCAAGAGAACATAGAAGAGCTGAGAGAAAGATAAGACAAGTATCAAAATATTATGTTTACAGAATTCATCATCAGCTACCAGAATCCATCTACAGAATTTAGAATTAAATACCAGAAGAAAGCCCATGGATGGAATCCAAATAACACGAGTCACCAATCCAATAACCATAGTTCTAAGGATTACAGATCCATTGAACATTTCCCTCTACTGGGTCATTACACACTGAGTATTTTAAATAAAAAATATTGAGTTATCCAAGAGACTGCTTATATTAGTCACAGGGGAGTTTGAAGACAGACTGAGATTGTTTTTAGTTTGTTTTTCTCCAGTATTTACATGGAACAGGAGCTCTATAAAAAGATATTGTAAATTATTGGAAAGAAAAAGATCCATTGACTTTATTAAACTGACTAAAGTATATGTAATTTTCTAACTTCGGTATAACAATGTGTTTTCTTTCAGTAAATGGAAAACTATGAAAAAACTTCCCATAATAAGTAGGGAAGTAGGAGCTATGTTGAAAAAATATTTAATTGCCTAGACTTGTTTCACTATTACGGTGATCACTGCATTATTATAATTATTTGGTCCTATTACTGAATGCGGATGTACCTAGCACTTTAAAAAAGGTTCTGTTAAGTATGTAAATCCTATACAACTCTAAAATGGCAAATTAAATTTTATAATAGAAAAATAATTGAATGGTTCATTAAAAATATATCGAGTGTGTGTAATTACTGGTAACAAAGAGATTTTTTTAGATGAGTGTAAATAGGGACCTAAGTAATATAAATATAGCCTCAGTTTTCCATAGCTAAAAAAGTTTTGAAAAATCAATTTTCATCCAAATAAAACAAAAAATATTTTTTAAAAAAAATCTATTGGAACTAATCCTAAAGAGAAATTTCAACTTTAAAAATAACTTCTGAATTATCTCCCAATTAACCATCAAAGAGGGTAAAATGGATGTTTACTTACTCGTTTGTTATTATATGACTATTTATAAAGATTCTTAATTCAAAGGAGGAAGCACATAATGTATTATAAAGAATGTCACTTAAATTGAGTACCCCCTGGGGAAGGTAGAGAGCATGATTATTCTAACAAGGGATTAATCAGACTGAAACCAATTGCTATTTTTAAATGCTATATATCAACTCATTATTTATTAGAAAATTGAAGGAGTTTTGAAGGATACATTGATATCTTAAGTGTTTCTCAATATATATATAGCTTCATAGAATTTTCAGTCATAAAAGGAGATAGAGGATATTTAGTGTAAATAACACACCTTTGAGAATTCCTTCTTCAGTACTCCAGATGGTCATTTAGTTCTCTGTGAATAATTCCAAATGAGGGGGACTGCACTGCCTCGTTCTTTCATTTGCCTTTTTTCTTTCCTTCATCCTTCTTTCCTTTTTTTTGAATGTTTTAAATGTTTACTTATTTTTGAAGGAGAGACAGAGCATGAGCAGGGGAGAGGCAGAGAGAGAGACACAGAATCTGAAGCAGGCTCCAGGCTCTGAGCTGTCAGCACAGACCCTAATGCAAGGCTCCACCTCAAGAACTGTGAGATCTTGACCTGAGCTGAAGTCAGATGCTCAACTGACTGAGCCACCCAGGTGCCTCCCTTCATCCTTCTTTCCATATCCCCTCCCCTTCCTTTCCCCTCTTTTAATTCCTTCCTTCCTTCCTTCCCTTTTCCCTCCCTCCCTTCCTTCCTTCCTTTCTTCCAGCAGATGATTACTGGCTGCCCTCTCTTCCAGTCTGGCTAAATATTGGATATGAAGATAAAAACAGATCTGGTTTATAGCTCCTTGTATTTTAGGGGGTAAAATAGAAAATAAAGCAAGCACAATCAACCACATTCAAGACAATGTAATGAATGCTACAGGCCGTCTGATTAGCAAAGTAGTTCCCAGAGCATTATCTAACTTGTTACCTAAAGATAAGAATTATATAGCTAAAAGAGAAACCCAGGGTGTTTTTTTTTTTTTGTTGTTGTTGTTGTTGTTGTTGTTTTCCTTCCTTTCTTCTTTCTTCTTTTGTTTTTTTAATTCTTTTTGCTACTTAAAGCAACATAAAGAGAACAACTATTCATTCTTTAAAAAAATCTAATTTATTTTAAAAAGTCAACTTCTGTGTTTAGTTATCTCTGGAAATTGTTACCTCTCATTTTTCTTTCTTGTGGGATAATTCAGAACAAGTATGTGTACACTTTAAGACAATACTATTTCAAAGTCACAGCTTTATCAAACCTCTTCTCAATTAGTTTGCTAGTTTTCTATGGCTGTTATAACACAGTATCGCAGACTGGGTTGCTTAAACAACAGAAAGTTTTCTTCTCGTAGTTTTTGAGGCCAGAAGTTTGAGATCAAGCTATCAGCATAGTTGGTTTCCTCTGAAGTCTCTCCTTAGCTTGCATGGACACCCTCTTGTTACTTTGCCCTCACGTGGACATCCTAACGTCCTTTGTGCATCTGTATATTCAAATGCCCTTCATTTATAAGGATGTGAGTCACATAATATTAGGGCTCAGCTTGAGAGGCTTATTTTAACTTGCTAACTTCTTTAAAGACTTTCTCTCTAAATATAATTACATTCTGAGGAACTGGGGATTAGGCTTTCAACAAGTGAATTTTGGAGAGACATAATTCAGCAAAAACACCCTGCTTAATTTTCTCTCCTACAGATTATACTCCTCAACTCTTTCAACCATTTATATCATGATTTTAAAACTTTTCTTTTTCCCCAATGAAGCTACTTCTAGATACCTTCCCATTTGCTAGTGTCTCTCACAAAGGTATAACTATACACAGAAATCTAGACAACATTAATGACTGATGGAGGAACAGGACGATTGTGACTCTTGTACCAAAAGTATGTTTTATAGAGGTAAGCATATTTTGTGCAAATTTGATTTTCAATCATTTTTCACTAATGAAAGACAAAAGATCAGCAAGTAATTTGGCTGTCTATGGAAAACAGAAAGTCTGTGGACATCATGTGGAGTGTGTAATGATTCCATAATACGATGTGCCAAGCACAAAGCAAGGTAAGTATATAAAAATTAGTGATTTTCTCCCCTTCTTTCTCCTGGCTTAGAATCACTGTACGAGTACCATTTTTTCCCTAATAATTGTGACCAACTCCTCTCATCTGTCTACTTGTTTACATAACTTTAGCCAAGTCAAACCTTCCCAATCATAAATGTATTGTTTTCTTTTTTAACCTAAAGGCCAAATCTTCTTTCTTTCCTCTGTGATTTTATTGATGCTTAATCTGATGATTAATTTTGTATACCTATATTGTAACACTGAGATTTGCACATTTACTAATTCATGTATGTAAATAGAATTATAAATACCTATAGGGCTAAATGTGAAATCTTAACCGTAGGTTTTTATAGATTTTTTTTCCAGGTTGAGCAAGTTCCATTGTATTTTTACTCTGCTGTGTTAGGACAAATGGGTGTTGTATCTCATCATATGTTTTCTGTATGTTGAACCAGCCTTGCACATCTGGAGTAAAACCTCCGTAGTCATAATATATAATTCCTTTTATACACTGTTACATATGTGTTGCCAATAGAGAAATTAAAAAAAAATAATCCCAGGTACTTTTTCTGACCATACTGGAATAAAAATAGAAATCAATAACACCTGGGAAATGGGAAAACTCACAAATACATGGACTTACACAACATACTCTTGAACAACCACTGGATCAAAGAAGAAATGAAAGGTAAATGAAAATATATCTTAAGACAAACACAAATGAAAACACAACATACCAAAACTTATAGGATACACTTTAGACTGTATACAGTTTATAGAAATAAAGTTCTAAATTAAAAGAAGAGGAAGGATATTAAATAAACAACTTTGCACCTCAAGAAACTAGAAGAACAAACTAAATCCAAAGAAACAAAGATTAGAACAGAAATAAATGAAATAGAGATTAGAAAGACAATAGACAAAATCAGCAAAACTTAGAGTTGTTTTTTGAAAATATCAAAAAATCCTTAGAAACACTAAACAAAAAAAGGAGAGGTAACTCAAATAAAGAAAATCAGAAATTAAAGAGAAGTTACACTGACACCACAGAAATTTTTTAAAAAAAGGTTATATGGGACTATAATAAGTACATGCCAACCATTTAGACAATCTAGAGGAAATTAATGAATTTTTAGAAACACACAATCTACCAAGACTAAAGCAGGAAGTAGAAAACTTGAACTACCAATAACAAACCTCCCAACAATAAGCCCAAGAGAAGATAACTTCGAAGATGAACTTTACCAAACATTTAGAGAATGAATACCAATACTTCTTAAGCCCTTTCCAAAAAGAGACCTAGAGAGAACACTTCCAAACTCATTCTATGAGGCCAACATACCTAAAAACAAAACCATACAGACAGAACAGAAAACAAAACTACCATTCAATGCCACTGATAACATGAATGAAAATTCCATAACAAAATAGTAGCAACTGATTTCAACAGGATATTAAAAGAATCACAAAGAATGACTAACTGGGATTTATCCCTGGGATGCAAAGATGGGCTAACATACATAAATAAATAAATGTGAGAGGAGCCTGTGTGGCTCAGTCGGTTAAGTCTCTGACTTCGCCTCAGGTCATGATCTCACGGCTCATGAGTTTGAGCCCTGTGTTGGGCTCCGTGCTGACAGCTCTGAGTCTGGAGCCTGCTTCAGATTCTGTGTCTCCCTACTTGTGCTCTGTCTCCCTCTCTCTGTCTCCCTCTCCCCAGCTCATGCTCTGTCTCTCCCTGTCTCTCAAAAATGAATAAATGTTTAAAAATTAATCAATAAATTTGATATACCACATCAACAGAAGGAAAAATAAAAAGCCACATGATCATTTCAATAGTTAAGATAAGCATTTGACAAAATTTAACAATGTTTCATGATAAAAATTCTCAACAAATTAGGTATAGAAAGAATTTAGCTCAACACAAAAAGGACTATATGTAGAAACCCATACCTAGCATTATATTGAATAGTGAAAAACTGAAAGCTTTTATTCTAAAATCTGTAGTAAGATGCTAATGCCCTCTCTCACTTCTTATTTTTTTAATGTTTATTTATTTTGAAAGAGAGAGACAGAATGTGAGGTCGGGAAAGGCAGAAAGAGAGGGAGTCACAGAATTTGAAGCTGGCTCCAGGCTCTGAGCTGTTAGCACAGAGCCCAACACAGGACTTGAACTCACCAGTTGTGAGATCATGACCAGAGGTGAAGTTGGATGCTCAACACACTGAGCCACCCTAACAAGAAAGTCCTACCAGAATGTGTGTGTGGGGGGGGAGGGCTGGAGGCAGGGGCGGTGAAGCTTGGTGCAACCAAGTTAGGCAGCCTTCCTGCAGGTACCTCTGTGTAAATGTTGAGGAGTGAGTGAGGGAAATGTCACTGGCCAGCTCCTTTGTTCCTGGAGAGGTGAACACTGCTCTCAGTGACATGCTCTGAGAAGAGCAAACTATTTCCCTGCTCAGTGCCACAAGCGTTCTTTAGATTTGTACTTCCATGTTGTCTTCCCCTGGGTTGTTTGCCTGCCTTCTCCGCAGGAGCAGGGCAGCACCCTCTAGGTTCTATTCCAGCCAAATCCACTGACCTTTAGAACTTCAGACTTTAAGCCCTGTTGGTTACAAGAACTCAAGAAAGTCAGCTCCTCTTGTGTCCCAACCCAATACTTTTGGAGAAACATTCTTGTATATTCCCCCTTTGTCCTCTCTGTCTCTCTTGCCCTTCCCCATGACTATGGCTCCTTCCAATCTGTAGTAGTCATGATCCATTTATCCCCGAAACCATGTCTCTACATTTCCTACTTAATCTGTTGTGGCTTTTTATCTCCTTTTATTTGTATAGTGTGTTCTATCAGTCTTCAGGTCAATTTCTGGAGTATTTAGGGTGATTTGACAGCTATCATTTGTGTCACAAGGGAAGCCTAGCGTCGTCCGACTCTGCCACCATTTTCCAAAATCCCTTTCTAACCTTTTCTGTTCAACAAAGTTCTGTAAGACATTAGACAGAGATATTAGGCAAGAAAAATAAATAAATGTACCCAAATTGGAAACCAAGTAGTAAATTACGTGTTTGCAGATGGCATGAGCTTATATGTGAAAGCCCTAAAGACCTCTCCGAAGAATATTTGGAACTAACCAACAAAGTCTGTAAAGTAACAGGATACAGATCTGTATCCAAAGACCAGATGCTTTTCCATACACCAACAATGAAAAAAATCACAAAATGAAATTAAGAAAATTATTCCATATAACATCATAATGAATAAAATAGGAATAAACTTAACCAAAAAGATGAAGTACTTATACATGGAAAATTATAAGATATTGATGAAATATCTTTCCAAATAAATGGAAAGACATCACATATTAGTGGACTAGAATAATTAGTATGGGTAAAATGGCCACCCACACTACCTAATCGACAAATTCAATTCCATCACTATCAAAATCTTAATGGCCTTTTTGATAGGGAAAAACAAAACAAAACAAAACACTCTTACGTTTCATATGAGTCAAAAGCCCCAAAACAGACAATGCAATTTTGAGCAATAATAAGCTGAAAGTTGGAGCCATCACACTTCCTGATTTCAAACTATAATGTATAGAGGCTCCTCAAGCATTTAAATACCAATACCGAAATGCCATGTGATCCAGCAATCCCAAACTGGACATACGCCTAAAGGAACTAAAATCAGGATGATCTGATGATAGTTCTGCCCTCCCACTATTTAGAGATAAGTTACCCAAAACTGGAACATACTTCTCCAGTCATTACATCAAGGTTTTTAGATCATGGATTGCCACATGAAAATATACAGAATCTCTCCCAAATATACCATCCTAAAATCTATATTTGTATATTTAAAAACAGCAATAATTATTTAAAGTATATACTTCAAAATGTGTAAAGGAGACTTTTTCTTGTTAGCACTAATTATAAATGCATCAGATGTAAAGCCCACCATGATACATCTTTTGAGAACATGAAGCCTCAGATAGAATTATTTTATTCATGTTGCCCTTTCACTCAGCTGACATTAAATAAAGTGAGATTATCTTTAGTGTGCAAATTTTTAAGCTTACTCGAGGAATCCTCATCAATCTTATCCTTACAATATTAGGCAGCCCTAAGGAATATGACTTAAAAAAAAAAAAAAAAACAGCAGCCTAGAGTGGGGCAGATCAGTGATGGTAGCAAGGAAATGAACTAAGACAGCATATTTTCATGCCATGTGGTACCTGATGAAATGTAAAATGAATAATAAAGGCCCTTAGTGTTCACACATTTTCTACCTTCACTGCATCCTTATATCAATGCTCCATAATTTAACTATCATTTTCACCCCAATCACTATTTAAAAATTCCTGGTTGCTAAATTTTAGTTTGGAGTCATTGGATTTCAGTAATGTAATATGAGGATAATTTGTAACCAAAGCAGCTGTCACAGCAAGAGTTGAGTTAAAACATACTTTTTTCTGATAAGATCTATTATTTTATATATTTAAACTAAGGGTCTACATGCTGGTGTCTTTATTAAGATTAGGTATTTGTTATATTACAAGGTCAAGGAAAGTTTCAATGTACATCAAATGCTCAGTTTAACAAAACAGTTGGCAAAGTATCAAAATTTCTTTGATGAAAGCTGATCATCTTGAGTAGACAAAATTTTTCAAGCATATCCTAGACAATCTATACAACACATTTAGAAGGAGCTTAGTTTTAGTTTTTTAAATAATGAAAAATTAAAATATGTGTCATAATTTGTTCATTCATATCACCTGGTCCACCTCTTTTTCCACCCTTGTTCATAAGCATAAACAGGAAAACAGACAGCCCAGATTAGTAACACAGGATGCTTCCCCTCATGAAGAGGTTATGAACACCACCCTACATTCAGGAATAATATAGGCTCGCTTTCCCAGTGGCTCTTGCTCCTGTTGAGGCAGCCATTATCTTCTGGGCTTAAGCAGGAACCTCATAGCTATCCCCAGACACTACCTAAGGAATCGAAGATTCCACTGGAGGACTGGATTTGCCAGCCTTCACGACGCCTGCGCCTGCGAGCAAAATCTCTTTACAACTGCTGGGCTTTAAACCCAGATGCCGTGCCACCCTATGGATCTAATTAGGCAAACTTTATATAAATTTACATATTCAACTCAACTATAATTCTAGCTAATTGGCTTTAGCTATCTAAAAGATGCATGAAGCAAGGCATTTCCCAAAAGGGATATATCTTTCACATGGTTCTCAACATCTGAAATCTCTTCTTTACGCAACTTATAGTTTTATGCTTTGATATGAGCAGAGGGGTAAAAGTTAGATCTCTGCGGTCTTAGTTAGAGTAGGCCCTTACAAGCACCTAGATGAATAATGCACATCACCTGTAATAAAGCAGCAATCCAGGATTTCCTGACCTTGGTGGCTCAAATGATGTTAAACTACATAAAAAGTGGTATTTGAGTTAACTCTGACATAAGTCTACCAAGGAGATGCCTACAAAAGCAATCAGGCAATGCTTTCTATCTTTTCAGAACAAAAAGGAATCACAAACTAGATATAATATATC
Organism: Paguma larvata; assembly: GCA_030068075.1. Taxonomy (NCBI): domain Eukaryota; kingdom Metazoa; phylum Chordata; class Mammalia; order Carnivora; family Viverridae; genus Paguma; species Paguma larvata. Next base: position 59,714,706 of record CM057829.1, on the reverse strand, counting down.
CAGATATCAATGTCTTTTACTCCAAGTTCCAGCAGAGCCTATTGAGCAGAGTCATGCATTACACTATGATGTAAATAAGGATTGAGAAGTTTGATACAGAATTATAAGCTCTGCGTATAAATCTGTTAATCACTGTGAACATTAGGCAGCAATTTGACTTCAGTCCTATATCTGAATTTTGTTTCCATTAAAATTAAAATTAAATGGAGATATCATTTAGTGAATACATGGAGGGTTATCAATTGGTGTTTAAAACACCACTCTAAAATATAGTGGCCTAAAACAACAGTAATCATTTGGTTCACAGATTTGCATTTTGGGCAGTGTTCATTGGGAATGGATGGTTTATCTCTGCTCCACATGGGGTCAATAGTAGCAGCTTACTTGGGGCTAGAGGATCCACTCCCAAGAAGGCTTATACATATAAGCCTGGCAAAGTGGTGGTGCTGCCTTTCAGCTGAGAGTTCGGTACAGCTGCTGGTCTGGAGTCCTCGGTTCCTCTCCTCAGAACATGATGCTTGGGTGCTAAGTGCTAGTGTTCCAAGAGCTAGAAGGTGGAAGCTTCTAGTTGGCTAAGGTCTAGGTCTACAATGAGCAGGGCCTCACTTCTGCCTTATTTATTATTTATTATTTTTAAATTTATTTAAATTCAAGTTAGTTAACATAAATGTAGTATTGGTTTCAGGAGTAGAATCCAGCGAGTCATTCCCTTCATATAACACCCAGTGCTCATCCCAATAGGTGCCCTTCCTAAAGCCCATCCCCCATTTAGTCCATCCCCCACCCACCTCCCCTCCAGCAACCCTGTTTGTTCCCTGTATTTAAAAGTATCTTACAGTTTGCCTCCCTCTCTATTTTTATCTTAGTTTCCCTTTGCATCTTCTATGTTCTTCTGTTTTTTTTTCTTAAATCATACGTATGAGTGAAGGTATATAGTCCTCTAATTTCACTTAGCAGAATACACTTTAGTTCAATTTATGTGTTGAAAATGGCAAGATCTCATCATGTTTGATTGCTGAGTAATATTTCATTATATCTATATACCTATATATCTATATCTACATCTACCACATCTACGTTATTCATTGGTCAATGGACATCTGATATATTTAATTGATCCAAAGAGTTGCTGAAATATAAGGCATAACCTAGTCCCACCTTCAGGTGGAGGACTGTCAATCTTTTATCTACTTCATCTTCTTTCTACCTCAAACACTGAGCTACTTCTACACTCCATCTGGTAGATATATAAACTGAAAGTTACAGATTATAAGTGGTCCTATGAAAGTCTCACAGTGGTTGGACATGGAATACAAATAGATCATATTTATTTATATTTACCATTGAACAGATATCTTGAGGTTATTTTTAAAAATTTTTTTAATGTTTATTTATTTCTGAGAGAGACAGAGCATGAGCAGTGGAGGAGCAGAGAGAGAGGGAGACACAGAATGTGAAGCAGGCTCCAGGCTCCAAGCTGTCAGCATAGAGCCCGACACGGGGCCTGAACTCACAAACTGTGAGAGCATGACCTGAGCTGAAGTCGGATGCTTAACTGACTGAGCCACCCAGGCACCCCGAAGTTACTTTGTATATTATCTCAGTTAATACAGCAACTCAACGGTATGTAAACATTACAAAAAACAACAACAACAATAAAAACAAAAAAAACCAAAAAGCAAAAAACTAAGGCATGGAGAAATTAAATAATTGCCCAAGATCAAGTAGCTTATAAGTGGAAAAGCCAGAACTTAAACCAAGACTTCCATGCTAACAACTATAACATTCTTCTGCATCTTGACTGGTGCTTTGAACACCTGATTCTAATTCTGTTGCTAACCTTCCATGTACATCATTGTCTATTCTACTCTCATATCCACTTGAGTAAGTTAACATAACTTTAACAGAAGATTTCAACTAGTTCAATACAGTTTTACCTTTTTTTGTGACAAACCACCTTCTCTAAAGATATTAATTATGGTTGTAATTTTCAAGTTTTTTTTTAACTATTCTCATCATGCTGATTACACTTTTCTACAAGTAAAATGATCCTCCATAAGAGTGCAATTGCAACTTTTACAAACCTTCAGGGTCACATAGCATTTATTTACAGATCTTATATTTTAATATCAGACAAAGTCTAGGCACTCATAACAGTACTGTGATACACATTTCAGCTTCATTTTATTGTAAGAAAACAGAGGAAACCAGGAGGGAACTGAGGGCTTCTAATTTCAACTGCAGTGCTCTTTCTATTACTCTGCACTGCTTCAAGGTATCAACAATTTAAATGTATATGCCAAAATGAATGCAAGCTTTGCCTTAAACATTGACAATAACATTATTTGAAGTTGTATTAACTTATATAATAAATTCTGTTAATACCTCTACTATATAGTATATAGTATATAACATATACATATGTCCATATGCATATATAATTTTTGTATAAAATAATTGTATGGGTGAGACCAAGAGTATTACCTATCCTAAGGCAACATTTCTCTCCATCTGGGGACCTGTATATGATGAAACAAGTTCTCTGTTTCCAAATTACAAAAGAGGGACATAGAATAGACATCATATTCCAAAGTGAACAGTTGGGAGCAAAAAGTGAATAATGGGTCCCAGGTAAGTCCAAAACACAGAAGGGAAAATTCCTTAGATTTTAAGACCTGAGAATAATCCTCTATAGCTTAATGGTCTGTATTCTGAGTCCGTGGGGCCATGACCCCACCCTCTTGTCCCAAGGAGGTACCATCAGATCAGTCCACTGCATCTGTGGCTCTGCCTCCCTTCTTTGTTGTTGTTGTTGTTGTTGTTTTTAATTTGATTAATGTTTATTTTTGAGACAGAGAGACAAAGACAGAGCATGTGTGGAGGGGTAGAGAGAGAAGGAGGCACAGAATCAAAAGCAGGCTCCAGTCTCTGACCTGTCAGCACAGAGCCCGATGCAGGGCTCAGATCCAAGAACCCCGAGATCATGACCTGAGCCGAAGTCAGACGCTTTTCCGACTAAGCCATCCAGGCACCCATCTCTGCCTCCTTCTTGAGTCAATCTTCCTTTATTTCATCCTATCTCTGTTCCTTTTAGTCCAAGCTGGCAGTGCTTAAAATTCTCAAAAATCATTTTCATGTAATTTATGGGAATTATGCTATCGGACAAGAGGGTCATTCACAAATCTTTCCTGGATAACTGCTTCTCTATTCCTGGGTTCTGCTGAGATGGATGATCCTAATCATGAGTCACTCACCTGATAGCTTTAACAAAAGATTTTCCAGCTATGTACTTGACTCTGTTTCCAGACCTTGGTGTCCAGATAAGCTGATGATTTTCTAAATCATCATGTGCTGGTTTATTTTTGCTTAGTAATCAATTTCTTAATTTATCATTCCTCTTGCATTTTACTCTAACAGAAAAGTCAGGTTGTACCCTCCACATTCTTCTCAGAAATTATCTCAGCCAAAGTTTTGTTCATAATGATACATATGGACAGTAAGATCACTCTCTATGCTCTCCCCTATTCTTTCCAAGTGCTCACTAGAATTGCTTTTAACAGCCATGTATCTATCAAGAGTCTCTTGAAGGGATGTTTTATTGTTTTAACATTTGTTAGGTTCCAATGATAGCTGACATAACACACTAATTTATGGATAGAAGAAAAAAGAATTCCTTATTATTTCCAGCTCCAGGCAAGAGAAGGCTACAGGACTACACAGAGGGTTCCAACAGGGAAAGTGTAATAAGAATTTGAAGCGATAGGCTGTTTATGTGTGGCAAAGGGGTGCAGTTAGGTTAGGTTTTACAGGCTTCCTTTGGATTGGGTATTGTGAACGATTTCACGGGCCCAAGGAAGAAAAGGCTATCTCTAGATGTTTGGCTTCAGGGCATCTGGAAGTTGAGGTGTGCGTTACAACCCAGGAGTGTTAAAGCCTGATACGACAAACGGTTGAGGTATAGATTTAGCAAACTTCCCTTGAAGGGAATTGAACTTTTTTTTTTTTTTTTTAGCAATGATGTCAAAACAGGGTCAAGACAGCATTTATCAAATATTATAGGATTATCTAGACTTTTTCTATCAAGGGCCTCAAAATTCTTCTAGCCTCTGTCCATTACCCGATTCCAAAGCCACTTTCACATTTTCAAGTATTTGTTACAACAGCACTCTACTTCCCAGTATCAAAATCTTCATTAGTTTCTGAGGGCTGCCATAACAAAAGGCCCACAAACTGGGTAGCTTAAAAAATGGAAAATCATTTTCTCATAGTTCTGAAGGCTAGAACTCCAAATCAAGTAAGTTTTCTGCAGGCCATGTTCCCTGTGAAGGAAAAAAACCATTTCATGACACTCTCTTAGCTACTGGTGTTTACCAGCAATCTTCGGCTTGGAGCTGGATTATTCTGCCTCCATGTTCACACGGCATTCTTTATGTGTCTCTGCGTTATTTTATTATATCAACAACAGTCATTTAATTAGAACTCAGTGTAATGACCTCATCTTAACTTGATTATCTCTACAAAGATCCTACCTACTTCCAAATTAGTTCACATTCTAAAGTTTAGGAAGAGCATGGGTTTTGGTGGGATATCAACTAATTCAATATATCTGAAAACAAATATTTCCCAATGAAAATATTTTGTCATGTAGAAATTGTCAAGAATGTTATTTGACTAAAACATCTTAATGGCTCTATGTACATATAGGATAACTGAAGTCTAGTGACATGCATTCTTTTATTAAAACAGAGAAATTCACTTTTACTAATGTAAGGAAATGCCTTTTTGTAATTAATAATCTATTATATCATAGATAGAAATGAAATATTTGGGTAATTATAAAGAAAATATTATAGCTTAGAGGTTAAAAATTCAAACTGTAAACTCCAAGACCTGGTTGTAAGTCCTACATCTTTCATTATTACTAATGAATAGATTACCGATGTGATCTGAGGTAGGTTAACTGTATCATAGTTCTGACTTAGTTGCATCCACTTTTGAAAGGAAAAGTTATATATTTTCTGATAAATATGTATTTAACACTTAAGAAAGTGTATTCTCTCAATACACTTTATCTGTTATTTGTCACTAATTGAATACTTTTAGCTGGCATTTGGGAAAAAGTATGATTATCCTTAATTCATTTGATGCCTTATTATTTCTTACACATATGTGCCTATCTTAGATAATATTTATGTAACCTTTGTCACAATGGAATTATCAGTGGTTACAACTTTAACATCACTAAAAATTCTAAGGGAATATGTAATCTCCTGTAATCCACACAGATATATATTCAAGTTTGAAAATATTTAAATATAAGTAAAAATAACTACTGAAAGTCTTGTTTCTGGAGAGGATGAGGCGCATAATGACAAGCTGATACTTTTACTATAATAACTAGAAAATAGGTAAATTATAAGAATCACATTTTAGAAAACATCAAGCTAGTGCAGAAGTAGTAAGAACTATACGAGCTAAAATTGAATAAAGAGATAAGCTTTTCCTAGGTGAGTAATGATCTCTAGCCGTTTCTTCCCTGGGATTATTTGTCCATTCCAGATGCAGATTTAGGACTGGTATTGGAATACCAAGATGACTCTACTAGAGGAAAACAGAAACCAACAGAGTTTTTGATGTCTGTTCTGGAAGGGATTTGGGCCTTAATGTCCAGAAGAGCACAGGGGCACAACTAGTATCCCCATGGGGTACTTACTATGCTTATGACCTGGAGGCTGAAGACTTGGGATAAAATTTCTAAATGTCAGAATAAAGTCTTTTGCAGTGTCCTGTTACTTGTGAGACAAAATTCTACTAAAGAATAGAGCTTTGAGCAAACACAGCATTGTCACAAGAGCCGAAGATTTCGGGTGAGAGATCATAGCACTTGGTTGAAGCATGGAAATAAGAAAGCATACACTGAAGAAGATAGGAAAAAGAGATGGATACTCCTGTCATACTCTCCCCTCACACCATTTCTGGGCAGTCTAGCACAGACAGACAATGTCCTGTGGGAGGAGAATGAAGAGAGTGATTTACCTCATGCAGATCCCAGGGCTGACCAGACTCAGATTCTGGTTGAATCTTATGGCCTTAAGTGACTCCTGAAAACTTAAGCTCCAATTGGTCACAGGCAGCATCCAAGCTCCCAGGTAGCCTTCTTGGCTACAGGCTCCCAGCAGGCCTCCCCCATTTCAACCCCCTATGACTCATGGCTATTCTGGGCCTTAGACTACTCTCATAGCACCAAGCTCCCAGTTAGTGTTTCTATACACTAATAACAAATAATCCAAAAGAAAACAATCCAACTTATAATAGCAACACAAAGAATAGTTATGAATAAATTTAACTAAGGAGGTCAAAAATCAATACATTGAAAATTATAAGACATTGATGAAAACAATTAAGACCCAAATAAATGGAAAAAAAAATCCTGTGTCCGTAGATCAGAAGATTCCATAGTGTTAAAATGAATACCCAGGGCACCTGGGTGCCTCAGTAGGTTAAGCATCTTACTTTTGATTTCAGCTCAGGTCATTATTTCACAGTTCCTGAGATTAAGCCCTTTGTTGGGCCTCACACTGACAGCTTGGATACTGCTTAAGATTCTCTCTCTCCCTCCCTCTCTGTGTCTCCCCTGCTTGCTTTCTCTTTCTCCCTCTCTCTCAAAATAAATAAAATTAAAAACAAAAATACAGTATGGGTCTGGAATAAAATCAGACATATGGACCAACGGAATAAAAGTGATCTACCCAAAATAAACTTACACATATATAGCCAACTAATATTTGACAAATGAGCAAAGATACTCAGTGGGCAAAGGATAGTCTTTTCAATAAATGGTATTGAATAAACTGGATAATCATATGCGGAACAATGAAACTGGATCCCTGTCTCTACCACTCACAAAAAAAATGCAAATGAGTTAAAAACTTAAAAGTAAGACCCCAAACTGCAAAACTACTAGAAGAAAATAGGGTAAAAATATTCCTTGACATTGATCTTAGAAATGATTTTTTGGATATGACCAAGAAAGCTCAAGCAATAATAATAAAAATAAGCAAATGGGACTATGACAAACTAAAAACTTACGCACAGCAAAGAAACAATCAATAAAATGAAAAGACAACCTAATAGAATGAGGCAAATTATTTGCAAGCCATTTATTTGATAAAGGGTTAATATCCAAAATATATAAGGAATTCATGTAACAATAGCAAAAAAAAAAAAACTGATTTAAAAAATGGGCAAAAATCTTTAATAGACACTTTTTCAAAGAATGTATACAAATAGCCAGCAGGTACATGAAAAGATACTCAACATCAGTAATTGTCAAGGAAATGAAAATCAAAACCACAGGGGAATATCACACCTGTAGGAATGACTCTAATCCGAAAGACAAGACACAATAAGTGTTGTCAAGAAAGTGGAAAAACTGGAACACTAGTGCACTGTTGGTGGAAATTTAACCTGGTACAGCCTCTGTGGAAAGGTTTCCTCAAAAAATTAAAAGTAGAATACCATATGATCCAGAAATCCTGTTCATAGGATTTATTCAAAGGAAATAAAATCACTATTGGGAGGCTGTATCTGCAGCCTCTATTTTTATGGCTATTGCGGCATTAGTCACAACAGCCAAAACATGAAAGCAGTCTAAGTGTCTGTGGATGGATGGAAGGGTAAAGAAATGTGGTAGAATAAAGATTATATGTGGAATTCCACGCAATGAATGATTATTTAGTCATAAGAAAGGAAGGAAGGCATCCAGCCTTTGATGCCAACATGGGTGGGTTTTGAGAGCAGTATTATAAATGAAATAAGTCAGACAAATACAAATACTGCACGTTCTCATTTATATGTAGAATGAAAATAAAGCCAAACTTTCACAGCATAGAGAATACAATCAATGATATTGTAATGTACTGATGGAAGCTACACTTGTGATGAGCATAGCAAAATATATACAGAAGTTGAATCACTCACTATGTTGTACCTTTCAAACTAATATAATATTGCCTGTCAACTATACTAAAAATTAAAAAAAAATAAAGTTAGCTGCTATAACAACAATAACAAAAGGCTGAACTCGTACAAACAGAGAGTAAAATGGTGGTTTCCAGGGCCTTTTATTTACTATGTTATCTTATGGGCACTTATATTCATAAATTTTCTTTCTTATGGATTTTTGTAAAACTCACTGAGGGCAAATACCATTTAATAAAAAGCAAAGGCAAATAAGGTTTATCATATATAAATACATGCAACGGTACATAACACAAAGATTATATAATTTGTACTTCAGATAAAACAAGTATACTTAAATTGTGAATTCGCTGCAGTTAAATGCAAACACTTATAATCGAATAGTTGTCAGGATTACCTATGCTTTCAAGCTACCAACTAAGTACCACCTCTAATGTGTCAAGTGTGATCGATAAACCAGAAGTCCTACTCATGACCTTTATTTTGTTTGTGAAGAAAAAACTATTAGAAAGTGAATTGGTTTTATTTTCGCTATGATTGTTATTAGGCATTTCACAATGATATTAATAGTACAGTAATAATAAATTTTACAAATGAAGATATATTTCATTCCAACTGTGAATTTTGGGTGTATCAAATAGGCACTGATCTGAATCAGTTTTTACACAATAGTAAACCATTACCTTCCCATAAATTGCATCATAGAGGAAATGTAAGCATATATTTATAATCAATTTTTTCTTTCTTTTGGTGCCAATGTATACACTGAGTTTGCTAGCCTGATCAACTAGTTTTTTTAAAACATGCTGACTTAAGCTGCATGTTGTATGTGTGTATACAAGTATGTTGCTTGAATGATTAATGGACACATTGACTCTCTAGACTTACTCGTTAAACTACCTTTTCAATACACTTTCCTGTTTATTATAGTAGAGAGTGGTTATTAAAAAATAAACACATAATCAAATAGTATTTTCCCTTTAAACTAAAAATTTTGCTTTTTTCCAAGGAAATTCCCTACAAACAAACATCCATACTCCATCACATTAATTCTCCTGGTATGAGTTTTGAGGCTAGAATAAAGGTTATATTTTTGTAAAGAGTAAAAAACAAAAGGAAATGGAAAATGTTAGAAGCCCTAAAATCAGATACTGAAACTTCAGGATGGAGAAGACAATAGCTGATCTCCTGAGTCTATCTTTAAGCCCTTTTCCTATTTTCTATTGATAAATGGGTATGTCACCTAACGAGACCAGATGTTCTTGTAGAAAGTCCAACAGGGTGTATGGGAAGACCGACATTTGGTGGAGGGTGTGTCTTCAATTTCAGTCTCTGCATACCAAAGAAAAAGACATTCTAACGTTTTGCTTAAAAACCTCTGTGCTTAATTTTGTCAAGCTCTGTTACCACAGAAGAGAAAAAGGACTCAGGATGATACCTGGTCCCCTTTCTGTGGGTCATTTTCTTCCATCATAAAATATCTCCATGATTCACAGAAAGCCAAATAATTCTCATGGGAAGAAACTTACTTAGTCTTTATTTGAAAATACTTTCAAGTAGATATTGAGATAAAATATTGAATGAGATAGATTTTCTTACCCACATTAAGTTACATGTCTACATTTTACATTAGAAGTTTTTTACTAAAAGTTTACTCTTCTTCCTGCTATACTGTTCATGGCTATCACCTTGGGAATCATCATAAATGAATAATTGTTGCATGGTGAGTAATGGAAAAAACAGAAAATATCTCTGAAAATATCTGATAGTGATGCTTATGATGCTCACCATACAATAATCTCAGCATTCCAGGGAGAATTTTATTTGTCTCATGTACAATTTCCTCCCCTACCAGCCTTGAGAACTGAGATGTATAGTAGGTATGTGTTTGTGTATTTGCGTATGATGTACAAATGACAATAGTCCAGGCATAACCCAAAGATAGTGAAAGTCATTATCACACCAGCCTGCTCAGGAGCTGAAAGAGAAGCCTGGGCCAAAGAAAATCAGCATAGCTTGAGAAACTCACAGCATTTGTTGTGGTCAGAGTTTTGGATTTTGGCCCTTGGGATAGTTGTGTGGTGGTGTCTCATTGTTACTTGAATTTGCATTTCTCTGATGACATAAGATGTGGAGCATCTTAGCATATGCTTATTTGCTATCTGCATATCTTCTTTGGTGAGAGGTTTGCTATATTGTTTGACCCATTAAAAAAATTACATTGTTTTCTTAGTTTTGAGTTTTAAAAGATCTTAATATATTTCGAGTAAGTCCTTTAATCAGATGTGTCTTTTGCAAATATTTTCTCCTAGTCTGTGACTTGCCTTCTCATTCTCTTAACAGTGTCTTTGCAGAGCATAAGTTTTTAGTTTTAATGAAGTCTAGCTTATCAATTATTTCTTTAGAGCGTTGTACCCTTTTTCTATTTTTTGCTCTTGTTCTTTGTTCTTATTTTTGTCTTCCATTCTTTTTCTCTGTCTTTTATAGTTTTGTGTGTTTAAAATAAATCAATTTTCTTCCCTTTGTTAGCATATCAGTTATATTTTTCTCATTTTTTTCTTTTTAGTGGTTGCCCTAGAGTTTGCAAAAATATTACAACCAATCCAAGTCTGCTTTCAAACAACAATATACCACTTCATGGATATGGATCGTGTGATTACCTTATAATAACAAAATAATCCGAATTCCTACCTCCGGTCTCTGGTATTGTTGCTGGCTGGCATTCACCCCACTTATACACAGGCATGTGGAAGTATATATGATATGTACATAAGCACACAAAATCGAATACATTTCTATTATTTTGAACAAACTAGTATCTTAATATCAATTAAGAAGAAAAAATACATAGGGTACAGATTTCAGGTTAGTGGGTTTTTTTCCTCTCAACCCTTTAAATATTTCACTCCATATTTCTCTTGCTTGCATGATTTCTGAAAAGTCTAATTTTTACCTTTGTTCCTCTACAGATGGATTATTATTATTTTTATTTTTGCTTTATTTCAGGATTTTTTTCTTTATCAATGATTTTCCTGAGCTTCTAAATGAAATGCCTAGGGTCTAATTTTTGTTTGTTTGTCTGTTTGTTTTATCTGGTTGGTGTTCTCTGAGATCCTTGGATCAGTGGTTTGAAACCTGACATTAACTTGGCAACATTCTTCGTCATTATTGTTTCAAACATTTCTTTTGTTCCTTTTCTCTTTCTTCTTCTTCTAGCATTCCCATGATGTGTATGTTACACCTTTTGTAGTTGTTTCACCATCATTAGATATTGTTTTCTCCCTTTGTTCCCTTTGCTTTTTTGGTTTTTGAGGATTGCTGTATGCAATCGAGATATGCTGTAACTCAGATATTCTTTCCTCAGTCGTGTCTAGACTACTACTGAGCCTAACAAAGGCATTCTTCATTTCTGTTAATAGTGTTTTTCTCTCTGAATTTCTTTTTGGTTCTTTCTTAGTATTTCCATCTCTCTGCTTACATTGCATCTATTCTTGCATGCTGTCTGCTTTATCCATTAATCCCTTACCATATTAATCATATTTGTTTAAATTTCTAGTCTAATTTCAATATCCTACCTTATTTGGTTCTGATGCTTGCTCTGTCTTTCCTTTTTATTTCTTTTTTTCTTTTTTTCTTTTTTAAAATAATTTATTGTCAAATTGGTTTCCAAACAAAACCCAGTGTTCAAGCCAAGTGCTCTCCTCTGTGCCTATCACCCACTCCCCCCCCCCCCCCGCCACAACCCCCCTCTCTGCTCAGTTTGTTCTTAGTCTTTCAGGGTCTCTTATGTCATGTCTTCCTTCCTCTCTGTGGCTTTTTTTTTTCCTTCCTTCCCCTCTTCCCTTCCCCCCTGGTTTTCTGCTAGGTCTCCCAAAGCCTACCTATGCGTGGGAACATATGGCATCTGTCTTTCTCTGCCTGACTTATCTCACTTAGCATAATATCCTCCAGTTCCATCCATGTTGCCACACATGGCCAGATTTCGTTCTTTCTCTTTGCTGTGTAGTATTCCATTGCATATATTACCACATCTTCTTTATCCACTCATCTGTTGATGGACACATAGTCTCTTTCCATGATTTGGCTATTGTCGAAAGTGCTGCTATGAACATCGGGGTACACGTGCTCCTATGCATCAGCACTCCTGTGTCTCTTGGGTATATTCCTAGCAGTGCTATTTCTGGGTCATAGGGTAGCTCTATTTTCATATTTTTGAGGAACCTCCACACAGTTCTCCAGTGTGGTGGCACCATTTTGCATTCCCACCAACGGTGCAAAGGGTGCCTGTTTCTCCACATCCCTGCCAGCGTCTATAGTTTCCTGATTTGTTCATTTTAGCCAAATGTGAGGTGGTATCTCAGTGTGGTTTTGATTTGTATTTCCCTGATGATGAGTGATTTTGAGCATTATTTCATGTGTCTGTTTGCCATCTGGATGTCTTCTTTGGAGAAGTGTCTATTCATATCTTCCATCCATTTCTTCACTGGGTTATTCGTTTTTCGGATGTGGCGTTTGGTAAGTTCTTTATAGATCCTAGATACTAGTCCTTTATCCGATATGTCATTTGCGATTATCTGTTCCCATTCCATTGGTTGCCTATCAGTTTTGTTGGTTGTTTCTTTTGCCGTGCAGAAGCTTTTTATCTTGATAAAGCCTCAGTAGTTCATTTTTGCTTTTAAATCCCTTGCATTTGGAGACGTGTCAAGTAAGAAATTGGTGCGTCTTAGGTCAGAGAGGTTTTTTCCTGCTTTCTCCTCTAGGATTTTGATTGTTTCCTGCCTCACATTCAGATCGTTTATCCATTTAGTTTATTTTTGTGAGTGGTATAAGGAAGTGGTCTAGTTTCATTCTTTTGCATGTTGCTGTCCAGTTCTCCCAGCACCATTTGTTAAATAGGCTGTCTTTTTTCCATTGGGTACTCTTTCCCGCTTTGTCAAAGATTAGTTGGCCATATACTTGCGGGTCCATTTCTGAGTTTTCTATTCTATTCCATTGGTCTATGTGTCTGTTTTTGTGCCAATACCATACTGCCTTGATGACTACCACTTTGTAGTAGAGGTTAAAGTCTGGGATTGTGATGCCTCCCGCTTAGGTTTTATTCTTCAGTATTTGGCTATTCGGGGTCTTTTGTGGTTCCATACAAATTTTAGGATTGTTTGCTCTAGCTTTGAGAAGAATGCTGGTGTAATATTGATTGGGATTGCACTGAATGTGTAGATTGCTTTGGGTAGTATTGCCATTTTCACAATATTTATTCTTCAATCCATGAGCATGGGATGTTTTTCCATTTCCTTGTGTCTTCCTCAATTTCCTTCACGAGTTTTTATATAGTTTTCAGTCATAGAGGTCTTTTACATCTTTGGTTAGGTTTATTCCTAGGTATTTTATGGTTTTTGGTGCAATTGTGAAAGGGATTAGCTTATTTCTCTTTCTGCTGCTTCATTGTTGGTGTATAGAAATGCCACCAATTTCTGTACATTGATTTTGTATCCTGCAACTTTGCTGAAGTCATGAATCAGTTCTAGTAGGCTTTTGGTGGAGTCTGTTGGGTTTTCCATGTAAAGTATCATGTCATCTGCAAAAAGTGAACGTTTGACTTCCTCCTTGCCAATCTTGATGCCTTTTATTTTATTTTGTTGTCTCATTGCTGATGCTAGGACTTCCAATACTATGTTAAATAGCAGTGGTGAGAGTGGACACCCTTGTCATGTTCCTGATCTTAGGGAAAGGCTCTCAGTTTTTCCCCATTGAGGATGATATTAGCTGTAGGCTTTTCATAGATGTCTTTTATGATGTTTAAGTATGTGCCTTCTATCCCAACTTTCTCGAGGGTTTTTATTAGGAAAGAGTGTTGTATTTTGTCAAATGCTTTTTTCTGCATCTATTGGCAGGATCATATAGTTCTTATCTTTTCTTTTGTTAATGTGATGTATCACGTTGATTGATTTGCGAATATCAAACCAGCATTGCAACCCAGGGATGAATCCTACTTGATCATGGTGAATAATTCTTTTTATATGCTGTTGGATTTAATTTGCTAGTATCTTGTTGAGAATTTTTGCATTGATATTCATCAGGGATATTGGCCTGTAATTCTCTTTCTTTGCTGTGTCTTTAACTGGTTTAGGAATCAACGTGATACTGGATTCATAGAATGAGTCCGGGAGTTTTCCTTCCGTTTCTATTTTTTGGAACAGCTTGAGGAGGATAGGAATTTACTCTGTTTTAAATGTCTGGTAAAATTCCACAGGGAAGCCATCTGGTCCCGGGCTTTTATTTGATGGGAGATTTTTAATAACTAATTCAATTTCTTCACTAGTTACGGGTCTGTTCAAATTTTCTATTTCTTCCCATTTGAGTTTTGGTAGCGTGTGGTTATTTAGGAATTTGTCCATTTCTTCCAGATTGCCAAGTTCGGTGGCATATAATTTTTCATAGTATTCTCTGACAATTGCGTTTATTTCTGAGCAGTTAGTTGTAATTACTCCCTTTTCATTCATGATTTTATCTATTTGAGTTCTCTCTCTTTTCTTTTTGAGAAGCCTGGCTAGAGGTTTGTCTATTCTGTTTATTTTTTCAAAGAACCAGCTTTTGGTTTCATTGATCTGTTTCACTAATTTTTCTGTTTCCATATGATTAATTTGTGCCCCGATCTTTGTTATTTCTCTCTTTCTGCTGGGTTTGGGTTGTCTTAGTTGTTCTGCTTCTAGTTCTTTTAGGCGTGCTGTTAGAATTTGTGTTAGGAATTTTTCTTGTTTCTTGAGAGAGTCCTGGATTGCAATATATTTCCCTCTCAGGACTGCCTTTGCCGCATCCCAGAGCATTTGGATTGTTGTGTTTTCATTTTCATTTGTTTCCATGTATTTTTTAATTTCTTCTCTGATTGCTTGGTTGACCCACTCATCTTTTAGTAGGTGGTTCTTTAGCCTCCATGTGTTTGGATATTTTCCAGACATTTTCCTGTGGTTGATTTCAAGTTTCAAAGCATTGTGGTCTGAAAGTGTGCACGGTATGATCTCAATTCTTTTATATTTATTCAGAGCTTCCCTGTGCCCCAGAATGTGGTCTATCTTGGAGAAGGTACCGTGTGCAGTTGAGGAAAATGTAAATTCCTTTGCTTCTGGATGGAGGACCCTGAAGATGTCTGTTAGGCCCATCTGCTGTAATGTGTCATTCGGGGCCATTGTTTCTTGGTGATTTTCTGGTTTGTGGATCTATCCAATGCTGAGAGTGGAGTGTTAAGGTCCCCTACTATTAGCATATTTTTATCGATAAGTTTGCTTATGTTTGTAATTAGTTGTTTTACAAATTTGGATGCCCCCGAACTCAGCGCATAGATATTTATAATTGTTAGCTCTTCCTGCTGGATGATCCCTGTGACTATTATATAATGTCCTTCTTCATCTCTTATTACATCGTTCATTTTAAAGTCTAGTTTGTCTGATATCAGTTTGGCTACTCCGGCTTTCTTCTGACTTCCAGCAGCATGGTAGATAGTTCTCCATCCCCTCACTTTCAATCTAAAAGTGTCCTCAGGTTTAAGATGAGTTTCTTGAAGAGAGCAAATAGATGGGTCTTGTTTTTTAATCTATTATGTTACCCTGTGTCTTCTGATTGGCGAATTTAGTCCATTTACATTCAGTGTTTATATTGAAAAATATGGGCTTACAGTCACTGTATTATCTGTAAGTTTCATGTTTGTAAGGCTGTCTCTGGTAGTTTGTGTTCTTTGCAACCTTTTCTTCACAGAGTGCCCCTCGGGAGCTCTTGTAATGCTGGCTTATTTGTGATGAATTTTTTCAGTTTTTGTTTGTTGGGGAAAACCTTGACCTCTCCTATTCTGAATGACAGGCTAGCTAGATACAGGATTCTTGGTTGCATATCCTTTCTGCTCATCACATTGAAGATATACTGCCATTCCTTTCTGGCTTGCCAAGTTTCTGTAGGTAAGTCTGCTACAGCCCTTATGTGTCTGCCTTTGTATGTTAAGGTCTTTTTGTCCCTAGCTGGTTTCAGGATTCTCTCCATGCCTTTATATTTTGCCAGCTTCACTATGATGTGTCGTGCAGAAGGTCTATTCATGTTTCGTCTTAGGGGAGTTCTCTGTGCCTCTTGGATTTCCATGCCCATTTCCTTCCTCATGTTGGGGAAGTTCTCAGCAATGATTTGTTCAAGTACCCCTTCGACTCCTTTCTCCCTCTCTTCTTCCTCTGGAATTCCTATGATACGGATATTGTTTCATTTGAGTGCGTTGCTCAGATCTAGAATTCTCCTTTCCTGTTCCTGGATCAGCTTCTCTCTCTTTTTATCTGCTTCCTCTTTTTCTATAATTTTATTTTCTAGTTCACTAACTCTCTCTTCTACCTCTTCAATCCATGCTGTTGCTGCCTCCAATTTGCTTTGCACTTCATTTAAGGACTTTTTTATTTCTTCCTGATCGTTTTTAAGGTCCTTGTACTCTGCTGCAGGGGACTGCTTGCATTCATCTATGCTTTTCTCCAGACCAGCAATTAGTTTTATGATTATCATTCTATATTCATGTTCTGTTATGTTGCTTATAACCGTTTTCATCAATTCTTGAGCTGTCACTACTTCCTGTAGATTCTTTTGAGGAGAATTTTTCTGTTTTGTCATTTTGGCTGGATGTGTTTTGGATTGTTTCTTGAAGTTGCCCTGGAGTTGCTTCAGGCAGAAATCTGAACTTGGCTTCTGTAGCTCCCAATGAAAGGTGTCACTCCTGTGAGGAGGGGCGTGGTTTGGTGTAGGCAGATCCCGCCTCCACTGCCGCAGGGATGGCTCTTGGGGTGACTTCTTGCGGAGAGTGCCTGTGGGCTTGTGGGACAGCAATGGTGTCCTTCCAGTCCCCTCTTCCCCTCTATTTCTGTCCTCACTCTGTAACAGGTGTTGGCGTAGTGCGGCTCACTGGGCTGCCATGGGCCAGCTCACTCTGCCTGCCACACCCGGCCACACTGCCAATTATGTGCCTCTGTTAGAGGCGCTCCACAGGTGGCTGGGCGGGCAACTGCTGGCGGCTCCTGGGCGGCAGCACTCCCTGGCCCGGGTGGCTGGGTGCACGGCTGCTGGCAACTAAGCTCCCCGAGTTCGCTTTATCCATCCCAGATTAAACTCATGGTTACTAGAGCCTTCCCTGTGCTTGGCTTTCCTTTCCTTGTAGACTGCAACAACTTTCCTCCCAGATTCTTGGAGTTGAGAGCTCTTTGTTTTCCGTGCTTCTTGGTTTGAAAGATAAGGGTATCTTACTGGGTCGCCTTACTCCTCTGCCATGTTGGCCCCTCCCCTCTGCTCTGTCTTTTCTAAGTGCGTGTGTGTGTGTATTTTGTTGTTTTCTTTTCTTTCTTTCTTTCTTTCTTTCTTTTTTTTTTTTTTTTTTTTTTTTTGACAGCCTGATATGATGTACTGGGTAAAAGAACTGTTGTAAATAGTCCTTTAGGGCTTCAGTTGTGGTGAGGTATGTCAGAAGGGAAAGTATTCTAGAGTCATATAATTACATTTTGATGTTTTCATGTACTATGCCTCTGGACTGTGAACTTTATAAGTTTTTCCCAACGTGCAAGTCAGTTATGATTTGAATATATTGTAGTAGTTTAGAATCTGGTTAACTGGTTTCCTGTGATGTTAGGCCTTGTTAAGAACACAATACTCTGGCATATTTTAAAATGGATCTTCTTTCCTTCTTTTTACATGAATCAATTTTTCTTTGATATTTACTGTGGGAATCTGGTTGAGCTACTTGCCGTAAATATCACAGTGTTATGGAGGCCCCTAGTGACTAGGTCACTCTGGACTTTTTTAACTTTTAGGTTTGTCTACATCTATCCCCCAACAATCTATCAATCACAATTCAGGTTTTCTTACCCTTGCATTGGAGTCATTGGAGAATTTTACTCTAGTATTTTCTTTCTCTGTGTTTGTCTCTCTGTCTCTCCAATTTTTGTGGCAGTTCTTTGCCCTGTGACATCACTTGTCTAGTCCCTTTGAATCTTTTTTACCAAGATTTAACATTTGTAACATGCTTGTAATATACACTGAATACAGGAAATATACTATTGTAATAATTTTAATATTCATTCTGTACTTAATTACAGTAATTTAGTCTTACTGACTAAAAACAATTCATCAATTACAGAAAAGTGTATACTCCTCAATAAAAAACTTGACTATAATATTTAGCAAATGGTATAATGTATTAGTTTTTTATTATTTCCATAACAAATTATTACAAGTTTAGCAACTAAGTCATCCTTTTATTATCCCACCTTCCTGCACTTCAAAACCTCTGGCACAGAATGCCTCGAGTTGTACTCTGCTCAGCTTTTCACAAGGTGAAAATCATATGTGCTTCTTCCTGGAGTTTCTGGGGATACATCTACCCCCAGGTACATTCAGGATGTTCCCAGTATTTACTTCTCTTGCAGCTTTGGACCAGATTTGACATTTGTTTTGTGACCACTGGTTCAGGTTTTTCTTAGCTTCAAGTGGCCACCTGCGTTTATAACTCATGGCCCCTCTGACTGCAGTTTCAAAGACAGCAATCACTGGTCAGCTCCCTCCTACGCTTTGACCACGTCTGATCTCTTTCTCTATTTTATGTCTCTTCCCCTTCCTCTTTTCAGCTCTCTGCTGGTTCTACATTTCTCTTCTGCTTATAAGTGACTCTGCGATTACGTTAAGCACACCTGGATAATGTAGCATCATCTCTCTCTCTCTCTTTTTTTTTTTTTTTAGGTCAGCTAACTAGTAACTACAACATATATGCAAAGGCCCTTCACAGAAGAACCTAGATGAGTGCTTGATTGAAATACCAGGGGATAGAAATTTTGTGAGAGGAGGAGTCATCTTAATAATTCTCCCTATCACAAATGACAAATAATTTTATTCTTTACATTAAAATATCAATGAATGATGTAATAAACCATTCTGACATGAATGCAAAGAAAATCGATAGGTTGATTATGCCAGGTTGTCGAAAGATTTATGCAAATGAACATAATAAATAGTGGTGACTGCAACTAGACATATTTTGACATTGTAATTAATGTGACGTTGCATGTCACGTTAAGGAACAAGTTGCATTTTTAAAGAATTCAGCTTCATTTAGTTTCTGGAAGTAATTGAGAGATTTTCAGAACTCAAATTTACATTTGCCATTTCACAAATATATTTCCCACATTCTGAGTACAGTTTTACAAGAAACATGCCTTTATCTAGAGGTTAAACTTATAAATTATGAAGCTATTTTTAAGCATTCTAAAGATCCTAATATTTAATTAGTACTATCAACTAGGTATGAAAACCATCCCCCAGATCTCACTTTTGTAAGTAAACCTGGGCACCTAAAGAATTAATTGACTCCTCCAAGCACACACATTGAGTCAATGACAAAGAGTGATGATGTTTCTGTCCCCTTTCTTTAAATACCACCTGGTAGACTACATTACATTAAGACAATAAGTTCTTACATCTTTTCATTATTTGAGCTTTCAAGGACTATATAGACTTTTATTGTAGAGAAGACAATTTTCAAAATTTGTGTGTCCTTAAAGCAAAGTCTTCAGAAAGTTAATGTAAACAAACAAATACAAAAAAAAAAAAGTGTTCTACTTGTTTTCATTAAACTTTGCTTGGAAAAGGAAATTGTGATGTACAAAAAACTTTAAAGGCCTCAGAGGACTTCCGAGGTATTAGGACATTTTACACATCAAAGAGCTCTTAAAGACATCAATTTTACCATATAAAGCAGAAAAGAATAAAAACATGATTAATTTCTCATGAAAATATCATTGATTTTAGAAATGGAGAAAATGTTCTAGGAAACATTTTTAAATAGACATTTGAAAAGTAATTCAAGCTATTAATATGCTAAAAGTTCTGGAAGTCTTATGACTATAATATACTTTTAAATAACCCAAAAATCACAACCAATATAAAAACGATTATTTACTACTTTCATAATTTATGTATTGTGCTCTCTACAGTCCTAATGATAAAAGATATTTAAAATTTTTGCCCTGCAATTATAGCACTGAGGTAGATATATGGAACACATGAATAAGATAATTTTTAAAAATGTGTTACGGTAGCTTGGGACCAAAGGAGTGCTAATTATGGCAATTTAGAGGAGAAAGTTGTTGTGACTCACAGTTTGTTTAGAGCAGTGGTTCTTAAAGTATGGTCCTCAGACCATCAGTATCACCTAGGAACCTATTGGAAATGTAAATTTTAAGATTGTATCCTAGACCTATTGAATCAGAACTTCTGGATGGTGTCTCAGCCATTTGTGTTTTTACAAGTCCGTTCGATGATAGTAGTGAAAGTTTGAGAGAACTACTGTTCTAATGGATAGGAAGAAAATTTTAAAAAAATGGAAAGTTATGAATGTATTTGGACAGATTTTGGATTTGATTGTTAAGACCTAGAGGAAAATTTTTGAAAATTACTTTGATGGATTTTGGAGGGAAAGGGTATGGATAGATAAAGGACACAGATACTTATATTCAATTTCCTCAAAGTCACAACAACAACAAAAAAAGGAACTATAGGTCAATATCTCTGATGAACACAGATTCAAAAATCCTGAACAAAATATTAACAAATCAAATCCAACAATATGTTAAAAAATCATTCACTAAATTGAATCCAACAATATATCAAGAAACTCATTTACCAGAATCAAGTACGATTTACTCCTGGGTATAAAGTATGGGTCAATACTGAGAAGTCAAACAATGTGATACATCACATCAATAAGAGAAAGGATAAAAATCATATGAACATTTCAAAGAATCAGAAAAAGCATTTTACAGAGTACAACATCCATTCATGATAAAACTCTCAACAAAGTAGGTTTAGAGGGACCATACCTCAACATAATAAAGAACTTACATGAAAACCCCACAATTAACATCATACTCAATGGGGTAAAGCTTTGAGCTTTTCCTCTAAGGTCAGGAATCAGACAGATCACTTTCGCCACTTTTAATCAACATAGTACAGGAAGTCCTAGTCACAGCAATCAGACAAGGAAAAGGAATAAAAGGCATCCAAATCTATAAAGAAGTAAAATCCTCACTATGATGTCTCAGATGACATGATACTTGTACAGAAAATACTAAAGATTCCACCAAAAAAACTACCAGAACAGATAAATAAATTCAGTAAGATTGCAGGATACAAAAATCAATGTTGCATTTCTGCACACTAATAAGAAGCAGAAGGAGAAATTAATAAAACAATTCCATTTACAATTGCACCAAAAAATAAATAAAAAAAGAAAATACCTAGGAAAAAACTAAACCTAATAGGTGAAAGAACTGTACTCTGAAAAAGTATAAAACAATAATAAAATAAATTGAAGATGATGCAAAGAAACGGAAACACATTCCATGCTCATGGATTTGAAAACCAGATATTGTTAAATGTCTATACTACTGAAAAAAAAATCTATAGATTTAATGCAATCCCTGTCAAAACACCAACAGCATTTTTCACAAAACTAGAATAAACAACCCTAAAATTTGTATGGAACCACAAAGGTACCTGAATATCCAAAGCAAACTTGAAAACAAAATGAAACAAGACAAAACAAAACAAACAAAACAAAACAAAATGGAGTTATCACAATTCCCTACTTCAACTTATGGCACAACACTGTAGTAATCAAAATAATACAGTACTGGCATAATTATAGACACATAGAGCAATAGAACAGAATAGAAATCCCAGAAATAAACCCAGAGTTATATAGTCAATTAACCTATGACAAAGGGGGCAAGAATATACAATGGGAAAAAGACACTGTCTTCAACAAATACCATTGGGAAAACTGGGCAGCGACATGCAAAAGAATGAAACTAGACCATTTTCTTACATCATGCACTAAAACAAACTCAAAATGGATTAGGAACCTAACTATGAGACCAAAAAAAAAAAAAAAAACCATATAGAAGAGAGCATAGGCATAATTTCTCTGGTACTCGCCACAATAACATATTTCTAAATATGTCTACTGAGATGAGGAAAACAAAAGCAAAGATAAACTATTGGGTCTAGATCAAAATAAAAAGCTTCTGCACAGAGAAGGAAACAATCAACAAAAGTAAAAGACAAGCTATGGAACGAAAGAAGATATTTGCAAATGACACATCTCATAAAGAGTTAGTATGCAAAATATATAAAGAACTTGCAAAACTCAACACACAAAAAACAAATAATCCAATTAAATACTGGGCAGAAGATATGGTCAGTCATTTTTCCAAAGAAGACATAGAGATGGGCAACAGACACAAGAAAAGACGCTCAACATCACTCATCATTAGGGAAATGTAAATG
This sequence comes from Paguma larvata, assembly GCA_030068075.1. Taxonomy (NCBI): domain Eukaryota; kingdom Metazoa; phylum Chordata; class Mammalia; order Carnivora; family Viverridae; genus Paguma; species Paguma larvata. The sequence continues at coordinate 59,692,377 of CM057829.1, read as the reverse complement.
AAAACTACAAAGAGATATCACCTCACACTTGTCAGAACTGCTAACATCAAAACACATGAAAAACAAATGTTGGCAAGGATGTAAACAAAAAGGAATCCTCATGAAATGATAATGGGAATGCAAACTAGTGTAGTCGCTGTGGAAAACAGTATGGAGATTTCTCAAGAAATTAAAAATAGAAGTAGCAAATGATCCCTCACTCACACTACTAGGTATTTACTAAATGAATATAAAAGCACTAAATCAAAGGGATACATGTACCCTGTATTTATGTGGCATTATTTGTAAAAGCCAAATTATGGAAGCAACCTAAGTGTCCATCAACTGATGAATAGATAAAGATGTGGCATATATGCATAATAAAGTATTACTCAGTCATAAAAAAAGAATGAAATCTTGCCATTTTCAACAACATGGATGAATCTAGGGAATATAATGGCAAACAAAGTAGGTTAGTCAGAGAAAGGCAAATGCTATAAGATTTCACTCATATGTGAATTTAAGAACCAAAACAAGAAAACAAAAGAGAAAAAAGAGACAAACCAAAAACAACTCTTAATTATAGAGAACGAACAGATGGTTACCAGATGTGAGGTGTGGTGTGGTGTGGTGTGGTGGGGGGATGGCTGAAAACGGTGATGGGGATTAAGGAATGTACTTTTTTTGTTTCTTTATTTGTTTAAATTTTTTAGTGTTTATTTTTGAGAGTGAGAGACACAGCACGAGCAGGGAAGGGGCAGAGAGAAAGGGAGACACAGAATTCAAAGCAGGCTCCAGGGCTCTGAGATGTCAGCACAGAGCCCAACCCAGGGCTTGAACTCACAAACTACAAAATCATGACCTGACCTGAAGTCAACGTTGAACTGACTGTGCCACCCAGGCACCCTGAGGAATGCACTTGTGATAAGCACTGGGTGATGTATGGAATTGTTGAATCACTATACTGTACACCTGAAATTAATATATCACTGTATGTTAACTACACTGGGATTAAGTTTTTTAAAAAAATAAAAGAAAGAAATAGGGGCACCTGGGTGGTTGGTTTTGTTACCTATCTGTTTCTCGATCTTGGCTCCAGTCATGATCTCACAGTTGGATTCACACCCTACCTTGGGCTCTGCACTGACAGTGTGGAGCCTGCTTGAATTCTCTCTCTCTCTCTCTCTCTCTCTCTCTCTCTCTTATTCTCCCCTGCTTACTTGCTCTAAACTTAAAAATAAAAAATAGATTGGTTTTATTTTTTTAGTTTTAAAAGAGAAAAATAAAAAGCAGATTATTTGCATAAAAGACCGACAATATTTTGAGTACTCTGAGAATGAAAGGTTTATTCTAAGTAGGTAATGTATACTGAAAGGCAGAAACTAGTCAAAGGTGTTATGATGAGATGGCAAGCAAGATGTAAGCTTTGAATTCCACCTCAATATGCATGACCTTATCATCCACATAACCGTATGCTTTTTATGCCAATGTAATTATGAAGAGAAAACTGTATGTTTAAGTAGGATTGTTCCATTATATAAAGTTTGTTTATTTATTTGTTTATTTTTGAGAGAGACAGTGGGGGAAGGGCAGAAAGAGAGGGAGAGAGATAATTCCAAGCAAGTTCTGTACTGACCGCATTGAGCCAAACACATGGCCTAAACTCACGAACCATAAGATCATGATCATGAGCTGAAACCAAGATTCTGATGCTTCACTGAGAGCCACCTAGGCACCCCAACCCTTCTGTAGAGTAAAAGTATTAAATTTGACTTTTCCACAGCTCTTTAATCTCTACTTTATCTCATCAAAGATGCTTCTTCCTATTTTCCTCAGAGAAATAATAACCATTTAATACATTATTATTACATTTAACCATGTAATAATTTACAGAAAGCATCTCATCAAAAATAGTACAGTTATAGCTCATTAAATTAACATATTTCTGTAGGAATTTCTTAAATATTTTTAAACATATTTATTTTCTTGGGAATATTTTTCTCCTTTATTATTGGTATAATTTTTAAAATATTTAAATCCTGGGCTATATATGAGACATAAATGTCATGTCTAAATCATTACAATAATTACAAAAATTACAGAAATTCTTTTTTCAAGTTTATTTGAGAGAGAGCATGTGTGTGCACATGTGCAATCAGGGGAGGGGGAGAGAGAGAGGAGAGATACAAACCCAAGTAGGCTCCATGCTGTCAGCGGGACAAATTTCAGGAACCCTAGGATCATGACGTGAGCCGAAATTAAAAGTCAGACACTCAGCCGACTAAGCTACCCAGGTGTCCCTCTAAATTCTTATATAAGGTCAGTGTATAATCAAAGCACTCAACATTATTAACCTAGCATCAGAAAGATTATTTTGTGTAAGTTATCAGGGGTAGAGCTGTTGTGCCAATTGTGTGTTGACAATTGTTTTGTTTCTGAAGTATTGCACACACAAGCTAACTGATCATGCCACAATCCAAACAATTTAGTATACAATCAATATTAAGCAGACTTGGGGAACTTATATAAAATTTCAGGGAAGAAGTTTCTCCAGGAATATTTTTAGAAGTGACCTTTCTGAAGCATCTTCAGAAAACTGAGAGCATATTCTTTGAGATTTCACGTTAATATTGTGTTTTATTTTAGAACAATTTTAAAAGATATGAACATAGCTTATATGGATAGCTAAATCTCTAGCATGTAACTGTCACAATATTCCAGTGCCAGTCTTCATATTTGTAGTTGCAATAAAACTGGTATAAACAAGCTAGTAAGAAGTAAGTTGAGATTAATATGTAAATGATAACAGCCATGCAAAGTGAAGCTGAATGAACTCAAAGGATACTGCTCAAGAAATATTGTATTTGTATTTGTATTGTATTTCCAAATATAAATGGCACTGAAATATGGAATATTAAAAAAAACATGCAAAAAGATATTAATACCAATCATCAAATGTTAAGCAGTAATTTAGTCGAAGCATAAATAAATGGCTTATGCCATCGGGGCATAATAACAGCTAATATTTTTTGAGTGATTTTAACATGACAGTTGCCAAGAATCGTTCTAAATACTTAACATAGATTAGCTCACTTGACTTTTACAATAATTCTATGCGGCAAGCTCATTTAATATCCAATTTTACTAATAAGGAATCAAAGACACAGAAAGTAAAGGCAATATGACTAAGGCCACACATCTCAAAAGTGAAATGAGAATTGGAAACATTTATGTTTTTCCAGCATTTATAATCTTAACCACCATGCAATATGTATGTGTGTACATGTATGTATGTATACATGTATGTATTTATTTATTTATAGAAAATGTTTCCGTGATCACTGATACTCAAGAGCAATTTACAGGAGGTTTATTCAACTTGTAGGAGCAGTTGAAATAAAGAATTTTTGTATTTATTTTCAAAAACAAAAACTAAGTTTTATTTTGGAGAGAAAGGGGGAGATTACAAATAAGGGCAAGAAATATTTTTCATATTCATACCTTTAGCCAACATATAGGCACTCACCAAACGGTATTGGAAAATCCAGTGACTATTTACTTTTTTGTATTGAAAAAGCTGGAAATAATGAAAGTCAAATTTCAAAGGGGATATTTTCTTTGAACTTAAAGACAATATAGGATCGTGATTTACTTCAAATTTTCTTTTTTGACTAGGTAGGTAAACATCAAGTTTTATTCCACAATATGATTTCTTTTTTTTTTAATGTTTATTTATTTTTGGGAGAGAGAGAGAGACAGACAGACAGAGTATGAGCAGAAGAGTCTCAGAGAGAGAGGGAGATGCAGAATACGAAGCTGGCTCCAGGCTCCAAGCTGTCAGCATAGAGCCTGACGCCGGGTTCGAACTCACAAACCGTGAGGTCGTGACCTGAGCCAAAGTAGGATGCTTAATTGACTGCGCCACCCGGACGCCCCAACACAATATGATTTCTATAAAGGTCTTTTCATAAATACAATACTTCCTTTTATGTTTTAAAACATTCAAAACAATAGCATCAGTAAATTCTGTGTGAACATATATATAAATGTATGTGCTCTGAGTATATCCAAATCATTCCTATATTAACACTAAATATTATTTAATATATATGTTAAATAATAATATTTATAATATTAATTATAATAAATAATTTATATTATATTATAATTTATAATATATTTATTATAATTTATAATAATAATATATTAATTAATAATATATATAATATATATAATTTGAAATATTTTAAGTTTTAACAGTGTATGATATATATTCTGATGCTCTTTTTTCTGGACTAACATTAAAGGAATATTAAAATATAAATTAAAAATTCACATAACTGGTATTATATTATTGAAATACTTTCTCCAGTCACAAAAGGAATCATTAAATGTCTGTTTCATGAAAGTCAAATACTATTAGAAAATCATTTGCAACAGAAAATTTTTGAGGTAGTCTGAGTTTAAAATAACATTCTATTTACAGACAAAAACTACTTAAGTATAATTCCAGCATATTATATCTTCTCATAATGAAATCCTTCTCATAAGTTAATTAAAAAATAAGCAATACAAAATGAAAATTATTTTGTAAAAAATAGCAAATGCTATGTTGATAGTCACAAGAAGAAAACCACATTACAAAAATTTAGAAATCAGGGGCACCTGGGTGGTTCAGTCAGTTGATTTTGGCTCAGGCCATGATCTCACAGTGTCTTGAGTTTGAACCCCATGTTGGGCTCTGTGTTGACCCTGTGGAGCGCTCTCTCTCTCTCTCTCTCTCTTCCTCCCTATACCCCCCTCCCCACTTGCACTCTCTTTCAAAATAAATAAACAAAAAGTTATTTTAAAGAATAGAAATCATAGTACAAGCAGATAATAATGTTGTTTAAGAGACACTTCTTCTAAATTCTCAAGATTGGCGAAATTGGCAGCCATGGAAACAAAGACTGTAAGTGTGTTGTAAAAATGAACCGCCAATATTCAGTATTAAGTTTTTAGAACCACGATTTGTTTTTCTTTCCAGAAATGTTCATGTTTTAGAAATCATAACTGCTAAAACTACATGGTGATATAATTTTAACGCCAGGGGCTTAAATCATTTTTCTTAAGCCAATTATTTTCTATAGTTTCTAATTTCTAAGTTTAAGCTACTTAAAATGAAAAACATAGACACTTGACAGTCAATAGTTGTCAGAACTACTCTATTCATTATACATTTCAGGTGATATAAGAGGCCAAATTTCTTTCTGTGCTGACTATTATATGAAAATACTTTACATTTAAAGAAAATAAAGAGATCAAATGCCAGTTTATTCCCATCTAAAGGACACTCTAAGAGAGGTAATAACTTTATTTTACGTAGCTGCCTTTTATTGCTTAACTTTATAGTACATTTAAATCATTTATAGGAATGCACATATCCTATTAAAAACATTCAGTCTGAGGAAGAGGGAGATGAAACACGTGATACTGAGAAACATTTCTGAACAAGTGATCCATGTCAGCCAATTGAGATATTTGATTTAATCTCTCTTGAAGCTATTGTTTCTTTGGAAGGGTAATTTGCTGTTAAAATGGCGAATTGATGCTTGCGACTACAGTTAAAATGGCCTGTCCTTCAAGACTCTTAGGGAAAATAGATGAAGGATATAGAAGTGTTTAAGCTGGTTCTTATTGTTTCCATTGGAGTTTTAACATTTATGTGTTCTTATTGATCTGAGGCTTATTAAATAAGTCTAGTAACTTAGGACTGTACACTCCAGTGATTTATGCCTGTAATCTTTAAATCTTATGAGAGTCCTAGGAGAATGTTTCCACAGTATACAAATAATATTCTTAATCATTTGCTTTGTTTCAATATTTCATGTATTCTAATTTTAAAAGACAATGAATCATTAAAATCTATATGTTTATGGCGAAATGCATGATAAACTGTATTAGTTTATCTCACCAAGACATTACAGAAAATGTGTAAATCAACTTATTTTGTGACATATACTGTCAACTAGGTATCCTATGTAGATTCTTGATTTTTTCCTTGAAACACTGACTTTAAGGGAGGAGCAATGTGCTCCCTTCCTTGCATCTCCTTGCATCCTGGGTAGCTATTTCCTATCACTTGCTCTGGAAATCTCCTGGAGTTCTGCTTAAACTTGTTCTCCCAATAGAATAAAACAGCACAACTTCGCTCATCCCCTCTTCTTCCCAATTTAAAGATAGACCTAACTCCTGGAGCTGAAGCAGCTTCCAGGAAGTAAGCATGAGGGTCAGAATCATAGCAATGCCAAAGGACTGAGTCACTCAATCCTTTCTGCTTCCCTGGGATAGCACTGTCCAATAAAATTTACATAGCATGTAATGGATCTATTTTCTTTCTTCTTTAAGGCTTTGAGATATAATTGACAAATTAAATCATAAGACAAGTGTACATCATAATTTGATATGCATACGCATTGTGAGAGGATCTCTCCCATCTAGTTAATTAACATACCCATCATCTCACGTATTTATCTCTGTGTCTGAGAACATTTAAGTTCAACTTTCTTAGTATACTAAAATTCCAGTATCATAGAAGTAGCAAAATATCTTTATTAACAATAAATCTAAAAAAGTATGTTTTATCTCTAAGGTAACCAATAAAAGAAGATAAAAGAGTACATCATAATAAATTAACAAAGGGAAAAGGAAATAATTACAGGAAATCAACCTTGAATTCTTGGAAAGAAACTTTTTTTTTCTGTCCCTAAGTGTATTAAGTGTATGTGTGTGGGAAGGTGTGTGTGTTTGTGTGCACACACCTGCATATGCTCTCAGTCTTAGGATCCAGATAATGAAATCAGTACCATTCCATCATTTTCTATCATGCCTAGTCTGTATAGATGTAATAAGAAATTAAAAATAAATTTACTTATACAGGTATCAAGTAGTGGAGTAAGAATTCAAAAAAGGTTAAGCCTTGCCACGTCTTGTAGGAGGTTTTGAATAAAAATCTTTCCAGAGAGCAGAGTTAATTTAATTTAAAATTAAAATCTTGACTCTTTATTGACCCCCTTATTCTAAAACAGATGAACTAAGACTTAACGGATTTTTTAAAGTTAATTAGAATCTAGTATAAACTGCACACCCACTCCCAGAAGGGAACATTTTACAGGTGTAACAGATGAATTACTATTAAATATTTCACAGCATAGTAGAACTTTCTTACAATTTATGAATATGTATAATAGGTCAAGTTTCTTGTGCTTACTCCATTTGTCAAGCTAGGAGATACAAATCATTTAAATCAATCAGATTGGAATGAAAAACTTGATAGCCAAACATCTATTGAACATAAGGCAATACACTGGTGAATGAAATCTATAAAAATAATCCAAGATTCATAAAGGATCTTTAAACTTGTCAAGCTTAAATATCACCTGACACACAAATTTATTATAATAACCCCTGAGAAGTGTTAATATTTTTACATTAAAATATGAGGCAGCAAATTCCAGTTTGGAGCTGTTCTAAATTGTTATATGTTAATAATATTTTATAGTTCTAACATTTTTTATACTATTCTTTCTCCAATACAAATAGAACATCTTTCCTCTTGCACATGACAGCCCCATCATGTGTTAGTTTACACTGAATGCTTACTAAAAGTCAGGCATAATTCTGACAGTTTAATCTCAGTCTATTCAAATATTTCTACTTTATGAGTTAGGCATCATTTTTAGGAGAGAAAAAAGGAGGCAGAGAGAAGCTAAGTTGCCAATGGTGTTAATAATTTAATCTAATCACTTAATCACTATCCAGTTAGTTCTGGAGTCCTATTCATATCTACACACTGGTTCCAGGGTCTGAGATTTTAAGTATTAGTCTCTATTGCACCTCTTTGCAATAAATCATTTCCCAAATCAAATCCTGGGAATTTTTTTCTACTTTTCTAGTCTAAAGGAAATCATATATACTTTTTCTGTCCTAGTTAGCCTTTTATTTGTTTTAGACAAAACATAAGAGACTCTCAAAGACTAAGAATAAACTGAGGGTGAGGGGGGTGTGGGAGGGGGGAGAGTGGGTGACAGGCATTGAAGAAGGCACTTGTTGGTATGAACACTGGGTGTTATATGGAAACCAATTTGAAAATAAATTATTTAAATTAAAAGATAGTTTTTGACTTCTTTATTAATACATATAAACAAATTACCTTGTTTGAATTTTCCCAATTATTTCTCCCCATTTTTTTGAGATGTAATTGACATGCATCACTGTATAAGTTTAAGGTATATAGTATAATAGTTTGATTTACATATATCATGAACTGAAAAGATTACCACAAAAAGTTTAGTTGCCTCTATTATCAGATATAGGTATAATAAAAAATAAAGGATTTTATCAGAAATAAACACAATATCCTTAGTGAGATATCCTGTTCTATCCTGAACTGCAAACAACCCACATCACCAATTTACGTTCTATACCCATTTCATCTCCTCCCTGCCAAATAATGCTCATTCCAAAGACACTTTTGAACAAAAATTGAAGACTACACTAAGATGATCTGGGAAACTATATCATGAATATATTGAATCCCACTCAAAGTCCTATATTCTGGTATATTTCCATTGCAAGTCCCTTCTCTCTCCTCTTCTTCAGAGCACCCGACTTTCCTCATTAAACTCTGTCACCGTTTGCAGGAGGATACCATCACCTTCCTCCCATCATCTGAATTCACTCATGGGCCTTGCCGATGAAGAATATGGAGCCATTATTTGTTTCACGGTGAAATTAAAGGGCTTATTTTTTACAGAATGATTAATACATGATTCAAATGTCACGAAATTCACTCACACAAAGTACACAATATAAAGAGTTTTAGTATATTCACAAGCATGTGCGACTATCACCACCTTAGCCAGTTAGCCACCTTAGATAGTTTCATTATCTTCAAAACACAAAACCAATAACTATTAGCTACCATCGCCCTATCTTCCTACCCCACTGCATAGCCATAAGAAACCATGGATCTACTGTTTGCACAGATTTCCATATTCTGGACTTTTCATAGAAATGGAATTATATAATATGCTGTCTCAAAAAACTAGCTTCGTTCACTTAGCATAATGTTCTCAAGGTTCATGTATCATGCTGTAGCATGTATCAGTATCTCACTTCTTTTATGACCAAAAAATATGCTATTTTATTGATATGCTACATTTCGTTATCTGTTCATTAGTTCATGGATATTTGGGTTATTTCCACCTTTTGGCTGTTATGAATATAGTTTCTATAAATATTTGTGTGCATGTTTTTATGTTTTCATTTCTCTTGGGTAAATATCTAGTAGTGTGTTGTATGAGTCATACGGTAAGTCTTGGTTAGTAGTTTGAGAATTATCAGACTGTCTCCCAAACTGCCTATAAATCCCCACTAGCAGTGCAGGAGACTTCCAACTTTCCCATGTCTTCACCAGCAGTTGCAATTATATGACTTTTTGTTTCTATATATGTGGAGTAAATCTTCATGACATTAGCATAGAATTCTTAGATATACAACAAACACATAAACAACAAAAGAAAAAATAGACTGTACTTCATCAAAAGGAAAAACTTCAGGGTGCACCTGAAGGGTTCAGTCAGTTAAGCATTCAGCTTTGGCTCATGATCTTGCCATTGGTGGCTGCGAGCAATGCAGGCTCCCGGCTCTGAGCTGTCTGCACAGAGCCTGAAGCGGGACCCACGAACCACGAGATTATGACCTGAGCCGAAGTCCAACCCAAAACCGACTGAACCACCCAGGTGCCCCGGAATGTTCACTAATTCTTTACACCACCAGTTAAAAACTGTTAAGCCTCTAGTGAATTTTAAAATTTCAGTTGTAGTTTTCAAAACCAAAATTTCCACTTCCTTTTTCTTACGCTATTTATCTTCTTGTCATGTTCTCTTTGATGTGACAATATTATCACATTAACAGTACCTTCTTTTACTTTTAAAATCATGCCCTCATTCTGGGAACATAGCATCGATGCTGAACTTTTTGTTATATCCAGCATTTGGGGCTTCTCGCAGCAGTTTGTGTTTTGCTACATGCTCATATTTCCCTGTTGCTTTGCATGTTTTATAATTCTTTGGGGGGAAACTGGACATTTTAGGTAATATATTTTATCTAATATGCGATATATTAACACACATATATTAATATGTTAAATATAAATGTATACTTCTTACCAGGAACTTGTTATTGTTATTTACTTGTTTATGTGGTTGGATTGTTTTAGTGAAATTATATACTTCTGCAGTATTAAACCTTTGATGCTGCTCCTTAGGGAGGTACAATTTTGGGTCTGCTCATGCTATCCTTGAGATGGTACTTTTTTGGTAGGGTTCCCTTCTTCTCTTTCCCTGACTGCACCCAGCTGCTAAACTTCACATGGCCAACTGACTGCTCTATTATTTTCAACATTCCCCCAGGCATAAATTGCTACACAAACTAACCCAATCAAATTATGCATCCTCAAAAGGAATAGTTTCTGAGATCAGTGTTTGATGTTTATTTTAAACCCAGGAGTGTTTCTCACAAATGTATTCCCTGCTCTTGTCTACAAACTAGCTGGCCTGCAGTCTAGGCTGTATGCTCATTGAATACATGAATCTCCTCCTGATTGTCTTTGTCCACTGCCTCCACCATTCTAGCAAGCACCCTTAGGCTTGAATTTCTCCATGCTCTGTTAAAATTAAGTCCATTTCATTTGGTAGAGACAAATGGCTGTTTTAGGGCCTGCTTCTCCCTACAGGTACAATATCTGAGCCAGGGCTCTGGAGTTAGAGGTAAGGACACCGTTAGGCTCTTCTCTGAGTGATATCTCCACTTTTTAGATTCAGAGGGATGATGAGATTTTCAAAGTCAAATAATTTTGTTCAAGTCAAAAATAGAGCCAAATTTTCTAAATTCTTACTAAAAAAAGTAACATGTACAAGTTGCATTGTCTTGGTTAAGTTATTAAGCTCACTCTGAAAGGCTTTCCTCATCTGAAGACACCAATTTTCATCTTTACTGAGTTGTTAAGAGAATTGGAAGCTATGATACATGAGGAAGTATATGAAGGATTTTAAAAGACATGTTTGTATTTTCCTTTTTCCACTGTACAAAAGAAGTAGCAATTTAAAATCCAGCACTTTTAATGAATATGCACTCAAAATTAGTTTTACACTATATATGAAAATAGTCTTAGAATGTCAAATACCAGTATAAGTATTGTTATAAGTATATGTTTACATTATCTAAAAAGGGAAAATGTTTTGCTTAAGAAAAAAAGGCTTTACCTTATTTAACACGCACAAACTCAATGAACTTATTACAGAATTGCTTTAAGTATTAAAGAAGAACCACCTAGATTCCTAGGTTTCAAAACTAGGTCACATTGATATCAACTTTAAAGATGTTTAGTATACTGTCAATAAAATTTTGTTTTGAAAGACATTTATATGTCAAACTTGATTTAATGATGTTTTTATACTATAACATAAAAACTGAGCTACTTGATGATTGAAAAGGGACAAAAATATGTTACTATTTATCTATTACCATCAGCATATGCCAAACAGTTACTATAAATTCAATTCTACAAATCTAAAAAAAATGCAAATTATTAACTCTAACTAAAGCATCTTGACGCTGATCTTAGTTGGGTTGAATAGAAAGATTCAAAGGATTATTTGGAGATGAATTGAATGGTATCCTTACTTTAAGAAAATAATTTAAATGATCTAAGCTATCAGCGCATGTTATAGATCCAAAATGACCTTTAAAGCACATCTATCAGTAAGTTTTACTCATTCTCATCTATCATAAAGCCAACTGTTTTTATGACAACACAGTTGGCATTAGCTCAAAGGTATTAGTCTCTCTGTTGGGACACTGTGTTGACAACATTCTCCTGTTGCTTGTCCATTTGCTTTACTTGGCAAGTCTCCAGATTAATTAAAAATAAATACTAACAATAAGAATGAACTAGTATAATCATTCTCAGAAAGTGATTTACGAATAATTAACACAAGCCTAAAAAGAATGGCAGAATAAGCATTTCGATATAAGTAAGGAGCACTGCTATATGAAAATGAAAACTGCTTTCGACTGTGGCATCTGGGATACTTGGAAATTGTTCCTTTCAATATTTCCTTCCATGTAATATCAGAGTCTTATGGCTAAAAGCCATATGATTACTGCATTGGGTGATACATAAGATAATAATTTCTATTAAGAAATTACACTTCACACTCTCTTCCAGAAATTATGAGTCTAAAATCCAAAATAATACTTTGTACTTCTGGAGTATGATGAGTATGACTTCCAAGAAGGCTTTAAAAAGTTTAGAAATTCAGTCATTCCTTCATCAGTGCCACGAGGACTTGCAAAGTGTCTGGAGTGATTAATACAAAGATGATGCCAAAAGATTTCTATAGCACAGCACACTAACATAAGCAAATACATTTTTGTGAAAATGCATTATATGTCGTAAAAGTGGTTTCGCTTATAATTTTTTTCAGCTTTTGTCTCTTAAACTATGCAATGAAATGGCAAACATATTAAATCAGTAAAAGGTTATAACTTTGTGCAAAGATATTAAATAGCTCTATTTCATAAATAATCTAATATTAAAAATATTAAGAAAAAATTCACCTTTGAATCTATAAAAGTATATTATTCTCCTGAAAAGAACTTTATATTAATAAAGTAATATATTTTATTTTATTAAATGTTTATTTATTGGAGAGAGAGAGAAGAGAGAGAAAGAGAGAGAAAGAGAGAGAGAGGAGGAGTGGAGAGAGAAAAAGAGAAGGGGAATCCCAAGCAGGCTCTGAGCCGTCAGCACAGAGCTTGACATGGGGTTTGAACTCACAAACTGTGAGATTTAGATCTGAGCCAAAATCAAGAGTTAGACGCTTAACCTACTGAGCCACTAAAGTACCCCTAAAGTTGTATATTTTAAAACAATTTGCAAGGTAATTGCATGCAATATCCGTGTCATTTGTATATCTATTTTACTTCTTTAGTCATTTTTATTACATGTAGATATTTTAAAACATTATCACTGTCTGAATCATAGGAAAATGCAAGAGAATGTTTCTAAAATTGCAGAAAGGCAATGGTCTATGGAAAATTATACATCAATGATTACTCTCTTCTCCTATTAAAGAATTTGCTAGAGTAAGAAGGTGAATGGCATAGCAAACATTAAAGTATATATTAAAAATATGCTATATGGTGGTCTCTATTTCTTATAAATATTATATAAAACATTTTATACGTTTTTAAGAAATAAAATGTCTTATAGTTACACAATATGAGACTCTATGATATTACAAAGCATTACATAGTCCCATGTCTGTGATTAATGGACTGATCTAACACTTCTGAAACTCAGGTTAACATGTATAGATTCATATGGAAGATTTAATAGTCTGATAGGCAAATTAAGAAAGTGTCTTAACATTGAAAATAATAATAATTATAATCATATTAGATGACTAACATTTATAAGAACTTAAAATAGACTAGGTATTTTAAAGAAATATTTGAAAACACTATATTCTATGAAATATGTGAAAGCATATATACTCTATGATAGCTTAAATCAGTAAAACATGAGCAATAAACATTCTAGCTTTTTTAAGGAATAACACATGAAAATAAAATAAAGATTATAAATATAGCAAAGAGAAAGGACGTAGTAAAAATGCAGGGTTAAACAATAAAATTAAGACATCTATTTTAGACGATTATATATTTTATAAACTCACCTACTAAAAGAAAGGGTACCTTAGAATTAAAAGAAGTAAATTAGGGGGAGCCTGGGTGGCTCAGTTGGTTAAGCGTCCAACTTTGGCTCAGGTAATGATCTCGTGGTTCCTGAGTTGGAAATCTAGCATTGAGCTCTATGCTGACAGTTCAGAGCCTGGAGCCTGCTTTGGACTCTGTATTTCCCTCTCTCTCTTCCCCTCCTCCACTCATGCTCTATCTCTCTATCTCAAAAATAAATAAATGTTAAAAAAAATTAAAAATATATAAGTAAAATAGTGGCCGAAGGGACAATGCAAATAAAAATTAAGTGCTCTTTGACAAACATGTGAAGTAGCATGACTTAGAGAAACTGAAAGCACAAATAAGTTAAGGGAAACTATTTAAATTTATATAAATATAATGAAGAGTTTAGGAGATTTATTTTATAAAGTTTAAGTAAAAAGGGAAAAAATATGCAACTACAAATTTTACTTGTGTTTGGCTTTTAACATTATGGATTTCTAGTATAATTTACCTGGATCTTAAATAAACTAATGATAAAAGCAAAACAAAAACAATGCCCACCAACCAAAACAAACAACAAAAAGTCCAATCCTCCCCCAATATAACAACGACAAAGTTTCTAAGATACTACTTGAGTTAAGAAAAAATAAGGCAAATATATATCAAGATCAAATAAAACAAAAAGCAACTGAAACCTGAGCACGACCAGGCGAAATATGCAATGTTAAAGAAATACTTGTTCTGTAGGCAAACTGCGATCTGGGAACTGAATTTGTGCTTTCAAAACAGAATGGTATTGTTTACCAGAAATGATACCTAAAGGGTAAATTTAAAGGCTTTGTAGCTTATTGTTTGAATTTCTTTAAATAATTTATATTTAAACAATAATAAAAATCAACATCTTGTGTATTTAAAATATATATAGCAGTAAAATGTATGTCACACATACCACAAAACCAGGAGGGGAGAACATTAAATGAAATGTAAGAATCTTAAGTATTATAATATGGTTTATAGACAGGCTAATAAACTACAGAGGTTTATGAGAAATTCTAAAACTACTTAAATAACAAAAAACTATAGTTAATTATTCAACAAAGGAGATAATATGGAATAATAAAAATATGCAACCAATCTGAAAGTAGGCAATAAAAAGGAAAAAAGGGACATAAAAAGGAAAGGACAAATAAAAGGAAAGAGCAACATGCAAGACATAAATCTAACCATATTAAAAAGTATAATAAACTCAATGGTTTAAGTAACTCATTGAAAAGGCAGAGATTATGAGAGTAAATAAGTATGAGATATATACCTGGTTCATAATATGGTTAATGTCAGTAACCAAATCAATCTATAGATTTTATAAAATGTCAAAATGTCAGTTGCCTTTTTTTTTGCAGAAATTAACAACATAATTTTAAAATTCATATGAAAATGCAAAGACCTAGGATATCATAAAACAACTTTGATAAAGAACAAAGTTGAAGGACTTCTACTTCCTTACTTTAAACATTATTATAAAGCTGCAGTTGTCAACAGAGTGTGCTGTTGGGATCAAGATTATATGAATAAATCGATAGAACAGCCTAGAGAGTCTAGAAATATACCTATGCATATATAAGCAGTTGTTCTTTGATAAAGGTGCAATTGGCAAAAATTCAGCGGATAAAAATAATCTTTTCAACAAATGTGGCAGAATAGATATCTATCTGCTTAAAAAAAATCTTTAACCCATAAATCACAGCTTAACAAAAATTATCTGAAAATGGATTAGAGATCAAAATGTAAAGCCTAAAACCCACCTCCAAAATTTTTTTATAAGGAAACATAGGGAAAAATAATTTTTGTGATCTTGACAAAAATAAGTACAATTCCAAAAGCATGATCCATAAAAGAATTTTTTTTAAAAAGTAGTTAGTCAAAATTAAGATTTAAGGACCTTCGAAAGGCATTGTTAAGAAAATGAAAATAAAAGTCACAGACTGGGAGATCTATAGTATATCTAAAACCAAAACTTCTATCCAGAACAGATAATTAACTCTCAAAACTTAAACAAACAAAACATGAAGATTATAGACAGAAAATTTGAGCCAACATTTTTGTACAAAAAATACGGTCGGTAAATGGATGAAACATGATCAGTATCATTATCCAATAGGGAAATGTAAATTAAAACTACAATGAATCACAACTATAATAGCTATTAAACTATTTAAAGTTAAAAAGACAGACTACTAACAAGAATATGGAGCAACTGGAATTCTTTACATTCTTTATGGGAATGTGAAATAGTCCCTACCTCCTTGGAAATTGTCAGTTTCTTAAAATGTTAAACATACAGCTGCCATATGACACAGCTATTCTGTCCATCAGCTTATACCTAGCCTTGGAGGCAAGCAAATGTGTTCTTGAAGTAAGCCTCTTTCTTTCTCTGCTGTTAGTGGATATGTTGAGACAGGCTTGCTTTACTCATCTAGTAGCTATTTTAATAACCGGACTCTATGCTTATGAGCCATGAGCCATGTTTTTCATGTTTTCAGTTCTTTCTTCATTCACATTCATCCTTTCCTCACCCTCTCCCTTCTCTATTTTCTATGTGTATCTCTCTCTATTCTTGCTTTCTCTCTCACTTCTCTCCCTCCCATTTCTATAATTTACCTGACTAGTAACTTAGGAATTCGCATTAAGTTTTTAGTGGGATGTACATGCTTCTTGACCGTGTGTTCTCTTTCATTCAGAATCCTGAAGCCCAGGGATGCTGACTGAATTGTCCAAGTTATCTCAATATGTAAGTGGTAGGACTATAAATCAGATTAAAAAAGAAAATCTTTATGCTTCTGATTACACAGATCAACTTAATTGATCATGAATATGCATATTAGAATTATTTAGTTGATATTGACACAAATGTACAAATTTTACATTATAAAGGTTATATATTATGGAAATGAAAATATTTTTATTTCCATGTGTTTTAAAACATATTTTGTTTCGTTTTAACTTTTAAATTGCCATACCTGTCTTTTGTTTGAATCAGTGAATTATTCGAAGCATTTAACAGCACATGCCTTCTTCTTTTATTAGTACATATGATAAATAATTTAGGTATAGTTAGAAATCTATTTCAAATATGATTATGACCAGCTGTCAAAAATATTCACTAATACCTAAGAGTAAATCAATAAATAATTCGGACATTAAATCTAAAATTATATATTTGCCTTTTGAATAAATCTGAAAATATCTATTTGACTGAGAAACCTGGATACTTGGAAAATTTGAGGCCAAGAAGAACAATGGGGCCCAACTATTTGCCTAGTAGGGCATTCGATATTCTCCAGTTTTTTCATCTTAATTTTAACCTAAATTTTCCTGTATTTCTTTTCATGTTGTATTTATGGCTCAGTTTTGGACAGATAATGCAGTTACCTTCTCTCAAACTTGCCTCAAGCTGAAGAGGAGAACAAATTTGTATAAAATCTGCCTAAAAAGAGATAAATGCCATAGAGAAATAGCAGTTGGAAAGTACTATAGATGATTGTCTCATAATTGTTTTCACATTTATTACCGAAAACCATGAGGACCAAGTAAAATACTGAGTTTTACAGATGAATGTAATTTTTAAAATGACATTTGTAGTACGCAAACCTCATACTTTTTACCTGTTTTATAAAGTGCAAAAGTGCATCTTATCCTATGATGTTGCTTTCTCCCAGAAATAGCAATTATGAAAACATGATCTTTGCCAATGTGTAAGTTAATAAATAGTTCTCAGGGTTCACTTGTTCACCCTATGCACATGTGTAGTCCATTCTCCACAGAACCGTATGGGATTAAAAAAAAAATCAACAAAGAGAAAAACATGTACTTTAAACATAAATTTATGATATGTAAAATCACTTCAAAATGAAAACAAGACAGAAATTGATTTTTAAAATATGTTCATGCTATCTCTAAATCTGTAATAGTGCATTGCTCTGAATAACTTTTTAACATACCTTGGTACTAATTTGCTGAATTTATCCTCATATGCTCATTTCTATATTAGTTGCAATGATGATAGTTGCTTTTTTCAGGTTTTAAATTTAGAAATACTACCCACACTACAATTTTTTTTAAAAAGATGAAAATAAAATAAAATAAAATAATGATTAAATACTCTCTGTGTCATGGATGAGTGTATGTGTGTGCATGTCATTTTTGAATATTTCCTGCTGGCTATGTTTTCATAAGCCTATAAAATGAGAATTACCATCACGATATTTACTAAGTGCAATTACCATCATATTTCTTTCCCAATCATAGTTTCTCCTCCCCACATTATGAGATTAGTAATAGCTCCATAAAGCTAGGAGACAGTAAAATTCAAATGAAACAAAAGCTAAATAGAGTTACTTCTACAATTCCAGTTGTCAGCCAAACTTTTATAACCATGTTTGTCTGAGAAAAGAAAGAACATATTTTATGTTACATTTACAAATTATGTATTTATGTTATAATTCACACTTCTCTCATTATTTAGGTTTTTGAAATAACATTTGAATCTGCTTATGAATCTGCCTACTGTCTAAAGCCAATCCCTGAACCATAAGGGTAAATTTTATCTTTAGGCATAATTTATCCTGACAACATATATGAATAAACAATTAGCATATCAACAAGAAAAAGGCAATACTATCAAAAGACAAATAATATTATCAGTTAGAAATTAGCAGAAAAGGAAATCCCAAGGACTTATAAAAATAGGAAATTTTCTCTCACTCATTATATTTTTTAAATAATTTTAATGTTTATTTATTTCTGAGAGAGACAGAGCATGAGCAGTGGAGGAGCAGAGAGAGAGGGAGACACAGAATCTGAAGCAAGCTCCAGGCTCCGGGCCGTCAGCACAGAGCCTGACGTGGGGCTTGAACTCACAACCCATAAGATCATAACCCGAGCTGAAGTTGGACGCTTAACCAACTGAGCCACCCAGGCACCCCTCATTATTATTTTTTTTTAAATATTTGTTTATGAAAGAGGATGGGGGAGAGGCAGAGAGAGAGGGAGAGAGAGAATCCCAAGCAGGTTCCACATTGTCAGACTCAGGGATCGACCCATGAACCAAGAGATCATGATCTGACCTGAAATCAAGACTCGGATGCTTAACTGACTGAGCCGTCCAGGGACCTCACCTCCAATTCATTCACTTGCGAATACAATTGAGGCAACAATAAAATATCACTCAACATATTTTGCCCTGGCAAAATATTCAAAAACCTGATGATGTCAATTTTTTTTGAAGATATAGGGATATAGAGAGGTTCGTGCACTGTTGGTGACAGTGCTACCTGATATAACATTCTGGAAAGCAACCTGGCAATCATTTCATTCTGAGTGTACATTATTAAAAAGAAACCTCCCAGATGTCCATAAGGAGAACATGCTATGGATACGCAATGCAACAATATGTATAGTCATTACTAGATGAAGAAAGTCATAGGGAGATTGTATAAGTGTGGTATAAGATAAAACAAATCGTAGACTACTATGAAGCAGCTGAAAGAAACATTTTAGTTGTACCACACATATAAGTGATAGAGAACAAAGTTCCCAGTGAAAAACCTAAAGTCTCTATCATACCGTTTCTTTAAATAAAAATGTCACACACAGAAATAATCTATGTAATTGTGACAAAACTCACACAAAAATATACACATTAAAACATGTTTCTCTTCTGTTTTGTTTTCGTTTTAAACGAGAGGAAAATATGAGTAGAGAATATAGATGAAAAGGGATGAAGGAGTGAAAACAAGAAAGAGACCTTACATAACCAAAGAGAATAACGAATGTTCACCTGAGCTGTGCGATTATTTCAGTTCTCTACCCTTTGCTGTGAGTAGACAACGTGAATAAATAAATGAGTGAATATAATCGATAGGACTTTGCATAATTAATTACATGAATGTTTAGATTCAGAAAACATAACTTCTCACAAGTAGGATTAGGAGAAATTCATTTATAAATGTTATAGAGAAACTACAGACTAAAGAAAACCAATCATATCAAAAGGAAGACATGGCAAAATGTCAATAAGATTAAAAGTAGATATTTTAGTAATAGGGCAAAGGAATTATATATTCACAATGATGAGAAAAAATAACTCCAAACAAGAATGGTATGGCCACCTAAACAATCATACACAGCCAACTCCAGTCACCTTTTGCCTTGCATTCAGCCAATATCTTCTCCAGAAGCAAACTATTTCAAAATAATTTTGAGCATTTTTTTTCCAAAGTATACTAAATACCTGTTTTCAAAACAGAATACTCTGAAGGCATTGCTGTTGAAACAAATCCAATATGAAGAATAGCTATTTATATAATAAAAGAGTTGGGGCACCTGGGTGGTTCAGTCATTTAAGCATCTGACTTCGACTCAGGTCATGATCTTATGGTTTGTGGGTTCAAGCCCCACGTCGGGCTCTGTGCTGACAACTCAGAGCCTGGTGTCTGCTTTGATTCTGTGTCTCCCTCTCTCTCTGCCCCTGCCTTGCTCACAATCAGTCTTCGTGCTCTCAAAAATAAATAAAACATAAAAAAATATAAAAATAAATAAATAAATAAATAAATAAATAAAAAGAGCTAAGAGCCACAGAATAGTGCAAGAACATATGCCCTGTTTCCACCAAAAGTAGGGAGGAATGTAGATATTGCTACTATAAACATTTGAATTAATATTTTTGTATTCTTTAGGTAAATACCTAGTAATGAAATCTCTAGATCATAGGGTAGTTGTATTTTTATTTTTTTGAGGAAACTCCTTACTGTTTTCCAAAGCAGCTGCACCAGTTTGCATTCCCACCAATGGTACAAGAGGATTCCCCTTTCTCCACATCCTTGCCAGAAACTCTGTTTCCTGTGTTGTTGATTTCAGTTTAGTTTGCTTTAATTCTGACAGTGTGAGATGATATCTATTGTAGTTTTGATTTGTATTTCCCTGATGATGAGTGATGTTAAGCACCTTTTCATGTGTCTATTGGTCATCTACATGCCATCTTTGGAGGGGGGGAGTCTATTTGTGTCTTCTGCCCATTTTTAATTGAATTATTCTTTTTGTGGGAATTTGTTTTTTATAAGTTCTTTATGTATTTTGGATACTAACCCTTTATCTGCAAATAACTTCTCCCATACCGTATTTTGTTGGTTGTTTCCTTTGCTGTGCAGAAGATTTTTATTTTGATAAAGTCCCAATAGTTTATTTTTGCTTTTGTTTCCCTTACCTCAGGAGATCTCTCTGGAAAGACATTGCTATGATCGATGTCAAAGAGGTTACTGCCTGTGTTCTCTAGAATTTTTAATATTCAGCCATAAAAAAGAATTAAATTGTGCCATTTCCAATGACATGGATGAAGCTAGACAATAGTATGTTAAGTGAAATGAAATCATTCAGGGAAAACATATCATATGATTTCACTCATGCATGGAATTGAAGAAACAAAACAAAGGAGCTCAGGGAAAATAGACACAGGGCCAATCCAAGAAACAGACTCTTAACTCTAGACAACAAACTGATGGTTACCAAATGGGAGGTGGGTGGGTGGGATGGGTACTTCCTGGTGTTGTACGGAAGTGTTGCATCACTATATTGTACCCCTAAAATAACATTACACTATATGTTAATTAAATGGATCTTAAATTAAAACTTTAAAAGGATGGAAGAATGAAACTAGAGAGGCTGAATTACCTTAAGCCAGGGACTTGGGCACCTCCCAAGGAAATTGGAAACTCAGCTGTCTTGCCCAACTGAAGTGGGGATCAGAAAAGTACGGACTTTCAGATAGAACCTGAAGCCATCATGTGACATATAAAAATCTAAGAAACAGTTTATAATATTTTCTGATATTTATTCTTCCTTATCACAATGAATGTTTATATTAGTAATATTTATTAATATCAATTATCTAATATTTAACAAATGGATACAGATATTTGTCAGTGTTAAACCACAGTCACCCCATGTTTACTATTTTTCAAAACTATTATTTTTATTTTTATTTTTTTTAAATTTAAAAAAAAATTTTAATGTTTATTTATTTTTGAGACAGAGAGAGACAGAGCATGAGTAGGGGAGGGGCAGAGAGAGAGGGAGACACAGAATGTGAAGCAGGCTCCAGGCTCTGAGCCATCAGCACAGAGCCCGACACGGGGCTCGAACTCACAGATCGTGAGATCATGACCCGAGCTGAAGTCGGACGCTCAACCGACTGAGCCACCCAGGCGCCCCCAAAACTATTATTTTTAAATAAAGTGTGTAAATCTCTCTCTCTCCTTTTGCAAAATTACATACACAGTAGAGTCATGGGTTTCTTTTAGACTGTATGAGTTAGCAAACTATTACTGTAAAGGGATAAAAATTAAGCATTTTTGGCTTGTGGGTGACACACTCTGTTGCTACTAATCAAGCATGCCGTTATAGGATGAAAATGGTCATAGACAACACGTAAATAAATAGCAATAGCTGGATTGCCCTGCAAGAGGGGACACTAGAAGGGACACTTGGCCTCTGACCCGTAGTTTGCCAATTGCTGCCTTAGACTAAAACTTCACACTAATGATGGCTTCAAAGTTAACTAATAATTTTTAAGATAAATTTAGTCTGCTTTAGAAAGTTGTAGAATTTTAAAGACAGCCACTTATTTCCTTGAAAGTAGTAAAATGATTAAAAGAATTGTTGAATTACCTCTTGGCTGTGAATTTATCAGATAACCTGGAAATTACTTGAACTAGAAAAGGAAAGAAGAAAAGAAGGAAGAAGGAGGTGGAAGGGAGAAAAGAAAATTATAATAATGCTCTTATATAATGACTTAATTCACAGATTTCAGAATTTCCAAGTATCTTGTGTTAACTTTTGATCTGTCATCCTCATTATCTTCTCCATGCTAAAGAGAATGACTCTCGCCTCGGCTGATGAAAGCAGTGTCCTAACTCAAAACTTTTCAGAGGCAAAAGAGAAAAATTTGATGCAAGTGATAGGATTTTTACTATCCAAAATGTATGTGTATATATAGTTTCATATATATATTCTACTCTTAGACACTGATATAGTGTTATATATATTTATAGATGTATTTGTGAAATGAAGAAATAAATGGAGACATATAAAGTTTATGTAAAACAATAAAGGAGTGAATTCTACATTACTGAATGACTAGAGGAGGCTTAACTAAATTGAAACTTATAATATGCTTATTAGAAAGAATAAAGGTCATTAAGATATCAGCACTTCTACATTAATCTTTAAATTTGATTCTGTTTCAATGAAAATATAATAGCATTCTTCACAGAACTTTGTATCTTGATTCTAAATTCTATGCAGAAGAATAAATGCCCAAGATATTAGGACACTTTTAAGGAGGAGCAAAGTGGAAAGACTGCACTACCAGATATCAATCAAGTTATAAAGTTATTATAAATACATATAGGGTTAAGGAGAGATAAACAAATAGTCAACAAAAGAGAATTAAGTTCTCCATAGAAGATATGTGTGTCTACTCAGAGATAATATTTTATGAAAATCATTAACGAGCCAACAGAGCTGTAGAAATTGGTCAGCTATGTGAAAAAAAAAAAAAACTACAGCACTTAATATGTAACTATGCATAAGAAAAGTATTTTGAGATTTAAAAATAGTAAAAATAAGATGTTAAAAACAAAACTTTGGGGCGCCTGGGTGGCTCAGTCAGTTAAGCGGCCGACTTCGGCTCAGATCATGATCTTGCGGTCTGTGAGTTCGAGCCCCGCGTCGGGCTCTGTGCTGAAAGCTCAGAAACTGGAGCCTGCATTCTAATTCTGTGTCTCCCTCTCTCTCTGCCCTTCTCCTGCTCACACTCTGTCTCTATGTCTCAAAAATAAATAAAAACATTAAAAAAAATTAAAAAAAACCCAAACAAACAAAACTTTAAGTATTTCAGAAACAAATATGAAGGAATACATATATGCCAGTGGGTTAGGGATGTATTTCTTAAGTAAAACACAAGGGTATGATTTTGGTTTCTGGTTCCACATGTAAGGAACGTGTAATGGATGCTCTTCCCTATCATTGAAAACAACAACAACAAAAAAAATCAACTCTTTTTAGATTCATAAAAGATTGAAATCACAGGGTAAACTGTTGCCCCAAAATATTAGGCAGAAAAAAGTAGAATGACACAGAGAACCACAATATACTAGAGTTGAACTGTTGGAACCAGTGCTGGAATAAGAAAACCTGAACTATAACTGATGACTTGCTGGAAGCTCAGTGTGGACAAGTCTGAGAGCTAACTACAGGGAGTGGGGCGCCTGGCTCAGTCAATTAAGCATCAGACTCTTGATTTCAGCTCAGGCCATCATCTCAATGTTTGTGGGATACAGCCCTTTCTCTGGCTCTACACTGACAGCATGGAGCCTGCTAGGGATTTTCTCTCCCCCGACCCTGCTCCTGCTTTCTCTCTCTCTCTCAAAATAATGAATAAACTTAAAAAACAATCTATAGGGGAACCCAGTCATAGGTTAGCCTCACACTTTTATAGATTTTGCCTCCAGGAACTTGACCAATAAGTAAAAAGAAAAAGATCCCTAAATGCTTCTGTCGAAGAAGGGGAAAAGGAGACATTTTGAAATACATCAAAGCACTGTGTTCTTAACAAGGTCCATTCTCAGAGGGGGGAAAAATGGTAGTTAATTAGATCCTAACCTGCTTTGGATTTATCAAAGCCTCACTGACCTAAAGGAAAAGAAATACATAACCCCAGCTAGCTTTAGTCATTTAAATGGGAAAACTAAATGTCGACCCTAGCCATCAATTCCCAAAATAAGGGGGATAAAATCTGAGAGACAGTTGCAGAGTGTACAGTTCAGAGGCCTAGTCTCACTAAAAGACTGAAAGGTAATTATATGACTATAGAATGCTTTCTTCCCTGCACATCTCACCACCACATTACTAAAGAACTATTTACAGCAGTTCCTTTTACCCAGCACATCCTATTTGGCTAGAAAACAAAACAAAACAAAACAGAATATAAACAAACAAAGAAACAAAAAACCCCAAAAAACAAAACAGTTTGAAGAGACAGAGTAAGCATCAGAAGCAGACATGGTAGGGATGATGGAATTAACAGACCAAAAATTTAATACAACTTAAAACGAAAACAAACAAGCAAACAAAAAACTTAAAAAAATGGCCCTGGGCTGGCTCAGTTGGTAAAGCATGTGACTCTTGATCTCAGGATAGTGAGTTCAAGCCCCATGTTGGACACAGAGCTTGCTTGAAAAAAAGAGAGAGAGAGAGAGAGAGAATTTAAAATGACTATAGTTATTATAATGAAGGCTCTAACTGGTAAAGTAGTCACCATGCAAGAGTAAATAGGCAATGTAAGTGGAGAGATAGAAACCCTAAGAACCAAAAAGAAATACCAGAGATTCAAAACACTATATTGGAAATAACAAATGGCCTTTAATAGACATATTGGTAAACTGGATAAAGCTGAGAATAAAATCTCTGTGCTTGAAGATATTTCAACAGAAATCTTCAAAACCAAAAAGCAAAGTAAACAAGGGCTGACCTCACAGAGCCTGCTTGGGATTCTCCATCTCCTTCTCTCTCTGCCCCTCCCCTGCTCACACTCTGTCTCTCAAAAAGAGAGAGAGAGAGAGAAATAATATTCGAGAAGTTTGGACAACTACAAAGGTACACCATATGCATAATGGAAATATCAGAAGCAGTAGAGAGAAAGAAATTGAAGAAATATTTCAAATAATAAAATTAATGTCAGATACCAAATTTTAGAACCAGCAAGCTCTTAAAATACCTACCAAGGTAAATACCGAACAAACTACATGTAAATGTAATTTTCACCTGCAGAAAATCAAAAATAAAGATCCTGAAAGAAGCTAGAATGATGAGTGGAAGTCAAAAAATAGAAACAAAGGGGATAACAAATAGACAACATTAATAAACATGATAGATATTGATCCAATTATATCAATAATTACTTTGAATGTCAATGGTCTAAAGGCATCTAGTAAAAGAGATTTTCACAGTGGATCAGAAAACAAGGCCCAACTATTTGCCGTCTACAAGAAATCCACATTAAATAAAAAGAAACATGTAGATTAAAAGTGAGTGAAGAGAAATATACCATGATATCATGCTAACACTAATCAAAAGAAAGCAAGTATAGCTATAATAATTTCAGACAATGCAGACAGACTTCAAAGTAAGAAAATTTTCAGGGATAAAGAAGAGCATTGCATGAGGATAAAATGATCAATTCTCCCAGAAGATACAATTCTTAATGTGTATGTGCTTAGCAACAGAGCACTTGGAAGTAAAAACTCATTAAGATGAAAAGAGAGATAGATAAATCCACTATCATAGTTGGACCCTTTGATACCTCTCTATCAGAAATGGACAGATTTAGCAGATATAAAACCAGGAAGACCAGAGTTGAACTCAACACCATCAGTAAGCTGTATACAATCAATATCTACAAGGTACTTCAACCAACAGCAGAATACTCATTCTTCTCAAGTTCACTAAAATAGTCACCAAAAAAGACTATATTGTGGGACATGAATAAATCTTAAGAAATTAAAAAAAAAAATAGAAATCTACAGTGTCCATCTCAGACTACCAAAGAATTAAACTAAAAATCAATAACAGAAAGTTAACAAAAATATCCCAAAATATATGGAGATTAAACAATTCACTTCTAAACAAGACATGAGTCAAATAAATCTTAAGAGAAATTATAAAAAAAATATGTTAACTAAATGAAACTGAAAACACAATTTATCAAAACTTACTGTATGAAGCAAAAGCAATACTTGGAAATTGATAAAATTGAATGCATATAATAGAAAAGTATATATAAAATCAGTCATCTTAGCTTTCATTTTAGAAAACTGGAAAAAGTAGAATAAATTAAATCCAAAGAAATGAGAAAAAAATTAATAAGAATGAGAGAAGCTATCGATAAAAATTGAACACAAGGTGTCTATATAGCAAATAAAACCAAAAGCTGGTTCTTTGAAAAGATCAATAAAATAAGTGAACCTCTGGTTAGATTTAAAAAAAGAGGACAAAAATCACTAATATCGGAAATCAAATAGGGAGATCACTGCACATCCTGTGTAAACCGAAAGGATAAAAGAGTACTATGGACAACTCTCTGCCACAATATTTGATAATCAACATGAAATGAACCAGTTCCTTGAAAAACATAATTTTCCATATGCACACAAGAAGAAACACACAGTCTGAATGAGACTATATTTATTAAATAAATTGAATAATAATAACCTTCAAACACAGAAAGTGCCAAGCAAAGACTGAATTACTGGTGAATTATATTAAACATTTATGGCATAAATTATTACCAATTCTCCATACTCTCTTTTAGAAGATAGAAGCAGAAGGAATACTTCCTAGTTCATTCTATGAGGGAACCATCACCCTAACACCAAAACCAGACAAGAGCAAAACAAAAAGCAAAACAATCAAACAAACAAAAAGATCAATCATAGATCAATATCTCTCATGATCACAGATGCAAAAATCTTCAAGAGAACAGCAAATTTAATTCTATATTTAAAAAGAAGTGTCATGGTATCAAGACCAAGTGGGACTTATTCCAGGTATGCAAGGCTTATTCAGCATTTAAAAAATTAATGTAATTCATCATATCAACAAGCTAAAGAAGAAAACCTCATAATCATATCAATACATGCAGAAAAAGCATTTGGAAAAATCCAATCCAATCCAATGATCTATTTATAATAAAAACTCTCAGTAAACTGAGAGACAAGGTCTTTAACTTGATACAGTATATCTACAAAAGACCGGTAGCTAATATGGTGAGAAACTAAAATCTTTCTCACTAAAATAAGGAACAAGGCAAGGATGTCCTTCCTCATGACCCTGGTTCAACATCATTATAAATCTTTGCTAATGCAATGAGACGAAAAAAAAAAAAAAAAAAAAAGAGAATATCTTAGAGTTTGGGAAGGAAGGAAAACTGTGTTTGCAGATGGCATGGTCATCTGTGTAGGAAAGTTTAAAAACAAAACAAAATAGGGGCACCTGGGTGGCTCAGTCAGTTAAGCATCCGATGGCTCAGGTCATGATCTCATGGTTTGTGAATTCAAGCCATGCATTGGGTTCTGTAGTGACAGCTCACATCCTGGAACCTGCTTCAGATTCCCTCTCTCCGCCCCACCCCTGCTCATGCTCTGTAACTCTCTCAAAAATAAATAAATTAATTAATTAATACATAAATACATAAAATAAAATGATATAAAATAAAAACAAAACAAAAACTGGCAAAGAAACTCCTGGAACTAAGGGCTTACAGCAAGAATGCGATATAGAAAATTAATATATAAAAGTCACATTCATCTATATTATTAATGAACAAGTAGAATTTGAAATTAAAAACAAACACAGTATCACTTACATTAGCACTTCCCAAAATGAATACTTCAGTATATATTTAACAAAATATGTATAAGACTATATGAAGAGAAATATAAAATTTGGTTAAAATAAAAATAAATCTCAATAGATAGATATTCCATATCTGTGGACAAAAAGACACAATATTTTTAATAGGTCACTTCTTCCCACTTGATATATAGATTCAATGCAACATCAATAAAAATCCCATCAAAATATTCTGTAGATATAAACAAACTGATATTTTTTAATATATATGGAGAGGCAAAAGGTCCAGAATAGCCAACACAAAATCAAAAACAACAAAGGTGGAAGACTGACACTATGCCATTTTTTAAGGTTTTATTTTTAAGTTCTCTACACCTAATGAAGTGCTCAACTCAAAATCCCAAGTTCAAAAGTCACATACCCTTCCAACTGAGCCAGTCAGGTGCCCCTGATACTTTCCCATTTAAAAACTTACTATAAACCTCAGTATCCAGACAATGTAGTAATGGTGAAAGAATAGACAAATAGATCAATGGGAAAGATTACTAGAGACCACAAACAGACCCACATAAATATAGTCAACTGATCTTTGACAAAGGAGCAAATGAAATACAATGGAACAAAGATAGAATCTTCAACAAATGGCACTGGAACAACTAGATATCTGTGTGTAAAAAAACACAGACAATACATCCGTCACACAAATTACCTCAAAATGGATCACAGACATAAATGTAAAGCAAAAATATATATACAGCTTTTCCAAGATGACACAGAAGAAGAACTAGATGACTGTCAATAACTTGACTATCTGTTAATAACTTTTTAGATACAACACAAAAGATATGATTCAAGAAAAAAACTGATAAACAGGACCACATTAAAATTAAAAATGCCTGCTCTGTAAGAGACAGTCAAGAAAATTAAAAGACAAGCCACAGACAAGCAGAAAATATTTGCAAAACATGGCTGTGATATAGGACCACTTTCCAAAACATAAAAAATATATATAAAAACAAAATAAAAACCTCTTAAAACTCAGCAATAAGAAAACAAGCAACCTTATTTATAAATGAGCCAAAAATCTTGAGATATCTCTACAAAGATGACATAAAGATGACAAATAAGCATATGAAAAGATGTTCCACATCATACATCATCAGGGTAATGCAAATTCAAACAACAAGGAGATATCTCTATAAACCTAGC
Organism: Paguma larvata; assembly: GCA_030068075.1. Classification (NCBI taxonomy): domain Eukaryota; kingdom Metazoa; phylum Chordata; class Mammalia; order Carnivora; family Viverridae; genus Paguma; species Paguma larvata. The sequence goes on along the minus strand of CM057829.1, from coordinate 59,662,938 downwards.
AGAATGACCGAAATCCAGAACAATGACAAAACCAAATGCTGATGAGGATGTAGAGAAACAGAAACTTTCATGCACTGCCAGTGGGAATAACAAAATGACACAGCCACTTTGAAAGACAGTTTCTTATAAAAGTAAACCTACTCTTAAATATGATCTAGAAATCATTCAGCTTCGTATTTGCCAAGAGGAATTGAAAACATATAAATAAAACTTACACATGAATGTGTACAGCAACTTCATTCATAATTATCAAAATGTGAAAGCAACCATGGTGTCCTCCAGTAGGTGAATATATAAATAAACTGGTATATACAGATAGTGGAATATTATTTGGTGCTAAAAAGAAATGAGCCACCAAACCATGAAAAGACAAGGAGAAGACTCAAATGTCTGTTACTCAATGACATAAACCAATCTGAAAAACTACATACTGTATGATTCCAGCCACATAACTTTCTGGGAAGAGGCAAAACTATGAACGCGATAGAAAGATAAGTGGTTGCCAGGATTTAGGTGCGACGAAGGGATGAGTAGGGCAATGCTCAGGATGTTAAGGCAATTAAAGTTCTCAGTATGATATAATAATGATAGAAAGATCTCACTGTGTATTTGCCTAAACCTACAGAAGGTACAGTATCAGAAAGAGCCCTAATGTAAACTATGAGCTTCGGGTGCTATTTATGTGTGAAAATAGGTTCATCAATTGTAGCAAATGTACTACTCTTGTCCGATGTTGATAATGGAGGCAGATATTAACGTGGGAGATTCTCTTTACTTTCCTCTCAATTTTACTGTGAACCTAAAATTTGCTCTAATAAAATAATGTCTGAAAAACACACAGGGATTCAAGTTTGAATACATAAAAATACTTACACCTTTGATTCCGTTAGAATTCTGAGAATCCCTTTGGCCATATTCTAATTAATTAAAAGTCTATTATGTAGACTAAGTACACAAAATTCTTTCAAATGTATATATAAAGAAACAGACGAAAATAGAGTATCATTCACTGAAGAATAAAAATAAATGCTAATAAATGTTTTTAAAATTACAATCATCAGAGAAAATTAAAATCCCATCCATCAAATTAGTAAAAATGTATAATTTCTGGCAACACTGTCAGGGAAGATAATGAATAACAGGAACTCTTAAACACTCTAGGTGAGAGAAATATTGCATAATCACAGTGGGGAGCTATGTGACACTTTGAAGTGAAGTTGAAGATGAAAATGCACATATCATGCAAATACAATAGTTTCTATTTAGAACTTTTCAGAAACACCTGCAAAAGAATGTTCATAAAATATAGTCTATATGCAAGGAAAAACACAGGAAGGAATCCAAAGTCCACTGGTAAAAATATAATAATTTATTTTAGACAAAAGGATACTACCTAGCATTGAAAATAAATGTTAGATATATCTATCAACCTAGATGAATCCCAGAATATAGTAAATATTTAAAAAAAGAGTAAAACACAGAAAGAATACAGAAAGTAGAATATCGTTTTTAAAAATTGGGTTTGTGCAAAATATTCCAGCTTATTTTCATCTATATTAATATATAAATACTGAGAAATATACCTATGAAATATAAGTAAATTAGATGGTGTGACTACTAGTATTGGCTACACATTGTTTTTAATATTCTATGTGGATTTCTAAGTCCTTTAACTTTAAAAAATCACTATATATCTCAGTCATTTCCTCTACTTACTATCTGCAGTACAAACCTTCTTATTCTCATGTTTCAGAAAGTGTAAGCATTTCCCATTTCTTTTTGCCAAGCTCTTCTCTTTTACACTCTGTGGCAACAACATCTGCTCCCAGTGTGTTAGCTTTCAGCTTTATGAAAATATCTTTCAAATCTACATCTCCTGTCTAAACCACTCCCTCACGAATTCTGCATTTCCAATTTCCTGTTGGGTACTACCAGCTGGGTATCCTACTGGCAACTTGAAGAGGAGTATTTTGTTTCCTGAGAATCAAGCAAGGTTTAGTTAAAGCTCATTGAGCATTACTGTAATTAGCAAACAAGTTATTTAAATCTTTGTTATATACACTAATCTCTCCTATAGAGTATTGATTTATGAATTTCCTTTGTGATATGTATTTAACATATACATTTTACATGTGTATTACATATCACACATGTATCACATATATGATAATATAGTATACAAATATTTCTCATATGCTAATTATTATATTTATGAAGCCTTTATCAGAATCCAAGAGGAAGAGTCTCTTAAGGGGTGAAATTCTAATTATAGATGGGATAAAACAGAATCATATTCCAAAGACCTGAAACCATTTTCAAGCTTGTGAAATAAATGTTTACTTTTTTAAAAGAATACAATGAGAAAACTATTTCTTTAAATCTTGGTATCCTGACTCAGATATCACTAATCAAAGAGAAACTGAACACATTTGCATTTTTCTGGTCTCCCTGAGACTCTGTCTTTTTGATCTTCAGTCTTTCATAGTTAAACACCAACCAAATGAAAATAAAAACAAAAGCAAAATGCCTCATTTAATCTTGCTTCCTCAGCATATTAATGCCCATCACTTTTTATCCTGTACTTTTCTTCTTCACTTACAGCTTCTATCTCCTCTGAAAATATTTAATCCTTTACCCACTGAATTCTCACTTCAACTATGTACTTAATCTGGTCTTTTAAGTCTTTAATAGACTTTGAATTAAAAGTTCAATTGTTTCTGCTTAATGTGCATCTTATTCAATCTCTCTGTCAGATAAAATGTCAATATCTATACTTTTTTAAACTATCTCATTTTGTCCTTTATTTCTATTTATTATTCTCTTCTTTGATAAATACTACTACTCCATGTATTTTTCTGGTTCCCTTATTCTGCCAATTTCTAAAATACTATCTCTCAGAAGGCATTAAGATTTAAGGGGACTTTTAATTTTTCTTTCCCGGGAACTAATATCATGAATAACAATACCTTACATTTTTATGGTTTGAGGAACCAAGTATAAAAACAGAATAAATTGAAGACTGTCTTAGACAGCTTAAGGTTTTGCATACAAATCAACCCAAAACTGAACCCAAGACAGAGGAGTGAAATGTTGTGTGTTCCACAAAAGGAAGAGTCCTGGGGGTGTTTCATGATGAAATGCACATGTTTTGAAAATCTTCCCATCCCCACTCTTCTTCTTGTCATCTCTCTGTAGTAATGTTGTTGCCTGGAAGTTCCCTAGAAAGCTGCTATACCTATCAAAAGGAATTGGAATCTCAATCTCTTGGCATATTTTTTTAAATGTTTATTTATTTTTGAGACAGAGAGAGATAGAGCATGAGTGGGGGAGGGGCAGAGAGAGAGGGAGACAGAGAATCCGAAGCAGGCTCCAGGCTCTGAGCTGTCAGCCCAGAGCCCGACGGGGGGCTCAAACTCACAGACCGAGAGATCATGACCTGAGCTGAAGTCGGACGCTCAACCGACTGAGCCACCCAGGCACCCCTCTTGGCATATTTTACATGACAAAATGGCTGAATGTCTATAGCTTTCTCCTCCACCTGATTCACTGTGAATCTACAGAGAAAGAATTAAGATTCTAGTTTGTTTTACCATCAAAGAAAAGGGAAACAGAACTGGGTACTATGATTGAGGTGCAGCCATAACAAAATTTAAACCATGGGATCCTGATTTTGGAACCATGCAGTGAGTAGAAGCCTGATATGTCTCAACAACAGGAAATTTTGAAGGAAAATGAAAAAAATAATTTCTGGAAGCTGGGATTAGAATGACCCTTGTTATGTAGTAGCAGAAAGTTTGGCAATACTGTCATTGATGGTTCTGTGTAAAACAGAAAATGTACCCAATAAACTTAGAGGTCTCGGTATGAGGATTTCCTGGTTTCTGCTCACTGTCAATGACAAATTTGGGAGGAGACTGATCACTTAAAGAACAAAGTTCTCAGGTTCAGTGAGAATTGTGAGGAAGTGTATAGGGCTAGAGAAGTCTTCCTAGATAGGGAAACATTTTCAAAGTAATAAATGTCCTCGGGACTAATGTCAAATAAATCCAGAGTACTGCCAGTTAAACATGACCTCTGGGAATCTAGAATATGGCTAGAAGGCCCTTTGCTAAGACCCAAGAAAGATTTAGAGCAAATCTCAGAAGACTTCCCAGTTCAACAAAAAGGCTGCTAAGAATCAAAAGGTCTGTCCCCATTGACCCACTTGACTAGATAACAGTGCTTCCAAACTCCTAAAAGCACTGTCCCACCACTTCCTTACAAAAGGGGTCTAAGGTAGAGAAGGTTTACCTTCAAGACATTTGTGGGTGGGAATTCTGTCTAATGAAGTTAAGTATAAGCTGACAAATAAGAAATACACAACGTTTTACAAGGAATAATGTCAGCTTTAATAGAAAGGGGCACAGAGAAGTAAAATTGAAAAAAAGGTTTTTGAATCTCTAAATTCTATGCACAGAAAAGTTTTAAAAGTTATCTAATTTCAAACAGGAACAACTTTTGATGGAAACAGATGCATGAATCATTGGTAGGTAAGGAGATTGAACACAGACGGCAGAATTTAGAGACAGGAGAAGCATTGCCAGGAGCTTAGCCCTAATCAAAACATGGACAACACAGGCACAACTCCATTTCAGAATTGCTAAGAACTGCTTACTGAATGCTGCTTCCCTGCCCCACTCCTACTTTTCTGGATGGGGGACATTCTATTACAGCTGTCCTATCCAGACTACCACTGCATGTTGAATGCATGTTGGGCTGATTGCCTTTTTTATTCAAAGGAATGAAAATAATCATATCCAAATAACAGAACCAAAGATGAACACATCTACCGTGTCCTCTCTTAATTAAAGAAAACAAACTGAGGGTTGCTGGGGGAGGTTTAGATAGGGGATGGGTTAAATGGGTGATGGACATTAAGGTGGGTACTCTTTGGGATGAGCACTGGGTATCATATGTAAGAGATGAATCACTGGATTCTACTCCTGAAGCTAAGACTACACGATATGCTAACTAACGTGAATTTAAATAAAAAATCAATCAATCAAATAAAGGGCAATATGGTGAAAGGACTTGCAGGAGAACTCATTCAGCATTTTAAAACTGATAAACCAGACCAGAAACAAAGGACTAGAGTGGGGAAAGTAAACATTTTCTGGTACATATCAAATGGTGATGCTTCATATAAATTTTACAAACCTGTTCTTAATCAGGATAACAATTCTAAGAGACACACAATAAGGTTCCCATCATAGATATGGTCGTGGTGACTTATAGAAGTGGCAAAGTCAGGTTTCTAGTCCAGGTGTGCTTGACTATAGCATTTTGACTATTTCACTTCAAAATATTAACATTCAGGCAGCAGCTTGTCTAAAACATCACTGAGTCAATGGGAATTCAGTGTCAGTAAAAAGACTGAACCTCCTAGAAAAAACAAAACAAAACAAAAAACCATGGAAAACCTCTCCTACCTGTCAACATGAACAGGTAGCCTTAGGGAGAAGAAACTTAAAGATGACAAACCTGGAACCTTCTGCACTGTCAGAAATAGGATTCCCAGAGGACGTCATACACAGAGGGCAGGAGCAAGTGGTAAAATCATGTATGCAAAATCACATAAGCGAACTGAAAAATTGTACATAGCAAAGTGCTGGATTTTGTTCTCCAGGTAATAAAACCGGATTGCTACTAGTTGATTGCTTGTCCATCCCTCATAATTTAACTCAGTATTTATTAATGCCACACCTTAGAGTTATAACAGGTTATTCTTCACTAGGGACCAGTTCTTGGAGTCATTACTCATTATTTTTCCTTTAATTATAAAATAATGATTATATTTTCTTATAATTATAAAATATGAAACTTTTTCTAAAAAGTGTGTGCAGTGTTGTTTGTGGTGGTATGTATGTGACATGTGGCTAATATATGTGGTAGAGCGGCATGAAGCAAAATGATAATAGTATTATTAATAGCCATGAATCCACCCTTTCAACTTAAAGAAAAAAATCACTTCGTTTAATAATAAATAGGGTTATATTATTTTGAAATAGAAAAATGTATTTCAAAACGACCTTGGAAAATTAAAATTTCCTCCAAAATACCATGAATCTCAAAATTTTACAAATATCATTAAGATCATATGAAGAAGTCTTGTTTTTTTAACTTTTTTTTTTTTTTTTTTTTTGAGAGAGCATAAGCAGGGGAGGGGCAGAGAGAGAGACACACACAGAATCCAAAGCAGGCTCTAGGCTCTGAGCTGTCAGCACAGAGCCTGATGCAGGGCTTGAACTCACAAGCTACGAGATCATGACCTGAGCTGAAGTCGGACACTCAACTGACTGAGCCGCCCAGGCACCCCACATAGGAAGAAGTTCAAAATGATTCCTTTATGTGCACCCAGACAAAGACAAATGACCATATTAAGAGATAATTTATCAGAATCTCTCTTACTTTTCCATTGTGCTTGTTTTATCAAAGCTCAAAAACAGGTTATCTTATTTGATCTTCAGTACTGTTGCAGGTTGGGTTCACTGGGGAGAAATATCTGATTAAAGACTTGGATACAAGATGTTTATTAGGGAGTACTCTTGGCATCAGCACTTATTTGGGGAATGGGGAGGAGGGAATGGATTTAGTGAGAGATCCAACTATTGTGTAAGCCCCAGTGACAACCTCAACTGACCCTACGGAAAACTCAAGAGTGAAACTAGCTGATCAGGAGTGTTCCACATGGGATGTAACTGAAAAGATGAAGGCTTTATCTTCCTGCTGTCTGTCTGTGGATGCGAGCCACCTCTAGGAGGGTAACTCTAAGAAAGTATCTCTCTGCAGTGGAGTCAATCCCTGCGGGGCAAATGAAGTTTGTTTACAAACTGCCAGCCCAACAGTTAGGAAAATGTTTTCTTCTTGAAGGATGAACAGCATAATGTATGCCTATGTGAGAAAAGCTTCTTTTTCCAGGGCCATCGACAAAGAACCAGAAAGAATAATTTGCATAATGTAACATAGATATCAAGCAGTAGAATCACAGATATGAACTTTCTCACTCTCTCCCACAGCCTTACACCAGAACTTACTCATAATAGACACCGGTCTAGGCCCAAAAGATTATTTCTAAGTTATAAAGCAAGTGTGACTTTGCTTAGAAACATGGCATGTGTCTTAGTTTCTGAGTTTTTAATTGAAAATATATCTGTCATTTTCTTTCTCTTTTCTGGGGTTTCCAGATATCCAATTAAGTTTTGTTAAAGTAGGTAATGAATTTCTGTGATTCCAGTCCTTTTAAAAATCCCTAGACTTAAAACAGATTTTATCGTAATGAGGTTATCCTCAATGAAACAATCATAGAAAAGGAGGCTGTATCAACTCTTATACAAGTCTTTTAAAACAGCCAGAACAGGAGAGACTTTGAAGTTGGTTTAAGGCTATCCAAGCTGCCAATGGAGACGTGGCCTTTCGTGCAGAGTAAGTGACAGGTAATAATTAACTCAAATTGTAATTGTATAATCACCGATACTAATCAAAGCCTTTGTTGCATAGGATCTAAAATGATACATAGGATACTTGAAAAAATCTAAGAGTCTGCAGAATTTGATCTCCACATCCACCCAAGGGCACATAATGGTAATTTTTTGAAAAATATATTGACCTGTAGCTGTTTAAATGATTTCTAAGTGAATAACTATCCTTTGTCAATATTGTTATGGTTACTTACTTTCTTATGAAATGATTTTATTTTATGTGATGCTAGCTAATGCTAATGAAAAATTAATGCATCATATAAAATTAAAAAAAGATAATGTTACCTTTTGTTAACAACAATATTTCATAAGATAGTCAAAGTTAACGAGAATTCTCAAAGATGCAAAAGCAATGTAAATACTGAGATTTGTAACATAGTCCACAGTGAGAGAGTCTATATAGAGATGGGTATATGTACACATATTTGTGTGTGTTGTGGAGCTGCGCATGTGGCCATCGTAAATGTAAGAACCAGTGTAAGACCCTCTAAGACAAGGCCTCTCTGCTTGTGCTAACAGCTCATAGCCTGGAGCCTGCTTCAGATTCTGTGTCTCCCTCTCTCTCTGCCCCTTCCCCACTTGTGCTCTCTCTCTCTCTTTCTTTCTCTCTCAAAAATAAATAAACATTAAAACAAAAAACGAAAAAGTAAGTCCTCTCTTTTCTCTCTGTGATGGTGACGGTAAGTGTTGGAGATGGTGGCTGCTCCATCAGCCCGTGTCCCTCCATTACTGCAACGAGCACTCTCTTGTCAGCGTGTGACTAGTATGTGGATTGATGAGAGACTAACTAGGCCTCTGCTATATTAAGCCATTGAGATTTTGAGGTTATTTACCATAGCACAACCAGGTCTGTTTTAGTTCAAAAATTGGGAAAAGGCCTTGGAAGTTAGGTGAACTTTAAAAGCAAAGACAAGTGACTTGCCAACACAAACAAAAAAAGAAATACTTGAAGCAGTTATGTTATACAAAAAGTGAAAATAATCTTCTGTGAGAGGGATTTTGGAGAGGCATGTGTGTCATAGACTGTGATGAAGTCATAAATGTGCAGAATTGAACATTACGTAGAAGTTAAGTCCCCTGACCCTCACTGATTCTGTGGCCATGTATTTCCATCATCTCCTAGTCACTGCTTGGAAATGAAACAGTCAGATGAGGACAAGGAAAAGATCTCAACTCTCTCCGGGTTTACTGTGCAGGTTGATCAGCCATGCGATGGCAAATTCTAGAAGGTTGGGCCATTCTTGCTCGAAGGTTACAGCTAGGTCTATGGAAGAAGAGTCCACATACAAGAATTCATAGAATTAAGTCATCCATTGGACTCATTTAATTTGCTGGAGTAAAAAAATCCAGTAGAGCCAGTCTTTTTCTTACATATCATAATCAAAACTATCAAAAATATCATAAAACGGTTAATGAGGCACCTCCATATGCATTTCAACTTTCTCAATTATCTTTGTTTTGTGGTATTGGGGAATGTTACCTTATGATTATCCTCAATCAATTATAAATTAATTTCATTTCTGACATTTTTTGAAATGTTTTTAAAGTACTAACTTCGTACTGTTTTTAATTGACATTTTCAAATATGCACAGAATAGAGAAGACAGTGTAATGAATTCTCAAGTACACTTCAGCAAGCCTCAGTAGTTCTTTTTTTGCCAATCTTTTCTCACCCATCTCATATATTGTCTTACCCTGTCTTTCTCCAGCTCTGTCTCTCTGTGCCCGCACCATTTCCTTTTCCTGTCTTTTGCCATTTTTTTTGGAATATTTTAAAGTAAATGCACCCTAACCAAGGAATTTAATTTTTCATATAAACTCTATACAATTAGTGTGACAATAATTGCAATACTTCTGAAATATCAGTGATGGTTTCTAAATTTCCTTAATAGTCCTCAAAATGTGTTTCTAGAATTTATGAAGAATCAGTAGTCCAATAGTATTCACACAAACATTTGGTTGGTGTCTTCCTTAAGTCTCTTTGGCCTATAATTATTTCTCTTTCCACTTTTTTTTTAATCTGATAAGATATCCAGTCATTTCTCCTCTAGAATTTTCTACATTATGGTTTGAATTAATTCTTGTGCTATTTAATGTTCCTCTACTTTAAGCATACTAAACTGACCAACAGATCCAAAGACTTGGGTTTAATTCAGTAGGATGTTATGTTGTACTTCCTAAAGCATCATGATCAGTGGCTTTCTGATATTACTGATTCAATTAATCCACTACAAAATTCCATATCTATTTTCCATCTAATGATTTTTTAAGACAGTAATGATTATTTCTTAGATAATTTATTTACGGGATAGGAAATAGAGGTATTTGGATTTTATCACTTTTTTACATCTCTTAGGTATAATTATTTTAAAACTTTTTGGTCTTAAAAGACCTTACACCTTTGAGAAATCCAGGATAATTAGTGTAACCCACCTTTTAATATAATTTTCAGAGCAATGATTTGGTACTCTAGAAAATCCAGTGGTATGACCAGTAATATTTTTTTAAATACTATTTTGAAATTGTACACTTTATCAGTGATCTCCACTTGTCCAACATTGATAAGACAACTCCAACACAGTTATTCCCATACCTCTCCTTTTTCCTCCCGATTAAAACACCCTTAAGTTCACCATTGGACTTAGGGGGAAACATTACATTTCATCTGCTTGGGAGAAATTTGAGTAGTCAGGAGCTCAGGAATATTTATGATGAGCTGTCTCCTCATTAACCAGAAAGTACCCTGAATGACTAATGCACTACAGTCATTTCTCTTGGAGGTCATAACCCAAATTAACAGAAGGAACATCTTTATCCACAAGTAACAAATGCTAGGATAATTTATTAGCAGCTAAAAGTTTGCAGAGATAGTGAATACGATTTGAAACAGTTTATGCAGTCAACCCTAAAGGAAAGAATAATATGAATGTTGGTAGACAAGTTTTAAAATATGAAAACCTTTCATCTGACAATAAGTTGAATGCCATGTAAGTTTGATGCAACTGATGTAGAATAATATCTAAGCTCAACTCAGATGCTCTTTCTTTAAATACATCTCACGAAATAAATGCTGAACCTTCAAAACAACTTATTATTCTATCGTTTTGAAATATGTATATAACTTATGATTGAGTATCTCTAAGGTTTATACATAGAGCTTAAATACGTTATTATCCTATAATTTACAAAATGGAAATAACTAGCATTTAGATTCACCTAGTTATGATTTCTAGCATCCTTCTACCGAGACCATTAAAAATTATCTTACTTTCCGTATGTTGTAAGTGCAGGATTTCTTATATCACTGTCTAACATAAATGCCAAACTATTGATAGACTTTACTCAGCATTTTCTTTCCCTTATCACATTTTTAGGTTTATTTTTAAGTGCAGTTTTACACTCTTCTCTTCATCTCAGTGGTCAGCACTTTGTGCCCTCTTTTACTTCAGAAAAACATTCACTAGCACTTCTTGCTTCCTCAGGGACCAAGTACAATGAGAAAGAGGACACTGTTATCAACTGAAAACTACTCAAAATGTAAACATTTCACTTGGTAGTTTTGCTTCATTTCGTATTTTGGAATCGGGAGCCATTTTGGCAAAAATAGTAAGATGCCAAAGATATATCTGTATAATTTGGAAAAAAAATCCTGATTATGCATTTTTATGATTCCTATGGCTCAAGCAAAACAGAGAAAAATTAAAAGTAAATGAAATTCCAAAAATCTGAACTTCTCTCTTACTGTCAGGGCATTTCAAAAAGATTAAAAATATTGTCTTTGATTTGATATCAGACATGCAAAGAAATATTGTTATTGCTAAAAAGTATTTTAAAATTATTTAACTCTACTATTCGTACCATTAAAAAAAACTAAATTATTTTTGACACTAAGACCTTTTCTCTATTTATATTTATATGGTATGTAGGAATCCTTCTCTCTCTTGCACCTGAAATTTCATCACAATGGGAGATTTTATTACTTGACAGTCTGTCAATATTGTTCGGAAACACTTGCTCAAAAAAACGCATGTTCCTACATAATAGACAACATTGCTTTTCTTCAGAAATACACAGACTGTATATATCACTGAATCCATTTAACAATGTATTACAGTATTTTTATGTTAATCAGGATAATAAAATGCATTCATAGCATTTTATTATTTTCCTTCAACTTTGTAAATAAATGCAGGGAGCAGAAAGCGGGTTCACGTGAAATAGGGCTATTCATACATTAAACTCCTACGTGTAGATTTCACAGGCAGCTAGCTAAATTTGATCCCCTATCAAATTCACCACTAAAGGGTCTACTTTCATTCTGTGGTCATCCTAAAGCATCCTGGTTAGCCTTGAAAGATGGAATTTAGTGACATTGTAAAAAGTTAACTCTAGGGACACCTGGGTGGCTGAGTTGGCTGAGCGTCCGACCTTGGCTCAGGTCATGATCTCACGGTTCATGAGTTCCAGCCCCACATCATGCTCTGTGCTGACAGCTCAGAGCCTGGACCCTGCTTTGGATTCTTTGTCTCCCTCTCTCTCTCTCTTGCAAAAAATAAAAATAAATTAAAGAAAAAAAGTTAACTCTAGGATATATTTTTGTATAAATAGTAGCCTGCTCTCCCATGATAATAGGCTTTTATATTTTTGAAAGATTATAAGAGATAATAGAATTTTCTGTAAATTTGGCTAATAATTGTGATATTACCTTCAGAGTATACACACAAATATAGAGACTCATGTCCATAGGGTATACACACAAACATGGAGACTTGTAGGAAGCCACTGCTCTAGATTTTTAATATACGCACCCCAAATTGATCTATTTTTGTTTTTGATTCCCCGCACAATATACTTACTGCATTATGTATTGGCCCATGACTTTTGTTTACACCAAAATATTTTCCTCAACTTTGAAGAATCTCAAAATCACCTCCGACGAGTTTCATTTAATGTGCAACACAGTGCCAAGAATGTTAATGAGCTGGCCATTTTATTCATAATTAAAAAAAATGACAAATGATTATCTCTAAGGGTTGATCGTGTAATCTATAATCAATCTACTTCACTGTTACAGAATGACAAACAATAGACTATATTTTACTACCAAGTCCGTTGTATTAACATATCTTGAAATTAATATTGAGTAATATTTTTATAATGTTAAATGCTACGATTTATTATTTCCTTATATTAGTGGGTAATTTAATGTATTGCACTATATATTATTTATATGTAAGTTAATCAGCAATGTTTATATTCCTTAGCAGTGTACCCATTAATCAACAGTGAAATCATTCATTTATATTATCTTAATTTTCTAATAAAAATATTCAGAATATTCTTATTTAACTTAGTTGTGCCATTACTAGAAATTACAGCAAATAAAATGATTTGTGCTGAATATTCCTTTACTAAATCTTTGAAGAGGAAAAATAATCACCTACTATAGGATTATTTAATGGCAAATAATCCACTACAAAGTGCTAACTTGAGACATCAATTGGGAATCTTTAAATCATCTATTTATAGAATAGATCTATGAGAATGGGTTGTCTTAGAACTAATCTTGGCAAATCTTTAAGTCTTTCTGGAGTCAGTAAAACGAAAACTTAGCAGATGGTTACAACAATTCTAAAATACAATTCAGAATCTAACTTATAACTCTGCAAATGATACCAAAATGTACCAATCTTATGATGACTTAAAAACAAAATAAAACAAAACTAACCACTGGCAATACTTACCTTGATGGATGTTTACTCCCAAAGTAACTGTCATTAGCTTACCCTAGCAAAGCAACACATCTTCATTTTGAAATTCTTTTATTATATTGAAATGTAATTGTATTATACTGTTTTATTACTGAGACAATTTTTATTAGATAATCCCATTTTATGTCATTCTGACAACTTGTTAAAAGACAATACAAACCAGCATTCTTGAAGTATGAATATCTAAAACATAATTTTAAATATATTTTACTTCAATCTGTAGAGAAATAAAATATATCATCTAGATGACAAGATTTGTATAATTAATTTTAAACTTATCATAGAAAGTATCTCCAAAGTGAAATATCTGTAAAATAAATTGTTGAATTTAGCTATTCATATATATGTATACAAATATATTCAAATATATAAAAGTTATTAAGTATTTAATGTGAACAAGCTAATAGCAAATGTTTATGCTTATTAGTATGTATTGTTTTACTAAAAATATTCACACTACTTCTATCAAAAGAATTTCACCAGATAGGAACACAAACTGAGGGAGTTACTCTGGAAGACGGTATGTAGGGTCCTCAAAAAATTAAAACTAGGATTACCATGTGATCTAATAATTCAACTACTGGATATTTACCGAAAGAATATGCAAACACTGATTCAAAAGCAAATATGTCCCCCTATATTTACTGTAGCATTACTTACAATAGCCAAATTATGAAAGCAGCCCAAGTGTCCATAAACAGATGAATGGATAAAGAAGTGGCATATACACACACTGGAATATTATTTGGCCATAAAAAGGAATGAAATCTTGCCATTTGCAACAGTATGGATGGAGCTAGAGGATATAATGCTAAGAGAAATAAGTCAGTCATAGAAAGACAAAACCATATGATTTCACTCATATTTGGAATTTAAGAAGCCAAAACACATGAAGAAAATAAAAAACAAAAAAAAAAAAACAAAAACAGAGACAAACCAGAAAACAGACTCTCTTAACTACAGATAACTGATTGTTACCAGATAGGAGGTGGGTGGAGGGATGGATGAAACAGGTGAAGGGAATTTGGATTACTCTTTTATTGATGAGCACTGAGTAAAGTATAGAATTGTTGAATTACTATATTGCATACCTGAAATGAATATAACACTATATGTTAACTATACTGGAATTAAAAAAAATTTACCAGAGACTAAATAAGGTATTAACAACACAAAAAAAAACCTCACATTTATTACTGTGTAATAAATTTACCATAAACAGTAGACTCGAAAAAATAGAAAATATCTTATTTCAGTTTTTTTCTAGTGAATTAAAATTAAATATGATAAAATGCAAATATTTTGAGTAAAATTGGATGTGTTTTGATATACTGATAAGCCTTTAAAATGTCAACCAAAATAATAGACTTTTCTATCATCCCGAAAAGTTGTCTTATGTTTCTTCCTAGACAATCTATCCCAATCTCTGTCAAAATGCAAACACTTATACGATTTCAGTGATCAACTTATTTGTCCATTATTTTGTTGGTGGACATTTGGATGCTTTCCAGTCTGGAGTAACTGAATAAATCTACTATAAACAGTTCTCTAACACAAATACTCACTTTTCTTGGAAAGTATGTAGAACTGTCATTTCTAGAACAAAGATTAAATATATGCTGTTCTTTAAAATACTACTCCAGGGGCACCTGGGTGGCTCAGTTGGTTAAGCGGCCAACTTCAGCTCAGGTCATGATCTCACAGTCTGTGAGTTCGAGCCCCGTGTCAGGCTCTGTGCTGATGGCCTGGAGCCTGCTTCAGATTTTGTATCTCCCTCTTTCTCTCTGCCCTTCCCTTGCTCACGCTCAGTCTCTATGTCTCTCAAAAATAAATAAACATTAAAAAAATTAAAAAAAATAAAATAAAATACTATTCCACATTGTATTTCAAATTTATATAATTTTAATTGTCTCACCAGTAATGAGTATAAATTCCAGTTGCTCTATCTTCTAGTCAATATTGTGTGTTGTCAGACTAATTGTGATCACTCTAGTGGGTGTGAAATGGTATCTCTTTGTAGTTTTAATTTTACTTTCAAATGACTATTTTGAGCACCTATTCAAATATTTTTGTATATTTTTTGACAAATATCTCCTCAAATCTTGTGCCTATATTTTGTAGAATTTCTTCTCATTTTATTGGTTTTGTGTATTCCTTATGTATGCAAGAAATGCCATGAATGTATTGCAAATACTTTCTCCCAGTCGGCTGCTTGCTTTATGTATATATATATCCTTTTGTTGAGAGTATAATGTAAATTTGGTAAGAAAGTATAATCTAAATACAATAAACTACACAGTCTCATGTGCTCAGTTCAATGACCTCTGAGAATTGTGTGTACTGAATAACCCATACACAGAACATGATAGTGTGTCATTATTCAAAACACATCAATTATGCCTTTTTCTACTCCATTCAAATGTTCACAGAAACAACCAATTTTTTCATTCCTCTGTCCAGAGATAAATTTCTATTGTTCTAGAATTTTATATAAAAATATGTTATATATTGGCTTGGGTTTACCTTCTTTCTCTTAACATAATACTAATAAAATTGTAATGGAACTCTTGTCTATAGTATTTGGCATTATGATTATAATGTGTCCACAATCATCAAAACTTAATAGTTATGAAATGATAAATTATAATGGTTTTGACCTATGGGTAATAATTTTGCCCTTTTCCTCAAAAAAAAAAAAAAAGGATATTTGAGTATAAAAATTAAGCAGTCATGGGTGGACAGTTTATCAAGTAGAAATTGGAGTAAAAAGAAAACTTTTCTCAAGAGTAGGGAGAAAACAGTTTTATGTTCAAAAAATTAGGAAAATAAATAACTGCCAAACCACACCTTCGTACTCAGTTAAATCATGATTTAAACATATGAGCAATTTTAATACTCTTTTTAGTCAAGTAAAAACAGTGTTTATCACTGAATAAAAAATATATTTACTTTGGGAAAAAAGGAAAGTCATTTCAGGAGAAATGTGGACAGAAATTAGTGGTAAAAGTATGAGTTAATCTACAAAAATACAGATTGCTTAAATTTATAGCTAATTTGAATTTTTTAAATATAAATTGATTTTAAAAACTGGATCACAATTAGTAGAAACTATGGAATGACCAATATTCATGCTTTCTAAGATTTCTCTACTGTTAGGGAGAGAGAAAGAGATATTATTTTAAGATTAAGGTTTTATTTTTTTAAGTTAGTGTTTTTAACAACAGTTTAAGAATATTCACTAAAAAATTAGGGGCACCCAGCTGGCTCAGTCAACTGAGCATGTGATTCTTAATCTTGGGGTTGTAAGTTCGAGCCCCATATTGGCTGGAGAGATTACTTTAAAAAAATAATAAAAAAGAGGTATTCACTAAAAAATGTTCACAATAATAATTTATCCTCTACTAAAAGGAAAAAAAAGAAAAAAAAAAAAAAAACACCCATGATCCAAAATAAGGCAATAAAGTAGAATAAATGAAGGATAGAAAAATCAAGGAAAACAGAAGTACATATAATGATAGAGATGAATCGAAATATGTTAGTAGTTACAAGTAATGCATATGTACTATTTTCTGTAGTTGATTGGCAGAGTTTGTGATATTATTTTCAAAATGTGAATGTATTATTGGCTAAGGTATGGCAGGACATGGAAAGGTTAATAGTAAATATATGGGAAATATACTTGGCATATATTAATGACAAAAAAGCTTATTAAAACAGAGTGTCCATTTTCTTTGTACTTAATACTTAGTCATAAAGCCAAAACAATTACACCAAACGTAACACCTATACAATCAGAATAAAAATAATGTAACCTATACGTTACAAATGTAACACCTATACAATCAGAACAAAAATAATGTAAAACAAAATAAATACCAACCAAATCAGTTATAAAAATATAACTGCAAAGAAAAATATAGTGTCAAATGATTATTAATAATAAAATAGTATCGACCATCTGCTACACCCTAAAAGTATTTTTAAGCAAAATTAATAAAGTTTGCGGGTACAAGAATGAGCAAAAATGTAAAAAGAAAATAGATAAATTAGAGTTGGGGATACTAATTTAAGGCAAGGTGTAATTAAGGCAGAAAAGCATTCAATGGGACAGAGAATATTATCGTATATTGATACAAAATAGTGTCTACAATGAAAATATCATAGTCATAAAATTTTATGAGCCAAATAACAGAGCATTAAAGTATATTAAGCAGAAAGTGTTTGAAATTCAGAGATACATACAAAGTACACAATGCATTTGAAGATTTTAACACACCATTATCTGCACATGAAACATAAAATAGTGAGAAAATAAACCATATAGGATTCTTACTATATATCCGAATATTCTATGGTACCAATTTCTCTTTTCTGTTTCCAAAATGGATATATACATTTACTTTTGAAACATGAATTTGGGGATATTTATGATAGGATACTGTAAATCAAGAGAATGACTCCTACTTAGCTAATGATTGTTTGCTCTAATTGTGGATAAAACAGTAGAAACACCATTAATCTATATGCAGATGTTTCAATATGATAAGCTAACAGCTCTATATGGTAAAGAAGATTAGGCGTAACTTTCTATCTCTCCAAAGTTAGAAATATTTTAGCTTCCTTAAAATATATAGTTGTCAAGTTCTTAGAATTATTATTAGTTCAAAGACATAAATGTGTGCATTTTGTTTTTCTCCCAAGCTTTCTTATGTTGGGACAATACCGTGACTGAAACATTAGCCTTATATCTTAATCTGACACTGAATAATATATCATGACAAGTCTTAGTTTGCCTAGTATGTTAATGTTTGTTTATATTTTCTTTTATTTTTATGTGCTGAGCCTAAGTGTATAGAATACTTATAAATGAATAAAGTTCCAAGACAAGAGCAGCTTTCAAGAAGAGAGTGTCTTACCACAGCTTTGTACTTTTTTTCCACATTATTTTAATCTTTTTTTTTTTTTTACTGTATAGCAGTAAATTCTGATGTCTCTAAACACAAAACAAAAACAAAGACAAAAACAAAACAATAATGGCTTAAGATGCAAGTTTCATTATTACTATACATGAACAGCAGGAAGTTCATTATGGGAGAGGACTCTGAATCTTTAGGGATTCTGTTTGTTTTTTGTTTTTGTTTTTGTTTTTTTTTTTATTCTGCTATCCTTTGTAAAGGCTGGTCCAAGAAGGCTGCTGATCTCCACCTTTCTATGACCTCTTTTATTCATGTAGCTTTCTTTTTCTGGGGAAAAACCAGAGAAACTCTCCTCCTAGTTACTTGCCTCAGCCCCCCAAAGAAATACTGCAAAACAACCACCTTGCCTTTCTTAAGTTCCTGTGTCCCTGATGTGGCCAAGAATGAACTGATCTTAACCTGGAAAGGCCTTGTGACTAATGGGGAATTGAGCATACTGAAAATGGAATGGAGGCATGATCAATATTCCCTAAATGACTTGCACAGTGTAAGTTCCTAAGCCCTTCCTCAACCAAAAGAAACAGCTCTAAAACTGAGATAGAATTATTCACAAATTTGATGACCTAACTCCAAGTTACACCGAATACACATGTAAGTATGTTATTATGGCCCGAATTGTGTTCTCTCCAAATTCGTATGTTAAAGTTCTGTCAATGTGACTATATTTGGAGTCAGGGCCTTTATGGAGGCAATTTGAGTTCAGGGTGGTTATGAGAGTGGGACCCTAAACCAATGGAATCGATGTCCTTATAAAAAGAGAGACATCAGAAAGCTGGAGCTGTCTTACCTCATGCACACAAAGGGAAGGCCAGGTGACAATTATGAGAAGGTGGGTATCTACAAGCTAGGAAAAGAGCCCTTACCAGAAACCAAGTTTGCTGGCACCTTGATCATGGAATTCTAATCTCTGGAACAGTGAAGAAAACATCTGCTGGTTAAGCCACCCCGTCTACAGTAGTGTAGCACCTTATTATGGCAACCTGAGCAGAAAAATACGTATGTATGTCATATATGTGTGAGTATATGTGTATGTACAAACTGCTGTGTGGATTTTTCAGAAATATTAGCGAGAGTTGTCTAGGCAAATAATTACTGGTATGCTAAGAACTTTAATCTCGGATGTTTTTGTTTAAAAAAATTCTTCATCTACACTTAGATTTATAGAATAGTTGCAAAAATAGCTTAGGCAGTTTTCATAATCCTACATTCAATACCCCCCACTTACATAATTCTATGATTTACAAACTTTATTACTTACATAACTGTAGCTCAATTATCATAACAAAACATCTATGAAAATTTATCATGAACAATGTATATTTATTGAATGTGTGAATGGTAATTTGGTTCTGTTTTATATTTACAAATATAATTCATTATTATAAAATATTTGTGCTTACTAATTGGTTCTTTATGCTTATTCTGACACTTTCTCCTTTGACACTGTAGACACTTCAATTGACAGACTGTGAGATCATAAACAAAGAATAATGAATATGATCAAACAGCAGGAGGGGAAGAAAACTCTTCAAATATGGCATATTTAACAATTAGTCATTAGCTTATTACAGAAGAACATAAACATAAAAAAGCAAGTAATCTAATGAATTTTCAGAATGCATACATATCAGTTCAAACTACTGTGAAGTCTCAGCTGTCCCCACCATGCTTTTCTAAGCATTATCAGAGAGGCTACACCAGTGATCCTACAAGCTGTGGCCCTATAATCAATCACAAAATTCTTTTTTTTTTTAATTTTTAAATTTATTTTTGAGAGACAAAATTCTTAGTCTTACAGTTGAGTTTAGCTTTTAATAGCTCCAAGAGCTTCAATAAACTATAAACTCTGGATAGTATCAATTTCATAAAATAGCTTCCTTTTCTACCACTTATATCATTACACGAAAACACCTAACTGTTCGGTCAAGGCATTTGATCCTATAAAAGTTATTAGGAGAAAATATTCCAGAGTTTCCTGTCTTCCCGAATAAACTTAAGAACAAAACCAACATTCAAGGAACAATGAGTAGCAGTGGAGAACATGAATGTTCAAGATAGAAAAAATTTAAATTTGTCTTTTCATGTGGTAAATTGCTTACAATTACATATTTTATGCTAATTCAAATCATGTAAAGATCCAATCAGAAAAAAGTGCAAATTCATCAATTTATTGGCTAATATTTTATGATCCAATTGTTGCTCTAACATTTAAATGAAGTCATGGCTCTAAAAATATCTCAGTTATATAGACAATTAAATATAACTATTAAACAGAAAAAAATATTTTCTAATCCAAACTTAGTTCTAGTTTTAAGTCTACTTATATGGGAAAATATTGTGGAATATTAGTATAAGTTGCTTAAGATATTTTACTATTTACATAATAGTTATTTTATTAATGTTTTAAATATTTTAAAAAGAATTTATATTACTTCTTTTAATACTACCCCTACATTATTTCACTGGATTTATATGTTATAGGCATTATTTGGCAGTCAAAAAATTGTCCTTCCCTTGTTAAAAGTTAAATATGCCATTTTTCCACTTCTAAAGAACTACAGGTAATAGAAATATTTGATCTATTCAGTTTTAAGTAAGTGAAACAAATTATTAAAGAATGTAAATCAATAAAAATGTAATATTTAGACTGAAAACTGTCAGTCCACAGAGCTGTTATTTATCACCTTGCAGAAATGATATTTCCTTAGGAAGTAATAAATAATAATTAACACATTAATAAATTAATGTGTTTTCACTTCAGAATTTGACTGTTTATAAATATAAAACTGAATGAGTAGTAAGCCATACAGAATAGGCAACATTTACGTCTCTTTGCTTAAATTATGTGGGAAGGGAAAACAAAACAAAACAAAAAAAACAAACAAAAAAAAAGGTGTCTTGCTAAAACTCAGGTTTGTACTTTGAGTCCTGTTTAGGAGGAAGAATAATATATAATGTAACTATATCATCTTTAACCCTTGGATGGAGACTATACAGAACCTGTTCTATCCTGCTCTACTATAAATCAAGAATCTGAATTTTCCATATATACTGACAGGATTCTAGCGATGCTACAATTGTCATGGATAAAGTAGAAAAGTAAAAATAAATTTACCAAATTTCATAGAATGCATACTACGTACTGGGGGGAAAGAAAACTAAGTAAACTAACATACATTTAAACCAAAATCCATCCTGTATTGTTCAACTCAGAGAGTGGTCTTTATCAATATAAATCATTAAAGCCTTACTGAGTCTTCAAACTTCAGCTGTGAAATATGGCTAAATCACTAACTAGCATTGCCTTCCTATAGTAATATTTTTAGTCACTTATAGAGTCAGTCTCAGAGCAATTATTGAAATTAGCAAATCTATAAAGCATTTGGAATAAAGTTTTTGAAGGTAGTCTAATGAAACATGTAGTATACAATCAATACAAAACAGCAGGAGTAAAGTTATACAGTGATTCTCAATCATATATTGAAATGCAAATAGTAGGGCTTGCTGTGTAATGCCTTCCATAAATCTTTGCCTTTCAAAACTGCAAAATATGGTAGGATTTCTTTCCTAAGAAAAAGAGCAACCAAAATTGTACACACTAAGTACTTGAAAAGGAAAGGAGAAAAATAAATACATTTCATACTTGGACAACATGGGTTTGAATTGTACGGGTCCACATATAGGTGGATTTTTTTTTTCAATAAGTACAGTATAGTACTGCAAATGTATTCTATTATCCTCTGAATAACATTTTCTTTTCTCTAGCTTATCCTATCGTAAAAATATAATATATAATACATATAACATATAAAATAGATGTTAATTGTTTATTTTGTCAGTAATGCTTCCAGATAATAGGTTATTAATCAAGTTTGAGAGGAGTCAAAAGTTCCAGAGAGATTTTTGACTGTGTTGGGGGCTCAATGCCCTGAACCCCTGTAATGTTCGAGGGTCAACTATTTATCTCTAAAGTTTGGAAGGCATACTATATTACTATATATAGTTTATAGGTTGATCTATTTTTTTCTATTAGCCATACATTCACTTTACTTCATCAAAATCTTTATTTTTTTTGCATTGTTTCTGCCTTGTTATTTTCCTAGATGTCAATAAACAGCCTATCTTTCTCTTAAGTCCCCTGGCTTATGCCTCCTAAGTGTCACTGACACCCAATAGCAGGTTATGGCTAAAGAGATTGGAACTTTACTGTTCTTAAGATGTTAGACTTCTCCAAGAAGTGCAAAATCTTTTATTGTGCTTTCGTTTAAGTCAGTGAGTCTCAACCAGGGTGATTTGGTCTCCCAGAGGATATTGTGAAATGTCTAGAGACATTTTGGTTTGTGGCAACTACTGGAAAAGGGTGTTACTGGCACCTAGTGGATAGAAGCCAGGGATGCTGCTAAGTATCCTATAATGCAAGGTCAGACACTACAGCAGAGTTACCCATCCCAACATTAACAACTGCCTGGAAGTTAGGAAAGCATGGTTTAGATGGACCTTAGTTTGCTTATTTTTTCTCTGGTATACATATATACTTTTCATGAAATTTGACATGCTTGCTTTTCTTCTATAGTTTTAGCTATGACAATTACACATAATTTTCTGCTCTTCTCTTTATTTTCACTCTCTCTAGTCAGCATTCTTTGATTGTTTGCTATCAACATTATTTCCAGTCAGGCTTCTTCTGCTTAAAATAATTACATATTCACTAAACGACTTCTTATTCTCATAATGCTTTTCATCTTCCATTTCAAAACCTAAGTAGGACTTCAATATTTATTATTTTAAAATTAGGGGTTGTATTGAGCATATGCTGTGCACAGAGTTTGTTGTGGATATAAGGAAACTTACAACATCCTTCCTGGGGAGCCCCTGGGTGGCTCAGTTGGATGGGTGTCCAACCACAGCTCAGGTCATGATCTCGCAGTTGGTGAGTTCAATCCCCATGCTGGGCTCTGTGCTGACAGTTCAGAGCCTGGAGCCTACTTCAGATTCTGTATCTCCCTCTCTCTGCCCCTTCCCTACTTGTGTTGTCTCTCTCTCTCTCTCTCGAAAATGAATAAACATTAAAAATTGGATAAAACAAAACAAACAAAAAAAATCCCTCCTGCTATTTGGGATATCAAAAATTTAGGGGAAAAATAAATTAAATAAATAGCTAATATTCCTGTTTTTACAATGGAGAAAAATATCGGCAAATTCATGAAAAATCTCATATGTGTTTTTTTGTCTATAGGTATGTAAATGTACACACATATATGTATATGCATGTATGAATGAAAAAATTTTATAGGTCATGTATGTATATGTATATGCATGTATGAATACATGCAAATATATATATATATATATACATACATGACCTATAAAATTTTTCTAGATCACAGAATTTTTTGAAAATTAAATTGAATTCATACATTAAAAATGCAACATAATTTTGTATTGCAAATTATTTTCTTGAGCCAAACTATTTTGTATTATACTTTATAATGAAGTACACTTGTATTACTTATTATACTGGATTTTTACATTTTATTGAACATTGTATTGCATATGTTCCAAGTGTTAGACAATCAGAAATTTGGAGGTAAAGATGGTCAGAAATTAGGATGTAAGAATTGTGATTCAAAGTTAGAAGAGTTTGTACTAAGGGTGCCTGGGTGGCTCAGTCGGTTAAGCGACTGGCTTTTGATTTCAATTCAGGTAATGATCTCATGGTTGTAGGGTTGGGCCCCATGTTTGGGTCCATGCTAAGTGTAGAATTTACTTGGGATTCTTTCTCTCTCTCTTTCTCTCTGCCCACCACCCAAAAAAAATAAACTTAAAAAAAAAAAAAAAGGTTTGGATTATAAACTCTTTTCTATGGCCAAAAAAAAGAGGGTGGCTGGATAAACAGATAAGGTTATTGGAAAGAAGTCAAGAAAGAAAGAGGTCAGGATTTTGGATGGATAATTCACAAATACAGAAAGTTACTCAAACTCTAGGCTGTGAAGCAAAAGTCATTAAGAAGAGGAAGAATGACTAGAATGTGAGAATAGAATTGAGAAAATGAGTTTAGATACAGGATTATAAACAAGTTATATAAAGCTTAAAGATCAGAGATTTGTTTTTAATTTTTTTTTTATTATTAAGACAATAGAGGACAGTGGTCTCAAAAAGATACTGCTTAGGGAGGAGAAGAGGAAAATGATATTTCCAACTTATATGACTACATATGGATTTTATAAAATGACTAAATTCCACTTGGAAGAAATTTAAGAAAGCAGAATCTTGTGAAGTAACAATTTTTATTAAGGCTAGGTGTTGTAGAAAACATTCAGGAAAGAGCTTAAGAATGTTGAGGCAGCCCATTAATTACCTTCTACTTCTAAGAAAAAGAAATTGTGAACATAAATCAAAATGCCAAATTTATTTCTGTTTATATGGTTCAATTAAAATGTTGTGTTTAAATAGCTTGAAAATGGTTTAAATTATTGAGTGGTCATTTATAAGGCAAAAAACTATATTTGATCTCCAATCAATTTTTCACTTTTCATTTTTATGCACTAAGTACTGAAACCTTGAATCAAAAGAACATATAGAAAAAGAATCAAAACTCTCATAGCTCACATTGACAAATGAGGATAAGTCTGTGTCAAGGAACAACAAAATTCTCTAAGACGTGAGTGAATTTCATGAAGCATCATTCCCTTTGTCCTTAAGTCAGTGAGGTCATTTTTGGCAAGGCCTGCATCATTGATTTGCTGTCCATGTCGGCAAAGAAAGGATTACAAATCCATGTTTCAATTTAAGGTCATCTGAGCAGAAGTAAGTAACCTTCGACAGTTTTCTTTAGGGTCTCCAGGTTTCTGCAGATTCCTGTGTGCAGATAAATTAAGTGGGAGAATTTGCATACTTGTCTTTCTCAAGTAACTTTAATGTAGACTATCAGCTTGACCAAAGCAGTATTTATAGCTGTGACTTTGCTGGACTTTGAATTTTGAAGGCTTTAAGTCACTCATACATCTACAGAATTTCACCCCATCCACCACAATATAGTTTTACGTTTTGGTTTTAAATTGTTCGGAAGTGGTTATTGTCTCAATCTTTAAAGGAGTGAAACTTTTGCTGGATTTGCATAAATTCTTCCGTGACATGGTCAATGAAACTACTGTATACTATGCAGTTTGAAAACTATTTCTCTCCCTAATTTTCACAAATTCACTTGAAAAGGTGATGGTTCAAGATTTAGATCAAAGATATCCACTCTCATAGTAATACAGAAAAAAAAAAGAACAAAATGAAACAAACAAACCCTTCAAAATCCCATAATAATGTTGGACTATGCATGCTATGCAGAAACAGGACATCACAAAGTGCAGTATTTTTCTCCTTACAAACCCATCAGTTATGAAAATTCATAATGGTTTCCTAAGTAAATAGAATGCTAAGAATTTCTTTCCTAATTTAGCTTCTCTTTGACCAAAAAGTCTCCAGCTATTTCAAATTTATCAATTTTTATTTTTCCTTAAATAGGATTAAACAAATGTTAGCTATCTTTATATACACTGGTAGTTTTACTCACTTTCATGATTAAGAGTTATGGCAAGGTCATTTCTTTAATAATTACTATCCAAACATGACATAATAGGATATTAAAAAACTGGACTTTACTGCAGTTAAAATCACTTAGCAGAAGCATGGCTTTGCTTGATTTCCTTGCATCTCAAATGCAATAAACCAATTGAATATCTAGGTTCAAAAGATGCCCCATAATTGTATAGTTTTCTTTCCAACAATGTGATGAGAATGTATTTTGTGATCATCTAAATCTAGATTTAGAAAAAGTTCCAGATGTATTAGCCTAATATGTAATTTGAAAGAAAGACCTCAGATTTTGCAATTTAGTTTGTGTCCTCTTCCATTTTTCTTGATGTGCTAAAAATTTAATTTTATATATTTATTCAGTTTGGATATTTGTTTTCATTCTCTCATGATCAGTTTAAATAAAACTAAAGGGTATCTGTTATTCAGTTTATTTATTTGCTCATATTTACAGAGGGACCCTATACATGTAAGAAAAGGCCCATGTTCTAAACCATAATGTTAGGTCTTTTTGGTTCCAACGTATATTAGAAACTATTCAAGACATTGTAAAATAGTATAATTGAAGACTATGTTATGTGACTGAGTACTGTTCTATCTCATATCTATGTAAATACTGAAGACATAGAGAATACTGTAAAAGTTTAGGTTAGGATTCCAGGTTAAGAAGGGAGATTAAAGCTTTACATTTAATTTTGTGTCATCATGAAATTTCACTTTATGAAAAAAGTACTTTTAAGGTATAAAACTACAGTGATAGAGATTTTAGAGATAAGACAAGAGCAACAAGATTCTGTCAGCTAGAAAGCAAATAAACAAAGGGTAATCAGAAGCAACTCTGAGATAGCTGAAATCTAAAGGAAAAGTGGGCAGAAGTTGATTTCAACAAAGAAGCCTCAAAAGGACTGAGAGCTTCTATCAAAGGTCCCTTTGGAATTAGAGACAAAGCGTTGTTGGCGAACATAAGAAGGGTTAGTTGAAGGTTGCTCACTTAGAAAGCAGTTAGATCCCGGCATCACCTAAAGCAATCTGCTACAAACTCTATTTCCCTCAATGCAGATGAATTTTGAGTCATATTATTTTTTGACTAGGGATGATGAAAGTATCCATATTGTTTCTTCTAGAACACACACATATTATAAAAATAAATTATAAAACTATACACAATGGTGATATAGTATGGCTAAGGATGAATAATGAGACCAAAATGAAATACTTTATAAAAATCCATGGCTATGGCAAAGCTTAACAATTCTTTTTTTTTAATGTTTCTTTACTTTTCAGAGATAGAGAGAGAGAGAGTAGGGGAAGGACAGAGAGAGAGGGAGAAAGCATACTAAGTGGGCTCTGCACTGACAGCAGACGGCCCAAAGCAGGGCTAGAGAACTCACGAACTGGGAGATCATGACCTGAGCCAAAGTCAAATGCTTAACTGACTGAGCCACCCAGGTGCCCCAACAATTTTTTTTAACAATAACTCGACATATGTTTTCTAATATCTATAAATGGTAATACAGATGAAAATATGAAATTACCAAAGGAAATTATGTATTTGTAATAAGAACATGTTTATATATGCATAGAGTCGTGCAAATAATATACAGGAAGCAGATATGATTGTTTCTCCCTTGGTAAAAAGAACTATGTGGCTTGGGTAAAATGACGTAACAGAAGTTTAGTATGCATTTTTAGTCAATCTGTGTTTCCAACTCCATAACATCAGTATGTCACTTGTTCAAAAATAATTTTAAAAATATTTTTTCCTCTAGGAATAAATAGGTAGCAATACATATCCACCATTGGGGATGATGGGTTGTAAAAAGTCACCATATATAAAATGTTTCTTAAAAATAAAACAATTTTAAATAAGAGGAAATATTTGAAAAAATACTTTTATATTTCAATCATGGATTTATTCAAGTTTATTAATTAAACTTCCAAATTAATAATCATAGAATTTAGAAAATACCAAAAAAACCTTAAAATTCTTAGGCATGACAGTTTCACACTTTTTATAGTTAATAGCGAGCACATAATATATTTTATTAACATAGCAATACATTTATTCTATGCATTACTTTTCCTTCTTCTATCTGAATACAGAATATATGTAGCACACTAACTGCCAAAATAATAGCCTAAGAACAAAAAGAAAGGACCTAAATTTTAAGATCCCAGATGGCAGATGTATCTGTTGAGAATGTTTTTCCTGCAAGTTATAAAGTACCTGACAAGACTGTCTTAAGGCAATCAGGCTCCATTTATTGACAGAAGTCTAGAGGTAGGTATTTACCTGTTTAACAGTGCAATGGTATCAGGTACAATGAATCTGTGATTCTTTTGCCCTTATTTTCA
Source organism: Paguma larvata (assembly GCA_030068075.1). NCBI lineage: Eukaryota > Metazoa > Chordata > Mammalia > Carnivora > Viverridae > Paguma > Paguma larvata. The sequence goes on along the minus strand of CM057829.1, from coordinate 59,634,735 downwards.
GAGACATCAGATGGCTGGGACATAGTGAGCCACCATATAAATGTTTAACATAAAAAGGAGAAAAGCAGCAGATAAGAATAGTTCCACAAGTCCTGGGGCACCTGGATGGCTCAGTTGGTTAAGCATCTGACTCTCGGTTTTGGGTCAGGTCATGACCTCATGATTTGTGAGATCAAGTCCTACAATGCGTTCTATGTTGACAAAACTAAGGCTGTTTTGGGAATTCTCTCTCTCTCTCTCTCTACCCCTTTCCTGCTTGTGCATATGTTCTCTCCCTCTCTCTTGAAATAAATGAATAAAATCAAAACAAAAGCAGAACAATTCCACAGTCTTTGGTTATGATTCACTGATAACTGAACCAAATGGTCATTAATGATGGGAGGACAGATATTTAGCTAATACAGCCTCTATCATAGTGGCAAACAGGAGAGAGGAGCCGGGAGTACTGTTCTTCAGTTTTTACCACAGCATGAACAAAATCTGCTACTTGATTACCAAATCTTGATCTTCTTTGGTGGGCACATAGCTAGACTTCATCTTGCAGGATTTCTGAAGTTTTCTGACACTGAAAAAATTGAAGTGATATGATTCTATTTTTAAAAGTGACCATCACACCATCCCCCATCATCTTTTTTATTTGGCCACTGGATGTTGACATTGAGTAAGTTGGATATCATGTGGTGAAGATGGCAGAATCTCCTGGATCTTTGAGTCACAGTTTAAAAATGTGTTTTCTAGGGTCACCTGGGTGGCTTGCGTGGTTATGCATCTGACTTCAGCTCAGGTCATGGTCTCGCAGTTCATGAGTTCAAGCCCTGTATCAGGTGAGGTCAAGCCCCATTCTGGGTGAGCTAAAGCTCCACTTCAGGCTCCACATTCTCTCTCCCCCTTTTCTCTCCCTCTCTCACTCACATACTCTCTTTCTCTCTCTCTCTCTCTCTCTCTCTCTCTCTCTGTCTCTCTCTCTCTGAAAAATAAATAAATAAATAAATGTGCTTTCTATTGCCTATCAGAAAAACTAATTATGGGATTAATACTTGGGGGAAGTAAAGTTTTATGTTTAAACCATTGAAATCTTGAGGCATCGCTTATAGGAACCAGTTTAATATAGTGCCTTAATTTGTCTTTATCCCAAAATTGCTTTAAAAATTGTCTAGGTCTGTGGACATCTGGGTTGTTTCCACAATTTGGCTAATGTAGATAATGCTGCTAGAAACACCTGGGCGCACGAATCACTTTGAATTAGTGTTTTTGTATTATTTGGGCAAATACCTAGTAGTGCAATTGCTGGATCATAGGGTAGTTCTATTTTTAACTTTTTGAGGAACCTCTATATTGCTTTCCAAAGTGGCTGCACCAGTTTGACTTTAGTAGCTCAGAGTAGGTATAGAAAATACGAGCAGGACTGATCTAAAGTTAAAGTTTCACAAAGCTTTGAAATAGAGGACAGTGGGAGTTAGCAATTTCAGCATCGAGTAAGTTCTGTGATTTATTTTGAAATTTATATTAGATAAAGGAAGGTAGATAATTACTGAGTTAACAGCAAGTTACATGTGAAGAGTTGGAATCTAAAATGTTTTTTTTTTGTTTTTTTTTTGTTTGTTTGTTTTTTTGTTAATGCTTGTTATTTTTGAGAGACCGAAAGAGACAAATTGTGAGTTGAACAGGGTCAGAGAGAGAGGGAGACACAGAATCAATCGGAGCAAGCACAAAGCTCTGAGCTGTCAGCATAGAGCTCAACGTGGGGCTTAAATTTAAGAGTATGAGATCATGACCTGAGCCAAAGTTGGATGCCTAACGGAATGAGCCACGAAGGCACCCCTAATATTTTTTAATGTTAATTTGAGAGAGACTTAGAGCGTGAGTGGGGGAGTGGCAGAGAGAGAGGGAGACACAGAATCTAAATCAGGTTTCAGGCTCTGAGCTGTCAATATAGAGCCCAGTGTGAGGCTGGAACCCACAAACTACAAGTTCATAACCTGAGCAGAAGTCAGATGCCTAACTGACTTGGCCACTCAGGTGCCCCAGAAGTCTGAAATATTTAAAGTAAATCATCTCTGGGCTATCAGGAATGATGAGCTGGAGTAGATTATGTGCAACTTCTCCCAAACTGTGTTCAGTGGGAGAATTTACCAATATAAATCTTTAAGTGACCAAAATTAGGCTTTTTTGTTTATTTGTTTTCTAGAACTGGTTGTTAAAACAACTATGAGATCCTATTGATAAGTTCCAAGTTGCTGCTATGGGAATTCGATGTTGACTGACATAAGTAGAAGTAAAGAAGTAGGGATGCTGAGTTATTAGTTCATTCGCATGACATTTTGAAATTTTTGATCATGATGGCAAGACTTTGAATGAAGGATCCGGGTTTCAAGATTTCTAATAAAGCATCAATTTACCACCTGACAGATTCTACTGCAGTACTAAAGTTGGATAGAGAGTGATTTTAAGTAGATAAGAATATATACATTAAACTTGAGAGATTTATATAAACATAAAAAAGATCAAAGATTCTAAAGTGATTTTTTGAAGTGAGGATGACTAAACTCACATTCTAATACTGAGATATCTGGAGTGAGAATGAGTCAGTAGTCCCGAGAAGCCAGAGAGTAAATGACAACCTCAAAGTAAAGACTTCTGTTTGGTACAATGTATCGAGTAAATGCTCACTCAGTACTGAGATCAACTATGTGTAACAGCATTTGTCTACTAGAGAACAAGTTTTCCAGATGGCTCAGGAGTTCCGTCTGTATGTTTGGTTTCCTAAGGATATAGTGGGAGGATGTGGGACCAGAGAGAAAAAGACAAGTCCAGGTGGTAATGAGAGCATAAAAGACCATGCATGGTCAAGGAAATCTTACATTTTAGGTGATAACCAAGACCTTAGTGATGTAAAGCAAACATGTTGTCAAGTTTTTCAGAGAAATTAATCCCCAAAGCCCATATTAGATGGAGATCTCCAGCATCTCCATAACTTTATTTAACTGAGCTTCTGAAGCAAAGTGAATGAATTAAATGGTTCATGAACACTATGTGTGAACAGAAAAGAAAAGACCATGGTCCCTCATAACTGCAAGAGATACTGAGTTTTAGAAGTAGCCACACTTGGGTTTGATTTTCTTCTCAGCAGAAGCAGCTCTGGGAGGAGCACCTTCAAGAATACGTGAAGCCCGTTGCAGAGAAAGAGGGGGCTCTGGAGGAGGCACAGGAACTGGACAGGCTGGTGACAGCAAACATAGAGTCAGTGCATTATGATCACCCCAACCAGAAGTCACTGTGACCACCATCAGTGACCTGGACCTATGTAGGGGCCCGGCTGCTTGGAAAGCCCCCACTTGAGCAAGGGTTTGGGCACGGGTATGAGGAAGAGGTTGTCATCCATGGAGAAGCTGACCGGAGCCTTACCCAGGAAGCCCAGAAATCCTCTGCTGTCCCAGGAGATCTCTGCACTCACAGCACCACTGCACAGACACAGTCACAGAAAGAACAAGAGGAAACACCTCCAATGAGTCCAAGACTCCACCAAGAAGTCCCAGACTGCCACTAGTACGAGCAAGACCCAGCACTGCCCAGCTGATGGGCAAAGCCTGGCACATAGAGAGGAATCCTCAAGAACAAGGCCATGTCCCAGCCTGGGCTGTAAGGTCCTGATCGTCTCAGCCTGGCTGTCCCAGTAATCCAGCACCAAGGTGGTGACTCAGTGGCCCAAGGTTGGGATGCCAGCACCTCTCTGGCCTAAAACTTGAACTCTGGAAGGGGCAGGCAGCTGAGAGCTGGCTTCCTTCAGGAGGAATCTTGAGAGCTCAGTCTGGGGATTCTTCCCAAATGTATACCCCACAGAGGCTTCAATGGATTCATGAAACTAAGAATACAACAACAACAACAAGACCAAAAAAAAAACCAAAAAACCAAAAAACAAACAAACAAGAAAAAAAAAAAGGCAACTGATTTTCATTTATTGAAAAAACAAATCACTATGATAAAATATTTACAGTCTCTGCTAATTTACTTTAAGAAATGTGTTTGGGATGCCTGGGTGGCTCAGTCGGTTAAGTGCCCGACTTCAGCTCAGGTTATGATCTCACTGTATGTGGGTTCAAGCCCCACATCAGGCTCTATGCTGACGGCTCAGAGTCTGGAGCCTGCTTCGATTTCGGTGTCTCCCTCTCTCTCTGGCCTTCCCCTGCTCACACTGTCTGTTTCTCTCTCTTGAAAAAAAAAAAAAAAAAAAAAAGAACATTAAAAAAAAACATGGACAAGCCTTGTTGGGAAAGTAAGATAAACAATTCAAAGAGATCTACCTCAAAAGTAAAACAGGCTCCTAGGATACCAAGTCCCCAAAATGGTGTTTAAGTAATTATTATTTTATTTTCCAATAAAAATATAATACCCATATATATGCACATATATAATTTTATAATAATTAAATCTTGAAAATTGTCATTATAAAATAATATTTTTATAGGAATTCAGAATATGAGAGATGCCTTTATCGATCAAATTTATGGCCTATATAATTAAAAATATTTCTTTATTCCATGCTTTGAGTAGTACTCTTAGAGCAAATGACCATTGAATCTCTATAGCAAAAGAAAGATGTGATCTAATTATCCCTAATTTCACTTAAAAAATCCAATTATTTATTATTTACATACCTATAGTTTATACCAGTGTATTTTTATATCATAAAAGCAGCTGGATTCCAATCAGGTAGGCTTGAAGATGGATGGAAATGTAGAGATTTAGGTAGTATATCTTCCTAAGTGTTAGCAAAGTGGAGACCAAGGAAGATTACACATACATATCCTCAAAAAACAACCTGAGTCCAAACCCAGTACTGTTGAAAATAAATCCACTGCTCTTTCTGTCACTAGATTGCTTGTTGTAATAGCAAGAAAATTATGTTCCAATTTATATTAACCATTATGTAACTGCGGAGCTGACCCTTTCCAGCCTAACTGAAATGTAAATGTTAACAAGTGGGATCTGAGAATCAACACAAATTTACCCACCTTGGCTGATTGTCATTAGTGGTGGGAGTTAATAAGGATCTTCTACAGTAACAGATTTTAACGGTAATATTAGAATAAATGTTGACAATGGATAGTAACAAAACTGCAGTTAAAGTCAATAGCAGAACAAAAAAAAAAAAAAAAATAGAAGGAAAGTTAAATTATAGCAATGACCCAGTAGGCATACAGAAATTTGGTTATATGTGATAGTTACTAATAACTGGAATATTTTATAAAAGAGAGCTACGGCAGTTGGTTGAGCGTCCGACTTCGCCCAGGTCATGATCTCACTGTCTGTGAGTTTGAGCCCCACATCGGGCTCTGTGCTGACAGCTCAGAGCCTGGAGCCTGGTTCAGATTCTGAGTCTCCCTCTCTTTCTATGCCCCTCCCTCACTCATGCTCTGTCTCTCTCTTTCTCAAAATGAAACAAACATTAAAAAAAAAAAAAAAAAGAGAGAGCCACGGGACAGAAGTACCCTAGCAACCATTAAAAGATAAGGGACAAATTACAGTCGTGGTGATGGTACCAACACGTTAATAGGTAAGGTAATTTCTTTCCAAATTAAGAACAATACCATTGTATCTTCAAAACAGAAAATGCAGAACCAGAAATTTTATCAGAGAAAACAAACAAAAAACAAAACCGAAACAAAAAACAAAAAGCAAAATACACGGCCATAGTTGTTCGTCTTACTTATATAAATGGGTCACATTGGTTTGAAGTTTCTGCCTCAGAAACATCATTGCCAAGGTAAATAAAAAGTTGATACTGAGGGTAAAGGACCGTTTGAGTCAAGGAGCTTTGACAAAGTGTCATCCATTTCAGGGCACATGAATGTCTGTCAGTTAAGCGTCTGACTCTTGATTTAGACTCAGGTCATGATCTCCGGGTCATGAGATGAAGTCCCGCTGTCACCATGGATCCACTTGGGATTCTCTCTCTTCTTTCTCTCCACCCCTCCCCCACTCTCACCTGCTCTCTTTCTCTCTCTTTCAAAATAAACATTAAAAAAAAATTAGCCGTTTCAATCAGACCAACATCACACAGGATATCAATCCAGGAACTCATGTATCAAATATACAACCATCTAGACCATGGCATGAAATCAACAGAGGCTATGTCTGGTAAAATCTCACGTATCTATTAAGCCAGAGTGAAACTAAGAGTCTGACTCTATCTCAGGTCATAGAAGATCTTGAATGAAAGGAGACTATCATGTAAGGAAATGGATAGTTTTATAACAGGAAATTGTAATGTGAGAAAAAAATGGAAATTTATATTAAAAACATCAGTATTTAACTTTTTAAATATTTATATTTCTAGTTTAAACATATTGGCACTTTTTCAGGCTAGTCTCTTTAACATCATTTTCCCTTTTAATTATTTTTTGTTGAAGTATAGTTTTGTGGTATGCAGAACAGTGGCCACAAAGGATGTTCATGTAATAATTTCCAGAACCTGTGAAGTTGTTACCTAACATGGCAATGGAAAATGAAGTTTGCAGGTGGAATTAAGTTTTCTAGTCAGCTGGATTTAACATAGGAAGGTTATCTAAGGTTATCCAGTTGGGCCCATGTAATTACAAGGATACTTAAATGTGGAAGAGGGAGGCAGAAGAGTCCATGCCAGACTCATGGGATGTCAGAAAGACATGACCAGCCATTGCTGCCTTTGAAGATGGAAAGGGGCCAAAAGAAAGAAAAGTAGACCACCTCTATAAGCTGAAAAGGCAAGAAAAAAACTGATTCTCTGTTAGGGCCGAAAAAAAGTCAAATAGCCTTGCTAGTATCTTGATTTCAGCCCAGTGAGACCTATTTGGAATTCTGACTTCCAAAACTATAATATATTTGTGTTGTTTGAGGCCATTCAATTTGTGATTTATTATAGCAGCAATAACAAATTACAACTTTCTACATGGTGAAAAGTATTTCTTTCAATCACTAAGAGAATAATTTGTCTATATCTCCCTTTTCTACTGTAAGGATTTCTTTTGTATCATTTGAAACTCTGTTATTACAGGCACACTAAATTAGACTTGCTACATCTTCCTAGTGAATTACTCCTTTTACCATTATGGAATGCCCTTCTTTATATATCATAATACTCCTTGCTTTAGATCTACATTGTCTGACATTGATATAGCCACGTCATCTTCATTCAGTTGTTTGTGAGATATGCCGATTTTTTCATCCTTTTAGTTTCAACCCATGTGTTTCTGTAGACAACATGAATTTGGATTTTGTTTTAAGTTTCTTTATTTTGGGAGGAAGGGAGAGAGGGAGAGAGAGAGAGAGAGAGAGAGAGCGAGCATGGGAAGGGGAGGGGCAGAGAGAGAGAGAGAAGGAGAATCCTAAGCAATCTCTGTGGTGTCAGCGCAGAGCCTGATGTAGGGCTCCATCTCATCAACCATGAGATCATGATCTGAGCCGAGATCAAGAGTTGGATGCACCACTCACTGAATGAGCCACCCAGGTGCCCTTGGATCTTGCTTTCTTATCCAGTTTAAAATTCTGTATCTTTTAAGTAGAAGATTTATTCCTTTTAGATTTAATATAATTATTGAATCATCTTGTTTTCCATTGTCCAGGCTCTTCATCAGCTCTTAACTTTTTTTCCTATCTTTTCATTTAATTAAATATTTCTATTTTTCATGGCACCTGGGTGACTCAGTTGATTAAGTGTCCAACTTCTGCTCAGGTCATGATCTCATGATTTGTGAGTTTGAGCCCTGCATTGGGTTCTTTGCCACCAGCACAGAAGCCACTTTGGATCCTTTGTCTCCCTCTCTCTCTGTCCCTCTCCTGTGTTCCTTCTTTTTCTCTCTCTCTCAAAAATAAATAAATATTTTTAAAATAGTAAAATATTTTGTTTTCTAATTTCTACTATTGGCTAGTAAAGCTCATCTCTTTCAATACAAACATCCCTAACTTACTAACACATGTGTAACATTAATAGTCTGACATTGTAAACTTCACACTTGACACTTCACACTTTCCAATTCTTACTCCCCACATCTGTCTTTATATGAAAGTGTTCACTTTCTACTTCACATTTCACAATTCCGACTTTTACCACCCTCAAACTTCTCCCAAACCCTACATTAATAATGTAATAAACATAGCATGATTTTGTTCAGCTGTTCCAAATGTTTGTACTATTGTTGACAGATCTTTTGTATATACATCAGAGAACATTTCTCCTTCAGTTATTTTATTTTATAATTTCCAATGTCTGGTTTTTATAGTTTTTTTTCTGCTGAAAATATCTACATTTTTACTTATGAAGCTGATCTCTTTATCTTTAAATATATCTGCAATAGCTGTTTTAAAGTTCTTCTAGGTTAAATCATATTCCCCGCATCTTTTGAGATCAGTTTATATTGACTGCTTTCTTTCTTGACTTTGGATAACATTTTATGGTGGCTTTGCATGTCTAGCAATGTTTTTAATTGCATTCTGGACATGTTGGGTGATATATTTTAGAGCCTATGCATTCTGTTATCTTGTACCAAAAAGTGTTAATGTTTGTTCTAGTAGATAGTTCACTATTGCCTAATCACCTATGTAGACTTGGTTTCATCTTTAATGAGGGAGGATAAGTGGAAAGTTAAAGGAGTTTCCTATGGTCATCTGGGTTGGTGGTTCTCAATCTACAAATGCTGTCTCCCCTGTAGATCTTATTGAAACTTGGTGTTAAACTTCATAAAAGCATCCAGAGTAGTCTTTTCTTTAGAGTAGTCATTATTCCTAAATTTGGTATTTCTATTATCTCAGGTAAATGACCTGGGCATTAAAATGTTTTCTCCATTCTGGCCAGGACTCTATAAATGATTTCTCAGGATGTTAGCCTTTTAGACTTTTCTTCTTACAACCTCACAGCAGCTGCTCTTCTGTAAACACCATATTATCTTGCCCTGTTGCATTTGCATGAGCCTAACTCTCAACCAGAAACCCTAACTCTCAACGTGGGGAACCCCAATACAGGCTCTTTTTATTCTACTTCTTTTCTAAGGACCCTACCTCCTAGATTCCAAATTGCTTCAGCAGCTCCAAATTCTCATCTCAGCCTCTTTAACTCAACAAAGTCACAATCTTCTGCTTTGGAGAATTGTTCATAGGCTGGGGTAATTTTAAGTTTCATCTTAAGAGTTTATTTTCTAATAGAAATTGACATTTTATGATGCTCAGTCCAGGACTAAAGATGTTGACACATATATTTTGTTCATTTTTATAATTTCTTCCAGTACGAAGTCTATTGCAATATTTTTTTCTGTTATGTCAGGAAACATGTTGCTTCCTTACTTTTTGTCTACCTTTACTCTATCATTTCTAAAACAGAATGCTAAAATCTTAAACAATTCTAATAAATTTTGTCTATTCATTTTCATACTTGTTGCTTTTTGTTTCCTGTATTGTGTATCTACTTTTAGGATTAAGTTTTTTTTGAATATTTGACACTTTTCTAACTCTGAAATATCCCTCTATCCCTAGTGATACTATTTCTATTTAATATATATTTTTAATCATAAATACAGCCACTTTTTCTTAACACTAAGGTTTCTACTAAATCTTTCCTCTATATTTATACTTATAAATTATCACCAGTGTACTAGGAGTATCCAAAATATACAAAGTATCAAAAAAATAAAGAACTTCTAACACTCAACACTCAAAAAATAATCCAACTGAAATTAGAAGACGAATAGACTTTTTTACAAGAAATATACTGATGGCCAATAGACATATGAAAAGATGCTCAACATTACTGATTATCAGGGAAATGCAAATCAAAACTACAATAAGGTATCACTTCATACCTGTCAGAATGGCTAAAATCAATACAAGAAACAACAGGTGCTGGTGAGGATGTGAAGAAAGGGAAATCCTCAAAGCAGTGTTAGTGGGAATGCAAACTGGTGCATTCACTCTGGAAAACAGTATGGAGGTTCCTAAAACTTTTTTTTTAAATCAATTTCAGTATTCATTTTTATCCTTTCTGTAGACGTGCAAGTATTATTGTTTTCCCACCAACGACTTCTTTAAGAGTTATGGTATACATTAACATCACAGACTGAGTTATACCATTTTATCATATGTCTATCATTTTATGAGAATCTTAAAACAAACTGTTGATATCCATCCATCCTTTGTTATATCACTATTCTGTACATCGACATAACCCTAAAAGTACATTTTATTATATCTTCACTAAATAACTCAAATTTTTATTTAAAAATCAGGAACAAATGATTTAGCCATATATTTATTTTTGCCATTCTTCAGCTATCACTCTAGATCTGAATTTTTAACTAGAATCATTTCCTTTCAGTCTGAAGACCTTCCTATGGGAAGTTCCTTTAATATATCTTATCATGCAAATGTGGTGATAACATTGTTTTCATGATATTTAAGGATACAACATTTGTAAAAAAATTGGCACATATAAATGAACACTATATGTTTGTGGTTAAGCCAGGATGATTATATTTAGTACAAAATAGTGTTTTGCTATTTTAAATCTTTGCAAACAGACTATAGAAAATTGGACAGTATAAGACATTTCTAACTTGTTTAGAAGGAGTGTGTGGCAACTTGATATATTGAACACATACATATTTATGAAATCAGCCATTTCTTTGGGGCTCTAAGAATTAGCTTCCTATTGATCGTGCCTAGTTATCTGTTATGTGTGTGACAATATGAAAATGGGCACAAGGTGCTCCTATTGATTTACTGTCCAATAAATAATTACTGTTCATTACTTATTGATTATATACTTCCATAATTATTTCACTTCCCTCTTTGTGGCATTGGTGTCAGTTTTAGAAACTGAACAATTTACAGAAAAAAAAATCAGTTGTATAGACAATGTGCACTGTCAGATAAAGGGTCTCTTGGCTTGCCTATCTGCATATAACAAAGGGATATATTATTCTGATTACTAGCATCAGCTTTTCTAAATATATTAAGCAAATATCATTAAATACACAGTATAGACTGTTTTGGTTAGTTATAGAAGGCTTCAAAAATTGTCTGTCAGAAAGTTTCCATTCCAAGAGTTAAGATAAGGTATTTTAGAGGAAGAATACTCAAGGTCCAGATTTTCAGATGGGAAAGAGGCCAGGGAGCACTTTAGGCAATTATCCATAATTTCATTTATCTTGGTGTCCCTAATTGCTATTGGTGGAAATTACTGGCACCAATTTTACTGAGAAGACAAGAAGACAACTAACAATAGAAAAAATAAAATAGATGGTCACTCAAATGCTATCGCCTTAAGGACAGGAACTACATCTTTCTATCATGCTATCACGGCTATTAACACAGTACCAGGAACTCTTGGAGACATTCAGTTTCTCCCTAATGTGTTCCCCAGAATAAACTTTAAAAAAAGTCATTTGTATGTGAAAAGTCTTTCATCTAAAGCATGAAGAAATTCTGTGTATTCTATCTGTAAGGACCACATGGCATGAAGTCCTAAACTAAGAGAAATAGAACCATCCCAAAAAAGAGTTTCAGGTAAGTTCTTCTTGGTTTCCTTTAGGCATAACTAGGAAACATGAAAATAGCTTGGAAACCTTAAAAATTGCCTCAGGTGAAACTAGAAGTATAGACTGCCCTTACCTGGATTTGTTTGGCCAAAGAGAGTAATTGATTTTCCTTTCTATGCTTAGCAATGTCTCTGAGATTAAGAAGTGCATGCCAAAGTAGTAAGCTTTAATTGGCGATTTAATTTCATTTTTATTAGTTTTGAGATAGTTGTAATAGTTTTGAGATAGTTGTAATAACAATTCACCATGTCTATTCAGCGACTAAAAACAGAATAAATAAAAGTATGGCATTTGGCATTTTCAAATTTGTTTGTTCTCCGTTTTTAAAATTATAGGTAAAATTGAAAACCATCAAAAATTTTAAATTATCGCAAATCTATTTTTTACTATTGTTACTATAGTCTTCATATTAGCTGACCTAATAAAAGAAAGTCCTATAATTAGAGTTGACTTCAATATTAATAGTCCTGCACCTCATTTTTTGGAGGAGTTTAAGAAAAGTCCTTGACTTTTCAGTTTGCTAAGCTTTATTTTACTAGGATGGGAGTCATGACTTCCAAACTCTTTACATGCCAGGACTAAAAGGGAAAGTTTCCCAAAGTATGTTTTCAATGCAATGAAAATTTCTCCTGAGTAAAATGTCTATATTAGAATGCATAGCGAATAAAAAGGAACTAGACAGAGAAAGACAAAAATAAGTAAAAGTCTTTCTTTAATTATAGTCTAGATAGACCATATTTGATAGAGAAATATATTGGTAACTAGCTATAGCACAAAAGGGTAACAAATGTATATGGAAGAATACAATATATAGGCACTGTTTGCTTTTCTCATATTAGAGGTCCCTGAGTGGCTCAGTTGGTTAAGCATTCTGACTTCATAGACCACAAAACAATGCTTAAGAAAAATTAGCTGATTATTTCACTTAATGTGGAAAAGGTATCTATGCATAATCCATTACTTTCACTTCTAAACCTCTCAGGAATTAAAAAATGGAAGTCCTTCTGTAGGCTATCGTATTGTTTAATGAAGACCTGTGCATCTTGTATGTAAGTTCTTGAAAAAGTTTGAAATAGTCATCAGCATTCATTAATAGTGCATTAAAATTCTTTTAAGCCCTAAATTTGATTCTTTCAGAAATAATACTCCATAGAAGGTTTTAGATTTAACTGAGATTATAGCTCATTTATAAAATGTTCATTCTCATAAGGAAGAAAAATGACTTACCTTAGTCATATAGGCAGTTAATGAGAGTTCGACACAATGCTTCAGCTCTAATTTAGAGCCCACGTAAGGTTGGTGAGGACACTGAGGGTCAAAAAGATAAAATGAGAGTAGTGATGAGACTAGAATCCAGGTAATACATATTCACAAGTATTTTCAATGAATTAAATCTAAATTATATCATTTACTTTTATACACAAAATATTTTCATGAATAATTTCTTACAGTCCAATGATTATTTTGGACTTTTTTGGATAGAAAATAATATTGGTGAGAACATGAAGTTACTATTGATACAAACTAGGCATTTTTTCTATTTATATCTTTATATTAATCAAATAAAAGCATTAAAATTAATTCCTGACTAGGTGTTTAATTTTAAATTCAATAGTTAAAATATCAATATGTCCTTATTTTATATTATACAAGTTTTACACAAAGAGTTTCACTCTTTTTTCAAATACCACTAAGGAAAAAAATAATACCAATAGGGATAGTGAAACATAACACAGACTATGTAAGCAAACATTTTGGTTTAAATTTAGATTCTTGTAGGGGCGCCTGAGTGACTCAGTCGGTTAAGCGCCGACTTCAGCTCAGGTCATGATCTCACGTCTGTGAGTTCGAGTCCCGCGTCGGGCTCTGTGCTGATGGCCCAGAGCCTGGATCCTGCTTCGGATTCTGTGTCTCCCTCTCTCTCTGCTCTTCCTTTGCTCACACTCTGTCTCTATGTCTCTCAAAAATAAAATAAACGTTAAAAAAATAAAAAATAAATAAATTAAGATTCTTGTAAAATTAAAAAATGAGAAATTCAATTTAGAATTTTTTCTACATAAAAATTCCTGTTGCATTCCTGTTGACAGAGTAGGAGTTCTAAACTGTGATTTGTAATCGGAATTTGTGTATTGCTTTGTATTTTTTTTTTTAATTTGAGAGAGTGTGCATGTGAGTGCGCGCGCGCACACACGCACACACATATATGCACAAACGGGGGAGGGGCAAAGGGAGAGGAAGAGAGAATCTCAGGCAGGTTCTACACCCAGCCTAGAGCCTGATGGGGGGCTGCATCTCATAACTGAAAGATTATGACCTGAGCCAAAATCAAGAGTCAGAAGCTTAACCAACCCAACCACCCAAGCGCCCCTACTTTGTATTTTTAAATTTCTATTATTGCTTTACATAAATTCTTTAAGACTTAAAAGCTTTAAAGTCAAAGTCAACCTATGATTTTGACAGGATTTCCTGAAAGGACCATTTGGAACACAATCACATATAATAGAACCAGTATCTAAATGTGGAAACCTCATAAAATATTTCTACCCTGTACACTAAAACTTTGGTGTAGAATGAAGCATTGCTACCTCAAAAATTATATTTTTATCATTACTGGAATTGTATGATGATAATAATATTTATTGAAACTGAGATGATTATTATTCTATATCTCATTTCACCTTACCTTAAAGGGAGTAGCAACAGGAAAGAGGAAGAAAATGTCTGTTGCTACTATTGCTACTGATAATGTACAATGTGTGTATGAATAAGCAAACAATTTTTGCAGAAACCTTAAAAATGGCTCTTAACACAGTGAATTTTTTCTTAAGTTTGTTTTGACTAAGAAATCAGGTTCCTTCTCTGGTGAATGTAGCCATAAGACACTTTCAACATAAAAAATATGTAAACATGAATTAGCAAAACAAACAAAAAAACCCCACCAAGGGTTAGGTTTATAAAATAAATGCATTTAAGAAAATGTACCATTTCCATATTTATCATTATCTCCTGTGGTTTTTAACCAGGACATATATACAATTTATGTAAAGCTGTATTCAAATTGGATTAGTCATTAAATGACTAAACCTTGCCTCTACCTATTGTTCATGGAGGAACATTAATGTTATTATAAAGGGTGGACAAAATCAGAGCTACACTATAGGGGAACTGTTTCCACTTAATCTCAAAGAGGAAATAAATTTTCCTCAAGAAATAAATTAAGATAACCTTTCCCCTTTGGGTAAAAAAAGTTAAAATTAAAATTAAAAAACAATGCTTAATGCTACTGGACCAGAGGAACTATATTATGGGAAAATCATAGAGTAACAGGTCCGTGTCCTGAGTTTAATTTAGTGATTAGAGGAGAGACACTGTTATGGCTCCTTCCCCTTGGGTATTCCCAAAAGCACACATCATGAGCCACCAAGACCAGGAGCTCAAGAGCTACAAAACCAGTAGATCACAACATCCACTCAACAGAATCTTAACAATGATAATACAAATAGAGATCCACATACCATACATGTAATACCCAAGAGTTATAAACCAGACAATGAAACCAGACAAGTTAGCCTCCTAACTTGACAAACAGACCTTCATAATGACCTAGAAAGCAAGAATCAATTACAACATTCTTATACTCCTGAATGTGGTTGTTAAGAAAAAGCCAGCTCTTGGCCCTTGACCAATTTCCCCTTGATCACATGGCAGGTTCAATCTCATACCATGAGGAGACTTTTGAATATGGGCATAGAGACATCAGCCTGTCTGTTCAAGCTCTGTCCACAGTGTCTGACGAGAACCATGTCTTGGCTACCTCTTCTCCCTGATCCCCACCCCAACTTATATTTGAATACACTGGCAGTTTAGACCACCCTGTAGGAAACACACAATGGGAAAGAGACTCATGCCTATGCAAGTCCTAGAACTAGGTTCCAGACCATTTATCCTAGGGTTTTCAGGTTCCGAGTATCAGGAGAGTGGTCTGGAAGGAACCACGTGGGATCCAGGTGACTACATTACCTTAGTCTTAAGTATTTTCCTCTCTGTTAAGAGGATCGGGATGGAGCACTTTCAAGCCTGGTCAGAAAAGTGGTCACATCTAGTTGGGTTTAAGGATGGTCCTGACTCTCTCAAAGCCAATGCTCTTCATGCCACCACACCCATTAGCTACGCTAGTAAAGGTTATCATGGAATTTCAGTGAGGTTAAACTAGAACTTAGATTCTCTTTTTAAAATTTTAATATAATACAACTTAAGTACTTAACAGAGTTAGAGAAAAAAAATACAACATTCCTCATGCAGTGCACTTCATTCTCAAATTTTTAATGTAAATATAGTGTTTTCATTTGAAGAATCTTTAATTGAAGGCTTAGAAATAAACATTTTATTTGACAGAGAAAAAAAACTCTAAGTCAAAGAACCAATTCCTAAATATATGTTAAAAAAGATTGTCCTTGCTATATATTACATGGCTCCAAATCTAGATAGCATAGGTTATGTATGTATCATTAAAAGAAATTTCATTCTATAAAAATACACTTTAAGGTAACTCATTCAGTAGGAGATTCTTTTAATTGGGGAGCATTTGGTTTTCAGGGTCCAGGAATCCTTCAGATAAGACCCGATTACAAAAGTAGCTGATTGAGAACATACAAACCACTTTCCAGATACCCAATTTTAGAAAGTACAGTTAGCTACCATGAAATTGGAAAAATCTTTCAATAGCTGATCTTAATGTCTGGGGCTGCATGGTCTCTATTTCCTATTCTTTATTGTAGAAATATTTTGTTCTCTCTTGAATATATCAATTCTGCTCAGTGTTTTGTTTCTGCTTACCCAAATATAAATTTCTCAATGTTGACACCCAATGGGGCCAACTGCAGCCTGGTTCTACCTAACTTGCTGCTCCAACATTCGACTTAAGTTAAATCACTTGTTTCTACATTTATTTTTATTTATAATTCAAATAAAAGAATTGAATAGAATCAACCTGGGTGAAGGTACAACATGCATCCCTTTTCACTGTCTCTGGCAAAAAGTTTTTTTCTTTCTTAAAGGAGGCAAAATTCCATTCACATTTCATCAATATAGGGTTTCCATTACGTTTATTGAAAACTTTGGAAACAATATCTAATTTTCTTAAAGTTAATCATTAAATCAAACTTGTTGTCTTTCAAGAGAAAGAAAGGGAACATGAGGTCGTGTATTTGAATTCATACAGAAATGTAAAGATCTACGTTAAATATTTTCCAAATAACTTGTTTTTCTTGCTTTTGGCTCTCTTATCAAATTCTTTCCTAACACAATCAAAAATCATTTATTGACCAACATTTTTAAACTTGCAAAATAGAAGTAATTGTCAATATAGTAATTCTTATACTTTCTCACTATTGAGAAAATCATAGAGTTGGCAACCATTTCCGTCAGTGATTAAAAGAAGTGAACTACTTACTAGTTAACAAAAATTTTAAATTATTACTCAAATTATTACTATACGCATAAATATAGTACATTTCATGAAAAATGCTAACATTTACAAGGATAGCTGATTTGCGCATTGTTATCTGAGTAAGCTGCTAAGGATGGCATTGCAACAAGGGAAGTGTGTAGAATCAGAAAGGAAGATCCTGATCATAAAACATTCCATTACTGATAGCTATGTTGGCTAGCATCGGTAACCTCTCTCCAGGGCATCTCTAAAAGCACATCTACTAAAGATGAGTCTCCTCCTCTCAACTGCATTAATACTGGTATATCACAAGTACACAAACTACTAGCTACTCAGGCAATCTTAAACCACAAAAACACATATTCTTTGAATACCAGTTACAGAAGAGATCCCACAGACAGGTTTTCTGGGTTCGATTCTTCCCCTAACATTTGCTACATGAAAGAGTCACTTTAGACACTAAGTTAGTCATTCTTTCAATAAGGGTAGTATCTGTAGTTATCTCAGATTTGTTGTGTCCATGTAAGCAATAAAGAGGATATAATAATAGGAAGGATTATTCCAATACTAAATTTTGTGACATAGAAAATATTGCAGATATTCCATGAACTTAAGGAGTTAAAATATTTAAAAAAAATTTAAAAATGGAAAAAAACATTATGAAACCTAATAAATTGTAATGTTAATATTTATGTATCTGAATAGATTTACTATTCAGTATATCTGTCGCTTATAAATGAGGTAAATACTAAAATCAATATTTACAAAAAAAAAACAATATAAAAAAATCATCTGAAAGTGACCAAGTAATTTTTGGAACAGGGCTTATACCCAATGTCACTTTATCTAGATATTTTTTAAGTGTATCATTATAAAAGGAGCTTAGACTTGAATAAGGCACAGAAAAATCATTTATTTTTTATTTTTTTATTAAAATGTATTATGTGTCAGTCATTATAGGTTATCAAAACTCTGAATTTAGCTTTCCTGGAGAAGTAATAAAGTATGCACTAAAGGATGAATAGGATTTAGCTAGAAAACCAAGTGGGAATAGAAGAGGATAGTGTGTTCAAAGGCCAGAAGCAGGAAAGATATAAAAACTTCCAAGGAATTGTAAATAGCCATTTACGGTGGGAGTGATTGAACATGAGCCCAGAGAAACTTAAGATATGGCTGTATTACTCAAGGCTTGCAGACTATGATAGGAATTGATTTTATTCTATGAAGAATAGAAGTGGTTGAAAGATTTTAAAGATCTAGGTGAAATAAAATTTGAGATGATCAATACGTATTAATGTTCATTGATATCATTTATATTGATACATTAATATTTAAGGTCAAGAAAGTCCTCGTATTTTTCTATGAAAGGAATACAGCATAAATAGTAAGATCTTTTTAAAGAATAACAGAAAATAATGTGTATTATCAAATTATTTACCAGGGAAATAGATTTGAGGACATCCAATATTAAGAACACCCATGCCCCCAAATCAAAATCTTTGTTTTGTGTGTGGCTGCCAGAAATTATGAAAGTATTTTATTTTCTTTGGTGAGATCAAATTTCCTAACTTTAACCTTAAAATACTCTTGAAATTTGTTTTCAGTCATTTACGTATCTGTAGTATCAGAGAAGACTTGGGGGACTTCACTATAGTAATTTTTTTACTATATTTACTATGTTAATCTATCTATCTATATATATATATATATATATATATATATATACACACACACACACATCCTATATATATATATAGATATATAGATATAGATATAAATCTATATATATTTACTACATTTACTCTATTAATCTATAGATTTGTCTAATATATATCTGTAGATCTAATATAGACATATGCACACAAATATTTAATATAAATGCATTTCCTTCCAACAGATTTCTGAGGATAATTGAGAGAACTGTGCTGCTATGTTTGGGACATAACCGGTGATAGTGTTGCTATAGGACATTAGCTTGAAGTGATTGAATATTAAATCATTCAACTCCCCTCCTCTCATTCCATCCTTAAAACTTTTGGATGCAACTAGGTTACCCATGTGCTTTGACTACAAACAGGAAAGGTCATTTATTGTGGACACACCGAGTGTTGAGGTCTGTACTGCAGTTATCAGTACACCTAGTTGTACCCCTAATAACCTGCAAGGAGGAGTTCTGATATACATCTTTACAAAACTCTGAAGAGTCAAATGCCATCTGACAGTTACTAACTTTATGGCCTTGTATAAAGTTAAACTTATCACTAAAATGGAGAAACCGGATACAAAACTCAAACGGTTGTGGCAAAGATTTAGCCGGTTGTGTTAAATGTATACTATACCAGGCAGAGCATTAAATAAACTTATATTTAAGCACAGTATATTTGTGTTTATTTAGTCACTTGTGCACCTTCTGTTCATTCACGGGCCCTGATAAGGATAAATAGCTTAGCCTACATCAAAGTCTGGATCATAGAGCCTGACATTCCATTTGGCTTTTTTTGTAATAAAAAGCCTCAGTGCGTCTTTTCTCAGAGAATTCTTTCCTCCCATGACTTAGGTCCAGAAACATATAAAGAAAAATTATATGCAATCAAAGTTCTATATACTGAAGAGATTTTAAATACTTACTGATTGTTTAGGACATAAAATTTTGGGGTATAAAGATATGACCTATCCATAATTATAGTGAACAAATAGTTCAAATTAGCCTTTTTTTCCCCCAAAAATTCAGGAGTGAGGATACACTAAAGTCGTCATAATTAAAACTGATTGGGCTGCCTGGGTGGTTCAATCAGTTGAGTATATGACTCTTGGTTTCAGCTCAGGTCATGATCCCAGCATTGTGGGATTGAGTCCCACATCAGGCTCTGTGCTAATAGCATGGAGCCTGCTTAGGATTCTCTCCCGTCCCCATCTCTCCCTCTGTCCCTCTCCGCTACTTGCACGTGTACTCTCTAAAATAAAAACAAAAAAAATTAAATGTAGATTTTTTCATGTATAGCTGATATTGTTGTAGGAAGATTGGAAAAATACTGTCCACATGGTTGCATATACTCTCAAAAAGTGTTAGATCAATCTAAAATAGTGTTATTCAACTGTGTTAGGATAAGACTACATCACAAGATACCTTGTGAGCTTTTCAAAATACACATGGCCATCAACTCCTTTTCTAGTTTTTCTCCACACGAATCTCCTCGATACAAGAGAAGCTCCAGGAGCCATAAGTTTAAGGACATAAAGGAAAGGGTAGGGCGCACGTGCCTCTGGGAACTGGGGAAATATTCCCTAAGAATATTATAAAGGCATTTTTCTAGTCTATTGACCTACTAATCTCAGTAACTTAATTATAAGAATAGTAAGCATTAAATCACTTACTTTCCATACTATGCATTTACTTAAAGTAAGTTAACTGGGAAAAAAATCCCAGTGCTCTTCTGTTTGATATATAATATGCTTGGTAAATAGTTAGACACAAACTTCCAAAGTTTCAAGAGTGGTCTGACTACTCTAGTTAGTTCTACAGATTGTGCATCAGAAACACTGAAAGCTTAAAAAGCTTTCTCAAACACATACAACTAATTTGTGAAACACTCAGGTTAGTGTTATTTTCCAATTTTTGAATTCAAGTAGGGTCTTAAATTTTGGCTGAATTAATGACTTCATATACAAGGAGAATTATAACCTCTGGATTTCTCCCATTCTAACAGAAAATACCGATGATTTTGAGTCATTTAACAGGAGGAACTCATTGACAAATATGCTAATTTGGGTATATTAAATTTTGTTTTCTTCCAAGACATGTTATTTTATTCACAAGAAAAATTTCTCGAGGCTCCTATGTTTTTATTTTTTTTCCTAGTAAGATCCTGAGTAATGATATCCTTAATTAATTAGGTGCATTTCAGTCAGATGCATAAAGTTGATGCCTTCAACTTATTAAACAGAGCAGTCTAGAAATCAGATCAAAAGATTTTTCAGTCTGGCTTCCAATGCTTTTACTTCTTTCTCCATTTGACTATGCTATTTAAAAGAACATTTTTAGTAATATATTTACATGGTTGCTCATAAAAATATAATTATATTCTTTGTCTTCTAGCTCTACATTTTCCTGTCCCATTAGAGTAAGTCATCGAGCTTTATGCTTTCTTCTTCTGAAAACTACCATATCGCCATAAGCCAAATATGATAAGTGGGAAATTTATCTGACAAATGCATGGTGAAATTTCTGCCCACCGAATGATTTTCAAGTCCCAGAATAAAAAGGACCCGTGGGAGATGATCCACAGAATTTGGAACAGCTCTTTTAAAATAGCCAGAATAATCTTCTGCATGGCCCAAAGCAAGACGTAAATTAAGAAGCAATACACTCTGAGTGTAATGAAGCATGTACTTATAAATTCATGGTTCCATTCATCTCACGTAAACAGCACACACATTGCACCTCCCAAGAATAATTACACAACACTAAGGAGTTTGAAATTATAAATATTAGGACAGAAAATTTTCTGGGCATTTCTTCTAGAATAAGTTTGGAGAGATTAAGAAGGGGTATAATTCTTAATTGTTATATTACTTTCTAATTGTATACTTTGTATGTTGAATGTCAAAAGAATTGAAAAAGCTTTGGGCAAAAATCAGCAGGAGATATGTGCCTGTTGTCAGTTGAAAATAGATGTTTGCTAGCCGGTTGGCATGGCAGCAGTGTGTCGCACGACCAAGCAGGCCTTTAGCATTCAGGAAAGAACATGAAGGCTTTAGTGTTCAAAGTGCAAGAAGCTGGATTCATTAAATAGATAACAATTGACCTCTTCAGGAAAGGAAACTATTAGCAGGAGTCTGACGGAACAAAAGGTGTCTTGTATGAGAGGATTCTTTAAATTTTTCCAAATAGGCTATTAGATTCAAGCCATCCAAATCAGGTTGGTGGTGGTATACGTGGATACATACAAGTGGAATATTTAGAAAAATAAGTTTATGTATATAAATATGTCATATATACCTATATATGTAATATAATGTTTATATATGCATATATATATATTATATAATATATATGTGTACACACACACACACACAAAGTAGAAGCTCAGACACTTTAACCTGGAAAATAGAATTATGGTTTCAAAGACTAGTTTTCAAAATTAAAAGGGACATCTAGGATATAAATCTAAGTAGTACTGAAAATTTTTGAAAGGGTAAATATAGAAGTAAAATTTTAAATGATGATTATTATAACAAGATATTTAATAAGAACCATTAATTCAAAGGACCTGAAACAAAACTTTTGGGGACACCAAAAGTGAGCTCAGTCAGTTGGGTGTCCAACTTCAGCTCAGGTCTTGATCTCATGTTCACAAGTTTGAGCCCTGCGTCAGGCTCTGTGCTGACAGCTCAGAGACTGGATCCTAGTCCGGATTCTTTGTCTCCCTCTCTGCCCTTCCCCACTCACACTCTGTCTTTCTCGGTCTCAAAAATAAATATAAAAAATAAAAATAAAAACATTAAAAAAACTTTTTGATGTGATCAACAAAACCCTGAAATATTGAAGATTGGAAGAAAAGGGATAAATGTCAGAAAAATAGAGATAGCTGATATATGTCAATTTTAATGAAATAAGTATGATTTTAGAAGGCTTCCGCCTGGTAAGCCTTGAAGTAATCATAAAAAAAAGGAAAACTTTAGAACAGCATATTAGGTTGCTATTGGGGTAACCTTAGAGAATACATAAAAATAAGATGTCATCATATTTAAGCTCTTCACTTCAAGATGCACAAAGATCTTAGTAGCAGGCATTAAAATGAACAAGCAGCAAAGGGGAGAAACAAGATGAAACAATGAATTTGTTTGTCTTGAATAATGCCAAAATATTATAAAATAGCAGTCAGTCTCAAATTCTCAAAATTACAATATTGGTATAATTTGTAAGGAATCAAAGATGGTAAGTTGGTAATGCCTCACCATTCCAAGTTTTCTGCCCAGTTTATAAGAGGACTCCTGTTACAGAACATACTTTTAGAAAATGGGGCTCAGTCCCAGCCCTGGGCCAAGTTGTCTGACAATGAGGTGGCATGAAGATAGAATCATAGCCAGATTATCTCACAGAAGATTCACATTTTATGAAGAAAATGAAACACTCTGGTAAAACTTAGGGAGATACAGGGGTTTAAAACACTGAAACAAGTTAATAAAAATTTTATACCTTCTTGGATTCAATTTGCTAATATTTTCTTGAGTAATTTTCCTCATGAGATATTGGTCTATAATTTTCCTTTCTTGACATGTCTTTTTCTAATTTTGCTGTTAGAATAATAGTTAAGGTAATAATGGCCTTATAGAATGAGTTAGTATTCACTTGATTTCTATTTTCTGAAAGAGACTGAGAATTGCTACAATTTTGTTTTTAAATATTTGGTAGAATACACGAGTAAAACCACCTGGACTTGCAGCTTTCCTTTTGGGAGATTATTAGTGACTCATCATCTTTTATAGATAGAACTCTTCAGTTTATTTCTCCTTTTGTGAATTTTGGTAGCATGTGTCCTTCAAGGAATTTGTCCATCATATGTAAGATATTAAATATATGGAAATAGAGTTGTTGTTACATTCAGTGTAATGTTTATTACATTTTCATGGCTGTGGATCAATATTAATTATCTCTTTCATGTTTGTTACTATGTATTTTTTTCTTGGTTAGACTGACTAGAGGTTAAGCAATTTTTACTTATATTTCAAAAACTCTTGATTTCATTGATTTTGTTTTTCCACTCTCAATTACACTAATTTCTACTACAATTTATTTTGTATTTTCTTTAGCTTGTTGTACACTTAAGCTTCCCTCTTTTCTATGCTTCCTATGTTTACTAAGATAGAAACTTAGATTATTGAATTTTGATTGGAAAAGAGAAAATGAAAGTTGATGTCACCATTTATGCTATAAATTTCACTCAAAGCACTACCTTTATTTCATCCCAATTTTTATAAATTGTATTTTAATTTCCATTTAGTCCTAGATACATACTTTTTTAAGAGAGTGAGAGAGAGTCCAATGAGGGAGAAGAGAGAGAGAGAGAGAGAGAAAGAGAAAGAGAGAAAGAGAAAGAGAGAAAGAGAAAGAGAGAGAGAAAGAGAGAGAGAAAGAGAGAGAGAAAGAGAGAGAGAAAGAGAGAGAGAAAGAGAGAGAAAGAGAAAGAGAGAAAGAGAGAAAGAGAGAAAGAGAGAAAGAGAGAAAGAGAGAAAGAGAGAAAGAGAGAAAGAGAGAAGAGAAAGAGAGAAGAGAGAAAGAGAGAGAAAGAGAGAGAGAGAGAGAGAGAGAGAGAGAGAGAAAGAGAGAGAGAAAGAGAGAGAGAAGAGAGAGAGAAAGAGAGAGAGAAAGAGAGAGAGAAAGAGAGAGAGAAAGAGAGAGAGAGAGAGAAAGAGAGAGAGAAAGAGAGAGAGAGAGAGAGAAAAGAGAGAGAGAGAGAGAGAGAGAGAGAGAGAGAATCCTAAGCAGCCTCCATGCTCAGTGTGGAGCCTGATCCAGGGACTGATCCCAAGATCCTGAGATCATGACCTGAGCTAAAATCAAGAGGTGGACGCTCAATCGACTGAGCTACCCAGGCACTCCTAGTCCAAAATTATTTTAAATTTGAGACTTATACTAATGTGTTATTTAGAAATACGATGTGGGGTACCTGAGTGCCTTAGTTCAGTTAAGCATCTGACTCTTGATTTCAGCTCAGGTTATGATCTCACGGTTGGGGAGTTCAAGCCCTGCATCTAGCTCTACACTGATAGCGAAGAGCCTCCTTGACATTCTCTATAGCCCATGACAAGTGGGATTTATTGGTCTTGGAAGTCTGTTCCAACATCAAAATTCAATCAGTATAATGTACCATACCAACAGACATGCAAAGAAACCAGATTACTAATTGTGGGTGAGGAAAAGTAGCACAACAATTTTGGAAGATAGTTTAGCAGTTTTCAAAGTTATAATCACATTCTAGAATCACATACATAGGTATTTAGGATTTGAAAATACCTAATCTACAAGCAACTGACCTGCCCTTCAATTGGTGAATGGATAAAAACTGTGGTATACTCATAAAACTATTATTCAGTGATGAAATAAGGGAGCTATTTATTCAAAAAGAGACAATAAATAAATCTTACATACATATTTCTAAGTGAAAGAAACCAATCTGAAAAGTACACTGTGTAGTTCCCATCATATAATGCTCAGGAAATACAAATCCATTAAGACAGTAAATATAATCGTGGTTCCTAGGGGTCCGGAGCTGGAGAGAGAATTTTGAGTAGGTGAAGTACATAGGATCTCTCCAGGGCTGTGAGACCATTTTGTATAAAATTGTGATGATAGATATATGACACGTTTTATTTGTTGAAACACTTAGACCTTTACAGCACAAATAATAACTTTAATGTATAATAATCTTAGAAAATCATGGAGAGCTCCAGGGATTCTAGGATAGAGAATAGAAGGAGAGAAAACAATGTATATGTATTACACATAGATAAAACTACTTTACTGAAAATGATGGAGGGGGGGAGTTGCAGAGCTACCTAAGTTACTCCGGAAATGAGTGAAATCTAGAGGATTAAAGGACCCACAGGACTCAAAAGAAATGGTAAGTAAGCACTGTACTCTAGTTGATAAAGCCCTTTTCTGTGGAGTAGGGTTAACATGTCTGATGCCACAATATATGCGTATAGAAACAGAATTAAATGGACCACAAATGATAGATGCCAGTTTTTCTGATCTGTGAATAGATTACAGATAAGAAAAGGGGAAAAGTGGATGATGGAGTGGAGCGGTGATCCATTGGCTGATCAAGGGATTAGAGCTGGAGCTATGAGTGTGAATTCAAATTTAGCTTTAGACAGTAGTTTTTTTATACAATTCTCTAGATTAAAGGCACCAGAGTTCTTTGGAGAAATGGCTGATTCTAGGATGGGGGCAAGTAATATACAAATTAGCCTAGATCGTTTTGTGCTGTCAGAAAGTAAAGAAGTACCCAAGTAAAAATAGTGATCCACAGGATAGGAATAGGTTGAAGTAACATGGGAGTAGACTTTCCAACAGCCAAGGCGGGACTAACTGAGGATCTAACTGAGTATACTATTATCTGATTATAACTCAGTGGAGTAAATTAATATCTGAATTCTTACATATATAAGTTACCAAATAAAAAGAGACAAATACCCTATGCAAAATAATTAAGGAACCTATGAAATACTTGACTAGTACTTTCAAACAGTTAAATTAATGTATGTATATATATATATATATATATATACAAAATCTGAGAACTTCTCACAGCCAAGGGGAGGCTAAAGAGAAATGATGATGAAATGTAATGAGGTATCCTTGTTAGGATCCTGGAACAATAAAAGGCTAGTAGATGTGAGTTAAAAGAATTTGAATAGAGACTAGCTCCTAATAACAACAAATGTAGTGGTTCATTAATTGTAACAAAGGAGTCATTTTAATGTAAGAAGCAACAAACTGGCTGCAGCCTATGCGGGCAATTTGCAATATCTTCACAATTTATTGTATTTATAAATCTGATCAGGTTTATAAAATAAATGTAAGGTTATATTCTAAGGAAAAAAACTATGATAAATGAGACTTTTAAAAATAAAAAAAAGTTATATATTTATATATAAAATATAAACTTTAAGGTGATTAATGACCATCTTTTCTTTTGAAAAAAGAAATGTGAAATAAATGCCTCTGCACAGTGAAGAAAACCAACAAAATGAGAAGACAACCTATGGAATAAGAAAAACATTTGCAAACCATATGTCCGATAAGGGGTGAATGTCCCAGAGATTTAGTGAATTCCTCTAACTCTATAATAAAACAGCAAACTGAAAAAGGAAATGATTAGGCATTCTTTTCCAAAGAAGATCTCCAAATGTCCAATAGGTACCCGAAAAGACGTTCGGTATCACTAAATATTAGGGAAAAGCAAATCAAAACCACAATGAGCTATTCATACCTGTTAGAATTGCTGTCATCAAAAACACAGGAATTAAGTGTTGGTGAGCGTGTGGAGAAAAGAGAACCTTTGTGCATGGTTAGTGAGAAAGTAAATTAGTTCAACTATTGTGGAAAACAGTATGGAGGGTCTTCAAGAAATTAAAAATGGAACTAGCATATGATCCAGTAATCACACTTCTGGGTACATATCCAAAAGAAATGTAAATTCAATCTCAAAGAGATACCTGCATTCCGAATGTCCTTGCAGGATTATTCATGACAGCCAACGTATGGAAATAACCTAATTCCCAATGAATGATTCAAGATGTGGCACATACACAGGGATGTTATTTAACAATGAAAAAGAAGGAAGTCCTGTCATTTACTACAACGTGGATTGAACATGAGTATTATGCCGAGATAAACCAGACAGAAAGAGGTCTGTATGATATCACGCTGATCTGAATCTGAAAACACCAAACACCTAGAAAGAAACTAACATGATGGTTACCAGGGGATAAGGGAGGGAGGAAAAAAAATCAAAGGTGTTGGTCAAGGAGCGTAAACTTCTAGATAGAAGATTTAAAAATTCTGGGGATCTTATGTACAGCATAGTGATTATAGTTAATAATACTGCATTATAATGCATATAGTAATGCGGTATTACTAAGACTAGATCTTAAAATGTTCTTACCACATGCAGGGTTTGACCAGCAAACCCTGATGTGGCAGAGGATAGGTTATTCCAGACCCCTGAGGGAGAGGAAGGAGAGGGCAAAGGAGCCAAGCACTCTAGTGGTGATGGCCCCAAGCAAAGCTCATCTCCAGTTTTTATTGAGAATCTTATCAGTACATTTCATGGAGAGTAGGGGAAAGAAATGTGTGTATTTTCAAAAGCAGGAACAAAGTATACTCAGATTATTGGGGGAACAGTACAATCAGGGTAAAGACCTGCATGTATACGTCACAGGAGCAGTGTATACATCATAGGAAGGAAGTTGTTTTACTACTTCAGATTTGCCATTTACAGAGTGAGAAAACATGTTATCTATAGGTTAAGGTCTGGCTTCTTTCCGCCTTGACATTTCAAAGGAGACTGGTTTTCCTGGTCTGCTTTGGCTGCTTCTCAACCAGCCATTTCCCAGGCTGCAAATAGTTCTTTCTTAATCTTAGTCAGCCAGATCTCTTAGCTGCCACAACCACACACACACACACACACACACACACACACACACACACACACACGCTAGTAATTATTGGAGGTGAGGTGATACAGGTACTTACTAGGGGTTAATATGATGGCGGTATTCATTTAATATAGAAGTATCCATCAACACATTGTACACCTTAAATTATACAATGTTATACACGCCACTTATTTCTTAACAAAGCTGGAGAAAAAAAAAAACACACAAGCAAACCAACAAACAAAACTACCTATCTTTATGATTCTCTTATCTGGGTTTCAGATACCCTGTATTTCCGCAAAACATATGTCCTGCTTTCCCAAAATTACCACCACATATTTGAAATTATTTAAGCTAATTTTGCAGAAACTTCAACAGTTATAACTGAGTGAAGCTGCCCATATTATATGAGCTACCTCTATCGATAGTACCTTAAACTAATATGATGACGACATGCTTAATATTCTTCTCTGACCTCTCCTTGCTCCAAAATGGATCACGAAATAGGGAGATAACTTCTATAAACCAAATTGCAAAATTATTATTTTTAATAGATATTATCTTCTTAAAAATATAAATCAAAGATGTTTATCATAGTTCACAAAATGCAGAAAAGAAAAAAGAAAATTAAATGGCTGATAATGTCAAACCTGAAATTGTATTCTCTCTTTCCATATTGAAGTTCTACTTAAATGAACACACTGGTGATAAAAAATCTAAGATTTTTAGGACTAAAAGTTGTTATAACATGTACTTGTGTGTATATATGATGAAAATGCAAATACAAACAGATTAATAATATCCTAGAAGTATACCAGGTACAAGCTACTATATAGTAGACTTAATTATATTTACTTGGTCCTAAACTCATCACAATTTATATACAAATTTGTATTTTCATTTAGTAACATGATACAACTTCAAAATACATATGCATTATTTGCTTCTCACATCGATGAATTTTTCACTGAACCCCTCCAACTCTGAGTAATATAATGTGGTATCTTCTCCAGCAAACTGTTTCACTTTTCTTACTCTACATTCAATCCCTGAGGCTGCAATTCTTGTTCTAGTGAAGTATTACTACACTACATGCCAGAAAAGACAGATATACATTTCCTATCTTGCATACTGAGCCTTAAAGGGACACAGTTTTCACCTGTAAGAATTCTAGCTAATGTTTTCTCTAACTGGTATAATTATCGAGGTCCAGAAACTGATAAAAATCAAACAAAATTTTCTTACAGAAAGATCTCCTTTCCTAGCTGGAGAGCCATATCTTCTATTGAAAGAGAGCAGGGCAAGGGGGGGCAAGCAGAGCACATAGAAGAATGTACAAGGAAAAGGTATCCCCACAGGTTTTGGTTTGGAATATAAAATGGCCTAGATTTCATGACTTCTTGCAACCAACAGGGCTTAAAACTTGGAGTTCTAAAGGTCAGCGGATTTGGCTGGGATAGAGCCCAGAGGATATTGCCCTGCTACTGGGGAGAAAGGCAGGCAAACAACACAGAAGACAGCACGGGAATAGCTATTTCAAGAATGCCTGGGGCACACAGTGTGGGGATTTTTCGCCCTCTTCAGGGTGGATCCAAGAGGCAGCTTTCACACAGATGCCTCTCCAGGACAAAGAAGTTGGCCAACATAATTTTTTCCCTTGGTTCTCAGCATAAACACAAAGTTACCTGCTGGAAGATTTCATAAGTTGCTTACACCAAGTCCCATCCTCTTGCACACTATCGGGACTGTCTTTCTCAATGATGCTTGTCTCAGTACCAGGATGGTGGGAACCACACTCAGAAGACCAGCACAAAACCCTGCCCCCACCACATCTCCTGAGCAGAGAGTTTTGCAGGGCCTCAGATCTGGTGGAGGTAGTGACAGTCTCATTTCACATGCAGACAGGAGTTAAAATTCACCACATCTGGGCCAGAGACCACACACCACCCACAACAGGCAAGGAGAGCCTCTACGGATGACTGACCTGAAGGAGAGAGCACCCAAAACACAGCAGCAGACTACACACAACCACACCAGAGAGACTCCCTGAAATGCCAGGCCCTGGAAACTACATGACCTCTTTTCTATTAGGGCATTATTTCAAAAGCACAAGATATAACTAGGTTTTCTAACACAGAGAAGAAGGCAGAGACTTAGACAAAATACCAAAATGGAGGAATCTACCCCAAGTGAAAGAATAAGACAAGGCCATGGCCAGAGATCTAAGTAAAACAAATATAAGTAACATGTCTGATGGAGAATTTAAAACCACAATCATAACAATACTTACTGGGCTAGAGAAAAGAATAGAAGATACCAGTAAGATATAAGAGATAAAAGAGGTAAAAAAAGGATCAGAGATGAAGAATGCAATAAACGAGATTAGAAACAGGCTTGAAGAAATGAAGAGGAGACTGGAAACTGCAGAGGACATATTAAGGACCTAGAAGGCAAAACAACAGAAATTAACAAAGACTAACAAAAGAGAGAAAAGTTATGCAACATGAGAATAGACTTAGAGAACTCACCAACTCCATCAAACATAGTATTTGTATATGAGTCACAGACGAAGAGGAAAGAGAAAAGGAGGCAGAACATTTATCTGAAGAAATAGCAGAAAGCTTCCCCAATCTGGGAAGGAAGCAGACATCCAGATCCCGGAGGCACAGAAAACTCCCATCAAACCAACAAAAACAGACGAAGGGTGCCTGGGTGACTCAGCCTGGTTGAGCGTTTGACTTCAGCTCAGGTCATGATCTCATGACTTGTGAGTTCAAGCCCTGAATCAAGCTTGGTGATGACAACTCACAGCCTGGAGCCTGCCTTGGATTCTGTGTCTCCCTCTCTCTGTGTCCCACCCCACTCATGCTATCTCTTTCTCGCTCTCAAATATAAACATTAATTTTTTTTAAATGCAGGCCAAAACAAGGATATATTATAATCAAATTTGAAACATCTAATGAAAAAGAAAAAAAAAATCTTAAAAGGAGCCAAACAAAAGAAGTCCTGAACTTACAGAGGAGAACCCATAAGGCTAGCTGGAGATTTCTCAACAGACCTGGCAAGCCAGAAGGAAATGGCACAGTATATTCAAAGTGCTATATGGAAAAAAATCTGCAGCCAAGAACACTGTATCCAGCAAGGCTATCATTCAGAATAGAAGGAGAGATAAAGAGTTTCCCAGACAAACAACAACTAATGGAGTTTGTGCCCACCCAACCAGCCCTGCCAGAAATATTAAGAGGGACTTTTTCAGTACAAAGGAGATCCAAAAATGACAAAGACAAGAAAGGATCAGGGAAAATCTCCAGAAACAGTGACAAGACTATGATAAAATGACAATAACTACATAGCAATACTTACTTTGATTGTAAATTGAGTAAACACTCTAATCAAAAGACCTAAGGTGTCAGTGGATTAAAAAACAAACAAACAAACAAACAAGGCCCATCTCTATGCTGCATACAAGGGATTCATTTTAGACCTAAAAACAACTGCAGATTGGAAGTGAAGGAATGGAGAAACATTTATCATATAAATGGATGTCAAAGAAAAGCCAGAGTACCAGTAATTATATCAGATGAACTAGACTTTAAAACAAAGACTGTAAGAAGAGACAAAAGAGCACTATATCATAATAAAGGAGACAATCCAACAAGATTAAACTGTAAATACTTATGTACCCAACAACAAAGCACCAAAATATATGTAACAATAACAAACCTAAAGGAACTAATAATAATACAATAACAATAGAGGATTTTAACATCCGCTTATGTCAATGGACAGATCATCTAAAGAGAAAATAGACAAGGAAAAAATACCTTAATGACACACTGGACCAGACGAACTTAACAGAAATATTCAGAACATTCCAAATTTAAGCAGAATACACATTTTCAAGTGCACAGGGGATATTCCCCAGGATAGGTCACATATTAGGTTACAAAACACACCAACAAATACAAATAAAGTAATACCATGCACCTTTATGACCAAAATGCTATGAAACTTGAAGTCAATTACAAGAAATATCTAGAAACGCATATACATGGAAGTTAAACAACATGCCATCAAATAATGAGTGGATCAAAGAAGAAATAAACAAATGAAAATGAACACATGATGGCCCAAAACTTTTGGGATGTAGTAAAAAGTGGTCCTAAGAGGGAAGTATATAGCAATACAGGCTCACTTCAAGAAGCAAGAAAAATGACAGACTACTAACCTGACCTTACACCTAAAAGAGCTAGAAGAACAAAGAAAACCTAAAACTATGAGAAGGAAGGAAATAATAAATATTAGACAGGAATGATTTAGAAATAAAAACAACATAATAGCTCAATGAAACCAATTAATAAAATTGATAAATTTCTAGCCAGACTTGACAAAAATAAAAGAGAAAGGAAGCAAATGAATTTACAAATAAGAGAAGTAACAACCAAATGCCAGAAAAGTAACAACCAAAAGCCAGAAACAAATATTATGAAAAACAATATGTCAACAAATTGGACAATCGAAGAAATTAATAAATTCCTAGAAACATATAAGCTACCAAAACTGAAACAGGAAGAAACGTTAAATTGAAGAGACTGATAACTTCCAAAGAAATTGAATCAGTAATCAAAAATTCCCAACAAACAAAAGTCCAGGGCCAGATGGCTTCACTGGTGAATTCTACTAAACTTTTAAAGAATACTTAATACCTATTCTTCTTAAACTATACCAAAAAAAAAAATAGAAAAAGGAAGCAAAACTCATTCTTTGAGGCCAGCATTACTTTGATATCGATATGGGCTAAAGACATCACTAAAAAAGAACTACATATCCCTGATCAATATGGATGTAAAAGTCCTTGATAGAATATTAACAAACCAAATCCAACAATATATTGAAAAAAAATCATTCACTATGATTAAGTGGGATTTATTCTTGGGTTGCAATCATGGTTCAATATTCACAAATCAACATTATACATCAATTAATTAAAGAAAGGATAAGAACTATATGATCATGTCAATAAATACAGAAAAAGCATTTGACAAAGTACAACATCCATTCATGATAAAAACCGTCAACAAAGTAAGGTTAGATTTCAACATAATAAGGGCCATATGTGAAAGCCCACAGTAGTATCATCCTCAATGGGGAAAACCTGACAGCTTTTCCTCTACGGTCAGGAATGAGAGAGATATCCACTCTCACAACGGTTATTTAAGATAGTACTGGAAACTCTAACCACACTAAGCATACAACAGCAGCAACAACAAAAGTATTTGAATCATCAAGGAAGGAGTCAAACTTAACGCTATTTGCAGATGACATGATACTATATATGGAAAACCCCAAAGATTCCACCAAAAAACTACTAGAACTGATACACAAATTCAGTGAAGTCACAGGATACACAAATCAATGTACAGAAATGTTTCATTTCTACACACCAATAACGAAGCAACAGAAAATTGAGGATCAATCTCACACATAAATGCATCAAAAACAGTAGTATATACCTAGGAATAAACCTAACCAAAGAGATAAAAGACCTGTACTCTAAAACTATAAAACACTCATGAAACAAATTGAACACGACACAAAGAAATGGAAAAACATTCCATGCTCATGGATTAAAGACCAAATATTGTTAAAATATCTATACTACACAAAGAAATCTACATATCTCATGTATTCTCTATTCAAAACCAACAGCTATTTTTCACAAAACTAGACCAAAGAATCTTAAAATTTGTATGGAACCATAAAAGACCCCTAATAGCTAAAGCAACCTTGAAAAAGAGACATCACAATTCCAGACTTCAAGTGATATTACAAAGTGGTAGTAACCAAAGCAGAATG
This sequence comes from Paguma larvata, assembly GCA_030068075.1. Classification (NCBI taxonomy): domain Eukaryota; kingdom Metazoa; phylum Chordata; class Mammalia; order Carnivora; family Viverridae; genus Paguma; species Paguma larvata. The sequence continues at coordinate 59,600,700 of CM057829.1, read as the reverse complement.
GTACATAGACTAATAGAACAGAATAGAAAACCCTGGAAATGAATGCACAATATTATGTTCAACTCATCTTTGACAAAGTAGGAAAGAACACCCAAAAGGAAAAAGACTGTTTCTATAACAAATAATGCTGTGAAAACTAAACAGCAACATGCTAAAGTATGAAACTGAACCACTTTCTTACACCATACACAAAAAAAAATTCTAAATGCATTGAAGACTTAAATGTGAGACCTGAAGCAATAAAAATCCTAAAAGAGAACACAGGCAGTAACTTCTTTGACATCAACCATAGCAACTTCTTTCTAGATAGGTCTCCTGATACAAGGGAAAGAGAAGCAAAAATAAATCAAATGCACAGAAATAACAATTTTCTGCATAGGGAAGGAAACAATCAACAAAACTAAAAGGCAACCTATGAATGGGAGAAGTCATTTGCAAATGACCTATCTGATAAAGGGTTAGTATCCAAAATAAAGAACTTATAAAACTCAACACCCCAAAAATGAATAATCCAATTAAAAAATGGGCCAAAGACATGAAGAGACATTTTTCCAAAGAAGACCTACAGACGGCTAACAGACATATGAAAAGACCCTCAACATCACTGATCATCAGGGAAATACAAATCAAAACTACAGTGAGATATTGCCTCAAACCTGTCGGAATGCCTAAAATTAACACCATAGGAAACAATAGGTGTTAGCAAAGATGTGGAGCAATAGATGCTCTTGCACTATTAGTGGAGATGCAGAATGATGCTTCCATTCTGGGTAACAGCATGATGATTCCTCAAAAAGTTAAATAATAGAACTACCCTATAGTCCAGTAATTGCACTACTAAGTATTTATCCAAAGACTATAATAATACTAACTGAAAGGGATACTTAGACCCTGATGTTTATAGTAACATTACTTTCAATAGTAAAAAAAAATAGAAATACACACACACACACACACACACACACACACCAAAATGAAATATTACTCAGTCATCAAAAAAAATGAAATCCTGCCTGCAAAGACTTGGATGGAGTTAGAGAATATTAAGCTATGTGAAATAAATCAGAGTAAAATATGATATGATTTCACTCATCTGTGGAATTTAAGAAACAAAAAGGGGCAAAGGGGGAAAAAAAGAGGCAAACCAAGTAACAGACTCTTAACTACAGAAAACAAACTAATGGTTACCAGAGGGGAGGTTATTAGGAGGATGGGATTAAGGTGGGCACCTGTGATGTGCACCTGAAACTGTATGTTAACTGGAATTTAAATAAATCTTAATTTTGTTTTAAGTTTAAAAAAATGAAGTGAATTTAAATTTATTATTGTGTAACAATGCCTATTTCTTCACACTTTCACAATCCTGGTCATTTCATTCTTTTTAATAAATGATGACATTATAAGTGGTGTTTTTTTAGTGCTTTTCTTTTTGGGGGGTTTTATAATATTGAACATTTTCCAAATTTGTCTTAGTCATATTTTGAAGGATAGTATCTACACATGTTTGATGGCATTTTCTCTTTTGAGATTCCTTCGTTCACTTGCTTGTAAAAATTCCTTTCTATAGAACAAGAAAAGATGTGCTTATGATAAAAAGATAATTCTTTTTTTTAAGTTTATTTTGAGAGAGAGAAAATGCACAGGTGCATACGAGTTGGGGAGGGGCAGAAAGAGGGAAAGAGTGAATTCCAAACTGGGTTTGCATTGTCAGTTTGGAGCCCAAGGCAGGACTCGGTCTCACAAACTGTGGGATCATGAGTCAGATGCTTAACTGCCTGAGACACGCAGGCACTTTGAACATAATTCAATTCTAATAATTATATTCCAAATTGTGTTCCATATTTAAGATCAGGTTTTTACAGAAACAAAGAATATGCAGTTGTGGCCAACGTGGTCTTAGTTTTTCCTCTGTTTAAAAGAGGTCACCTAAACTATTAGCTTAGAAAATAAACACTCAACAGAAAGCAAGTAAGAGACCCAAGAAATAATTGCTTCTTATCATGAAAATTTTAATAATCGGAGTAAACTCTAAGGGCAGAAAACTTTGTTGATTATACTAAAACTGAAGTTGCAAAGGGAAAAAAAGAAGGCGGTGTTTTTGATGGGTTTGCAATAGTAGTTTCAACTAATGCATAATGAAATCAATACAGTGAAGAAATTGATATACTAGAGGCCTTTAAAGGTCATTTTGAAAGAACGTTTAACTAGATAATTTGCCGAATCCCAATAAGGAAAATGGAATGCATTTAAAAACTGTTCAATGAGAGTAACCAAGCAGTAAACACAATGCTGCAAAGTAAGTCAAGTTAATTACCTGATATGGAGAGAAAACATTGGCAGCGAGTATAAAACAAAGTTTGTAAAAGCATAGAATGTGAGCTTCACCAACGGAAAACATTTTTATAGCCCCATTTTGAATATTTGGATTTATTTTAACAATTATTTTAATGTGGTAAAATTATCATGTTTAACATTTTGTTTTATTAACTCATGTTTTTGTCATGCTAGACTGAATTAACAATTTTGGATCATCTTCTGTATTAGGCTTTAAGACATATTTCACATTGTTTTCAATCCTATATGGCAGAATGAGATGTCACCACACCTTTCTCAACATATCCGCAAACTGTTTTTAGCCTACAGACTGACACAAACAAAGTTAAAAGGAAAACAAGAGACCTACTTTATAGTGACTGAAACACACTTTCTTCCAAGACAGTAAAGCACAAAGACATACTGTGGTTCAATAGGAAGGTTAGAGTCGATTATAATAAATAACATACTTACTTTTCTGACTTTAATTCAGGAGACAAGACCCACTCCACCTCCGTTCTCCAGGCAATTCAGAATGAGATCCTGCCTCCCTGCCCTCCTCTATTATAGTCAACAAGTGTTAGCTGGGAGAGGAAAGCATACCAGGTGTTCTGGCTTTCCAGTGATGGAGTCATGGCAGCCGCTCATGAAAAACAGCTGAGGTCAATTGTATTCTCAGAAGGAAACTTCCTGGTAAAGACTGTTTTGGGGGTGCCTGGGTGTCTCAGTTGGTTAAGTGTCTGACTCTGGATTTCAGCTCAGGTCGTGATCTCACAGTTCATGAGTTCGAGTCCCAAGTCGGGCTCTGTGCTGTTGGTTCAGGGCCTGCTTGTGATTCTATCTCTCTCTGCCCCTCCTCTGCTTGTGCTCTCTCTTTCTCTGTCAAAATAAATAAATAAACTTAAAAAAATGTTTTGAAAGATGTGAAAAGATTAGAAAATAAGTTCCTGGGGTATATATTCTTCTCAATTGCCTGTCTTTGACCAGGTAACTAATAGTAATGATATTTAACAAAGAACCAAAGTACTTTCCTACCTATATAAGAGGTTGTACTCAAGGAATCTTAAAGGCAAATATTATCAGGCAGATTGGTGAAGGAAGCTAAAATTGGAAGGAGAATAAAAAGAGTGGCAATGAGTTTCTGGCTTGTGTTTCCCTCGTTATCTCACAGCTTTGACACAGAGCAGGCCAAATCAGGGAAAGGCATGGCAGGTGTAGTTACCAAAGCCTTGGAAAGGAGCCCATTTTTCTGACCTGGGAAAAGGGGAAATGGAAGTTTAAAAAAAAAAAAAAAAGGAAAGAAAGCGGCTCTAGCAGCACCCATACATGAGAAGAACCCTCATTTATCTGTGCATGTGAGGCAAGGTGATGGATGTTTTCTGACTTCTTCTTCCTTGCCCTTACCTTGAGGTAAACCTCAGTTATGGAGCTACACTAATGCTATGCGGTGGGAGAACTCACATCTAAAATACTTAGAAGGACTTGCCTCTCTGAATAAAGGAAATGGGAAAAGGGTCCCTATTGTTAAAATTATATACATAATGGCAACTGGACTTGAGGATTCCCTCAGCAGACAAAATCATGTAAGGAATTTTACATGTAAGCAAAATTAAATCTAATTTATTTCATGAAGAGAAGCAAAACATAGGTTACTTGTTGTAATTGCTTCTGATAATCATAAAATAATCTTAAGTAATCCTCTTAAATCTGGTATGATATAACCCTGCTTTTTAAAAAGTTTTTTTAGTTTATTTATTTTTGAGAGAGAGGAGGGGAGGGGTAGAGGGGCATGGAGACACAGAATCAGAAGCAGTCTCCAGGCTCCAAGTTGTCAGCAGAGAGCCCTACATGGGGCTTGAACTCATGAACCATGACCTGAGTCAGATCATGACCTGAGCTGAAGTCAGACACTCAACTGACTGAGCCACTCAGGTACCCCATGATATAACCATTTTTTTTTAATGTTTATTTTATTTTCGAGAGAGAGAGAGACAGAACGTGAGTAGGGGAGGGGCAGAGAGAGGTGACACAGGATCCGAGGCAGGCTCCAGGCTCTGAGCTGTCAGCACAGAGCCCGATGTGGGGCTTAAGCTCATGGATTGCAAGATCATGACCTGAGCCAAAGTCGGACGCTCAACCAACTGAGCCACTCAGGCACCCCTGATATAACCACTCATAACCAATCCCTTGCTCTCTGGAAACCTTCATTGTTATAATCAATCACTGTAGAGGGTAACCAACTTCCACTTTCACTTTATAAGCCGTCCTATAACTTCATGCTACTGAATTTCTTATCAGTTTTTGATTTTGAAAGCCTCCACTTTGTGAACTCTTTTTGGATGCACAATAAACACTTACTAAATACTGTTCATAGGTATGGTAGTTTTAATTTCACTATTTCTGGTCTGACAGTTTCTGGGGTAAGAAACTATATCCAAAGAAGGCCCCGAAGATTCTGAGGCCAATGAACAACCAGGTGCTTGTCCCCACAGAGCCCACTGAGTTCGCTGTTTTTTTGTTTGGTTGGTTGGTTTTTGTTTTTGTTTTTGCTGAGCCTGAAGTTTGAGGATGAGTCTTTGTTTACATTTTGAACTCTTTGACTTGATTGTGCATAACCGTATTTTGTTTGTTGAAGCTCCTTAGTAAGTCATCCTATTTTGTTCATAAGGAGGATTGGGAATGAGTGATTCCTTTTTGAAAATAGCCCCTAAAAAATAGGCCCCTTGGTTGCCAGGTCAGTTAAGTGTATGACTTGGGCTCCGGCCATGATCTCATGGTTCTTGAGTTTGAGTCCCACATCTGAGCTGTCAGCACAGAGCCCGGAGCCTGCTTCAGATTCTGTGCCTTTCCTCTCTCTGCCCTCCCTCCCTTGTCCTTGCTCTGTCTTTCCCTCTCTCTCAAAAATAAATAAACATTAAAAAAATTTAAAACAATAGGGCGTCTCTTAGTTAAGAGAAACTTAAGGCACATAAAGGCAAAAAAAAAAAAAAAAAAAGGTTCCACTTGGTCAAAAAAACTCTTTTCTCACCTCTATCAAAACCTCCTAGTTTCTATATATATGCCCAATATAGACCAGGATCTTCTGCCTTTTTGGAAAATGGATGAATTTTTACGTAATTTGGAATTGCAATAGTCACTTTGAGGAAACTTTAACTTAAATAAGATAGTCTACCTTAAGGGGAATCCTTAAAAAGAGAGGATCTCAAACCTCTTGGATACAATGGAATACATTTTTAAAAACTGTATGAAATATAGTTGATATATAAAGCTATGTTAGTTTCAGCTGCACACATAGTGATTCCACAATTCTATATATTACCTAGTGCTCATCACAAAAAGTGTCACTATACAACATTGTTGCAATAGTATTGACTATATTCCTGAAGCTGTATTTTTCATCTCTGTGACTTATTTATAATAGGAGGTTTCTACCTCTTAATCCCCTCAACTTTTTTTTGCCCATTCTCCCATCCTCTTCCACCAAATTCCAGTTTGCTCTCTATGTTTATGAGCCTGTTTCTGTTCCTTATTTGTTGGTTCATTTGTTTGTTTTAGATTCCACATATAAGTGAAGTCATATGGTATTTGCCTTTCTTTGACTTATTTCACTTAACATAATACCTTCTAGGTCTATGCATGTTGTCACAGTGATTTATTTGATAAGGGGCTAATATACAAAATATAAAAAGAACTTGCAATTCAACCCAAAACCCTCCAAATAATCAAATTACAAAATATCCAGACAACTTGAAATAGACAATTGTCCAAAGATAAATAGATGGACAACAGACACATGAAATGATGCTCAACATCACTAACCATGCAAATGAAATCCACGATGAGACAATCACCTGTCAGAATCACCATTCTGACAACCATCAGAATGGCTACTATCAAAAAGACCAGAAAAACAAGTGTTGGTGAGGATGGGAACAAAAGAGAACCCTCGTGTATTGTTGGTGCAACTACTGTGGAAAACAGTATAAAGAGTTGGAAAAACTTAAAAATAGAAGTACCATGGGGCACCTGGTTGTCTCACTTGGTTAAGCATCCAACTCTTGATATCAGCTCAGGCATGTTCTCATGGTTTGTGGGATTGAGCCCTGCATCAGGTTCTGTGCTGACAGCACTGAACCTGCTAGGGATTCTCTCTCTCCACCCCCACTTTCAAAATAAATAAACATTAAAAAATTAGAAATACCATATGACCTGGTAATTCTATTACTGAATATTTATGCACCCCAAATGAAAATACTAATTCAAAAAGACATATGCATGCCTATATTCATTACAGTATTATTTACAGAAGCCAAGATAAGAAGCAATCTCAGTATTCATTGATAGATGGATGGATAAAGAAGATATAGTACATGTACAATGGAATATTACTCAACCACAAAAAAGAATGAGATCTTACCATTTGCAACAGAAAGGAATGTATTCTTTGATTATACTACCAAAGACATTATCTCTAATAAATTATAAGCTTTTATAACTATGTATTTATGAATTTGCTAATCTACAGGATGGCCATGTATGATAGAGACTTCACAATTGCCTGCTTCCCAGTTTTCACCAGAAAGTAAGGTTACTATTAGTTAAAATTTATAATCAATATGTAAAAGTAAAAGTATAGGAATAATAAGAACAAAGGGAAAGAACTTTGTATATAAAGATAGGAAGAAAATGGTATGTGTTTTTATATGAAGAGTACAGCAAATAATATAGAACGTGTTTTGCTAAAGAAAAAGAGTAATTTTGTTCTAAAATAAAATTATTGGTTGTTCCAGAATAGCAAAGGAAAAAACAAAAGACAAAACCTAAATGAATTTAAAAAGTCATAGAAGGTTTGTGAAAAATACAATTTATGTTGTGAGGTCAAAGTAGGCTAAAATAAATATATTTATTTATAAGGATTTTTAATGAGCTAAAAATGTATCAATACAATCTCTGTTAAAATTACAAAATTTCTTAGATTACTGGTCTGCTCTTAATAAAATATTATAAAAGGTTTTTCTTTACCTCTAATGTAATCTGCCTAGGAAACAAAGATTCTGTGTCTTATGAAATATTTCTGTAATTCGCCCTGTCTTTATCGAGTCTAGGGTTACTTAGAAAAGCTAAGCATTTTCCATATTAAAAGAGCTATGGTTTTGCAACTATACAACTTTATTTGCTTTTTAAATCTTTAAGTAATTTTGGTTGAATGGATATCTAAGATTATTTCACAGTGATCTCTAGTCCTGTTTGATAAATGGTTTTAAATCTTTTGGCATTTTTAACAAACTTCTCCCATACTAAATTTTGACAGATGTCTGTTTGACCTCTAACTTTGGAATTGTTCAGAGATTCCCTGGAAGATCTCAAAAGAAGTGTTTTCACTCCTTATAAAAGAGAAATAATAATTTATTCAGGCTTATTTGATACGTTAAATTGCATGGGAAACATTATCAAATAAAAACTTGTTTAACCTTCTTTGACAATATTTAGATGGGAATTGTTAATATAATACTAATATTATATAAGTGTCCCAGAAATTATGTGAAATTCCTAAAATTTTGACATGTCTTAGTATAATATCAGTCACAATTCATTACTATCTTATGATATTGGATGTCACAAAATAACAATGTGCTTCTCAATTGTAGCATTTTTTGATAAACTCTCATCAAATCTTTAATCATGGCTTTTTAAAATCTTTTGTCACTCACAGGCAGTTATGTTTTTACTCTTGAGTCTTCTCTGAAAACATTTACAATCAATTGCAGGCAAAAATGCTTTTTCATTAAAGAGTTTCACACAAAAAAAAAAAAAAAAAGACCTCAACAAAGATTAAACTCTAGAATACAGGTTTCTGAAAAGTTTAAGATAATAACACTGAACTGGGTAAGGATTTCTAAAACCCTAACGGGAAACAAATTGATTAATAAAACTCTAAACCTAAGATGAAACAAAGAAGTATTAATTACAGGAGACAGAATGAGGATGATTATAATTTTATTACTTGTTCTATTGTCTACCCTTAACTGATCCTACCCATTTTGGAGTATTTGTTTTCATTTACAAATGAAATCCGTTTTTAACTTTTCCCATACATATTATTGACATTTTATTTAAAATACAGTCACCTTCAAAACAATTGATCATCTATGCGTTGTTTGGGAAAATCAGGACACACTTTAAGTTCAAGACTAATTTTGCCTCACTACAAAGGCAATATCATTTGATTTTTTTTATCCTGGCTGATAGGAAAGTGAACAGTTCATGACCTTGTTAGAGGCTTAGGTATTATTTCCAATAGTATCCTCCCTTCTCTCTCTCTCTCTCTCTCTCTCTCTCTCTCTCTCTGTAGTTCTTCCCATAGCCTCAAGTAGTTTCTTACACATATGTTTATCAGTGGTCAGTTGAAGATTTGAAGGGAACCCCCTGATCACTCTAGTGTTCTCTCTCTGCAGCTGTCTCCTCTCGGATACTCTACCCTGTGAGGTTAAGATACTTTGAAATGTCTTGTCTTTCATCTCTATCTCCTCAAAACAGGGAGTTCACCCAGCCTCTGACTGGGTTCACCGTCTCTCTTCTGTGTCCTGGTCGCTCTCTCAAGCAGTGAACCGGGGGAATTTTAACACTCACGTCCTCTCTTTCAGGAATTGTTTTACTGCCTGGTGTATAATTGCCTTAAACCAAGTTTCATACAACATGTCCATTTTGTTTGTTTATTCCTGCTTCAAGTGAGGGTAAATCATATCCTTGCCACTCCATCATGGCTGGAGACTTAGATCATTTGTTTTTATAGGTGTGTATCAGGAGCCTGGAAGTAAAGAAGGTAATTAAGGACACTTGGGTATAAATATATCAGTAAAAATGAATTTCATATTTTGGATGAGACCCATTTATAATCTCTTAGAAAAAGAGAAAGGGACATGTTTTGAAACATAGGATCAGTTTCAGCTGAGGCTTGTTAACAATTGACAGTATATTCCAATTAAGACCACTCTGCTGGGATTGCAAAAAGCTAATGACAGAAAACCTGTCAACCAACTTCCACACTTGAGGTTTATGAAAAGAAGTGATCCTCCAGCAGCAACCCACTACAATTCAAAATAGCTTGAAGGGGCACCTGGGTGGCTCAGTCGGTTAAGCGGCTGACTTTAGCTCTGGTTATGATCTCACGGTCTGTGAGTTTGAGCCCTGCGTCAGGTCTGTGCTGACAGCTCAGAGCCTGGAGCCTGCTTCGGATTCTGTGTCTCCCTCTCTCTCTGCCCGTCTCCTGCTCATGCTCTGTCTCGATGTCTCAAAAGTAAATAAACATTAAAAAAATAGCTTGAAAAGTCTGAGAAAAAAAGCATAGAGCTAAGTACATTATGTTTTTGTTGCGCTGTGAGCCTTACCATTTTAAAGAAGTTAAATGGCTTGTTGTTCCTGCTCTTCATAAGTCTAGTAAAAGGTACTTGAATACACTCAATTATGAAGCCTGAATTTTGTCCCTGAAAGGAGACTTTTGTCTATCCCTCACCTTTCAGATTAAAACTCAAGAGCATTGCATGTCTAGCTGCTAAGCAGGAAACCAAATTTGGACAACTGGTTTCACCATCTTGCATTTTCAGATTTTATTAAGGCAGACAGTGTGTTTCTGTTGCGTATGAATCTGATATGAGTCACAAGTGGGATCAGCATGGGGCTCTCTAGGATTTTTCTAAGAGCAAAATCTAAGAGCAGCCAGAGGTATTATTCGATAAATAGGGGCAAATGCATTAGAAGGCAATGGGTTTACCAGTTCCCTGGGTCATAGAGTATTATATCTGCTCACAATACCTATTAGCTGTGCACTTTTTCCTACTCGCCTCTTCACTGTTTCTATGCTCCAACTCCAAAGGTTCAGAATCAAATTGAGTGGAGGATAAATCTATAGGCATGAAATAAAAGGAGGAGAAACATGTAATACTCCTCTGAATGTGAGCTTCATAGTTTTCTCACAAGGAAGTGAGGGATGGAGAGGTTTAGGGAGGGGTGAGAAGAAACCATGACATGAAACCATTCAAAATACTTACTAGTATATTGAGCTAGCCATTTTAATTCCTGCCTAGAGGGGCTCGAGTTATTTTAAAACCATATATATATATATTTGGGACCTGGAAATGTTCTCTTCCTAGTACGAAGAAGCAATATGAATCAACTGAATTTCAAAGCAAAACAAACAGGGGTGGGGTGCCTGGGTGGTTCAGTCAGTTAAGTGTACAACTCTTGATTTTGGCTCAGGTCATGATCCCAGGGTCTTAGGATTGAACACTGCATCAGGCTGAGCGTGCAGCCTGCTTCAAATTCTTGCTCTCTCTTTCCCTCTGACATTCTCCCCCTCTCTCTTTCTCACTCTCAAATAAGTAAGTAAATAAATAAATAAAAGCAAAAGAAGTAAAAAACACTTTAGGATTACATTTTGCCAACCATGCTTTTTTAGTGAATGTTTTTTTTACACTCATACCAACACACACACACACACACACACACACACACACACACAAAGACAAGGAGACTTAGTGTTTGTTTTCATGAATTTGGGACTATATTGCACATGACATTGTCTGCTTAACTCGCTAAATATTACAATATTTATTAATAGTAATGCCAACTGATAAAACATGATCATTCCTATTGTTTTATATCTGGGCTTCTTTTACCACTTGAAGACACTTTCTTGTATGTGTTTCAATTATGTCTGTGAGTGTGAGCATTGTTTTCCTTATCGTGAAACAGAGAGGATGCCAGTGGCAAACAGTGAAAATGATACTGATGATGGACAAGGTTGTGTCAGTGTCTCAGGACTTGTGCTTAATAGGAAGCCAAACTTACCACCAGGTACTATCTGGTCTATAGCAACTATGGCAAATTCAAGAAGAGTTAATTATTCAACAATGTCATTAGAGGCTACTTTGCAACAAGGTTTAATGTGGATGATTAATGATCCTTAGTATCCCAAAGCTGTAGGACTAAATGTGTAGATCAGAAGATCACATTATTGTCTCACACTTCATCAATCTCCTTGCCTTTGTCTTGACCTGTCCTGTGACTACATCTATTAATGAGTTCTATATGTCCCGGGCCCATCTCCAGGTGCCAAGCCAATCATCAAAGGGGAGATAGCATCTCAGAAGGCCTTATGGAGTCTCTTTTGTACCCTCAGGGATACTGAAACTCCACATTTATGTGAAGCTCTAATACTCTAACAAATTCGTGCCAAATCTGCCCTTTAAACAACGATTTGATGAATTTTACCTGCATTCTAAGTATTATGTGACTTACTGGAAACATAAAAGTAAATATGGCAAAGGAGTAACCCTCGATTATTTTGAAGTCTAAGCCCAATGTTAAACCTTGGCTATGCAAACAGATAAACTCTTTTGTTGTATTAGTGAAGATGTTTTCTAATGCAAGCATTAGCAATCCAGTCTCAAAGAAGCCTATCAAGTAATGTTTTCAGTATTTCTAGTTAGAAATTTCAGAAGTAGGGCAAACTTTAGTATATGTTTATTGATTCAATTGTTTTAGATGCCATCAGGATTTCAAGCTCTTCCTACTCCACCATTTTTTTAAGCTATGAAAATCTCAGTCAACTTATATTGAAGTCACAGACAGAAAAGCCCTCTTGCCCAAACTGTCATTATATACTCTTATTTTTCAGAGAGACACCTTTAGATGAAACTAGTCCCATTCATTTACAAACTTGCCAAAGGCCACAAAAAATTGTAAGCTCATGCCAACATGCCATGCTTTCCTACCATTTACAGAAATATTGTAGTGTTGGTTGGCTCTTGGCCTGGAAATACTGTAGAATATGCAGCAACCTAATCAACTTCACAACTAAGTTCCCAGACAGGAATTGTGAGATCCTTATTGCTGATAGTTCTAACCATAAAGTTAACTGCATATTTTAGAATTTGTTGCTTAGAGGTCCCTAAGCATGGTAGCTTATTTTGAATCATTTGAGATATAGTTTGCTTCAATTAAGAAAAAAGAAAACAAAACAAAAACTAAAACTCAGATTGGGGCGCCTGCGTGGCTCAGTCAGGTTAAATGTCCAACTTTGGGTCAGGTAATGATTTCACGGTTCGTGGCTTCAAGCCCCATGTTGGGCTCTGTGCTGACAACTCAGATCCTAGAGCCTGCTTCTGATTCTGTGTCTCCCTCTCTCTCTCTGCCCCTCCCCTGCCATGCTGACTCTCCCTCTCTCTCTCTCTCTCTCTCTCTCTCTCTCAAAAATCAATAAATAAAAAATTTAAAACAAAACAAAAAACTCAGATTAAAGATTTTAAATAATGAAAGACTAAATTATACACACAATAGGGAGTTCAGATGTAGGGCAAACATCAAGGTTTGTTAATTCAGAGAATCAATTATGTGTTCAGAGACAGGTTCCTAGCATGTCCTTGCATTTCTATGTACACTCTTAACTTTACCTTAAACTTTGTTCTCTTTATGGTTCTTAAATATTTGCTACCAAGAACTGGGCCAATATACCCACAATAAGTATTTAATTATAATATAATGTGATTTTTATTATAAGGGAGTACAAGTATTTATCTATTGAATTAGTGTTTGGCTTTCAAAAATACCCACCCTATCTTCATAATTTACAAAATAATTTGTAACATAAATGCATGTCTTTTTCCTCCAAGTGATGTGAAGAAAAAAGAAAGTGGTTTGGCCGGTGGAGTTCCTCTGCATTGCTACTACCTTGTTTCCTTTACTTTAGATCTTGGGACAATGCACATAAAAGAAAGTTTATATCTGATGAAGATTCAACTATAACTAGGAATATATGCCCTATAGCTTTTGGATTTTCAACAATGTGTAGCATTAGAGATTTGCCCACAGATTTGACTCCAGTAAGTAGAATCTAGCACATGACTCTAGTGTGCTTCCTTAAGGAAGCCAGGAGTATTAGATGAGTGTGCCAACAACAGGGCAGCATAGCTAGAAATGAGTAAATGTATGTATAGAACATTTTTATAGTATCACTATCTTTAGTATTCATCCTTAGGGGACAGTGAGGCTGAGAGAAAGACAGAAAACACACTGTCCAGTATTTCCAAATATGTTCAGGGAAAGAACGTTCTTATAGACAGAAAAAAAATCTTATAGACAGACAAAAATAAGAAAGAAAGGGACTGGTGATTTTCTGTACTCTTTTTTTCTAGATTCTACCCAATATTGCCCTTCTCCTCAGAATTCCAAGTTGTTGCAATTCATATGTTCCTTAAGTGATAGAAAGTGTTTGGTCATTAACTACAACTATTGTGAAGCACTGAAAATGCTTTTGCTTCTTGGAATAGAGATCCTTAATCCTCAGTGAATTGCTCTTACCTTTACTTGCTTTTCTGTGATACAAATCCACAAAAGGCAATTAGAGAAATACATAAACTGGAAGGATTAATATACAATCTAGTTCTTATTGATCTTATTCTGGCCCAAGAGATATTAGATGATTCAAATTCAAGAAAAAAGAATTTAAGGATTTCTAACTTGTAAGCCATCCATTGGTGAACCAATGGGTTATCATGAGGAGATGGAGTAGTTATTATTGACGAGGATTGAAATTTCCACATGGTATTTGCCTTTATAATCAAAACTGAATATAAGATTAAACTGGATACTCTATAAAATAATGCATCACGTAGCAGCTGTCTTTAAAGCCACATGCTGAAAATATTAAAGCCACACAGCAAAATGATCTTTTCATTGTAGTTATTTTTAATAGAATATGGAGATATGCATGAAATATCAAGTATTTTGCCCTTTAAAGTGTACTTTTCAGTATATTTACAGACTTGTGCAACTATCACCACTGTCCAATTTTAGCATATTTTCACCCCCCAATATGCATTAATGGTCACTCCATAGTTCTACCTCCCCAGAGAACTTGAAAATCACTAACCTATTCTCTGCCTCTATGGATTCGCCTACTCTGGATAATTCGTTTAAATGGAATCATAAACTATGTGGCCTTTGGGGATTGGCTTTTTTTAGTGTGCACAATGTATTCAAGGTTTTTCCATGTTATGGCATGCATCAGTACTACTTTCCACTTCATTGCCAAATAGTCCTCATACAGATAGATCCTACTTTGCTTATTTACTCATCAGCTAGGTAACACCTTGCGTCTTTTTTTCTAGATTTTGGATATAATAAATAATATTGCTTTGGTCAATTATGTACAGATTTCCATGTGGATATTTGTTTTCAATTCTCTTTGATGTGTATCTAGGAGTGGAACTGCTGGGTCATATGTTAAGTCTCTGCTAACATTTTGAAGAACTGCTAAATTGTTTTCCAAAGTGGCTGCATCATTTACAATCTTATCAGGAATGGAGGAGGGTTCAAAGTTCTGCACATCCTGATCAGCACTTGTTTTTGTCTAACTTTTTAATTTCAGCAATTTTACTGGGGTTAAAAAAATATTTCAGGGGCACCTGGGTGGCTCAGTAGGTTGAGCATCCGACTTCAGCTCAGGTCATGATCTCAGGGTTCGTGAGTTCAAGCCTCGTATAGAGCTCTGTGCTGACAGCTCAGAGCCTGAAGCCTGCTTAGGATTCTGTGTCTCTCTCTATCCCCTCCCCTGCTCATGTTCTCTCTCTGTCTCTCAAAAATAAAAAAAAAATGTTAAAAAATTTAAAAAAATATTTTGTTGCATTTTTCATATGCATTTTCCTACTGACTAATGATGTTGACATCTTTTCATGGGCTTATTCACCATTTCTATACATTCTTAGGAGAAATATTCATTCAATCCTTGGCCTACTTTTAAATAAGTTTTTCTTCTATCATGATTTTAAGAGTACTGCGTATGTTCTGGTTACCAGTCTCATCAGATATATGATTTGCCAATATTTTCTGTCATTCTGTGAGTCGTAATTTCACCTTTTTGACAGTATCTATTAAAGCAAAACATTTTTAAAATAGTGATGGCATTCAATTTATTTTATCTTCTTTCTTCAATCCAAGGTCACATGGTTTACCCCTATATTTTTTTCTTAAAAAATTACAGCTTTTTCTCTTAAATTTACATCTATAATCCACTTTAATGTTTGTATATGATTTAAGATATTGTTGTAACTTCCTTCCTTTGCTGATATCCAGTTGTTTGATTATTTTTAAAATTGTCTTGATGTCCTTGCCAACTATCAATTGGCCATAGAAGTGTAGAGTTATTTCTGAACTCTCGAATATTCCATTGTTTTTCATATCATTATGACAGCACTATATTGTCAAGATTATTGTAGCCTCAAAGTTTTGAAGAAATGTGAGTCTTCACTTTTCAAATTCAAATTTTCAAATTCA
Source organism: Paguma larvata (assembly GCA_030068075.1). NCBI lineage: Eukaryota > Metazoa > Chordata > Mammalia > Carnivora > Viverridae > Paguma > Paguma larvata. The sequence goes on along the minus strand of CM057829.1, from coordinate 59,585,055 downwards.
TTTTTTTGCTGTAATATTGTTTTGACTCTTCTGAATCTCTTGCATTTCTATATAAATATTAGGATCAGTTTATCAATTTCTGCAAAAACCCATTTGGAATTTCAGAGGGATTACATTGAATATTAGATCACCTCGGAAAGAATTACCATCTTAACAACATTAAGTCTTCCAGTCTGTGAACATGGGACACATTTACTTAGGACTTCTTTAATTTGCTGCAGTGGTGTTGTGTAATTCTCAATGTACAGTCTTGCACTTTGTTTTCAGCCTTCTGTTCTTCTTGATGCTATTTTAAAAAGATTGGTTTCCTAATTTCATTTTGGATTTCTTTTTTCTATTGTATAGAAATACAATTGATTTTTTATGAACCCACTGGACTTTTTGGTAATTTAACAACATAAGAATCAACAGGTATTGGCAAGGATGTGGAGAAAAGGAAATCCTCTTGCACTGTTGGTGGGAGTGCAAACTGTTGCAGCCGCTCTGGAGAACAATATGAATAGTTTAGTTAAGAAACTAAAAATAGAACTACTACCCTAAGATCCAGCAATTGCACCATTAGATGTTTACCCAAAGGATACAAAAATACAGATTCCAAGGGGTGTATGCACTTTATTGTTTATAGCAGCATTATCAACAATAGCCAAATAATGGAGAGAGTTCAAATGTTTAACTGTTGAATGGAAAAAGAAGATGTGGCATACACACACACTCACACACACACACAATGCAATATTACTCAGCCATCAAAAAGAATGAAATCTTGCCATTGACATGGATAGAGCTAGAATATATAATGCTAAGCGAAATAGTCAGAAAAATACAAATACCATATGATTTCATGCATATGTGGATTTCAAGAAACAAAACAGATAAACATATGGGACATGGGGGATAGAGAAGAGTGGGAAACAAACCACACAAGACTCTTAATGGTAGAGAACAAACAATGGATTGACAGAAAGATGTGGGTGGGAGACGGGCTAGATGAATGCACTTAAGAAGGGCACTTGTGATGACAATCGTATGTAAATGACGGATCACTGAATTCTACTACTCATGAAACCAACATTGCACTGTATGTTAACTAACTAAAGCTTAAGTTAAAAAAAGGAAGAAATGAAACAACAAAAAGAGCTTTTTGATAAAAGACCATATCTGCAAATACAGTTTTATTTCTTCCTTCCAATCAGGATGCTTTTATTTCTTTTTATTAAGTCGTCTCTGAATAGAACATCAAGAACAATATCTTATTAAGGTGATGAGAGCAGACACAAAAATATTTATCCTGATCTTAGGGGTAGAGTGCTAATTTTCTCACTATTATGTATGATGATTGTGTTTTTCTTTTTTTCTTATTTCGGTTCTTTATTACAAACAAGACAGAATACAATAAATACTAGCGACCCTTGTGTCTTTTACATTATATGCGGGAGATCTTTCAGTATTAGTTCACAGAATGATTTGTCATTCTCTTTTACAGCTGCCTTATTTATGTACCATACATAATTTATGTAACCAGTCGCTTTTTGAAGGACATGAATTGTTTCCTTTATTTATTTATTCATTCATTCACTCATTTTTTTTATTCATTTATTTTAATTTGAGTATAATTGGCACAATATGTTATATTAGTTTCAGGTGTACAACCATAGGGATTCAAATTCTCTGTATACTTAGGCTATGTTCATACAAGTATAGCTATCATCTGTCCATACAACACAATCACAATATCATTGAGTATATTCCCTATGCCTTGCCTTTTATTCCTGTGACTTTTTTATTACATAATTGGAAGGCTACTGGTTTTTCATAGGTTTCATTTATCAGGTTGAGGAAGTGCTCTGTAGTTTCCTTTTATTTTTCTTCTTTTGAATTTTTGTTATGTTTAGTTTATAGTCTTGAAAGGTAGTTGATTTTTGTCAAATACATTTTCTACATTGGAGATGAAGGAACGATCATGTGGTTTTGTTCTTTAGTCAACTGATATGGTGAATTATGTTGATCGTTTTTGTATGCTGAACCCATTTTGCAAGATAAGTCCACATTGATGAGGTGTTCAATCCTTTTTATATTTTGCTGGATTCAGTTTTCTTGTATTTTGTTTAGGATTTTGCATCTAGATTCTTAGGTATATTGGTCTGTAGTTTTCTTAGGATGTATTTGTCTGACTTTTGTACCAGGGTAATAGAATGTGTTGGGAAGCTTTTTCTCCTCTTACAATTTCAGACATTTGTGAAAGTGTTAATATTTTCTTTAAAACATTGGGAATTCACTATTAAATTTATCTGAGACTAGGTTTTATTTGGGGGAAGATTTTGGTTATTAAATCAAAACTTATACTTCTAGTCAGATTTTCTGTTTCTTCTTGAGTCAATATTGGTAATGTCTGCCTTCAAGGAAAATTTTCAAATTCGGCTACATTATCTAATTTATTACACACAATTGTTCATATTCTCTCATGATCCTTTTTATTTCCTAGAGTTGAAAGTAATTTTCCTATTTTATTTATTAAAAATTTTAGTGATTTGAGTCTACTCTTAAAAAATGTTAAGGTAAAGTTTTATTAATTTTATTTCTATTTTCATTCAACTAATTTTTAAATTTTATTCTTAATATTTATTTATTTTTGAGAAAAAGAGAGAGACAGAGTGTGAGTGGTGAAAGGGCCAAGAGAGAGGGATACACAGAATCAGAAGTAGGGCTCAAACTCACAAGCCATGAGATCATGACCTGAGCTGATGTAAGCCGCTCAAACGACTGAGACATCCACGTGCCCCGCTAATTTTTATTTTAATGTATTTTTCTAGGAAGTCCATGACTCGGCATCTCACCAACAGTTTTTACTGACTTTTTTTCTCTGTGTATGAACCATGCTTTTCTGTCTTTTGCATGACTTTAATGTTTTTGTTGGGACCTAGATAAAATCTAGCACCTCTTGAAATCACATTCTTCACCTCCTTCTCCAAGATTTCTTCTTGTTGTTATTTGTTGTTTACATGCTGCTGCTGTTGACAACTTTCCTACATTCTGTAAAGACTGCATGACATCGCAACATCTGCTCATTTAGTTTGCCAGCTAATGACTGGACAGTTTTCCATACATTCCTTAAACCACTGGCTTCTAATTGGTTTTCTGTCTGTTTGCTTGTTTCATTTTGTTTTGTTTTGTGTTGTGTTGTGTTCTGAGGGGCTCTATGTAAGTTTTGGAACCTATCTTCAAGATTCTATCAGGATAGTTTCCATCTTTGCCTGTTGTTCACTTCCTGCTAATGCAAACCCTCCAAGTCAACAGGAGACAAAAGGCAAGTGCCTTCTCAAGCTATTCCTGAGTATGCACACAACACTGCATGTGCACAAGGCCATCTAGATTTCCTGGAATATAACTCTTATTTTCAAAGTCCTGTACAACATCTCTTTTTCCAGGTTTAAGTTTTCGGGTAGGCCTCTTGTTTGACCTGTTATTGCTTCCTCAGTCATCTGTGATGTTAGGCAATTGCCAATGATTGTTTCCAAGGCATACCCAGGGAAAAGACTATTCACACTGAATAAAGTCTGAGTCAGATCAATTAAGACAAGCCCAGTAAATGGGATTTCTAAAGAACAGCCATACAGTTCAAACACTGACAATGGAGGGGAGGGGGTATTGGTGTTTTTGGCAGAGCTCCAAATTTGTTCTGCTTCCTCCAGTGGTGCTTAGTTGCTGGTTTTCACAGCTGCTGTTAATTGTCAGGTTCTTTTACTGTGTATATTGTGTATATGTACTAAGACTGCCATGACATTGGGAGAGAGGATGGAAATAGGACAATTTAAAATGCCATAACACTTGCTTATTTTTTTTTGCAAAATTTTAATAAAAGCTTCTCAAATTGTTGTAAGCCTTTGGTTAATTTCTAGAGGATTGAAAGTAGATTTTGGCACTTTTCCCCAGTATTACTATTGATTTTTTTTAAGTTTATTTAAGTTTTTAAGTTTATTTGAGAGAGAGAGTACAAACCGCTGGGTAAGGGGCAGAGAGAGAGAGAGAATGAGAAAATCCCAAACAGGCCACACACCCATTACAGATCTCAAAAAATGTGAGATCTTGACCTGAGTGGAAATCAAGAGTCGGCTCTTAAATGACTGAGTCACCCCACCCAGGCACCCAAGTATTACCATTGCTTTTAAAGAAGAATAGAATTTCGGAGGTATTTACAGTGTGGTTCTGGAAGCACTCCCCAGTAACTTTTTATTTATTTATTTACTTTACTTACTTACTTACTTATTACTTATTTTTTAATTAGAAATTTTTAATTGATTAATTTATTTTAAAAACTTAATGTTTATTCATTTTTGAGAGAGAGAGAGTGAGAGAGAGAGAGAGAGAAAGAGAGACAGAGATGGTGAGCAGGGGAGGGGCAGAGAGAAAGAGACACAGAATCTGAAGCAGGCTCCAGGCTCTGAGCTGTCAGCACAGAGCACGACCCAGGGCTCGAACCCACGAACTTGTGAGATCATGACCTGGGAGGAGTTGGATATTTAACCAACTGACCCACCCAGCCACCATCCAGTGGCTAACCTTTAAAACCTTCAAGAAATAAAAATTTAATGCCATGAGGGTATTTTTTTGCTTTAAAAAAATTGTCTGTTACTAGTGACTGCTATATATTATAGACTCTCAATAAATATTTGCTGAATGAATCAATATATCACTTTTTGTTGTTGATACATTGAAAGTCGATATATTTTAATCTCAAGAAAAAATAGATTGAAAAGAATATCTCCAACATTTTTAGGCTGTGACTCTGTGCCAACAATATACTTATTGCTTGTTCCACACTACTTCATTTAATCTTCCCAACAACCATTTGTGGTTTCACTGAAGTTAGAGATAGACAGTAACCTTCTCAAGCCAGTACAACTAAGTGGTTGAATGGAGATTGCAACCAGAAAACTGAATTTGGAACCAAATTCTTAAACACAATATTGTCTCTTCCCCAAGTTCCTTGGATTTAAGAACTTCAATTTAAAATATCACAGAAAATATCAGTTATGTGATAGTTTAATAAAAAAATAAAAATAAAAATACTGGCCAATGAACTCACAAGTGCAGGTAGTGTGTTACATGAGAGGCAAGACTTTTGCTAACACCATAAAGGTGCCTGGCCCAATGAATAGAGTTTGATAGTAATTCTTGCTACATGTATTAAAGTATATATACAGACAAATTAGAGAGGCATTTATTTTCCTTTTTTTTTTCCCTGACCTAAATCCTGTCAATTTTGAATTTAGGAATAGTAATTTACTATACCCTAGTATGTCAGAATAAACCAGATTTTTCAGTCATCCTTGAGAGAGAGGACTTTCAAAATACATCAGCTGTTTACCTGAAAGAGAAACAAAGTTGTTTCTCTCTTTCTAGCTGTTCTGTTACATATACTCTCCTCTTTCTCATCCTCATGTCTTCCCCCCTCCCATTAATCTAGTTCTTCATTCCAAACGGTAGCACCAAATTATTCCTTAAAAATGTCACTAATTTAGAACCAGAATCTCATGGTATTAAACTAAATGCCTGAAAATGACTACTTCACACAATAACAGCACAAACAATTAACATGGTTTGGGAGGAAAAGCTTAGCTATATATGACATGGCTGTTTCAAGAGTAGAGTTTTTAGAAACAATTATGTAACAAGGTAATAAACTTCCAGATTATAAAATACTGATTATTCTTAGAACCTGAAGGAGGTTAGTGTCCTTAAAACAATACAATTGTAGATTATTTTATAATCTTCCAATTTCCAAAGATAAGTGGAAGTGATAAATTAGAGTATAAACTTGTATTTTTTTAAGTGGGCCCCCGGTTAGATTCATATGGGAAAATACACATTAATATATCTAAGACAAATATTTTAAATTTAGTATATATGATATTGGACTCTGAAGTATAAGTTTTACACAAATACATGTGTGCTTCCACAAAACACCAAATAATGCATCTGCTCTCAATGGTACAATAGAAACACTAACATTTTCAAAAAGTAAATTAGAAAAATATAAGACAGTCATTTTGTTTTTGTGTAAATCTCCGCCTTATTTATATTGAGAATTCTCTATCATAACTTAGAGACATAAAAAAATTAAAAAGAACCTAAAATATAATAAACATAATTATAACGGCTCATTTATTAAACTGATTTCTATTTGAAGATAATCTAATATTCACATTTATGTGACAGAACATATATCATTATATAACTAACTTTATCTGTTCCTACAAACTTGTTCAGACTTAGTAGTTTAAGTATTCACTTAGGTATGTGAATATACACAGGCATTAATGTCCTGGCTGTACCCTTATCCATAAAAAGAATAGGCATCTAACAGGTTTGCAAAGTACTGAGAGTTCAAAAATAGACTTGATTATTAGCTAAATTGACAATAAACTTGTCTCTAGAAAGGGAGTGTTTTAAGGCTATGTAAACAGATTAATGACACTTTAACATTAGGCTAGGTTTCAATTCAAAGAGGTGGGACAACTCTATGTACTCTACAGTTTTAAAAATATTTCCTGAAGGACACTTCTAAGCCCCTCTTACAATATTCATTCTGTACCAGTGAGGGAGACATAATATTGGTTAAATAGACAATAGTATTTATTCCACTGTCTCACTATTAAGTTCTTAGGGTTTACTCTAAACTAACTTGAAGGCAAAAACATCTCTGAGTAGTACTAATGAAATTATAATGAATGTAAGAGTTAAAGAAGTTAACAAAGCACTTCATAAACCTCAGGATCAGTTTATACAGATTAGGGGGGAAATCACGTTTCATAATAGATCTTTGGGTTATAACTGTATAGGCAATGTGAAAGTACAAATTGAACAACTTATCGTAGGATGAGGGGGACTTAGAGATTTAATTAGTCAAATATGACATTCAGAAGATCAACATACATTTTTTTAAATATATACCATCTGAATCCCAAATTGTTTGCATAATTCCATTTTTTTCTATGTTGACATACCTGTTAAAATGTGTATCTTAAGATGAGGATAACAAAAACAATGAAGTGGGAGGTTTGACTTCAAAAATAGAACTGGAACACATTTGTGTGAAACTCGGTGTCCCAAAATATGCACTATATGGAAGAAATGTAAATTCGGGGAGTACCAAAACAACACTTTATGACTGCTAATCATGTAAAAGCATCTGGAAGGAGAGAAGGCGACCTATTAAATCATTAACACTGAAAAACTTCTACTAAACACCTGGTATATGCAGAAAGCAGAATGAGGATCTTATAGACAGGGGGAAATCTCTCACGGAAACAAGTAATTGATTCCCATTTACTATTTAATCTTGTTTTTGTACACTGGGCAAAACAATCTTTGGTGATTTGATTGTATTCGATGTTGTGGTGGCATTTCGGACAACAGAGTAATTAATTTAACATATCTTGTGTATATTTTACTAGGTTCACTTTTGTGTTTTTTTTTTTTGTAGGGTTTCATGCTGCAAATTTATTAGCTTAAAAATCAAGACTTGAACATAGGTCATTTGACTTAGGTGCAGAAATATTCATAGCAATCTGCTATAAATATTTCTTCTCATTCCTCACTTATCAGAAACACCATTTCTCATAATTGTCCCAAGTGTACTTAAAGACAGGAGAAGTCTTTAAGAGATAGCTGGTTACAATTTAAGACATCGAATAACCTTAGGCAGACATAAGGATTAGCCACGTACGGTGAGAAAAAGAAACAAAACGCAAAATTTAGACTAGCAGAAGGTAATTTTAAAAAATCAATAGTTAATTCAAATACTTCTTAAATGTGTCAGTATTTACCTTTCTTGTCTCCCTCTCTTCTTCCCTTCCTATCTTCCTTTCCTCGGGCAGTCTTTTAGTTGTAACCATTTATGTGTGACTACTCCTTTAGAAAATATGTCCCCATTTGAATGTAAAAGAAACCTTAATATTTTCGGTTCTTTTCTGATTTAGGAAAGGTGTTCAGAACACTCTATCTTTTAACAGAAAAGAACCAAACTGACCAAATATACCACCAGTGCTTCTGAAGTGTTTAAGAAAAAAATATGTATATTTGGCAAATCTAAATTTTCCATCATTTTCATTATATTATTACAAGCTATCTTCTACACACAGGTGGATAAAGCAATGTAATGCACACTGCTATTGTGTAATGTAATACTGCTATTTAGATATTTAAATAGTTTCATGTCTCTCAATGATCATTGAGAATCATTTCCTTCATTCTTCCTCAATAAAAGTAATTGAAGAAGAGAGATGGCATCAGAATAATTTTAAACTTCCACGTATTTGGTCCTTGTATATAATCCTTTTCTGGTGTTCCTACGGGTATACCTTATCACTTAAAACTGGATATTTGATCAAACTCTTTCCCTCAGTTGAGATTCTCACCTCTATTATGACTGTGTGAATTTTCCTTACCATCCTCCAAAGACCCGTCTTTTCAGGATAAAGTTTAACAGTCCTTAGCATTCACTACAAGATGCTTTATCATCAAGCTTCTGTTGACCTCTGCATACACACATACACACTCAATTCTTCAGTGTAATCTTCAGCTCATAATAGTCTTCGAAGTCTAATACTAAGTTACCACTCTGTTAATTTTCCTTTATGTTAGGACATTTGCTACAGTCTGTTAATACTAAACTATAACATCTGCAGAAGCTGGGGTCATATTTGTTTTGCTCACCAATATATCTCTAGTCCACTGTAAAGTATAACAGTTTCCAAAATAATTATTTTTAAATTAACAACTCTTTTGGTATATATTTCCATTTTTCTTTCAAAATGAGGTCATTTCTGGGGTGTCTGGGTGGCTCAATCAGATAAATGCCAACTCTCGACTCTGGATTTCAACTCAGGTCATGATCCTGCAGTTTGTGGGATTGGGCACTGAGTCAGGCTCTGTGCTGACATCACAGGGTCTGCTTGGGATTCTCTCTCCCACTCTCTCTGGCTCTCCATGTAGTGGCATGCTCGCTCTCTTTCTCTCTCTCTCTCCCCTCCACGTCTCAAAATAAATAAATCAACATTAAAAAATGAAATGAGGTCATCTCTCATATTTTTGAACTTCTGACATTCCCAGCATGGACTATATCTTCATACTCAGATATGAGCCATTATGTGAATAAAATCAAATTATTAAATTTAGTCCAGGCACTGTCAATTGATCCTTTCCTTCAAAATTCTACACACTTTCTCTCTCTCTCTCTCTCTCTTTTTTCCAGCTAGGCTCTTACAATTCATTCTAATGACTGTGCCTATCTACTTTCACTTCGGGTTATAATTGGCTATTATCTTGACATTGGGACTGAAATTGTCATGATTTGGCCTTAACTTGACTCCTGCTGAGCATGCTGCTTTCTTAGCCTCCAAAGACTTTGTTTACCTGCTTTACCTGCCTGAGCTCTGAAATTTCATTTCAGTCCAATAACTCATTTTATCACTGTATCCTTTGGAATCTGCGGGTTATTTGGTGATTTACTTCCTGCTCAGATATTTGATCTCATTTGCTTAACCTATAATATGGATCCTGTTTGACTTGAATTCTAATATTAATTGCAGAGTTGACTTTGCCCTGTCTAATTTTGCCTACGTCTCTGATATTTTGTGTTTCTCTAAATTATATTATATATCTGGTTCCTAGTAATATACTTTAGGTTTTCTGGTAAAGAGGAACCTCCAATACTACTCAATAGGTGTGAGGAATAAGCTTAGAAATTCCCTGGGCTTGCACCAATGGGTTGACAAGCTGTGGTAAAGAAGATTAGGACCCCAGGATAGAGCAGGGAAGGGGTGGGGGAGTGGGGGAGTAAGGTCCCCAGGAGAGGGGGTGCAGAGGCCCCCATACAAAAGTTTATGAGGTAAACAAGATAAGGTATTCAGGGCAAAAGCGCCCCCCAACTTAGAACTATAGCAGAAAGCTGCTTTCACAGGAAGGAAGGACTGAATTAGGTAAACAGGTAAATAGGGCTATAGACCACTGCAGGGCCGAAGTTGCCTGAGAGCAGAGATAACTAACAAAAGAAAGGTGCCTTGTTAACCCTGAGGTTATTTGCCCTATCTATTGTATCTCCTAAGCTAGCTAAGATAAACAGAGGTGGTGCCTCCTGTCTGCTGTAAACAACCTTCCACCCTGCTGCCTTGTGCCAGGATTTTGTTTTGTATTAACCCAAACCTCTAACCCTGAATATCTTCAAGACCCCCTTTCCCTCACACCCATGAGTTAATGTTCACAGTTTCATTGTCTCTTTGTGCAGGTCCATCACCACTATCACCAGGTTTGTAAACCTTTTGATCCTAATAAAAACAGGGCAAGGACGCTTATTCAGGGCTCTTGTCTTTTCCCGGACATTAGCCATCTCTAGCATATAATCCTGCGTCACATTTAAACTTGCTAAACAAGAAAGAATTTTAGACACAGAGTCTACGACAAATAGGTTGCTTTTAATATATGGCACCTCAATTCATTCACAGATGACAATATATAAATAATAAAATAATAATGAAATATGATTCTTGACCATTAGCGATGCATTGACTGCAGACTCAAATATAACTCACTGCTGTGCAACCTGACTCCTATATAGGGTTCCTGGAAATAGCAAATAGAAATACAGTACACCCAGTTACCATGCCCCAAATAATATATTTATATTTACTTATACTAAAATCTTATTTATTGTTTGTTTGAAATTCACATTTAACTGGAAACTTTGTATTTTATATGGTAACTCTACCACTATACATTGTCTAATGTTAAAACAATGATAATTTTTATAATAATTAAAACAGAATTGTCAAGAATCAGATGCTTTACATATGGTTCCTAGAAGGCATCATTACTATTAAATGTTATTCCTACTGAAATATGTATTTTACGTATCTCTTATTTTATTTTATTTTATTTTTGATGTTTTTATTTATTTTTGAGACAGAGAGAAAGCACGAGATGGGGAGGGGCAGAGAGAGAGAGGGAGACAGGAACTGAAGCGGGCTCTGCACTGACAGCAGAGAACTTGATGCAGGGCTTGAACTCACAAGATGCAAGATCATGACCTGAGCCGATGTCAGAATCAAGACACTTAGATGACTGAGCCAACCAGGCATCCCAGGCACCCCTACATATTTTTTCTAAAAATTATAGTTGTTCTGGGGGTTATTTGCCTTTAATTTACCTAAACCTGTTGTCTCTAAATCACCTCTGGAAGCGATTACCTATTTTTGTGACTGATTCATACTATTGTGACTTTTTTTGCCTGTTTTGTTATTACCTCTGCCATTTTAACTACTTTTAACTTCTTGTTGTAGGTATTTTCTATTTCTTAATCAGCTTTATTTTAATGTAACTTTCTTATTTCATTTTGAATTTGCAATTGCTTGCTCCTTATTATATATTCTTCCTGAAGAGACCCCATAAATCAACTACACGTATGAATCAATGTTTTATTGTTTGATGACCATAAGGAATATCTTAATGATATCTCTGTAATGCATAAACTAGAACGCCCAATGGTATAGCTCGAGTAAAAATTTCAATGTAAAAATCCTGTGGCAGATGCTTTAGAGATATTTCATTTGTTAAATCAAATTAATATGTATAAATAACAGAACTTCGGTTGTTTGTTTTCAAAAGAGAGGAATAACTTTAAAAATCTTTATATCCAGGCAATCATGTAGGAAAATATGTAATATTTGGATAGATATCCAAAAACTGAAATACAACAACAATCTATTGTTGTGAAATATTAGAGGAAATTTAGGGGTATTTGTTCATAAAAAAAATCAAGCTTCAAGAATGTAAATGTTTAAGGCAAACTTGTATAAAATTCCAGCAGTAAGTCATTGATGTATCAAAGCCAGTGTAATTATAAGAATGGTATCATTACATTGATTTTTTGTGAGTAGTTAGTTACTCAGGACCAGAAACTGCACCTAGCATTTTACCTCTGATTTCATGTCTTATTTTTACTATAACCTAATTTTATCAGATAAGCAATAGCACACCTGCTCTTTAGAAGAATAAATCTGGGGGCGCCTGGGTGGCTCAGTCGGTTGAGCGTCCGACTTCGGCTCAGGTCATGATTTCGCGGTCTGTGAGTTCAAGCCCCATGTCGGGCTCTGTGCTGAAGGCCCAGAGCCTGGAGCCTGCTTCAGATTCTGTGTCTCCCTCTCTCTCTGCCCCTCCCCCACTCACGCTCTGTGTCTCTCTGTCTCAAAAATAAATAAACATTAATAAAAAAATTTAAAAAAAAGAAGAAATCTGTATTTTTAGTATATTTTTTCAATTTAGGGAAACAGCTAAAATGTATTTTAAACAAAACCATATTTAAGTGTGTTTTTTGAATAGCAACAATGTTCTGAATAACAGTTTTTTACCATTATCACTCCTTGTCTTTTCCTGGAATGCCAAGTCTCACTGTTCCTTTGAGGGGAAATAGAATACTGCCTTGAAGGGACCTTCTTACACAGTTGGACCTAGATTCCAACCCTAAGCCTGCTAAATGATAACAGTGATCCTGGACACATTACCTACTTCTTTTTTTCATATAAATTTGAATTAGCAGTGCCTATATCATAGAGTTGTTGTAGAGGGTATATTTAGATAATATGAGATGTGCTCGGTGCCTGGCTTATAGTAATTATTCAATAACTAGTGGTAATTATAACTATTCACCTAATCTGTTGTGGGTCAAATTTTTGGAGGTCATGTTTTGTTTCTCTTGCTGCATTTTTTTTTTTTAAATTTAATACTGAGTTGAAATTGTCTCTTGGTAGTTTTCCTCAGCGTTTATATACACCTCAGATAGGAAGTCCTTTTCGCCTTTCTACATTCTTAGTTTGTCTCTTTTTCAGGCTTCTAATCAGCTAAATACATAGACTATTCTATTACCAAGGGATTTCCTTAATCCAACACTCATTTTTCTTTGTCACATTGCAGAGGCAGGAAAACAAAACGATCATCTATGAAGCATGTGTTTGACAAGTATAAAAAATCCAGGGTGATTATATTTTCCTAATCTGAAAAGGAGAATTCTCTGTGCTAATCCCTTTAGAGAATGATGGGTTGGGGGAGAGAGAGGGGGGATAGTACAGAAAGCTTTCTTACTTACTAAATTTCTGTTCCACATAAGATACTGCCTGGATTAATTGACACATGATGTATCATTGTCTAGAAACCTTAAACAATTATTTGGTTTTTAAATTAGAGTTAAGAAAATGTTAAATAAGGCAATGATCATTATACTAAGTCAAGAAAATCAGTGTTCTGCCAAGACATGCTAAGAAAGCAACTCTGTTCCCTTTGACTTTCCCACTTTGCCTTGGAACAGTCTCTATACAGGACCCCTAATTAGGGGAGTGTGGCACTGTTTTACCTTCATCCTAGCTCCCTGCATCTCAGTCTGAAACTCAAAGAAGAGAAATGAGAACACATCTAAACATCTGGTTCACCTACATCTCTCTCCTTTCTACTATAAGTGGTCCTCAGGGAGGGGAAATCTCCTCTCCTTCCAATCTGAACATTTTTATGAAATATAACTCCAAAACCAATTTGCTAAAGCTCAAGTAGGAAGACAGTATTGTTTAAACACCGTTTCTCAAGAAAATAGTCTTGTGATTTTCTCGTAAGGGTAAATTGATTGAACCAGGGTAAAATTCCTGTATTTAAAAAAGGCAATAGAAGAGTGCACATTAGTTTTTGAATTATTACCCATTATATATGTTATTATAGGAATGCTGAAAGAATCCATTCAATGGCCATATGCTAGCCCATCAGTTGAGCATCTGACTTGGGCTCAGGTCATGATCTCACAGCTAATGGGTTCGAGCCCTGCATCAGGCTTTGTGCTGACAGCTCAAAGCCTGGAGCCTGATTCGATTTCTGTGTCTCTCTCTCCCTCTCTCTCTCTGTCCCTCCCCCATTCATCTTTGTGTCTATCTCTCAAAAATAAATAAACACTAAAAAATTTTTAGAAGTTTACTAATTTATGTGCTTTTTCCAGATGTTACCACATTAATACCATTGTTAGAGAAACAAATATTTTGAAGTTGATATCATTAATGCCTTTATAGAATCAGTGCTTTCATATTTAAAGAAATGTGAATTTCAGGCCATGAAATTACCTATGAGAAAAATGATAGAAGACATATCAGTATCACTCTGCCTTTTAACTTACAGATTTTTTTCTCCAAAATAACATCCTGTTCCTTTGTAATTCTTTGTCTTTCTAGATAAATTATCTTCAGTATCCTTAATGTCTTATCTTATTTTTACCATATGATTATATTTAATTCATATGATGATTCAGCATAATCTCTTATTTTTAGAAAAATAATGTGTCATTTTCTATGGAGATCAAATAATATTTCATTCAACATGAATAAACATGCCAGTACTTTGTGTTCCTTTTATATAAATTTACTCTGAAAATGCATTATTTTGTGGGATTTGTCATAGCTGCTAAATATTTTAAGGTCTTTAGTTTCCAATGTAAACATCTTAATTAGTACTATCATTTTCCCTTAAGTATAATCTCAGTTAAAAAAAAGTGTTTTGGGAATCAGTTGTTTCTATGGTAACTAGAAATTCAAATGGAATTATAACCTGCTGAAACAAGATGCATTTGATCAATCCCATGAAAGAGATTAAGGAAAATACAATCTGAAAAGCAGTAAAGGCATCAGTATTCTTCAAGTAAATTATTCGGAAAAAAGTATATATATCACTTTTTGTGTTTACTCTGTTGTTTTCGCTGTTACAATGAAATTCTAATGTAATATGTAGTTTAATCACAGGAATAGAATTTAGGAGTTCTTTAATGGTAAAGAAAAAAACACGTAAAAAGTATATATTTATGGTACAGAGTGGAGGTTTTGACCCCATATTTTATCATTACCCCAACTTCCCTTGGGGTTCCAAACTCTTGCCACTGTACACAAATGGACTGTTTACAGAATCAGGAACTTAGTACATATAATTTTAACTGTTTAAACAGGTATACTGGGGCACCTGGGTGACTCCGTCAGTTAAGTGTCTGACTTCAGCTCAGGTCATGATCTCACTGTTCATGAGTTTGAGCCCCGGGTCAGGCTCTGTGCTAACAGCTCAGAGCCTGGAGCCTGCTTCAGATTCTGTGTCTCCCTCTCTCTCTGCCCCTCCCCTGCTCATGCTTTGTCTCTTCTGCTCTCAAAAATAAATAAAATATATATATATATTAACAGGTGTGCAGTCTACTCAAATGTAGAACATTCTAAATATTTAGAGAATAAAACTTAAATAATAAATTTAAGTGAGACCTTCTTTTCCTTCTCGCCTATAGATGACCTCTAGAAATAATCTTATATTGCTTTACCCTTTAGATTTAGGCTTGATGAGTAATAAGCCTGTAAGAAGTGGAGAGAAGCCTTACTAGATGCTGACCCAGGACTAAGAGGAGCACAGGGAAGGCCCATCATGTGTCTCAGGTCATAAGTGTCCTATATGCTGAACAATTGGAAGAGCTTTTGTTCTGTTTTGTCACTTAAATGAGGATGAATGTAGAGTAAGTGGAGAGAAACAAGTATGGGAAGATTATTGAAAGTTCTCTCTCCAGTATGGCTTTTCCAAATTATTTAAATCTCTATTCATAGGCCTTCATATATAAATTAACAAATATCCTTTGTTTCAGATATTTTATGAGAGCCTAATTGATTCTTTACATCTTATTGATAATATTAGTTCTAATTGATATAGTCCTTATTGATAATATTATTGATAATATTATTGATATTGATTCTTATTGATATTATTTATAATATTAGTTTTCTATTATAAAATTATATCTTCAAACAGCATATTTTCTATTTTATTGTAATATTAGGTAAATCCAAGATTTAGAAAAAATAATGTTTATTTATTTTTGAGAGAGAGAGAGACAGAGCGTGAGTGGGGGAGGGGGACAGAGAGAGGGAGACACAGAATTCAAAGCAGGCTTCAGCCTCTGAGCTGTCAGCACAGAACCTGATGTGGGGCTCAAACCCATGAATTGTAAGATCATGACCTGAGCTGAAGTCAGACTCTTAACCAACTGAGCCACCCAGGTGCCCCCCGTTTTTAATCTTTAATATTTATGTATTTTTGAGAGAGAGAGAGAGAGAGTAGGGGAGGGGCAGAGAGAGGGAGATACAGAATCGGAGGGTAAAACCAAGATTTGAGAAAATTGCTGTTAACTACCTGATTTCCTTCTTCCACATGAATGAGATTTACACCTAGTTTATTCATAATAAAACATAGCGATGTTTCTAGTCTTAGAAAGATATTGTGAAAATTAGATAATGTTTATGAGAGGTTGTTATAAACTCTAAAGGGCATAGAAATTTTAACTGACATTATTATCCCTGATAGTGTGATAGAATCTTTCTCTTTGTTTTGGACAAATACAAATATAAATCATGTGTATTATATACTTTATAGATAAATATAGCATTAATGAATCTCAGTCACAATACTCATTCAGGTATTCAAGAACTAAAACGTTATTTTCAATAGCTCATATTCTAATGGTCTCTTCCACTGAATTCAAAGATAAATTTGGCCCCACATATATGATCCCATCTGTATACGGGATTGTGCCACAGTTCTGTTTGTTACAGAAAGCCGAAGGATTGAAAGGAGTAGGGCTGATATGCAGGCACCATATGTTTCTGCAAACCCATCTCTGATCACTTCTTGATACAAACACAAAGAAAATTTGCCCAAAGTGCTTACATATTTTTGTACACGTCATGAGTACAGCCTATTTGTACAACTTCCTAGGATACGTTTTTTAAAACTGTTTAATCATCTTATTTACCTAAAGCTACTCTGCCACCAGCTCCCTCACCTTGCTGACTCTCTCTCATGATGTCAATGCAGTAACACTTTGTTTCAGTCACCCACAGAAGTTTTTTTTTTTGTCTTGGAGTGAAAGTCACATTCATATAAATGCTTCCCCAAAGTAGTATTTTTAAGACTCCAAGTTTCTTCCTCCACTTTTGACCTGTTTAACCAATTCTACCTTTTCCCAAGAGATGAGGCATTTAGAATACAAAAAGCATAATGGCTTGACCCTACTAGTCATTTCTTCCCTATCACATACTTTTCATCCAGCAATAAAGAATATAACTTTCTAACCTCATTTAATGAAAGCAATAAGGAAGAAACATACAGTTGGAGAAACAGTATATGCTATTAATTCAAATGATCATCTAGACAAAGTCATTTAAATATGTAAGCACTTTGGGCAAGTTTTCTTTGTGTTTGTATCAATAAGAATAGGTTAGGTTGTGCCGGGGTAGCACATATTCCCCAAATTTTGTGGCTTCAAACAATAAACATTTTTGTAATGTTTTCTTGTTATTATTTATTTTATTGCAAGTCATCCAGAGAGTCTTTTATGTATCTCCTTGCCTCACTCTGGGACCTAGGCTGCTGGGGCAGCTGTTATCTGGAAATTTTCAGTTATTGTAATAGAGGGTAAAGAAAAGGTTTTGAATTGTTAATTGCATATACTGCCTTAGACATAAAACATCACTAAATATTCGTTGGCCAGTACACGTCAAACAAATGATTTCATCCAAATCAAAGAGATCACCTAGAAGGAAAAAAAAATTGCAAATAGCCCCAAAAAGATTACCACAATTTTGTTAGTGTTAAATGCATTTTCGGGTTTGTTCTTGTTAAAAAGTATAATGATTTAATGAGAATATTTAAAAATAAAGTGAATAACTTAGCACCTTCTAATTCTACAAAACTTTTAGCCAAACTTAAAATAGGGCACTTAGTATATAAAAGCTGGAAATTGAGATCTGCTCTTCCTTTTTGATTTCCCTCAATACATTTTTCCAAAATATTCATTAAGTGTTTATTTGGAAACCGCCATGCAATTCACCTTAGGTAACATGATGATAAAAAACACTTAACTTGCCACCAAGAAACTTAAATTTTAATGAGGTAGAAAATGTATATAATAACTTTCACTGTATAATTCCAATAACATGACGCTTATGAAAGTCACATACCCACTTCATCACACATCTAATGGTCAGGTCCTAGTTCTCTTTGTAATAGACTTCTCTGCATCTTGTCACATAGCATTGTGATTCCTTCCCTCTGTGAGAACATCCCACATCCATCACCTATCACTTCTCTTCTGCTACATTTTGTTGTTGTTGTTGAGACGTACAAGTTAGTTTTTTTCACCTGCACTCTTTCTCCTGTCCCCTAGACTTGTATATTCAACCATCTTACTTACATCAACATTTTTAAAAGAAAACTTAAAAGTACACACCCAAAATTTTACTCTAGGTTTTACCTCCCCAAGTATATCTTTCTCTCGCATTTCCCTTCTCATGAACCAGTACCACTATTTAATTGTTAAGATCAACTTTCTTAAAGTTACCTTCAACTGCTCTGTAGTGGTCACACACTTCAAATTCCTCATCCAAGACTTCAGCAAATTTTGCCAGCCATATATTCAACTAACTTTGCCTACTTCTCATTATCTTCATCATTAAAAAAAGACAATAGTCCAACATACTATCATTTCTTATGTCAATTTGTACAATCACTGTTTGGCTACCATTTTGTAATTTTATATGAACTTCAAAATGAAAGTCTTTACATAGTAAAAAAGAATACTGAAAGGCGACTGTACACACTAAGCTTAGAGTTAATCATTTAGCTTTTTCTTAGCTCTTATTAAATGTCTGTTATATGAAAAGAAGTAGACTAGAAATGAAGGTGAGGTGTGTACGCCTTTAAAAGCTGAATAAAGGCTCAATTATTTTTCATGTAAGAATCTTTTTATCATACTGTGTGTTTAAAAATTGTTTCTATTCTGTTTGATAGATTCTTATAGTTATTTCATTTTATTGTAAATATTTACCTATTTATTTTGAGAGAGACAGCATGAGCATGAGAGAGGAAGAGAGAATCCCAAGCAGGCTCCACACTGTCACATATTCTCATAGTTATTTTATTTTATTCTATTTTATTTTAAATGTTTACCTATTTATTTTAAGAGAGACAGCATGAGCATCAGAGAGGAAGAGAGAATCCCAAGCAGGCTCCATGCTGTCAGCAAGAGCCTGACATAAGGTTCAATCCATGAACCATGAGATCATGACCTGATCTGAAATCAAGAGTCAGATGCTTAAATGACTGAGAAGCTCCAGAACCCATCTCATAGTTCTTTTAATTATTATGTAATACCTTCAATGAAAATTGGCCAAAAATCTTTCAAAAACTCTGGTTTCAAGCTTATTTCCTATCTGACCATCTCTCACTGATTTTATAAAAGAAAAGCTAGGACTACACTAAAATAAAGGCCCCATCAGCAAATATTTCCAAATGCATGTTCAAACATTTCTTCCATTCAGTGTATGCTTTCTAAAATTTTGATAGAATTAATATCATCATAGAATTGGTAATGTTTTTAAATAGAGAACTATAATTTCACTTTTGCATATGGTTTCTCTAGATACACACTGAAATTTGTTTGTTTTTATCTGTAATGTATTATGTTAATGGAGGTAACATCATACATTGAAAATAAACTAAAGAAATAAGATACTTCAACATCATTTAAATGAATAATTTTCCTACATATTGGTAAACATAAGCCAGACAGATATCCCCATGCTTTTCCGAAATAAGATTTAAAGAAATGATTTAAAGTTCCATCATTTTGAGAATCATCTTTCTTTATATCTGTGTATTTTTTCTAGTCCCAAGTGCCAAGGCATTCTTGATATTTTGGGGATGGTTCACTCAAGAAATCATGTCAACTCTAAATTGTTTAAACTCTTTAAAAGTTTTATCTATGTTTCACTCCAGTATTGATGGTTTGTTGAATTACTTCATTTAAGTTACTTGTGCATTTTCTAATTGATTGATTTGGAGATAAATGTACATTCCAGGCATGGGCTTTATGATGCTTTTCATCAGGTTTAGTTGCTGATGGTTCTCTCTTGATATATAGCTGTCTGTTCTTGAGTGCAGGAGAGCTATGATGTTGTCAAGTCACGTCTATAAATTTACATTTCTTCATAAAGTTAAGGAGAAGCCCAGGACTCGTTTCCAGTATTGATGACTCAAGAACACCTTTCCCTTCCTATTTTTGACTACATGAGTTGTAACATGTAACATACATGTAACATGTATCTCAAAATAATAGTCCGTGCAGAGATACTTAAGTTCCCATAATATTTAGCACTTTAAGGAAGTTGCAATATATGAACAGTAGGGACAATAGAGAGAGTAGGCAAAATAAGAATATTTATTATATAATTAAATTAATTAAAGATAATTACACATGTATGTAATTTTCTTTTTTACTTGCTAAGTGCCTGAAATGAAACAAAAATTAGTAAGACTTTTTGTGTCCAAAGTCTCAAAATTATTCACCGAGTAGAATTTTCTTCTGATATTTCTAGTATATTGTCTTGCTTGATTAAAGAAAAACGTGCCTTTGTTAACTGAAGAATCACTGTATATTTCAAAAGTGAGAGTAAATAATAATATTTCATTGTTATAGTTCAAAGTGGAATAATTTATAGTGATTTTTTAACAAAACTTTCACCATGGGCCTGAGATAAGTATCACATTTGGTATTTCAACTTCAGATTTTTTGGATAAATTCAGCAATGCTTTTAGTTTATTTTTAAACTTCGATGAAACATACTGGCAAATATTATGGGGAAATATGTCCTCTCTTGACCAAATAAAACTATTGTGAAGGGTAAATTATTATTATTCTTACAATGTGATTTAAAATTTTGCGTGCCCGTTTCTACTTCTACTAGTACAAAGAAAAATACTAGGTAGATTAAGCTCGTAAACTTTTCAGTAGCAAAACAAAACAAAACAAAAAACAAGTCTCTGCCAAGAAGAAAATCCTACTCTTGGCTGAGACATGTGTCTTACGGGAGAAAAGTACAACATAGTTTGCTTCCATTTCTAAACCATGCATTTCTAACATGCTGCCGAAGGGTAAAATATATCTCCAGTGGAACATGACAGGATTCTCCTTGGTCTATTTTATGCTTCGAATCTATCACTTCATAGATTTTTCAGAATGGAATCACCTTTACATTTATTATTTCAATCACGTATAATTTGAATAAACTAGAAATGTGCTAAGACATATCAGAGGATGAATAAATATAAATATAGGAGAATTGCCACATGTAAGTAAGAAATAAACATGAAGTGATATTTAGGAAGCTATCAACAATTAAGATTTTCATTTTCCAATAACAGAAAATCAATTTCAGAATATTGTTATTGGGACAGTACAGTTGATTTTCTTTAAATAAAAGACACACCCTTTAATAGACACAGTCCACTAATGTGTATGTCTGTGTGTGAGAGAGAGAGAGACAGAGAGAGAGAAAGGGGGAATTTTTAGAGAGAAGATATTAAAAAGCACTATGGTGACTTTAAGGTCAACATCAAAAGTTTTTAATGTCACTTCCATCGTTATGCTAATAAAAACCTGAATGAACTAAACATTCATTACTTTTCATGGAACCCAGCAAACTGAGATCAAAAGGCAAACCGTGGCTTTAAAATGTGAAAGGACAGATGAATCTAGAATCAAAGACGGGATCTGCCCGCCTGGAGCAGAAGATGCTGGAACCATAAAATGAGAAACTCGACTTCAACAGTAAAGGAAAAATAAAGACTTTCAGGTCCCGAAAGGAATAAAACAAGTTTGGTAGGGAGAAAATAATAACACAGGGCAGAAATCAAACATATATTAAAAAAAAAAAACACGCAGAAGAAGGAATAAATGAAGATAATATAACTTGTGTCTCTTTTCTTAATGTAAACGATAACTGTTTAATAATAGTAATAAATGTGTTGGATGATTATAACACATAACAGTGAAATGAATGACAGCAATATCATAAATGACTTGGAAGGATGAATAGACTACTCTGAGGCAAGTGTACTGTACGTGAGGGAGCACAGTGTCATGTTAAGTTGAAATTAGATTAATGATAAGTGCATTTTGGGAAATGTAAAATACTTAAAGTATAATTAGTATGCTAGAAGAAGAGATAAAACAATCCTAAAATGTTCAATTCACAGCAAAGAAGGCAGAAAAGGAGGATGCAAAAAGAAAAAAAAAGGAAATGGCTAAAAACAAGACAGTTATAATCCTCTAATTATATGTTAAAAGAGAGAGATTGCAAAAACACATTAAAAGAATAAACACAATTAACATTGTCCAAAGAAACCAATCTAAAATATAAAGTAACAGGTTAAAAGTAAAATGATGAAGAAAGATATACTATGCTAACAGTAATCAAAAGAAAGCTGGACAAGGTATATTAACTTCAAATAAAGCAGACTTTGCAAAAAGGAAATTTATCAGGGATAGGTATGGGCATTATATAATGATAAAGGAGTCAGTTCTTCAAAAGCACATCACAACCCTAAATTTGTATACAACAAAAGAGTTAAAAATGATATAATTAACATAATAGATACATCCACTACTACATTTTGAGGCGTCAAAACTCCTCTGTCAGTAATTAATAAATGAAGCATAAAAAATTAAGACAGAGATTAGTTAAACTACTAAACTTTAATCAACTTGTTCTGACATACTGGTAAGGAATACACAACGCAATGACAGGAAAATATATATCTTTCTTAAGGTCACATTGAATATTCACCAAGATAGACTATATTTGAGGCCATAAAAATACCTTAACTAATTTTTAAAAATGTAAAATTTGTTCTGAGATTACAATGGAATTAAACTAAAAGTCAATAACAGAAATATATTTGAAAATTTTAAGATACTTTCCAAAAGAATTCATGGATCAAAGAAATCTCAGGAAAAATATATTTTAAAATATTTTAAACAAAATAAAATTTAAAATATTTCCCAAGAAGCACTACGGAAATTCAGTGAAAGAGGCATGAAGAGGAAAATGTGTAGCATTAAATACATGTATTAGAAGAGAAGTCTAAAATCAAAAACATTCAATTCCATCTTATAGCAATTTAGCAAAAACCAAGAAAGAGAAAAGATATAACAAAAAATGGAACAGAAATAAATGAATTTTGAAACAGCAAACCAACTGGGAAAATCTACAAATTTTAATTCTTTAAAAAGCTAAATAAAATTGATAATGCTTTGGCAAGGCTAACTATGAAAAAAGAGTGAAGACACAAATTATCAATATCAGATATGAAAAAGGGCATCACTACTGATTACATGGACATTGAAAGGATATGGAACACTATGAACAACTCTGCCAACAATTTTGATAACTACATGAAATGGCCTAAATCCTTATAAGAAAAAAATCTACCCAAAGTTGCAAAAAAATAAAGAACAATATCAACAGGTCATTATCAACTAACAATATTAAATCAATACTTTTTTAGGGTTAGATGAATTCAGTGGTAGATGGGTTCGGTGGTGAATTCTATCAAATTAACAATGCCGATTCTCCAAAATCTTTCCAGAAAATAGAAGCAGAAGAACATTTTATAACTCTTTCTCTAAGGCCATCTTTACCCTACCAAATCCAGATAAAACCATTTCAACAAAAGAAAAACTATAGATATGAATATAGATGGAAAATCCTCAACAAAATATTAACAAATCAATCCAACAATGTATAAAGAGAATTATAAACCAAATAGGATTAATTCTCGGTATGCAAGTTTGTCTAATGTTTAAAAATCAATGTAATCCTCCACATCAACAAGCTAATGTGTCACAGACTATAGGATTCTGCAGTTCTCTCTTATCCAGCAAGAGAGTGGACACAGAATTGAATATAAGAGAGGCTAAGATCTGGGAGGAGACAAGAGCTCGGAGCAGGGGTTTTGTTTCCATATGTATTGAGTTCTCAAGATCTTACACACGTGGTAAACGTGAAAAAAACAATTAGTAATTGTTAACTTATGTGCATAAGAAGCAAAGGGACTGGGGGGCAAGTAGAGTTTGTGATCAAAGCACAAGGGTATATTGTGCCAGATGGAAAGTAATTTCCTGCAGGTGATATAACAAGTTACTCGTGATCTCCTTATAATATATCTCTAGCTAACCTTGGGTGTTTTCGCCCCATGGTAGGGGATTTCTGACTTAAGCTTTTTTCTAACCCATTTATGTAGGTATAAGGAATTCTTCAATCCTATTTCTCGACACTAATGAAGACATATTGCATGATCATAAATAGGAAAAATATTTAAATAACCCAACATGATTCATGTCTACAAATTATCATCAAAGAATGGAGAATAACTTCAATTTAATAAAGATTATCTATAAAAAAATCTACAATTTTATATTTAAGAAGAGTATCTGGATGATCCTTTCTAAGGTTAGGAACAAAACAATCATATTTTCTTTTATCATTCTCTTCGACACCATACTGGAAATCTTAGCTACTATAATAGAAAAAAATGAAATGAATAGTTTAAAAATTGGAAAGGAAGGAATAAAATTGTCTCTTTCAAAGGTTACATATTCGCTATGTAAAATATCTTTTAAAAAATTAGAAACAACATCAAAAACAAAAGAAAACAAATATCCAGGAAGTAACAAGGAAAGATAATAGCAAGGTCAAAGAATGTAGGATTTAATACACAAAAGTCAAACACCTTACTATATACCTACAATGGATATTGGGAATTTGAAGGAAAAAATAATACCATTTACAATAACACCAAACATTAACTATTTAAATATAAATGTAATGAAATATATGTTATATGTATATACAGAAACTACTAAATTCTGATGAGAGAAATAGAAGAATGGTACGAATAACTGAAAAGGTATTCTGTGTTCATAACTTGAAAAACACATTGCTAAAATGGCAATTCTTTGCAATTTGGTCTATGTATACAATGCAATTCCAATTAAAATCCCAGCGAGTTATCTGACATATAAAGACAAATCATTTTAAAGTAATCAGGAAAGATAAAGATGTAAAACATTTAATACAAAGCTGGAGAAAAAAAAATGAAGCCTAATGCCACTCAATGTTAAGACTTATAAATAAGCTATGATAATCAAAACAGTATAATAATGATGAAAGTATAAAGATATAGATCAAAATAACAAAATACAGATCCCAGAAATAAACCTAACAAATATCAGTAACAAATCCTCAACAAAGGCCCAAAGGTCATTCAATACAGGAAGGGTAGTCTTTCCACAAATGGTATCAGAAGACTTGGATCTTCAAATGCAAGAAAATGAAAGTAGTCAGAGACCTTACACCTTCAACAAACAGTAATTCAAACTGGGTTCTAGAGGCAAATGTAAAATGTGAAACTATACAACATGTAAAAGAAACTATGAGAGAAAATCTATGTGACAATTAGTTTGGTGATTAGTTTTTTGATTCAACACCAAAATCATGGTCCATAAAACAAACAAACAAAAAAAATGATAACTTGGAATGTATTAAAATTTATAACTCTTGCTGTGTGGAAGACACTGCTAAGAGAATAGAAGATCAGGCATTAACTTGGAGAAAGTATTTGAAAAACATATATGTGATAAAGTTCTAATAATTCAAAACATATTAAAAATGCTTAAAACTGAACAATAAGAAAATAACCAATAGAAAAATTGTTCACAAAATCTGACATTTCACTAAAGAAGACACAAAGATAGCAAACGAGCATTATAAAAGAAGTAAAACATCATAGGTTTTTGTGAATTACAAATTAAAAGAAGATGCTTTTAATGCAAAAACAAAAAAAATGAAAAACAAACAAACAAACAAAAAAACTGACAACACTAAATGGTGGTGAGGATACAGAG
This sequence comes from Paguma larvata, assembly GCA_030068075.1. Classification (NCBI taxonomy): domain Eukaryota; kingdom Metazoa; phylum Chordata; class Mammalia; order Carnivora; family Viverridae; genus Paguma; species Paguma larvata. The sequence goes on along the minus strand of CM057829.1, from coordinate 59,559,206 downwards.
TTACAGGAATTCTCATTCACTGTTGGTTGGAATGCCATATGGTACAGTGACTTTGGAATATAGTGTAGTAGTTTCTCGCAAAGGTAAAAATGTCTTAAAATCCAGTGATTATGCTCTTAGGTATTTTCACAAATGAATTGTGAATTTTTATAGCATTTTAATCATAATCACCAAAACCTGGAAACAACCAGGTGTACTTGAATAAGTGAAACGATAAACAAACTGTTGTACATCTATACAATGAACTATTATTCAGTGACAGAATGAAATAAGCTATCAAGACACACTTATATTGATAAACCTTAAATGCATATTGCTAAGTAAAATAACCAGTCAGAAAATACTGCTTGCTGTATGATTTGAATTATATGAATCTAGAAAAGGAAAATTATGCAGACAGAAAAAATGATGAGTGGTTTTCATGTGTTTATGTGTAAAGGTTGAAGGCTTACATAGGTGAAGCACAGGGAATTTGGAGGGGGAGGGCAGTAAAGTTATTCTGCACCATACTACATTGGCAGATACACAATGCTCTGCAATTGTCAAAGGCCATAGAATTTTACAGCACAAAGATGGAACCTAAAGGTATGAAATGTTGTAAAAATCATTTAGGAGATCAGGGAATCTCCGGATAGAATGAGAAATATAACAAAAACATCTGACTGTATTACAAATATGTAAAACAAACTCACTGAACAGGGTAGGGGAAATGTCCCAATTTAAGCAACTGTGGCAATCAGTAGATTATATAACACTAAAGATTAAAAAAATGCTACCCAAACACAGTACTCTTGTTGGTAAAGTTGTTTGCCGTTAAGGACCAGTTAACAATTCTGTGACTTTTATATTTGTATATCAGAAGTGAACAACTGACTAAACGGGCAGCAGATATGGAAGTCGTGTTTCTCAATGTTGGAATAAGAGGTTATTGATAAGCAGGAGAGGGGAATAGAATTCTAGAAGACCTGTGAGATGATGGATTAGAATAGGAAACATCAACAGGATCATGTGTTTAGCATAAAACAGACACAGATGGTTACACATAGAAATTTATATAGAGATATATGTATATGCACAGTTAGTATACACATATATACTTCATTGCTCTGTCAGCTGAAAGGGCCCAGAACCAACAACTCCTCAGCAACATCCCAACCAGGAACAAGCACGCCTGGATCTCAAATCTCAGTTTCTAAAACCATTCTTCAGTAAGAAGGAACCAACACTCCCTTAGAGGAATGACCAATACTCAATATACTCAAGCAGAAGTTACAGGAGATAAGCCTGAAGCATTTCGTAGTGCCAGGAAGTAACAAAAACTTCTTCTCACAAGAAACACACACATACACAATAATTGGGATACGATAAAGGGGCACAGAAACTCACTGAAATGACCCAAAGCAGAATAATCTAAGCAATAATATAGAGTAGAATTATATTGTAACCCAAAGTATAATAAGTATTTATGAGTCCATACTGATATAAATGAAATAATAAATACATAAGGGATAAGAGGTCAATCTTCCATTCAAAAGAATGCTAATAATTTATGCGGATACTACTCCTCTAGGGGCAGGAGCATACACAACTCCCCACTCCTTAACTGTGGTCTGAGCTTAGTGATTTCTTTCCAAAGAATACAATATGGAAAGAGGAAGAAGTTAAGGGTAACTATTCAGTAAACCAACCTTACAGAAACTATCTCAGTCAGGTGATAAAGATTAACCTTCACAGTGACAAGTCATGTTGATAGTATATACCAGTCGGTGATGGGATGGGAAGGGTGTTCTGCCTCTGAGGGCTTCCTCCTACGAACACAACTCTAGTTCGGTCATGAGAAAAACGGCAGACCAACCCCATGAAGAAACACTCTAACAAAGACCTGACCAATATTCCTCAAAACTGTCAAGTTCATCAAAAACAAAGAAACTCTAAGAATCTGTCACAGCCAAGAGGAGCCTAGGAGACATAACAATGAAATATAATGTGCAATCCTAAATGGGGGGTCTGGAAGTGCAAAAATACCACGAGGTAAAAACTAAGGAAATCTGAATAAGCTATGGAGTTTAATTAACAAAGATTTATCAACATTAGTGCATTTACTGTGGCAAATTGTAGTTATAATAGGAGAATGTTCATAATAGGGGAAACTAGGTTTTACGTATATGGGAGCTTTGCTCTATCTTCATGATTTTTCTCTAACTCTAAACTGCTCTAAAATCAAGAAGTATATTTAAATAACATATTTATTGACCTTACCCCTGAAATTGTGCAAAAATCAAGAATAATGCTAGGAATAACATAAAAGCCTACTGAATTCAACCTAACGTGTGCCTCATTATATTAATGGATTATTTATAGAATGTCACTAAACTTTATTAGAATGCAGTGAGTTAATTTTTCTTTTATTTTTTTTTTTTTAAGACAGAGAGACACAGGGTATGAGCAGGGGAAGGGCACAAAGACAGGGAGACACAGAACCTGAAGCAGGCTCCAGGCTCTAAGCTGTCAGCACAGAGTCTGGTGCTGGGCTCAGACTCACGAACCACAAGATTATGCCTGAGCTGAAGCTGGACACTTAACTAACGGAGAACCGAAGCGTCCTTAATGAGTTGTTTTTTTAATGTTTTATTGCAGAAAAGCTACAAACACAGAAATAGAGGTAATAAGTTATTTTTTTTTGTTCTACACCTTACTACACTAAAAAAAATGTTAATACCAAAATGGCATTCCTTAGTTCTGTCATTAAGTTGACTTGGAACTAATATTTATATTGAATTTTGAGGACAGGACAAATTTTACAGCTATCTTCTTTATAATGGGATTTTTATTATATTTGTGGTTGAAGGTTAGAACTCATCTCATATTAATGGCCTAGAAAAAAGTGAAGCCCACTGCTCATAGACAGTTTTGATGGCTTAGAAGCAAGATGGTACTTCAGTCATTACTTATATCCCTAAGTTTACTGAGATTGTACTATCCATTATAAACAGAAACATCCTCCTTTTTTACTTTTATTCAGATGGGCAAATCATATTGGAGAAATGCTTTCAAATGTAACTACAAATAATGGAATGCAATATAGTTTCCCATTTAGGATCTCATGTAAACCTCTCTACTCTGAAGAAAATTTTACCCTCTTTTTATATTTCTTCCTAATAATACACTTTTCAGTGAAACATAAAAAATTTACCTTCCTCTCAAATTCTTAAACGATCCCTTAATTTATGGCATATACTAAGTATTTAAAATTCAGTGGACTCATTTATACCAGTCAAAAATCAATAATACTGATTTTTAAGACTAGATCCATTCTGAAGTTGAACATGTCATATATTTCTTGATTAAAAAAAACTGATTAGATTGAGGGCGCCTGAGTGGCTCAGTCGGTTAAGCATCTGACTCTTGATTTTGGCTCAGGTCATGATCTCACAGTTTGAGAGTTTGAGCCCCGCATACTGCTAGGAGCTGACAGCATGGGACCAGCTAGGGATTCTCTCTCTCCCTTTCTCTCTGCTCCTCCCCCACTTGTGTGCTCTCTCTCTCTCTTTTCTCTCTCTCTCAAAATAAATAAATAAACTTAAAAGAACTGATCAGATTGGACAATGTAAATTAAAATATCGATAGCATTAAATATAAAGAAATAGGAGAATGCCAATATGTAACGAATGGTCTGGATATTAACATGTTAGATGTAAAGTATCGATGACCTTGGGAAAAAAACATAGGCTAAATTTGAGAATCAGATGCTGCAGAGTGATTAGGTATTCTCAGTTCTTCCCAACTCAATGATCGTGGGTTTCTTTCTAAAATAAAAATATTTCTAAGTTATTCTTCTGTACATAAAAGATGATGACATTTGCCTCTTGAGAACATTAATTAACTAACTGAATTGTGATCCTTATATAAAAAGAGAACATGAGAAAAGCTTGCACCATACCAATTCATAACAATAGGAATTTGAACCCCTTATTTTCCAATTCACACAAGTTCATTTCTGTCACAAGATGTCAATAACAGAGACTGGAAAACATATTGTACACATTAAACTTTGGGGAAATAACCTCATAGAGCTTGGAAAGTTACTAATAGATAAAATGAGCTCATATAAACAATTTTTGAAGACTTTCCATGTATACATTATATATTATTGATTTTATTGGATGTATAAGCAACCTAGTTTATATGTATCAGAATATTTCTACTGGAGATTCTCAGATATGGGAGGAAGATGTTTTATTTATCTGATCTAAATGGCTGGGGATCAAAAACTGTTCTTTTAGACTATAATGCAATAACTGATTCAGATTTTGTCATACCTTTTATAAAGCTTGTTAATCAAACTATGAGTTAGTCACTGTTTGCTCAATGGCTCTGTAAGCAATTCTGGCATCAGCAGTGTTTTAGAAAGCAAATAATTAATTATTATTAAGAGAACTTGATAAAAAAAAGATATGTTGATTGATTTACTGAAGAGTAGAAAATAAAGAGAAGAAATAAGAGAATACAGAGTCTTGGAACCTAAGTGAATAAAAGTGTTTTCAGGGACAAAAAAATGCTTTTTCTGGGTAAAGTTAATCAGTCAAGAAAGATAACAGTAACATAAACACTTTAGATTTGACCACTGGACTTTAGAGGACACATCTCTGGAATCCTCTATAGAGCTATCATGGCAAAAGTCTAATTGGAGTCACTGGAGACAGAATGACATTGACTAGTAGGAAACAAAAGTATATTTCACCCAACCAGTTGAAGAGTGTCAATAGAGGCTGAAGAGAAGAGAAATATCTATCGCAAAAGGTAGATTAGAGTCAATGAGTGTAATCAGATGAGAAAAATGCAACACTTTCACACATTCATAAGAATGGTCTTAAAAAGAAGGAACGTGGTAACGTGGGTAGAGAATGGTAAAATTACTGGAGCGATAGCTGTGAGAGGCTTAAGAAAGCTGAGATTTAGTGTAGTTTAGTTAAAGAAACAAACAGGAGAGAAGATAAAACTATGATCGGAGAGGCTGGTGGGTATTAGACATGGTGATGGTAATTTGTGGACATTCTCTCCAGGTTGCTTCAGTTTCTCAGTGAGTAATACGATTGCACTTGGAGTGAATATTGGAGCCGAAATACCAGAAATTTAAGGAGAAAGAGAAGGCACTTGAAGTCATGCTCTAGACTAGTTAGAGACTGGAGAGCGAGGGAGATACAGTAGATTCCAGGCAGCAGTAACATTCGTGGTCACCACTTAATTTAACTACTTTATGTGACCTTTTAAAAGGTTTTGATGGTATTTATAGGAGCATATATGCTGCTAGTTTTTCAGGGGTGAATTACTGCTATGCTAGCGTAGCAGTAAAAAACACACGCACACATAATTTTATTTTTGTAAAGGGCATTTTAAGATGTTTTCAGTAACATTGTATGTTTACTTTTAAGAAAGAAAGCTTGTCTGAATTAAAATCTAAGTCACTGATGTGGATTCTAGATACTTTATTAGAACAAAGTAAGATCTCATTCGGATTTTATAGTTATATTCAGATGAAGCCAATCCAGAAAATTCAAGCAGTAGAACTTATTTATATAGTAGGGGTGGTTTATAAACAATGCTTTTTAGAGATGTCTGCCTAAACTTTATAGATAATTTGAGAGTGTTTTACCAGTTGTGTTTTCCTCTGACAAACTTAATAGGGAGTGCATACAAATGGGTTCTTGTAAAAGGAAAGCCATAAAGTTTATATATATATCCTACCTGTTGCACAGATCAATTATGTCACACTAGCAAGAGCGTATTGCATTTACATCCCCTTTAATATATTCTTGACAGCCCTTTACATTTTATATAATGACAGTGCTGACCATAAACGGGGGGTCTATTCTTTTCCCAATTACTTTATGTTTTAAATAGTATATTTTATTAGGCTCCTGGGGAGAAGATTAATTTGAATATTTCTCTTATAGCATGTATGCGTATTGAAATATTTAAGTAGTTTATTTTCTTCTCTTTACCTATTTACATTTTGGCCATTTTGTGGTATTCAATTGCTTTCGGTAATAAGGATTCACAGCAGTATTTTTTGGATAATGGAAAATCAAGTTGAAATTATGGGCAGTCGTGAATTAGAACTGAGAAAATCAGTAGCCCTCCTATGGAGATGAGTATTAAACTTATTTTTGTATTTCAAGATGTAATCGTGCAAACTACCCTGAATTCATTCTTTTCTGAATGATTGAATCATAAAATTTAACACTGAAAAAATGTAAATTATTTACCTATTTATCTTTATTTAGCAATGAGAGAACTATTTTATATTTTTCAAAAAAACAAATTCACATGTTTTTAAAATCATATCTTATGAGGTTGACTCCTGCCTTCACTATAAATCAAAGTAGAGTGATAAAGGCAGCTAAGTGGAATAAATCACACGGACGTACAGGAAGGGAAGCTGATTGTGAAGATGGACAGCTTGCTTAATGGACTTTCTTGGCTCACACACTTTCCTGATCCAACAGCCATCCACAGAGACAACAACACAAAGACAGTCAGAGAACACTTAGTTAAGCACAGTTGGTAAGCAAACTCTGTAACAATGCAATTTGCCCAATGTCTCTGACATGTTTGTTAAGTTGTATTGTCTGATTTAACTAAGTATCATTTACTTTTATAAGTAATCTTCTGCTTTTTCCAACCTTTTCTTGGCCATATGGCTCTGGTTAAAATCTGATGATGAGAGTGCTCTCAAGATATTTGGAAGGTGAAAAAGAAACGACCACTGACTATTCTCCAGAAACATCTGCAAGCTGATGTGTGAACAAATGTGCAGCTTACTAGAGCTTCGAAGTAAGTCTTTTGGAACCAATGGCTTCATTGAAATGAATAAAAAAGAGAAAGAGAGAAGCAGCAAACAATATTTTCATTTGCAGAAATAAAATAGGGTTAGCACTAATCTCAAGAAGCCCTACAGATTTACCAGGAAATTTTTAGTTTACCTAACCCATGCAGGTCTCTCTGTATCAGAGTTGCACACAACTCTGGTAAAAAAAAGAAGAAGAAGAAGAAGAAGAAGAAGAAGAAGAAGAAGAAGAGAGAGAGGAGAGAGAGAGAGAGGAGGAGAAGAAGAAGAAGAAGAGAAGGAGAAGAAGAAGTAGTAGTAGGAGTAGTAGTAGTAGTAGTAGTAGTAGTAGAAGTATAATGACAATTTGACTCACCTCCATTAATTGCTTCTATCTCTGGGGAATGGAGTTACAAATACCAGAAACGTATCTCATTTTTTCTTAATTTGGCATGTGAGATGGTCATTACCCTGACTTGATCAGTAATAATTCTTCCTTTGCAAACAAACATTGGGAGACAGAGACTCCCCAACCAGACCACTCAGCCAGAAATTAAACCAAACCACTCAGTGGCTGACTGTCAGTAACTCTTTCTCTTCTCACATTTGATTTTCATAAAAAGAATGTCCTTTAGAGCAGGTTTATGCAACTGTGTGAATCTTGGATATGGTTTGATGGAAGTAAAGACAGACCGACTAGAATTTCTATTCAATTATATCTTAACCTTTCTAAATTTTAATTTTTGTCTGTTTTGTAATTAACACAATACCTTAGTTTTAGTATTATATAACATGTAAAACAATATAAAATGTATATAATGTAAGTGCAAACCAAGAAAATGTTGGTATTAGTCCAAATAAGTAGTATTTGGGAACAATCGGCTTAAACCATGTTATATTTTATGAACTGGTAAGAGAAAGCTCTTGGTATACGAGTAGTTTTTAAACTTTTTTTTTCAATTTTACCTTTTGTGGTTTATAAATATTATCATATATTATTATTTTATAATCAGAAAAAAAATGTGACAAACTTACAACCCAGCACCTATATTTTCAACTCCTTTTACAGGTGGTGGTACAACCTTCCAGGCTAAAAGATTTCAGAGCTGGTACACGCTCCTCCAGCAATTTGTGCATGAATGAGACTTTGCAAAGATTTGGAACCCAAGGCTAAATGTACAAAAAATGAGATGTAAGGCCTTATTTATTAAGGAAATTATATTTCAAAAATTATTTCATACCACAACATCAACATGCCCAAACTAACACAAAAAGAAATTAATAATTAAAATCAAGGGAAACCATGAAACATTATGAATCAATATATTTATGATCTTTAAGTCAGGAAAGACTTCTTAAGCATAACTGTTTTGAAATGAATCATGTCCCTACCAAAATTTGTATGTTTAAGCTCTAACTCTCATTGTGATTGTATTTAAAGACAAGGTCTCTAAGGACATAATTAAGATTAAATGAAGCCGTAAGGGTGGGGTCCTCATTCCATTAAGCTGGTATCCTATTAAAAAGAAAGGAGGGGTGCCTGGGACGCTTGGTCAGTTAAACCCCAGACTTTGGCTGAGGTCATATCTCACAGCTCAGCTCAGTGAGTTTGAGCCCTGCATTGGGCTCTCTGCTGTGCATGCAAAGCCAGCATTGGATCCTTTGCGCCACCCACCCCCACCTTTCTCTCTCTCTTTGCCCCTCCACCATACTTTCTCTTTCTCTCAAATTAAATTAAATTAGAAAAAATAGAAAAGAGACGCCAGATTTGCAAAAAACTCTACATGGGGACACAGCAAGAAATCACACTGTCCGCAAACTGAGGAGAGAGGTTTCTCCTCAGAGAGAAATTAACCCTAATGGCACCTTGATCTTGAACCTCTAGCCTCCAGAACTGTGAAAAAGTACACTTGTGTTGTTTAAGCTACCTAGCCTATGGTATTTTGTTATAACATCCTAAGCAAACTAATATCGATTTTGGTGCCAAGAGTTGGGTCCTGCTATAGCAAATATTTAAAAATGCGGAAGTTGCTTTTGAATTGGGTAAAGAATGGCAGAAGCTAGAAGAATTCTGAGGTACATGCTAGAAAAGGCTTAAGTTTCCTTGAGGGGACTGCTGGTAGAAATATGAACATTAAAGGCAATTCTAGTGAAGGCTCAGGAAGAAAAGAGGAAAGCTATAGAGAAAGCTTCTATCATTTTAGAGAATACTTATATAATCAAGAACAGAATGTTGGTAAAAATCTGAACATTAAAGATTTTGTTTACATCTCAAAATGAAGAATATGGTGTTGGAAACTGGAGGAAAAGGTATCCTTGTTACAAAGCGGCAAATAACTTGGTTGAATTTTGTTCCAGTGTTTTGGGAAAAAAAAATGTAATGAATTTCGATATTTAATTCAGATTTCTATCCAAAAGGAACCCAAACCACAAGATCTGGAAAATTCTCATTCTATCCATATTGAAAAGAAAAGAAAAAAAAAAGGCATGTGGCTGAAAAATCACTGCATAAAGAGGTTATTCAGGCTGATAATGTTAATCAGCCATCTTAACAGAGGCAGGGACAGAAATGGGATTACACCAGTAGAGATACCACCAGTTTGGACCAAACGGCATAGATAAAACATGAAATAAAGGAAGACTTTCAGGATCTACTGAGATTCTGCAGAATAGGACAATAGAGCCATCCAGCTGTTGGCACGCATTTTCTTTCAAGAAAAGGGAAGAATAAACTTGAAGGAGATTCAGATCATTAGGGCTGCCACTCTCACCACAGACCCCGAGTCTACTGGCCGGGAAAGAAAGGCTTTTGCTCTTTGGTTTCAGAGGGTGGGGCTACCTGCTTGGTTTCAGTGGGCCAGACTTCCTCTGCCCTGTGCCATAGGAGCAGGGGCAAGGGGGAACACTACAAAAAGCCCAGTGGTGAGAGGGCTTTGCCCAAAGCAATGGAGTAGGGCTATCATCTAGAGTCTTGGAGTGGCGTTGCCACTTCAATAGACCTAGTGAGTACAGCATGGAATCAAAGAAGATGATTCTCAAGCCTGAAGATCAAATGGCGTCTGCCTTACTCTGTTTTAGATTTCCCTGAGGCCCATCATCTTTTCTTCTTTCTGATTCCTCCTTTTTGGAATGGAAATGTTGATCATATACCTCTCCCAACATTATATTTTGGAATCACATAACTAGTCTGGTTTCAAAGGTTCACAGCTGGAGACAATTTTGCCTCAAGATGAACCATATCTTTAGTTTTACCCATACCTGATTTCAATGATATTTAATTTGTTAATGTTTATTTATTTTTGAGAGACACAGAGAGACACAGTGTGAGCAGAGGAGAGGCAGAGAGAGGGAAGGAGACACAGAATCCAAAACAAGCTCCATGCAAGTGGGGGAGGGGCAGAGAGAGAGGGGGACAGAGAATCCGAAGTGGGCTCTGTGCTGACAGCAGAGAGTCCCATGTGGGGCTCGAACTCACAAACTGTGAGATCATGACCTGAGCCGAAGTCTGATGCTTAACCAATTGAGCCACACAGGCATCCCTGATTTCGATCATATTTAGATGATATTTTGAAACCGATGCTAGAATGGGTTAAGGCTTTTGAGATTTAAGGATGAGGTCAATGTAGGACATGGTCTCAGGGAGAGAGCAAAATGTTATGGACTGAATTGTGTGTACCCAAAATTCATATGTTGAAGCCTTAACCCCCGTGTAACTGTATTTGAAAATAAGGATTTGGGGTAGGAAATTAAGGGTAAGTGAGGTCCTCAAGATGGGTCCCTAATCCAATGAGATGGGTGTCCTTATAAGAAGAGATATCACTCTCTCTCCATCCACACACAGAGAAAATGCTATATGAGCACAGAGGGAAAAGGCTGTTTGAAGCCACAGAAGAAAACACTGTCTGTAAGCTGAGGAAAAATTTTCACTAGAAACTAACAATGAAAACGACTTGATCTTGGACTCTGAGCTTCCAGAACTATGAGAAAATAAATTTCTGTTGTTGAAGCCAACCTGTTTGTGGTATTTTGTTATGGCAGCCTAAGAAGATTAATACAATGACTAATGGAAAAGAAAACAAAAGCAGTAATCTTTTAACTATATAAATAATAAAGCCACCTTTACATTAAATGCTTGTAATAAATAAAATTTGGTCAAATGACAAGTTGGGAAAATTTTTTCAATATAAATGACATCCAACTGATTTAGTATACAGAAAAATATTAGAAATCATCCATATCAAAAAAATTAGAAAAGTGTAAAATCACGAACAGGGATTTGTAATTGAAAAGAAAAATATCTTGTATTTTACATTAGAATATATATATTATTAAATTAGTATAATACATGTATGTGGAAAATATTAAAATCTTTCAATTTTTCCAATATTAAAGGAATGTCATTTTAAATTATACTTTTATTATAAATTGGCCAAGATCATCTATCATCTATATTTCTATTTTCATACTCCCTATAATTAAAATTGACATTGATACAGCATAGTAATTAAGCATGGTGGTCAGGTTATGCAGAGTTAATGAACAACTCTGAAATTGTGATTTAAAAACTTAGTTCTTGGGTATGTCCAGTGGGTAACAGTGCTTTTTCCTTGTCATGGAAAAAGTAGAGAGAGGAAGAAACAATCACAGGAAATTAAAAGCTATGGCTTGGAAGGAATACAAGTACTTTGTACAATGACATATTAACTCAGACTTATCATACAGCCTTTCTCAGCAGTAAAAAAAAAAAAACAAGAAAGTGACAGATGCTAGGAAAACTAAATAGACCTAAAACTTGGAAGCCTCCATCATTGGCTTCAGATAATATTCTGACACAAGAATAAAATTAAACTTTTCTGGGGTGCTTGGATGGCTCAGCTGGTATAGTGTCTGACTCTTGATTTTGGTTCAAGTCAAGATCTCATGGTTCATGAGATTGAGTCCTACATCAGGTTCTGTGCTCACAGAGCAGGGACTGCTTTGGATTCTCTCTCTCAGTCTCCTCTTTCTCTTTCTCTTATCCCGCTTGCACTCTCTCTCTCTCAAAATAAATAAATAAATAAACAAACAAACAAACAATAAATGAGAGAGAGAGAGAGAGAGAGAGAGAGAGAGAGAGAGAGAGAGAGAACCTTAAGCAGACTCTATGCCCAGCATAGAGATCAATCTATCTACCCTGGGATGATGACCTGATCTGAAACCAAGAGTCTGGAGCTCATCTGAACCACCCGGGCACCCCTGAAGCATACTTTAAAGTATGCATTGAGGGGCACTTGGGTGGCTCAGTTGGTTAAATGTCAACTTCAGTTCAGGTCATGATCTCACAGTCTGCGAGTTTGAGACCTGCTTTGGCTCTGTGCTGACAGCTCAGAGCCTGGAGCCTGCTTTGGATTCTGTGTGTCTCTTTCTCTGCCCCTCCCCCACTCACGCACACACACTCTCTCTCTCTCAAAAATAAACATTAAAAAATATATGAATTGATGTCCTTCCTTAAAATGCTTGTTTGCTTTAAACTAATATGCTTGTTTCTTTTAATTATGCAAATAAAGTATAAGAAATGACATTTTTAATATTTATTATATGCTAGAAATTTTGTTAATTTCATATAAAATTTCACTTAAGACACAAAAAAGTATAAATGAGTTAGTATCATCTTTATTAAAGTTGATAAAGAAAAAAGACATAGAGAAGCTTTAGTAATTTGTCTAATATCACTTGACTAATAAATTTCAGAGCTAGGACTTTAATTCAGGTAATATTAAGCTAAATCCAATGGTCTTAATCCCTACATAAAACCAAATAATACCCTAAAATTTGGCTCAAGGATGTCTATCAAAACAGTTTTGCCAATATTCAGTGATATTTTGAAAATAAAATAAGTTTAGCAATAGGACATATGTAGTCATATGATGAAACAAAGTAGCAATAAATAAAAATGTGCTTAAAGTGCATTTAATGATTTTGAAAATACTTAAAAATAGAAACAACACAGATACAGTATACAAAAACCTATACTGGTTTTATAGGTTTTTCTCATTGAGTCATTTTAGTCGTTCATTTTAGTCATTCATTCAATTAATTCATTGAATAAATATTAATTGTGCAAATGTCATTTGCTGGACACTTCACCCTGGTATTAAGGGTTTCAGTAGTGAAGAAAAAGAGGAAAGGGGTTGAAGACAGAAAGAGAGAGAGAGAGAGAGAGAGAGAGAGAGAGAGAGGAAGGGCAGGGAAGGGAAAGAGAGGGAGGGGAAGGGGAGAGAACATAATTTTGTCAGAGGCTCAGCTGAGCTAGAAGGAACTGAGCTGCCAGGTATCAGAATAGCTGATGAAGACAGCAAATCAAAATGAAAGCAAGAAGCCTTAATCACTTGACTGTGACAGTATAAACAAGAGGCAGAAAGTTAGGTATATCAGCACAGATGCAGGGGTATCTTACTGCTGAGGAGCCTCTAACAAAAACCTTCTATTTAAAAGATTTGGGGGCTGTCAAGATGGAGAGGGTGATGGACTGGGATGGAAAAGTATTGAGTTGTAAGAGTGGAACGAGATGTCTTCAAGGTTCTCCCTACTCTACCTAATAAAGTTTAGGCAGAGACACCTAAGAATGTCTCAGCTGAGGGCCTTCAATAAAGTGGCCTCTGAATGGAGGTCTCTGAGCTAAGAATACACAGCCTGCAGGTAGCCCTGAGGCCTGGACTGCAACTCCCTGCCTCACAGACTGTAATGCAGTGGCTGTTTACCATGTGTGGGAAATGCAGTTTTTTTCTGCCAGATAAAACAACCATAATTGCCTATAGTTGGGTCTGAAAAGTCACAGAGGCTTTGTGCTGGAGCAGGTGTCCAGTAGCTTGTCTCCTCAATATATGTTCTTAAAACTTGCATATATGAGAAAGAATATGTGTGTGTTGGGTGTGCATTATAAATAGATACATAATACATAATATTTTCACAGAAAAATAAGTGTATACATTATTAATAATGGTCATCTTTAATCAATAAGATTATGATTTGATGTTGTTAATATTAAGCTTATATTAAAATGAGACCGTAGGGGTGCTTGGGTGGCTCAGTCTCTTAACTGTCTGACTTCCGCTCAGGTCATGATCTTGGAGTTCATGGGTTTGAGCCCCACATTGGGCTCTGTGCTGACAGTTCAGAGCCTGGACCCTGCATCACATTCTGTGTCTCTCTTTCTCTGATCCTCCCCACCTTGTGCTGTGTCTCTTTCTGTCTCTCAAAAATGAATAAATGTTAAAAAATATTAAAAAATAAATAAAATGAGACTGTAAACTTTTCATACCTAGGAAAAAATCGTTTCCCCAAAAGTTGTGTTATATATATAAAGAATACAGCCTGGAGACATGAAATGAAGCTAGCGGGAAGAAGTAAGGTTTGAGTTTGGCCTGGGACCATAAAAGAAAATCCTGAGTGCTGGAGAAGGGAAAAATCACTGAAGAAACAGAATAATAAACTAAAGCTATAATACTGAAAAGTGTGGGATATGTTTGAGGAAAATCTACCAGTCTTATTTGATTTAAAGAGAAAATATATATATGTGTGTGTGTGTGTGTGTGTGTGCGTGTGTGTGTGTGTGTGTGTGTGTGTATATAAAACATATAACAATGTTTAAGGGTGTAAATGACAGGTCTCATTGTTTATATGCAATGTTATAACTAATAGAGAGTTACTAACATTATTCAGAAGGAAGTGACTTCAATAAACCTATTTGAACTGGTAAGGGTTTATACCAAGTCATAGAAACAACTCTAAACTCATCACATAAATTCAAAATTCTGGGATCAAAGATATTCCAGAAATAAACAACAATAGAGTTCCTTAGCAAACATGTCCTTATGTCTTCAATCAAGAGTACCAGCCCTTCTTTGGTCTTTGAAGCTTTAACTCTCTCCTAGTGTGTATATGCAATTTCTGTATACTTCTGAGTACTTGTCTGAGCTCTTTAGGTTGCAAATGAGGAAATGACGACTCATGTTTGAAGATGTGAGTTCAGATGAAGTTACAAAGAGTTCAGAAGGTAAATACTAGTGGTCACTTCTGCGCCAAAAAGCTTCGGTGAGTTAGTATGAATTTAACAGGGACAGGTTACTTCCATTTACAGATAATATACCTTCTTACATCTGTTATGCTGTTTGAGCTTTTACTGTATGGGAAGGGGCTAGAGGTGTGAGAGTATCATGACTCATAGCTCTGCATGAAAGCAGCATTTGCTTTCCTCTGTGTTAATAATCTTTCTTCAGAAAATAAAATTGGGAGCCAAGTGGAGACATACATATCCAGTTTCCCAAAGAGGCAACATCAAGAGTAATATTATAATTCAGAAAGCCACATTGACCTTAGTTGTCTAAAAATATATTATCCCAAGTACGTAAGCGCTATGCCATATAATAATAAGCAATGGCGTTATTGATAATCTGTATAACAAATTGAAATTACAAAAATTCTGCAGACAAGGCAATAAGCTAGGTTGGGAAAGAGTTAATGTGGATCAGCACTAGAGTGATAGAATTGGAAATCAAAGAGAAGGAACAGATGGGAAAGAGTTTACAGAATGAAAATCTGTGGGATTTAGGAATTAATTGGTTGTGGAGAAGAGGGAGTGGTAAACAATTACTCTGAGGTATCAAATCTAGTTGACTTAGCAAATTGTGGTGTTATCTCTTTATATAAAGTGCTTAGCCATGTTTCTCTGAAACTCAGCTGATCACGGTTTTTATTATTTTTCCCCAGATTCAGCTGAGTTGGGTTTTCACTCAATCAATCCAATCAATAAACATATAGCAACCAGTGATGCCATGAAAACAATATGAATCTCAACCTTGGAAAGATACAAAAGAATATTCTACACATCGGTAACTGTGTGTATGTGTGAATGTGTGAGAAATTGTGTGTATGTGATGAGAGAGTGCGAGAGTGTGCAAGTGTGCAATAATAATTAGCATGTGTCCAGCCATCAATCTGTGCCAAGCATGGGTCTAAATGTGGCTTTTGATGCACGAACTCATTGAAACCTCAATGAAAAATGATAATTAGGTATTATTATGATCTTGATTTTTACAAATGAGGAAACTGAGGCTTAGAGAGGTCATTTTTCCTAAAGCCAGAAAGCCAGTATGTGGAGGCACAAAGACTCATTTCAACTCTTTCTGATTCCAAGGCCTAGAATAATTCCTTATAATGTCCTCCACTATCCTAACCCAGAGCAGATGGGGAGAATGGCTGGGCAGACCATCATACCTGGGGTCCTTTGGCAACAAAGTCATTGTGGAGGGTTAGAGGGAAGGAGAAGGTCACTTGCAGGAGAAGCCCTGCCACTCAGGTTGTCTGAAGCACAGGATGAGAACTGTAGTGGTGGGGAGAGGGAGAGCAGGTCTAATCCAGGATCTATGGCTGGAACAACTCAACATGTCATGAAAGCCTGGATACAGAACTGGATTGGGTGGGGTTAAGAGATTTGACCAATAAAAGGACTTCCCTAAATAAAACGACAATGCTAGGTTATGGAGCCTGTGTTCTAAAGTGATTCTAAAATATTTCTCTCACTTTTAAATCCCCTCAGTATCAACTCATAAAGAATTCGTCCGTGTTCAAGAATATATGAGAGCAGTATATAATAAATTATGGAAGTGTAACGTATAGCATGGTGACTATAGCTAATAGTACTATACTGCATGTTTATACATTGCTAAAAGAGTAGATCTTAAAAGTTTTCATCACAACAACAAAAAATATGTAACTATGTACGGTAATAGATGCTAAGTAGACTTATCATGGTAATCATTTTGCAATATATACAAATACCAAACCATTATGTTTGTTAATCTAATGTTATATATCAATTATATCTCAGTAAAAAATACATATGAGAGAAATCCAGGCCCAGAGAGACTAAGCAATCTAGACACAGTGATGAAGTCTACCGACTGGTCATTTTACACCGATTGACACGATTTAAATAGAAATCACTGCAGACCTTTTGAAAACCAGAACAAAATAGACTAACATGAATATTATTTTACTGCTTAATATTCTTTATCCTCCGTTTCCTCAGGAATCCGTCTATACATTCTGTTCAGACAACACAAGTAACCCCATCTAAACTCCAGGGGTTAATTCTGACAAAGTAAAACGGTCGGAGCAATTCCACCCATATTGATGATGACAAGAATAGGAATGGACTCACATCCCCATAGGCTGAATGAGACAAAGCATTTTCTGGAGCATTTTGGAAAGGTTCATAATGGTTTTTTGGGGGTCGTTGTTGCTTTTTGTTTTCCAATAGGTAATTCATTAACACTTTCTGTAAATGAGGAGGTTTTAGCCCCAATTACTTCTGGTAGTCCTTCTATGATCAAGAGGCAATCAGGCATAGAAAGAAGCTAACACACAAGACGGTAGTTTGGAGAGACAAAGAGCAGAGACTTCTAGAATATTTTTCAGTGGCTAGGATCCACTGATTCTGATATTGTTCTAACTTTGGGTACATAGTTATATGAAGTAATTGTTATTATTTAAGCCAGTGTGAAGCAAAATTTCTGTTTCTTGCAGAGAAATACAGTCTATTGATATGCTGAAAGTCTGGTTAAACTGAACAATTTAGATATATGCCTGTTTGGTTTTAAAGGTCATTTGAGACCTGGATCCCTCTAGAAAGAATAATACTCTGGATATACTGACTATTGTATCTGGACCCACAAACACAGACACACATGGACTAGTCATGTTAGTCACATAGGTCCAGTACCTAAAAGGTCCTGTTCATCTGTCCAGTTCATGTCTCAGGAAATCTTTCAGTCATGTGCAAAGAGAAAGTGATTTATCTTTCCTAGGCTCTCTCATGCTGCTGACTTTAGCTGATGGGTAGGCTGGAGACCTGACTCAGCTAGAGTCACTGGTCCCTCTCTGAGGGATCCCTTTTTTCACATTGCTGTGGCTACAACTAGAGAATTACCTAAGAGTGTTAACGCAGCAGCTGCAAGATCGCTTAAGGTTCACCTTTTCTAATCTCATGATATCACTTCTCCTACATTCTACTGGTCAAGCAAATCACAGGCCAGTCCAAATTCAAGGAGAATAGAAATACGCTTGTATTTAATTTTCCCTCTGAAAATTCAATCATAAATTGTATAGCAGGGGCTCTGACAGTGAATACTTGAATAAAATGAATCCATCACCTGAGTAACTCATGAAGTTATCACATACCTAAGAGACAAATTTATGTTTAAGAGCAACAATTTATATTTACTACTTTAGATGAATTTTCCTAATAACTTTTAAATTGTTTTTCAGAAGTCTATTGATAAAGATGGGAGAGGGTGACTAGGGACAAGCATATAAATGAAGCTAACCCTCAGTTCCCAGCCAACACTCTCACTTCCTACCTCAGCCAGAGTAGCCCAACTTTATCTATTTTACATATTGAGCATCTGGATAATATTTTACTAGGAAAATAATTCTCTTGCTAAAAAAATATTTTAATGGCTTTGTACAGTTTTTATATTATTTTATAGGTTGTCGCATTTAGCAACGTAAGATTCATAACCTTACATTTAAAAAAAGCAAAATTGTTCAGATTTCTCATATTAAAGTTTAGCTCATATTTCCAGGATGGCATTTTGAACAAAGATATGAGTCTACCTAACTCTATATAGAAAAAAATTAAGATTTTGAAGTTGTCTACCATGATGAAGTCAGATTATATGCCGTTGCTCAGCTAGTACCAGCATCACAAGTTAACATTGTTCTTCAGTTTGAGCAAGAGTAGTAATATTTTCAATAAAAGAAGGAAATGTTAAATTTGCTATTTTAAAATACTGAGTATCCCCATTCATAAATTAAATCTAAATTCTTTTCTTCGCCGTATTATTTGATTAGATGCTATTCTTTTTTAAATTATTTAGTAGCTCTTTTATGGAATAATATAGCCTCTATATCTTCTTCTAGGATGGTCAAAACAAAGCAAAATTTGTTTTATTAAGAGCAGAATTAATGTGTTAGTAAGACAGTGATTTTTTTTTTTTATTTAGCCTCAGCTGTGAAACATAAAGCAAAAGAAAAACAGACATATTTGGACGTTTCATATATGAGAAGACTGAAGGAATTATACTGCTGCACTAGATCCAGCGCTTCTTTCCAAAGAGCTAGACTAGGGATAATGCACTTCTCTGTTCCATAAAAGAAATTTCTACTGAAAGTAGAAAAAGAATAACCCTTGTCTTTCATTATGACCCATCATATCATACCCTGTACATTCTGAGTAGACAGATGAGGTGAAATTTCTACTTTTCTTTCTTATCGTAATAAGTCAACTTTAAGATCACCTATATTCTTAGACAAAGGTTTAGTAATTTCCCAGTGCTGAAACCTTTAATCATTCATCGTGCCTGTAACAAAAAAGATAGAACTTATTTCAAAAATAGCAATCTTGTCACTTGGACTGAGGAAAGAAATCCACAATGTTAATAGATCACAGTGACAGTTTTCGTGGTCAGAAATAGGACACAGGCAAAAAGATAAAGTACTGTTTCCATTTATCTTTCTTAGTAGTATGGACAGGTAGAGGGAGAGAGTCTGAACATGCAGATATTTCACTCTGGGTAAGAACAAAACAAAACAAAAAGAGTGTTCGATTTTATCCAGTGGTTGAACTTTATGTTGACAGATAATGGAACTATTTTTTTTTTTTGGTCAGCTCTAAAGAAGATTTATCCAACCATCTAATCTTTTTATCATTTGCTTATTTATTCAATAAATATTTATTGAACACTTGTATTATTTCAAATACTGTGCTAGTCAATGATGTTCTAAGAATGAAAAAGATGACACTAGATATCAAAGAAAGTACCCAAACTATATCAGCAAACAAAACACTAAAGATAAAATTTAGGAATGAATTTTAGACAAAACAAACTTATCAAATATGTGGTGATTATTCCTGACAGAGTCCATACATATATTCTGCAAAACTAACAGACATTTTTATGTATTCTACTAAATTAAATATTAGGTTATTGAAATTTCTAGAGGGAAAATTACATAATGCCAAATTCATTAAGAAATAAAAAAGGAAAATACTCAAACCAAAACAATGTTTTATTAAAGATTCTTAAGTATCATAAAATATTTCATAACTATTTGTTACTGTTTTGATGTCTTAAAAGAGATAAAATATATGGTATTATATTGTTAGAAACTTTAGTCTTTAGTAAATTTCCCTAATGCCATTAAATCTTGAAAGCATTTTACATTTTAGAAGATTTTATGCAATCAAATTTATGATTGTCTATTTTTAGTGAGATTATTAAAGCAACACTTACTATGAACTTTACATAAAAATATACTGGATCTTAATCAAATATGCATTGATCTTTCATACTACAATCCGTCCTTATGAAACAGTTGTGGTTATCTCAAATCTCATTTTAGAGATGACAAAAAGAAGTTAAAACTTTTCCACTTGAGATTTAAAGAAATGCTTTTTTAGGAATGGTGCTTCTCCAAAGAA
Organism: Paguma larvata; assembly: GCA_030068075.1. NCBI lineage: Eukaryota > Metazoa > Chordata > Mammalia > Carnivora > Viverridae > Paguma > Paguma larvata. Next base: position 59,538,858 of record CM057829.1, on the reverse strand, counting down.
ACGTTAATAAAGTTTATATAAATTTGTCAAAGTTCTTGAAGAAGAGAAATAATAGAACAACAAAAATAAAGCTTAAGATTTATTGAGCATTCGCTATATGATGTGCATTATGCTAATAAGGGAAGTCAGTTTTCTTGTTTCCACTTCTATAGATAAAAACTGAACTTTTGAAGATTAAGACTTTAATACGGTCCTGTATCCTGACTCCAAAGACATGCTTTTGATCTCAAAGCATGTGTAGTTTTTAATGCCCTACTGCCTCCTTGCTATTGCAGAGATAATGTGAAGCCTTCAACACAGATTTCCACAAAGCACACTAATACAAATGGCAGAAGGAGGATTAAAGCCCAGGTTCCCCACCTTCAAGCCTGATGCACTTTCACTACAACTAAAAATGTATTTAATAGGACAAATATAAAAAACATTATACCAAATAATAATTAAGAAAAGCTGTTATTTTCTTAAACATACATCTTGAATAAAAACATATTTCTATGTATTGCAGTCATATGTGTGTATATATCTATATGTATATAATTTTATTAGTTTGGCAAATTTATAATATTTACATAAGAAACTTATGAAAACAGGGCACCTGGGTCTCTCAGTCGGTCAGGTATCAGACTTTGGCTTGGGTCATGATATCACGGTTCACAGGCTGGAGCCCCACATCGGGCTCTGTGCTGACAGCTCAGACCCTGGACCCTGCCTCAGATTCTGTGTCTCCCTCTCTCTCTGCCCCTCCCTCCTCTCATCCTCTGTCTCAATGTCTCTCTCTCTCGAAAATAAATACTAAAAAAAGTTTAAAAAAGGAACTTATGAAGAACTTAATTTCATTTTACTGAATTAGTCTTTAAACACCTCTCTAGTCATTAAGATTCACATGTAGCTCAGGGCAGTAAAACCATTAAGCAGATCCTCAGAGAATCTATTTCAGGCTGAGTGGCTCATATAGCATTTACTCTTCTTTATACCCATTGATAATTAAGATGGTGGATGGAGAGATAAGAGGAGAGAAGGAAGGGAAACCCTCCACAGAATAAAACATTACATAGATTAAACCACCACGCTTTTCTCTGTGGCACTTTAGGATGTGTGAATATCATTTTATTTTTCATCAAAAAGATGCACACAACATTCTCAAAGGTCTATAAGAGCATTTTTATAGGAGTATTTCTATATAAATTACATGTGGGAATAACATGATGAATGTGAAGCAAAAATATCAGTTGTATGAAACAACTTAAGTAAAAACAAAATTAAATATCTATTCACATGTATTTATTTACTAAAGATGACTTAGAAATAATTAATGGAAAGCCTAACTCACTTATCTTCTTAAAATTGATTCTCATTTACTAAGGAACATAATTTTCTTTGAACATGATGATTATTACTGAGAGGTTTCTAAAACAGTAAGGGTCTGTTTTAAAAAGATATTCCCTATGGTAGAATGATTAATATGGGGAATTCACTATAAAATCAACTTCGCCCTTGCCAGTGCTTTCAAAGGATGCCTTTTGTTGATTAATCTGCAGAATGAAAGTAAGATTTTCATTTTAATATCTACATGGATTCGGAAATCTCTGATAGAAAATATATTTTCATTAAACTAAGTTCTGTTTAATTTTAATTCTTATTCTATATTGTGTTGAAAGATATATTTTCAAATAACATGTAGATTTTCATTAATATTTGCATGAATTACATGTAGAGATATAGTGGCTGTCATGGCATAAATTCCATAGGCAAACAACATCAAAGCATTATTTGCTATTAGAAAAAAACAGTACCATCAATTATCATACTTTATACAGACAGTAGTTATAATCTTTTTCTTATTTTGAAGTTATTTAAGAATCCGAAGAAAGACACACCCACACACAACCCCTAATTTTGTACAGTTAATGTTTCATTCAATGTCAAAGAATTCATAAACATTTTAGAATCCACCCGGCATAGATCAATGCAACTTATAGCCTACGTATTAAAAACTAATTTCCATGATAGTTTAATTGATTATTCAATGAACTTTGATCAGAAATTGAACTATTTGGAAAAAATGAGAAATGATTTCTTAATTCCAAACCTTACATTAAATAAACTTCCATGGAGATTAAAGAGCAAAATGACATTTTAAAAATAGAATGCGTGTTATATATCTAGGACTACTATCTGTTGAAGGATTATTTTTTGTTGGGAGCCATTTTGGGCTCGCAGTTTGAGACCCCTCCCTGTGTGGAAAAGGTTGAAGCAAAGCTCCCGCCAGCCAAACTGGTGCCTAGTCTTACCTCCTTCTAAATAATCTTTCAGGCCTGGATTTCTTAAACTGCTCCCGCTGGCCCAAGGGATATAATGCTCTTTGGTTTTATGGAATATGGAAAAGGGGACCTGGAGTGTGAAGTCTTGATGGATAAAATCTGAATGAGAGTAACCTGGTCAGAAGTAACCTCAAAGTTGCCTCTTGGGGATAGGTTACACAAATTGATCATATAGAATAGCAGTTATGAGGTGGGTAGAAATTAGTAGACGTTAGGCCCCAAGACTCCTTGAACCAAACTAGATTTTCCCTGCAGGTATCGCATTGTGTTAATTATCCCCTCAGCCCCACCATAAAACCTCAAGGCACATCTCTGTAAAGCTTCTCTCAGTATTTGATTAACAGACTGATAGGAGAGACTGTAAAGAGACTTAGGACCTTCCCCGAGGTTAGCCTAGCCCAAAAGTTAGAAGCACTGTTTATGGATAAGGTACAAACAGTAAGCCAAACAAAAGTAGCTACACATATCTTCACTGATTAACAACAAATATTGAGTACCTTCCTGAGGTTAACATTTCACAAATCCTTTTGTAATTCTCATCCCCACACTCCCTTATGATAAAAAGGCAATAACAAAATACTCTTGCAAAAGCTACCATAAAAGAATAGATAGACATGAGCCCTTACAATTATGGATAGAATGACTCCTAATCTACCTATAGATGACTAACATAGGTCTTGAGGCAACAATGTATGTGGTTAAGAATGTCTTGTCACTGATGTAATGCCACTTGCTACCTTTAAAAATAAAGACATTGAGACCAGCAGGGCAGAGATGCCAGAATTGCCAGGGCTGCCTGCTTGGTCATCAGTCTACACCTTTCTTGGCTCTCTTACTTCCTTTCGCCTGACCGTCCATCCTTCGGGGACCCCTAGATTCGCTGGAACAAGGACCCCAACAATTTTTCACTTTTTAAAAATTAACTTTATTGAGGCACAATTGACATGTGACAAAATACTTGCAAATGGATCAGATTTGCCAAATCCACACATCAGTACAACTAGCACCGTAACCAATTTCTATCACTCCACAAACATTTATAGGCAGTATCTCCTGATCTATTCCCAGATCTGGTGGCCACTAAGTTGGTTTTGCTCACTATAGATCAGTTTTGCCTTTTCTAGAATTTCACATAAATTGATGCCTTATATTCTTTTGTGCCTGGCTTCTTTCAGTCAGCATAATGTTTTTGATGTTTGTTCATATTATTTTACTATTAGTATTTATACTCTTCCTAAACATAAAAGTATTTTTTTCTATTTCAAGTTTTTATTTAAATTCTAGTTAGTTAACATATATGGTAAAATTGGTTTCAGGTATGGAATTTAGTGATTCTTCTTTTGCATACAACACCCACTGTTCATCAAACAAATACCTTTCTTAACATCCATCATCCATATAGTCCATCCTCTGCCCACAGTTTGTTCTCTATAGTTAAGAATCTCTTATTGTTTGCTTCCCTCTCCTTTTTTTTTTCTCTCTTCCCCTGTGTTCATGTGTTTTGTTTCTTAAATTTCACATATGAGTGAAATCATATGGTATTTGTCTTTCTATGACTGACTTATTTCATGTAGTTGCAAAAGGCAAGATTTCATTCTTTTTCAAGGGCTGAGTAATGTGTATATATATGTGTGTGTGTATATATATATATAAAGTATTTTTTAAAGTAGCATAAAAACAACAGATTTAGCTAGATAAATAGCAAAAGTGTTTTTATGTAAGAAAGAGTTAATATAAATTCAAGGCAAATGGAAAAGTGGATAAATATTTTCTATAAGTCAAAAATATTGTATCTTTGTATATATAAATTAATTAGGTAATATTTATCATTACTTTAATAAAATATAAAGGAATTTAATAAAAACAAGCAGAGAATATCAAAAACAAACTGACAAAATATCTAAGTTCATTGATAATCAAAGGTCCGTTAACAAAATACAGATACCTTTCTCACTATAAAATCATTATGAAAAATAATAAAATATGATTATAATAAATATCCTTAGAATGCAATGACATAGATATCTTCATATCCTGTGTGTAGCAATTTCTACAATACAAATTTATAATTGAAAGACCTAAAAAAAGAAATTTCCAGGCCCAGAGGGTTTCACTGGAAAACTCATTATTTAGAGAAGAATTCCACACAATCTTTTCTAGAAAATAGAAAAGGGGGCAATTCTCCCAATTCATTTTATGAAGATAGTATTACTTGATTACAAAACTAGACAAAGAAAATATAAACAAAGAACAAAACAGACCAAGTATTCCTGATTGATATAAATGAATAAGGCTTAACAAAATATTACCAAATAATATTTAGCTATACATAAAATAATTACATACCATGGCCAAGTTTACTTCCATGAAAGCAAGTATGATTCATCATTTATAGGTTAATAAATATAGGTCATACTATTAACACACTCAAGAAAAGTCACATAATTTATCAACTGATTTATGAAAAGTATTTGACAAAATTCAGCACCCATATAGAAATTAACAGAAAATGGATCCTAATTTAGGTGTTAAATGTAAAATTATAAATTTATTTTAAAAAAAACACTGCAGTGAATCTTTGGGATCTAAATCTAGGCAAATAGTTCTTAGCATTGCCACCAAAAGCAGGGTCCATAAAAGGGAAAATTGATCAATTAGATGTCATCAACATTTTTAAAAGGCAACACATTTTTTTTTTTGGTCTGGGAAGTAACCAGTTAACAGGGTGAAAAGACAAGCTACAGACTAGGAATATTATACAAAAGGGTAATAAAAAGTAACAGTAAATGATGAAAGAATGCAATTAGAAAATGAGCAGAAACATGAACAGACATTTCACCAAAAAGGGGTGGACAGAAGGCGAACAGCACATACATTCAAAGATGCTCAACATCATCAGTCAGTAGGAAAATACAAATTAAAATAACGTGAGATAGTATTACATGTCTATTAGAATGGCTTAGATAAAAACTGAAAGCACCAAATAACTGGAGAGGATGCAGAATAATTGGATCGCTCCAACATTCCTGGGTATGTGCATTGTCGGTATGAAAAACAGTTTTCAATTTCTTAAAATACTAAATATGCAACCAAGCAATTGTACTCTTGTTGAATTTACCTCAGAGATGAAACACACACACACACACACACACACATACACACACACACACACACACACCATGACTGAAACACAAATGTTTATAGCAGCTTTATTTGTAACAGCCCCAAAAGGCAAACAACCTAAATGTCCTCCAGTATGTAACCCTGTAGTGAGTGAATGGTTTAATAAACAGTGATATATCCATACCATGAAATATTACTTGGCTATAAAAAAGAATGCACTACTGATATAGACAACAACCTGGATTAATTTAGATTGAGTAGAAAAAAGAAAAAAAAGCTAATCACAAAAGGTTATCTACCATAAGATTCCATTTATACACATTTCTTGAAATGACACAATTGTAAAAATGCAGAATTGGTTTGTGTCTGACAGGGGGTAAGGAGGAGGTAGGGAGGAAACGGTGGTTGTGGCTATTAAAGCACAGCATGAGGGATACTTGTGGTGATGGGGATTTTCTGTTCTTGACTATGTTAATATCAATATTCTGGGAGTGATATTGACCTATACTGCAGGAAGGCATTAGCATTGGTGGTAATTGGTTAAAGCGTGCTTGAGATATCTCTGTATTATTTCGTATACCGCATATGAATCTATAATTATATCAAAATAGCGAGTTTAATTTAAAAATAAAAGGTGACATGGAAGTTAAAAAAATAAGAAAAAAAAGCAAGGATAATCTAGAGAATATGGATGTTTTGAGTTTAAAGTACATAGGAGACATTTTATAAAATTTTAAGATGTTGCTTAAGGTTACCTAGTGAGATTATAGATTCTTCCCAGTGAATAGTTTACATTGCTTTTCCAGGTCAGAAATAAGTAAAGTTTCCCTAAATAATTTTCTATATAAAACCATAAATAAAAACAGCCCATGAAGCATATTCATAAAATATTTTCCAGAAAATTAATGAGAAAGATGTGTAGATAGCACACTTTTTGCATGAATAATTCCTATTTATAAACATCAAAAATGTAGACTCATCCATTTATTCATTTGTGTTACAATTTAATTTAAATTTATTTTATGCCTTCTTTCAAGATTTTCAATTCAGGAAAACTTACCTTTAATTATTCATTTAATAAACAGTTCATTTGCATTTTAGGGTACTGTATTTAAACCACATAATATAAGTTCACACTGTATTTTATTACTTATCAAATTAGAAAATTAAGCAAGGCCTCACTTTTCAGAGGTTGTTCTTAGACCTCTTGTGTCATGATTAAATATACTAACGGTTATGTCTAAACTCCAAAAAAAAATACCAAATTCCTAACTTCCATATTCTAATGCTTCCACCCTAAACTGTTCAAGAAAATTAATTTTGTTAGGGAAACTTCATAACTATTGCTATTAATGAACTCCATTATTTGCTAACCTATATGACGGACAACAAAAGCAAAACAATGACAGGATGTGGCCTATTGCATGAAGTTGTTTATAGTAATTTTTCAGTTTGGGTTGTACTGTGAGTCAGCAATTTTAAAATATCACTACACATAAAAAAAAACCCTCTAGGAATACTGCTTCCAACACAGTTCGGTGGCTCTTGCTGAGGTGAGCACTGAGTGTTACAGGCAAATGATGCATCTGCTCCTGAAACCATTATTACACTACATGTTAACTAACTTGGATTTAAATAGAAACAAAACAAAAAGCAAAACAAAACAAAAAACACAGGTGGTTTAAATGGGAAATGGTTTATAGTAATGTAATTTATTGTGGTTCTTTTATCATTCTAAACAGATATGTTTTAATACAGAATTTTATAATATGGATTCTGCAATCTTTCCAAAATTATGTTTAAGCCTCGAGCCCCCCAAAGAAGAAGTTATGGTGCAACCATAACTGCCTGCGTGCAACCAGGTACATGGTGTGGGGTCTTCTCCACTGCCGGTGCATAACTCTGGCTGTTTCATGACTTTTTTTGCAGGGTATTCAGGTCCTCCAGCAGTATCTCTGAGGAGATTTTTTTCTTGTGAGCAGCATGTTTCTACCATCTGGCTAATTGAGATGTTACCCTCAGCCTCTGTGTTTCCAGTGCCCCCCCACCCTACATTTGGGATTGTATTCCTTTTAAGATTATCTTTCCTTGGGATTCTTACCTACTTCTCAGAATTGCATGTCTTTGCCCCAAAGTCAGTGGACGTGCAGGTGTTTCCAAAAGCAATTCTATCTCTGCTCTACCATGTCAACCCACACCTAGCCACACTGTTAGACATTTAAGATGGGTACAATTCATTCTTTTATCCACATTTGAGGGGATAAACTTGTGAGTAGTTCCACAATAGTGTCCTCACTTATTTTAAGGATAGGAAAAGATTGTTTGCCTTTCCCTATGTGAGACTCACTACACTTTCTGAGGGAGTCATCTTAAGAGTTTGGGGCAACTCTATTCTTACAGAGCCTAGCTATATAGAATGAGATGGTCCATGCTAACCTATTTCCTCATCTCACTGTGCCTGCATGTTACATGATGTGCCCCTAGTAGCTTGAGTGTTTATAAAGTATTAAGTGAGCACTGGGGACTCAGATAACATCCAGACAAAAAGACTCCAATTTTAATCACGTATCACATGTACTTTTAACAAGATATTCCCGGGGTCTTTTTATATACATAGCACTTTTATTTATTTTTTAAATATTTTTAGTGTTTATTTATTTTGAGGGAGAGAGAGACAGAGAGAGAGACAGAGCATGAGCGAGGGAGAGCAGAGAGAGAGAGGAGACAAAGAATCTGAAGCAGGTTCCAGGCTCTGAGTTGTCAGCACAGAGCCTAACATGAGGCTCGAACTCATGACCTGCGACATCATGACCTGAGCCAAAGTTGGAAGCTCAACCGACTGAGCCACCCAGGCACCCCTCCATTGCAATTGTAAAATCGCTCGAAAATGCAAAATATATCTTAAACTGAGAATTACTTCTCTTTAAACTCTTACTGAAGATCATATCCTTTTAGATTTTTGCTTTCATCATCAGTCATGGGGCTTAGCAAACACTACAAATGTAATAAATACTATTTTTATTATTAAGTTTTTCATAATCAGTTATTATTTTACACGATTGTTCAAGTTGCAAACATTTGAGTGTAGAATTTAGAACTTCACTGTATCTTAGTGAGTGGTTTTGCCTTCATCGCTGATTTTTGTTTTGTTTTATCAACAGCCTAAAGGTATCAGCAGAGTGATCAAATCCATCTGCTACTTGGTACCTTGGCAAAAAGAGATAACATGTACAGAACAAGTTCAGAGGTAATGGAGAAAAGCAATGTTATTTTGAACTGACCACTAAACTCCTCCACTCTGTCCCACTGAAATGATTACAATAGCAATTTTGTCAGGAGCTTTGGTATGCAGGAACATTGTTACATCACCTTTGAAATCTTGTCCTAGATCTGAAAATGCTTTAAGTTTTACAATAAAATATACATGGATCCCAGCTTTTGTAACGTGTTATTGATCTGTCTGAAAGTAACATTTATGACTCATATCCTTCATAGTTTTCAAGAAAATACAAAGCTTCTATAAATGCACTTAGTGTAAAAATAGTTCAATAAGAGAAAAAAAAAGTAGTTTTTCAGAAGCCTGAGATAAATTCATCCTGTTTTTGTTTTGAAACTAAGGATTGCATATTTGTAATTCACAATTAGTTTAACATAGCAAGTTAAGTAAAGTCAATAAATTAAAATGACTGCTTTCTCAACATGACAATTAATGAAGCAGTTGAATTGCAATATTCATTATTGAAGCAGCTCTTCACAAGATCATGCAATACAACTTCTTCTACTAATTATTTTATTTTCTCTGAGACCTCATTAACTTGAAGCTTCATAGTCCTCCGCTGCAAAACAAAATAGCAATAGGACTTCTTTCTTTTATTTATTGTTTAGATAAGATAATGCATGTCAAGACTAGAGGAAAGTTACCACTAAAAGTGTCCAGTGAAGTAGGAAAGGGAACAATAACAATGATGATTATTGATGAAGATAATTGCTTCAGGGTGTAAGGTCAGTCCGGAATTTATACTAAAAACAAAATGATGAGTTACAATCAATAAACAGAAGAAATGGGTTTCCTTTGCCTGAAAGAAATGCTATACTGAGCAAACAACCTTCATTACGTACAATAACACATTATTTTTGTATGTTCCATTTCAATATAAACGTTGTGAAATAAAACTAGATGCTGCTAGTATTATTGCTGACTCAATATATTTGGAACTTTTAAGACAGTTAAATGGACCACTGTATTGAATAGAGACTATAAAATAAAGGGACAATTCCTCACGAAGGGCCATATTCTACACTTTATTAAAGATTTTTTTAACACACAAATCAAACGAATATTTTATCTAGAAATTGGAAGATTTAATATTTCAAATTGAAGTACTGAATGAATTCTAAATCTACTCATATTATGTTTGGCTCTAGAAAGTATTCCTTTCTTGTTCTATTCAAGCATTTGAATATGTTTCAAAATATGCATGATAATATAGATTTACTAATTTTTTAGAAATTAAATAATATTACCAAATGTTAGAAAACATATCTTGCCTATCAGACCAGTTTAAGGACCACCCTTAATGTTAGAAGTCTGCAATTTGCTGCTCTGGGACAATGTTTTTGACTATTCAAGGAGTAAGTTTCCCCAGAAAGATTATTTGAAATCACAAAATTATGATGTATTGGTTTTGTGACATCATAAAGACAAAAAGTGTATTTTGCAATTTAATTCCTCACCTCAGACACTCACGAGACCACTTTTACTCCTTCCTGGAAGCATTCAGCAATGAGAGAAGGCATTTTATTTAATATTCATTTATTTATTTGGAAAGAGAGAGAACATGAGCAGAGGAGGGACAGAGAGACAGAGACAGAATCTGAAGCAGGCTCCAGACTCCTAGCTGTCAGCACAGAGCCTGATGTAGGGCTCCTGCTCATGAACCAAGAGATCATGACCTGAGCCAAAGTCAGACACTTGACCAACTGAGCCACCCAGGTGCCCCAAGAAGGCATATTTTTATTCACTATTTGTTTTCCTTTGAGTCTGTGGAAAAGATAAACTGAATGACAATGACTTAATCAGGAGTCAAAATTGCCTCTCAGTTCTTTTCTGTGAAATAATATGTGGTTTAGCATGGGAAATAATTAATTTTATTCAAATAGCAACACTCTTTCTTTCATACATGTACCTGATGCTTCCTTGATATTTCACAATGTACTTTTTCAGTCTAGGATCCAAGACTCAAATGTAATGAAAGTCTAAAATAAATTAAGCCATTTTCAATGTGAATTTTCTGTGCTAAGAGAACAAAAAAATATGAATTTAGCCCTCATATAATTTGAGACACATATTCTGTGATGTCATTCATACTAAAGTATCAGTGGTTCCATTGATATAATTAGCACTGACAATAATACTACTGGATTAAGTAATTTCCTGTTGCACATGTCTCATCTGATTTCTCTAAGCATAATAACTCTCCTTGATATTTCAAGTGGTTTTTTATAAATTCTTTGTAATACAGTCACTTAATTTGCCTGTACTAGCTAATAAAGTGCTAGGACGGGGGTAAACAACTTGTCATTTCAAATAAATTCTAGTTTTCAGATATACATAATTTTATGTATATATTTCTCTTTTATCTACCCATGCAAAATCGTCATGCTTGTAAATCCATTTTTCCAGGTAGATACGAGCTCACAATTCTTTACTCAAACAAACAGTTGTTTTTATTGCTTGTTGATATTTTATTTGAAATTGATAAATCATTTACATTAGTTTTAGATAAAACTGTAAAACGCTATTCTATTTTTTTTAATTTTTTAAATGTTTCTTCATTTTTGAGAGACAGAGAGAGTCAGCACCCAAGAAGTGGAAGGGTAGAGAGAGACGGAGACAGAGAATCTGAAGCAGGCTCCAGGCTCTGAGCTTTCAGCACAGAGCTCGATGCAAGGCTCAAACTCAAATTATGAGACAATGACTTGAGCCAAAGTCAAGCGCTTAACTGACTGAGCCACCCAGGCGCCCCAACACTATTCTAATGTTTAAGTAAAAATGTAACCACGAGCCAAAAAAAACCCAAAAAAACAAACAAAAAAACAAAAACAAAAACAAAAAAACCAACACAAAAAACTCATAGAAAAACAAAAACCACATGATCTAGAAATATGATGTTAATTACATATTGATAGACAATGTTAAGATTAGTTTATAAACATGCTATTTCATTACATTTACTTATTTATTTATTTGAGAGAGACAGAGAGCTACAAGTCGGGGAGAGGAAGAGAGAAAATCCCAAGCAGGCTCTGTACTATCTGCACTGTCAGCATGGAGCCTTGATGTAGGGTTTGAGCTCACAAACCAAGAGATCGTGACCCTGACTCATAGTTAAGAGCAGGACGCTTAACTGATAGAGCCATTCAGGTGCCCCCATAAGCATGTTATTCTAATACATAGCTACTAAGTTCGAGAAGAAGCCACAAATATCCCCAGAAATTTCACAAAAATTAAAATACAAAAGAAAAGAAATATGCAAAGACGAGTAGCATTACTAATAAAAAATTAACTGCAAATTAAAATAGAAAACCAAATATTTATCTAGATACCACCACATATATATACACACATACATACAGATACACACATACACACATATTTTTTATCATCGCAAATTATCACTATAGCATTATTGTTGAACATGTGAAGTAGTTTTATCATTTAAAGGGCTATTTGGTTATGTTATCAAAAGCCACATATCTGTTCTTGCCATTTCACTGAGAAATACACTTCTACAAATTTAATCCAATAAATCAGAGATAGAAATAAAAATTAAGATAGAATAAGCCTGGTAACATATACAATGGAAAAAGGCAATTACAAATTGCCAACACTGTCCAAATTACAGTGTTTAAAAAAGGTATAACACAATTAATAGATATTATCAGACAAATAAAAAAGTCTTAAAAAATAATATATTGAAATTGTATTAATAATGCCAGATACAATTGTGTTAAAAATTATGATATAGAGGTGTAAATGACCAAAATTTATAGCTAAATAAATATATTTCTAAATTTTTATCTCTGCATCAACACTTTATTTAGCATATTTATGCTAAATACATAATAATAAAATGTTTATAATAGTCATTTCTGAATGGAATATCATCAGTAGAGTATACACATGTGTGGTGTTTTCTAATAGGCCTTTACTTAACTGCTACATTTACAAATAAAATAAATAGTAAGAAACATATACTTCTGTTTCTTCACTAAAATTTATGTTTAATTTCTCTATGGACAGAAGGAAATACCACATTCTCATTCAAATAATATTTAAAAGAGAAACATTTATTCAACCTTTACCTATATAAAAAGGAAAAAATATAAAAATTGACCAAAGACATTAGTAATTTTAGAATAAATGTGAAATTAGGAAACGTTTCATTATCAACAGTGTTTGTACCATTTCTGTTTTGGTCATAATTTATATTTCTGTTAAGTGTCAAGTTGTTTGAACTTCTAAAATATTTGAAAATATATATGTAATATAAATATGTGATATATATATGTACATATATACATGTACACACCATATTATTATCCATTTTCCTTTAATAAATTGCGAGGGATATATGTCGGAATGGTGGGTGAAAGAAAAAAAAAGAATATTGATTCAAATGATTTCAGAAGCCACCACCGTATCTTACAGAAAAATTGTAATATCCACTCTGGGTGACTAAACATTTGGCCATTTCTCCTATCAATTATCAACACACTTTACACTTAGAAGAGAAAATGAACTTGACTATTGCAAATAGCATCACATTAAAAACCTGTACTTCAATCTGTCCAACTAAAATGAAATCAGCAATTACCTTAGTAATAGAAATTATATGCAATTTTTATGTTAAATATTTGAGTGTGGAACCTCTTTTAGATATTCATGATTAGACTCATTACTCTTGAAACATTTTGGTGATGAGTCTTTTGCTTAATCAGAACTTAACTAAGATGAAGATGAATAATTCGAGCTAGTATAAGCAGGTAGCATAGAGTCAGGAGAAAGTACTAGGACCAAGGATGACTCTGTGATGTTATTTTATGCATCTTCTTCATTAACAGCATCCTCTTTACATAAAAGTAATGAAATGGGTTAACTGTCTCATTCTTTGTGTGACTGAAACCAGTGGGAAGATTGGCCAAAAGGAAGTAAGTGTATACCATGGGAGCATACTGCCTTAGGAAACTTCTATCTGGAACCGAAAATGTTTATCTTAAACTTGATTGAAGAACAATGTTTTAGATTAAGAAAATCTTAATTTTATGGGCGATTTAGGCAAGCTAATTAGTCTGTGATCTTCAATATCCTCATATGTGAACGCATAAACTTTGACCAATGAACGGTAGTAATTTTAACAATCTATTCTTTTCATGTCATCATCTATAAAGGCCACAATCCTCCACAATAAATCTCATGTGGAAAGATGGTTTCACAAGTAAAATACATAAACCTGACAGATTGCTTAGGTAAGCAAAATGAAGTTTCATTTTACTAACAGTACCGTCAATTTGTAAAAATGCAGTCAGGCAAGACTGCTTATGATATAATATTTTGGAAAGTAATTCATTGAAAAGAAAATGAATGACTTCCTCTGGGGAGGAAAAAAACTCTCAACTGTAGACTTGATCACAAAAAGTACCTCAGGGCACCTGGGTGGTCAGTCAGTTAAGCGTTACACTTAGACTCAGGTTATGATCTTACAGTTTGAGTCCGCATCAGAGTCTCAGCTATCAGTGTAGAGCCCTCCTTGGATCCTCTGTCTCCTTCTCTCTCTGCCCCTCCCTCACTCTCTGTCTCTTTCTCTCTCTCTCAAAAATAAATATTAAAAAAAAGTACTAGAAAAACCTAAACAACTAAAAATAACTTCATTAATATTAACTATAATAAGGCAAAAAAAAAAGTTTTGCTAGTCTTAATAGTGTCTGCAAAGCAGGAAGTTAAGACTGGGTATTTATAGAATGTTTGATCTGGGTTCAGAAATGTTATGATGAATCTTTGAAGGTGGGAAGTCCGTGAGACTGGGAAGAATCTCTGAGGTAATAGATTATGACTGGCACTGAGGAGAGAGAACTGACGAGCCAGTGGATCATGTTGACCAGTTGAGAAATCGTTCATTGTTGTACACATGGATTCACGTCTGGAAGACACATTTTAAATTATTTAGTTTTTGGAATTTAACATTAACTATATATATACACATATACACAGAGATATTAACATAATTACTCTCTGGCTCATTTAGAATAATATTTAGAAAATGTTTTATTTCTCATGAGGATGCAATCTATATTTTAAAAGATTTTGCCACTTTCAAAAAATTTTTCCATTGCTTGTGTCATATTCTTGGATACTAAAATCGGCTGGGTGGACACCATGATTCCTATTTTACACTTGAGGAAATAGAGGCTTGGCAGGATTGAATAATATGCTGCTGAAAAGTAACACGGCTCATACGTTCCAGACATGAGACTCAAACTAGAGCTTTTGTGTGAACCAGTGGTTTTCACTGTTTTCAATACACCTCCCTGCCTCTTACATTTAGATTTATTAAATAAATATCTTTTTTTCATTTGTCTTAAATTATTAGGCATCCAGGGTTTCATCCCACACAAAAACACTTTTCCTCATAATTTAGAAGCATTTACTAAAGCAAATGAACTGAAAGCTGAATATATGCTAATCTGTGGACATAAACTGAAAATAGGATCTATTTTTATTATCATTATTATTATTATTGTTTCATTCATTTTATTGTTTTTCATTCATTTAAATCTATTAAAAGGTGTATAAATAAAGTTGTACATTGTTGCCTTTGTTTCACTCTAATTCTTAATTTACTTCTATCAGTAATTCTATCACATATCAGTAGGTGTTCATCATAGGTTATAAAATTATCAAAGTAAATGTTTAAAATGTAAGTTACAGTATGCAAATAACTCTCTTGCAATAATTTCTATTCCTTTCTACACAAAGGGAGAATTATTCTGATAGCTGCAGGATAGTACTTTTTTAATTTCAGTTGCTAAAATACACTTTATATCATTGTCCAAGAATTTGTCATGTTGAAAAAATAGTGAGTCTTTTTATTTTATCAGCATGAAGGCACTGAGACCATTCTTTTTAAGTACAATAATGCCTCTATTGAAAACCTTTTCCTTTTAAGAATTTCATGATCCCACCTCCCCTCAAGATCTCCAAAAATATGAAAATATGTGTAAATTCTCAAGGTACATTTTCCTAAAGTGTTGTGTGCTTATTGTGCATAAGTTCACAGTAAAAAAATAATAATCTTCAGTGGAGTATTATATTTTACCTGGTGAGTGCATTTGTGGGTGCTGGAGCACTTGCTGATATTGATTCATGGATTTTTAAATTTTTGTTTCCAGATGGGTTTATGGTATCATTTTCATCCCATAAATCAGAGCCCCCTTTTGGCTAACATATCCAAAACTTCTTTTTAGAGTTTAAACAACACATTTCTTACAACTAATTGTTGTTTTACATGACAGAATAAATTTTAATAAAAATACAAAGACAAAGAGAGTCAAACTACGCATAATGCCAAGTGGCATAAAAATACCTATTAAGAGTCTAAACTTGTACTCAGTTTACTCCCCCGCTAATTACAAAGCTCAGTCTCAACTGTCTTGATGTTTATCACCCCTCTTTTTAAATAACCAACATAGGAGTCTGGGTACCTCAGCTGGTTGAATGTCAGAATCTTGGTTTCAGACCACTTCATGATCCTAGGGTCATGGGATCAAGTCCCTTATTAGGCTCCATACTGAGTGGTGGGCTCCACACTATTTCTCTCTCTCTCTTTCTCTTTCTCTCTCCTTCTCCCTCAGCCCCCTCTCCCCTGATGAAGTTCCATCAAAAAAATTAAATTAAAATAAAGAAAAATTAAAATTAAAATAATTTTAAAAATAGTCAACATTATTTACTTAAAATTCCCCAATTTGCTTGTAAAGAGTAGAAGTAGCAGAATCTGAATCTGCAGATGTCAGGGTCTACCATTCAGCAGCTATACCAGGTGGACTTAGAGCCTAAAAATCACAGGTGTACACCCTGAATTAACCATTTACTAGCTGTGTGCGTGAACTTTGGGCAAAATATTTAGTGAATGCATTTCCCCATCCAAAAGAATTCTTGACTTTTAGAATAATAATGAACATGGAAATTGTATTTATAATATTCAATATAATTCATATGGAATGCTGCCAAGCCACACAATAGGAACTCAATAAATAGTACTTATAATGAATGATGTCTCCTCAAGTCCATTTTTTAAAATGTTTATTTATTTCTTTTAAGAGAAAGAGAAAGATCATGAGTAGGGTAAGGGCAGAGACAGAGGTAGAGAGAATCCTAAACAGACCCCATGTTGTCAGCGCAGAGCCCAACATGGGGCTCAATCTCACAAATAGTGAGATCATGACCTGAGCTGAAATCAAGAGTCAGATGCTTAACCAGCTGAGTCACTTAGGCCGCCCTTTTTCAAGTCCATTTTTCAAATGGTAGTGGTTTCATTTTATTTTGAAACCTAGGAGTTATAACTGTTATTTTTCCTAAATATTACCTCAGGAATATGCTACATTGTTTTACAAACTATGGTGTCATTTGACTGATTTTCCCTATAGGTCGGCCCAGTGTTGAAATGAAAGCTTATTAATACTGTGATGAATAAGGGCTGGGCATTTTGTCTTACAGATCTGTCTAAATCCAAATAAAAAATCTCAAAATACAGCCTTTATATAGCAACATTGTTTCTGCTTTAATTTTCTTACTCATTTAAAGTGTTTCTCATATTTCTGTATTTTATGCATATTTTAAAAATTTTAATGTTTATTCATTTTAGAGAGACAGAGTGCAAGCAAGGGCAGGGCAGAGAAAGAGATGCACACACATAATCTGAAGCAGGCTCCAGGCTCTGAGCTGTTAGCACAGAGCCCAATGCGGGTCTCGAACTCTCAAACCACGAGATCATAACCTGAGCTAGAGTCAGATGCTTTACCAACTTAGACACCCAAAGGACCGTTTATGCACATTTTTAAAACAGTTTAAATCTTTGTCGAGAATCCTGGGTAGCTCAGTCAGTTGAGCATCCGAGTCTTGATTTTGGCTCAGGTCATGATCTCATGGTTCGTGGTGGGTTCAAGCCGTGTGTATAGGGCTCTGCACTGACAGCCCTCAGCTCTTTCTCCACTTACCCATGATCTCTCTCTCCCTCTCTCAAAAATCAATAGTATCAAAAAAAAAATCTTTGTTGAAATGTTCATTGTCACTTTTCTTGACTAAAACCAAACCCTTAACATGTTCATCAGCAGTAATTTAAGTTAGGAGAAGATATCCTAGTTAGTATTAGTTTTAAAATCCCCCTAATAAATTTTCCCTAATATTTAATGAAATTATGTGGCAGGCAGAATTCTAATTAATATAATGTAATGACCCTGAAGATTCCTGCTCCTGGTGTACACACCTTGTAAAATCCCGTTATTTGAGCGTGAGCCAAATCTGTAAATGGGATAGGCATTTACTTGATTAGTTAGACTTCTTTGACAAAAGTGTTGGGTTAGTTTCCATAATTATGCTACAGCAAAGCAGAATAGAGATATTTTCCTCCCGCCTTGAAGAAGTAAGCTGATGTGCTGAGAAAGGCCAGGAAGGAGGTCCCATGGCAGCAGCCAAAAGGCAAGCTGAGAGTGGTCTCCAGTCAACAGGTAGCGAGAAAATGGAGACTTCAATCATAAGAGTGCAAGGAAGTGAGCTCTGCCAGTGTGAAAGTGCAAGAGGACCTGAGCCTTATACGGGATCATGGCTTCAAAACTTCTTGATTTCAGCCTAGTGAGACTCTGAAAAAAGGACCCCGTTAACTCATATCTGGCTCCTGATCCAAGGAAATTATAAGATAATAAAACTTTATTGTTGGGGTCAACAAAACGTGTGGTAGTTTGCAGCAAAAACAAACTAACACACATTAAGTAAATCATACTGTTGAAAGAATTTCCACTGGTGTATAAATATCATTCAGATAGGTCAAGGGTGCTTGGGCTAAGGGGAACATTAAGCCCTTGAGACTTATCTGGGAAAACTTTTCCATCAGATGTAGAAACAGACTATCTTGACCTAACAAAAAAAGTATTAATCTTAAGAGGGAGGGGGAAATTCTATACTAAGTATCATATGTTATCTACAAGTTGAATTTTCCTTTCAACTTATTTGTCTTGATGCTTACAGCTGAGTCTTATACAGAAAACAGGGATCAGTATAGTAGGTGGCCATAGATGGACACAATTGTTTTATAAAAAATACATGCACACCCCCAACATCATTGAGATTTATCTAAATTCTGAAACTTTGAGAATAAGCCATGATAAATTGAGTTGTTTTTATACTTAATAAAAAGAGGGGGCTGTGAGGAAGAGTTTTCCCAACCAGTTGCCCCTCGAGCAGCATATTTATTGCCACAGACTTAGGGGCCTACATTATAGGTGCTTTAGAATTTTACATGACAAGACCAAAGTCAAGGTACTCCTCCACAGTTTATTATTATTATTGTTGTTGTTATTGTTGTTGTTGTTGTTGTTGTAGTTAATGCCATTTTAGCAACTGGAGAAAATAATTTAGAATAGTTAAAATTAGGGGCACCTGGGTGGCTCAGTTGGTTAAGCAACTGACTTCAGCTCAAGTCACCATCTCTCGGTTTGTGAGTTCGAGCACCGCATAGGGCTCTATGCTGACCACTCGGAGCCTGAAGCCTGCTATTCTGTGTCTCTCTTTCTCTCACAAAATAAATAAATATTATTTTTTTTTAGAATAGCTAAAATTAACACTCTGATTTTAGGAACTTTTCAGGAACGGTAGGGAAGGTTTTGGACATTTGTCATATAAGCTACAAAATAGATATAATATTATCCTAATGGGATATAATTTAGAGAGCTAACAGAAATGTCACAGACTTATATGGCTGGTGGAGATTAGTAAATGTCATCTGGCTCATATTCTCCTTCCTTTAGGAAAACTTATACCTAAATCTTCCCGGATGACTCTTGTTTCTAAAAATACCCTGAGGTTCAGTGATCTCACTATAAATATATATGCAGGCTCCCCTCTGTGAGAAATGTCTCCTTCATATAAACTGTAAATCACCCCACACTATTTAAACTTATTAAAAGCTTGTCATGAATCTGAAATAAATTAATCATATGTTTATGTTGAAGAATAATGCTATGATCTGATTCTTATTTAAATCACATATAGATAGAACTCTGTTGGCAGTAAATCATTTCATATTTTTAGTGGTAGGGGCACTGCTATAGGCATGATAAAGACTAGCTAGCTACACGTTCAACTGTCTTGATTCCTCTCGCTTTGGTTACAATTCTCAGCCTCTTTTGTTACAATAGATTGGGACTATTGTAACAAGATCTTAGCTGAAGAAATGGTTGCAGAAATGGTGATAAAAGTGACTTCCCGGGCTGACATCCTCCGTCACCAAAACATAATCCAGGATATCTTCCATACTCTCTTTCTCCCTTTTCATTTGGCTGAAAACAAAAGATTTTGAAATAGTGAAGCAACACTGTGGAAGGAATCCAAATCCCTGAGTCACTAATTGGAGGAATGTGCCAGGGAAGAATGCCTGATCATTGATCTTTGATGTGAATAAGTGAAAAAACCTTGCGGTAGGCCACTGAGATTTGGGGTTTTAACAGATTTACCCTATCCTCATAGTGTAGATTTTCATTATGTTAAAAATTAATGGTTTATGAACTTGAAGGCTCATCACGAAACACAGTTATTTCCAGATTTCCAGATGTTGGCATGTATAAAATTGACTTGACGGAACCATTTCTTCCTTCATTCGATCAGCCAAACATTAATCAATGTAAGCATCATTTACCAAAGTCATTTTTTTGAATCTCACTCATATACAAAGTCTGGGGCTT
This sequence comes from Paguma larvata, assembly GCA_030068075.1. NCBI lineage: Eukaryota > Metazoa > Chordata > Mammalia > Carnivora > Viverridae > Paguma > Paguma larvata. The sequence goes on along the minus strand of CM057829.1, from coordinate 59,518,402 downwards.
GGCAAAGCTTGACTTCTGGTGTAAATGGAAACTTTGTAATCCTATCTTTGGACTGCTTCTTTTTCCCATTTGTCACCGCCATAAATGTTAGACTATTTTAAACAATATTATTTTAAAAATTGAAAGTGTGAGCAGGGATTAAGTACCCACAAAATCGTCCAAATAAGATTTTAGTTATTAATTATCCTCAATATATCTCTGCAAAAGAATCACCTGCCAAAGAATGCTTTATGGAATTTCTTTATTAAAGTTCTTCTTATCGTTATGGAATAATGTGGCATGACTAACCCAGTGAAGTCCAGACATCAAAATATATCTATTATATTTGTTATTTGTTTAATGGATGGGCTACCAAAGTAGTAAATATATTCTTCTAAAATAAATGGCTATTATATTTACTATGAAAAAATAATATATGCAAATAGCAACAAGTCAAACAATGCAAACATATATAAAGAAAAACATCAAACTATCTAAATTCTTTTCCAACTGACAGGATAAAAAATTTACATGTATCCTTCCACACCATGCACCATGCTCACAGGTGAGGGTTTTGCATCCTTCCGCCCCTCACCACAGCAGGTTCGCTTGCTGCCCAAAGGCCCTCAGTGTCCATACGTAACCTGCATTCAAGGGAGCTGCCACAGTCCTTATGCCATCACATTGACAACTGTTCACGTCAACTACTGGGGTCCCTCTTCTTTTGTGCCTATGAGCCTGTGTTGATATCATGGATGCTTGTGTCACCAAGATATGTTGGACGTCACTGGGTGGATGTGGGGATGAGGATTCAGACACAATGTGGGGAGAAGAGTCCATGGACAAACCCCTCTCCCTCCTTGCTCTCCAGTGGGACCTTCTGAGGCATACTTCAGACAATTTCAGAGAGTCTCCAACAAGATCGAGGTCCAGTTGTCCCTACCTATAACAGAATCATTAATATACCACACCATTTACTGACTTCTCCCTCTTTGTCTCACTGTCCCTACATCTTAATTTGTGTTTCCAAGAATCACCTCCCAAATAATCGAGCTACTCTTCATTCTGTCTCTGAAATCATTTTGAAGGAAATCCAAACGAACACACCTACTTAATGTAATCTTACCGCATATATTATTCTGAGACTAGCTTTTCCTTTTACTGACAAAATATTATAGATACACATGTTCCGTTTTTATTTTTAAGTATTTAGTTTGCTGCAATAAACATTTTGTATATACATCGATATTAATTGATACTTTCAGTGCTCTTAGATATTTGATAGTTTCTCATAAATTAAACACCATGATGTATATTGAAATTTGTTACTTTCAATCTGAAAGTCTGATGTACATCTGCAGGCTAGATTATATTGTGAATTTCCAGAATTTTTTTTTCTCTCCATCATCCTTTGTGGCATAGAATATTGTTATTTTATTCATTAGCTGAGGGATATAGAATTTGGGAGTCCATTTTCCCCACAAATTTTGCTAGACTTCTTTTCCACTTTTAAGGGCCCTAGCCTTCTTATAGTCTCTCCAGTAACTAAAACAAAATTTCTGCTTCAACTGGGATCAACATAATCTAAGGGCATACCCCAGTTTCAGAGTTTATTCACTTTTTAGGATTTATGATTCAGTTTTGTTTTTGGTCCTTGAGAATTATCCTTTCTCATACCAGATAAGCCATAAGTTTTTTAAAACCCATCTAACATTTTATAGACCTTGTAGTTGAAGACCTCTTTTTTTTTTTTTTAAGATATCAGAAATACACTGTTGTTAAATAATGGAAGGGCCAAATATGAGCTGAATACAAACCTTCCTTGACTTATGATGAGATTATGTCTCAATAAATCCATTATAAGTTGAAAATATCATATAATACACCTAACCTACCAAATATGCTAGTTTAGCCTAGCCTAATTTAATATGCTCAGAACACTTACATTAGCCAAAGTTGGGGAAAATCAACCAACACAATAAAAATAATTTATTTTATAATAAAGTATTGAATATCTCATGTAATTTGAATTCCCCACTGAAAGTTAAAAGCAGAATGATTCTATGTGTACAGAATGAGTGTACGTGTATTGGTTATTTATCTTTATGATTGGTGTCAGCCACTGGCAGTCACTGCCCAACATCGTGAGAGAGTATCCTATCATATATTGCTAGCCCAGAAAAAGATCAAAAATCAAAAATCAAAGTGTGGTTTCTACTGAATATGGATTGCTTTCCCATCCTTGTAAAGTCAGAAAATTATAAATTGAACCATCATAGGTCAGGAACTGCTTATTATTAACTATGGATTCTCACTTGGAACCTTGGCAGGGTATTTTGCTTCTTAGAAGAGAAGTGTCAAGCAGTCTTAATCCCAGAGTCCATAGTAGAGGACATCCTAATACAGGTGGTATAAGACAGCATGGGAACTTAGGAGATGGTGTAATGATTCAGAGCTGATGAGCTTTTGGCTATCTTTGCAAGGAATTTAAGCTTTACTGACAGGTAAGTAGCCTTAAAAGGGTTAAAAAGTCTAAGTCTCAGTTCCTATAAAAAATGTTGAACAAGGTTACCCCAAAATTCATGTCCACCCAGAACCTCACAATGTGCCCTTATTATGAAATAAGATCTTTGTGATGCAATTAGGTTAAGGATCAATATGAGATCATGTGGTATTAGAGTGGACCCTAAATCCCTAAATCTTTCTCTTATAAGAGAAAGAAATGGACCCTTAGAGGTGCAGGGAAAGAGCTCATCTGAAGATAAAGGCAGAGATTTCTATTCTGCCACAAGCCAAGAAAAGTTGGGGCCACCAGAGGCTGGAAGAAACAAGGAAGGATCTTCCCCAAGCCCTTGAGAGAGCATGGCCTTGTTGACATTTCGATTTTAACCTTTTGTCATCTAAAACTCTATTGTGAGAAAATATATTTCTGTTCTTTTTAATCTACCATGTTTGTGTCATTTTTATGGCAGCCTGGAAAACTAATACAGAGGGTTTACAGGAGCCTGGTATATTGGCAAGATCATTGTCTAACACCGTAGATATGCAAGGTCCCTTCTACTCTGTAGAGGGAGAAAACAGTTAACATCAACCAAGAAGCAGTTGAGCGCATTAAGAGAAGTGCAGACCTTGCAGAAGTCAGGTTTGTTTCTTGTCATCCTGGCCTCACCAATTTCTTACTTCTCTGAATCTAAGCTGCCTAACTTCTAAAGTGAAGAAAATAAATGTCTCTATCTCATAGGTTATAATAAATACTAAGTAAAATAATGCAATTTATGCACTCAACACAACAATGCCTGGTACATGTTAAACCATTACTTTCACAACTACTATTAATACTGGGTTTTTACTACTACTATTGCTACTACTACTACTACTACTACTTCTACTGTGGATGTTGCTGTTATATCCCTTCTCAGTCAATCTGTATTTATTTATTTATTTATTTACTTACTTACTTATTTATTTATGGGGTAGCACGTGAGCTGGGGAGAGGCAGAGAAAGAATGGGAGAGAGAGAATCCCAAGCAGTCTCCTCACTGTGAGCATGGAACCTGATATAGGGCTTGAACTAACAAACCATGAGATCATGACCTGAGCCAAAATCAAGATTCAAAGTTTAACCGACTGAGCCACCCAGGCACCCCTGTATTTACTGAGTACTTACTATATAATTCATATTGTACTAATTCCATGGATAGAAAAGTAGACAAAGAAGAAAGTCAGTTACTGTTGTCCTTGATTTAGTTTGACTAGATTTTTATCTGGGAGACTGATGTAGTAGATAGTAAGTAAAATAATTCAATCCATTAGTGGAGAAGTGTTTCCCTGCACCTTGTCCAAACCTTAGCAATTAGTCACGTCTCAAAGAAGCCTTCCTCACTTTATCTTCATTTGAGCGGGCCTTCAGTTTTCTGTTGAGCCCCTGACTTACATATGTATATATCTAACAAAGAATGTTTTAAACAGAAAGAATAGCAAGAATAGAGGCTGGAAGCCTGGAGTGTACCTTGTATTGTCAACCAATGGCAAGAAGGTACATATAGTCAAAGTGAATGGAGTGAGAGGAGGAGTAGTAACCATTAAATTAGGACAGGTAAGAGGAGGCAATCATGGAAGATTTCACGGGGACAGCGGTGGGCAAAGTAAGTAAAGAATTTGGCGCTTGTTCTGCATGGAAAAGGGAAGACAAGGGAATATTTTGAGCACATAAGTGGCATGATATGAATTAATAATAGGATTATTATACTAATAATTTGTTTGCCTTTCACAACAATTTAAAGAGGGAAAATATGGAAATAGTAAAACTAGTCTGTGAAGCTACTAAGATAATCCAAAAAAGAAATGATTGTGAGGGCACCTGGATGGTTCCATCAGTTAAGCATCCAACTCTTGATCTCAGCTCAAATCACAATCTCACAGTTTGTAAGTTCAAGCCTCACATGGGGCTTTGTGCTGGCAGTGCGGAGACTGCTTGGGATTTTCTCTCTGCCCCTCTCCAGCTTGTGGACGCCTGCTTGAGCACACTCTCTCACGCTTTCTCTCAAAATAAATAAAACAAACAGACAAACAAAAAGAGATGATTGTGATTGAACCAGGATGCTCACAGTAGAGCTGGTTAAGAAGAATCAAATTTGAGCTACATTTTGAAGCCAGAGGCAAGAAGGTATTTCTGACATACTGAATATGAGATATGATAAAGCTGTCAGGAATGACATAAAGCCATTTAATCTGAGGAAGTGAAAAATGTAAATTATCATTTTTTTTCTGAGATGAAATTGAGCGTGAGGAGGAAGAACAGAAGTTTATTTTCTATACAATGAGTCTGAGATGCCTCAGAGACATCCAAATGGTTATATCAAGAAAGTACATGTTCATTTGAGTTCAGAGATCTCTGGGTTTAAGCATACATTTGCAAGTTTATTGGTGAAGAGATAGCATCAAAATCCATGACACTGATTAAAAGTAACATAGGAAAAAGTAAAGAATTAAAAGAGAAGTGATTCGAAAACTTAGCTTTGGAGCAAACCATATTTTTCGAAAGTCAGAGTCCCCTAATTCAGAATATTTGTGTTATTTTTTGGACATGCCTAGGCAGTCTACAGATATCAGTATTTTCCAATGCATCTCATGCAATCAGATATTTAAGAAAATGCTATTTTCCTTCACTTTTTGTAAACTCACTTTCGCATTATGTTTCTATAATGAGAGTGCATTACCTTAATGTTTACTTCACACTCAGCATGTTAGACCATGGGTGACTTCAAAGGACCTCATGCCAAAAGGAAACTGTATCTACTGCGCTTTCATTGATTTCCTATATAAACAGGTTTTTATAAACAGATTCATGATTTATTCAGCATACAAACAGGGTACTTTCAGAGACAATCCATAAATATTTCTCCTTTTGAGATTTCCTTTAGGTTTGAAATCATTGAAAATCTCTGCTTATTTGAGTATTTAAAAATTAAGGTTTTTGTTCATGTTGAACAGTCGCCAGGTTACGACGGACCCAATCTGTTTGGGGCGTACGACCTTTTTTTTTCACAAAGAATTTAGTTGTTACATGGTTTTTATTTTTCTCAAAAGATTCTATCCCTTCATACTTCTCTTTTGTTGATGTTCTTTTGTGTTCAGAGTTGTTTTCACAATACTGTTCTTGAAACTTGTTTTTAAGCTTAATCTAAAATGTAGCTGATAACACATATAAAAACACTATGGAATGCTGGTAAAAATACAGCATTATCAAAAGACCTAAGATCTAGTCCCAGCTGCTTGCTTTACAATTTATAAAATGTGTGTTTAAAAATTATACACCTGAACTCTCTGATCCTTCCTCATTTACAAAAAATTGGACTCAATAATACTGCCAAATTTGTTTCATTGTTTTTCTGCTTTTTTAAAACTTTTAGAAAAGTGAAATGTCTAGTTACATAGCCCCAATTCAAGTCTAAAAGATGCTGAGAATTGTAACTAAAACAAGAGGAATTACGATTAATGGACATCTAGGTGGTCTTCATCACACCCACTACAGTTCCTCTACCACCATATGGACATCAGAAATGGGAAGTGAGTCACTACAGATAGAATTCTATCTAGACATGATTCAGATATGGATCAGGAAGCACCTGGGTAGCTCTGTTAGTTACATGTCCAACTCTTGATTTTGGCTCAGGTCATGATCCTAGGGTCATGGAATCGAACCCCACATCAGGCTCCAGGCTGAGCACTGAGCCTGGTTGGGATTCTCTCTCTTGCCCTCTCTGCCCCTCCTCCACTCACATACTCTGTCTCTCTCCATACTCTGTCTCTCAAAATAAATAAATAAACACTTAGAAACAAATAAATATGAATCATAACACAGCATTATTTTTCAACATAAACAAATGATTATTTCTGGTTCATGTCAAAGTCAATACATTTATAGAGATGTATGGTGATTTACAGTAAATACAAAGGAGACATTTCTCAGAGAGGGGGAATCTGTATATATATTAATAGTGAGACCACTGAACCTCAGGGTGTTTTTAGAAATAAGAGTCATCTGGGAAGATTTAGGTATAAGTTTTCCTAAGGAAGGAGAATATGAGCCAATTGACATTTAGTAGTCTCCACCAGTAATATAAGTCTGTGACATTTCTGTTAGCTCTCTAAATTATATCCCCTAAGGATGATATCACAATCAAAGAATACTAATCTTAGCTATTCTAAATACTTTTTCCAAATGCTTAAATGACATAACAACAACAACAACAACAGTGGGATGTTACTCCTGCCTTGGCCTCTTTATGTAAACTCTAAAGCACTGATAATGGATGTCTAGAAGTGTGTGGTAATAAATGCGCCACTGCGTAGGCGGAAGGAGGGAGTAGTTAGGAAAAACTAGCCTTCATACCCCGTCTTCTTACTAAACTGACTAAAAAATACAATCTACATTGATAGTCTCAAAGTTTCAGAATTTAGAGAAACCATAATAATTCGGGGATTATCCATTTATTTTATTATATATTTTGCTTGCTACTTGCTTTTACGGCTACTTTCTATAGTGATTCCAGTTTTTTGTATAAAACTTATCTCTCACAGTACAGTCAAATAAGTCAAAATAAAAACCCACCTGGAAGGCATCATTTTATACTCGGATTATGCATTCCTTCTAACAACGTTTTTTTTTTTTTTTTTTTTACATTAAGATCTTAGAGTTTGTTTCTATATCTTACGGAAAACTTGAATTCCTTTAAACAACGTGTGATAATACTAGTTGCTCTACACCCTTGTGATCATTTCGATTTTCCACTTTTTCATTTTATCCATTCCGTTGGATTTGTAGTAATTTATTACATGTGTTTTGAATTTGCATTTTCCTAGATGAATGAAAACTGCACACTTTTTACTTATTTATTGGTCATTTAGTTACCCTTTTTATGATTTTACATATGTTCAAATTTTTTTTTCATCTCCAAAATGTGTGTTCTTAACATTTAATTGATTTTAAGGGGGCAGTTCATTTTTAAACACAATTACTTTGCAGTATTGTAAGTCATTACTTGACAGATGTCAAGGTTAAGATTAGTGGAAAAATCTAAAATAATGATAGAAGATGGGTGTTGTAAGCATTGAGGTAGCAAGTGAAGCCATGGAAATAGATATAATATCATAAAGATAATACAGAGAATAAGACAAAAAAAAAAAACAGTCCTGAGGTACTACCTGGACCAGAGAAGAGAGCATAGAAAAACAGTCCACAAAGTCAAACAGAATTGCCAACTAAGGGAGGTAAAGAGAGTCTGAGCCAGCTGCTTCCTCAGTCTTGACATTGCTCTTAGGGGAACTGAGCTGAAGATCCTCATGTTCAAATCAAGCTGGCCCACCACTGATCTCTACATAGATTTCAACAAATCAGGAAAGTGCATCCAACTCTGTGTACTCTTTGTAAGACTCCCCCCTTTATCAAGGGTACCTTACTGCCACACACAAACTCAAAACCACAATTTGCACTAGGTGCCAATAACGTTAATCCCATCTACTGTACCCTCTGTTTACAAGGTGACTATAGAAACAGCAAGAGCACAAGATTATTTTTCAACATCTGAACCCTAACCCTCCAAGTAGTTCATTCTTTGGATTTCTCTTCATTCTCTTTGGAGATCTCAAGTCCTATACTTTAAATAGCATATTCTGGATATAATTTTAACTCCACTCAGGCATATCTCTAGCCATTCTCCTCTGAACAACTTCACACATAAAAGAGTTAGTAAGATACTTCTTAGGACTTTACCATGTAAGCTTTCTTTTCCCACCAAAACATTGTAGATTCAGAGAAAGAACCAAAGATTTCTCATAGTTGCCTCTTCCATGTACATCCTTCTTTAATATACATAACAACATCCATAGTGAATGTATTAATACGTAATTAATTTCCTGTCATATAACGCTGAAATCCTTATTATGGGCTCCCATCCCACCCAAAGTAAAAGCACAAACTCTTACTACAACCTCCTATATTTTGATGATTTGTTCCTTCCCTAACCTTTCTTCTCTGACTCCATATTTTACTACTCTTCCTGGCTCATACTGTTTTGGTCACAGTAGCCTCCTTGGTTTCCTTCTAAATATTTTATCCCAAGCTGACTTGTCATGATGTGGAAACTAACAAGCTGAAAGTACAAAAACAATCTAGCCACAAAGAGTCCTTGAATTTCCATACATCACTTGACCTCTTAGCTTCCACTCATCAGGCAGGAGGTTCCCGGACAGGAATTATAGCCTGAGAGGAAAAGATTGTTAGAAATCATAATTCATTATCTCCTTTCCCCTTATCAGGCAAATCTCATGTGTAGTACTAAATAATTTTGCATCTCTACATTTCTTCTTCTAATCACTTGGAGTAATACTGAAGATATTTTGTACAGACAATGGAGGGTAGTCTTTTCTTTTTCTAAAGTACTTAAAAGTAAATACTGGTTCTCATAATTGGCATATCTGATCTCACACTGTGGTTTGTGCACATAACTGCATTGAGAAAAACTCAGCTAGAGAATTTCTTATTCCAAAATTAAAACTCAGGTGTATTACATTTTTGAATGAAAATAGTTGATCCTAGAACAGAGTGTTTTGAGTTAATTCTTCATAATTAAATATTCTATTATTTCATAAGTTCTTTCAGAAATACAACACAGAAAAAGTGTTTATTTTGCTTTGAAAGGCTTCTTTTATCGATTATGTAGTATTGAATCTGGAAATAATTCATTAGGATCCACTCAAAATGACATCAGGAAAAATACTTCAGTAGTACTCTCAGCGGTGGAAAAAAAAATAAAACTTCAAATTTTCGGATATATGGAAAATAATCAATAAATATCTGTATAACAGAGCAAAAACACAAAAAAATATATATACATTTAAAAATAAAAAGACTCTTATTGGTCTAATCTCAAATTTTGAGAGAAAATTTTTTTATTTGCTAAAATTTCCATACTAACTTTATTGGGATCACCATATTCTCTAGAATACTTTAAAGTCCCGATAATCATGTACTCGAATGCCAATGCAGACATTAACTTCACTTAACCTGGATGAGCTGCCATACTCTGCAATGTCTACTGTAAAATTAAAGCCCAACTAAAAGCTTACATAATCTGATCACCTAAACCATAAATTAACAACACTTGGATAATAAACCAAGATTGCTGAGGAACCTGGGTGGTTCAGTTGGTTAAGCAACCAGCTTTGGCTCAGGTCATGATCTCAGAGGTCGTGAGTTCAAGCTCCATGTCAGGCTCTGTGCTGACAGATCAGAGCCTGGAGCCTGCTTCGGATTCTGTGTCTCCCTCTCTCTCTGACCCCTCCCCCACTTGCTCTGTGTCTCTCTCAAAAAAAAAAAAATACATAAAATTTTAAATATAAACAAATAAACCCAACATATCAATGTAATTGAAATAGGCACTGTTATTCATGCATCTTATAAAAATCATAGGAAATCTGAGTTCATAACAAAGTAGCTATATACAGTAAAGAGTAATCTTATGAGAGTTAGCAAAAGTGCTAAAAGCTATGGGAACACATAAAGTGAATATAGTATGATGCTACAGATACCTGAATATATTTTGGCATTCTTTAGTGTTCTGTACAACAACTTTTTTGCTTGTTGTCACTTTAGCCTTTTATAACTCAGCTTTACTTAGTAATCCTCTTAATCCTCTTATTTTCTGCTTTCATACTTGTCATATGTCTTCTTTCCTTCAGTGATAACTTTTCTAAAATCATTTTCTAACTCAGTCATGTTATTCTTATTTCTGTTACTAAATTTACTTTCGAGTGGACTCAGGGTCTGACTACAGAAGATTCTCCTTAGTATGTAGTAGACTAAGATAGACATAAAAAATCATGGGTCAACACCAAGGATAATGAAGTCTTTGGCTACAATGGCAGTGCTTTGACAGGAAGACCATGCTTTCTTTAAAAAATATCCTCCTAATATCTAACAAAGAAGAAATGAGATAAATTTAGATAGTAGTGATATTAATTATAAAATTCCCAGAAAAGTTACCAGGAAATTAGTTGCCATAGCTCTGAAAGTATGAATGAGTATGTAAATTCAACCCATGATGAAGAGTTCAGGTAGAGAAACATTAAACTTTGCTATAGTCCTGATATTCGGCCATACTTTATCTACCTTCGCTTGATAACTTTTAAAAATAAAATATTTGAAAGTCACATTTTTACTATATTTTATATAAATCTTGTCATTATTTAAAGTGTACACCAGACGAGTCTGGGTGTCTCAGTCAGTTGAGTGTCTAACTTTGGCTTAGGTCATGGTCTCGCAGCTTGTGGATTCGGGTCCTGCATCAGGCTCTGTGCTGACAGCTTGGAGCCTGGAGCCCGCTTTGGATTCTGTACGTACCTCTCTCTCCCCTGCTCACACTTTATGTCTCTCAAAAATAAATAAACATTAAAAAAATTAAAAAAAATAAAGTGTATTCCAAATTTCCTTTGTAAATTAAATATATGATCAAAATTGAAACTGTAATTTCTGTATATTATAGTTCTTACTCTTATCAAAACTCACTATAGTCTTAGATTGCATGATATTTAATATAACTGTTATTTACTGTGAATTGTATCAGACAAAATTCCATTCAAAGGCTTGATGTTATATGTGAAAATCATAGCAATCAGCAGAGTGAAACTTGAAGTTGATGACAATGATGATCAAACAATAAACTGTTAAAAATCATGTGCCTTAAGTCAGAACATGAATTCTATGTGCCTCATCTTTGTCAACTGGAAATGAAAAGCATACTTATCTCACATGTTGTGGAGGTTAAATGAATTATGGCAGTTAATATTGAAAACAACATATGACACATAATAAATAAACTACTATTACCTAATTTCAGCATGTTTTAAATTATGCTCCATGAAAGGCAAGGAGAGTCAAAATTAAAAAAAAAAAAGATAAGATTGAGAGGGGTAAGATAAGATGTGAAAGGAAATTTTCAAGTGGAGTAACTTTTAAAGCTCTTGCAAAATCTACTAATCCTGGTCATTTTCATTGACTTCAAGTCTACCAACAGCAGCAATGTGATTTTCTAGAACTTGGACCTAAGCTCTACACACATATATCCAAACATTTTGTACAACACCATATCCTCCACAGAATTAAAACTTTTTTTTTTATTATTTCTGCATTACTACTTTGCAGTCTGGAAGACTGAAGCATAATTTATCATAGAATTACCACTTGTTGCCAAATGGTTCTTCTTTTCCTTTCTACCCATACCTCTGCACATGAAAAACAATCTCACAAGTATCATCTTCATAATAAATAGAGAATCTAAATTAGAGTCATATTGCTAGGATATAAACTGCAGTTATAGTGAGAAGTTTGTGTAATTTTAATAAATTACCAGAAGATTTTATTTACTAATAGAAGAAACAATAGTTTCATTAAATTTGAGAATAACTATTATGGTACCATTGAAAAATTTATGTAAGCGTATATAGTAAGATTTGATAATTTTGCTTTTTATCTGCTTGATGCATTCCCTGGAGTGGTTTCCATTTTCTCTACTTAGTGGTTCTTGGACAAACGCAAAAATCATCTTTGCCTTGAAAATCTGAAAATCCTGTAGAATGTCAATAGACGTTTTAGTTCATTCCACTTGTAGCAGTTAGTTCATTCTACTGTATGTCACTTATTAGATGAAACACTAATTATTCGTTTATGTTTCTAGCTACCAAATAATATACAAGGTCCTCAAAGTCAGGTTAATCTTTGTCTCTTGGGACATTGCCTAGTGCCTGATACATAGTTGACATTCAAATGTAGAAGTAACCTTTTTACAACCTTTATTGCATTGGTTAAAATTCTAGCTCTCCATTCACATTTTAAGCCTCAGGCATGCTTTTCCACAACATAGCTAAAAAAGTAGAATTTCCGTATAGTCCTCCTTTTAACGGTGGTTCTTCTGAATGAAATTATGTATGAATAGGACTAAGAAACGATTAATGTTAATGCAAAGTGAAATTAAATTCTAAATAATTATAACCTTAAGAGAATGTAATATTATAAAATAAAATCATTTACAAGAATTTCTTTCCCAGATTCTTGTCCTGTATGGGGAATTCAGTGTACATTTATAACCTGAAGTCATTCTTTTATGTTTCTGTTACCATTACATATGAAATTTGACAGTGCATTTATTGTAAAGAAATCTCTCAAGCAATGATGCTTATTGCTTGTGTAATAAAAACTTTAGCCTCTGAAGTCCTTATTCACTAAATATTTAAATTGGTTGTCCTAAATAATAAATGATAATGAAACTGTCATCTATTTATTTTGAAGTTATACATTATGTTTTTACTTTCATTTGTTTTGTTCTATTTTGGGTTTTTGTCTTTTTTCTTTCTTTCTTTCTTTTTTTTTTTTTTTTTTTGGTTATCCAGAAGTGTTTTGGAATTTATGAAAAATGGGCCGATATCTTTAGAATGATTTTTTCCTTAAAAATGTGTATGAATGATTTTTAAAAACACCATTTCACAATGATATATTAATGTAGAAAATGTTTATATGCAGAACAGTTTTAAATTCAAAACACTATAAGAATAAAATATACTGACCTATATAATTTAGTATAAAGATGAAAAAGTACAGTGATAGAATATTCTAGTTATTTTCTCCTGTGACTATGTATCATTTTTTCCCCCATATGATTAATGCCCTTTTAATTTCCAACTATTTAGCTACTACCTGTCCTCTACCTACCTACCTAAACATCTAGTCATCTATTGCTCTTCCCACATACTCCAGTTTTCACGTAGTCTGGAAAGTTTGGATTCTAAATCAATTAAATACTTATTTATCTAGTTATTTTTTAAATTTATTTTTAAACTTGCACTATGGAGTAAAGGAACTTTGCTATTTAAACTAAGATTATCCATCCCATGCAGTGATAGTAATTATTAAATAGAAAGATCTTTTAGTTTAAGCTTCCTTTTAAATTAGAATTGAGGGTAGTCTGCTTAATGTTTACATTAGAATAGGAGCCCCTGGGTGGCTCAGTCTATTAAGTGTCAGACTTCAGCTCAGGTTCGGATCTCAAGCCCCACATCCAGCTCTGTGCTGACAGCTCTGAGCCCAGAGCCTGCTTCAGATTTCAGATTCTGTGTCTCCCTTTCTCTCTGCCCCTCCCCTGCTTGCACACTGTATTTCAAAAATAAATAAACATTTAAAAACTTTAAAATATTTACATAAGAATATAAACAATTTGATATTTATTTTTCATGAAAATAAGTGATGCAATGTGTGTGTGTGTATGTATGTGTGTGTGCATATAAGGACTTTGGAAGTCACCATACCATCATAAAGAACTGAACAGGGTAATAATTAACAACTGTTCTTGGATTCATAAGACAGGGGAGGACACAAAGCAAACTTCTTCCCCCAAGACTAGAGAGCCAGATGGACAAATACAGAGAGTTGCTGCTTAAGGGAAGAGAGACTTCTGAGCAGAAACCTCCTGGGAAACAGTGCCAGGGTAGGAAAACATGGAACTATAATTAATGAATTGTGGGAAGTTCAGTGGGGACACAACTGAGAGTTAAAAACTCCAGGGTTAAAAACACAGTTAAAAACAGCCATGGTTGGGGGGAGAAATATTGTAAAAATTTCCCACTGAGCATTTTACTAGTTTCTCACAGTAAATATCAGAAAAATAATCCCCTGCTGCTTTGAGGGGTGAGAAGGGTAGAAACCATTTTAAAGTCATTCAGAGTACTCTGTTTTTCTTAAGAAGGCCTATTCTGTGGGGAAACTGGTTCATCAAACTTAACTTGCTGGGTTATAGTCAGAGCTAACTGTGAGAAAATAAAAATACCCAACTGCAGTACCTTCTAGCCATTCTATCTAACTTAAAGGAGAGAAAATAATTAGAAACTCTGTGAAGTTCATAGTCCAAAGGCATAGGCTCACTAAAAGCCCCCACATCTCACTACTACATTACAAAAGGCGTATTTATAGCAATTCCTTTTACCCAGTATGTCATGTCTGGCTATCAAGAAAACAATATAAGACATACCAAACCAAACCAAACCAAACCAAACCAAACAAAACCAAACAAAACCCCACACAATTTGAAGAGACAGAGCAAGAATCAAAAACACACGTGGCAGTAATGTTGGAATTATCAGACTAGGGAGATACATATGTATCCGTTATCTATCTATGGATATATTGATCTATCTATTTGGTATGCTAAGGGCTCTAATGGACAAGGTAGACAGCATATAAGAACAGATGGACAATGTAAGCAGAGAGATGGAAATCCTAAGAAGGAAACAAAACGCTAAAGATCAGAAATCTGTAATAGAAATATAAAAATATCTTTGATGGACTTACTAAATCATACATGGCTGAGGGAGGAATTTCTGAGCCAGAGGATGTATCACTAGAACCCACAAAAATAAAAAAAGACAGAGTATAAAAATTTCATTAACAATAACAACATCCACTGAATACCCCAAAACTGTGAGACAACCACAAAAGGTATGACAAATGCTTATTGGGAATACTGAAAGGATAAGAAGGAGAAAAAGAAAACAAAGAAATATTTGAAACAATAACGACTGACAATTTTCCTGAATTAATGTCAGCTAACAAACCACAGATACGGCAAGGATCTCAGAGAACATCAAGAAGGATATATGCCAAGCAAACAAATAAACAAACAAAACAAACAAAAACAAGTATTCCTAGGCATGTAATTTCCAAACTATAGAAAATAAGTAATAAAGACCAAATTTTGAGGGAAGCCAGGAAAAAAAAAAAAAGAAAAGAAAAGAAACACCTCACCTACAGAGAAATAAAAATAAGAATTAATTACTTCTGACGATTCAGAAACCAAGCAAGAACAATGAAATATTTAAAGTGATGAAAAAAAACAAAACAATTACTTGTTTGTTTGAAATTTTGAAAGAAGCCAGGAAAAAAAAAATTAAGTACAACTTAAAATTATGTGCCCTGTGAAATTATCCTTAAAAAATGAAGGATAAACAGATTTTCTTAGACAAACAAAAATTGAGAGAATTTGTTGCCAGTGGACCTGTTTCGCAGGAAATAATAAAAGAAAATCCTTAGAAAGAAGGAAAATAGTATAGGTTACAAACTCAGTTAATTTTTTAAGTTTATTTATTTATTTTGAGAGAGAGAGACAGAAACCACAAGTTGGGGGATCAGAGAGAGAGAGAGAGAGATCAAATCCTAAGCAGGCTACCCATGTCAGTGCAGAACCCAACACAGACCTGAACCCACTAACCACAAGATTGTGACCTGAGCTGAAGTCAGACAATTAACCAACTGAGCCACCCAGAAACTCAATTCTATACATATTAAAGGGGAGTATCAAAGAAGTAGTAACTAACATAAAATAAAAACACTTTTATTTCTTAATTATTAATTGATGAAACAGGTAAGTTTTTGCTTAAAATAGTAATGCCAACAATGTATTCAATTAAGTATGCTTTGAATGCATATAATGTACATAAGCATATATACAAAAGCATACGTATATGTTTATGTATGAGTAGAATTATTACAGCAATGATATAAGGAATAGGAAGGATAAATCAGAATTATTTTTTTATTATGAGGTACATTACTCATGAAGTGGTATATGTGATTTGAAATTAGACCTGAATTAGTTACAAATGTACATTGCAAACTCTAGAACAACCACTGAAATTAAAAACATAATAATATAATTAGCATTTTTTAAAAAGTAAACACACAGAATCATATAAAATGCTCAGTTAAAATCACTAATGCAGAAATTGAGTGAAAAGCTAGAACAGGAATAAAGAAGAGCAACCAATAGAAAACAATAACAAATATGGTAGATATTAATCCAAATATATCAATAATAACTTTGAATGTCAATGGTCTAAATGCACCCAATAAAAAGAGATTTTCATAGTGGATCACAAAGCAAAACCCAACTATGTGTTGTCTATAAGAAATCCACCTTAAATGTAAGGACAAATATAGATTAAATGTAAGAGAAAGAAGGGAAATATACTATGCTAACAGTAGTCAAACGAAACCAGGAATAGTTATATTAATTTCAGAACATGCAGACTTCAGATAAAGGAAAGTTATCAGGGATAAAGATGATCATTACATAAGGATAATGGAGTCAATCCTCCAAGTAGACCTAATAACCCTTAATGTGTGTACACCTAACAATAACCATTAAAGTATATGAGACAGAAACAAACAGAATTGCAAAAAGGAATAGATTAATCAACTATTGTAGTTAGACACTTTAACACCTCTCAGAAATGGACAGATCTAGTAATCAGAAAATCAGAAACAATATAGTTAATCTTAAAAACATTATCAATCAACTGAATATATATATATAGCGCTAAATATGGACTGTGTCATCCGACAACTGTAGAATACAAATTTCCCTCAAGTTTACTAGAGCTTTACTCAAAATAGACCACATCCTGGGACATAAAACAAACCTTAACACATTTAAAAGAATAGAAACCACACAATGTCTATCTTCGTACAACAATGGAATTACTAGAAATCAATAATAGAAAGTTAAGTGGAAAAACCCAAAGAACGTAACAATTAGAAAACACATATCTAAGTAACACACGTGTCAAATAAATCTACAAGAATTTTTAAAAAATATATTGAACTAGGTGAAAATAAAAACATAATTTATCAAAATTTGTGGAAAAAATGAAAGTGGACTTAGAGAGAAATTTATAGCATTGAATGATATATTAGAAACAAAGATCGGGGCGCCTGGGTGGCTCAGTCGGTTGAGCGTCCGACTTCGGCTCAGGTCATGATCTCGCGGTCTGTGAGTTCGAGCCCCGCGTTCGGGCTCTGTGCTGACAGCTCAGAGCCTAGAGCCTGTTTCAGATTCTGTGTCTCCCTCTCTCTCTGCCCCTCCCCCACTCATGCTCTGTGTCTCTCTGTCTCAAAAATAAATAAACATTAAAACAAATTAAAAAAAAAAAAGAAACAAAGATCTAAAATCAATCATCAAAGCTTCTACATGAGAAATAAAAAGTAGAACAAATTAAATCCAAATTAGTTGGCTTAGATTAGAAATCAAAGAAATTGAAAATAGGAAATCAAAATAGAATATTAACAAAACCAAAGCCAGGTCCATGAAAAGATTAATAAATTTGATGTCCAGACTAGCAAAGAAAAAAAAATGAAAAACGGAAAGGACAAATATTACTAATATCAGAAATTAAAGAGGGGATAATTTTAGATGGTGTTCCATAGATTACGTAGGCTTGCCTCACTCTTTTTCATTCATTTCTCTTTGTATTCTTCTGAGTAGGTTATTTCAAAATCCCTATCCTCTAATTCACTGATATTTTTTCCTTCTGGCTGTCTGATGTGATGTTGATGTTTCTTTCATTATTTCAGCTGCAGATTTTTTGTTTGGTACTTTTACATGATTTTCTATCTCTTTGTTAAATTTCTCTTTTTTTCATGTACTTATTTCTGATTTCATTGAATAATCTTTTTGTGTTTTCTTGTAGCTTATTCACTTTCCTCAAAATATCTATTTTGATTCCTTATTGCTTAAATCACCAACCTCCAACTCACTGAGTTTAGCTACTGAAGAATTATTGAGATCTTTAGGGATATCATGTTTTCTTGATTCTTTATGTTCTTTGGAGGTTTTCACTGCTGCTTTGCATTTGAAGTAGCTGTCGACTCTTTCAATTTTTACTAACTGCCTTCGGGTGAGAGATGTTTTCATTGGTCCTCCTCTATATTCTGATACTTTCTTCCACCTTGTATAGATACACCTGCTTTACAATCCTTGCTCCCTCATGTGGACGAATTCTTAAGCTTGTTTGTCTTCTTTCTGTCTCACAACATGCAAAGCCTTCTGCTGGAAACCTCTTTTTTGCTTTCCCAAAGGTGGCACTACACTAAAGACTGTGATTTCTCCCTTGCTCACAGACTTTGGACCACCTTCTGTGCATACTCCTTGTCTGCCTAAGCTCATTCTCACTGCCACCTCCAGAAGCACACACAAGGAGCTAGCCACAGAATGGAGAGGAGGCATGGGTTTGGCATTCAGGCTTTTGGGGGTGCTGGTCAGTCAGTCAAGGGAATTATTGACTGAAGTTTTCTCAGTACTTAGTGGGTAGGCTTCCTACTGGAACCCAGAAAAGTGTCAGCAGGAACCACATCCTTTTAATGCCCTCTGATATTATTTTCCTCTTTCTTGATCTTCCCCCTCCATGGACCTCCCACTTAAATATTCTAGGTGTTGTAGGAGAGAAACATATTTCTTTAGCAGTGTTCTTCAATTAGGGAAGCTGGGTCCTCGTCCACTGCTCCCTATATCCCCCAGAGGTGAGATCCCCAAGCTTTTCTTTCTCTAGGCTAGGTTACCTCTAAGGGAGGAGTGATGCAGGCAAAGTTTCCTCATCCATACTCGTGTGCATCTAAACTCTTTTTCTTCTAGAAAATTTAGACTTCTACAAAGGCTTTCTCACCCATGGGTTTCTGTCCAAGTCAACACTCGTTCAGATGCTCCCATACTGTGGCCAAGAATGACTGAAGCTGGCACATCAGCTTCTGGCAGTTCCACAGCTCATACCACAGTCTCTTCTTATTACCTGACACACAGTTGGAGGAGACTCATCTCAGATCCCTTGGCATGTGTGTCTGCATCCACGACTCCCGCAGAGATGATAGATGCCGGATTTTAGTTGTTAAAGAAGAAACCATGAATCATGAGATCATGATCTGGGCCAAAATCAAAAGTCAGACGCGTAACTGACTGAGTCACCCAGGTGCCCAAGCTTTGCTTTTAACTGACATTTATATTGGCCAGATCCAAAAGGAAAAGAGAAACCGTCTTTCTCATATCAGAGAAAACTATTTGGACAGCTAAAATTTCATTCAATTATTTATGTGTTTGCTATTCAAACATTTTATCATGCTGTAAGCCCAGCTGGTAATTCTTTTTTATTAAATATTTTCTCCTTTCTGTCTTTGAGATTTCCATACTATTAAAAAAATGCAGCTTGACATTATTCATCGAGACATTCCATATATTCACAAATGTTTATTCATTACTGCCAAATACAAGCATTTCACTCTTTACTCACTTAACAATGCAAAATTACATATGACATTATTCGTTTCCAGAATGTTAGAATCAATTAGAGGTCATAAGTCAAATATACTGCCTGCAAATCTAATCACCTTAGGATGTGAATTGAATGCGGAAAAAGAATTACATTTTGATGAGCAGACAGTGGGACACAAAGTCCTAAGCAAAAAGGAAACATTTTAAGAGATATAGAGGGGGCAAATATAAACTGACTATGAAGTATGGGAGCATACCAATTTGGCTTAGGTCAGATATATGTGTAAAGGCGTACCGGGAAAAGGTGGAAATATAAGTTTGCATCAGAAAGCCATGACTAGGAGCTCGATAATTATTTAGCACATCTGAAGATTTTAGAGCAAGAGAATTTCTTTGAAATGTGCTGTTTCCAGAAAAAATTTAAAACTCTTTTTTAATGACACGTCTTTAGCTTTTACAAATAAAGGTATAATGAAGAGAAGTGACAAGAAGGGAAGTGAAATTAACACCAGAGCTAACAAAACAATTCCTGTCTAACATAACCAAAGGGTCCAATACTAGATACTTTCCAGTAGGATTCTTGATTTCAGAATAACTGAGACAATGAAGGAATGACTGTCAGATTATTCTGTTGAAAACAAGCAAAATCAAAAGTGAGAACTCAATAGTCCTGAGACAATATTTCTCAGAAGGGGTGAATATACAGAACTTAATACTTTTAGGAAGAAACCATAATAAACATCAATGCACATCACAACTAAAAATTAGCTACTTATACTTTTAGATAAGTATAAAATATGAACAAGAAAGAGATGTCATCAGAGCAAGTCAAAGCTATATATACTGAAAACAATATGTTAAAGATCATTTTGGCTTAAATATTATAAATACGAAAAACAGGGAAAAAGATTTAAAAAATCTGGGTATTTATCAAACTCTCCCTACATTTCAGGCATAGTATTAGATTTTCATTTGTCCTATACAACATTCAACGTAGATATCATAATCTCCACCATCAAGCTCATGAATTTAATTGCACAGTATGCCACAACTTGGCTTGGATGTACTAGAAAAGGGTGTAAATATCCACTTTATCTTGCTCTGAAGTCAATTCCACTATATCATGATAATGTGTTATATTATAGTTTTAACCTGATACAAGCTGCTAACTTTATCAGATAATTATAATAGCTATTTTATCTCCAGCACTTAGAATTTATATTTTTAAAAATCATATTTGACCTGACAATGAGTAAATGTTGAGGAAAGTGACATAATCAGAGGATAAATAACTTATCCAAAGTCATGTTTGAATGATATTTATTAAATAAAATATATTATATCCAGGTAGTCATTACTAACACTTTTGGAGGACACTGATTCTTTCATGTTCATTAAATGCGTATGGATCATAGTAAATTAAACTATTTTTCCAAAGCCATAAACACTTAATAATCCTTTTTGTCTACTAAAATCTAATTTCTGTAACTACTATTTAATTACTTAAGTATGCTTTAAAACCAATGTACTCCAGCAACTAAATTTAAAGATTTGCCCTCCTAAGTATTTTACAAAGACTCTCATTTCTAATTTCAGTGTCTAATGAGACAGTAGAATTTAAAATAAAGCTGCAGGAGGATGGGGAAGAGAACGGGCTCTATCCCTATTGCTTGATATCCTTGGCAGATTTTCTTTGTGTTACTTTGAAATCTTAGATAGGATATACTTATATATGGAATTCTTTGTCTCAGAATATGAGTTCCTTCAACATTTTAAACTATGAAATTAATTCAGACCCCTACTTTTATTTATTCCATTGTTGATATCATCATCTTTACCTTTTCCAGTTGACTGAGGCCATGCCTGACTTGTGAATTATTGTATCCCTGTTGCCTAGCAGAGTATCTCATACCTAGCAATAACTCAATGACTATGTGTTACATAAAGGAATGAATAACTGACAGAGTCAAGAAATGAACCATTCTGTTTTATATTCACATGCCAGCCAGTCTTTATCAAGTACATTTGTATATAACATACAAACTTTTACACAGACACATAGGATATTACTTAATCTAGTAACATTGAAACACAGGTATTATCATTACAACTTTTTCAGAGAACGTTGATGCTGAGAGAAATTAGAGGGGTCGTTCCATGTCACACCGCCACTAAATAGCAAAGTTTGGAATACTGTGTGTCCTCTAATGTTCATATTTGCAGACTAATAATGTCCAGATATGGTCTCATAAAATTAATGAGTAATGCTATGCTGCTTTTGTTAATTATAGTGAACATATTATATATTGGGTTAACAAAATCTTACAATAAAATTAAGTATGCATCAAAAGTAAGCTTCACCATCATCATTTTCAATCATAGTTTAGTTTCTATCTTGTATTATAAAACATAAATATAGACTGACAGTACATAGGCAAATAATTGCTGAATAAAAATTCAAAAGAGTTCTGGGGTGCCTGGGTGGCTCAGTTGGTTGGGCAGACAACTTCAGCTCAGGTCATGATCTCATGCTTCCTGGGTTCAAGTCCCGTGTCAGGCTCTGTACTGACAGCTCAGAGACTGGAGTCTGTTTCGAATTCTGTGTCTCACTCCCTATCTGCCCCCTTCTCTGCCACTTGCTGTTTCTCTCTCTCTCTCTCTCAAAAATAAACATTATTTTTTTTAATTCAAAAGAGTTCATAAGCATAATTTTAATACAAATTTTATATTTAAAAGAGATTAGAGGAGCACCTGGGTGGCTTGGTCGCATAAGCATCCAGCTTGGGCTCAGGTCATGATTGCACAGTTCGTGAGTTCAAGCCCTCCAGCAGCCTGTGTGCTGACAGCTCAGAGCCTGGAGCCTGCTTCGGATTCTGTGTGTCTCTCTCTCTGCCCCTACACTGCTCATGTTCTATCTGTCTCTCAAAATAAATGAAGGCTAAATCTTTTTTAAAAGGAGATTAGAAATAGTTTAGAGCTGATGAATCACATCACAGAATGTTATTTATTAAAAAATAGGTTAATAAGAATACTTCAGGAAAATATGGTAAAGAAAATTATATTTTCAATGATGCTTTCTTAACTAGACCAAGGATTCAATAGAATAATATTTTATATATTACTGTGTATGTTGAGAAGCTTTTATTTTAAGGAACATACTAAGAAAATTACAGTTAACAAGATAGTACCTATTTCATTTGCCAATCACTCAAAACCATAATAAGTACAATGGGAAACTGGGGGAGGGGGTATTTTGTCACTCTCTACATAAGATGTAAAAATGAATTTCAACTTAGTTTTAAACAGACAGCAATACTCATTTAGAGTATCATCGTGTCTTAAGGGCATGCAGTGATAGAATGAATGCATGAAATGAAAAAAAAAACCAAAAACCTCTATACTATTTTTATTTGGGAATATAAATGAAGAAAGAAATATATCCTGCCAGATAGGTAATAAATGTCACCCAGAGGCCACAGAATTTAATTACGTAATCCAATTTTTACACTGACCACTATTCTCTAAATCTTTGATCAACTAATTATCCCAAGAGATATTTTGAAAGATACTGGAAAAAAAAATAACACACATTTCTGTTACGGACCCTGTGCTTACTTCTATTGAAATAAAAATACGGTTTAGATTTTTACTTTCATATAATCATTTGCAAAATGTTTCCAGGCAGTAAGGTAACCCATAGAAATAAATATTTCTTCCATGACTTCTTCAATCAGAGACTAGTTAGTTTCAGCCATTTCAACAGGATTCTGAATTACAGCATAAGTTTGAAAATATTGCATATATGCACTGTAAAAAATGGAGCACTACATAGAACTCAAAATGTGGCAGATTATTGATATATTTCACATTTAAGTAAAATTACTTTAAATAAGATTGGTGTCTTTGATAAGGACTTTTAACCTTGGTGGAATTTTCAATATCAAATAGTATAATTCATTCTTTTTACCCTTTGCTCACTTGATTTATATCTTAAATTACACATATGAGGGACGCCTGGGTTCAGTCAGTTAAGCATCTGACTTCAGCTCAGACCATGATTTCTTGGTTCTTGAGTTCGAGCCCCACATCAGGCTCTGCACTGATAGTATAGAAACTGCTTGGGATTTTCTCTCTCTGTCCCTCCCCCATTTGCACTTTCTCTCTCTCTCTCTCTCTCAAAATAAAAAAACTTAAAAAAATCCACATATTAGTAAAACCATATGGTATATCTTTCTCTGACTGATTCATTTTGCATAGCATATTACTCTCTAGCTCCATCCATGTCACTGCAAATGGCCAGATTTGTTCTTTTTAATGCCTGAGTAATATACCATTGCATATATATATATATATATATATATATATATATATATATATGCACAGAATCTTCTTTATTCATTCTTCAGTCAAAGGACATTTGGACTCTCTATAATTTGGCTATTGCCGATAATGCTACTATAAACATCAGGATGTACATATCCCTTTAAAACAGTAATTTTTTTTATTATTTTGGGGGTAAATTGCCTAGTAGTGCAATTGCTGGATCACAAGGTAGTTCTATTTTTAACTTTTTAAGGAACGTCCATACTGTTTTCCAGAGGATGGCATCAGTTTGCATTCCCACCAACAGTGTAAGAGAGTTCCCCTTTCTCCACATCCTCACCAACACCTGCTATTTCTTGTGCTGTTGATTTCAGTTATTTTGCAAGGTGTGAAGTAACATATTATTGTAGTTTTCATTTGATGAGTGATGTTAGGCATCTTTTTTTTTAATTTTATAATAGTTTATTTTCAAATTGGTTTACATATAACACCCAGTGTTCATCCCAACATGTGCCCTTTTTAATGCCCATCACCCCCTCTCCCCCCTCCCTCATCCCCCTTACCCTCAGTTTTTTTCTTAGTCTTTGAGAGTCTCTTATGTTTTATCTCCCTCCCTCTCTGTGTCTTTTTTTCCTTTCCCCTCTTCCCCTCCCCCTGGTTTTTGCTTAGTCTCACAAAGTCCACCTATTCGTGGAAACATATGGTATCTGTCTTTTTCTGACTGACTTATTTCACTTAACATAATACCCTCCAGTTCCATCCATCTGGCTACACATGGCCAGATTTCATTTTTTCTCATTGATGTTAGGCATCTTTTAATGTGTCTGTTGCCATCTGGATATCCTCTTTGGTCTTCTATTTTTTATTGGATTATTTGTTTTTTATTGGATTCTTTGTTTTTATTAGTTCTTTATATATTTTGGATACTAATCCTTTATCAGATATGTCATTTGCAAAAAAGAGAGAGACAGAAACAAACAAAGAACAACTATACAGAATAAACTGATGGTTCTAAGAAGGGAAGTGGGTGGGAAGGACGGGTTAAATAGGTGATGGGAATTAAGAAGGGTACTTGTTGTGATGAACACTGGGTGTTGTATGGAAATTGAATCACTATCTGTACGAATGAAACTAATATGACAGTGTATGTTAACTAACTGGAACTAAAAAACTAAAAAAAATGTATAATTACCTTTATCTAAGAAGTCAAATTGGAGACTGATGAAAGTATAGTGTTTATCATGCAGATATGGTGGACATACTGATAAAGTTTAAATATTTGTGACTAAAATCCATTTCTTTATTTTTGTATACAGGTTATAGAAGGAATCCTAAGTAGATCTGAAAGTGTGCTGAATTATTTTACGAGATGGTTGAAGCCTATTGTCAACATTAATAGGAAGACTTGTCAAGTAGAGTTTGCATTTCTGATAACAATGCACTGATCTCTGTAACTAAACCTACCTTTCCAATGGTTCGTTTTCAAGGTAAATCTCTATGTCCTATGAACATTCTTCCATACAATGACAACAAAAACAGAAAAGAGCTCCCCTCATTTTCATAAACGTGCACTAGATAAAAAAGATCTAACAGATACACAGTCCTCTAATGAAATCATCCTGCTGACAGTAGGGAGGAAATAGGTGGAAGCCTCTTTATAACTACTAGCAAAAATATGAAACAAAAACAATGTGTAATAAATAGCTAATTTATAAGCACTAAGAATTTGAGATGTGGAAAGATATTTAAGTTAAAGCATGAATATGGGGCACCTGGGTGGCTCAGTCTGTTGGGTGTCTGACTTCGGCTTAGGTCATGATCTCACAGTTTGTGAATTTGAGCCCCACATGGGGCTCTGTGCTGACAGCTCAGAGCCTGGCCTGTTTCAGATTCTGTGTCTCCCTTTTTCTCTCCCCCTCTTCCACTCATGCTCTGTCTCTCTCAAAAATACTTAAACATAAACAATATTTAAAAAACAAACATGCATACAATCATTAAAAAGAACAGACAAGAGAGACAAGAGTGAGAGTAAGATCACAGGAAAGAACAGGGGAATCAGCTTCATATATTAATTAGCTGCAAAATTCTTATGTGGAAATTTTCTTCTACCATAGATCTATCTTTGGGGAATTAAAGAAAAGTCTTAATAATTTCCAGTCTGTTTCTAGTGGCAAATGACAAAAGAAAAATAAAATGTTGCTAATATATACTTTTAAAATTCAACATGCATCAAATATGACTCAAGTGTTACTCAGGTAGCAGGAAAAGGAACCATTGAATATGTTTGGATTAGGATCAAATGAGAAAGAGATTTCCAGATGAAAAGGAGAGAAGAATTAAAAAAGAAGAGAAAAGAAAGAAAAAAGGAAAAAAAGTAAGACTTCATGGGTTGAATTGTTTTCCCTCAAAATTTATATGTTGATGTCTTACCCTCCAGTACCTCAGAATGTGATTCTCATTTGGAGATATGTCAAAAAGTTAAAGTGAGGTCATTAATCCAATGTGATTAGTGTCTTCATAAAAAAGGGAAATTTGGAGGTAGATACAGACACAGGTATCATGTTACCTTCAGATAAAACAAAGTTCAGAGTGATAATTTTACAAGCCAAGGAATGCCAAAAATTGTCAGAAGCTAGGGCAGACCATGGACTAGATTCTTTCCAGCAGCTCTCAAAAGGAACCAAACTTGCATACACTTCGATCTTGCACTTCTAGTTTCCAGAACTGTGAAACCACACATTTCTGTTTTTTAAGCCACTCATTTTGTGTACTTTTTTGTGGCAGCCCTAGAAAACGAATGTAGAGCTATGTGCCATTAGGAAAAGTCTACACACTCTAATTAGTGAATAAGTCTTCAGAACAATCCAGCTTTTAAATCTTCATTTAAAAGCAAGTACGTATAATGGGATTTTATAAAGCTAAGATTTTTTTTGTTTGCATTTTCCTCAGAAAGTGTTAAACTCTCTTATTCTTATTTTTTCTTTAAATTTTTTTGTAACATTGCTTACTTTAGAGTGCAAGGTAAGCCTTTACTTTTGTTTAACTAGTAAATTTTTCTCTTTTTTGAATATTCTTTACTTTTGTTTCTAA
The DNA here is from genome assembly GCA_030068075.1 of Paguma larvata. Classification (NCBI taxonomy): domain Eukaryota; kingdom Metazoa; phylum Chordata; class Mammalia; order Carnivora; family Viverridae; genus Paguma; species Paguma larvata. The sequence goes on along the minus strand of CM057829.1, from coordinate 59,491,367 downwards.
TACCACTTTTTTGTGTAAGTTTTAGTTTTTCAATTTCAGTCTACTTATTAAATGAGCTCATTTTAAATTTACATTTTTCCTTTATTGTGTCAGAAAACACATGCAGAAAAAGTGCAAAAAATGTGGAAATGCTGTTTAATAATTAATTATAAGGCAAAAAGCTATGTAACTACCCAAGCGACAGAGAAAACTGCCAGGACCTAGTAATCCCGGTAGTGTCTTTACCTAGTTAAAGCTTCCTTACATCTCTAGAACGTGCCATTATCTCATTTTACAGAAATAATTTCTTTATTTTCTTGATTATTGTACTTCATGTATACATTCCTAAGCAATATCATTAAGTACTGTTTGTTTTTATATATATATATTTCCATTATTTCATTTCATTATTCCCATTATTTCATGTCTTGCTTCAACTCTTGGCTTTTGTTTATAGCTGTTGTTCATTAATTCTAATTATTATATACCAATAATTATTTATTCATTTCACTTTTGATGGCTATTGGTATTATTAGTTTAGGGCTATTGAAGTAATAATGCCACAACTATTCTTTATCCACCTCCTGGTGCACATTTGCATAAGATTTTCCAGGGATTTCTGGGTCATATAATATTATTTTCTGTCTCTATACCCAGAAGCACAGGAAACACCCTTGCTTTCTTTAACAATGTATCTCAGACCCATCTTGATTTTTACATGGACCAGGGACGAAATCAGACACCCTACCAAGGATCCTTTTTTAGGTTACAAAAATATAAGAGTACAAATCTGAATAGTAAAGGCTACACATTACTTTGTCCCACATGATGGCTAGAGACTAACAGCGTGATGAATGAGATGAGGAGCTTTTAATTATTGCAAGGACAGAGCAGATAAATTATTTTCTAAAAATAAAGATCATGACTTTATATTGACATTTCCAGTATATCTCAAGTCTCTTTTGGCCCGCTCTCATAGCAGAGTTTCTAGTTTGACATCTAAGAGCATGAATTCTAGAGCCTGATTCTCTGCGTTCAAATCCGGGCTTCACTAAGGGAATATATGAGTTTTTTTTTTAATAGATTAATGTGTTTTTCAGTGTCTTCAATACAAAATGGAATAAAAATAGTCCCTCAAACTTTCTAATAAATATAAAGTGCAAATACATTTCAACTGCAATGATAACATTTTAACTGACAAATAATTTAAATAAAGGGGGAAATGATACTGAATTCAGCAATTATTGATAACTCTTGGACTCTCCTGAAACAAAGTTCTAAATGGCAAAATTGTCAAATGAATAACAATAAATCTAGGGCACAATCAAAGGAAAGTAGGAAAAGAATCTATTTTTATACTTAATATATTTCTGAACTCCAAATCACACAGGATTCATTTATTAAGTACTGTATGGGTTACTGTTTTGAAATGAAGGATTTGCTCTTAATTTGAAATCTGCAGTTCGTCATAAAGTGAAGAAAGTAATGTCCTTAACTTAGTTACTCTCCAGAGAAGCTATTCTCTCTTTGTGCTGTCTCCAGAACATACTAAAGAGAAATGGTGGGGGGGCGGGGGGGATTTCCTGTATGAAAACATAGCAGAATTCCAATAGGTTGAAGTAGTATGGTTTCTCATAAAGCCCTGAATGTGCTACACTAATCATTTTGCTGGAAGTTCAAATACTTTATGTGGAATCTCTTAAGTTTATAAATTTTCACTATAAAACTAGAAATGTAATATTCAAATAAGTCACCTGAACATAATTGAAATAACCAACAATAAAATATTCAAAACAACATAATCATAAACATGTTAGAAAAATAAAGCATTAAATCTAAAAAAATATAAGAAACTTTAAAACTCTACCATGAGGTAGTAATACTTAAACTTAAGTATGGAAAGATCAAAGCAAAATATTAATTGTAACTAAAACTTTTGCATTCTTTTTTTTAATGTTTATTTATTTTTTTTAGAGAGAGAGAGAGACGGAGCATGAGTGGAGTAGGGGCAGAGAGAGAGAGGGAGACACAGATTCCAAAGAAGGCTCCAGGCTCTGAGCTATCAGCACAGAGCCCGATGCAGGGCTCGAACTCAAGAACCGTGAGATCATGACCTGAGCCGAAGTTGGTCGCTTAACTGACTGAGCCACCCAGGTGCCCCATGCGTTCTTTAAACTATTAAGATTTATTAAAAGATGTGATTTTTTGCATATCTAATGTTATGCTACATCCTTTTAAAAATAACTTCAAATTACATTTATTAAATGAAATGCAAGGAGAAATACTGTATTAATTTTAATATTTCCAGCTATCTTAAAATTATTTCATTATTTTTTCCTATTTTTGTCTATGTAGCATTTATGTTCACTTATTTCTACCATGTTTTTGAGAAACAGGTAACAAAGGAAGCTCACTGCCTTGATTCACTGGAACTAAGATTCTGTGTCTAAGTTTGTAGTTGTAACAAGAAAATTACTTTTTGGCTCAAATAATACCTAGAAAACCTAAATTGGAGGTGACAAAGTGGTTAATATTTTTTAAAAAAAAGGCAGTCTGTCAAAAAATATGATAACAGCTAATTGGATTAGCTGGATAACAAAACCTAGTCAAATTAATTGAAAGATACCAATAGGTACATCTCTAGATCATTAAAATAATTGTTCATGGATTGGCACCTTGGAATTCATATGGGCTGCTTTAATAGAGATGTTATCCCATTCAAGGAAGAAGAAAAAACAATAGTTATTATTTATAGGGTATCAATCCCAAGCATATTTGGTGAAGCTATGCATAACATTATCTGGTTCATTAGATCACACAAGGCAGTGACTCTTATAAGCACTCTTGCCTTCCATGATAATAGTGTTATGTTGGTAGAAAGGTAGGTATGAGTGCAAATCCTTAGGTCTATGAAAAAACTCTCTAGTCAAGTTCCATTCAAAGCATAAATTGACTTTTTTTGAGAAGTACTAGAGTTGAAGGAGGTTTCTTTTGAAGTCTAGAGTAAAAAAATAAAAATAGGCCTTCATGTGATAATATGAAGAATTTCCTTACATATGAGACAGACACAGAAATTTAGGGGAAACTTGAGGCTTCCAAAGGAAAGTGAGCACATAATCAGCAATCACTGAGATTGAGGTTGTGCTATTAGTTAAATAAGGAAAACTATAGTTTCTTGTGTCCATGTAGGAATGGAGAAACTATTAATGAGGGAATAGCCTACGCAAGGGGAAGGAAGAAATAGTACAATGAAAGGTGCATTATGTAAAGCTCATTGTGGTGGGGGAGAGAAAACGCATTTGGAGGAAAAAAAAAAAAAGAAAGAAGAGGAAAGTATGAAGGGTAATTACATATTATATTTGAGAGAAAAAGGAGAAGCATTGGAGGAAGGTGTTCTTTAAGTGACTGAAAAGCTTCAGATAAGATACTTTGAGGTTGTTGAAGGGTCTGTTTGAAATTTGATTGGAAAAACTGTTTTTTGGCTTCCTCATATTAAGTAAAGAAAGTAGACCATTATAAGGAATTCTGAGCCCCTAAATTCAACAGCTCCTCAAAAGTGGACAACTTGGAAAGGTAGCAAGAGCCCAAAAGTTGTCATTGTAATTCTAAATTATCCCTAGCAAATTTGTTTGCCATTTTGAAAACAATAGAAAATAATTAGTGCCACCATGGTATAACATATAGTCAGTCGACGGAAAGATGGAAGGAGGGTGCCCAGTCACGGAGAGAGCTCAAAGGAGGATCACATGGAAAAAGGAGTTGGATACGAAAGTGCCATGAACAATCTCTATCTGAGTCTCTAATGCAGTCCTCGCTGAGAAGCTGAAAGATTTGTTCTGAACAAACCCTGGATGACAAGTAAGGAAAAAAAAAAAAAAGAAAGGCCTCACAAAAGAGCTGGGGATTCCTGCTTCAGAGTCAAGGAGCAAATCATCTCTTAGAAGAACAAGAACATTTCATCCAGGAAGTTCTCTCTTGACCAAAAAAGAGCCAGGGAGATTCCTGCTCAACAGAAAAGGTCAGAGATTACATCTTCCTTCCAAAGAACCTAGAATAATGTTAGCCAGGAAGATTCTCGGTCAACATAAAAGAATCAGGAAAGGTTCTACACAAACAGCAAAGAACCAGAAACAGTCCTGATCAGTCAGAAAGAAACCAGGAAGAGCCCCGTTTAGTAGAATTGAAGTAGCCCTCTGTTATGCTAATACAGACAAATGTCCAGAGCTCTGGAGTTTTACACACTCCCATGGATCTCAAGCTTTGCAGCCAGGACAGGAAGGACAAAAAGGGCCCAAGAAGCTGGCACAAATACTTGGCTGAAAACATCAGAGTCTGGAGCAGGTACCATTTTGCCCGCCTCACAGCACCAGACACTGTCAAAACAAACAAACAAACAAACAAACAAACTAATGTGTACTTAGATTAAGAGAGGATTTACAAGTGTCTGTGTGGCTCATTTGGTTAAGCATTGGACTCTTGATTTCCGCTCAGGTCATGATACCAGAGTTGTGAGATCAAGACTTGTGTCAGGCTCTGAGCTGACAATGCAGAGCTTGCTTGGGATTTCGTGTCTTCCTCTCTCTCTGCCCTCCCCTGTTCGTTCTATTTCTCTTGTTCTCTCAGTCTCTCTCAAATAAATGTATAGAACCTTAAAAAAAATTTAAAAAGAGAGTTTATTCAGGAGTGGGAAAATGCTCCAATCTCAGAAACCCACAAAGCATCTCAAAATAAAACAGAATAAGTTTGTCTAATAGGGTAAAGGAAGGGCAAGTATAAATAAGCAAAATCACAAGGGAAGCTTGACAAGCAGGAGAAAATGATCACTGGGGGAGACAGAAAAAAGGTCTCACTTTGTGGGGCTGATTACTAGATGAAACTGAAAGAGGGATCACATTCTACTTTTTCATTTTATTTTATTTTTTAGAGCTTGCTCAAGATTGAGGGAACATCAGAGTCTAGGGGACTAGGAAAGACAGAAACCAGACTACAGTTCAATCAAGATAAAACTGAATGCAAGAAAGAAGCAACTATGAACATTTAATGAGTCTCTATTTTTGTTCTTTCTTTCCAAGTCAGGCAAAAGAGCCAGGACACCCATAATTTGTGTAACTGGCTTGGCAGTCACAGCCATTAAGTTGTAGTGAGTTGATCTCCCTTTAATTTGCCATACACCAGTCCATCAGCACAGTATAGCAAGAGCGATGAATGTATACATTGTTAGTGTCCTATTTACCAGAAGCAAGGAGGTTATTTATGTGTCATCAGATATGTGACAAGCTAATCTCATAATCCCATTTGCAGGGTATATTTCCTGGAGCACACTCTGGTACCTATGACTTTCTCAAACAGGGTACTGGTGGGAAACAGGAAACACACAATTAGAATTTGTTATTCTAAAAACCTGTTACTTTTAAAAGTGTGAGGAAGTTTGGGGTAAAACATAACAGTGTAGCACAGTGTCTTGCAATATTTAAAAACATTACTGTCTTTAAACACTGTATAACCAGAGTGAGAACATAGTTTGAAAGGGTCGGCCACAGACTAAATGTTAACAGAGACTACCAGATTATTTTACTATTTTCTGCATTTCAAAAGATATTGCGAGTAGCAGTTCAATTCAACACTGAGCAAAATGTTTAACTTTCTAACACTAAACAGTGTCGTTAACAACAGTTAAATAATTTAACACAAACGGTACCTTTGTCATTTAAAACCTATAACATTCATGTGCCAATGATTAATTAGAAAACCCAATGATTAATATTTCTGCAGCTGCACATTTTCTAATGTCACCCACTATTTCCCTAATCTTTCCACGGTATGCGTGTGTGTGCACAAAGATATTCTGTGCCATTATCAAGTTATTCTCCTTCTCAGTCTTTTAAGATTTTTTACTACATGTGATAAAACAGTGTTGCTTCAACTTGAGTATAACATGATTGTGATGTTATTAATTAAATAATAACAGGTAAATGGTTAGCAGAGATAATTGGAAAATACGGCCCCTAATTCAGATAATTCATGTCATAAAACCTTGCTTTCATGTGCATGTTCATAAAATTGGAAAAAGTCCACAATGTTTTCATTATCTAGATAATTGTTTAATTATCCACCATAATTTGAATGTACAGTTTATGAGTCAAGTATCACAATAATGTGAACAAAGAACATCTCTATCTTTTGAGATATTAAGTACGAAACATATATTGCATATATTTCCCCTTCTTACTCATTTGAATTGCAGGGAGAAATAATTAGACTGTTTCAGTTCTCCACAGAATAAAACTATATGTTCTCAAAGGCATATGGTTGGAGTAATTTTTATGCTGAGTTTGGAAGCAATACAAATCTCTTAAAACACTGGACCAAGAAAATTGGATAAGGCCTAATAAGCAGAAGGACACAAAGGTGTTATCTACAACATTTCTTAATATATGAAATTTTCAAGCATTGGCAATGATCAAATATATTCGAAATGTATTTGTCCTACTTAAAAGAGTAAACAACTATCTGGGCAAATCTGGTCTCAAAGAGTTTATCAGCACAAAAATAAACATCCACACAGAATTTTAAAGAAAATCTTCAGTTCTTTTGAAATATATTTGTAATTTCACACAACAGTGTTTATGTAGGGTTGTATCAAGCTTTGGAAGGTAACATTGCATAAGTTGAATTTCCTGTCTTGCACCAATACTGTGTTTCATAGAGATTTTCCCAAAATGATTATATCTTCCTCAATGCCACCCAGTATTTTTTCTCAATTTGTTATAAATCAAGAATCTATAGAGCACATACAACCTTAGCTATCTACACCTAACCACCATATAGCATTTAAATCTCTATTGTCTGGAACAAAAAACCCCAAATAATTCCATTATATTTCTCTCTCTCTCCCTCTCTCTTTCCCCCTCTCTCTCTGTGAATGCTCACTATATCTGATATCAAGCCTTTAGTGTAAAACCAACAAATGCTTTAAATCTTTATGTATTCCATTTCTAATACAATATTTTAGCCAATAGAAAATATATCAACTTTTGTTGAATAATGACATTTTTATAATATTTTATCTTTTCTTGAAATAGGTTAAATGATTAAAGCTTTTACTTTGAATTGTAAAATATTAATTAGAATGTCAAAAAATACATGGTGAATTTATTATCAGTAAGGATATAATCAAGTTTTTTTTTTCATTAATTTGTTGTTATTATTGAATGTTGAAATGGACAAGCTACGACAATGATTCAAAGGCTCAGGTTCCTAGAATGTTGATCTTTAACTTGTCTACCAGAGTATTTACTCTCTATCTTGGACACACGTGGTTCAAGCATATTAAAAATTTTATCAACAGTTTATGGGGGAAATATAATTTAGAAAAAAACAACAAGTTAAAAGCCAACTGAGATCCACATACAGTCAAACACAAGTTCCAATATATGCCTCTGTTTTCATGACACCATTCCGATGACAAGGTGTTCAAGACAAACGAGATAGAATTGTCCTCCCCACTGTCTAGTCTTATGAAACACTATTTTTTCTTCAAAGCAGCCAATGATGTTTATTTAATCTACATTCCTCTAGTTAGAGATACTGTGGACAAGGATAGTTAAGGGTAGAAACAGAGTGATTACTCTCTGACACTGGAGATGTCTCTAGTATTAACATGTCCTGCATTTCATGGGCAGCTTTGATATTTAGTGAACTTAGGAGTAAACCGGAAATTCTGAAACAGGCAAATTGCAGAAGAAATTTCTATTCCGTGGATAAAAGATCTCTGAAGCACACTGTTGGCTATTGAACATGTTTTGTATTGCAATTCTTTAAAATATACTGATAACCCATTTCCTTGTTTTGTTGTGCCCTATAGCATACATCATCTAATATACTAAATGATTTATATTTATTTTGAATATTATTGCTCACCAACTAGAATTCAAGCTTCTTGTGGTAAGGCATTTCTGTCTCTTTCGTTAATTTTTATATTTCCGGAGTCTAGAATAGCATCTGGCACAAGATAAGTACTTATTAATATGTACCAAATGAAGGAGAGAGTGTGTTTAACGATGCAGGGGGGGAAAAACCAACCATCTTCATAATTCTCTTATCTAGCATCTCAATAGTGTATAAGAGCTGTGATTACAAACAAGTTTTCAGATGGGGAGGGGATGTAGGTCAGAAATGAATCTGATTTAGGGAATTTTCAAGATGCACTGCAGTTAATTTAGACAATCCCAAACGTCTTCTAAATTTGTTCTGGATCACTGGTTAGTTACACATGTAATGTTCTGAAGAGTCTTGTTACCTGCAAATTAACCACAATGCCTGTGAACTGTGCTCTGAGTTCTTAAAGAGCTGTGGTCATTTTCTGTGAAAGCATTTAATAACATGGTGCAGTTATACACACTAACAAAGTAACCTCCAGACAGATTTGGATCTAAGCTGGATCTATGGGGCATTCAGTAAAGCCCAGTCTGTATTCATCATAGACCCTGCTCTTTGTGGCTAGGGAGTTCTGGACAAGATTACACGCCCATCCCTTTCACTGTTTCTAGTTATCCAATGGGTTTATGCCTCACATAGTTCTCAAAAATCTTCAATTAAGGAGCTCATTTAATGAAGGGTATGTAGGATTGTCAATTTCTGCTACAAGACTGTTTTCAGGCTGTTTTAAGATTTTATTTTTCCTAAGCTGTGTGAGTCTTCTGTATATTTTCATAGAGAATCTACTCAATTGTAGATAAAATATATCTAAGGTACCCTTGATAACTGTTATCTTTGCTTACCTGGTATAATTCATTTAAGTAAGACTGATTTCTTTGGGGAATAGGTCAGGAAGAGCATTACAAGATCCTTGAGACTGGAGTGGTCAGATGGACATTTGGAAAGCTTTGGCTTCTCTCTGTATGCCCAGTCCTATTTATAACGGGCTAGGATCACAGAGGAGATGTGTGTGTTTGAGTACTAGAAGATTTCTGTCAAAGCAAAGGAGCATAAATGACTCCCATTCTTGATGACATCAGTAATTATGGGGAATAGGAAGAGAAGAGGGCCAATAAAGTATCCCATGAACTGGCAGAAATCATCCCTGATATCCCACATATATTCATATATATGTGTCCATATATATGAAGTTGTATAAAACCATGTTCTCTCTCAGAACATTGTCAAGTCTCCTCAGGCTTTCCACCAGATAAAGTTGGCCCCTCTTGAATAAGGAAGAAAATATGGCAAAGCCATGTTTCACCCAAACTCTTTTGCTAGGCTCATTTACAATAACCTCATTAGCTCGATAATGTATCCAGATATCTGCATCTTGTCTAAACTGGTCCCTTTGATTGGTTCCTTCTCGTTATCATTGGCTTTGCTTTCCCCACGTTATTCTCTGTATCAGTATCCTCAACTGAGGCGTACATACACCTTAAGGTAACTCCAAGGGACCTACTGGAAAACATAGTTTTAAGAAAATAAATTTTTAGCTCCTTAGGTCTTATTAGTAGTCTCTCCTGAACTTGAACTGCGTTAGAATTCTCCTGTTGTCAGGGCATCATGCAGATTCTTTTTTCGGATTCCCTTTAACAATCACACTTCTCGCATTCTACAAAAGGAAGCATGCCTTTCACTCAGCTGAAGTCTCATTGTGCAGTGCCCTGGGTTATTAATAAAACCTCAGGGTGCTAAACAAAGGCAGAGTTCAAAATAGGAATATTCTATTGGTGAGCATTCATTAATCAAGGCATCTGAACCTATTTTAGGTCTTCTTATCTTTTCCTGTTCCACACATTTTTGTGACAAAAATATGCCCAAAATTTTGCCCAAAAAAGGGCAAAATATGACATTAGAAACTAGTTACTTTTACCTGTTTCTGGTTATTTAGATTTCAGATATATTGTAATGTGGTGGAGCAGGAGTGAAGACAGTTTCCTCTTCTATCCACTATTATTAAAGAAAAGAACACTTGTAAGGGAGAGTCCCATGAGAGCAGTGCACACAACACTGCAAATAAATATTGAAGAGAGTGACAGTCTCTTTGCCTTATCGGTGTAAAAATAGGCATATTTGAGGTTTGTTTTTTTAAAAAAGCTGAAAAATTATAGTTGCCTAGTAATAAGTGCACCCTTATTCATTCCTCACTTTTAGCATTCCATATAATAAATCAGAACCTTGTGAAGGTTTTCATTTGCCCATGTCTTTTTCTGGGCCTCATTTGCATATTTTCCTGATGAAGGTACAGAAAATGAAAAGTTTCACATATCCTTTCAGTGGACCAACATGACAATTTCATACATATTATATATAGATTCCTTTGAGTTCTAGGAAGAAATATTCTCATTTATATTTCCAGCAATCCTAAAGTCTGGAACTTCATCCGTCCATAATATGCTCTTTGTGCTTTCTCCTGTTCTGACTGTGTATTGGTCAGGTTAATGTATTACCTTGGCTTGGCACAGTACCTGCTTATTCAAACAAAAACTAACCTCATTGTTAAAGACACTTTGTGAATGTGATTAACAGCTTCAATTACAATCAGTTGATGTTAAGTAAAGGAGATATTCTCTAACATCTGCAGGCCTGTTTGAATCGGTGGAAAGGCCTTAAAAGCAGAGCTGAGGTTTCCCGACAAAGATTTTCTGCCTAGGGTGTATCAGCTGATGTACCAAAGTTCTCAGCCTGTGCTTCCTGATGGCCTGCCCTATAAAGTTCAGACTTCTCTAGCCGTCCTCCAAATCACACAAAGCAACGAAATCTGTATTAGTTTTTTAAAGACGCCTTAATAAATTATTACAAAAGAGACCACACTCCCTCCAGAGGCTCCAGGGAGAATCTGTTCCTTTTTCTTTCCACTGTCTGGTGACTTCGAGTACTCCTCAGCTTGCTGCGGTATTACTCAGTATCTGCCTTCATCATCCTTTACCTCCTCATCTTCCTTGCTTTCTCCTCTGTGAGTTTTAAAACTCCCTCTGCTTTATTGTAAGAATACATTTCACTGAATACGAGGTACATGGAGCTAACTCAGGCTAAACTCCTTCTCTTAAATATCCTTTAAACAAATCACATATTTTGCAATATAAGTTAATATTCACTAGTTTGTCATATATGGTAGTATTGAAATTTCTGGAAATAATAATGTGAAATATCTTTTAGAGGACTTTTTTTGGCCTACTATAGACTGCCTTCTACTTTTCAAGAGTTATGTTTACCCTACAAAATATATTTACCTGATCCCCAAATATCCAAAAGTCTCAAATCATTATGGCATCAATTCAAATCTCAAATCTCATCTAAATATCATCAGACTATAAGTCCCAGATCTCATAATCTAAATCATCTAAATTAGGTACGAGTGAGACTCTGCATATTATCCATCTTGGGGCAAAATTTCTCTCCTTTTTTTGACCTGTGAAGCTGGAGAATAAATTACACGTTCTCAAAATAAAATGGTGGACAGGCCTCATGTAACAGTCACATACTTTCCTATCCCAAAAAGATGATGGAAGGAAGTCAGGAATTACCAGGTCCAACCAATTTTGAAACCCAGAAGAGCAAAATCCGTTACGTTTCGAGACCTGAGATTAATAATCTTCTGTGATCTAAAGTTCTGCCGTGTGGTCCCACAGCTCAGTTCTCTTGGTCTGCAGTTCATTCCTATAGACGTTCTGCCCTTGGATCATTCTTACTTTTTCTTCAGTGGTAGCACATATGTGCATGTGAGCAGTTTTATTTTATTTATTTTATTATTTATTTATTATTTATCTGCTATATTTTTGTAGTTGTTGTTTTGTTTCAGGCTTTCATTTGAATTCCAGTTAGTTAATGTATAGTGTAATACTGCTTCCAGGAGTAGAATTTAGTGATTCATCACTTACTTATAACACCCATGCTCTGCATGTGAGTAGTTTTATGAATTTGTTTCATCCCCAAAGAATTTTAAGAGTCTAGCAAATTTTTGCTTAACAGCTCCTTCCTCAATTCATCCTAAAATTAAAATTAAATCCTCTTGCATTTTACTGTAAGCAGCAATAACAAACCAGTCTGCACTTTAAACACTGCCTGGAAGTCTCCTCAATTAAATATCCAGGTTCTTCACTTGCAAGATCTGCTTTCCATAGCTGTAGGACACAATTTAGCTAAGTTTTCTGCACGTATAGGGGAAGGATCGCCTCTCCTCGGTTTCCAACAACACGTTCCTCATCTCCTTCTGAGCCCTAGCCTGTTCTGTCATTGCAAAGAAACTTCCACATTTATAGTTATTGGCTTCACCGCAGTGGTTTGCTTCTGGTACCAAAGTCAGTTTCCCAAGACCACCATAAAAATTTAGCACAATTGAGTGATTTAACAGAACAGAATGTTATGTCTCATGGTTCTGAAGACTAGAAATACAAAATCAAGGTGTCAACATGCTACATCTCCTCCAGAGGCTCTGCAGGAAATTCCATTCCTTCCTTCTTTCAGCTTCTGGGAACTGCAGCTATTCTCTGGTTTGTGGCCACACCATCGTAATCTGCGTTTCCATGGTCGCTTTGCGGCCTCCTCCTCTGTGTGTCTTCTCCTCTGTGTACCTGTTCCTCTTCCTTGTGAGGATGCATGTGAATGCACTGAGAAGGCCACTCAGAGAATGCATGAAAATCCCCTCCCGTAAAGATCCCTGACCTTTTCACAGACCTTATCACATCTTTTGCGCATATAAGGTAGTATTCATTTCAAAAAATTAACTTTCAATTAAGCGAATTAATTTATCAGAAACATTTTTCTGATTAATTTTCCTGTTTCAAAAGGCACATTTATGTTTTCACTAATTCTCTTGAACCATTCTTTCAACCATAGAAACAACCAATTTCTCAAAGGAAAAACAAACAAATATACAAACTTGGCAATGACTTTAAAAATTTTTATGTCCAAATCCTACTTTCATTTGGAAGAAAAAGAAAAATTAAAGAACAAGATTTGGGGCATGTTACATGTTCATTTCTTTTTTCCCAGGATTGGCCCTTATCATCCCACGACTCAGGCAGCTATCATTTTTAGATCACTTAAATCTTGTGTTCAACCACATGAATGCAGCCTAAAACATATTTTATAAATCATTTTTAATGGAGGTGAGCAAAATTACTTTCTCATAGCAAGGAATGAACACGTATTTATTGTTTTCTTAAAAATATATTTGCCTTTTTTTTCCCCTGGGATATTTCAAAACACAATTGAATATCAAAGTCATTTTTAGTAGAAGAATACAATGGAATCTTCACTGTGTATTGCAAAATAATTAAGTGGGATGTTGAAAGTAAGGTGAGACTAGACTTGAAATGCCATGCCAATTGTATGTCCAAAAACAATTCTAACTTGTTTATCTGCAAGTCACAAATCCTTATAAATCTTGTTTTTAAATTACAAAATGCTATTGTATGCCAAAATTGCTTTTGTTTGGAAAGTGCTCAAATATAGGGAAACAATGCAATGAAACCAAAGATATCTGATTTTTGTTATATTTCTTTCCTCTGTTTCTCATGCAGTCTTAATAAATAATCTGACGAATTTTTTCCTTCTACTGTCTAAGTGATTTAAGTAATTTAGTTAACATAATCTCTTTTTCCATACTCACATCAATAACTTCATTTGATTAGACACTGCCTAAGTGACCTGGACAACATAAAAAGCCTAGAAGATATATATTATTTTTACGTAAAATGTAACACATGTGGTATAAAATTCTAGATTAGCTTTATATGTTTTCAGTGATCTTCAAAGTATGATTTGAATCAAGACCTTACATTTGTATGCTTGATAATAACCTGAAATCATGCTCATTTCTGACACAGCAGGTTTTTGATAGCTCTGTAAAAAACAGAACATCATTACTTCAGGCAAGGTGACAAGGATAATCACTTTCTATAATTCATGTTTAATACCTGAATGCCAGGGAAGAATCATTATGTCCTTGATCCAAAATTTTTAGCCATACTATATCATCTGCCCTCCAAAAATATTTGTGAGAATTACTACAGTGACTCCAGTTCAAAAAGCTGCATTCGATTTTTGTCAGCTTTTGAAAATGTTGTAATTCAAAGTAATACTTGAGGTACTAACATGCAATACAGAGTTTATAGCTTCCTTAGAGTAGTAACTCTTTTCGGAAGTCTAGAAGTCTGATGAAATCTTTTTATCTGCACCTTTTGTCAAATAAAGTGGCATCTCATGAAAAAGAAGTAGGAAGCATTTAAAATATAAAATACAGTTATGTTTTTGCTTAAAAACTAGATTTGAAAATAAGTGTTTGTTTTCCTTAAAGTCCAAGCGTTCCTTTTATAACTGGTGATATTTTGTCTCAAATGAAATAATTTAAATCAGGGTGCTTTATCAATAAAGTTAAAAATGAGAAGGCTTCCATGCACAATATGATCTTGGGTTTGCTTCTTTAATATGTAAATACAGTAGATGCTGTCGACACCAGGAATTACCAATACAACTTGCTGCATGTATAAATACTGCTCTCACCATGCTCTTAATGCTGCATTTATCATGTAAGTGTGTTAAAGCATGTGGAATATGTGCTTTATAAGTCACATCTTCATTCTTGATTTCCTGATATTTTCCAAGAAAGAGAATCATCCTTTTATGCATGTACTGAGAATTTCTTTTCATATAAAACATGGCCACAGTTTTACTTGAACAATGATATTGCTGATAATGATTTTTAGAAATATCAGATTTCTTTAAAACTACATTATTTTTTATTCTTTCTTCAGCTCATCAATATCTATCTCTAGGGATTTCTCCAATTGTATACTCTTTTAAACTTCTAGCATTTGAGTCCCACATAGACCACAAGTGATTCAGAAAAGCATTGGTCTTGCACTGGCCCATGGTTACTGGACTTTTATCCTTCTCAAGGGGAAATCTACCCGGTGAGATCTGCTGTGCAAAGTGATGGAGGGAGCAAGATAAAATGACTAGCAACTGTAGGTCCAAAGAGATTAATTTATTTATTAGGCATTTCTAGGTAATGGAATACATAGTATATAGAGATGCTCATCGCTGCCCGCTTGTGACTTATATTCTTGTGAAAGGATATGGATTCACAACAAATAAAGAAGAAACCTAATAAAGCTGGTAAGTGCAGGGGAAAACAAAACGAAACAAAAACAGTAGAGCCAGATTCTTGGTGGCAAGAGGTGTATTAAGGTTGGTGTGTTCAGACACATGAAAAGATGCTCAACATCACTCATCATCAGGCAAATACAAATCAAAACCACAATGAGATACCACCTGACACCTGTCAGAATGGTTAAAATTAACAACACAGGAAACAGCAGATATTGGCGAGGATGCAGAGAAAGGGGAACCTTTTTATACTGTTAGTGGGAATGCAAACTCATGCAGCCACTCTGGAAAACAGTACGGAATTTCCTCAAAACCTTAAATCTAGGATGACCCTATGACCCAGCAACTGCACCACTAGGTATTTACCGAAAGAATTCAAAAATACTGATTTGAAGGGGCAGATATACCCCAATATTTATAGTAGCATTATCAACAATAGTCTAATTATGGAAAAGAGTCCAAATGTATGTCCGTTGATTGATGAATGGAGAAAGAATATGTGGTATGTTGTGCGCACACACACACACACACACACACACACACACACACACACATATACACAGTGAAATATTACTCAGCCATCAAAGAGAAGGACTTTGTAGAATACTATAAGGAGACAGATCATCATGGAGCTAAGTTTTCCATAGGTTTTAGGACCTTTGATTTAGGGCAGCTGACTTAAAATATACATTTACCTCATTTCTTTACAGTACAATAAAGCAAGGAACATATAAATTAGAATACCTCTAAAGGAGGACTAGAAAAAAAAAAACAAAAAAAGGACACCTTTAATCATATAGAAATTTCAGAAGATATATAGTAAATGAAATCATCTTGACTGTGAAAACCAAAGTCACAAGAAACTCACAAGCCCCTGGAGCCAAAAGAGAAGATCTCAGAAAATACAAGGGTATTTTTGCCATTTTGCTTGTTTTTGTTAAGGAAGAGAAAGACAAGTGGTCCTGGGAAGTTATCAACATTTATAAACAATGGCCAATCAACGCCTACATTTAAAAAAAAATTTTTTTTAGAAGAGCCAATAGGTGTGTACACCTCCAGGGGAAGGCCAGAAGTCTGACTCACAGGAGTAAGGAATGCCTAAAGTGTGTGGGTCAGCCTCTAGACATCCTCTAGGTGCCCAGAATCCAGTTTAAATAGTCAGGGGGCAGGAGACGTTAGGCAGAATAATGATAGTAGTGATTTAAGAATTTTATAGGACTTATTTAAGTCTATTAAACAATACTAATAGATAATGGACCACATGAAACCAAATAATGGCATACAATAGCAAAAGTCAATACCACATTTTGATATTATGATGACTATAGATGAATATATATGTATGCAGAATATAAATCTGGTTAAAATAGATATATATGGATATTGATAACTTGTTATCAATGAAAAATGTACATGCTTTTTAAGTAATATCTAACAGTTGTCTCTATAATAAAGCATAAGGAAGAAACCCGATTCAATACAAAAGGTCTTTGACCACAATAAAATAAATATATAACATCTAAATATTTTATATGTTCTTGTAAAATGAAAATATGTTATGAAATAAATACTAAATGCTATTCAATCTAAAAAACTCATACCATGGAAATTTTAGAAATTCAATTCAGAAATAAATAATGAGAGTGTTAGATTAGATACAAATTCATGGAATACATATATATGTATTTAAATTTGTATGTATTGGATATTCTAATGGAATGCAATATAGGAAAAATTTAAATAATCTAATCTTCCAGCACTAGAAGATAGAAAAGTACAAAGCATAGTACTGAAATAAAAGACTTAACAAATCTAAGAGTAATTATTATTTTAAACAAAAATTAGAAATGGAGATAGAAGTTGAAAATAGGTGGCAGAAAGGAAAGGTGGTGACTTTGGAGATGATGTTGTAGCATTCCTGTGGAATAGACGCACAATAGAAATTTTTATAGCACTCTCTTATTATGATAATATTTGCACTGAGCCTCATTAACAGTAATTCTATTTTAAAATACATTTTTCCACAGATTTGTTAAATGTGATCCTGCATCATCATATATACATACTCTAATATAAATAATTAAATTGATGAAAATAAAAACATGAATAATCATTCCAAAGGAAAAAAGAGTAGCCTGCCCTCAACACTGAGAAATTTTGTTTCCTAACTAACTTTTTATTCATCGTGTAAAAATGTACTCATTAAAACCTTAATTTCCAGGGGCGCCTGGGTGGCTCAGTCGGTTAAGCGTCCGACTTCAGCTCAGGTCATGATCTCGCAGTCTGAGTTCGAGCCCCGCTCTGTGCTGACAGCTCGGAGCCTAGAGCCTGCTTCAGATTCTGTGTCTCACTCTCTCTCTGTAAAAAGTCTTAAACTATAGGCCATCTTTTACTTTAAATCCACTTTGGAATTTTCAGACAAATTAAATATCACTTATGTTTGAAATCATAAAAACTATACCTAGATACATTCTATCTACCTGCTTTAAATGTCATTCTCAAGGTCCATATATGCACGGAGCACATCACATAGAGCCGCCTAGTACATATGTTAGTCATTGTCCTAAATGTTTGGCATATACAATAGTGAAAACGACCAAAAAATTAAATAAATAATTAATTAATTAAAAACTTTCTCGTCTTCAAAGTCTTACATCCTTTCATTATTATTATTTTTTTTAATTTTTAATGTTTATTTACTATTGAGAGACAGAGTATGAGCAGGGGAGGGACAGAGAGAGAGGACGACACAGAATCTGAAGCAGGCTCCAGGCTCTGAGCTGTTAGCACAGAGCCCGATGCGGGGCTCAGACCCAGGGACGGTGAGATCATGACCTGAGCCAAAGTCGGATGCTTAACCGACTGAGCCACCCAGGCGTCCCCTTACATCCTTTTAAAGGCTGACAAAACGGCCGAGATAATCTAGGACTAACAATTATCCGGTTGGTTATAAAGAAAAGTAGAATGGAGGATTTCAGTTAAGACAGAGCTGTGCATCGGACCTTTCTGAGGAGGAAATATTCTGGGTGATGTGATTGGAAAGCAGAGAATAGTGAAAGAATGTTCCAAGGCAGAGGAACAACTGGGCCCAGTTTTCAGAGGCAGGGATCTGTGTGGCTAGATAAAACAGGAAAATAAAGAATAAAGTGGCTTGAATGTGTGAATGGTAGTGGGGAGTAACACAGAGAAGGGGAAGGACAGGAAGAAGCAGAGACAGTCATACGGGTCTTTGTGACAAAGTGGAGAATTTAGACCTTACTCTGAACGTGAGTGCTCCAGGTGCCTGGGTGGTTCATTTGGTTAAATGTCCCATTTTGGTTCAGGTCATGATATCACAGTTTGTGGGTTCAAGCCCCACATCCAGCTCTGTGCTGACAGCCTGGAGCATGGAGCCTGCTTTGAATTCTGTGTATTTTACTCTCTCTCTCCCCCTCCCCCACTAACACTACCCCCCTCTCAGAAATAAACATTAAAAAATAATAAATAAATAAATAAATAAATAAATAAATAAATAAATAAATGCATGCTTAGAGAGCTATTGAAGGGGTTGGGTTTTAAGCAGAGCGGTATTATAATCTCCTGTACATACATTTTGAAATATCATCCTGAGGGGCACCTGGACGGCTCAGTCAGTTAAGCATCTGACTCTTGATTTTGGCTGAGGTCATGATCTCATGGTCTTGGGATTGAGCCTCACAAGGCATGGAGCCTGCTAAAATTCTCTCTCTCCTGCTCTCTCTGCCCCTCCCCTGCTCACATGCCTGTGGGTGCTTATGCTCTCTCTCTCTCTCTCTTTCTCTCTCTCTCTCTCTGTGTCTCTCTGTCAAAAAAAAAAAAAAAGTCATCTTGGCAACAAATTATAAAGAAACAAAAACAGAAGCAGAAGGACCTCGAAGGCATTATACTAAGAGAAATAAGTCAGACAGAGAAAGACCAATACTGCATGATCTCTCTTATATGTGGAATCTAATTGGGTACATAGATAGATAAACAGAAATACAGACATACCAAGCTCATAAATTAGATTGGCAGTTGCCAGAGACAGGGGTTATGGGGTGACAGAAATGGGTGAACTGTTTTCGTTTTTGTTTAAATAAATTGAACTTAAAAAAAAAAGAAGAAGAAAAACAGAAGCAGCGAAAGCAGCCAGGATATTATTTCAGATTCTGCAAGATGGCATGACTCGCATTAGGGTGGTGATGGTAGAAATCAAAGTAGACCATCAGGATGTATTTTGGTGTTAAAAAATCAACAGAATCTGCTAATAATTTGGTTATATGGGGAATGGAAGAAAAAAGATACTAAGGATGATTCCTAGGTGTTTGACTTGAGCAACTTGGTTGGTTGCAGTTAATTGGTGCCTGGGTAAGGAAAGAAGAGTTTCATTTAAGTTAAATTTGGGATACTAACCTGATATCCAAATCCCCATGATATTAACCCAAATTATATAATCAAATAAACATTACCTTGTGGTTTTAATTAAGAAAGAAAGTACAATCTATTTTATCTAGTTATATTATTAATTAGATTACTTTCTTGGAATCCTATTAAAATCTGTTTAAATTTCTTGTCAAGTGGTGCTGTCTCATTTTCTTTTTGAAGAGGTTAATTATTGAAAACCCCAGAGACCTATTTCTGGAACTGAACATAACAGGGTCTTAGAAAACAGTCCCCTTGGACAGTATTAGACTGAGATACAAGTTAATTCTCTTGGTAATTCTTACAAAATCTATTCAGAGGAAAACATTTCAAAGTAATTCTGTAGCCATGCTGTGTTATTGCACTCATTTCAGGTAAGAATACATTGTCACAATTATTGTATTTTATGATCTTGTGCCCCTTTTATATGTGTTTAAATGTCTCTTAAAAGATGACTATGGAGATTAGCAAACACTGTAGGACTAAAGCCATACACTGTGTATTTAATGATCCAGAATAGATCCAGCAGGCCATCTTTAGCCCCCAAGATGAAAAATATTGCCCTGAACTGTTGTGTACAATCTGAGTTGGTATTTGTGAGAGTTTCTTGGAGTCCTAAAAGGAAAACTGTTATCCCATTATCATTAAAAAAAAAAAAAAAAAGGATATTTAGTAATAAAGAAAATTTAGCTGTGGATTGAAAGGATTGAAATTCATCACCAGTTGTATATATCTGGGGAAGGCATAAATCACTTGAGTGTATATGAAATAGAAGATTAAAAAAGAGGCCAGTGCTTAAAAATAGAATAGGTTACTACAAATGTGAATTATATTGTAAAGTTGCCAATAAGTTTATGAGAGCTTATATTTTTACTTCATATATTTTTAAGACAAACCCAACATATCTTTTTAAAAGACTCTTAAACATACAGGTGCAGCCTATATTACCATATTTGATGCAAAATGCAAATTTGCTATTTAAATAACTTTATTCCTATTTGACTGAAATCTTAATTATGACAAGATGATTTCTTCACATGCATTTAGAAAAAAATAAAATGAATAAGCTCATATGAAACTTTTTTATAGCTCAAAAGTACTCATATTTTTATAATAAAAAACTTTTTAATAATACCTTTATTTTTTCTGATTACCTGTAACACAGACTAAAAAATTCTGTCAATAAAACAGGCTAAGAAAAAAAAAAACACAAAGAAATGAGAAACTCTTTTACCAGAAAATACCACTGCTATATATCCATATCCATATGATATATATAAATGCACACATTTTGTTTACACATACAGATTCTTTATTGCTATAAAATCAAATCATAAAATACGTGCTGTTTTGTAACATGTTCTTTATTTGATATGTCTACCTTTGTGACTTAATACATGCCGGTATCTTTCTTTTGATAAGACACAAAGGATTTATATTTAAATTATGTGCCATAATTTAATTAGTTTTTTTTAATATTTATTATTTTTGAGAGAGAAAGAACAAGGAAGGAGGGGCAGAAAGAAAGACAGAATTCTAAGCATGGCCCGCCCTGTCAGGGCAGAGCCTATGAAGGGCTCCAATTTTCACTGAGATCATGACCCGAGCTGAAATCAAGAGTCTAACACTCAACCAACTGTGCCACTCAGGTGCCTCTATTAGTGTTTTTATTTTTGTATTTTACCATACTACCTCTCTTTTCAGAAAAGAGCAAGTTAAAATTACAAATGCCTTTGGGGCACCTGGGTGGCTCAGTCAGCTAGGCTCGTGACATGATCTCAATATTCTAAAGATGGAGCCCCAAATCTGACTCCGCACTGTCCGTGCTTAGGATTCTCTTTCCCCTTGCTCCTTCCTCACTCCCTCTCTTTCGCTCTCAAAATAAATGAATAAACATTTTTAAAAATGTATTAAAAAAATTACAAACTGCTTTAATGTATGCCAGTTTTTGAAGGAATGAAATTTGTTAAAGAAGTAACTAATGTAAAATTTAATCACCTTTTTTAAACTATTGTTTATTGAGTATTTTGTGCTTTTAGAAAAATTTCTATGATTTAGGTTTGTGTTAATCCTATTTCAAAGATAAACTGACATGCAGTTTAAGTAACTTCCCCATGGCCAGTCAGCTAGGATTCAAATGAAAATACTCTGACCTAAAAGCTCTAAACTACTGTATTACTTATTACAGCATGTGTGGACCAATTTGTGAATTGTCTATTATTGCACTGAATCTTATTCATAATGGTAAACTATTTTTCTAATATAAAAATGATACTTTTTTACCCCACCCCAACCCAAATACCAATATAGTAGAAGAAATAATGCTCAGCTTTAGTCAAAACTCTGGTTTTGACTGAGATTCAAACACGGCTATCCCTGTAAGGTATCAAGTGGGAATTTCTTGAAACTTGTTAATTTGCATAATGCTTTCATGTAAGATAGTTAGATGGTCATGTCTTCCAAAGAGAATTGAGAGCACTGGAATTGCCTATATGACAGATCCCTGACCACCCCCAGCAACTTGTGCCTGAGCCCTAGGGATAAAGAAGTTGTTCTAAAGATTAACTGAACACTATTTACACTAAACTGGTGTATCCTTGGGAGTACAAGCGACATTGCTTTGAAGTCCAGGTAACAAAGTAGAACCCAAGTGGGGTGCACAGAGGCCCGTTATCCATCTTTTTAACAATACTACATGACTGTCATTCAGATTCTCACAATTATAAAGCCATTTTAATTGATCAAGAACTTCAGCAGGCACTCAAGTCCTGAAAGCAATATGTGTTAAAATAGGATAGTCCAGCTGGTGCCCTTTGGTACAATTATCTTGTTCAAAACCTAGATCTTTGGTCCCCAAGAACTTTAGAAAATGGTTGAGAGGAGAACATTACTAGAGTTTCAGGAACTGAATAGACCGACAGAACATTTGTGATTAATATTAGCATGAGTCAACATTAAAACATTAGCAAATGCAGATTTTTGAAACCTGAGGTCTACTGGAATAAATAGTAGAGCAACCCTAAACAACCATTAGTAGAGTTGATTTTCGGTGGAAGGAATTAGGCCATACAAGAAATCCATTGTCTTTTAAAATGTCAGCAAACTTTTTCTCCATAAAAATTCCCTGCTTACTTGCAGACATAACTTGGTCTGGTTTCTGTCAGGTGAATATGATTCCAGTCCTGCTTTAACTTTTTAAGTTAAATGTTGCTACATTAGTACCCCTATCTGGGGGATATGTTCTAAGACCCACAGTGGATGTCTGAAACTGTAGATGGTATATAATAAAAATTATGTGAATGTGGTCTCTTTCTCAAAATACCTCATTGTACTGTATTCACCCTTCTTGTGATAATGTAAGGTGATAAAAGGCCTATGTGATGAGGAGAGGTGAGGTGAATGATGTAGGCATTATGACACAGGGTTAGGCTAGTAACAACCTTCTGATGACTCCTTAGAACGAGGATCATCTGCTTCCAGACTGCAGTTGACCAGGGGTAACTGAAACAAAAGGAAGCAAAACTGAGGCTAAGGGGTCTACTGAAATTTGAGGACTGTCCTATGAGTCTGAAGAAAGCTTTCATGGAAACACTGGTGAAAATTAAAACTGACTTTGACGTTACATGAATAACTATCATGTGTCTTATACCTAATATACATCGTGATGATAACAATACCTAGTTAATTCAACTGTTGTGAAGATTAAACAGTGCATGTAAATCACACTAACGTTCATGGAACACTTAAAACATACAAGACACTCTTTTAAGCACTGTATGTATAAATTCATTTAATCTTCACCAAAAATCTGTATGATATGAAAAATAATTATACCTATAGACCTAGTAAGGACATATTTTACTGGCATGGAAATCCACTTACTTCTCTATATGTGAGACTGTCTTCCCACTAAAAAATATGTTATAATAGGAGGCCATTATAGGAAATGTTGGATGATGGGAAATGGAGAAAGATAGAAATGATGCAGAATCTAATTCTACTTCCTGCTTCAACCAGAACTAATTGGATTTATGTGTTTGATACATTTACATATTGTTATGCTTCATAAGACTGCAATTGGAAAAAGAAATATTTCTCAAGAAAAAAAAAAAAAAAGGATTGACAGTCTCTATTAGGGGGACAACACATCACTTCCCACCACATTTGTGTCATCTATTTGAACATCTTACCTAATTTTCCTCATCAAAACATAATGCCTGTCCAAGTTTAACCTAGACCTTCACATTTAGCTTCAATTTCCATTCAGAAGATTACAATTTGCTCAGATCCATTTAGCAAGACTCTACTAAGGGGTTCAGTTAATCCTCTCCTTCTAGGCTCACTGCATCAGTTATGAATACTATGGTCAGTGTTTTAGATAAGGCCAAATATCAGACAGATGCGAGGTAGGTAGGTAGGTAGGTACATAGATAGATAGATAGATAGATAGATAGATAGATAGATAGATAGACAGACATTGATAAAGTTGACTTGCATAAATTTATTTTGGAAATTCAAAATATAATAATATCTTACATAAAGGCATAATAATAACCTTAAATTGAGAACACTAATTGATTGATAAATATAAATTCTCCCTCACACCGAGAATGACTCCAATGCTTAACTCCAAAAAAAGGAGATAATATACTTATAATAAAAAATAAGCTAGAACTAAGTCTATTTGAAATGCTTCAACATTTCTATTAGCCACTGAGTTCCCTAAAAATACTTATCTTTCAGAAAATGTTTCCTTTTCAATGTGGATTAAACCCACATTCAAACACCCATTTATGGTAAATCACCTCAGTAGAAAGCACAGAATCTGGCTTAACCAAGTAGGGCATATTTCTATTTACAAAACTTTGGTGGTATCCTGGAATCTTCTCATTCACCTTCAATAAATGGTCATCACTGAGATCTTTACTAATTTCCAAACAATGAACCTCTTCAAAGAGAATTCCATAAGCTTATTTGAATGGACAGTTGGCTGATTAAAAACAGTTGGCTGATTTAGTAAGGAGAGGAAATAGTTTTTCAGTATGTGAGATGACTTATCTACACCTGGTTTATACAATATATAGTTAGTACTGGCTTTATGTTTATTTGCTTTTATTAGGCTTCCTTCTGCTTTTCCTAACTTCTTTCAGGGTCGATGCATCAGGCTCTGTTAAGATGATCATTCAACTACATAAAATTATATACTTTTAATCAAATAATAGTGATCTACCTCCTCCGTAAGGCCTCAGCATATTACTGGGTGCACGTGTTAAGATTAGAAGACTCCTTGAGTATGATTTATGTAAATGGATTCAATATTAAGTTTCAGGTGTTTCTATGTTTGGATCACTTCTCAGAACATTCTGAATAACTTACAATGTAGCCTTCTGAGTCATAGAGTTGGCACCGTTTCATTAGCTAGAGTTAGGTTCCCTGGCAAACCGCTCACTACCTTTCCTATCACCCATCTATTAAATTAAAAAGCATTATCCTTCAAAGACCTTTCTATAACTGTATTTGCACATTTCTTATGCAGAACACCTCCCTAAAGCCCTTGATATCGTCAATAAGAAACTCTCAGAACTACTAGATAAAGGCTACTTGAAATGTTTATCAACCTAGTTCTGTCTGTGTGTTACTCTAGAGACTTGTATCTGAGGGAGCAGTATGAATGGAAGTCCTTTCGTGGTATTGTCCTTGTTAAATCAATTGTAGTTGACACATCTCACTCTTTGAATTATTTGTCCTCAGGATCCCATGTAAAGAATAATGACAATAATCATTGTTTGTGATAGAATCATTGCTTTCTGATGTGACATAATCAATAGCTCTAGGCCGTATCTTCATGCCTTTCAAAATGCAATGTACTCCTCATATAACTAAGACCCTTTTACCTAGAAAATAGTGTTGTTTTTCCCATGACTATCATTATGTTTATGTTTCAGGCTAACATTTATATTTCTAACTGGCACAGGAGCAGAACATGAAATAAATTATCTGGACAAAAGAGAAGATTTGTACTTCAGTACATTTTGCTTCTTAGTAACTAAAAATTTTAAGTTATAGTCCAAAATTCTGTGTAAGTTATTAATTTTTCAGAGTTGGAAGTATGTGTTGTGTTTGATACAAAATTTTAAATGAGGGCTATATTGCCAAAAATGATTATCCCCTGCCAAATGTGTTTATATATTCCTGGAGATTAGACACTTGTCACAATGTTAGTGTTTTTACACCCTGGTGTCTCTACTTAGTGCTAAACTATTCTGATTTATACAGTTCCTATAACTATAAGCAATGCTTTAATAGCTAGGAATTTCTTCATGTTAAAAACATATATATCTAACTCTATCCCAGAAAACTAAAGGCTGCTTTATCATCACAAACACTATAAATATGTATTTGTATAAATGTAATTTTATGATATTTATATTAATAGTACATATTTATCTTTTCAACCACACATTGTTGCTTTTAATTTTTTTAACATTTTTATTTATTTCTGAGAGATAGAGAGAGACAGAGCATGAGCAGGGGAAGGTCAGAGAGAGAGGGAGACACACAATCTAAAGCAGGCTCCAGGCTCTAAGCTGTCAGTACAGAGCCTGATGTGGGGCTTGAACCCATGATCCATGAAATCGTGACCTGAGTTGAAGTCGGATGCTTAACCAACTGAGGCACCCAGGTGCCCCTCTTGAAGCTTTTCAGAGAGAGAGAGAGCACGCGTGCTTTTTAGAGAGGTTGAGTGAGAGTGAGACAGAAACAGAGAATCCCAAGCAGGCTCAATGCTCAGCGTGAAGCCTGATGGGAGACTGAATCCAAGAACCCTAGGATCATGACCTGAACCAAAATCAAGAGTCAGATGCTCAACTGACTGAACCACACAGGCTCCCCTCAGTGATACGTCTTATCCTTCTTATCTTAGTCCATCAAATATAATAAGAACAAAGCAAAAAGTATTAAAAAATAAACGTGTTCAGAGAACAACCTAGATTTGAGCATCTTCCATGAAAATGTATAAATACTTATTAATATGCCTGGTATTATACACTTTCATGAAAACTATCTCAAAGCAAGTAAGCACTTCTTAAGAAAGAGATTAAAGTATAACTCAATAATCATATACGGTAAATTTACTTTATCCAGTTACAAGGCTTCTGGGAAAACTGGTCTTTAGAAGTAGTACCTCAGTTCAGCACCAATTCTTAGGTTGATTTCAAAATTATACAAAAGAACCAGAGATTGCCATATTTATATTTATTATGTATTTATTTATCAAAACTTGCATAAACTTGACCTCATTCACCAACACAAAACATATAACTAGAACACACACACACACACACACACACACACACACACACGGCAGGTTTCTCCAAGTACTTTGGAAGAGAGAAAGGAATGAGCACAGTTGGGTGGACTTTTGGCTTCATTTGCATAGGTTTGGACAGGGCTTGGTCCCACACATCTGGGAAGGTAGAAGGATGAGAAAGACAATAAATTGAACCCTGGGCCTAACTTGCTTGGTCCATTACAGGTATACCCTTATGTGTGGCCCCAGCAGCACCTGGCCCTGGCCATTAGCCAATAACAGGAGCTGGGTGTCAGAGCTCTGACTTACTATTAAAAAGTCAATTTGGCATCTCTAATAGGGTCCTTGACTCAATAGAATGGTTCCTTCAATTTCTAACCTTGTTCTTCAACCAGAAAATAGTATCAAACTCACTATTCCTGCAACAAACATATCAGGAGGCTAGCAGGCTACAAAACAGGCAGTCTCTTTGCCTCTATTCTGTGTAACCTTCACCAAGGCATCCATGGGCCTGATGAGACGCAGAGCCAGGGTGGCATTCCAAAGTCTGTTCTGATGGGTTATTATAACGTAGGGAAAAACTTTAGTACTTTAGATATTACTTTTCTAAAATTGGATATATTTAAATGATGAGAAAACAAAAACTATAGATCTTAACTGAAGTGATCTAGGTCATATACTAATAACACCGATTACTTTACTTCTTTTTAAATCAAATCCATTGTAAAAACATTCTATTTTTCAGTGAAATAATCAATGTCAAATATAATCCCTGCAACACATTCTACAGAAAATATATACATATACTCTAAAAGAAGTTTATTCATTTTTACTAATCATCATGGTTGTTATTTAAAAATAATTGTAGTATATCAGTTGGTCACATGCATTTATCAATTCTGCCACATTTTAAGATGGGTAAATTTTGAAGTAATCCTTTTTTTTTTTTTTTTAAATATACTTCTGACCATAAAGCTCTTGGCCTGGCACTATTCAACCTTATAAGTTCAAATGTGTATAAGTATAAAAACAAATCCATTATATCTTCAAATTTTCATAGTTACTGTTTATTACATGATTATATTAAGATAACATAAAACATTTACCATAAGTAGGGAATTGGTCTTCAAAAATACTTCCAATATATTACATTTGAAGTCTTCCAGTGCCTACCAATTGTTTGTTAAATTGGATTTAGTAGTTTGGGGATACTTGATATTTGTCTATTAGAAGGTGATGTTTCAAGGATGAAAATGGAGATCCACCATATTTAGCTATAAGTGGTTTACCAAATTTTTAGCCAGTGTCAATGATGTTCATTTTGGGTCTCTGGGCACCTTAAGTTCTTTTAAGACTAAAGACCTAGTGCAAATGCATACATTAATTGTTTGGGGTAATTTTATAAAAATCCACGTGAATCATGTGTATGTATATATGCATATGTATAAATGCACAAATGCACACATACAAGGTGCAATGTGTTCAAGAAATGTATTTTAATGAGGGGAAATGTACAAGGAAGCACAACTTAAAGTAACGGGCTATGACTAGAAAAACATTATAATTTGACTTTAAGAAACTCCTTACTATAGGAATTAACTGAATCCTAACCAAAAATAAATGACTTGTACTGAAAGAATGAAGTTCAGTCCTTCACATCACTATTACCAATCAAGTAGTTAGTATAAACATTAGAATGAATTTCTAAAACTAACAGTTTTCAACTGAACAATCTAATGCTCAGGGAAGTGTTGTCAACTTGATGTACTTTCCTAAAAATGCAAGGTTACGACCTTAAATTTTAGCTTATTTTGCCGTTTTAACAAGTTGCTGTTTGATTAAAATTTAGAGAACCACGGTTCAAAATCAAGGAAAAACAAACGATTAGCTTAGTTTTCTTCAATAAACATACAAAATCCCACCTCTAAGAAATGAGTCAGATAAAAATAGTAACACATGAGCTGCTTGCCAAGCACACTTATTCTAAACTGAATATTTTAGAAATGAACATTTCATTGCAGGTCTTTTTTTTTTTTTTTTCTTTTTTAATTGTCATTGCTTATTTATGGAGACACTGGACTTTTTTAAGGAACAAAGGCCATTTTGTACATGGTAACATATAGAAATAGATATACTGATATAAATATAGATATAGGTAATTTCTAAGCTGTTTTAATGGGATGAACAATTATTTCCAGGCAAGCGCTTTTGTTTCCCCATTGAAAAAATAAAGTTCTCAATGAGAGTAAGGGAAAGAACAGTCTGGAAGATTTTAAAGCAAAACATAACTCACAAAGTTCAATAAAAAGGCAGCTTTATGGGTGATAGTAGCAGACTTCTAGCAATTTTGTTCGTACACTTTGGTTTTATGGATTTTAAATGGCAAAATTTCAATTTAGTTTTCATACTTCTTACAGCAACCTTTGCTTGTGCAATTCAGATTGGACAAAGGCGGACCACTGAGTTCAACTAGAAAATAAGTGTTTATTCGATCTTTTATAAGGGAAGGAGGGAAAAATAAAAAAAAAGGTGGTTGAGGTACTTTCTATAAAACGATTAATAATGATAGATATTTGATTTTAACCTATATAAGAATGGAATTGAAATTGGAGAAAAGTTCATAGCTTAAAAAAATGGTAACGTCAATGGCTTAAGCTCTTTAATTCTAGGTTTAGCTCAAATGTTTGGCACAAGTGAATTAATTAATGATTTTGTGTACATCTCACTGTATAGTTATTGGGGATGTTATCTCACCCCCACTGCGACCATATAATCTGAAAACTCACTGACCAAACAAAAGTAACTTTAATGAGCAAGGGAGAATGCCAACTTGACTGTGTCTTACTAGTATCTCTAAGGCGGATGACTAAGCAAGGGTTCTTATAAAATTTTGGAAGCTGCTTTTAGTCCTGGTTTCACATCGATATTAATATGTTTGATATGGACAGGGTTTGGTCTGAAATTGTAAGTGAGAAAGGCATTAGAAGAGTCAATGTTCTTATTTGTGAAAGACACGAGTCTGTGTGGGAGTATAACACTATTGTCCTATCTCAGGATACATGTACCTGAAAAGTTAGTGTTAAAATAGTTTGAGTTTAGATAATTTGTGTCAGATCACATCATTATGTGGCAGGAAACAAATTGATGCCTCTTATAAGTAAGTATGCACACAACTTTTCAGACTGTGCTTGCTCTCATATTTCTATTATGCATAGCCATTACTTGCATTCTATGCTGGTGTCAAATGGTTAAAGAAGACAATGTTTTACTGGGAAGATTGTGTAAGACTTCAGGATCATTACAGAAATCAGAAATAATTAAATTAAGAGTAGAAAAACTATTCTCTAGAAGTTACTGTAATTGTATGGCAACCTCAGTAGTTGTTCGAACTTCATCTTAAGTAATTCTTAGGCATAGTTATGGCAATTCAATGATAGTGAAAATAATTACGTTGACCACAAAATTCTTTGCACATTTAAAAAATATTTATTTATTTAAGTAATCCCTATATCCAACGTATAGCTTGAACTCACGACCGCAAGATCAAAAGCCATACACTCCTCTGACTGAGGCAGCCAGTCGCCTCTCTTCTCACGTTTTAAAGAGTTCAGATTCATTTTAAGCAACAGAGTCATAAAATATAATATAATATGGCATCGTTTTAGAAGATCTGTATATAAATTGTTCTGTTTTTCAATATCATAGTTATGAAAAAAAGCTAAGTAGTTATATACATGATGTCAAAAAACTAAAGCAGATCACTGAAGTGATATGGCGACTGGAATTTCAAAGTTGATTTTTCTAACAATAAATGGGAATAATCCATCTAGATATTTAGACTTGAACTATATTCTAATCCTGAAAAAACAGAGTTTAACTCACATTATTTATTAAAATACAGACTGAGAACCCTGCATGGCTTAACCAAGAGTTAAGGTTTGGCTCTTGATCTGACCTCAAGTCTTGATTTCAGGGTCCTGAGTTCAAGCCCTGCACTGGGCTCACACTAGGACATGGAGCCTACTTACATGAACAAACAAACAAAATTTGGTTTGGATCATTTTAGTTGTCATTTTTGGTAGCAATTGTAAGGCTTGCAATTTATCTTGGTGATATAATAATCAGTCATTTTAAAGTATGAGTAAAAATAACTTACGAGTTAATAAACACTGTGATGTTTCAGGTACCATTGACAACATTTGTGAGCAAATGTTTTAAAAAATCTTCTAGTACGTTTTTCTGAGTGCTTTTATTAGTAACGTTGGATATCTGTGCAGTTAGTAGTTTTCAATTACTATGTGCTTCTCAACTTCTTTTTTGTATGATTTTGGAAGTTGAGTTATATGAACTGTGAAGCTAGGTCCTGAGTTTTTCTTGCTCATATCTATATTCTCAGGGCTCACAGAAATACCTAGAATATAACACAGACTCAATAAATAACCATTGAGGGAATGAATGAATAAATGAAGTAATCTATCAATCAATGAGGAGACTTGCAAAGTTATGATCTGGACACAATATCAGTTTATAACCCCCGCCTACTTTAACAACCTGATTTCCTACTAAACTGTGATACACATCGTGTGCCCCAGTCACACAACTTTACTTACATTACTTGACAACCAACTCCTGCACGATTATGCCTCAGTGTTTACACTGTAAATCTGACAATCTAAGCAAATCATTTTTAACAGCCCTCTCCTCTGTATGAAAAAAATAACCCTAATGAAATATATGTAGTAATTATGAACAATTATTATTTGTACTTGTTCTTTTGTTTTAAAACAATTAGCATTCTTAAAAAATATAATGTGTAGATTTGTTCAAATGCAGGAGAATGTTTCTCGCATGAACTAAATTTGTATTTCCAAAAAAATTACAAATTGTACGTTGTGTTCTTTTTTGGTATTCTAGTTTATCAACATATTTAAAATCTTCCTGTTCTTACATAGATTGAAAGAATGGAAGTAACTGGAGTTCAGCTTCTTCATTTGCACATAATTAACCATCATTATTTTTCTGAATCAATTATTTAATGAAGGTATATATAGCACACAGGGTTGCTACACCAGAAACTAGCTAAAACAATACTGATGCAGAATGAATTAATATTTTAATATCTAAGTGAGCAAGTGTAGGAAAATACATGTGTTGGAAGCCAACTGGCTTCTGAGCATTATCCAAATTAACTTCCGTGTAAAATGAAAACATCTATGAAAGTATAATTAAAAAACATGCTAATTTGAAGTTAATAAACATGTTAGAAATCTTCAAAAGTAACTCCAACAACTGCTGGGAATTAGACCAATGAACTATTTTTTGCAGGGAACTGTATTTTATAATGGTCATCATTTAGAATTGCCTGCACATGTGTTAATTAAAGTAAATCTCACTTTTAATTGGTTTATCATTGTTTTTAACGCTTCCACAAGAAAAAACCAAACCCTTTATAACTTGTATCCAAGGTAAACCGATGCTGTTTCCTTCTCGAGCACTGGTGATCTGCTGTCTTTTAAAATCCACACCTAAAAGCTAATTCCCTTATGAAGTCTATGTGCTTAGGAAAAACTAAGTTCTGTTTTCTCAGTGCTTCTATAGCATAAATGTTTGTGCAGTGAATTTTTCATTTCACTTTTGTGCTATTCTTTCTTGCTACTAACCACCTCACCACACCCCAGATTGTACCATAGTAGATGCTATGCATGCGTTTGAAGAAAAGATGAACACAGTAGAATTATGTCATTCAGGGAACTATATTTTAACCAATTGAAATAACCAGCTAATGACATAAGAACATTTATCATATGATCATAATATCGCAAAAATTCATAAAGAAACCACCTCAAATTATTTAGTCATTCTATTACTATTGTAAAATATAAAACTCCATGTCTCATGTCTTCCTTTTGAATTCCTGTCAGTTATGTGTTATTTCTACCACAGAAGGCTAATGTGAGAAGCAAATGTGCAAAGAAGGAAAATTTGGAAAAATATCTTCTCATTCCTTCATTCCTAGTTCTTAACATAGTATAAAAGAAGACAAGTGGGAATTTACTAGCAAAAGTAGTGTACTAAGTTTCATTGACCTCGTGGGAAGCAATGGTGCTTTTCCAATCTTCAACTTTGAAGATTCTAAGAAATCATGTCCAGTTTAATTGTGGGAAAGAGAGAAAAGCCATTAAGGTAGGAAGTTGTATGGAAGGGAAGGTTCATTAAAGAAAAATACAGATTAATGTCAAAATAATTCACCAATTCAATTACCTGAGAAAATGAAGATGGGAGTTTCTAGTGTTATTGATGACAATAAAGGAAAGGAGAAAGGGAGCAAAGAGTTTAATTGAGTGTATGTGAGGAGACAAAGCTAGCTTAAATGAAAGCAAAGGTCAGGCCGGGTCTTCTCCAGAGACAAGAGAGTTTTGAAAGTATGTATTGAAAGAGGAATTCAAGCAGAAGGGTAAAGTAACATCTTTCAAGAAAAAGGAGCAACTATTAATCCAAGGTCATGCAGCTCCATACAATACATTACGATAGTCCATAAAGCAGTACAATTTGTTTGTGATTTGTGAGTTAATAAACTGGAACCAGTTTCTCTTCAGTAGATTTTGTTGTCATTTATCATGATATTATTTTACTCAGGGGACTAACTAAAGATAGTTACCCTTTTCAAGTAGGTTTACTCCTGAAGCTAGAATCAACAGCAGCAACAAGTGCAAACAAAAAATTTCACGAGAATTTCTATTTAACGGAAGCAAACATTTATAGCTTATATTTCCAAAAGCCCATTCTATGAGAATAAATTCACCAGCTTTTAAAATTATAACCCATTTTGTTCAGGACTACTGTATGTTTATTTAGAAAATTTTTTGAATTTGCAATAAGAAAAATCGCCCTTAATCCAACCACAGAGACAAAATCACTGCACATATTTTAATTCTTATTCTTTTGGTCTATCCTCTAAGGATATATAAGCACTTAAAGGTGTTATCACATGCTACATACTATTTTACAACATACTCTAATATGTATACAGAGTATTATGTACATACTATTTTATAACATATAATTTTCATTTGTATGTACCACAAATATATTCCATGTTATAGTCAAATAAATATGCCGTTAGGTTAATTTAGTAGTTTTATGCAAGACTAATCTATTTGATCATAATTTATTAAAGCAGCCTTTCACATGGATTCAGCTTTTAAAATCATGTGCATATTTTGCAAAATGTAAATATTTAAAAATATATATTTCAGTGTATAATTCAAAATGTTTCTTCATCATTAATTTCTGGACAAACTGAATTAAAATCTATAAAAATTTTATTATAGGTAAAATAATAAAATGTCCTCTAACATTGGAAAAAATACTTTTTAAAAATGATCTTCCAATTATAAATAGTATTTCCTATAGAGGTTTCTCAAAAGATAAAAATGGGGGTGCCTGGGCAACTCCATCAGTATAGCATCCGACTCTTGATTTTGGCTCAGGTCACGATCTCATGGTTCGTGAGACTGAGAGTACGGAGCCTGCTTGGGATTCCCTCTCTCCCTTTCTCTCTGCCCTTCCTCACCTCAAAAATAAATGAATAAACATTTAAATAAATAAATAAAAATAATAAAAAGATAAAAATGTTCTAGATCTTCTCTGCCCAATATATGACCACATGTGGCTACCGAACACTAGTGTGGCAGAGAAATTGAATTTTTTATTTTATTTAACAATAATTAACTTTAATTATAATAGCTACATGTGACAAGTGGTGACTATATTACACAGCACAGTAATAGATTTAATAGGAATTTGTTTTGTAATTTGCATATTTGAATACTGTGGTGCTAGATTTCCTAACATAAATTAATTAATAAAATGTATTTTTGGTGTGAATTGCTGATTTATGACTTCAATCTTCTTCTTGAGTGCTCTAGACTGAAATTTAGAAAAAAAAAAATAAAAGAAGGAAAAGAAGGAAGGAAGAAAGGAGGAAAGGAGGAAAAGGGAAGACATCTGAATTGCACAGCATAGCAATGCAATCAGGAGACAGAAACCATGCAAGTTAAATAGGAACAATGTAACATAAAGAATTATTAACTATAATGCAAGAGTAACCATAATGTATAAGGAAACTCTAAATGATACCCTAGGGCTGAGGGAGAGTACCCGAGGAAGGAGAACTTGGAAGAGGTTCAGGTCTTGGTGGAGAAGATTTGGTTTGACACACAAAATAGCAGAATGGTTGGTTGATTTGTTCAGGCCAAGTTTTGCTGTTGCTGGCAAGCAGTAGGCTATGCTTTAGAATAAAGTTTGGGCCAGGCCGTCAGCAACCAGTTTCGTGTATTCAGTGGAGTTTAGGTGCCAGTGAGGCAAGAGGCCTCCAGAGCACATATGTTGGTGGTGTCTTGCATAGGTAGGCGGCTGAGTGCAGGCCATGCAATGTTCCAGTCTTCCAGAAATTGCAGAAAAGTTATTACCCATCTAAGTCCACAAGGTTAATAGAGGGGCCACATTATACACCCTTTGAACATACTTGGTGCATTTGTAAAATTTCCATGCTTATGAAATCTCATTCCCCAAAGGGTAAGCCACAAGGTCCTAGAGATTTTTCTGGCTGCAGCTGCAGCTAATTTGCAGCCACGCAATCCAGGCAACTTCAATCACAAGACAACCTCAAGTCTTAAATTCAGAAGAATGCAACTTATGAAGGAGAAATTCCTTGGAGATTCCACTTTGCTGGTGCTTCTGACAGCACATCTCCAAATTTGAGGATATTAATGGTCACAAAGTTGAATTCAGGCACAGAAGAGACATTTTTGTTAGTAGGAGCAGTAAATCCAAGTCCTGGCAACAAGTTCGAGTCCTGACAACAGGACAACTGTAGCAGATGGAGATACCCAGGCTAATTCAATAAAATTACATTTATAGTCATTGTTTCTGGCAGCTTAGTCCTGATCCTGGTCCTCCAGATCTCAACTATCTACATATTGTACAATATTGTAGATAACCTGCTTAACCAGCTAGGGTCAGCTCTTCTGCATTTAACTAA
The DNA here is from genome assembly GCA_030068075.1 of Paguma larvata. NCBI lineage: Eukaryota > Metazoa > Chordata > Mammalia > Carnivora > Viverridae > Paguma > Paguma larvata. Next base: position 59,455,524 of record CM057829.1, on the reverse strand, counting down.
AAACCCTCAACAAGATAGTTTTCGGTTTGTTTTTTTTGTTTTGTTTGTTTTTTTTTGTTTTGTTGTTGTTTTTTTTTTCCTAGAATAGGCTTCCAATCAAAAAACTTCACAGAAATGGAACGATTCTAAAACTGGTTATGTGGTCTAGTTGAAGATGAGAAATATGAAATATTAGATATTAATAATAAAAAAGACTCTTGCTAACTCATGACATGTAATGGGGGGACGGTTAAATTTTCTTATGTGATCAAGAAAGTAGTGCCTAAGTCTTCAAGAAACCAAGGGACTCTTGACAAAAAACAATGACAACAACAACAACAACAAACAAAGTGAATAGCACAAACTCATCAAGGATTTTGAGGTAAGTGGATTGATTCTGACTACACTGGGCAGTGAAGGGAAAAAACACCAAAACAGATAAACAACTATAATAGCAAGAACCCTCAAAACTCTAATTTCTCAGATAAAGGCAAAGAAAGGCTTAAAAAATGTCTACAAACATGTTTAAAGAATATCACATGCAATGACAGTGATAGAAAAGAGGCATCACACTAAAATTCTGATTTTATTGGTTCTGGCTCTTAAAATGCAATAGAGCCTTGATGGAGTCAATTTTCTTTCAAAGTGCTGCCAGTTTTCGCCCCCTCCCCACACCATAATGAATAGTCTCCAGATATAAAACTAGAATATGATACTATTACATCCTAGAATTCTCTACCACATGAACTAGAAGAAACTGTTCACTTATAATAGATGAAAACTGGAAGAAATTGTGGAAATGGTTTTGAGGATATTAAACCAAGAAAGTAGAAACCTATTTTCAGACGGGCTGAATTTCTCAATAAAGTTCACTTGCAAATTCTGGATTGCCTGTTCAAGTTTCGGTGTTGTTGTTCAGTGATACATCCTAATAACCTAAAAGGGTAGCTGATATTTAATCTGTACTCAACAGATAGCTCTGGGTAGGAGTATTAGTTCTAGTGGATATGAAAGAGATGTGGTTATTGACCATTTGAATTAGGTGCAGTGGATACTATGGAGTCTCATTCTCAATAAGGTTAGATGCACATGAAAGTCACTTAGAGTGCAACTTAAAAATTACCCATTCCCAGTTTCCATATCCTAAAATTTTATTTAAATTATGTGGCAAGGAACCAATATTATCATTTTCAACAAGGTTCTCAGGTGATATAGAATAAGGAATCCTAAGAATTATGAAGAAAGTAATTTTGGAGTTAGATGTATTATATGATGTACCAGCTGATCTACCTAAAGGCATGAATATATTCACTTCTTCAAGGGGTTGAAAATCATTAATAAGGGAAGATGAACGTCACAGAAAGTGCTGATTTCTAATATCTATAAGCCAAAGAGATCCAGAACAGCTGTTGCCGCAGTATGAATTATTTTTCTTCTTCAATATAAATGATGGAAGAAAAAGCTAAGCAAGGTGAGCCAAAGCTACCTTAATAGAAAACAAGATCAAAGTGGTAATCAGAATGGTGTGACCTGGAGGAATCCCTAATGGTGGCTAATTTATCTTGGGGTTGCTCAGACCAAATGGGATGATCAGCCTACGAAATTCGTACCTGACTTATAAAATTGAAAAAATGTCTAGCTCTGGTGAACAGAGGTGTAACTGAGTCCTGACAACACAGATTATACCAATTCAGAGACAGAGAGCCCCCTGAATAAAGTTGAGGCTAGGAACAGTTGATAATGTCACAACTATGGGACATATCTCTGCTCTTTACTTCTTGCCTAGAATTAGGGCCTTCGGCTTTAGTGTATAATGTCTTGCATGGTGGTTTTATCTCCATCAAAAAAAAAAAAAAAAATCTCATGTGAGAAAATCATGCTTCCCGAGGATGGCGGGTACCTCAAGTCTTGAAGCCATTGTGAATTAATGTATAGATACAATGCAGTTGTTAAGAGCATAAATTCTAGTACAGGGATGCCTAAGCTCAAATCCAAGCTCCAAAAGTAATTAGCTGTGCTTTAGCAAAATACGAACATTCTCTTTACCTGTGTGTTCTCATCAATAAAATGAAGATAGTGATAGTATATATTTGTGTGGTGCTGAAGATTAATATGTAAAGAATTTTGAATAATTCCTGGTACTCAACAAGTGTTATATAAATGGCTTGTTTTTTTGTAATAATAACCTTGGACTTAAAAATTCTGAATTTGTTATTACATGAGATACTTGATCAACTCTTTGTGTAAGCCATTGAGATAGGTTTTCTGTTTTTAACAGATGAAATTGAATACTTAACAATAATATTAAAATAATATTGTGATTGCCAAAGAAGAAGAGAACTACACATCTACATTATATGTGAAGACATGTATAGTTTTTGGATTCTGTGAAATAGGTTTAATTTTAAAGAGTTAATTTAAAAGCATTTTTATAGACAAAACAGTAAAAACTAGTTCTTTTGAAAACACATCTTTGAACTTTGTAAAATTTTGTGCAAATTAACAAAAGCTTTTATGAATGAAATCAAATTGAAATTATGTTTAAAGGAATTACATACTTCTTTAAACTATATGATAATAGATTAAAATATACTTAATACTCAAAATTTAGCTCTGGGAAAACACATACATTTCAGGATATTTGAAAATGACATGGGGAAACTTTTATAGAACTGCTTAAAATGAAGCATCTTGATTTTCACTAAAAATATGTATTGAGGGGCACCTGGGTGGCTCAGTCAGCTAAGTGTCTAACTCTTGATTTTGGCTCAGGTAATGATCTTAAGGTCTGAGCCTGCTTAAGATTCTCTCTTTCCCTCTCCTTCTGCCCCTCCCATGCTTGCATGTGCATGTGCTTTCTCATTCTCCCTTACCCTCAAAAATATATATACATATATATATATATATATATATATTTTGCCCAAAATGGAAATGAACCTCGTTTTCTTTTAAATAGTCAAAGCAAAAAGATAAAGAATAAAGGCTCACATAAAAGAGCAAAATATCTATATAAAATAATGATAATGGTATTGATGATAACAATAATAATAATATCGACAAATAGTTGAGCTGTTTAGTGTTAAAGTAAGGAAACCTCCTGGAAAAAAAAAATCAATTGTAACTGCGTCTTCCCTGGGGTGGTCAATAAAACATTCTTATCCCCATATATCTAATTGCAAAGAAAGAACCATTAAGTGTCTGATACCAATGTTTTAAAGGGGCTCAATTTTATCCAACAAAATGCTTATTTAGCTTCTGAAGAACAAGCTGATTTAAATGGAAACAGTAATTTAGAAGCTACCTGGGCATGACATGGCATAATTTAAAATATAGCCTAAGGATGGATATATATCACTTACTATTTCTATCTATATCCGTATCTGTCTATATCACATAACACTATTGGCAATTTGATACTAGATGCCATATTTATAAATCATATTTGAAGAACTGAGTATATGTAACCCACTTTTAGAACTTTCTTATAAGTCAATGGGGATGAACACAGCAAATGCTCATTTTATGCCTCTTATTTCCAATATTCTATAATAACCATGTATTCAATGTTGTAATATAATACTGTCTTTTCAGTTTATAACTGGAGTCTAAAGCTATTAAATAATGCTTTCCCCTCTGATGTGTCTTAATACACAGCACAACACTGCATTTAAAATAGCATTTTGACCAGCTAACTAATCATGTTTTATAATATAATTTAGAAGCTACCATGATGATTGCTAAGTCAACCAGGACTGTTATAAAATTCCATGATCATTTCTAATTTTTCTGATGAGGAAATTTAAGGAAGGAATGTGTGTTTATGTAAGTGAAGCCACACGTATTAATCTACTATCTGTAGGTTGCAAATCTGCTCCGGCAGGTACCTAAAAATGGTCCATGTGGGCTGTATCAGACCTAAACTTGGTTAATTTCTGCCTTAAAGATAATGGGGGGGTGGTGAGTAAAGAATGATAGGGTTTTCCCCACAGAATTTCTTGGATTTATATTACTATGTAAATTGAATTATGATTTCAACACTGGACTCAACTCCTCAAGTTCTTCCATTTTTCTAAAATAAAGTGCCCAATATACCTGCTTTTTCTAGAATCAGTTTTTAATGGAATGATTACGATGCAGGAAAATTGCCAAAGAAAGATAAAATGTATACAAACTATTCTGACTATCCCACAACACACATATTATTTTTGAGGGTAGAGTTATTATTCCTCCAAAAATAGAATCTTAATAGAAGTAATACTACTTCAAGGTAAGGACTAAGCACTTCAAGGGAAAACTTGACACATTTTATACCCTTCATAATTTATTACCATCTCTAAAAAGCTAATTCCTTTCTTTTTAAGTTTTGTTTATTTATTTTGAGAGAGAGAGAGAGAGAGAGCGAGCACAAGTAGGAGAGGAGCAATGAGAGAGAGGGAGAGAGAACCCCTCTGCACTAACAGTGTGCCTGATGCAGGGCTTGGAACCATGAACTGTAAGATCATGAACTGAGCTGAAACTAAAAGTTGGATGGTTAAATGGACTGAACCACCCAGGAACCCCTAAAAAGCTAATTATTTTCACCTCTTTGCTGAAACTACCTGTAAGATATAACTTCACATTTGCTTTATTGTTCAAACTTATTATTCTCAGTAGATCATATCATGATGAAATATAAGATATATCATTTTCCTTTAAAAAAATTAAAATTCACACAAATATTCCGATAATCATTTAATTTAATAATTATCTCAGGACTTTATTTATTTTGGTCTATAATACAGATAGAGAGAATAACAACTCAGTGTTCTATTAAGAAATGTGCTTAAACATTTTTTTTCTGAAACAGAGAGAGTAGGAAGTATTTTTGCTGTATGTTACATTTAAATTCATATAAGGGACAAATTAGGACCTTAGTCACTGCTCTATGTCCAGAAAGAACATAGAGAAGCCAAATACGAGATGTCCATGTTGCTATTTTGTTTCAGGTTTTCTAAGATAGGGCATAATTATGGCAAGTGTGTATAGCTGGACACGGTCAATTTATGTTTTTTTAAGGTAAATATAATTTTTTAACCTGGTAAACAAGGAATAGGAAGAACAAAAATTGCTTCATCAGCAATTGTTCAATATGAACAATTAAATCTACGTAGATGTGTAGAACAGAAGAGTCTATCAAAATACTGTTGATTAAGAAATTGTCCCAACTTAACTTCCTTCTTCTCATTATAGGCAGATCACCAATGTAAATGAGAACAGTGTCAGAAGCTTGAGATAAGAAGTACCCCAGTAGGATGACTTCTGCATAAGTAATGGTACCTGTGCATCAGAGCATATTCAATTAAGTCACTTACTTATTTCAAAAAAACAAGAAAATGTTAGTGTTTTAAAAGAAGATAGCACAGCCTTTGAGTAGATAAAGCAGTGTGCATTGCAGAAGAGAAATACATCTATTAAGTTTTAAATTTAGAACAGTGTAAAACTCTAGAGTGATGACTAGCTATTAAAAAAAAAAAGGTTGTCAAAATTTTCTTGGGTTTTCATTATGACACTAAACCTAAAACCTAATTTCATAAGTTATTTATTTTACCTGGGGATGTGGAGAGAATATGCCTAGACCAGAACTGGCCAGGTAGTTGAGAACTAGTGGGAAAATTCCTCAGAAGAAGAATCTGACCTTTCTCTTGCCAGGACACACATCCATCGATCAGCCCACCATCCTCTACTCACAAGATAGATCTTCTACCAAGAATGTCTGGACATCTTCACCAAGAGTCCACTCTTTTAGGGGGTTTCATGAAGTCCACTTTCTGTTTGGGGAATGGATAATTTCCATGCCAAGTAGTTCCAAAACTGGTATCCTAAACTATGGAAACTCTTGCTACCTCTCCCAAAGTAACTTGACCTCTGTCCTCTGTAGCATTTTTCAACTACATGTGTTTCTTTGAGAGAATCATTAATGTGATAAACAAATGAGGAAGGAAATAACTACTTTCTACCTTTTGTGTTAGCCATCAGTCATTATTATGATGTATACGCTTCATGCCTCTGGTCTATCAGTACAGAGAATAATGGTAATAGTATTACTTAAACAATATTAATGACTCTTTTATTTGTTGCTCTTATTCTTATGATTAGAACCTATGAAAACTGAATTATTAACTCCACCTCTGCATCTTCCACCCAGAATTCTCTTTATTTTTTCCATAAGCATAGAATGTACTTTCTTATCTTTTGACATTGTGTTCATGCATGAGACCTATGCACAGAACTAAGATTGTGCCCTTTCTAAATCTAGGACTTAGAAAAACATGTATGTTTCCTCTTGCTTTCTTATGCCTTTCCATTGTCATGAAAAGAATATGCTCACTGAATAAATGAACATAAAGGTCTTATAGTGTGGATTTGCACCCCAGCTAAATTTTGGAGTGAAGACCAGTTCAGTCCAGCCACGGAAATCTGTATCTACTAACATCCAATGATCTACAGATCTGTGAATAAGATGAATGCTATTTTAAACCACTGACTCTGGGAAGTAACTTAAGTGGCAATAGCTAAACTTGTTCTCTCTCTTCTTTCTCGTTCACACTGTCTTTTCATTCAAAATCAATTTTAAAATAATTTTATATTGTGCCAATTCTCTTGGCATTATGATGCTTTGGATTCTGATAATCAAGTTCTACTAGCAGATGCGGGGAGTAGAATCTTATAGGTAAAAGAAAAATCTTCCCTTTTCCACAAATGATGTGATGACTTTTACAGATCTTTTAGCAATTTTACTAGCTGGTGTTGACAATTTCCAAACAAAGTCCCTAAAACTTCTATGTATGACAAAGGTAATAATTTAAAGTATATTAAAAGAAAAGCCACTTTGAAGTGTATGCAATGACGATATTATTAATTTTGAATAGTTTCACCTCATTAATTTTTCAAATATTTTTTACTATGGGAAGAAAGCAAATCCTTGAATTTCCTAAAGCTCAAATCATCATCAATATTTTACATGGCACTTTTATGAGACAGTCAAGAAGCTATGGATAACATTGTTCTATTCTTATTTTATTGATCAGGAAAGCTAAGCATAAAAATGTTAAATAATTTTCCCCAAACAAAGGAAGTACCAAGAAATTATGATGCCTTCAAAATTTCAGTTTCAATTCAATGTCCACTATGTACAATTTCTGGTGAAGCTGAAAAGTAATACTCTCTGTGAGAACAGTCAAAACATTTTATAGTCCTTTATAAATCCTTTTACTTCCCTATGAGATTGGAAAATCAAAATGTTTTATAGATAGCACAATGAATCACAGTGATTTGTACTATATTTACAAAATGCTTACACATCAAAACCATCCCCATGAATTTCTATTACCCTCAGAATTGCAAAACATAATTTCTAGCTAAAAAGATTTCAGTATTGTAGAAGTCAACATTCAAACTCAACTACTTATGTATAGATTTATTTTTCTTATGAGACTGCTATACATTTTTTAAAGTTAAAGTATTATACATTTCTTCAAAGTCTTATTAAGTTGTATGAAGTTAGAATCAAGTCAATGCAAATTTTTGAATTACCAACATTTTTTTAAGTTTATTTATTTATTTTGAGAGAGAGAGAGAGCACAAGTAAGTGAGGGGCAGAAAAAAGAGAGACAAAATCCCAAGCAGGCTCCACACCAACAGCACAGAGCCTGATGCAGGGCTCCAACTCACAAAACAATGAGTTCATGACCTGAGCCAAAATAAGAGTCCAGAACTTAACTGACTGAGCCACCCAGTCACCCTGAATAGCCAACATCTTTAAACGCTTTTGTTTTAAATATATACAGATATAAAATATTCAATTTCTAAAAGGAAACCTGAGGTAACTTTAGAGTAAGTGTCACAAAGAAAAATAAGAAATAAATATTTTGAATAAGATCAGTTCAACACAAAATTCTTAATCATAAAATTGTCAGAGTTTATTTCTAGTGGCTAGTTCATTTAACATACTGAAAAGTATTAAATTCTGGTCTTACAAAGTATCTTCATCATAATAGCCTGAATTTACTATTGATTCTTCACGAAAATTTAGTAAAATGTTAAATTTAGCAAATATTGAGGATAGTCATGACTAATATTCAAAAGGGATCTAACGGATTTTTAATTTTTTTAAATTTTTACCGCTTTAATATTTTTCCTTGAATGTTGATGATCTTACACTATATCCTATTTGAAGATCTCAGAGTGAGAGGAAACAAATCCCAGAGAACTGAGGAATGTGGTAAATCTCCAAATGTTCTATCATGGAGAACGGGCAAAGAAGCAGACTTAGGTCACACAGGAAGATTCTGAAGCACCTACCAAATGTAGATTAATTTACAGTGGTACAAATCATGAGTAAGTGAGTGATTTTATACTTCAAGGTGAAAAACATGGTGTAGTGCTGGATTAATCCAGGATTTGTCTTCACTCTGGAAGGCAAGAGGGTGAAAGTTATGTAAAGAGAGTTGAACTGACGAATTGTGAGATCTTGTTAGAAAATAACAGTAGAATGGAGAAATAGTTATGAAAAGATTGTGTGGAAATAATCTGAGACTACTATGAAGTCAAGAAATGGTGAGAAAGAAGTAAGAGAGACAGATAATAAGTTTTACTTGGAAGATCGGAGTTAGTATTTTGTAGTGGAGACATCTGATAAAGTTAAGTGAATGCTATTAAAGCTAAGTGAGAAAATGGTATGAATATTCACTTTAACAATCAAAAAACACACAATGACTTTTTTTCAGTTGCAGTACTAATATTTTGGCATCCCACTCATACTATATCTACTATCGAGGGCAGGATACAAGTTAAATAATTCATAGCATATTAAACATTGTTCTTAGATTTTCTTTATTATTTAGGTGAAATGTATACTCTAAAAATGTGATTAAACAAGTTTTTTTTTTAAAATTAGAGATATTTTATGACCTGAATATGTCACTGCAACTTGCTTTCTTTTCCTCTATTCTATTCTACCTCTTCCCTTTCTCTTACAAACATTATTCATAGTTCTATATAACCACCAAACTTTTTTCCAGGTTTTTTCGCATTTGGAGAGAGACTGTTGGCATCCTAGGATCTTCTATGAATAAGTAATGACTAGTGAAATTCACACACAAGCATACTTCCCTTATAAAGTTATATTAAACCAAAAAAAGTTAATGATTATTTATTAAGGTAGAACTGTGTGTTTTGAATGGGAGAGAGAAAATTAAAAAGTAGAAAAAACTGGCCATAAATGTGAGAATAAGAAACAAGATGTGTAATGGAACAGCTACACAGGAAACACAGCGATCCATTACTTACAGCTACAGTACACAAAAAGTATTGCATTGATTAATTAATAAACTTTTTTTAATGTTACTTTATCCATTTTGAGAGAGAGAAACAGCATGAGTGGGGAAGGGGCAGAGAGAGTGAGACAGAGAATCCCAAGCAGGCTTCATGCTCTCAGCACAGAGCCTGATATGGGGGTCAAACCCACAAATGGTGAGATCATGATCTGAGCTGAAACCAAGAGTCAGATGCTCAATTGACTGAGCCACCTCAGTGCTCATATACTTTTATGTTTTTATTATTTATATTATGTTTATTATGTGTTATATTATGTGGTCTATAGTGATTGTATAAAATGCATATAACATATATTTTATTATTTTTTAACTCATGGCACATCCTAAATCATATTTTTATATTAGTACATACCAATGTACATTTAAAATACTGTGAAATATAAATGTAAAAGAAATTTCATGAAATTAACATATATGATTGCACATGACTAAATATATGAACCACATATAAAATTTATGATCAGTGTAACAACTAAGACACAACTCATGGAAGAAGTCGTGGATAACCAGGATTTCATTATAATTAAAGTTTTTGACTCTGTGAAGGACAATGTCTGGGGAATGAGAAGATAAGCCACAGACTGGAGAAAATGTTTGCAAAAAACTTATCTGATAAAGAACTGTTATCCGAAGTATACAAAGAAAGCTTAAAACTCAACAATAAAAAAACAAACAACCTCATTAAATGAAACAAAAATTTGAACAGGGGTCTATCAAAGAAGATACATACAGGGAAAGGTGCTCTACTCCTATGCCATCAGGAAATGCAAGTTAAAACAACCTGAGATACCACTCCACACCTATTAGAATGTCCAAATTCTAGGACACTGTCAACACCAAATTCTGGTGAGGATGAGGAGCAACAGGAACTCCCATACAAGTCTGGCGGAACACAAAATGACATAGTCTCTTTAGAAGACAAAACTAAACACACAATCCAGTAAATGTGTCCCTTGGTATTTACCAAAAGGAGCTGAAACTGTATGTTCACATAAAAACCTCACACAGATGTTTATAACAGCTTTATACATAATTGTCAAAACCTGGAAGCAACCAATACGTTCTTCAGTAGGTAAATAGATAAATAAACGATGGTACATCCACTCAACAGAATAGTATTTAGTGCAAAAGAGAACAGAGCCATCACACCATGAAAAGATTTGGAGGAATCTTAAATCCCAACTGCTAAGCCAATCTCCAAAGGTTACATGCCTTACATGCCATATGACTCAAAATAAATGACATTCTGGAAAAGGCAAAACTAGGGAGATAGTAAAACAATAAAGTTTCAGAGCTTGTGGAGAAGGGAAAAAAAAAAACAAACAGGATTTTTAGGGTAGTGATTCTACTCTGTATACTAGAATAGTGTGTACATGTAATTACACATTTATCAAAACCCACAAGAGTGAACCCTAAGATAAACCAGACTTTGGGTGATAACAACCTCTCAATATAGCTTAATTAATTATAAAAACAAATGCACCACTCTGGCACAGTATTTTGATAGTGGGGAGACTGTGCATACGTGTGGGGAGGAGATATATGGCAAATTTCCATATTGCCCCCTCAATTTTGCTGTGAATTTAAAATTGCTCCTATAGTAAAATTTTATTTAAAAATATAGTTTCAAATTATACCAGATGTCTCCTCTTGTATTAAAATATATTTTAATATTATATCACCAAAACTTGATCTGGTAAAACCATAAATTGAAATTCATGGCACTTTTACTTCAAATATATATATGACTTACATTACCTTTATTCCATTGACATATAATCTACTTGCAGAGGAAAATATTCTTTCCAAACTCTTATGGAACTAATTACATATTACAAAATTAGAGGCTTTGCAATTGAAACTAAGGATTTGTTTCTATTGAAGTCAAATGGTTACTGTGAACCTTGTCTGACATTTTTTTTTTTATTTTTAATGTGTTTTCTATTTTCTGCATTATTCCTGAATTTGATTTAAAATATAAAAAATAGGATGACTGGGTGGCTAAGTCGGTTAAGTGTCCAACTTCTGCTCAGGTCATGATCTCACTGTTTGTGAGTTCAAGCCCTGCATGAGGCTTTGTGCTGAAAGCTCAAGAACCTGGAGCCTGCTTCAGATTCTGTGTCTCCCTCTCTCTCTGACCCTCCCCTGCTTGTACTCTGTCTCTTTCTTTCAAAATTAAATAAATATTTAAAAATATATATTTATATATAGAGAGAATATATAAAAATAACTATTTTAATAAACATTATATATAATATATAAATAAACATTACATATAAACAAACTATTTAAAAAACATTAAAATATATAACTTGTATATATAAATAACTATTTTAATAAACATATATAAATAAACTATAGGATGACCATTAAGCTTTCCTGGATCTAATTATTAGGTTCAGATTAAATCTAAAGGGTCAGGTTAACATATTTAGATATACATTAAAAACAATTATTGATTGGAGGTCCTTGTTACAGATAAAAACAAAATGACAACCTTTATTAATCAGGCATTTAATTGTGGAATAACTTTTGGTGATATAGAAGAAAAAAAAGTGTATTTAAGTTTTAATTAAAAGGTTATTGGAAATAGAAATCTATCTTCTCAAAGCTACATCTCCTATCCTTATTTATATCTTCCACTATTATGATAGCGCATTATTTACTTATTTTTAAATTGCCATAAACAAGCAATGGAGCAGGTCAGATTATGAACGAATATTAAACAGATAATCTTGTTTAGTCCTCAGATTTTACTCATTTCAGTTTTGTAATGACACCATATGGTTGTCTAGTTATCATAACAATTTAATCATAGAATGCCTATATTTTAATAGATTATTTCTAATATTTCTTTACTCTCAGATAAGTATAATTTTAAAGACTACTGTTTGAACACCCAACTCTTAGCCAGTCACTCTGAGAAGCGCTGGGCAACAAAAATGAACTATGAGGTACCTGGCTAGCTCAGTTGGGTAAGCGTCCAACTTTTGACTTAGGCTCAGGTCATAATCTCCCAGTTTGTGAGACTAGGCCCCCTGGGCTGAGGTCTGTGCTGACAGTACAGAGCCTGCTTGGGATTCTCCCTCTTCACTCTCTCTGCCCCTCCACTGACCTCTATCTCGTGTGCTCACTCTCTCTCTCTTAAAATAAATAAGCATTAAAATTGAGCTATAGATATTAAATCTAGATTATGCTAATGAACCTAATAATAGTCTTAATATTTTTGTTCCATGTAAATTTTACCTTGGGAATAGTTACAACTAAAAAAAAAATAGTTTTCTTTTTAAATTGTATTTATTATTCCCTAGTTTACTGCAAAAAAAAAAAAAAAAAAAAAAACCCTCAGAGAAGCAGGTGCTGTAAACAGGATATTACATATAGCTTTTATTGATTTGCTTTCTCAGACAGAACTTCTAATTACTTTCACAAGACACTGATTGAAAATGCAATTTTTTCCTTCAACATCAGATGTGCTCTTGCTGTTTTAATATTTTTATAAGGGTAACAGATGATCATGTTCTTGTAAACTTCCCCACAATGATCCGGCTAAGGACATTTAAAGAAGAAACAATTTTCATTTATGTCGATTACCAATGCCAATCATTTTGGAATAAATTAGACATTCTGTTCTTAATAAGAAGAGTATGTTACTGTTGGTATTTTAAGCTACGGTATATGTGAATTATAAGAACGTCAAGAAATCACTTCTCATCAAAATGGGTATAATTTTATAGAAGGACAGAATCATTAATATAAATAAATGTTAAGATACATTGCCTGCAGCTATTTTCACACCATTTTGGAGTGCATTGCTGTTGATGATAAAAAAAACATTATAAAATATTAAAATTCATAATTGATTTTTATTTATAATGCCTAATATTTAGTATTGATGTAATTGTCCTTTCAATATTATCGTAGTCTTTATAGTATACAAGAATAAAGATTGTCCTTTTTGCCCTAATAGGAGCTCTCATAGACAAAGAAAAGCTGTTTAAAGAAGAGTGTACTAAATAACTTAAAGGTGTTATAAAAAGAGCATCTACTCTATACCTGTTCTTTGAGTTAAGCAGATATTTCATGAACCTTACTAAAGTGAAGTCTCTCCTCAAGATTGTGTCCTTTCTTCTTTGAAATATAACATCATTTCTAGTCTGTATCCCCAACCCCAATACAAAAGCATTTCATCTGTTTAGTCTTGTTTTAAACACCAATAGCTTTATATAAGTCCTTTTATTCATTAATTTTGTAATACACTGAAGGATATAATCTGTGGGTTTTACTTCTCTCAATATGAACAGTGTTTTGTACAGTATGGAAAAAACTTATTAAGTGCAAAATAGATCCTCATTTGATTGTGAAGGAGTGCAGGACGAGATACCCCAAAATGTGACACTTTGGCATAAAGATTATTTCAAGTTAAAAGTAATTAAAACCCAGAAGATGCAGGGAAAAGCTCTCTGGCTTATCCATTAAGGGCTAAATTTACATTGGAAAGAAGCTGCAACAGAAAGAGCTATTAACAGAGGCTCCTATTTACCAAGTAACTTTACTGCCTAATAGAGCAATCTTGTTTTGCCCCAAGCATCCCTTTTTACCTTCTTGCTAATGAGTTTGTACCCCTCTGTACCCTAGCCCCTACCTTTTTCCTTAGCATATATAAGCTTCCTGTTGCCTCCTTGTTTTTGGAATTTCATGTCTGTGTAGATTCCCTGTACATATGCCTATTAAATTTGATTTTCCTCCTGTTAATCTATAATATGTCAATTTGATTCTAAGTTCATCCAGAAAAACCATAAGGCAGGGGCACCTATGGTTAAGTTGATTAAGCATCTGACTCTTGATCATGATCTCATGGTTCCTGAGCTCAGGTCATGATCTCATGTTTCAAGAGTTCAAGTGCAACCAGGTCAGGCTCCATGCTCACAATGTGGAGTCTGCTTGGGATTTTCTCTCTCCCTCTCTCTCAGTCCCTCCCCAACTTGTGCAGACACACTCTCTCTCTCTCTCTCTCAAAATAAAATAAAATAAAATAAAATAAATAAATAAATAAATAAATAAATAAATAAATAAATAAATAAATAAATAGAAAAGTTATTTCCTCAATGGAGGAGTTATCTCCTCCATATGGCAGAGAAAGGTCTTCCTCCCTGACGATTGCTAATCAGATTCAGCTATGGAAGGAGTATTACTGCCAGGAAAAATACTCATGTCCTTAGTTACCCACTGGAAAATTATAAGATATATCTTTCATGTAAATAAAATTAAAAGAGGCATTAAATATTTTACAGTTAATGATCTAGCTATAATCTAAGTTAAAATATAAAAATAGTCTGTCTTTAATTTACAAAGATTCTAATAATAGTCATTGAACTATTACATTTAAAATAGTCATTTTTTTCCTTAAAGTATCTGCAAATCTTCTAATTTAGACTATACTATATGTATTTTTTTAAAGCAAACTTCATGCACAGTGTGAAGCCCAATGTGGGATTTGAATGCATGGCCCTGAGGTCAAGACCTGGGCTGAGATCAAGAGTCAGTTGCTTAACTCACTGAACCACCCAGATGCCCCATACGTATTTTTTAAAATAAATTACACATGATTTCTGTTATTGTAAGATATGGAAACCTAGGAAAACAACAATGAAGCATTAATGGAAGAAAGGTAGTGAAACAAGATGTCCATATACAAGAGTTCTAGACTGGGTAAAAAAATAATAATAAAATAAATCAACTATACTTTGTTACGAAAAAAATAAGACATTAACTCATAAAAAGTAAAAGGAAATTATAATCAATTATATAGCAACAAAAAGAAAAGAGCATCATGGCATTATCATCAAAAAAGGAGAACTAAAAATAGAACAAACAAAACAAAAAATTATTTTATATCGCTAAACACAAACTAAATATAATAAAACAGTAATAAGACTGTAGCAGGTTTCTCCCACAGAGAGTCATGACACAGCAGCTTTTCTTTCCAGGAAGTAATTTTATTCGTGCCATCATGGACTCAGTTGGGTTTGTACCTGAAAAACTGAGCCCCAAACGCCACGTGGGGCAGCCTTTTATGCATTTTCTACAGTCTTTTATGCATTTCCTGCTTCTTTGGCTCCCATATATGGGTAACCTACATACAGTCTGACTGGATGGTCTCATGTTACAGGGTCATGAGGAATGTCATGTATGCACATAGCCAGGCTGCCTTCCCTTATCTTCAGGTCTTTTCTTACCACATTCCTAAGGGAGGGGGACTCTACCACAAAACTATGGGTTAACAGTCTAGCATTAAATACCTCTGAAAAAAAGAACCAAAGATATATCTATTTTACCCTCCAACAAAACAAAACAACAACAAATAAACCAAGAAGTAAAAAGTATTATACTGTATCTTATCAGGGTACAATAAATAAATAAACAAATGTTTTGCTTCAAACCTCCAAATTCTAGGTAAAAAACAAAACAAAACAAAAACAAAACAAACAAAAACAGCCATAAGTGCAAAAAATATTTATAGATAAAACCTTTAAAATATATAGAATCAATTAGAGAGACCACTAAATATTTGCTTGGCAATACTCCTTTAACTTACTCATGCACATAAATTTTCATATCATATGAAAGCATAAAAAACTATAAAAAACAATTGTGGAAAATCAAAGCTCAACTCCTTCCTCATGCCAAACTTCAATTGGTATTCCAGTGAATAAAAAAATACTTATAAAAAGAAACCAGAATCACACTTTAAAATACAAATACTAATCTTTCTCTGGAGTGGGGAAGGGTTTCTAAGAAACTAAGCAAAGATAATAGCCACACAGTAAAAACAATTAGGAGAAAATAAAGCATAAACAATTTTAAAGTCTATCTTTAACAGAATACACAATTCTATCTACAAAATTTAAAGTAGACGTAGATATCACAGGAAAATGCCATTTTTATCAATTTTACAAATTTTTGAAAATTTTTTTCAATTTAAGCTCAGTATCAAGTTTTTAATTTTTTTAATGTTTATTTTTTTTTTTTTTGAGAGAGACAGAATCCGAACCAGACTCCAGGCTCTGAGCTGTTAGCACAGAGCCCAACGTGGGGCTTGAACCCATGAACGAGGAGATCATGACCTGAGCTGAAGTTGGACACTTAACCAACTGAGCCATCCAGGCATCCTTCAGTATTAAGTTTTTAAACAGATAATTTTCTTTGCTGTCTCTCTGAGGACTGAATTTATTTCTAGATAACTTGTAAGAACTATACTTCTTTGCAGTTCAGGTTTATTTGAGGGTATTCTTTGGAACTTCCACTAGAACAAATCCTGAGCTTTGTTTCTGAAACAGGTGTTGACAACCAAGCCCAAATCCCCAGGATTACAGATGTCTGCAAGGCATTTCTTTCTATTCAAATACCTATTTTTTCTATGTTTTTGCCATCTAATTAATTTGAAAATAACTGCAAGCTCATTTCTACATTTAAACAAATGTGAAGCAGGATTGTTAAACAGGATATTTATGTTGCCAAACTTCAAGAGAAAACTCCATGTTTTTTCCTTTAAAAAATGTGAACTAGTAATATTCATTATCAATAAATATAAAAAAAAACAAAATTAGAAAAAAATGCTATTTGCAACATATGTATAAAGCCAAGAGTTAAAATTCCTAATACTTAGGAGATCTTGCAAATATCTAAAACATTTTCATTCATTGAACATGAAGACCAACATATGAAATTACTTATTACTTAGAAAATTATATTACTTTGTCTTTTCTATCTGAAGACTAAGTGAAATGATAAATATGGACTTATTTGCAAGCTATTATAATTATGTAATATATCTGACCAAATTGTAATCAACAATTTTAAATAATATTGATAAGCACAGATGATTTGTTTTGTATTATGCAGGTTTTGGACCATATTCTTAATTTTAATTAGCTCACTATTTTTATATAACACTTTTTCTCAATGTTCCTAAAATATTCCAGTAGTATAGCATGCTTTGCCTTTCCATGCTATATAAATTTACTTCTTAATTTGCATCATGTTGTTAGTTCACATTCATTCCAACCTGGAAATGTAAAGCTTGACTACTCCTTGTTAAGCTTTAATACAATCTTCATCAATAGATGGGCCAGTGCTATGTAATTGGTTTTTATGTAGAACTCCAGCATTATTATGAGATTGTACTTTATCTTGCATGACAGTGAGTGAAAGATTGCATAACTCCCACTTGCTTTAAGAAGAATGCAGGCTAGCTGACACAGCTGTTATGATAATGGTAATTTGGTGCTGAATGAGAAAGGAGCTATCCAGGGAGAAAATTTCCATAACTATTGCATCTAATATCAGATGTAAGAACTAATTTTCTCCCATAAACTGCATCCAAAATATTTTGTTGAGTTCAGGGGCAGGAATAATATGGCAATATATATTTTTAAATCTATATGCTTATCATTAGCTTCTACCATTCTTTTGTTCACCTAGTACATTTTCTTGACATATTTTGGTTATAAAAATTGGACATAATTCATATAAATGTAAATTCAGACCTTTCTAATCCCATCCAATATAAACTATTTACACATACACAAACACACACACACACACACACACACACACACACACACTGTTATAGATAATCCAAAAGTCCATTTAAGAACAGAATTAACTTTCCATAGACATAACTAATATATATTTGTAGAAGAATGCTTTGAGAACCTCCAGAAAAATGGATGGCCATCTCCTTTCCAGTTTTCTTCGAAAGGATGTAAATATATACACATAATTATCATGTAGTTATTTTAAAAAGAACATTTCAAAAGAGTACAAATCACATATCGAATTGATTCTTTTGGAGAGTGTAAGCTCCTTAGGATCTGAGACCGTATGGGTATATTATTTTTTTCTCTCTTTTTAATTAGTTATGGGCAAAAATTTTAGATAAGATTACCATGAATGTCATGAAATAAGGTTATATATTCTAAAGTATGAATTCCATAGCAAAAAAAAATGGAAGTATAGCATAGAAATTTTTGTAAAGTTTTAGTTGATTTTAGTAATAAAAATATATTTTTAATTTGTTCAGTATATAAGAATGTATTGAGTCTGTTCCCCTCTGGCTAGTACTCCATATGCAGTATTCTGTATATAGAACTCCATCGTTGGTTTCAGACTCATCTCCCCACAAGAACATATATAAAGTTTGAAAATCTTTTTAATTAAATTAAATTAGATTTAATTTAAAGACGTTTTGAAAATTATCAAATAGCCAGTCAGGACTTAAGGGGCAAAGATCTTGGTGACAAGGGAAATGCACTCATTCAAGCGAAACTTATCTATAGCATTTTATTCTCAGGGTATTTGCGAATCACAACTAGGGGCATAGAGACCTAACAGAAAAAAAATCTACATAATATTTTCTGTAGTTTCACTAAACTTGGGAGGGGAAAAAATGGCATTTGAGTCTTTAAAGGCGGCAAAGATTCCAGAGACAAGAATTCCAGAGAAAAAAAATGGTCACTGAAAAGTGAACCCAACATTCTGCAGTAGATTTCTCTTTGAAATACATGGCGGATAATATGCTGCACATAAAAAGTCAAATCTCTGAGAAAGTTAACAGAACATATTTGTGATGTGTCTGCTGATTAGATGGGGACACCCAAATATGGGGCAATCCAGTTGAATGGAAGCCAGTGGTGTGGGTCATGAAAGAAATCACCAGAGTCAGAACCAAGAAGATTGAAGTTCATTGAATACACCTCAAGGAGGTGGCAGACAGGACAACAAAGCAGAGACTGCCTGCAATAAGGCGGTGGCAAGGAGCTACAGTTATAGGGCAGAGTGAAGGAGTATGGGAACTTATGGAATTTTTTTCCTTTTTCTTTTTGGTAATCTTATGAACAGTGCCTCCTTGTAATTGGTCAGTTAGTGTATGGATATTTCTACGTGGGTCACATTAAGTAAGCCTGTTTGCATTGCCTGTTTGCATTCAGCTGAGTGGTTATCGTGGGCCATTTGACCTTTTTCAGGTTTCCATTGCTCAAGCTTGTTACCTAAAAGTGGCCTCAATAGTATTTTCTAACCAGATATAACTTCAAGTATAGATTCCAGCATCCACACAGTACTAACAGGACAACAAATCCAGCAAATTCAATCTTGCAAATACAAAGGGCTGCCGTAATACGTCAGACTCTCAGCTAAGATGTCTGAGGTATTTGAAGGTGCAATATAAGTAAATAAAAGAAAAATACCCTCAAGGTAATCTTCCCTTTCTTCTGCACCCATCTGCCAAAGGAATTAAATCTTCTCTGAAAGAAGATGACTTGACACAAAGTCTTACATTAAATAAAAAATGAATTGCCAGATTTACCAGAACATTGAACCAAATGGTTAGACATAAAGAAAAGATGATAGAAACAGATCTACATATAAGTAATCTAATTTATTGGACAAAAATTAAAACTATCCTAATATTTTAAGAAATATATTTTAATAAAACAATGAATTTTGCTAGAAAATCAGGAATTTAAAACTTAAAATGGAAATGTTAGATTTAAAAAAAATACAAAACCAAAAATTAGAAGCAGAATGAATACAGTAAAACAAATATTAGTGAACTGGAAAATGTAAGAATAAATTGTCCAGATTGAAGAAAAGAGTAATAGATAAAAATAAATTAATAACTTTTAAACATGTTTGAAATAATGAAAAATTGGATATTATTATAACTAGAGTTCCAACAGGACAGGTAAAAAAGGTTGACACAATATTTGATAGATTACTAGCAAACAAATTTTCCAAAACTGATTTTTAACAACAAAAAGGGAAAACTATTAATCACAGTAAATGTGCACGAAAACAAATATATATTCTATATATTATATCATACCTCTAGATATATTCATTTCAAAGACCCAACAATAAGCTTGAGAACTAACCTCTGAATAGAAATAATATTAATAATAAGAGGATAAAGAAATTCTTTAAAGGATGAAAGAAAATTACTGTCAATGTAGAATCTATACCCTGTAAAAATAACATCCAGGAAAAAGGTTAAAAAAATTAACGTATTTTTTTTACAATAATGAGAGAATTTAACATCAGCATATATGCACTTCAAGAAAATTAGAAAAGAGGCTATTCAGTCAGAATGATAATTATTCTATATGAAAGCTTGGGAGCTCAGAAAGAAATAAAGAGCATTCTTGTAACCTGAAATGATTACTGGTTTTGTCAAGCAGTAATGATAATGTGGTGAGGTAAAAAGCATATGTAGAATTGAAAACCTGACAATTATTTCATAGAAGATGAGAGGGAAAAGGAGATGAGGTGGAATCCATTTTTATATTGCACAGGAAGTGGCAAAAATAATGAAAAGCAAGGAGGTGTAATTTCACAGGGTATACATAAAACATTTCTAGAGTAACCATAAAATGAATAATAAAAGCATGTATAATAATGAACTATTGAAAGGAAAACAAATTTTTAAATGCGGGTTAATAGAAGAAGAAAAAAGGAGCTCAATGAAGAGCAAAACAGAAAAACAATAGTAAGCTGGTATTATTAAACCCACATATGTCAGTAGTTTTTATTCAACGTACATAAAATAATATTCCAGTTATAATTAAGAGAATGTCAGAATTGATTTTAAATTTTTTAATGTTTTTTTTTTTTGAGAGAGAGAGAGAGAGAGCACAAGCAGGGGAGGAGCAGAGAGAGAGGGAGACACAATCTGAAGCAGGTTCCAGGCTCTGAGTTGTCAGCACAGAGCTCGATACGGGGATTTGAACTCACAAGCTCTGAGATCATGACCTGAACCAATGTCAGACGCTTAACTTACTGAGCCACCCAGGTATCTCAGAATTGATTTTATAAAACTATATGCTGCTCACAAGAAACATGGACAAATGTATTGTTAACAAAAAGGAAGGAAATAGGATTCTAGTTAAATTTTTAAAAGAATCTAAAATTCTAAACTAAATGAATCGTTGATGTCATGTAAAGTCTATATTTAAGACAAGAAATATGAGTAGAGATGAGAAGGGGCTTTCACAATTATAAAACAACCAATTTAACATTAAATATAACCAGCATAAAACTAATTACCCAGTAACATAGTCTACGTATTTCTGGAAGAAAATTTTGAGGAAACTAACATAAGATACAGATAAAACTTCAACTATAATTAGAGATTTTAAAGTAATTTGAAAATGTCTTTTTAAGTAAAAGTTACCTTGTTAAGTAATTGCTGGAATACATGTAGCACAGGCATGTACACACACACACACACACACACACATACACACACATAATTCAAATGTGAAATTAGTGAGTGGGTAAACATTTTGAAGAATACAATTAAAACTTGACCACATTTCAACCCAAACTGCAACATACATTCACTTCAAACAGGAAATTTTGACAAAATTCGGTAAATACCCACAAGCAGGAATCAGGCTGGTAAATCTTCTCAGCTGCAAACGTGAAACAGTTCATGGAAAGGAAGAAGAGTTGCTCAGATGATGACTGAAGAGCAAAGAAGATGGACAATCCCACTTTACCAAATTGGGTACTAGTAAGGCCTCCTCTTCACCCCCTGAGCTCTGGAGAAAGATGTTTGGCCAAATTTCAAATTCGCTGAGGAATAATGACTACTATGTACTCTCACTCTTCTCTTTATTAAATGAAAGCAGCTCTTGCTATCTTGTCTCTGCCTCATTCTTGTGATTTTAGACTGTGGTGGTCTTATTTCATAGGCCTCTAAGTTAGGGGATTTACTGAGAGACTGCAAATCCTGAACAAGATGTGAGTTGCCTCATCCACTTCTGGAAGTGTTTTATATAACAAGATACTGCACCCTAACCATGTTTCTTGTATTATGAGAAAACTTTTGGAGAAGACAGTGAGCACACTTGTGCGTGGGACTAATATAAACAATTATGCCCAGGGTGTAGACTGTTTTAGATTGGAAATCATGGTCACAATATTTTGGAGCATTTCCTATTGAAAGAAGTCTATTTTTATACCTCATGAATGTGATATGCCCTGTGACTTGTTTTGTGTGCAATAATAAACAAATATTAAGAACAATATTAGCCAGAAGATAACAGAAGCCAGAGGAGAGTAAAATTAGATGTTTAAATACTGAAAGAAAAACAACAACAACCTATTAACCTACTGCTAATAAAATATCCTACAGGAATAAATAAAATAAATGAATCATAAATTAAAGACAATGAATTTGTCACCAGTAGATTCTTAATGCAAAAATAGCTTTAAATTTTTTCTTTATGCTAAAGAAATAATATCACACATTAACCTTATCTAGGAAGGAATGAAGAGCATTTATGAATGGTGACTATATGGAAAATTGTTTTTTAAAAGTTCCAGTTTTTTTCAATTTATTTAAGGAACAATTAGCATTCAAAGCAAAAAATAACAGTATCTTATGGAACACAGAACTCATATAGAGTGAAGTAAACAACATCACATAAAGAACAAAAAAATAAATGGGAGCATACTGCTGCAATGTTCTCTTACACAAAATGGTATTAAGTCGCAGGTGTCTGTAATAATATGAAAATTTATATTATAATCCTATCACAATTTTAAAGACTTAAACATAGATGATAGTTAAAAATAAAAATATTTGTGAAGATAAAATGAAATTTAAAAAGGAAAAAATAAATAAAGTACACTTTAATACTAAAATTGACAGAGAAAGAGAAAGACAAAAACAATAGATATGACAACTATAAAACAAATATTGAAGATATTAATTAAATCCACTTTTCAATAATTAATTAAATATGAATTGCTTAAATTTTCTAGAAAAAAATCAACTTGATGGTAAGAGACCATCAAGTTGGATAAAAGAGAAAGGTCCCTAATCTGTTGTTTAAAACATTTACATGTTAAACTCATATTTATTTTAAAAGTTAAAAATAAACAGGAAAAGATATTTTAGAAAGCATTAGTACAAAGAAACATGAATTGGAGACTCCAAAAAAGGAGACTTTAAGAAAAGAGACATTCTCTGAATACCAGAATACTAGGGACATTCTATAATTAAAAAAAAAAAGTTTCATCTAGATGATGTAAAAATCCTAAGTATATATGCAATATATAATATAGATTCAAATTTGACAGAAATGGGGAAATATATCATAAATCTGTGTTTAGTGTTAAAAATTTTACTATTCCTCTGTCCATAATTGATAGAGGAATTAAACAGACTCTTGGTAAGTGTTTGGAAGATTGAAGGAACACTTTCAAAATACCTAATTGACATTAACAAAATATTTTAACAAGAATAGAATAAAAATTCTTTATAATTAAACACGAAACAAAAGACTTACATACTGCACAGAAGATACTGGGATAACTATGATCATATGAAAACATGATCAAAATACTTTTAGTTTTCAGAAAAATGCAAATTAAACTCTACCTTACATCCACTACAATTGTTAAAATTAAAATTATTACAGGCAATATTTGTGCAGTTGTGGAGCAACTGGAATTCTCGTGCCTTGCTGGCAAGAGTATATAATGTTATGCTTCTTTAGATAATTGTTTGGCAGTTTTGTATAAAATTAAACATACACTTTATACTATGATAAACAATTCCACCCCTAGGTATTTACCAAGATATCCACAACAAGAAAACAATCATGTCCACAAAATACTAGTTCAAGAACGTCCATAGAAACTTCATTCATAATAGACCAAACTGGAAAAAAACCAAAAGCCTATGAATTTCAATTCTAGGTATTCCCCCTGTCCTACTTCTACCCCCACAAAATACTGTTAAGTTCCAACAGCCTTATGCAAAAGAGCTAATATGCATGAAGATGAGAATGGATAAACAGATTGGTTTACATTCATACAATCGAATACTACTCAGCAACAAAAATGGAGACAAAATACTGACACAAGCACATATCAGGCTTCAATCTCAAAGACATTATGTCAAGATCAAGAAAAAAGCTGCAGAGTGAGAATGTTCACCATGGTTCTACTTCTAAGAACAGGCAGTAATAATTTATCTAGGATGCTAAAATTAAAAAAGAATAAAGTTTTCTTGCAATGGTTGGGGCAGGAGAGGTGGTACATTGTCTAAAAAGAGACAGGAGGCAAGTTTCTGGGTAATTGGGATGTATATATATTGAATTATATGGTAATTTTATGGATGTGTACACTAACCAGAACTACTCATTGAAGTGGACATTTCCCAATCTTAGAGACTGACATTATGTAATTTCTATCTCAAAATACTAATTTGATAAAAAACAATATCCTTCCACCTCCTTTAATTCTTCCCACTTAATATGATGTATTTTTGAAATGCATTATGATTTGAGCACTAAGAAGAAATTATATAATGATGTGATACTTTATTGCTTATACCAAATAAAAGAAAAAATAAACACAACTTGCGTAAATATAGTGGAATCTAATCTCCATCTTCTCTCAGGAATGATTTCTAAGAAGCTATAATATCACAATAAATATGTTGTCAATTAATTTTTCTTGAAAAAAGCAGTTAGGAAACTCACACCAATGCCTTTAGGCAATAAATAAAATCATGGAAATTCCCATTACTAAGGTCAAATTGGTCTATTTGCATGAATATTCCTCTAATAGAACAGCTAGTTATAATCCATTTTCACACAAAAGTGATTTACAAAGCTTGTAAATATAGCCTATTAAACTCAATTGAATATTCACCCAACTCAACTTGTTTTAACTGGGTCACAATTTCCATGTTACTACAATGAAAATTTGCAAATGTTTACCATTTCACGGGGATTGGGATAGGGGAGAATAAAAGTTGATCCAAAAATACCATGAAGAGAGTATTTTTGTTGTGAGGATAAAGTAATGAATTCACAGACTGAAGACCTAAACTCAGTCACAGTGTAAAAATGTTTCACATAGAGGTGCCTGGGTGGCTCAGTCGGCTCAGGTCATGACCTCACAGTCTGTGAGGTCGAGCCCCGCGTTGGGCTCTGTGCTGACAGCTCAGAGCCTGGAGCCTACTTCAGATTCTGTGTCCCCCAATCTCTCTCTGCCCTCTCATTCTCATGCTTTGTTTCTCCTGCTCTCAAAAATAAATAAAACATATAAAAAACAAAAATAAATAAATAAAAATAAAAATGTTTCACATAGGCATTTATGTCATATATTCAAATAATTTCTCAACAATTATCCTGACAGAGGAACAGTTTGAAAAAAAAAGGGGGGATTGTATTAGCAGAGGGATCTATGTGGTAGTTTGGCAAAGTTTCCCTCCTTGTAAGCCTTAGTACAAATTTAGAGGAACTTTATTGCCTATGTCTTAACCAACAATTCTCATTCACACAAACATGTCAAGCTATGTCAACTAAAGTGGAAAATTATTGTGGAAATTTTGAAATTATTTCATTAAACATTTTAAGCATTTTTTTAAGTCTTTAAGGAAAACATTTAAAAATCATTATCCATTTGCTGTAATGAAGATAGTATATGATAAATATAAATGTGTTTCCTCTTTCAATTTTTTTTTATAGGGAACTATGGATTACATAGTATTGATGGGATGTGCACCTGTCATGTTTGGGAATCACTATGCGTGTTAAAAAAAACTATAACAAGATATTTGAAAGTTAGGACAAAAAGAAGGGGGGAGGTGGGAGAAAAGGAAGAAGGAAGGAAGGAAGGAAGGAAGGAAAGGAATAATCAATCTACAATCCTATAAACCTTATGTTAGTGAGCCCTCTTGCTCAACTATAGACCCTAATAGTTAAAACCAAAAATAGACAAGACCATTTAACTCAGGCTCTAACTAAAACTCAGTGTGCTTTTTCTTACTGCACCTCCTTGAGGAGACATTAATAAAGGTGTTTTGCAATGACTACTCTCCCAACTCCTGGACCAGAAAAACCCTGAAAGTAATGGAATGCCTGGAAGACCGCATCCCACACCCGCTTCTCTGCTCATGATCACCAGGTGACCACATACCAACCCTCATCCATGATCACATGCTCTCTGTTCTCATGCATGTACCCTCCTCCCCAACCTCACAAAATGTTCATGGTGTCAATGGAGAGGTCAGTTAAATCTTGAGCTTGCCACCTCCCCCAGCTGCTGGTACCCGAAATAAATTTATCCCTTTCTCTTTTCCAAAAGCTTATCTCTTGATTACTGGTTTATTTTGCAATGAGTTTATCTGACTTTGGCAATAGCATTGGCAGACCCAGCCAGGAGCTCTCTGCTTTTGATTTGTCCAGCCCCTCAGGATTCCCTGGGATAGGGAAGTTGGCTGCAGCAACATGCCAGGGCTTACCCATTCATTCCCCAAGTTAGCAGTTCTGACAGATTGAACATAATACTTACACAACAAATACCAAAATTATGTGTTTGTGTATGCATGTGTATACGTTCACTTTCCGTTGTATTCAGTGAATACCCAGTCCTTACTCAAAATTAACAACAAAAAAATGGACGTTTATATTTCCATTTAGCTTTATAATATTTTCTAATGGACTTAAAATATCATCTTGTTTGAAAGACAATAATTTATTTGGTAATCATTAGCTTTTTTTGACTTCCTTTTTGGAATCTTAATCGGCATATTGACTAAAAAGGGGCCCAAAGGAAGTTTCTGGGTAAAGGATATGTTGTACATCTAGATTTATATAATGATTTTTTGCAGTGTTGAAGTATTTGATATATTAAATGCATTGCAAATATATTTGTTTGTCTTTTAAAAATATTTCATATAGTTTAAGTTTTTAATAAAATATTAATATTTTTGTTTGACACTTTTTTCTTTCCAGCACAGCCTTAATATTTTAGTACTATATTCACCCCTCCTAATTGATTCAATTAGTATCAGAATTTGTATCATTCTGCATGCTTCTGGAAGAAAATATTGTGAAACCTCAACTGAGCTGGCATAAATAGTGCCATGAAGAAAAATATTATTTCTCATAGAAAGAAACCTTGATTCCAGAGTATATCTGAGTTGACAAAAGTAGCTACTCCATAGCATTCTTAGTACGCCTGATTTTTTCATCAACCGCATCTTCCCTCAATGTGATAATTTTGCCTCAGCTCTCTCCTCAGAAGGTCACCCACTTCTAAGAGTCGCATGCAACTATAGTATGCACAAACATAAAAAAGGCATTGTCCTAAGTGTGTACCATTTTATAAGCAAAAACACAAGCAAACCAGTAAACAAACAAGAACATTTTCCCAAAGCCTCTGAATAAACTTGTAAACTTCTGTGACCAACCCCGCCATAATAAAATTATGTCAAGAGGCTAGGTCATTCACTGACAAGAGAAGACAGAATTAAAAGTACTATACTCATGACAGTAGACTTATAGGGAGTTAACCTTCAGATTGAGATAATGTCAATATTTAGAGAATCCTGTGGTTAGGGGAACACCCTGTCCAAATTCAGAGATGAGCTGAGAGGAAATTAAACGTGGATTGACAGAGGAATGGGAATGTGCCAGCTTTGATTTACTTTTCAGAGTCATTATGTAGCTGTTTTTGTATTTTGTTCAGAGAAGCAGTTGTAATCTGGTTTATACTGGTCTTACCTGATCTCGACTGATACTAGAAGTCTGTGTTCATTTTAAATTGAATCTAGAATGGATATTATTACCAATTGTTCCCAACGAAGAATGTCCATCAGTTCTTTTTCCCTCAATTCAAAGATATATAATTTTAAATCAGAAATTTTATATTTAACAGATTTTTTAATTAAAAAAATAGATGGTAGAATATCACATTTTGTAACAGTATAAAGTGTATGAGTGCTTTATTACCATTGGGTTTAGACTCATCATTTTTTCTTAGTAGGGATCTTATAACCTATCATTCTTCTGAGATTTTAGAAACTGGTTTTAAGCAGACCATAAAAGCAATTTACTTTAAGGTATCAATTTAAGACTTGGATCTGAGAACAACTTAGGGAATGAAAGGAAAAAAAAATGCTTTATACAGGGGATGTTTTGATTTAGCACACATTGGTCATCACTTTTTAAAAAATATCAGAACTTCCTAAAAAATGGATAATATAAAATAGCATATGGTATAAAATTTACTGATATTACGGCTCCAATAGCTTGTAATAAAGGAACAAACTTCTGGTCCCCGTGGCCTCTAATCTGCTGAATTCTATTATGCTCCTTTTTCCACTTTAGGCAATCTTTCATAAAGATTAAAAATGGCAGAAGCTAAGAAACTATACACCAAAGTGAAAATACTTATTTATCAAAGCCACTGAATCCATTTTAGCCAGCTCGGGGACATAGGAACAATGTTGTGGTCTGGCCACTATCAACAAGTAGTGTAACTGAGCAATAGATTTATATTTTATAACACACTCAAATACAAAGATTGATATGTTACGCAACCACACAGAAAGGAAAGTAAAAGGGCATAGTAGGAAGGAGAAACAATTTGCAACAAATACATTTAACAATGTCATCATATCCAAACTACAAACAAACAAACAAACAAACAGGTCTTAAAATCAATAACAAAAAGACAAACAGCCCAAGTAAAAATGGGGAAATGACTTGAATAGGTAAATTCAGAAAGAAGATATCTAAAGGCTTAATAAGCACATGGAAATATCAACATCTTTAGTTATTTCTGAAATACAACCTAAAGTGAAAATCAGATAGTAATACACATACAATAAGAAATGCTAAAATTAAAAACAAACAAAAAAAAATGGGGCGCCTGGAGGTCTCAGTTGGTTAGCAGCCAATTTTGGCTCAGGTCATGATCTCGAGGTTCATGGGTTCATGCCCCATGTCGGCTATGCTGACAGCTCGCAGCCTGCAGTCTACTTCAGATTCTGTGTCTCCCTCCCTCACTGCCCCTCCCCTGCTCCTACTCCCTCTCTCTCTCTCTCAGAAATAACAAATAAACATTAAAAAACAAACAAAAAACTAACAACAATGTTTGACAAGAATGTGAAACAACTGGAGGTGTGCCTGGGTGGGTCAGGTGGTTAAGTGTCTGACTTCAGCTCAGGTCATGACCTAGTGGTCCATGAGTTCGAGCCCCATGTCAGTTTCTGTGCTGACAGCTTGGAGCATGTTTCATCAGTTCCTGTGTCTCCTTCTCTCCCTGCCCCTCCCCTGCTTGTTCTTGGTCTCTCTCTCTCTCATTCTCAAAAATAAATAAATTTTTTAAATTAAAAAAATAATGTGAAACAGCTGGAAGTATCAAATATTGCTGGAAGTAATAAAAATTTTGCATTTACTTTAGGAATCTCTTTGGCAGTTTCATATAAATTTAAACATAAGCGTATGATCTAGCAATTCCTGTCCTAGAAGTTTACCCAAGAAAAATGAAAATATATGCCTACAAAAAAGACCTATAAAAAGATGTTCAGGGCAGCTTTGTCAGTATTATTATTTATTTTAGAGACAGACAGATAGAGTGTGCGCATGAGCAGGAAGGAGGGAGAGGGATCGAATCCTAAGCAGACTCCAAGCTCAGCATAGAGCCCTGTATAAGTCTATACAGGGCGCTATCCTATGATCCTGGGATCATGACCTGAACTGTAAGCAAGAGTCAGCCACTCAACTGACTGAGCCTCCCAGGCACCCAAGGACACCTTTCTTCTTAATATCCCCAAAACTGAATACACATATACACACTCATAAAAGACTGGGGAATAATGTGAAACATTGATGTAATAGAATACTAAGTAGCAACCAAATGAAACAAACTGATAAGCATAAAAAGAAGGAGAAATTTCTCATATGTTCAGGAACTAAAGCAGAAATAATAGAGTATATGCTATTGTACCTAGGACCCAGAGATGTAAGAGCATCCGGCTCCTGGTGTCCCGATCAGATCAGGTTTGCCTACCTGCCACTGACAAATTCCAGAGGCTGAGAGACCAGGGGTGGTGAAATAACAAAGGAATTTATTTCTGTGAGGTCAACACCAGAAAACGGTGGACTAATGTCTGTTTCCATAGTGCTGAAAATACTTCTAGGTTTATATAAAGAAAACACGGAAAAAATGTCAGCGGATACATGCAAGTGGGCAGTAAAGGTCAGGTTGATCATTGCGTTTGGGTCAATCACGCTCAGGTCTTGTGCTTGTCACAGCAGTCCTTATAACTCGAGGGGTATTTCAGCTCCCTCAGGGAACGCTTTGCCTGAATTAAGAAATAACCTGTAAAGAAGGCCTTGATCAATTAGAAAGGAGGTCAAATGGAGGTAGCTGAAGTCTTCTTCCACTATCATTCCATTTATATGATGTTCAATTACTAGAAAATTTAATCTAAAGTGACAGAATACAGGAAAGACTATCAATTTAGTTCATCATATTAACAGATTAAAAGGAAAAGAGCAATCCTATGACCAGCTCAATAGAGGTAAACACATCACGCATACATACCCCAACAACAATAACAACAAAAATT
The DNA here is from genome assembly GCA_030068075.1 of Paguma larvata. Lineage (NCBI taxonomy): Eukaryota > Metazoa > Chordata > Mammalia > Carnivora > Viverridae > Paguma > Paguma larvata. The sequence continues at coordinate 59,424,726 of CM057829.1, read as the reverse complement.
TTAAAATAAACATTCGTGACAAAAGAAAATAGCAATCAAGACACAAAAGGGAACTTCTTGCATCTCATAAAGACTATCTAAAACATAACTAACATTGTTCTAAATCATAGAATATTAAATTTTCCCTCAAAGTTTAGTACCAAAGTGATATTCTGCTCTTATCATTTCTATTTACTGTTTTACTATACGTCCTTAGCACTGCAGTAAGGTAATAAAAATAAATAAAAGATGTACATATTAGGGGAAAACAGAAGTAAAACTTTAATATATATAGGTAATATAATTGTATAGGTATAAATGCTTTTTTAAAAATCTATAAAAGTAATCTTCAAATAAGTAAGTAAATCATGAAATTTTGTGGATTCAAAATTTGGATACAAGATCAATATACACAAATTAATTGTTTGTGTATATACTAGGAGCCAACACTTAGAAAATGAGATATAATACCTTTGAAAACATAAAATTCTTAGAATATATTTATCAAAGGCTATGCTAGACCTCTAAAATAAAAACTATAAAATATTGCTAAGAGCAATTTTAAACATTTAAAATGTTTTTTTTAATGGGGGCGCCTGGGTGGCTTAATAGGTTAGCGTCTGACTTTGGCTCAGGTCATGATTTCACAGTTAATGGGTTTGATCCCCGCATTGCGGTCTGTGCTGACAGCTCAGAGTCTGGAGCTTGCTTCTCCCTCTCTCTCTGTCCTTCTGCAACTTGTGCTCTGTCTCTCTCTCAAAAATAAACATTAAAAAATTATAAAATATGTTTTGTACATGTACATGTATATTGTATATACATTGTATATATATATATATATGTAAAATACATAATACATTGTATATACATTGTATATATATAATAATTCTTAAAAATTGCTATTTTTTGAACTGAAAAGTTCAGTAGTGTCAACATGTCAATTTTCCCCAGATTAATCAATACATACAATATAATACTAACCAAAGTACCTGAAAGCCCTATGTAGAAATTGACAAGTTGTTTCTAAAAATCTGTATATAAATGTAAAGTAACTAAAATAAATAATATTTTAAAAGAAGGAAAGAATTAGAAAATTTGCACTCTCTGATATCAGGGACTGGTCTCAAGCTATAATCATCAAACAATATATCATCCAGATCTTCTGAATAAACAGGGCTATTTATTAAAAATGTTCCTCATTACAGGCTAGAATCACTACCAGAATACAATTCAGAAATAAAATTTCACTTTGATTGTGAATATGTTTTCTGTTTAAGGGTCAAGCTATCTGATTATTGGGCTTTACTCATTGACAAAATTTAGTGTGACTAGGTCAAATTATTTTTGAAGGATCCCAGCTTTGACTCTGCAATTTTCAGAAATGCCTTTTTAAAGCAGGTGAGTACACAGCAAAATTACTCGACTGCAAGTGATTTTGACCCTAAAATCCAAAGTTTATCTTAGAATATGAGCTTAGAAGATACTGCACATGAAAGACAGCTGTGCAAGGAATCTGAATACATCTGATACACAAAATGCCAAATAACCTCCTAAGATTAGTTTCTTTTTTCTTTATAGACTTTTTTTTATGGTATCACATTTCATAGAATAGTGGCTAAAAGCGTAGATTGTGGGGCCAGCCTACTGATGTTGAAAGCCTGACTCTAGTGTGGTTACAGCTTCAATTGCTAACACACTGCTTTAAAACCGAGCAGCTTAAAACATTTTTATTTTATTTTTTATTTTTTATGATGGTGGGTGAGGTGGGTCAGTAATTTGGAAAGGACACAGCAAGAAAATAGAAAGTCTTGGGGCCTACTCAAGGACTGGCGGGATGCATCTGAAAGCTGGAATGGCAGAAGTCAGCGGAAGACTAATGCAGATCTGCAAATCTAAATTCACATGTGGCCTTTTCTAGCCTGTTAGCTAATGCCTGGGAGCCTCCCGGCAGTAAGAGTATTCACTCCGCTGCTCAGAGCTCCAAGTATGTTTCAGCAAATAAGGTTGGAATGCCATCATTGTCTATAACTCAGCCTCAGTAGTCACATGAAGTAAACTTTTATTGTTACAAATGAGTTACAGTCCTACTGTCCTTGGAAAGAAGTGTTAAAGAATTTCCAGTCACTCTTGTAAAAATCAGTACAACCTCTCAGACCTTTATGATTTTAATTAAATTACTTAGCTCTTTGACCTGAGTTTCTTAACTATAAAAGGTGACTAATAATAAAATCTACCTCATAGAGTTTTTGTATTCAGTGTTAATATAAGTAAACTGAGCAGTGTCTAGCATATTGTAAATGTTCATTAAGAGTTTAGCAATTATTTATATTATCACTATTATTTTAACAGAGCAAGGGAAGACAGCAGATGCAGGGAGCTATGATTTCCTTAATATTGTTAATTCATTTAATAAGACTATTACTCTGCTACTAATAAACTATTAATACAGCAAGCAAAGTAAGATGTGAGGTAGATAATACAGATAAGGTCATCTGTATTTGATTTGATGACATGATCCTTTATACAGAAAATGTGAAAAAGTTGACAAAAAACTGAATAAGCAATTACAGTAAGGTTGCAAGATATAAGGCAAATATATAAAGGTTAATCACTTTCCTAAGACACAGTAGCGTTTGTATTAGCACCTCCTAGAAATGAAATATTTAAATTTAAACATATATATATAGATAGATAGATATGCATATACACACATGCACACACACACACACACACACACACACACACACACATACACATACACACACACACTGGATCTATGTGAGGAAGACCAAAAACTGAAGAATAACATTAAAGGAAAACCGAATAAATGGAGAGACATTCAATGGTCATGGATAGGAGGACTCAATATTGTTAGGATGTCAGTTCTTCCAAACTTGCTCCATAGATTCAATGCAGAATCAATCAAAATACTTCCAACTTATTCCCTGGATTTCAACAAACTCATCATAAACTACTACAACTGATAAATGAATTGAAAAAAGTCACTGAGTATAAAATCAATGTACAGAAATCCTTTGCATGGCTACACAGCAATAGTGAAACAGCAGAAATTGAAATTAAGAAAGCAATTCCACTTACAATTGCACTGAAAATATTAAAATATCTAGGAATTTCCTTGATTAAAGGGGTGAAAGATCTGTACTCTGAAAACTATAAAACATTAATTAAAGAAATTCAAAACAATGCAAAGAAATGAAAAGACACTGCAGGCTCATAGCCAGACAAAAAATCATTAAAATGTCTATACTGCCCAAAGCAACCTATACATTTAATGCAATTCCTATCTAATACCAACAGCAGTTTTCACAGAACTAGAACAAACAACCCCAAAATCTGTATCGATCCACAAAAGACCCTGATAGCCAGAGGAAACTTGAAAAGAAAAACAAATCTGGAGGTATCAAAGTTCCAGATATATTACAAAGAAATAGTAATAAAACAGTATGGTTCTGGCATAAAAATTTACACATAGATCAAAGGAATGGAACAGAAAACCCAGAAATAAACCCACAATTATATGCTCAATTAATCTTTGACAAAGGAGGAATAAATACGCAATGGGAAAAAGTCTCTTCAACAAATGGTATTGGGTAAACTGGATAGCTACATGCAAAAAAATGAAACTAGGACACTTTGTTTTTTTTTTTAAACACACATAAAAATAAACTCAAAATAGATTAAGGATCTATGTATAAACCATAAAAATCCTTAAAGAGAGCACAGGCAGTAATCTCTCTCACATTGGCCATAATACATTTTCTACATACGCCTCCTGAAGCAAGAAAATAAAAGCAAATGTAAACTGTTGGAACTACATCTAAGTAAAAAAGCATCTGAACAGGAAAGGAAATAATCAATGGAATAAAAAGCAAACTACTGAATTAGAGAAGATTTTTACAAATGACATATGTGATAAAGGGTTCATATCCAAAATATATAATGAAGTGTTACAACTCAATGCCCAAAAAACAAATAATCCAATTAAAAAGTTGGCAGATGACATAAACAGACATTTCTTCAAAAAAGATATCCAGATGGCCAAGACACATGATAGGATGCTCAACATCACTCATCATCAGGGAAATGCAATTCAAAACCACAATGAGATATCACCTCATATATGTCAGAATAGCTATAATTAAAAAAAAAAAAGAAAAGATAAAGAAAACATGAGAGACAACAAATGTTGGAAAGGATGTTGAGAAAAAAATGAACCATCTTGTGCTGGTGGTGAGAATGCAAACTGATGCAGCCACTGTGGAAAATGGTATGCAGATTCCTCAAAAAATTAAAAAAAAAAAAACTATCCTAAAGAATACAAAAACACAATTCAATTGGATCCATGCACTCCTATTTTTATTGAAGTATTATTTAGAAGAGTCAAACTATGGAAGCAGCCAAGGTGTCTATCGATAGATGAGTGGAGATTATATATATATATATCACACACACACACACACACACTGGAATATTATTCAGGTACAATAACAGATTGAAACCTTGTCATTTGCAACAACATGGATGGAGCTTGAAAGTATGGTGCTAAGCAAAATAAATCAGTCAAAGAAAGACAGATACCATATGATCTCATGCATATGTGGAATTTAAGAAACAAGACAAATGAGCAAGGTTTAAAAAAAAACACACAGAAAGAGAGGGAGACAGAGAGACACCAAGAAACAGATTCAACTATAGGGAATAAACTGATGGTACCAGAGAGAGGAGGGTAGGGGTTGTGGGAAATAGAGGATAGGGATTAAAGAATACACTTGTCATAATGCAAAAAAAAAAAAAGGAACATAAAAAGATAAAGGCTTCAGTTGGTTAAAATCAAGACAAAAAAAAAATCTTCACTTAGCTTTTCACTAAGGTTTCAAGCCACATGTCCTCAAAGGGCAAAATACAGTAATACCATTGTTGGTATTACTGACAATAACTGTGCCATCTATTGCATGGTATTGTGTACACATGTGCACATATGTGCATGAAATAATTAATTTTATTATAAATTTATAACTGCTCTTAAAATGGGGTGGCTGGGTGGATCAGTCAGTAAAATGCTAACTTTGTCTCAGGTCATGATTTTGCAGTTCGTGAGTTCAAGCCCCACGTCAGGCTCTATGCTGACAGCTCAGAGCCTGGAGCCTTCTTCTTATTCTGTGTCTCCCTCTCTCTGTCCCTTTCCTTCTCATGCTCTGTTTCAGTCTCTTTTACTCAAATATAAATAACATTAAAAAATAATAAATAAAACTGCTCTTAGAAAAACAAAATATTTTTTTTCTCAAACTATTAATAGAGTTAAGTGATCAAATGAGGAAGAAAAAAATGTAAATAGTATTTGTTTTTATGTGGGAAAATCCTTAAGGATAAAAGTATTAATGTTTCAGGAAATATGTAAGATCTATGTTTACAATAATAGGATTTTAGACTCTTTTAATTGAAGAGATGTCTTATTATTATGCTAATTTAACACATCATTTACAAATGATGAGGAGCAATCATGACTGAGCTTACTTGTTTTGCTCTAGGTCCATGGGAGAGTCAGAACCTGAACCAGGTTCCTGAACACACCTATCCTTTACACTGAAAAGACGCATTTTTAACAAAAAATTGAGTCTGTTTTTGTCCTAAAGTTCTGTGAATTAACTTAAGAAGTAGGAGCAAGATGGAGAGAAAATCACTAGAGTTACACTAGAAAATCAATAGAGTTGGTCTTAGCACCCTAGTTTATCCATTCTTAATAACATAGGAACTGATTATTTTTTAAAAAAAAAGATCATATATATGAGGGACTTGCAAAAGTGTCTATTTTTCCACATGGCTTTAGTATGAGTTAAACATTTCTAAAATATCTTAGATGTAAATTTTATACTACTAAAATAGTTAAAGATCCACTCTGAAAATTGAATTTCCTATGGGTGAATTATTTTTTTATTTCTAAAAAATGGTACAATAACATAAAAAATTAAGCATTCTTTCAAAGCAATAACTGTGATCTAAAATCAGAAATGTCCCTCCATTGGCATGAAATTTCTTTGACAGAAAATAGTGGCTTAAGTAGAATGAAAGTCATCGAACCAAAGATTTATAGTAATGAAATTTCATATTTGACTGAAAAACAGCTGTGCACAACTTAATCAAATGCTGAAGGAAAGCTTAAGCTAACTTTACTTAATAGCAACTACTGACTTGAATAAATTGCCACGGTTACGAAGCTACAATCATTTCCCATATTTTATAGAGGTAGCCACCAATTACTCCAGACTGTAATATTGAAATAGGCACAGACAGAGTGCAACAACCATAAGAATATGAATGCTTGGTTTTAAGTCTTCATTTACCTTGGCAAATAATTATTAAATACTCTATAAATTACCTTGATATGCTAAATTTTCTTCTTATAAAGTATGTTTTTTGCCTTAATCATATGCATCCCTATATCAAAATCTTGGCTGAGCTTGTTCCTGGTGAGAAAATGTGAGAAGAAACATAAAATGTAAGTAGAACATAAAATTTCAATATGCTTAGGAAATAAGAAAATACCTTCATTAAATAATGGTCAGTTGCAACCAATAGCTCTTAGGTAAGCAAAAAATATGATTATTTTAAAGTGTAAAATGCAGAATACTTTATGATTCTCTTACTTGACTTCAATGTTATGGATATAAGATCATAATTTAATATACACAATTATATATATTCTGTTTATGACCTATCATGTTAAATAAAAGTATTCTATTGATTTCTTTGATATGCTAAGTATTCATAAATGTATGTTAGAATAACCAGAAAAGTTTAAACATTTTTCTATATTTCTTTCTTCCTTCCTTCCTTTCTTCCTTTCTTTCTTTCTTTCTTTCTTTCTTTCTTTCTTTCTTTCTTTCTTTCTTTCTTTCTTTCTTTCATTTTTTTACAGAGATAACTTAGAAACATCAGGTTACTGCTCAATTACCTGATAATGAAGTAATCCAAAATAATGTCTTTTTTTGTTTTGAACGTTTGGGTATATTCATAATTATAATTTCTCTCTTCTAAATTAAACTCCCCTCTTGATGTGCTATCTTGAAGTTCAGACATTATCTCACCTATACCACAAACATAAACTTCAGGGTTTCCACTTCATAACTTTCACATATTTATCTGGGCTTAGGTTTCTAAAACAACAACAAAATTTATGTAAAGGTCTTTCTCTATGTCCATAATGCTAACATTCAATATAATAAGCACACTATATGATATGCACAGCTATATTATTTGTGTTCATACTCTCCTGTCTTAAAATCCATCCTGCTTTCTGCTCAGATTCTATGAATTTATGGATTATTTCCTTCAATCCCATGTTAACATCATTTACTTTTTCTAATGAGGGAAACTTTCATTTAAAATTTACAAGCTATTCTCTCCCGAGAGTAGCATGTTTTGGTGAAAAGGCAAAGCAAATGTTCTAAGAGAAAAGGGATGGAGATCACCAAATACTTTCCTTTTGAGATTAAACTGCTGATGTGACAGATTAGATTAATTGATTTTTGAATGTTGACTTAAATTCAGTGAAATGAATAGAAAATGTGTAAAATGAATAAATATTTATAAAAACTAATCTATATAAAGAAAATGTAGCATTAATTGAAAGAAATGTCCACTTAAAAACATATTCCAAAATATGCAATCTGATACATTATCTCCGAGATCATTAAGATAAAAATGCATAGTCTTTTTCATAACTATATGTATATTTTTGTATTCATATTAACTTAGATTGAAAATCTTATTTTATTTTATTGTTTATCTCTCAGCTTTTCTCCCTCTTGTTTTTCACTTCCACGGAAATATTTTCTTCAGATTAGATTTGAACTAGGTTTATTTTTTTTCAGTAATAAAACAGTCTCATCTACAACAGGCCCTTCCAAAATCTATTTTATACAGAAGATTGATATTTTTCAAATTTTGTAAAATATCTCCTTTAATATATAATTTCACTGCTTAATAACTTTTACTGGCTTTCTGGGATACAAAAAAAAAACCCACTTAAATCTTAGGTTTCAATATGTGTGAGATGGTTTTACACTTTAACTCCAAGAAGTATTTCTAATATTAGGACCACCTTGTCTTACTAAACTTTATTCTAATTGAACTACTGTACCTTTAATTCATGGGTCCTTAATTACTCACCAATTAACATATGTTTTGTAATTTATTCATGCTGTAATAAAGTATACTCAGTGTTTACACTATTACTTCCCAATAATGTGATCTTGGTTAGTATATTTAATAAATATTCAATTTTATTATGCAGTTAATTCTTAATAGAGATAATGAAGGTACATTCCCCCTAGGGTTTTGTAAAGATCAAATATAGCAATAATACCTAAGACCTAATATAAATTTTTTAATTAGAAAAGCAAAACAATGAGGTACCTGCATTTCACAGTTGGTAAAACTGAGATACGAAAGTGTTTTCTGTTTTTGTTTTTGTTTTTTTTTGTCTTTTGTTTGCTTGCTTTTTAATTTTGCCCAGGGTATTTAATTAGTAACTAGTCAAACCAAACTAGTTTCAGGACCTGAGTCTTAACTATTATGTGTACTGTCTCTCATTCTTCTGACTTTGCTTTCAGTTATGGGACTAAAACTTTGTAGGTGCAAACTATGTTTCTGTTATTTTTGATAAGATGATGATGATGACGAAGAATATGACAATGATGATGGTGATGATGATGATAATGATGTGTGGAAGGACTGAGTAAATAATCAGATAATATGAATGGATTTCTAATATCTCAAGTAATTGTACAAGTTACAAAACATTGAAGTGAATCAAACAATTTTTTAAATATTTTATAATTTTTTAAGGAATTCATCTGTTTCTTAATGTTTATTTATTTTGAGAGAGAGAGAGTGTGTCTATGAGAGAGAGTGTGGCTGAGTACAGCAGAGAGAGAGAAGGAGAGAGAGAGAATCCCAAGCAGGCTCCACACTCAGCACAGAGCCCAACATGGGGCTTGATCTCATGAACCATAAGATCATGACCTAAGCCAAATCAAGTCAGACACTTAACCGACTGACCACCTAGGTGCCACCATAACTGTTTCTTAAATTATTAGTAAGAACGGAGACACTGTTCACCTCTCTCTAAGCCTGAATAACCTTTGTGGAAATTAAATTTGTAATCAGTTTTTCTTGAGTTATAGCTATTGACAAAGATATATACTATTTGGAATAGTTTGGAAACATATGGGAAGTATTAAATGTTTATAATTAAATCAGAATTGTTTAAGGATTATATTAATTTTTCATAGTCTAATGGTTTTACTTTTCCTACAGAAAAAATATAACGTAACAAAAATATGACTTCAGATAAATAACTAAGATCTGACAGAATATACAAATGGACAATTGCCAGATGATGTATAAAAATAGAATAAAACCTGTAGAAACCAGCCCAAGAAGCCAAAATCTTATCTAAATAAACATCTCAGGAAGCCAATCTACACTCTACAGTAACCAATCTAGGAACTCAGACTATTATCCCAAGGAGCCAATCCAGAAAGACAAATAATAGCCACTGCTTCCATTCGTTCAAAATGGCCAGAGTTTAATTAGTAAGTGTCAGCTGCCTTAATTTTTGCCTCCTTTTCAAATTAGGACCAACTAGAGAAAGCCAATCACATACAATGCACCACTCTCAGTTAGTCTGACTAAAACTTGTCCATGTCAATATCCTCCAATCAAGGCATAGCTAGCTGAAAGCTTCCTTTTGTTCTACTACAAAGTTTTCCCACTTCTGTGCCTTACTTTTGAGTCTCTACCAAACTCAAGTGTTGGTGGCTAATTCCTTTGCTATAGCAAGCTCTGAATAAATAGCTTTGCTTGTTTACATTTTACTAGTCTTCGTTTATTTTTATGTATCTTTAAAGTATTTCTGACTATTAAAAAGCTCTCAGATATTTTATAAGCCAGTCTTTTATTTACTGTGTTATAATTGATATAAATTGAGAGTAAAATGTGTTCTTTAGATAATCTTTAAATATACTTATGATGCTAGTCACATAGATACTAACAGAAAACATAAACTTACCTGATTTTTTGAAAAAAAAATCTGAAATTTATAGCATTAACAAAACTTCTTTTATTTATTTTCTATGGTTGATCACATAAATGAGTTGCTGAAGACTGAATTAATTTGAATAGGCTTTAATTTACATAATGTTTTGCCTATTATTCCTTTCTTCTTTGAATTGTTCCTACTAATTGCTAAAAAGCAATATCCCTTGCCTTTTCCATATTTTTAAGATAAGGACAAAACTGATAACTTAAAAGGAAAACAAGAATCAAATATCAGTGATGAACTCTTCAGGGCCCTTTAAGAAATTACAACAAAAACTATTTGTACTACCGTTGTGCTATGTGTGTTGCTTTATTAATGATGTAGCAGGACTCCTGCACAGAGAGACTAGACAGTGAGGTTCTTGACCAGCTTTATTAGTGCTGGCACGTGCTCAGTGGGCTAAGACCCCAAAAAGACTGAGCCTCAAGCGCAGTGCGATGCAACCTTTTTGCAATTTCTACTTCTTTGTCTCCAATATATGGTGACACATATAGTCTGATTGGACACAGTCCAAGTTACAGAGTTGTGTCAGAGTTGTTCATACATATATAAGAGTTGATTGGACCACTTTGTCTTATTTTGTTCTGAGGAGGCCTCCACCACGTTCCTAAGGGAGGGGCTCTACCACAAAAATAGGGACTGTCTCTAATACGAGGTTAACAATGCAATATCAGAGCTTAAAAGATATGGACACATGTTTGTACACAGAGTCAGTTTTTGTGCTATTGCATATTTTCCATGGGATAAACAATAGCCTAGATTTAACTAAATCTAAAGTTTTTTTCAGTCAACAGGTTTTGATTTGCTCTAAGTTCCCAGGATACTAAGAGCTATAGATGCCCCAGAGATGGATCCTGGTAATTCAGGTAAAAATGCAAATTGTTAGTAGTACAGTTTTACTCCAAGTGACCTCACTGATTTTTAAACTTCTCTCTAGATTTAGCTTTCAGAACACTATGTGAAGTCTCTCCCTTTTCTAATTATGGACTGCTAGTTTCTAATTAATCTCTTTACTCCCTTTTCCCCCTCAAATTCCCAATTCTACATCTTACCAACTTTACTTCTCTTAACAAAGTAGCTAATGCATAAATCAGGAATTTGATAGCTCATTATTGAACAACTAATAATCAAAGCAAAAATTATTTAGGTGATATATAAACACATTATTAAGGGGAGCAGAACTGATGAACTGATTCAAGAATCAATTCAGAACACACTGAATTTTCATTTAATATAGTTCTAAGACCGTTCTTTACTATTAAGATGAAGAAAATATATCAATCTCCTTTGGATTTTCATTTCTAACTTCCACATTCTATCTTTTATTTTCTCTTTTTGTCTCATTTAGGTCATTATTTTCTAACCTTATTTCTATACATATGGCAAGATACATAAGATTCTTTGGTCAGAATTTGATAGGAGATACAGATATTGTATAGGGCTCTAAGTTCCTTTATAGTAAGAATCGATTATTTGAACAAATGGAATAAATTAATTCATTGCAGACTCCATAAACTTCATATTTCTGACCATGAATATGTGAAAGGGAACTAATAATTTACTGAGAATCATTTCAATGCATCAAATCAATACTGTCACATATTCATATCATTCCTCAGGCAGAAGTGAGGAATATTGAGAATCAGGAATATTGAAAAAGAACCGAAGGCTGACTTGCAATGCACCTGTTACTGAGACCAATTCAGATGCAGGGTATAGTAGAGGACCTGCTGTAGCCACAAACTTCTCATAAGAGTCCTCATGCTGTTAAAATAACAGAAAATCTTTATTTCCACCTATTAAAAATATTGCATTTTTCTCAATTATGGAAAGAGCAAACATGCAACTCAGTGTTGTTTCCTGATAGTCCCGGTGTCCACATTATGCTTTCAGTTAAGCTTACTTTTTCAGCTTTTAGTGCTTTTAAATTGGTTAGTGTGGTCAGTGATAGTTTTTATCTGCAAAAAATAATTGAATTTTTATTCTCTGTGGAAACCTTTAGCTTGTAGGCTACTTTCCTTATTTCAGGTTAGCAAAAAATTCTCCTGGTGACTGGAAAAAATAACAATACCTGAAAATACATTTAATTTCTTTCAAAATATCCCGATTTGAAATCTAAAGCAGTTGCTGTTGCTGTGTTTTTCTTGATCTATGTGTAACAGTGAACACAGAGAAAGCTTTGTTAAGATTTGGTTTCTAAGCACTTTCATTATGTCGGCAGGTAAACAAGGGCAACATGTATCAAATCAAAGTGTGCCTATAATGTAAAATGTAGAGGATTGAGGTCAGTAGTAGGATCACAGGGGGTCAAAAAACAAAGACCTGCAGTCCATGGTAACAATGAATTATATAGGACAAAAAATGATTTTGTGAGATCATTATCTAATATTATTTTAGACTCAAAGTATTATTATGGCCTAAAGTTTATGGATGGTTGTAACCTTGTCACTTTTTTAAATTTATGCAATAAATGAAGTAGAATATGAACACTTATTCACCAAACCAAGTTTCAGAAAATTTAACAGCCCAAAACTTATTTTTTCAAAATCATAAATGGCCTTGACAGTCCATGCACACAATTCAATTTAATTACACTTATTAAGAATCTACAATAAGATATTTTCTTAGTAACATGCTGAAACTTTCATTATCAGAAATTTATTACAAAAAAACTATAACTGAACTTCGCCTTCATTAGGGAATCCAGCCACATATGAAATCAACATGAAGCAGTGATAAGTAGTGATTAAGCTCATTTTTCTCAGTTCTTAATAAACAATGATGAACTTAAGAGTGTACATATGCTTAAACTTTCATCTAATTTTAAATACATTTTGAAATATTTAAGTATAATTTTAGTAGTTTTAATTTTAATATTATAAAATAATTGTTTTCTTCCTCAGTAGTAGTCAAGTCATAGGAAGAACATACTTTTTAGACTGAGTTATAGCTATAAGTTGAGACAGGTTGCTTCCCAGATATAGATTTTTTAAAAAAATGTTTTCTTCAAGCTAGTAATCTACTGAATGATGGGTTATGTGCTTATAGGATGAGATTAAACTGATATCATGTCAACACGTTATGCTTCATCTTACATTTGCTGAAGAAGTCAGACCTATTGGTCCTTGAAAAATATGTGACACATTTACTGGGAGACATTTATATTGACCAAAAAATAACAACTCAGTTATAAAACATGAGCTTTCTGACCATCATACGGCATATGGAGAGATTAGTAGCTTATCTCAGACTGGTTTCCATTATTTTGACAGATACACTGAATACAGTAATTCCCTGTGTTTATACTTTCATCAGGTAAGATCCATATCGATATTTCCAACTTTTAAAATTTAATTAAAACAACGTGAATAATTCTGTGAGTACGTAAAATATGAGCTCTACCTTAAATCAGAACTTAAGTATAAAAATAGTAGTGTAGGCTGGCTCTTTCAGAAGTTCGAATCCACTGTTTTTCAATCTGTGTCCCTTGCCAAATTTGAAGGGTCCAAGAAGCAAAACAGTCATTGGTCCCCACCACTGTTCAACTTAAGGAAACTCCACTTTATGTTTTGGAGATGGTCACAGATATGGTTTGGGAAGAAACAAAGGTCTAAAAGCAAAGTTGAGAAATAGCTCAAACCATGCAGCCCTGCCTACAGGTTAAAAAATAAAATAAAAAAAAAAGGTCCAAGATAGAAAATGAGGTAACCAATATTACCAATTTTGTTTGGATTAGAGCTATAAGAAAAATTAAATTTCCTTTATTCCTGATGCTAAATCCAGCTGTCTTATATACATTCTCATCGGGTACATTTGCCTTTTCAAAAAATCAAAAAAAAGGTCTCCATAAAGAAACACCACTATATATTTAAATTTAGACATATTTTCTCCGAAAATTATAACAAGGTCAGAACAAAAATATTCTTACAAAGAGTTTGACTATATTACCAAGTTAATAAAGACTACCTTTTGTTATTCCTTCAATAGTTAATTACTCCATATTTATTGATAACTTAACCAAGCAATTCCCTATGTCATAGGATAGAATGATGAACAGAACTATCCAGTTTGCATCCCTCTGAAAGTGGAGGCAGGTTAAAAACATATGCAGAAACATAGCCAATATACGGTATGAGAAAAATGAAATTAAAAAGGTTATAGTAAATTACGAGCCACAAATGTTTTAGAGTAGATTTGGGCAGGAACCAAAGAGATGAGAAAGAGACAACTAGTATGTTCTTCAGGAAGCAACTCCTTTCCAGAGGGAAATACAAAAGTGATGAAACAGGTATGAATGTGGCAGGTTTGAATAGCAGCATAGTTAGAAACCAGAAGCAAGAAAAGAGTGTACAGTATAAGGGGCTGGGGAGACAGGCAGGTGTACTAATATGCAGAACATGGAGGTGAGATTTTATTCTAAATTTGATGAAGTCTATCAAATTATTTTTGTCAAGTGGTTGATACAATCTGTTTTAGGTTAAAAAAAAAAAAACAATTATAAGCTAAAAAGTGGTTCCACCAAGCACTGAGTGAGAATTGATGATTTGGAATATAAGGGTAAATAAGGAAACATTTCTTTCAACATAATTGAGGTGGTTGTTGAGGTACCATCAATAGGAACTTTTAATGAATTTTGTAACATATAAGGCATTTAGATACATCTATTGCATATGTTAACCTATGTCTCATCTTACTTATTAGGACATCCTATTAGGATATACTTACTAATTAGGATATACTATTGTATACTAGGATACAGCTCAAGGCTTGAGGATATTGAGCTAAACTTCTCTCTTCCGTTTTCAACTTGATTAAATTATTTCAGTTCATGGATCATCTCATTTGTTTTAAAACTGAGGACACTGATGGGGTGCGTGGGTGGCTCAGTGAGTAAAGGGTCCAACTTTGGCTCAGGTCATGATCTCGCAAGTCGTGGGATGGAACTCTGCCCCATACTGGGCTCTGTGTTGACAGCTCGGATCCTGGAGCCTGCTTCTGATTCTGTGTCTCCCTCTCTCTGCCCCTTCCCCTCTCATGCTCTGCCTCTCTCAATCTCTCAAAAACAAATACAAGATTTTGAAAAATTAAAAAAAAACCTGAAGCCACTGAATAGTTTTGAATATCTGACAAAAATTTTTAGACTGGAGAAACACAGATAGTTTACATTAAGCCAATCTAAACAGCTTAAAATTTAATTATAGCTACAAATTATTTTGACCACTAGATGCCAGATATTTCTGTAGACCAAATCATATATTGTTGTATCTTTGTCCATCTCTAAACATTTTATTTTAAAAAATAATTTAATATGTATTTATTTTTCAGAAAGAGAGAGAGAGAGAGAGAGAGCAGGGAGTGGCAGAAAGAGAGGGAAACACCGAGTCAGAAGCAAGCTCCAGGCACTGAGCTGTCAGCACAACAGATGCTTAATTGACTGAGCCACTGAGGCACCCCTAAATCTTCTCTTTCTTAAGTAGGCTCCACATCCCAACATGGGGCTTAACTCATGATCCTGAGATTTAGAGTCACATGTTCTACATATTGAGCCAGCCAGGTACCCCTATCTCTAAATCTCAACAAAGACTTTTTCTTCCTCTTTCTTACTCCCACCCATTGTCCAAAATGCAATTACCCACAGAACTATTTTTTTGTAATTTTATTGTTTGTATCAGTTTTCTTCCTTCCAATTTCTCCTTCTGAATTCAGTTTCTGGACCACTTCATGTATTTAAAACTTAAGTGAGAATTTATTTAGAACAAAATGGCCATTGAGTCCATGTCCATCTTGAAGAACAGGCAGATAACCTGAGGGTTTACTTGGGATAGATTTTTAATTCATAGAATTAAGCTGTTAAATATAAAATTCTCAGAAATGTAAATCTAAGACATAAAATTAATTTTGAAAAAAAATGGTGTGTTGTCTTTTTAAATTTCATATATAAAACTAAGTAGTATAAAATGTCCATAAATATAAACATGTATGTATGTGGGGCTCTGTGTGGTTGTCCTTTATTCCAAAGGGAAATCTGTATGGGATGCTGGAAAGTACCAAATGGGCTGCCCCGCCATTTCATTCAAAAGAATGCAAATGCACATTTCATTGTGCAAGAAAGGAATGGCTTCAGTGGGACTTTCCCTTTTAGATGTTTCACAATTTAAGCCCTAAGAAAGTTTGGCAGAGGCCCTGAGGCCTCTCCCTGGTTCCTATTGTTACATTTTCAGTTTTCATGCAAAAAATAAAATTAAAAAAAAGCTCTGCCTGTCTTTCACTTTTCATAATAGTGCACAAAATCTTTGCATTTTACTGTAATACAGAATATTTAGCTACATGCCAATAATTTACTAGAACAATACTGAATATATTGCTAACATATTTTAAACTGCAGCTAAAAAGAATATGGAGAGCTTTTTTTAAAACATATTTTAAAATATCATTCTAGAATAAATCAGAGAAATGTGTACATGGAAAATCAGTGTTTTGTTTTCAGTTGTTGGATGGTCTTTACCAAATTGTGTTTTGGAAATTTGTCCCTAGGTATGATAGAAGAGAACACCTTTCACCTCCTTACTTTTAGACTATATCGAACTGGAGTGGAGCTAATATAGTATAAAACTTATAGTAGTAGGAATCACTAATTTTGCCAAGAGGAATTTTATTTCTCTAATATATGATTTTTCAATGGAAGTGAAAAGGGTGAAAATTGGTTCTAGGGGAAGAGAGGCCAAAATAAAATCTTACTATTTTATGTATAAATCAGAGATATGCATTATAGTACATAAAGAGATATATAGCGCTTTGTGATTAAAAAATTTCAGTAGGGGGATATTAGGCAAACAAGAGGAAGATGTGCAATTCTCCCCTTAAAGAGCATAATAATGCATAGAATTGGGGGGGACTCTATTCTAATGAATGCTTACCTGAACAATCTAAACAACTAAACTCTTGAAGATTATAGGGAATCATACCTTGAAGAATTCATTTGCTCTCACCGTTGAGTATGGTTCTCATTATTAAACTGTTTGCTCACCCCAGATATTGCAGGGCAAACCATTTATATTATAACAAGAAATAGCCTTATCAATCCCCTTACTATTTTTACTAGATGGGTTATTTTGAGAGAAATCATTCATTATATTACATAGTATTTTCATGTTTAGGACCTTGGAATGAAGCACTGTCCTGGCCTCAATACTGGGAATAATTATTCTCTTGAATCTGTTTTGTTGTCTTACGAACTTTATGGAATTTATAACTGACTTTACTTCCCTCTTTTTTTATAATGCCAACAATCAAAATTTGGTCCCAAATACAGAAAGTATGAAAGGATCAAAAACACGTATTTGTATTAACATAATTTGGTTAGGAATATTACTTCCTGGCATGTTTTTCTTTGTCTTATTATTTTAAACCTATTTTTGTTTATGTGATCTTAAATGAATCTTTTTATGGTTTGAGCTATCTGCTAGTCCCTTTGTAATATGGAAATAATAAATATAAAAGTAGTTTGCTTTCCCTTAATTTTTTTTTAGTTTCAGAGCTTCTAAATTTACTGGGTACCTCCAAGAACTAAAATCCCAAGTGAGGGAATTAAAATTTGTCATTTAGTAATAATGTTCTTATTCAAATGTAAGCATCATCTTTTATGATTTTGAGAGTGCACTGAGTGATATGTGTGTGATGAATGTGTATTTGTGTGCATACTTTAAGCTGGAGGCTAATCAATTTTTAAGAGAAAGAAACTTAATGAAGAGGTCGTATATTCCTCTCTTTTTTTGTTACCAAAAACAGATTGACCAACAAAAGGAAAAAAAAAAGAAGAAGAAATAGTCCCTATACAATACACACTCACAATGTTATGGAGAACTGTCATTTCAACTATATTAGCAGAAACTCACTGAAGGACTGATGAATTATGACCAAGAGTAGAAACACGTTTATTAAGAGAAAGATTTCTGTGTAAAGAAATTTCTATTTCCAGGTATTTAAAGTTAAAATGACCTAGATGTGAAATATCATCCAAAGTAAACCCTGGGGGCTCCAGCACACTGTTGTTCATGCTTGTGAAATAAAGTGTCTATTTTTGGACCAAATATGTAATTTAAAGAATTATTATCTCACCAGACCCTAACTCCTTAAATACATGGTCTTAAGAAATGGAGGGGTCTGAGTGATATGAAAAAGGGGGCAGAGGTTGTGTAGAAACTGAAAGTTAAAAGGAAATATTAGGGTCTTCAGTGTCCTCATCACTAGATTAAACTAAAACTTAAGAAAGGTGCAAGGGTGGTGCAATAGGGGCTTACTTGCCCCCACCCCCTAATAAACTGATATTTAGCTTTATATTTTCATGAACTGTAAGTCCAGTTGATTCTGTGATTTTATTTAGTTACCTGAGTGGTTGATTTATAATTAAAAAAATGGTTCTTCTAAAATTCTTTAAAATTCTCCTTTAAATTATCTTATTTAACAAAATAAAAATTCTCAAAAGAACCCAAATTTCCCAAAATCAAGAGTTGCTAAAACATACAGCTACTTTTGAAATTATAAACTCATTAATCGACATTAGCATGTTTTTGTTTTTGTTTTTAGTGATGCATCAAGTGTTCAAACTTAGGACACAGGATTCTTACATTCTAGGAGGGGTTCACCATATTTTATAACTTGAACTCATATTAGGTGCTTAATCACAAGATTTTTAAAAACCGTCTATTAAAGCAGAAAATAATAACAATGTATAAGGAAAGGGTATACTATAGTTTAGCTCAAATTGTATAATATGTATAATATTTGGCAGATGTTTTTGTAATCTAATTTTAAACATCAGAGTAACATTTTAGCTGTAGTTCTGCAATTCAATGTAGCAATCATGTTGATGTCACTTTGAATAGATTTTTAATGTAAACTGCTATTTCAAGCTCCTCAACTTACTAATGCAATTTTCCCTAACTTGATAGAATAAAAAAAAAAAACACAAAACTTTGTGTTTTTTTCTCATGTAGTAATTGATAACTTTCACCTCTGTTTATCTAGTAAAATGTCATGCTTCCTTAAACCTTGAAAATAGCGTTCTAAAAATTCTCCACTATTTTAATGTTTGAAGAAAGACTAAAGTTTTATTCATGGAATAGAGCTTTTATGTCATTCAAAGATATAAAATGTTTTGATAGCACCCGTTCTTCCTATTTTATAACTGAAATAAACTCTACTTTGTTATAAAGCCACCTAAAATGTTACCTGGATAATAACTGTACTTCTAAATATCACAACCATGAAAAAAGTAGTGATTTTGCATTTATAATTTATAGCATATAAAAAGGAAGCAATTAAAATATTAGATGTCTACAGATAATTTCTTTGAAGGAAGACATTTTTAGGCATTACTGTTGGAGGAACTTGTAAATGTAATGTTTGAGAAACATAGCCTCATATAAAATCAGAAGCTTTTGATGCTATGTTTCTATAAATTTTCATATACACATAATTTATTTATAATTTTCATAAATATGTGTTTACATATATAGGTATATCTTTACATAACTAGAATTTGAACTTTATAAATATATATAGAATATCCTCAGCATGTTTTCATTTTAAGTTTCTATAGAATAGCACATCACAGAATAAGGATAAAGTTTCAAAACAGATAGCTTGAGATCTAATTCTGTATCTATTGCTAAACTTCAGTGTCTACCTATAGCTTATTGTAGAGCTGTTGTAAATATTAAATAAGATAACAGTGTCTCTGACAATGTCTGCTCATTAACTGTCAGTTTTTCTTCCCTTTCTGTATTAACATTCATTTACTCAAGAAGCATATGCTGGATTTCTAGTCTGTAACTTGCACTCTAACTGATGCATAGAATTTTTCTTCAGTTCTGAAAATTAAAAAAAAAAGTATTCCTTAATATGTAATTAAAGTATTTTAGTTATTTATTCTTCAATTTAAAATTTTATTTAAAAGAGACAAATGTATAATTTTATATGGTAATGAACCAGATTCACAACAAATTTGGGTTGTTGGTTATATATACCATCTGGTAGGTAATTTGAGGGCAAACAGAAGTTATCCACATTGATAAACAATTTAAATGTGTTTTGTTACTTTGGGCACCTTCGGAACCAGACTCATAATCAAGGATTCAGTTCAAACAATTTATGGGAGGTGCCAGAGTAGGCTAAGGAACCAAAATGCAGAGAAGGAAAGGCAGTGACAATGTTTGGCTACATAGGGCAATATGAAGCTTACTCCCATAAATACAAGCCTCAATATTACTCAGCAAGAGTTAAGGAAGCTGGTGTATTTATGTCCATTTACTGGTTGGTCAGTGATTAAGGCTTCCCAACATTGGGAACATTATCTCCAAACACATTCAGCGTCCTGAGGACAGACCAATGGAAAAGGTGTAGATGCTGGCTCTTGGAAGTCAGGCTGATATACATGGAAGTATTTAGATACTACTGTTGCAAAACTGATTGCATCTGCTACAAATGCTACTTTCCAAAAAATCACCCGAGTATTTTAAAATACAAGACTAGGTAATAGTCACCCACGCTAATTTTAATTTAGTGTTCCTTGGTTTAGAAACAGAATTGGATGGAAAGTTACATTACCCCAAAAACTTTAAGAACATATGCATTTATTAAAATAACATTATAATTAGGTTTTTTCCCTAAAGACTAGAAAACCTAGATAAGAAAAGTCAGAAAATTCTGGACTTAATACTGTGAAGAGATAGTCTGTTAACTATTTGAATATCAGTTTTTCTTTTTAATGTATATATTCCTGACTAAAATATTTGCAAAATTAAAGTACAGGAGAGAAATTTGAATAAATTAAGTATTCTGATTGATATTTTAGAAAATTATGGGGTAAGGCAAAAATGATGTAGTTTGAGCTGAGAGCTTGACAGACAAAAAGGGAAAATGCATTCTAGGTTGAATGAGTATATTAGTAACAAAAATGAGTGAATTATACATCATTAATTACAGGCCATTAGTGTGTGTGCCCACATACATGGTATAAAGTCTTAACTTCGGTATACCTGGTTTTGCTGGTTCTCTAATTGTTTGGGTTCTCTCAAATAAGACAAAGGTAGATCCATACTTAGTTAATGCGTACGGGTACATCGAAAGACTGAACAACGGCTTCTCTGTGTAGCCTAATAAAGGAAAATGCTGATGCGTTACCTTATTTATCTTCTTTACAGTCAAGCTGACGATGTACGACACACACGCCTCCTTAATTCTGCTTGGTTAAACATATAATGTATTTTTAAATTATGCCTAATTTTGCCAAATTTAACCCTACCAGAAATGTAGATGAGGATAACATATATTTGTATGGGTGCTTAACGTGACCTTGACTCTATGTTAAGTGCTTTATAATATGAATTACATTTTTTCCTACATAGCTTAATTCTTACCACTCAGTTTTCAGCTGCTATTTGTTCTATCAAATTTGTATTACTAATTTACTTGTTTATTCGGCAAAGTAATTAGATATTTAGTGTAAGTATTCTGATAATGGTCAGAGATAGTGTACCAATTACCTTTTGGTGCTTAACAAACACTCCAAAACTGAATGGTGTATAGAATTAAATATTTATTATTTCTTTTGAAACTGAGGTGGAATTGTTCTTTTTGTGTGGGCCAACCTATCAAAAGTCTGTGTTCTACTGACAGCTCATTACGACTGAATGGTCTGAGATGGTCTCACTTATCTGACATTCAGCAGGCTATTTTATCTAGGAGATCCTAAATTAGGACACTGTGGTTTTGTCCCAAATAGATTTCTGTCCTACCAATAAGCTAATCCATCCTCTCTACTTGGCGGCATCAAAGTTCCAAGAAACAGCAGGAGAGAAAGTCCCAATGCATAAAGATTTACCAAGGCTCAGCTTAAGTCATTATTGGCAATGTTCTATTGAATAAACTAAGTCACAAAGCTAGCCCAACATCACTGTGAGATGGTACAACTAAAGAGCATGAATAGCAAGAAGGGAATAAAATACTATAAAATACCATACTACAGAATTCAATAAAACACCTATTCTCAAGAAGCTCACAGTTTCATGGAAGGGATAGAGACATGAACATAACTTTTCAAAAGTTATGTCATAGTAAAATTATTGAAACTGACCAAGATGGCCTTATCGTTCTCCTTAGCTTGACTAAAATTTAGACAGGTTTCTTTCTGATGGTAGGCTCCTGACCTCCCTTTCCTTAGAACATTTACTTCAGAACACTTACAGTTGTAAATTCTTTCTCTGGTCCTTTCAGGTATCAATCTTCTCTCCGGTCTCTTGCCAGTTTTATAACACAGAAACGTCTTTCTCAAGGACGACCCTTTGAAATGTAATCATAAAAAAAAAAAAAATAGTGCTCCTATCTTCTGGTCTCTGTGAAGAATAGAGGCCTAAATTCCATAAGCATCAATTAGCATAACACAGAATGACCTAATGACATGAACCAGTCTTCCCCTTCCTGCAGTACTTTTTCACTGCCCTCCTCAGCACTAAATGATTTCTCTTTCGTTTCAGTGGAGTTAAGTTTAGTCTCTCTCCTTGATTGTAATTGCATTAGTCTTCCTTGCCTGCTTAACTTACCCAGTGCAATTTTTCTTTGAAGGAACCAAGAAGGGCAAGAGCAGAGCTTTAATTGGTCATTAACTGAGGAGAAGACTAGATTCAGGAAAGATTTCTGGTGTATATACTAAGTTTATTGTTTACACTTTGGACTACTTCGGAAAAAAGCTATGATCTTTCCCTTTAGAGAATCTCTTCGATAATATCAGGGTTTCTTAATTTTCCATAAAAAAGGAGCAATGACCTGGACTTTATAGAAAAAATTGTCTAATTATATTCCAATACCTTTGCTCAAACCCTGTAGTTTATTTTGCATTTTCAGAGTTATCTTGATACCACTGATGGTATATCGTTACCAGGGAACATGCACTTATTTTCTTCGATATTTATTATAAAATTGGAAATTAATACTCAGGCATTCTAATCATACTCCTGTGAATTTTGATAATGAGAAGAGGTTCGAATGTTGCTTCAACAACCCAAAGAGAACAGATTTTCTAACAGTGCTACGACCTTTATTGAAACCAAGAATCCAATCTTTAATATGAAGTTGAGGGTTTTTTTTCCTAATAGATATTAATTTTGATGTTGAGAAAATATCCCAAGTTCAAGTTGCTAAGAGGTGTCTATGGTCTGCATGTTTGCATCACTACAAAAGTCCTATGTTGAAATCCTGATATCCAAGGTGTTAGTGTAGCAAGATTCTTGCATACAGGGATGGGACACTGAGGCTTTTCTATCCAGGAAGCAACTTTATTTGAGCCTGCAGAGGCTCAGTGGGTCCTTACCCAAAACACTGAACCCCCAGCACAGCGAAGTGTAGCCTTTTATAAATTTTCTACTTCTTTGTCTCTGATACATGGTAACATCGAGACATGCGGTCTGGTTGGGTGGTCTCATGTGCAGGGTAGTGAGGGATGTCATGTATAGACATGTCCTGAGGAATGCCACATATGTCCACATAGGCAGATTGCCTCCCCTTATCTTGGGTTTTTTTTTTTTTTTTCCTCTCTACATTCCTTAGGGAAGGGACTCTACCACATTCCCCTCTTTGATGTTTGAAACCCCCTATTTGACAAAGAACATCATCTTGGTTTAGAGGTTTATATTTCCAAAATATCATCACATGAGTGACCGTTTTTCTTTCGACCATTGCCTCAATGAGGCTGGAGACAGACCATATAACCAGGGGAGGTAGGCAAAGTAGGATTAAGCAAGCTCCCAAAATCTAGAGAATAATTGCTATGAGGGTTTTAAATCCTCTGAGATTTGAAAACCATCCTCTAAACAAATCCCTGTGTTTCCAACATTTCCAGGTCTGGACTGGGAGATGAGCAACCATTTCATTCGATCTATGATCTCCTCTATGACTTTTCCTTCATCATCTATCTGTAGGCAGCAGTTGCTCAGGTTAAACTTTCTACAAACTCCTCCCTCAGAAGCAAGCAAGTAATCCAAGACCAGGCGATTTTGATAAGAGCCCTGGAAGTTTCATTGTTTATAATCTCTACAACTGCTTGCAGCCTGATTATGCAGGTAGCCATCCTCTGACCAGGTGGCAGGGCCATAATATTGGATTATTGGCTCAGGAGGCCATTCATCATCTTTCCAATTGCCAATTTGTAGGGTATGTCATTTCCTTGGAATCTCCCTGTCTCCATACACTTGGACCCTCATATGTTCCCCTCTGGCAAGTGGAAGCAGGAAGAAAGATGGATGAATAGTTCCCAGCACACGTGACCCTGACCAGCCTGAGGGAAGTACTGTAAAGGCTGTCCTTCCACAAATCCAGGATAGTCCACCTGGAGCCCTCCATTCAGTGACTGTGTTGACATTGCCCCAGGCCTCTCAGAGATGAGAGAAGTTAGACATGTGGTGGGGGTCTGGCTCAAGGTGCTCTGGAGACCCCCACCATTGGGTTTCCTAGGCAGTTGAGTTATAAGATCTTTGGCCTTGGCATGTTAAGCTTCCAACAGAGACAGTGAACTTTCTCCCCGACCAAGCAAGACAGTTTTTCCCAATAACTGAGGTTTTGAGAAGCCAAACCCCAGTAGTAGGACTGGGGTATTCTGTTCCAGTATAAGATTCGCCGGTATCTAATTCTCTAGCCTCTCGTGGCCATTGATCCTCCATGTTGGCACCAATGAAGCATCCTATTCACAAAAGGAAAGTGAGGGCTAGCAGAAACCCCTTACCATACTCCCAGCTGCCCGGGACGGCCTCTGTCAATCCTATGGTGAAATGTAGAGCAAGAATCACCAAAACAGCGTGTGACAAGGGGTGACAGTACATCACAGTAAGGAAATAGATATAGAAAATAAGGACAGTCTTTTTGTTCCACCGGACTGTCAATTCCTCAAGCTTTTGCCGTACATAGACTAGTGAGCTTCCAGAATGAGTAAGGCAGGCTGCTGTCTCTCAGAGCCTCTGGAGTTGGGCATTGCATCTTCCTCTGTATGGTCAGCTTAAAGGACATGAATGGATCAGGAACGCATCCCCAGTTTCAAGGTGCCAGCTTAACTCTGCTATGGAAAATCCAGGGACCTACCTTGGCTACCTTTTTGCTGTAGGGGTGGACAATATGATAGAGAATGGACCCCTCCAGAGGGGTTTTAGGGGTTGGGAATTCTACTCTTTCAACCATGCAGCATCTTCTTGTGGAAAAGGGTGAGTGTCTGTGGTCAGACTCACAGGTAATCACTCCCTAACCCAGTGGTGTAAGGTGATTAGGGTAGAGCCAAGGGCCTGTATCTGTTGCCTTCTGGTTAGTTTGCCTATCTCATTTAGATCCCTCCCCTTACGCCCTTGATAATGGTGGGGAGGGCACCCATAAAGGATTTTATAAGGGGAAAACTGTCTGCTTCTTTAGCCTCCCACTTGCAGCTGCAGTCTGCCTTTACAAAGTTCCCTTCTCTCTCCCTACCTAATGTTAAACCTTTCCCTATTAATTCCTTCCCCTGGAATAGGTTCCCTAACTGCTGTTAGGGAAAAGGGACAATTACCGTTCTGGCTTCTTCAAGCTGATAAGAGACTGCATGGCGGCACAGCAGTTAGAGTCTACCCAAGCGGCCCAAGGTACGGTTTTATAGGAAGGCTAGCAGGCATGAGGTGGCATAAACATTGGCAGGCACAAAGAGAAAAAAAACACCAAGATTATACTGACCAAACAATATGGCATCTTAAGATAATATCCCCAGTTTCCAAACCAGTCAAACAACTCGGGAGAGAGCCTGACTTGGTCCAATTATGCCCAAATGTCATCCATCGGTTCTAAGACTCTGTGAGAATTATTGGTCATATTAAAACAACATATGTCAGGGAATCTCTCATAACCCAGGTGATGGAGGAGCAGTAAATAAATCAATGGTTGCTCTATTCTCCAACAGTCCAGCCTTCACTTTAATTAATTAATCAATTAATTAATTTAAAGCATCTAATGCTTGTGAGGTGTTATTTAGAGTTTTTCTGAGTAAAGCAGACAGTTTGCTTTATTTTGAGGTGTAAACTTCCAAGAGCTGGGAGTTCTACCAAAAAAGAGTTAAGGCAGACATTTACCATTATTAATGGGCAAATTTTTAGATAAGCTGAACCTGGGTATTATTTTATAAAACAAAGCTTTTATTACTTCTTGTGCCTTTTCTATTTTTCTATTTTTTTGAGGGGGGGAGGCCTCTACCCAATTAAAAGTATCAACCCATATCAACAAATGTTGGAATTTCTTTGACCTTGGCATATGAGTAAAACCTAATTGTTAGTGTTCCCTGGATAGCCTCCAGTTCCTTGATTGCCTGGGAGGGCAAGTTTGTGTTTCAGAGGATTGTTTCTAAGACAGATATCACAGGTTGATGCTACCTGCTGAACTGTCCTTGAATAAATTTTCTGAGTAAACATCCTTTGGGCCATTTGATAAGTTTTATCCCTTCCTAAATGAAAGGGCTGATGCAGTTCATTAATGATCTTTGAGCTCTGCGAGCTCAGTAATAGTAATTGGCCTTGCTCTGTATGTAAACATCCTGAGGCTGGAGCCAGTATCTGTGAGTCAGACCCCAGCATATTTCCTTGGGAGAGTAGGTGGAATTGAATCTCCTTTAATAATTGACATAGCAGGTAAGCTATTTTCCTAAACCCCCGTTTCTACACCCTACAGTATCCAGTAATTCCCCAAAATTCACACAATTGTTTATCTGTCCTCGAGTTAGTAGCACTATAGTCTCTAATTCAGTTATAACGTTCCTTCCTAGCAAGGGAGTTAGGCTCTCTGGTATTATCAAGAAAGAATGAGAAAAAATTAGTTTTCCCCAAGTGCATCGTAGGGCTAAGGGAAAAATTTAGTTACAAGTTTTCTCGAGACACCTCTAATCATTATACTGTGTTTGGATAGTTGGCCTGGATTGGAAAGGAGGGCAAAAAAGGTGGCTCTGGTATCAAGAAGGAAATGAGCTAGCTTTTTAGTTACCTGAGGTTTTCAGAGTTACTCTGAAACTTCCAATAAACAGTGGGTTCCGGAGCCACTATGGGCTTCCAATAAACAGTGGGTTCCGGAGCCACTATGAAGAGCCCCAGGCCCATCCATTCCACTCACGGACACTGGTTACCTGAGCCCTTGCAGGTAGAGGTCTCCAAGGGCATTCAGACTTGCAGTGATTGTTTCTACATAAGGGACATGGCTTGCAGGGCTTTGACCTCTGTTGTCCCTTTGAGGGCAGCCTCATATCCAGTGCCCTAACTGGCCACATAAGTGGCATTTGGTGCCAGGACCTTGGGAAGTCTGGTCTGACATAGTCCCTAAGGCCACAGCTAAGGCTTCAGATTTTTTCTTAGTTTCCTTTCCTTTTTTTTTTTTTTTTTTTAATTTGTTTTTGTTGTTGTTGTTGTTGTTGTTTGGTCTTTTGTATTTCTTTTTTTGTTTTTTGTTAAAAAAATTTTTTTTTAATTTTTGTTTATTTTTGAGAGACAGAGAGACAGAGGCCAAGCAGAGGAGGGGCAGAGAGAGGGACACACAGAATTTGAAGCAGGCTCCAGGCTCTATGCTGTCAGTGGAGAGCAGGACAAGGGGCTCGAAGCCACAAACTGTGAAATCATGACCTGAGCTGAAGTCAGATGCTTGACGGACTGAGGCACCCAGCTGCCCCTGTTTGTTTGTTTGTTTGTTTTCTGATCTCCATTGTAATATACTCAATTGGCAGCTCCTAAGAGCACATCCAGGGTTCAAATTTAGGATTTAGGATTTTGTTTTTATAATCTTGTTGGTAACCATAGCAAGAAATTAATCTCCTTTTTTAAAGAATGAATGTGCTAAATTTATCAATTCTAGTGTCTCTATATGTTCTAACTCACTATGATTTAGCTATATATATTTTTTTCTTTTGGGTTCTATCAAAGAGGATATAAAAACTGCAATTACAAAATATTTTATAATTTACGGAATTACAAAGGAAATGTGTGAAATAAATTTTTCAATTATTAATCAGTTATATGTAATTTATAAGGAAAATATCTCAAACACAAGGAAACAACAAAGGGGATAATAAAAATAATAGGTTATGGTATATAAATAATAAACATAAGAATCTGATATGTAAATACCAGACATAGTAGATATTAAGGCAAGACAAATTATTAAATATAAAAATTATACTATTAAATGAAAGCAAAATGATATGGAAATTAACAGATATATAAGAAGAAATCATAAAGCCAAAAGCATAGTAGAATATGACATACATTTCTAAGTATATGCTAGACTAATCGGAAAAAATAGTCTTGACACCTCTAAAGTGCTAATATCCATCAAGACCTGAACATAGAACATTCAACACCTCAAAATTAACACCCCAGAACTTTTAAGTTCCTCTTCCATTTTTTTTCTGGACTGAAGCCAACTTTATTTATCACCATTATTCATGTATTTGTGAGAAGTATTTTTTCCCTCATCTTTTCATATAAGGAAATATTTAAATGTTTCAAATATTATGAGGATATGTTTCAAATATTTTGAAATATTAAAAAAAAAACTTTCCAAGAATGATTCTCTTTGTAGTAATTTTGCCTGGAATACATACATTCAAATACAAATTTAATAAATTAATAAAGTTTTTCTTGTTAAAATTTGTTTACTATAACACATTTTTCCAACTATAGCCTCTTTTATTTTAACGGTTTTATTTTTGAAAGTGGGGAAGGGCAGAGAGAGAGGGGACAGAGGATCTGAAGCAGTCTCTAAGCTGACAGCAGTGAGCCTTATGTTGGGCTTGAACTCACAAACTGTGTGATTCTGACCTGAGCCCATGTCTGATGCTCAACCGACTGAGCTACCCAGACGCCCCAACTGAAAACTCTTTCATGGAATAAGATTTTGGTCTTCATTTATGTTGTAGGTTAACAAACCTGAGTCAATAATAAAAATCATTAACTGGCTGTTTTGGCTTCTGTAAATTGCTTTGCAAATGCATCTCCCCATTTACTGTTCTAACCAACTGTATGATAACTGCTAAAACATTGAGATAGAAGCCTATGCAGTTCCCTGTTAGTTACCAGAAGGGGTTAACTGCCTGTCTCACTCCTGTAACTTTGCTTGCTTGCTACATAGCTAACTTAGATTACAGTGAGCTCTCACCCTACTGTTTTGAGCTGATAAAAGGAAGGCCAACATGCAAGAAGTCACGTAACTGCTGTCCCGCGGTGTCTGAAGTGTCTAACTATAATTGGTCATTTAAAGCTCACTTAAGACAAAGAACCTTGAAGCAATAGGCCCCGTCAAAGGTAACATCTATGTAATTGGCTACCAAAATATGTTGTAAATTATAATTGGTTAACTAATTTATGATGTACCCTAACTTGCTAAAACCCATATAAGCCCACTGCTGCCTTTGTTCAGCGCCATTCTCTGCATTTTCTCCTTAACATCAGGAGATCAGGTTTGGCCCGGCCGTAAATAAAATCTCGCCTCGCTTCTATTTGGCATTTGGTGGTCTTTTTTTGACAACACCCTGCAACATTTGGAGGTTCCACCGAGATCTTTTTCAAGACCACCTGAAGTTCAAAGACTGAAGCGGAACAGCTAGCGGGGAGCTCCCGAGATGATGTTCCTCGGCCCCAGCTTTCCGTCTTCAGACTCAACTTAAGTAAGGTATGCGAGGCGGCGCCAATTTTCTGTTTTCTGTTTTCTGTTTTCTGCTTTGCTGGCCAGATTTGTTTTGTAGCTTGGAGGGAAGGCTGGACGCAGCTTACTTCCCCCTAGCGCCGGTGTTTGGAGGAGACGTCCCCACTCACCATTTGGGTCCTTGGGTCATTTAGGTCTTCGGACCATTTGGGTCTCCGGACCAATTGGAACTCTGGACCATTTGGGTTGGGCTTGATCACCCCAACTGTTTGTTCTGCTGTGTGTCCTGTTAAACGTTTCTTGTTGGCCTATCTTTATCTTAGGTGTGACCCACTGTTTAACCTCCGTTATGGGTCAGTCTCCGTCTAAGCCTTGTTCATCTCTTGAATGTATGTTAAATAACTTCTCCAGTTTCAGGAAAAAGGAAAGAGCTATGGCTTTAACAACCTGAAGCCATCCTGGCTGCGGACACACTGCCAGCTGGACTGGCCAACATTCTCTGGAGTGGACTGGCCTCCAGAGGGCCCCTATAATCTTAACCTTGCTTATGCCGTCTGCAGAATTTGTCATGGTGTTCACCCCAACCAGGAACCGTATGCTGTGACTTGGGTCGACCTGCTGGAGGACCCACCTCCATAGCAGAGAGAACATCAAAAACAGGTCAAAACGTCATCATCTGGTGCCACTCCTTCTAACTCCTCTCCCCAGTCTCCTCCCTGCTCCCCTCCCCACTCTGTCATAATGCAAATAATGCCTCTTTAAACCTTAAAAGTACACTGGTATAAGGTTGAAATTCCGCTTTTCTCTCTGTTCAAAACGCAAAGGTTTCTTGGACTAGTCTGCTCTTGATAAGACAGTGTAAACAAAGGTTTTTCTCTTCTGTTTATAGAAAAAAACCAAGGCTTTAGGTTTCATCTTTATCAGGTCTTTAATTGCTTAGTAAAAACTTCTCAATGTTAAAGGAGCTAAGTTTTGCTAACAACTATATGATTCTATACATTGGCCTTTAAGATCTTTTACTGCCACCTTGGTTAAATAAATAGAGTTTTAAGATTTATAATGATCTGTATTTAGGACATGCTTTATACTAACTTCTTGAGGTTTTAGCAAACTTCCCAGGATTTAAATAGTAAATAAAACATATTTGGTGTTTAAATAAATTTAAGTTTGATAGGTCTGTCTTTAAAGTTATCAACATTAAATATGAAACTTTATTCTACTAAGGCTTACTAAAGGTCAGACGAGCTCATGTTATTTCTTCCAATTTGTTAGCAAAAGGAAGCCTAAAAATAATGGTTAACTTTGCCTCATAGTTTTCATGGGTAAATGTTAAGACAGCTTTCAAAGTCCTCGGTAACTGAAAGTGTTAAAAGTTTGGCTTGCATGAAAACTTGAGATCGAATTCATTGGCTATCTAATGAGATAAGAAACTAAAGCACTAATTACTAAGTGTAGGTTTGTGATTTAGACCTGTTGCAAAAAAAAAAAAAAAAAAAACCTAAGGATATTTGGAACTATGAAAAAAACATACTGTGTGCTTAATGGATTCATAAGTTTGCCATCTAACAAATTCTGATATAACACAAAGTTCACAATTGGTTACTATTTAGTTTTTACTGGAGACTAAGATCTCTAGCAGTTAAAGTTCTGCAAAGTGTACTTAAGACTGATGGAAATAAGGAAAACAACTCTGTATGTAGGAAAGTAAGAGATATGTAAAAAAGATATAAGAAATGGGAATACATCTTTTGCCGAAAGTAAAAGAAAGCAATTTTGTCCTAAATGTGACTGGTTATTTAAAAAAAATGGCTTGGGACAAAATCTAAATGCCAAAGACAAGTTGTAGAAGGTTAGTGAAGGAAAAATCTTAAAAAAAAAAAAAAAAAGAATTTTATGTGTGGTCAAGACGGACTAAGATTAAAGACATGGATTTTGAAAGTACACAGAGTTAGGATTAAAGTTCCTCCTCCTTTGATCCAAAGGCTGGAAAAATGGTGACAATACCCTTGATGACAGCTTCTCCTCTCCTATGGCTGTTCCAAACGATTTTCAAATTGTTATAATAGACTTACAAGATTGTTTTATCACTCTTCCCCTACACCGGGAAGATTGCCCTAGATTTGCCTTTAGCCTGCCTTCTGAAAACCTTAAGCAGCCTTCTCAGAGGTACCAATAGAAACTTTTGCCTCAGGGCATAAAAAATAGCCCCACCCTATGTCAAAGTTTGTGAATCAAGCTTTAAAACTGTTCGGTTTTACAGGCTTTTAATGAGGTTTAACACAAGGCACCTTTAGAATGGTTACATTTGCCCTCTTCGCCCAGAAAAATAGTTATATCCTATCCAGCACTACTGGCTACTTTACTAAAAAAGGGATGCAAACGTAGTAAAGAATTATTTGAATATGACGTGACAAATGTTATTATTCCCTATAACAAAGATCAATTGGAATGTCTATTACAAAGCAGTGAAGATTGGCAAAAAGCCCTAGAAAGATTTGGTGGTAAAATTCTTTTTCATCTCCCAGACCATCCTCTTTTACAGTTCAAAAAACATCTTATTATTTTTCCTAAGTTGGCTAAGGCTGATCCCCTTCCTAGTCCAGCTGTACTGGTCTTTAAAAATCTTTTGCAGCTTTTCAAATCGCTCATACCACGGGTATTCCTTATAACCCTCAAGGCCAAGGCATTATGGAAAAAGCCCATCAAACCTTAAAAACTCAAAAAATTACAGGAGAAAAAACTTAAGTATGGTTCCCCTCATCATATTCTTAACCATGCTCTGTTTGTGATCAATAGTTACATGTTGATGCAGCGGGACATTCTAACATGTTCCGACATTGGAATCCTACTGGAAAAGCCTAAAGCTCTGGTTAAATGGAAAGACCTTCTTTCTGGCCAACAAAAGAGGCCAAACATAATGTTAACCTGGGGGCGAAGGTATGCTTGTGTATTTCCACAGGACGCAGACTCTCTCCTGTGGATTCTGGAGGCCTAGTCCAGCCCTATGTGGAATCCTCCATGCCTCCACCACCAAACAAGACTCACCTTCCTCTGTCCTGCTATCAGCCACTGAGCCGCCACTTGACAAGGACAGCCCAAGCCCGCAGAACACTAGCACCGCCCCACCAGGACCTAGATGCTGCTGCTCACCCGGTCACTTTGACCCCACCAAAAAAACTTACTTCTTATAATGTTCAAACTTGTGTACAAACACCGTATACAATTCTTATCTCCACCACTGCACAGGGTATGATTTATGTTGTCCTGACTGCAAACAGGAGTTATTCTGTTACCTATTTTGCTTGTACTTTGACGGATTATATATCTCTAAACATTAATGTAAAATTCATAATAATTGTTAAGCAACCCCCTTATGTTATACTTCCTGTTAAAACTAACTCTTCCCTGGTATGATAATTATGGTTTACAAGTCATCTAGGAGATCAGTAATACTCTCATGTGACTAAAATATTTATTAGAGACTTGATTTTGGGTATAACTGCTCTAATTGCTATTATGGGTTCTATGGCCGTTTCTACTATTGCTCTGGCACAAGAGGTCCACACTGCCCAATTTACTAATGAGCTCTTCAAAAATGTTACTATAACATTAACCTCTCAAAAATCATTGATCAAAAATTAAATAATAAAGTTGATGTTTTGGAAAAAGCTATTCTGTCCATGGGACAAAAAAAAATACTTACCTTAAAAATTTAGTTCTCCTTAAAGATGTCATTCTGATTTTAAATAAATTTGTGTTACTCCTTTGCATTTTAATAAAACTAAACACTCTTGAGATAAGGTGCAAAGACACATACTGGGGGTCTAAAATCATTCTGATAAGTTTTAACTTGCCAAAGCTTCATCAGCAAATAACTGATATTGACAAAGCTCGAGAAAAGTTTAATGCTGATGATATTGCAACCAATTTGTATAATAATTTGTCTGACTTTGTGCGCCATTCCTCTTTTGTTTCTATGATGATCAATACTGGAGTCTCAATTTTAATGTTTATTATTTTACTATTTCTACCAGTAATCTTTAAAGTGCTGAGTCACAGCATAAAATCTCTTTTGGTAAAATTCAAAACTTTTGCTTTTAAAGCAAAAAAGGGGGAAATGCCTGGGACCAAAAGACAATAGCCCTGATGGTGATGCTCAGGGTAAAGACCTAAGGTTCAAAGGCCAATTGCCCAGAGCCTAGACCCTGCTAAAAGGCAAGCATGTCTACAGCCCGGTGCTGGGCAGGGAAGCCATGGAGCTGTGGTTTCCAATTCAAGTTGCCCTGTTTAACCCCAGACGATGGCTGGTTAGCCAATGACGGGTAAGATCCCTCAGAGGGGGGACAACCTAAGACAGGCACAGTCGCTATGGGGCTAACAGGAAAATCTGTGCAGGGCCTAAAAAATATCATTAACCTGGGTCTAAAAAAAAACTCTAAAAAAAGCCCCTGCTGTAATAGCTGCAGGGTAAAGCAAAAGGGCTCCAGTTCCCCCAGCTCCCCGAGCCGAAATAAGATAATCAAAATTGGTATGAGTCTGTATTTTCCTGGTCCCCTTGGCTAATAACTCTCCTGAGTGCGCTTGCTAGACCCCTTACTGCTCTCCTTCTAACTGTAACTGTAAGACCCTGTTTGATAAAACTATTGATTCAGTTCATAAATCAAAAATCCAGTCTATAAAACTCATGATATTACGTGGC
Organism: Paguma larvata; assembly: GCA_030068075.1. Taxonomy (NCBI): domain Eukaryota; kingdom Metazoa; phylum Chordata; class Mammalia; order Carnivora; family Viverridae; genus Paguma; species Paguma larvata. The sequence continues at coordinate 59,390,242 of CM057829.1, read as the reverse complement.
CAATATGCCCCACTATCCCAAATACCAGACTAAGGACTTCAAAGATTTGAATTACTAACAAACAGGAGTGGGGAATGTTGTAGGTTAACAAACCTGAGTCAATAATAAAAATCATTAACTGGCTGTTTTGGCTTCTGTAAATTGCTTTGCAAATGCATCTCCCCATTTACTGTTCTAACCAACTGTATGATAACTGCTAAAACATTGAGATAGAAGCCTATGCAGTTCCCTGTTACCAGAAGGGGTTAACTGCCTGTCTCACTCCTGTAACTTTGCTTGCTTGCTACATAGCTAACTTAGATTACAGTGAGCTCTCACCCTACTGTTTTGAGCTGATAAAAGGAAGGCCAACATGCAAGAAGTCACGTAACTGCTGTCCCGCGGTGTCTGAAGTGTCTAACTATAATTGGTCATTTAAAGCTCACTTAAGACAAAGAACCTTGAAGCAATAGGCCCCGTCAAAGGTAACATCTATGTAATTGGCTACCAAAATATGTTGTAAATTATAATTGGTTAACTAATTTATGATGTACCCTAACTTGCTAAAACCCATATAAGCCCACTGCTGCCTTTGTTCAGCGCCATTCTCTGCATTTTCTCCTTAACATCAGGAGATCAGGTTTGGCCCGGCCGTAAATAAAATCTTGCCTCGCTTCTATTTGGCATTTGGTGGTCTTTTTTTGACAACACCCTGCAACAATTTAGTATCTCTTTTTCAGACTCATATTCATTTTCTGTCTTTATAATTTGCATTTTTAGAAATGGGAATACTATTGTTTTTCAATTTTACCAGCTTAATTTATTTCAATTCAAATCTTTACTTCTTTTTTAATTTTTTTAATTATTTGTTTTTAAATTTACATCCAAGTTAGTTAGCATACAGTGCAACAATGATTTCAAGAGTAGATTCCTTAATGCCCCTTACCCATTTAACTCACCCCCCTCCCACAAGCCCTCCAGTAACCCTCTGTTTGTTCTCCATATTTAAGAGTGTCTTATGTTTTTGTCCCCCTCTCTGTTTTTATATTATTTTTGCTGCCCTTCACTTATGTTCATCTGCCTTGTATCTTAAAGTCCTCATATGAGTGAAGTCATATGATATTTGTCTTTCTCTAACTGACTAATTTCGCTTAGTTCCATCCATATAGTTGCAAATGTCAAATCATTACTTCAAAATTTAATGGCTTTGCATCTTTTTTCCTTATCTCAAGAATCTTTTACTTTACAACTCCCATCTTGACCAATCCCTGGTTTTTCCAAATAGGAAGTCATTTTCATCCTTAGTTTTCTGAAATAAAAATTATATTTTGTTTTCTCTTCTAAATTATGCTTAGGAGTATGTTTGTTCTAACATTATGCTAAGTAGAAGAAGCCAGTCACAACAGGCCACATACAGTGTGACTCTACTTGTATGGACTGTCCAGAATAGGCAAGTCCACAGAAACAGAAAGTAGATAGTGATTGCCATGTGAAGGAGGGAAGGGAGGAAAAGAACGTGCTAATGGATATAGAAGATTCCTTGTTGTGAGAAGGGGGGACAAAAATGTTATGAAATTAGATAGTGTTAATGATCATCGGCTTTGTGACTATACTAAAAACAAGTTGGGGTGCCTTGGTGGCTCAGTCAGTTAAGCAGCCGACTCCAGCTGAGATCGTGATCTCACAGTTCACGGGTTTGAGCCCTGAACCAGGCTCTGTGCTGACACCTCAGAGCTTGGAGTCTACTTCCATTCTGTTTTTCCCTCTCTCTGCCCCTTCTCCGCTCACACTCTGTCTCTCTCTCAAAAATAAATAAAATATTTAAAAATAAAATTAAAAACAAGTGAATTTTATACATTAAAAGGATGAAATCTACGTGAAGTATATCTTAATAATATTGCATGTCTGTTTAAATGTGCGTATATATTTTATAGAAGTCTATGAGAGATGAAACAGCCAAACATGAATAAAAGTCTGATGTCTGTTTTGCAATTTGAAAAGACATTTCCTCAAAGTTTCCATATCTGAGGACTCTGAGACCGGAGTCCACCTACTTGAAATGGAGGTTGAGTCGATTTGTAGAAGGATACTGCAAAACCATTTCAAGTAAATAAAACAGATACTCACATAGTTATTTTCAAAACACTTAGCATCACTTACTAAAGTAACTGTAAACAGGAGAAAAGGCAATACCAGGACAATTTGAAGGCTGTTACATACAGTATCTTTGCTTACCCACTATTTCAACATGTTCCCCTTTGTTAGAGTATCAGCTTAGGAAGGCCAAATTCTGACCCCACAGTCTACTGTAAAGTGTATCCACTAGGTCTGTGGTACTGCTTATTATCTAATTCTGACTCAGCCCCTGGTCAAATGGCTTATAAATTCATTTGAAACATTAACATAATCAAAATTCTACTGACGTTCCTTTTTCCTTTTTTTTTTTTTATTGTTTATTTATTTTTTTGAGAGAGATAGAAAGAGAGATGGAGTGCGAGCTGGGGAGGGGCAGAGAGAGAGGGTGACACAGAACCTGAAAAACAACTCCAGGCTCTGAGCCATCAGTACAGAGCCTGACGCAGGGCTTGAACTCATGAGCAGTGAGATCATGACCTGAGCCAAAGTAGGATGCTTAACCGGCTAAGCCACCCAGGCACCACACTACTGAGCTTCCTAAATTTAAGAAATGCGAAAATAGTTGCATGGGATATGTAAGAATGGGTTTTAGAAGAATAATCTAACTGTAGATTATGAGTATACTGTCAACATAGGAGTCTCGAGTGTCATGCTAATGTGCGGCTCCCTGAATTTCTTCTGAAAAATAGCAATGAGAATAATTCTTATGTTTACTTTATATACTTGTGAGAACAAATATATAGCATAAATAATTTTAATAAAACCTAGAAATTTGTAAACGCTATAAATTTGGTGTATACTATGGAAATCATAGTATTCTTAATCTCTTCCTTTAATATAATCATTATTTTAAACTATATTTTTTAAGTTTAATGCAAATGAATAATTACTGATATGTTTTAACTGTGTGGATTTTATTTTAGGATTGATCTAAATTTAATATTTCTCTACCCAAGGGAAGAAAAAGAAAAGCAGAAAAGCAAGGATGTTGATAATTCCTTCTTTGATTGCATGTCCTCACCCACATCATTATTTTAAATTGTTGCATGCACTCAATATTTAGTTATTATGTTATATTACTAGAATGATCCTTATCCTGACTATAAATCCTTATAAGGTCACTCTTGGTTTTATATATTGTCTTATACCCATGCAATTCTCTTCAGCAGTATTATGTTATGTACTTTTCACTCCATTGCTTCTACTCCTGATCACATTGAACTCATACGTACTATACCATCCACATACCTTATTTTTTTGGCTTTATTGTCTTTCCCTTCTTTGGGTCCTGCTTGTGTTATAAAACTATATAGACTATGTTCATTTTCCGCTAGAAGTCTCTGAATTTCCTGGCATCTGTACCCAGGCTATAATAACATAGGTTCATAACTTCAGGGTCGTAACTGTCGATCTATGATATCTGCGAAACCCAACATCTTTGCATGAGGAGGAATTAGGAAATTATGCATCTGAAACTTCACTAAAACACAGACGTACCCCTGATTTCCTGGCAAAATGCTACTGGAAAAATTATTCCCCTTTTCACCTCCCTTACTCTGAGAACTCACACCAAACAAACTGTGACTTTTATTTTCCTCACTTTAAATTTCTTCTTGAAATAGTCCCAACTGAGAGAGACATGTTTACTTCTACCCAGGGAGTTGATGACTCCTGGCTCAGCCACAGGGACCATGGAGTAAACAAACTAAAAAGTAGAACTAGGAAGGGCTAGCAGTTAGCACTGAAGGGAGAAAACAAAACAAAACAAACAAACAAACAAAAAAAAAACAAACAAAAAAACTGTAAAGGAAAAAGAATATCTAAGAATTTGAATAATCTTCTATTTGTGCACTTATGATGAAAATAAACATAAAAAAATCATTAAATAATCTTTAAGTGATCTATGATTACTAAGACAAAAAATTATCTATGGAACCACACATTGTTTTCAATGGAACAGTGTCACATTATTTTACCAATGCTATATATATAATTACCTTTCATCTCATGCTTCTGTCAAAATGAGTTGTTTTCTACGGATTTACCCTACACTATACTGTTTGTCTTTGCTCATCTCTTCTTATTGAGGAAAATTCCCATGTCTTCCTAGGATCTCTTCATATCCCAAACCTATCTAATTCTCAAGGCATCATCAATGTTGTCTTTCACAGAGCCTTTCCTAATCCTAGGGATGGAATGGAGTGCTCTCTCCTCTGATTCCCCAATGTATTTTATGTTTCGTTTTTGAGTTTATATTTTTGCACGATATTATGGGTAAACTTAGATAGCAGCTGGCCTTATGTGTTTACTCCTACTTTGTCTTTGTTTCCAATAGCACTTTGTTTCCAATTACTCAAATGAAATTTCCATTTCTAAACTATAAATACTATTTCCTGATCTTAATAGTTGATTTCTCACACTAAGAATAAGTATCCTTTGCATCGTAGATTATAGCATGACTTTCTTAAAATGCTATAGTTCTCACAGAAAATACTGATCTTTTTGCCCATTTTTTTTCAAATATTGACTATTAGATAAAGACTCTTCACTATATTACCTCTAAATATGTTCAATAAATATCAAAATAGTATTCGGTCACATTAAAATTTTGCTGATTCCTTTGATATGCTATTTTAAACATTTATACAGTATGAAAATTAATATGAGTTAAATACGAGAGAGAAATAGTTTATACATATTGAACATGGACATTCAGACTCAAATACAAAGAGAATTGGGGTGCACAACACCTGGATAAGGGAAGAAAACCATGTGAGTGGACTCAGGTTTTAGAAATGCTGAAATTTAGGTATGTGCATTGGAGGAAGGGTAACCAGCAGATTCAATGTCAATGTTCAAATACAACCTTCATGTTCAATAGATAGGATATTCAAAAAGCAATTTCCAGACAATGGCAGGTCTTCACTTCAGACAGATCACCATGTATTGTTTGTACAATGCTTATCCACGTAGAACAGGACTGAAGTCAGTGAAGTGGGGATTGTAAAGATTTAGTCTGTGTATTAGCATTGTAATAAAAAGAGCTCTGATTTAGAACTAACTCAGCTATGATTCAAATCTGAAATTCAATTAGGTTACTGAGGTGGAAGCCCAGTTGTATTAATCAGTCAAACACAACTGGCTACAGAAAATGATACAATTTAGAAAACATAGAAGTATCTTGTCCTTTTTTTAAGAATATCAATTCTGGAAAAACATAACTGGACAAAATATAAAACCCATTCCATCTTGGATATTTCATCGATGTAATATTAACTTAGACACATGAATAAAAATATTAAAACAAACAAATATATAATGAATTTGTAGGATATAATATCAACATACAAAAACCAATTATGTTTTTATACACTAACATTGAACTGTCTGAGAAGGAAATTAAGAAAAAACTTCGTTAATAATAGCATCACGAAGTATAATATACTTAGCAATAAATTTAACCAAGGAGATGAAAGACTTGCACACTGATAACAAATACATTGATAAAATAAATTAAAAACAAAAATACATGAAAAGACATTCCACACTTATGGACTGGAAGACTCAATTTTGTTAAAATGTCTATACTCCCCAAAACAATCTAAAGAGTCAATGCAATCTCTATCAAAACCCCAATGACATTTTTTTCTTATAGGAATAGAACAAAAGAATCCCAAAATTCACATGGAATCACAAAAGACTCCAAATAGCTAAGGTAATCTTGAGAAAGAACAACAAAGAGGGAGGCATCACATTTCCTGATTTTAAAACATAATACAAAGCCATTGTAATTAGAACAGTATAGTACTTGCACAAAAACAGATATACAGGACAGAAAAGAGAACCTAAAAATAAGCCTATACACATATAGTCAATTGATTTTTGAAAAAGGAACCAAGAAGACACAATAGGAAAAGGGCAATCTCTTCAACAAGCGGTGTCGGGAAAACTAGATATCCACACACAAAAGATTGAAATGAGAACCTTTTCTTACACAGTATGAAAATGTCAAGTTAAAAATGAATTAAATATTTACATGCAATACCTGAAACTGTTAAAACTCTTAGAGGAAAATATAGGTGAAAAGACTCATTTCATTGGACTTGGCAATGATTTCTTGGGTAGGACACCAAAACACAGGAAACAAAATTAAAAAATTAGACAAGCAAGACTACATCACACTAAAAATTTTTTCACAGCAAAGGAAATAATCAACAGAGTGAAAAAGCGACCTACAGAATAGGAGAACATATTTGTAAATCTTATATCTGGTAAGGGATTTGTTATAAACTGAATGTATCCCCATGAAATTTATATGTTGAAACCTTCCCTTGATGTGATGGTATTAGGAGGTGGGGCCTTTGAGAAGTAATTAGAATTAGATGAGTTCATGAAGGGGAATCCCTTCTGAATGGAATAAATGATTTTAAGTGTCCAGAGAGATCCTGCTTCTCTCTGCAAACTGCCAAGTGAAGATACAATGAGAAGTGGGCAGTACGTACCCCATACTTCACCAGAATCAGACCATCCTATCACTCTGATACGGACTTTTAGCTCCCACAACGGTGAGAAATAAATCTCTGTTGCTTGTGAGCCACCCACTCAATGTTATCCTGTTGTAATAGCCCAAACTGACTAAATTAATATCCAAAAAATCAAAGAACAACTACAACCTAATAGGAAAGAAACACATAATCCAACTTAATAACAGGAAAAGAACTTGAATAGGTATTTTTCCAAATAAGACATACAAATGGCAATATGCTCAACATCACTAATCATCAGGGTAATACAAATCAAAACCACAATGTAACATCACCTCACACATATTAGGATAGCTATTACAAAATTAAAAAAAAAAATAACGCATTGGAAAGGAAGTGGAGAAATTAGATGCTTTGTACACTGTTAGTGCCAATGTAACAATAGTGCAAGCACTATGAAAAACAGTATATATTTGGGGCACCTTAATGGCTCAATCAGTTAAGTGTCTACTCTTGATTTTGGCTCGGGTCATGATCTTATGGTTCATGGGTTTGGGCCCCACATCGGGCTCTGTGCTGACAGTGTGGAGCCGACTTAGTACTTGCTAACTCTCTCTCTCTCTCTCTCTCTCTCCCTCTCTCTGTCTCTCCCCTGCACTCTCTCTCTCTTTCTCTCTGTCTCAAAATAAATAAATAAACTGAAAAGAAAAAAAAAAAGATGGACACGGCATACAAATAATTCATTAGCTACATTTTGTGCCTGAGCTCCTTACTGATAAAACTGAAACCTATACCACACTTTAACTTGAATTTTCCTGACTTCTCTAAATATCTGTATTTTTTTATTTATGTACAATATGGTCTTGAAGCAGTTTCTCAAAATGTATGTATTGCCTTTGATATTAAATAAACCTATAATTTACTCAATTTGCAAAATTAATTTATCCAAATGTAATCAGACTGATCAAATCTTTAGTGTTTTAATGTTTTAATAAATTGATAAAATTAACAACACAAAAAACAACATGTATTGGTGAGGATTTGGAGAAAAGGGAACCCTCTTGCACTGTTTGTGGGAAGAAACTGGTACAGCCACTCTGAAAAACATTATGGAAGTTCCCAAAAAATATAAAAATAGAACTACCCTGCCATCCAGAAATTCTGCTACTAGTTATTTACCCAAAGAATACAAAAGTACTAATTCAAAGGGATATATGCACCCTCATGTTGATACCAGCATTATCTACAATAGCCAAATTATGAAAAGAGCCAAGGTGTCCACTGACTGGTGAATGGATAAAGAAGATGTGGTATATGTATGCAATTATTTAGCCATAACAAAGAATGAAATCTTGCCATTTGCAATGACATGGATGGAGCTAAAGAGTATTATGTTAAGCAAAATAAGTCAGCCAGAGAAAGATAAATACCATATAATTTCACTCACATGTGATACAATTTAAGAAACACAATAAATGACAAAGGGGAAAAAAGAGAGAGAGAAGCAAACCAAGAAACAGACCCTTAACTATATGAGACAAACTGGTTACCAGAGGGGAAGCGGATGGGGGGAGAGGTTAAATGGGTAATGAGGATAAAGGAGTGCACCCATTATGAAGACCACCGAGTGTGGTATGGAAGTGTTGAATCACTATATTGTACAACTGAGACTAATATTACACTGCATGCTAACTAACTAGAATTTGAATAAACATTTTAAAAAACTTAAGTGTATCATACTCAAGCTCAACCAAAAAATCTACATCTTCCAGGCTCTTAATATATAACACAGATAATATAGACTATACAACAGATAAACATTAATATGTTAATATTTTATGCAATATTGGTTATATTAATATAAACTTGATAATATACAAAATTTTGTTCTTCACTAGTCTTTTTCTCTATAAATTACGTTATATATGTTTTTTTAAATTTTTTTTAAAATGTTCATTTAATTTTTGAGAGACAGAGCATGTGCAGGGGAGGAGCAGAGAGAGAGGGAGACAGAATCCGAAGCAGGGTCCAGGCTCTGAGCTGTCAGCACAGAGCCCGATGCAGGGCTCGAACCCACAAACTGTGAGATCATGACCTGAGCCGAAATCGGACGCTTAACTGACTGAGCCACCCAGGTACCCCTATATATGTTTTATATATACCATTTCATTCACTACTCAGTCATTAGTACGATGAAGAAGCAATCACAGTTGCATTTCCCATAAGGCACCTAGTCAATAATGAATTTATATTGCTTTAGAATATTATTTTTTTCCTGCTTAAAAACCAAAAAGTGTTGATATAGAGCATTGACTGGATAAGGATAAAGCTAAAATTTTTGAGAAGGTATGAGGGTGAAATTGAAGGCAGAGATACACTCACAGTTCTTTCAATTTCATCCTATCAATCCTGTCTCCCTAATGGGAAGCAAGAGCAAGGAACTGTGGCCACTATGAATGGTACAGAGCAGATAGCATTTTAGTGATTAGAAAACCTACACTTGACAATATTAAAATAATTTGTGCAAGATTACACAACAATTAGAGAAGTAAAGAAAGTCTAAAAACTAGGCCTTAAAGCTTTTTCTGTAGACAATTTAGTCAGAAAAGATATGTAGTCAAAATTTTCAAAGTATACTGTGGCATGGGATAGGGGAAGTCAAAGTAGATAAGGAGGTTGCTGATGGCATTGACAGAGATAAAAATCTTGTAAAGAAACAAAAACATTATATTTAATTTGATATTACATATCTTTAGAACTGTGTGTAGTATTAATTATCAATACCTTTTACCTACAGTGTGATGCAGTAAAAAGTAATCTGATACTGGATTAAGAAACAGAGTTTAAATCCAAGGTCATCTTTGAATTAGCAAATTATTCATTTTTATGATTATTTTCCTTTTCTCTACCTTGTAAATAATACATGCTTGAAGGTGGCTGGGACAATTTAATGACTTACTGTATGCAAAGCACCTGTCTCTATGCTAATTTCACAGAAAAAGCACAATAAAATATTTGATGGAGACAATGATGATGAAATGGTGATGATTAAGAATGATGACAATAAAAACAGTAATGATAATAATAAATACAAAATAGACAAAAATTTTAAACAGGATAGAAGACTTACCTAAGTTCAGGTGTTTAGGTGATTAGTTGCTATTTAAAATTAAACTTGAGCCTCTATTTCAAATTTTACATATTCTTACACTTATTATATTACTAAAATGACCCTTTGTTTTTTGTTTAATCTTACTGATTATATTTGAAAATAAAGACTTCAGCTGGCTTAAATCAACTGTCATTTATAACCTGATGCTAGTAGACATTTTAAAAATCCAATGGCATTATGTCTAAATGGGTAATATAAGTAGGTCAATGTGTGGGAAGCTTAATAGGCTTTGGAAGGAACCAATTACATTCTTGGATGTGCTAGAGATAGAGCCATGATAGTTTCCTTTTCAATTAGATAGTGAAATCATGTAACAAAAATTAGATTTAAGAACCAGAATTCATATCAATAACACAAAATTATCAGGTGACTTATCCATATTTATTCAAGTATCCTATTTTTGTCATATGCCTGTTGACATTCCATAGACTGAGCCTTAATATTAAATATAATAGATATTTATAGGCTATAGCATGTTCTATAGAGTAGGAATAACCATTTTTACATTTACTACATATATTTTTCTCTCTCTTTAATGGAAAAAAAAAACAGAGGATAGCAACATACATCCTGATAAAACTGCCAAGGTAGGCATCTAAAAATGGAGTTTATGTCCTCAAACACATAGTTAACCAAAGCTGGCACCTTGATACCCCTGAAGACATAATTAACAGGCACAAATACTGTTACGTGGATCCTGATTTACTAATAGTTCTCTAAAAATCCATAAGGCTTTAGATTACTATCCATAACAATCAGGACAGCTAACAACAAAAGTTGCTAAGCCTCTCGATGATCAAGTAATAAAACTTACACAAATGCTCACACACAGCCATCATCTTATCTCAAAAGCTCATATGGTTACTGTCATAAAGAACAAGCTCTCAGTATTAATCTAAAATCACTTAAAAATAGACAGAAATCCATTCTAGCTAATAGCAATATGCTCCCATCTATTTCCTCAGGCAACTAATTTGGCATCAGAAAATATCGATGAAAATATAAAACTTCATTGTTTTTTTTTCTTTTTCCCCCTACAATCGAATGGAATAAAGAGTTGAAGCCACTGTTCAGAAAATTCATGGGAAAAGTCTTGTTATGGATCAAAACTTTGGTTTTAGTGATTAAATTATTTTAAATAAAACAGACATTACTTCATAAGGCAATTATTTTAAATTTTCTTCACTCGGATTTTAATTAACACTGGAAAGCTAAATAAATTCACCTGTACCATATATTTCTGTTAAGTATTTATAGTGTTATTTGTGAATTAGTTTAACTAACTAATATTTTACACTAATGTTTCTTTTATCTATAAGATCTGATGCTTCTTTTACTGTGGAGTTTACAAATTACATAAGGAAGTTAATTTTATACAAGTTGCAGGTATTGGTTTGATTTCTATAAAGAAATCCAAAGTATCACCTTTAGGGGAAGGGGGACTGCAAGTAAAAAAAAGGAAAAAACCTTACTCCAACTTTTCAATGTAGAGAAACAAAAGGTGAATTTCTGTAGTGGTCACCGTCTATCAAACTGTTCTGAGAAATTACCCTTTGGACAATAACATGCAAATATGTTCTGCCCCTTTTATTAGCTCTGCTTATAACCTGTTTGGAGAGACATATATCCTCTGCTTGCAGATAAAGATACTGGCCAATTAATTAACACCATGCTCCAAACTCTCAGAAGCTTAATTAAAGACTGAATATTAAACTGAAGTATTTCAATATATATATTCAGTATATATATATATACACACACACACATACACACACACACACACATATATATATATATCTTTTTATTTAAGTACTTCTCTGATAACTTATTTTAATTTTAATATTTGATGGATACAGCACTGTGGTACAAAGAACGATGCTCTTAACCAGCCCTTTAAGAATTGGTACAGAATCAGAGCCCATGTATTCAAAACCTTAATTTTAAAATGAGAAAATACAGGTTTTGGGAGATTAAGTAACATGTGGTGACCATGGTATTAGAATCAATAGTATAATATTTGCCTATTCTTTTCAAGCCTTTATTTTTCCAAAAGGAAAATAAATAAATAAATAAACAGATAAATAAATAAATAATAAATAAATGTATATTTTAAGGGAAATGTGAAAATAAAGCATCAATCTTTACTTTTTCACTAGAAATAGTGAGTTGGTGATTCTAGAGAAATGTAGAAATAATTTATACAATTTTAAATATAGAAAATTATTAGGATGTAATGAAAATAATTACAACAGTTAAGATAATTGTAATAAAGGCATTAAAAAGATAATTGTGCTTTGTTTACTTTAAAAGAACCAGCAATTCACAGTATGCATGATATATAAAATGGTTTCCCACTAAAATACCTTTTTTTAATTTTTTTATGTTTATTTTTGAGAGAGAGAGAGAGAGAGAGAGAGAGACAGAGCATGAGTGGGGGATGGGCAGAGAGAGAGGGAGACACAGAATGGGAAACAGGCTCCAAACTCTGAGAGCTCAGCACAGAACCTGATGCAGGACTCGAACTCATGGACTGCGAGATCATGAGCCGAAGTTGGTAGCTTAACCAACTGAGCCACCCTGCCACCCCCCATTAAAATTCCTTTTAAGAAAAATAATATCCATAAGTATTTAAGAAAGTCACTTTATATGAATTCAGGATTGTTATGCACTAAATGTTTACTTATCCCCAAAATTCACGTGTTGAAGCTCTAGCTCCCAATGTGGCTGCATTTGGTATATGGAAGTAATTAAGTTAAATGAGGCCATAAGGGTGGGGCCCCAATCCAATAGGACTAATGTCTTTATAAGAAGAAACACCAAAGTTCCCTCTGCTCTCTCTGTCTCCTTCTCTCTCACCCCTCTCCCTGTACATAGGAAAGGACATGTGAGGATAAAGTAAGAAAGCAGCCAAACAAAGGCCAGCAAAAGACCTCTCAACAGAAACTGAATTGGACAGAAACTTGGTCATAGATGTCTATCCTCCAGAACTGTGACAAAATAAATCTCTGTTGGGTAAACCATGGTTGATGGCATTTTGATATACCAGTTCATGTAGACTAATACAAGAAGTTTTTAAATTTTGGGAAAATTCAAGGCCATATATATTGTTTCAATAGAAAAAGCTATATAAAAATATACATCTTAAGATGATTAAAAATATATTTTACAAGTTTGCAAAAACAGAGAAGTTCATGGACTGAAAAATATTAGATAAGTTTGCAGTTAAAAGGGTAGAGCACATCAATTCTAATATTATAAATTAAGACTTATTGGATAAGAAAACCTAGAATTTTCAGAGTCCTTCCCGTAGATTTAACCATTTAGTAAGAATCAAAATATGTAATAAGTTATAGAAAAATAAATCTGTCATAAACAGGAAATTCTAAATATATGAGGAAAGAGATCTAACTGGTAGAAAGTCCTTTTTTTTGCCTACCCATAAATGTAGACATTTTCCACTCACATGAAGTTAGATATGGTAACGTGATTTACTTCTAGTCAGAGAAATTTGGGTAGAAAGAATGAACTCTACTTCAAGATTGGCCCAGAGACATTCCCAAACACATTTCTCCATTTTTTCCACTTCTTTCTGATTTAATGGATTACCCTTCCCAGAATAATATTTAGAGATATGTGTTGAAAATTGTAGAACTTCGAATGGCAGCAATATGGGTTTCCATATTACTACTTGAAGGAAAACTATTCCACCAGAAATACCCACATCGGACTCTTGCATATACAATACGTAAACTTTATTTTTCTAATCCATCAAGATTACATAGCTTAGCATCTAGCATTATTTTTATTTTTTCATATTGTAATAAAATTGTATTTGTTTATTTTTAGATAAACTATACCTGGGATCGAGAAAACACCTGAAATATTTTCTCCACAAACTATGCAGCATTAGAATAGAAAAATTGACAAATAGTTTTTGATCTTGTTTGATAGTTACTGATTTTTTTATCAAAATGTATTTCTATAATCAGTAATGAATAAGACCATGATAGGATATTAATCTGTATTTTTATATAAAGGGAACAAGGGAAAGTTTTACTTAATTTACATTTTTACTTCTAATTTGGCAATATCTCTAAGAAGCTATTGACAACTTTTCCCTTACTTCAGGTTAAATTAAAACTATAATTACACATTACAGATTTCTTATTTAAACTGAGTTTAAAAGGCCAAAACTAAAGCTATGTAATTTTTAATATTTCCCTACTCAGTGAGACTCCACTAAAGGGCAGACCTTGCCTACATGCCTTTCATTTGCTCTCCATGTTAATACTTTCAGTTTGTTTCCTTCTTAAAATGTATAAACCATTCTTTTCCTGGTTGTTAAATGCCAGCTGGTACTGTCAGCTACCATTGTTTCCCAGCTGTCTTCCCTGATACCCCATTGCTTCAGGCTGCCTGACACAGTGTCCTTGAAGCATTTTATTTGACCTCCTATTCCATTGCCTCAATTAGTTTTTCAGAGGTACTTAAGATATTTGGTTGTCAAAAATATCCCAATTTTTTCACTGTATAGGAATTAATACACAACTTACCTGGATTTGACTTCTAAAAAGGCTTGGGTTACCTATTAGTCCTTTAATCACCAAAGTTTTAGTTACTTATCCATAACAATAAATTAATTTTCTAGTATGAAATCGAACATATGTTTATTTATGTAATTTGATAATATATATATACATATACACAAACATAATACACATTGTACAACATGACTAAAAACTAAGTGAAGTGGATATTATATATAATGAATATATTTTCAAAATGCTCTTATTTTATAATTCAAGATTCCTGTTTTTGTTTATGCTTTTCTTATGTTTAAATAATAATTATAGTGAATATTTATTCAGTTGGTTTAAATACATAGTTTCAATGCCATGGTTGAGAAGATATATATATATATATATATATAGGCTATCTTAGAGATAAATATCCTAATAGACATTTACAGTTCTATTAATAATATCTAGCAATAATGGAAAGTTATAATTTAGTTGGAAAATATCTATCCATTTAAAAATCAATCATCTATTGTTGAAAAATAATCAGAAAACATAGCATGTTTGTATTTTTAATAAGTGGTTCAAATATATACAAAAAATCATTAATCAGTATATTTAAAAAAGAAGAGGTAGAAACTTCCATCTTGAATTGTATTTTTTTATTGAGAGAGAGAGAGGGTGTAAGTAAGCTACTGGCAGAGAAAGAAGGAGAGAGAGAATTCCATTACGGTGGACACACACACACACACACACACACACACACACACACACACAGAGACAGAGAGAGAGAGGGAGAGAGAGATACAGAGAGGGAAGCAGGTCTCACCCAAAGTGGAGCTTGAGCTCACCTGAAGTGGGAACTCACGAACCCGTGATATCACGACATGAGCCAAACTCAGATGTTTAACAGACTGAGCTACCCAGGTGCCCCATCCAATTATATATATTTTATATATTGAAAAGTATGTTTTTCTACAAAATCATTAACAATAGAGAAGTGGCCCATGTAACTCATTCTAACACTTTTTTTAAGCTAGATTTTCTTCTGAACAATTATGACTTCTATATTCATTATTAAAATGTCTACTTCACCTTGAAGACAAATATCGATTTTTTTAAAGTATATAATTAGGAACTCAACAACTCTTTGTGAAACAATCAATAAAATCAATGCAGTGACTTTTATATTATGCCAAATTATGTTTTATTTTATCTTTTTCTTTCATTCACTCATTCTTTGATTCATTAAACATATTTTTCAGTCTCTACTTGATCCAGTGTTTTCTGCTATATCTTTTATTGAAGTATACATTAGTATACTCAGATACTAATAACTCTTGTAAGGAACCATCTTGTGAAATGCCCTTTTAGGTGGTTCAGAATCATATTTGAATTAAATTAGATAGATTTATTTTTACAAATGGAATGTAAATATAAAATGTTGCTATTAAAGTATTAATTGAAAATTTATAAAATTGTCCCTTTGTACATGGAGCACAACACATGTAGGTATGAAACTGTAATAATGTAAGAATCATTCAGCCATTTTCTTCCTGATTTTACAAAACAATTGCAGAAAACCTTGCCTAAGGAATTCTTAAGAGGAAATTTAGTGAATCTAAATTTATTCTTACCTCATTATGTTTCCTTGATATTCCCAACATTTTTCCAAATTTCATGCAGCCTGCAATAGAATGGATTCATTGGATTAATTTTGTCTCTGTGAATTCATACTTATTGAAGAATAGTTTTAGTCTATGCAACTCTTATTTTATGAATGCAGAGATCTCTGTCAATCTGAAACACAAGTATTTTCGTCCCACTATTGTTTTTGCAGATATTTCTGACATAAATTCACTCTATCAATAATGACTTCTATTCTTTGCCCAGGTGACTCAGTGATTCCACCTTTCTGCCTATGACCTGTGCTGTTCTGCTGCGGAGAAGGGGTTTTACCTGACGCTTTGCCATTTTGTTGGAGAGATATGTACCCATCTATTAAGAAGTCACTAGATTTAGTTTCTGCTCTCTTTTGTGTCAGCAAATGTCACTCGTAGTGTCCTTGGCCATCACAACCAGAGCTTCTTATACATTCTTAGTTCAGAGCAACTAGATTTAGGACACCTACAGCCATATTTAAATGTCACGGAGGATTACAAAGGAAGTTGGATGTTTTCTAAATCTTAGGTTAAACGGGTTATCATTTAGTAAAGTTAGAAAATAATTAAAAACAATTACCAAAAGCTAGCAAATGCAGTATGTAATAAAAAAGTCTCACTAGAAAAAATATGCATGCATATCCCTCCATTTCCACTTAGAAAGATAAAGATCTAAAATAGTCCTTTGTCTGATCTTTTGTGGTTCTGAGCAGTGAAAGATTAATGAATATATGTATATGAAACATTGATTTATTTTCATTTTATGTACGTATGGTGAGTTTTTTCTATATTTTTAGGTACATGCCAATGCCATTATATATGACATGATAGATAATTTAAAATGTTAGTCAATTTATGGAAGTTTTCTTTTTCCATTAAGTGCTTTCGATCAAATGATATAAAAATTAATATATGTGGTTGTTAAAAAAAGAGATTCTGCTACAAGTTTTCATATTAAAATACAGTGAGAATGTCATGTAGTAACTTGAGAATGGGTGACACTAAACTTTCCTTCCAGAACTCAAACCATGTCCTTTAAAATGAAGGGATAGGAGCGCCTTGGTGGCTCAGTAGGTTAAGCATCCGACTTCGGCTCAGGTCATGATCTCACAGTTCATGAGTTCGAGCCCTGCGTCGGGCTCTGTGCTGACAGCTCCAAGCCTGGAGCCTGCTTCAGATTCTGTGTCTCCCTCTCTCTCTGCCCTTCCCCACTCATGCTTTGTCTCTCCTGCTCTCAAAAATAAGTAAAAACATAAAAAAAATAAAATAAAATAAAATCACTTAATAAGAGCTAAGGACATTATATTTTATTAATAGACAAAAGGAAATTTGGGATTGTTTTCATATATTTATAATAAAAATACTTAATAGCATATTTTGAGCTTGAAATTTGCCAACCTGGATAGTAAAAGCTTTCATATATTAAATTGCTTAAATATAGTGAAAGTATTGCTGTTGACTCCAATTGTTAGAAAGGGGGAATTTAGTTTATAGAGGTTAATTTGTCCAAGATCATACACTTAGAAATTGAAGGAGTCTAGATCTGAACCTACACTATAAAAAAAAAATCCATTAAGGACTATATTTTCGGGTGTCTGGGTGGCTCAGTTGGTAAAGCGTCCAACATCTCCTCAGGTCATGATCTCAAGGCTTGTGAGTTCAAGCCCCATGTCAGGCTCTGTGCTGAGAGCTCAGATCCTGGGACCTGCTTCTGATTCTGTGTCCCTCTATCGCTCTGCCCCTCTGCCACTCATGCTCTGTCAGTCTGTCTCTCTTTCTCTCAAGAATAAGTAAGACATTAAAAAAAAAAGGACTATACTTTCTATTAAACACTTGAAAAGTACTGAAACATAAACTCAAATGTAGAATTATGGACATTTTGTGCAATCAGATAAATTTGTGTTAGGAAAAATTAGATGAATCGATGATCAATACGTTTTCATAAATTTGTTTATGTCCTTGTAGTCAGCGGGAAGATTAGCAAGTAGAAAAAGTAAGACCGTGATATGTAATCTATAATGGATACAGATCATTAATGTGCACTCCACAAAATAGCAATTGGACAGGAGGGTGAGAAAGAGATGAATGGGTTGAGTAGACTAATTAGCAAACTGAAGCGTAGGAGTAACTGACAGCAGTAATGTGGCAAGACAGAGGCTGCAATCAATGTAGTATAAATAATGATGACTGTAAAACTGTAATAAAAATAACAAGTATGTTGGGAGAGAAGTGTTGCTGCAATCTGATTCAAGTAAATGTTTTGGCTATTATGAGATTTACTTCTGAAAGTGCAAATCAATTAATAGAATGAAAATGAAAATTTGACTCACATAAAATGTAAACCATTTATGACAAATAAATTGTTGTGGTTCACTCGTATTATTCTCATCAGTGATTTTCTAATGTAAAAAAACTTGATTTAAATACTGCCAATAAAAGATAATAATGTTATAAAATTACCCTAAAGACTAGATTCAGGAATCCAGTCGTTTTTGAAAATTTGTAGTAAAAGCAAGTAGGCAAATATGTCATTTTAAAATAATTTTAATATAAATTTGTATTTAATATTTATTCATATACGTGTATGAATATATATTTTGTGTATATACCTGTGTTAGATTGAAAATGTGTCTGAAGAATTATTTTATTTTATTTTATTATTTGAGAGAGAGATCTTAGGCTGGCTCCCCCTACCATGAAGCCTGACACGGGACTAGATCCCACAACCCTGAGATCATAATCTGAGTCGAAATCAAGAGTAGGACACTCAACTGACTGAGCCACCAGGGCACCCCTCTAAAGAATTATTTTGACTTACATAAATGGAAATTTCATATTATTCAAATTCCAAAAATTTTATATTAAATTAGTTCTCACTGAAAATAGAAGCAAACATAAACGACTAGAGGAGAAAGGTTATCAATACATATTTTGTCAAAAAGTGATATATTTATGAAATAATTAAAGATAATTTGTATATCTGATGCTCCATAAGAAATATTTGGAACTATAATTTTGGTGACATTTTAATAATTTGTCCAAGTATTTATCAGCAACTAAAAAATTAACTGAATGAGCTATAACACAAACACAGATGAAAAATAGAGTTAAAAGTTAAGCAATAATTAAGTGAGTCACAATTAAAAAAAATCACTTCATAAAGGATACATATTCATTGATACAAATTGCTAAATCCCGTAAGACTTAATAAAGTTACTTATAAATCACATGAAATACATGGATAGGTTTACCTCTTTGAAGTTTGCTCAGCTATAAAATGAGCAGCAGATTTCAATTTCCTCCCCTGTCATCCCATGAAAAATGAGGTTTATTATGGAAAATGTTGTAAACCTTAGCTTACCATTTCAAGATGCATGTTTATTTGGCATTCTAAAAATATAAAGTTTCCATACCTCAAAATATTCATTTTAAAATTGATAATACATTAGTATAACCAGATCCATTCCTGAGTTCAACAAACATTAACTGAATCTACAATTTCCCAGTTTACCAATTTCCCACTGTGCTAGTTTCTGATAATAAAATTGAATTAGTTTCAAAGAATATCACAAACTTTTATGTCTGTAGGTCCATTTAAACATAAAATATTTAAAAACTATTTATTAAAATGTACAATAGGACATTTTGATTGCAATTTTATCTTAAGTCTTGGACTACTTTTGTAATGAAAAGATATTTCATAATAATAAGTTTATAAATATGTAAATTGCATACGAAATATGTAAATTTATGTCCATAAATTATTTTGTATTAATACCTGTAGATATAGAGGGCTATATAATCACTTGCATTTTAGTATTTTAGAAAGTGTTCAGAATTTTATACTTTATTTGCAAAGGAAAAAGAGGTACTTCATGCTGAATATAATGTTAATTTCGTAGTAATAAAAAGTCACTTTCCACGTATTGATAAACAGCTATGAATAATATTGCTTCATAGATCCTTAAAGGTACATTTATACAATTTTTATTTTTCCCTTATGATCCTATAATAACATTATACATATAGTTTTATTTTATAGTATATTTGCTGAGAACTGTTCTGTATAGAGAGCATTTTAATATTAGTTTTCTCACTTGATATTTAAAATAGCTCTATGATTTGGATAGTAATGATACAATTATCCAAAATTTCAACTAGTGATGATAACTTGGACATGGCCGTTTTAACTATTAAAAAGTCAGTTAGTTCAAATTTCTAGCAGGTAGAGGGACCACAACTAAGCCTTATAGTTAGTTCTTTAATTTTTAGTGGACAGTTATTTTCCTTAAAGCACTCTGCCATACTAACATAATGCATGCAAACAAAATAGGTTTCTTTTTTTTTAAGTGACATGGAATAGTTTTATGTGTTTGTTGTTGTTGTTGTTGTTTTATCCAGAATTAAACATCAAAAAGCCATAGTTTTAGTGGCTGACTTTTTCCAATATCTGATCAATACAATATAGAGAGATTTTGTAGGAACAGTTCATGGTTACTATACTCTGTATGTTTCTGCAACATTGCTAACGAGGTTTGGAAATTGGAAATCAGAAGATTTTTTACTAAAACATCTTTTATTTTCCAAACTGATTTTAGGTAGCAATGCATTGAAGGGTTCAATGGAGCCATGATTCTCAAACATTTTGGTCTTAAGAACCCAAAAATCATTTGATCATATGGGCCTTTTCCAGTGATATGATAAGTACATAGTAACAGTCTTTCAGGGATGGGAAGTGGATGGTATAAGCAAACCCTGTTTTGTAGCATTTACTGATTTCCGGGGTGTTAATTCTTCTACCATGCTCAATTTCAAGTTACCAATGTGATGTCCCTGGACCCACGATTGAAGAGAAATGTGCACAATCAACTCTTACCAGCCTGTGCAAGCTAGTTCCAAAATACCCCTGGTTATATATCTAGATATAAATCTAGAGCTAGATCCAGAGACATATATATAGATATTTACCATAGTGTAGAAGTTAAAACAGAATTTCTAAAAATATTTATTAATTAATGTTAAAAGAATAATCAAGCATCATCAATCCATTATACACAAATAACCTAATCTTTATGAAAAATAACTCTATTTTCTGAACAAATAAAACATTATAAGGAGAGTAGGATTATTTTTACACTTTCTCATTGTTTTAAATTTTCTCAAATTTCTTTAGTGTGTGACTTAATAAAAGAAAACAGACTTGTCTGGTAAAGCATACCATCTGCTGCAACATCACGCATTATATAGTAGCAGAAGACTGGGGCATAAAAAGAGAAATACAGTCGATCTTTGCACAACACAGGTCTGAACTGCCCTGACCCACTTATATACAGATTTTTTTTCATTAAAGACAATACATTACTGTAAATGTATTTTTCTCCTTTATAATTTTTTAAATATTTTCTCTGGCTTGCTTTATTGTAAGAATATAATACACAATACATATAACATACACGATATACGTTAATCTGCTATTTATGTTATCAGTAAGGCTCCTGGTCAACAGTAGGTTATTAGTAGTTAAGTTTTTGGAGAGTCAAAAGTTATAAATGGGTTTTGAGCTGCAAGAAGGTCAGTGCCCTTAACCCTTGAGTTGTTAAAGGGCCAACTGTGAACACGAAAATAGTTTGATCTGGGAGACCTACAGAAAGAGTTTTGAGGACTACTGGGACCTTTGGAACACATTTTAAACTGTTGCTAGAGAGAAATAGGTTGAACCAAAATAAACAAAAAAAAAAAAAAGGGGGGGGGGGTATGTGGAAAGTTTCTAAATGAAAGGAAAGCAGAAGACCATGAGTATTATATTTCCTCTGGAAAATAGAGAAGGAGTCATGAGACATCCTATTAAGGGAGCACAAACCGTCCTCGACTTACCTTGGGGTTGCATTCTGATAAACCAATTGTAACCTGAAAGTATATCATGAGTCAAAAATGCATTTAACACACCTAACCTACCAAACATTGTAGCTTAGCATGGCCTACCTTAAATGTGCTCGGAAAGCTTACATTAGCCTCGAAATGGGCAAAAATCTTCTAATACAAAGCCTATTTTATGATAAAATGTTGGATATCTCATGTAATTTATTGATTACCGTATTGAAAGTGAAACACAGAATGACTGTATGGGCACAGAACAGTTATATCAGCTGCTTACTCTTATCATCACATAGCTGACTGAGAGCTATAGCACACGGACAACGCCCGCCATCACAAGAGTATCTTCCCACATATCGTTTTCCCAGGAAAAGATCAAAATTCAAAATGTGAATGAAGTACAGTTTCTTTCCACTGAATGTGTATCACTTATACTTTTTTGTAAGTAAAAAAAGACAAAACAAACAAACAAAACACAAAAAAATAAAACAAACATAAGTCAAACCATCTTAAATTGGGAACTGTTTGTAGTTAAAAAGTCCTAAAACTGATCATGTAATCTGTGATCTTCTGAGCAAGGGCCAGAACATATGAAAAACCAAAACCAAACAAACAAACAAAAAAAACCAAAACAAACAAACAAGCAAAGGTAGCAATTTAAATTATATATAGGAATAATATCTGATTCTCCTATTCATCTTGGGATTTTAGGAAACATACTGATATTATAGCATGAAGTCATAAAATTTTTAGTACAGGCAACTTTAATGAAATGATGATGACATAAATTATCTCTAAAACATATTTTTAGAAAACACAAAATTTTCCAAGGAAAGAAAAAAATAGCCATAGTCAAGAGAATTAGGTAGTTCATCTGTTAGGTGATGAAAAGTAAAACAAACAAAAAGAATATGAAGATATGAAAGAATATGACACCTGAGATAATCGATTATTTCTTCTAAAGAAGTTAATCTACATAAAGCATTTCAGCATAGAACCAACATAGGGGTTAATAATAGGTCTATATAAAATTTAAATACATGTGGGGACTCCTGGGTGGCTCAGTTGGTTAAGTAGCTGACTCTTGATTTAAGCTCAGGTCATGATCTCCTGGTCATGAGATCCACACTGGGCATGGGGCTTGCTAATGATTCTCTCTCTTCATCTCCTCTACCTCTCCCCCACTGGCATTCTTGCTCTCTCTCAAAAATATGTACATATATACATTGTGATGCTGAGATTCTTAGATGGTATCCATGAAAATAGAATCTACTGAATATTGATTGAGTCAATCTGATCATTAATGATTGAAGTGACAATTATGAGTATATGGCTAACAAAAAAGCACATTAACATAAGTCTTTACTATTTCTTATTTACTTTGGAGATGTAAGTAAAATTTTCAGTCAGGGAATTGGCTTCTTTCTTCATAATTTCTTATTATCTGACCCAAAATTTTATTGTAAAGACAGAACATTCTACTTGGAAGACAGGATTTTTTTTAGAATTAAATATAATTTTCTACCAATAATTTTTCAACATAATAAAACATTACAATTAAGTACAGTTAATAACAATAATACTAAGTAGTATTAAATCTAATACTAATTAGATTAAATCTGTTCTTATCAAAGGAAATAGAATATACAATTTTGCTACAGAAGAAAAAAATCCTCAGAAGTCACTGTTACAGAAAAATATACTTCAATAGAATGCTATGTTTGATTTTTAGAAAACGAATTATATAAAAAATCATATAAATGTTTCTCAGCATTGAGTAAGTTAATAAAACCCATAATGAGAGGAAGAAAAAAAAATACAATCCTGAAATGAAAATATTTTTAAATATTTTTATTCTTACAACGATTCCATATAGTTTAAAAAGCTAGAAGATTGAACCTAACTAGATTATAGAATATTATAAATATAGAACCAGACTAAAATTGAAATTCTAGACTTAAAATTATAATATATAAGATTTTAAAAATATACTGGATGTGATTAGCAGATTAGACAGGACAACAGGAAATAGTAGTGATGGAAAATATATAAATAAAATATAGAAAAAATATTGGAGGAAAATGAAAGAAATTATCAATGATATAAGGAAACTTCAAGAAGTGCTATATATATGCAAATGGAGTCAGCAAAGCAGAAGAGGAATGGGGGGGTAGGAAAATATTTAAAGAAATTTCTGCAGTTTTGAAACTCTGATGAAAAGTACAATCCCACAAATCCAAGAGCTCTCTGATTTCCAAACATAACAACATAACAAAAATACATCATGGCATGTAACTGTCAAATTATTTAAAACTGGTGATAAAAGAAAAATTTTTCAAAGCAGCCAAAAGGAATAAAATATATTAGATATGGCAAAACAAACACACAAATGACAACAGATTTCTCATTAGAAACAATTTGAGTCAGAACATAATGAAATGTTTTAAGATATTAAACTAAGCAGATGAAAAAAATCAAATAAAGTGGAAATCAAATAGAAAAGAAAAAACAAAAAATTCAATCCAAAGTGAGCAGAAGATCTGAACGCTTTTCCAAAGAAGACACACAGATGGCCAAAATGTACATGAAAAGAAATTCTATATCATTAATCATCAGAGAAATGTGAATCAAAACCACAAGATATCATCTCACGCCTATTAGAATGGCTATTATCAATAAAACAAAAACACAGTTTTTAGAAAAGAACAATAAAACTGACAAACCTCCAGCTATATCAAGAAAAGATGAACAGACAGATTACCAAGTGTAGGAATAAGAGAGGTGGCTTCATTAAATATTTTAATAGTATACGATACTAAAAGAATATCATATATAGTTTTATGCCAATAAATTCAACAGCTTAGAGGAAATAAGCTTATATTTTATCCCTTAAAAGATAAAGAACTACCAAAGCTAAGAAACAAATTTCCAGGGCTAGACATCTTCACGGGTAAATATAATCAGGTATATAAAGATAAAATAATGCTAATTCTGCACAAACACTTCCAGATATCTAAAGAAGAGAAAATACTTCCCCACTCATTCTATAAGACCAAAACTACCTACATTAATACCAAGATAAGATAATGGCATTACAAAAAAAGGAAACTTCAGAGTAATATCTGTTATAAACATAGACGTTAATTTTTCAACAAATTCTAGCAAATTGAGTCTAACCAATATATATAAGGGATATATAAAAGGGATAATAAGTTGCAGTCAAGTGGAATGAAATGAAAAATGAAAAATTGATTTAGCATTAGAAATTCAGTGAGCATATTTCAAGTATAAACAGACTGAAAACAAAAACAAAACAAAAAACATACTATAAAAACGTGTAAAAATAGTTGACGAAAGCCAATAACTGTTTTCTTTTTTTTCTTAATGTCTTTTTTGAGAGAGAGAGACAGAGACAGAGCCTGAGTGGGGAAGGGGTAGAGAGAGAGGGAGACACAGAACCCAAAGCAGGCTCCAGGCTCTGAGCTGTCAGCACAGAGACCAAGGCTGAGTTCCAACTCAGGAACCACGAGATCATAACCTGAGCTGAAATCAGATGCTTAATCAACTGAGCCACCCAGGTGCCCCACCAATACCTGTTTCTATTAACAATCAGGGTAAATTAGAAATAGACTATAACACCCTTATTTTCATAAATATGCCTTTATGTAAAATGAATAATTAACAAGGTACAAAATGGTGAAAGACTTATAATTCTTCCAATACTTGCAAGTCAAGAACATGCCTTTCACTGCTTCTATTCAACGTTGTAGTAGAGGTTATAGTTAGTGCAACAGGTCAAGGACAAGAAGTAAAAACATCTAGATTAGAAGAAGTGAAACTGTTTCTGTGGAGATAACATACACTAAATCATCCTACAGAATCTACAAAAAAGTCATTAAAACTAATAAATTCACATTTAGGAAAATTAGCAAAGTTGTAGTCAACTAGGTCAATGTAATAATTCAGTTGCATTTCTGTGTGCTAGAAATCATACACTACAATATTTAGAAAGCATCAAAAATATGCAATACTATGGGATATATCTGACAAAATATATGTGCTATCTATGCATTGAAATATATGGACTAATGCTGAGACAAATTTTAAGATCTAAATAAATGGAGAGATACTATATTCACTGTTTTAGGAGATTCAGTATTGTTAAAAATTCAGTTCTCTGAAAGTTGATCAACACAATTTCAATAAAAATGGAAGAAGGCTTGGGACGCCTGGGTGACTCAGTCTGTTAATCTTCTGATTTCGGCTCAGGTCATAACCTCATGGTCACATGTTCGAGCCCCGCATCTGGCTCTGTGCTGACAGCTCAGAGCCTGGAGCCTGCTTCACAGATTCTGTGTCTTCCTTTGTCTCTGTCCCTCCCCCACTTGCACCCTGTCTCTCTCTGTCTCTCTCTCAAAAGTAAATAAAATATTAAAAACATTTTTTTAATGGAAGCAGGTTTTTTTTTTGTTTGTTTGTTTTTGTTTTGCAGAAAATGACAAGCTGATTCAAATATCCATACAGAAAGGCAAAAGATTTAGAATAGCAAAAGAACTGTTAAAAAAAAAAATAATAATAGGGGCACCTGGGTGGCTCAATCAGTTAAGCATCCAGCTTCTGCTCAGGTCATGATCTCATGGTTTGTGAGTTAGAGCCCCGTATGGGGTTCTGTGCTGACATTTCAGAGCTTGAAGCCTGCTTCATATTCTGTGTCTCCCTCTCTCTCTGCTCCTTCCCTGCTCACACTCTGTCTCTCTCTCTCTCAAAAATGAATAAAACATTAAACAAAAATAAAAAATAAAAAAACTAAAGTTAGATGCCTTACATTTTCTGATTTTAAGAAAAATTAGTATTAATAAGACAATCTTAAATGAGGTAATATGATATTTGTGAAAAGATTAGATTAATGGTTACCAGGGCAAAATAGAGTCCCAGAATAGACCCCCAACATATATGGCCAATTGCTTCCATGGGATACACAAAAATAGTATCCCTGATCTGGATTTTTTTAAACCTGATCATGACTGGCAGCAAGCCATACCACAAAAACATCACATTGTGGTGGCTGAAGTAATTTATACTGAGAATAGGCCATAAAATACCATTTGTCTTTCCCTACATCTTTTGGAACAGTCTAATCTGAAATACTAACTCTCTGTGTAACATGCCTGATGACCCTGACATTGCCATGCTGAACAAACCCTATGTAGGTGATTCAATCAACAGTTCCAGCTGAATTTAGAGCATAAAATCATTGTAAATAGCACATGTGAGAGCCATCTTTAATGCCCAAACCTGTCGAGCTTTTATCACAGCCAACATCTGGCTGTAATAGCATGAGAGACTCTAAGTGAGAACTTCCAGTCAAATCTTCCCTAAATGCATAACCCACACATGGTGAACCAACTGAAATGATTACATTAAACTTTTAAGCTTGAGGGTAATTTTTTGTGTTTTAAAAGATAACTGGATTTAGCCTGTATTTAACTTGCTCTAGAATTATCCTAAGATTTAGTGATTATCTATTTTTCCATTTTGCTTTTATCCCTTTTAAGGTAAGAATTTTTATAGATCTATTGTATTTCTATCATTTCTCTTCTCTATCATCTTTCTTCTTCCCTGTTTCCTCCAAATGATATGTATGCCTGTATATACCCACACATATACATGTTAGTATGTGTATCCATCCATAGAACATGTTGCTATGAGATGATGCTTATTTAACATTTTTTAAGGCTTTTTTGTGTAACTTAGAAGGTCTATATCTTAACCCTTTAAATCTTTCAGAGATACTTTAAGAAGAGTCTAGAGTCACTCTCTTGAGTTGATCTTTATCTTAAGAGTCCTTACTGTAAGAATATTTTGCTTTCAAAAGAATGAAGAAGTAAAGGGGTTTTCCCCTCCAAGTAGGCAAATTCTGGATCCTCTATATTTTCTTTAAAGGTAGCTTGGAAACTATTCTTTAGTTGATCTCTCTCTTTTACCTTATCATGAGTATCAAGCAGAAGACAATTGAAAATTTCAGTTTTATGCCTGAAAATAGCCATAGTCAGATCCATAAATCCATAAATCCATTTTCCATCTTCCCTGTTATAAAGAGGCATGATTTTCTAATTGTTTTGCCATTACTCAATATGAGATACTGTATTTTTAGTCTGCTATAGCAGTTCCTCACTGATTTTCCACCATCTACTGACAAATTTTGTACCATTTTCCAGCTTTTTTTTTTCAAGCATCCACTAATTACCTTTTCTAATTTTTTTTTTAGAATTGTTTTATTATGGACCACTCCACTTCCAATTTCTATATCAGTCAACGTATGCTACATAAAAAAATACCCTAACATTAAGAAAGTTAAAACACATTTATTATTTTCTTGTAATCTGTATTGTGGTAGTTCTTTAACCCTGATCCTAGTCAGCTGAAGCTAAATGGCTAGGATACCTCAATCATGTCTGTGGGAGTCAGGGGCTGGGATATCTGAGAAGACTAAGACCTCTCTCTCCTTCCTGGTTCAGACTTGAGAAGAGATTCCATCATTAAGAGAAGGCACATACCAGTGTAAAACAATGTTTCAAGTCCTGGTACGTATAATATTTGTTATTTGCCATTGGAAAAATCAAGTCAAAAGCCAGTTCCTATTCAAATGGTGGAGAATCGACTCCATCTTTTAACAAAAAGAGAGTAAAGTTATGTTGTAATCGGAATATGGATACAAAGAGGCAGGGACAAGTTGGTAGTAGTTACTGAAAAAATCTAACACAGTTGAAATAGTCAGAACATGTGAAATTGGGTCTTAGTTGGACTTTATACACATGAAAAGACACCTTGCTGAGCAGTTAATAAGTCAAATGTAATGGGTTTCTTTTAGAGAATTTGCATAGACTATGTACTTCTTTGTAAAAGAACCCCCTTTGCAGGCCAGTGTAGTCCACTCTTACCTAGACTATCAAATCAATTTCCCAAAACAGGGCAGTATATCCAGAACTTGAAGATGCTAACTTTTCTCTTCTCTCTCCCTTTTCTTCCTTGTTTTATGATTGTGTAGACCATTTTCTATATTCATTGGCTGCAACAAAACACTAATCTGCTTTACAAAAAAACAAAACAAAACAAGAAGTCCCCCTTGTTATGACACTAGAAACCACTCTGCATTACACCCATCTAACTACACATAAATAATAGAAAAGTGTAAATATAAGTAGAATCAATTATGTCCTCTGGTTCATCCATTTGAGAGACACCTAAAGAAGAAGTAAGACCTAAGTTAGATCAATGTCAGATGATTAATACAAATTCAAGAATTTTATCTGTCTTACTTCTTAAAACTTTACTGATCAATATTTTCTATTTCTTTGACATAACTCCAGTGATCTTTCCATAAATTTGCTCTCTATGTATGTATGCATGTTTGCATGATGAGACTGGTTTGCAATACCATTCTGAAGGTTACAATTAAGAACTTTGTTTAAGGAAGTGGTTTGAGTTAGGATTCAGAGCCAGGTATATATAATTCCAATGCTTGTGCTCTTCTCCTTGAATCATGCTGCCTCACCACACTAATCAGATAAAGTGTTATTAAACTTACTCCTCTCTCCTCTGCATTTCTCCTAGGCTTTTCTCCTGAGAAGGAGAGATGAAGACAGAATTATGAAGACTGTTGTGGCAGAGGAATTGATCGTAATATATGATAAGGAAATGATGGATCAGAATTTATGATTTTGCTCTTACAAGATTTTTACTACCTACTTTTTTTGTTTAATTCTTTAATTTCTAGCAAAAAATCTGTCACAATCTTTACTTTGCCTCTCTCTATAGAGAAATTCTTCACCACATTTATTAAAGTTTGTTTTATTAGTATTCTTATGCTTTAAAGTTATGCATATATATATGCATATATATACGAGTGTGTGTGTATATATATATACATATATGTATATATGTATATATATATAAATTTCTTTTTAAGTTGCTACATTCTGTGAAAGTCTAAGCAGCAAATGTACTAGGGAAGCTTGCTAAGGGAATTAAGTGTTAAATTCCATTATCATAGTATCTGGAAAGTTTATTGGATATACTTTGTAAGGATATATGACCAAGAACCTGTTTCCAAAGGTACAAAAACGTCTTGATACCTTTAGAAAATATAACCCTGGATGGGGCACAATGTTAACATATAGCTTTACTAGGCCATGAGTATTTTAATAAGATAGAATATCTTTCCCAATCTATTGATAAAATATGCAAAAGTTCTTATGTAGTTCCTCATACAAAATAGGTATTTAACATTTTTCTTTCATTAAAAAGAAAGTAGAGTCCTAAACATAGTAAGATAGTAACTAGCTCTGTTAATGAAAAAGCTTAAGTTCATGACACTCCCTGTTGTTTTAATATTTAGGGTCTTTGTCATACAGACAATTCTCTCCAGCATGAAGCTACCACTGAATGACTATCCCTGCCTTGGATGATAGAAGTCAGTTCTAAATTCAGCCTTCATGAATTCCAGCATTCAGATTTGTATCCTTCATCCAAAACCACTTTTTCACAATCTTACCTTACATTTGCTTATTTATAATATATACAATTAGCATAATCAAAAATGTCATGAAGGCCAATAATAATTCAAAAAGCCAATAAGGTTTTTCTCTGCCCAGCCCACGGATCCATAGAAAATACTGAACACATACTATGTAGAGAGAGAGCACCGAGATTATCTAGGGTAAAAATTATCATCTAAAATG
Organism: Paguma larvata; assembly: GCA_030068075.1. Classification (NCBI taxonomy): domain Eukaryota; kingdom Metazoa; phylum Chordata; class Mammalia; order Carnivora; family Viverridae; genus Paguma; species Paguma larvata. The sequence goes on along the minus strand of CM057829.1, from coordinate 59,359,678 downwards.
GGGCATTGGACAAAGTGCACATTTACTATTATGTTCTTCAAGACCAGTAGTGTCAGTATCAACATCATCACCAATCTTATGTCATGTTTCAGAAGTACCAGAAAATTAGTGTCACCTTCCTTCAAATAAATCATCTTCTCTGTATTTTCTACAAATTAAAATAAAATATCTCCTTTTAATAAACTTGATTCTTTATGCAGAAGTTCACTTATAAATAAATAAGATATATATTAGAACTCATGTACTTAAATATTACCACTTAATGCATGATGGAAGTATAGTTCCCAAATATAGAAAAATCTGAAAGGAATAATGTAGAAATTATTTGAATATATTTGCAATAAAAACATATAAACCAAGAGGGCAGAGAATATAGAAAATCATGAAGTTTATAATTTAATATTTGTAAAACCAAATTTTAATGTTTTGGTATAATTATATATATTTTTATGAATACTACTGAAATCTGTTAGTAATTTTTATATCTACTTCCTGAGATCCCCTATGAGGCAGGAACGAGTCCATTGTTAAACAACTTCATTCACTCAAAGTAATGAACCTGCATTTCTCAGGACAATTTGCACACTGTCATGTGGCTTATTTAAAAATAATTGTAATAGTACTCAGTAGGTTTAGAAATAATTAAAATGGCGTATTATTTCCGTGTAACAATATAATGAGTTGTTAGAAGTGCCTAGAGGATTAGGGATTTATATTGAAAGACTTTGATTAGTTTTCTTGAAACTGAGGAAAAAAAAGGTACATGTATAAAAATTTAATATGCAGTTGAAATAGTAACAAGTTTAAGATGCAAATTTTTTAATATAGAACATATTATACATCTTCAGTAAAATTATTGGATACTCTGAAAATCGAAGATCTTATTTTACTAAATTACAAAGAAAAACTTTCCCAAATTGTTTTGTATATGAAATAAATGTAGGAAAAATGAATTTGAGTAGATAATAATCTAACAAAGTCACTGAGATTTTGATACAGTTCTTTCATACATTCAAGAAAAATAAAAGATTTTATACTGAGTATGCCATAAAGTGTGATAAACCTGATATGATCACTTTTTAAATAGTTAATAACAGATTTCAGATATGCATACATATAAATTTATTATATATTGGGTTTCTTCAAGATTCAGAAATTGCCCAAGATATTGTATACCACCTTGAAGAAGACATGTAGCAGATAACTGTTACAGGCACTATGATGGGAAAGCATATAGGATATAGGAACATTTTTCAAGGGTATGTTTCCCAGGTATGAGGTGACATAACGGTACTAGTGAAGCCACACAGATCACTTCAGATTTAATATAGCACTAATTCTGACAATATTTACTTTGAAATAGTGTTAAACTTCTAGAAGACCAGAAAAAGTGGCACACTTTCAAATATCTTTCACTCAGTTTCCCTTCGTGCTAAAATCTTACATAGCCATGGTATATCAAGTAAAATGAAGAAATTAATATTGGGACAATCCTATCATCTATACTACATACTTTATTAATATCGTACCATTTTTCAACAGACCACTTTATTGAGGTATGATTGGCATTTAAAAGGTTGTACATAATTATAATATATACAATTTAATGAGTTTGGGATAATATGCATCCAAGGAACAATCACCACCATCAAGATCATAGGCATATCTACCATCTCCCAAAGTTACTTGCCAACCCCTTTACAATTTTTATTGTTCTTATGTACGCATGCATGTATTTTTTTAATGCGTGGGAGAATACAACCTAAGATCTACCCTCTTAGCAAATTTTCAGTATGTAATGCAGTATTGTTAGCTATAGACACTGTACTATCATATCTTCAGCTATAGACACTGTAGTATCAGATCTATAAATAACCTATTTATATTACATAACTAATTTCTTCTTGAGTATTCAATCTAGGATCCCGTGTTGCATTTGGTCATCATGTCTCCTTAGATTTCTTCAATCTGTGAAAATTACTCAGTCTTTTCTTGCATTTAGGACCAGGACATTTTTTTTTTTTAACGTTTATTTATTTTTGAGAGAGAGAGAGCAGGGTAGGGGCAGTAAGAGGGAGACAGAGGATCTAAAGCAGGCTCCACACTGTGAGCACAAAGCCTGATGCTGGGCTTGAACTCATAACCATGAAATCGCGACCTGCGCAGAAATCAAGAGTGGGCCGCTTAACCGACTGAGCCACCCAGGCGCCCCAAGACCAGGACACTTTTGAAGAATCCTGATTAGGTATCTTTTAGAATGGCTCTGAAATTGAGTTTCTCTGATACTTTTTTTGTGATTACACTGAAATTATGGATTTGGAGGAAAATGCCAGTGATGTGATATACTTTTCTCATGACATCATATCCAGGCATACATGACACTAATATGTCTTATTATATTATAAGTGATGTTCATCTTGATCACCTAATTAAGACAGTGTCTACCAAGCTACGAAAGTGGAAATTTACTACTTTCCCTTTCCATATCCTTTTCATTAGAGGCAAGCCGCCACATCGGAACCACACTCAAAAAGAAGAGACATGAGCTCAACCTCCTGGAAAGGAAAATCAAAGAATATTTGGATATCGTTATAAGACCACCATAGTAATTCATAAATATTTGGAGGGGATACTTTAGGTTATGCAAATATCATCTTTAAGCTTTTACCCACTAATTTTAACATTCATCAGTGGGCATTCTCTATAGTAACTATTACATTAGTTTTACAACGTATATATTTCTATTTCTCTCTGTAGTTGGAAATTCCTTTATTGGAAAGGTTCTGTAAGGAAAACTAGGCCTTTACTCGCAATTTTCCTATACATTTAATCATTCTTAATGAGTAACAGTATGGGCTCGTGAATATTTATTTTATTTGGGGGATTATAATGACTGGTATTCTTTGAAAGTCTTCTTAAGTATGTTTCTATCATTTCATTTTTATTATTCATTTGGCAATAAGGATTAGTTATAATCCATTAGTAGTTTCTGAAGATACTTTTTATATATACCTTATATTAGCTTATTTATGCTATTATCCAGTTAGTAACAGATATTAAAACAAAATTGTAATCATTTTCTTTCCAACATCTACCTTATATAATATATAATATCCACTGTTCGTTGCATTAATTATAGTTTATACATATAAGAAAAATATTTACAAAACATCCTTAACCAAATAATCAAGTGTCAGTCATGTTCTTTCTTTAAAAATTTTCAAATATGCTTTACTTCCTTTTTCCAAAATTTCAATAACAGGAATTTAAATAAAGTAACATCTTATAATAGTATTGATCACTTATTGATATAGTTAAGTATGGAATTATTCTACCTAAAATAAATTTTGATATTTTCTTAACATGTTTCTATTTTTAACTTGCTGTTTTGTATAGCATATTAAATTAACATAATTCTGAGGCAACACGGATTGTTAAATGAATACAAGTTGGCAAAAGCTACATAATCATCCAAAAATAAGGAGAATGTGCATTGAAATGCAGGATGACATCCACTTTCAGACCTTTCTCTCCTCCAGTTGCTCTTACAACACTTTAGTTTCTATTTTCAGTATCACAGTAGAGATAGGCAAGCCCAAAGTGAACAAATGGTTTTTCTACTTTTCCATACTTCTACCAAATCACATATCTAACAATTAAAAGTATAAGATTTGGAACATATTATAAGAAGTATAAGATGTTTGCATTTCCAAATAACCTGTCAAATATGTATTTCCATAATAAGCCTGATAGTTTCTTAATATTTATGGTCTAAACTAAATTCCGACAGAGAAGCTTACAGAATAAAACATTTTATAGATTTTGTACTATGAAGCACAAAGTGCATTGTTTACATATACTCGTTCTAGCCTATAATGGCACATTTGAATTACTGTCAAAACTTACAAACAATGAACATGCATTTTGTTCCTGTTTCTGACAAGTTATCTGTTGAAAAGCTTTTCTAAAGCTTGGAATATATGGCACCTGAAGTTTTTATACTATACTTTTTTGGTCTTAGATTTTTTTGTCCGTTATCATTCTATATGAAAGATAAACATCTATTCTGAATCCGGTGGGCACAGAAAAACCCTCTGATCTCTACAGTTGGAGAGACCAAGCCAAGTAGATGCTTAAAGTTTATAAGTTTTAATGTCAATTAAGTTAAAGGGGAAACATAAATGCCTTTGGTAGGATGTACTTGATTTGAGAGTGATCTGTTCTCACATAAACATATATAAATAAATTGCTCTCCATTGTCTATAATTGGCCAAAATACTGACCATTATATTTTTGTAATATTTTTACTATGAATAATCTAGTAACACATCTATCAAATACAAAATTCAAAAAAAATTAAGTAAAAAATATAAAACAAATACTTTACTTGAAAGATCAACCAAATTTAAGGTTTATTTTAAATTTAATTGGAAATTTAGCAATGGATCATATTTTCTCAATAAAAATGTAAATGCCTTAAGTAGAAATGTATGTGTCTTAAGGATATTTGTATTACTATAAAAAGAAAGACAGTTGAAAGAAAAGAAAAGAAAGAAAGAAAGAAAGAAAGAAAGAGAGAAAGAAAGAAAGAAAGAAAGAAAGAAAGAAAGAAAGAAAGAAAGGAAAAAGAAAGAAGGAAGGAAAGAAAGAAGGAAGGAAGGAAGGAAGGAAGGAAGGAAGGAAGGAAGGAAGGAAGGAAGGAAAGGAAGAAAGAAAAAAAGAAAGAAAGAAAGAAAGAAAGAAAGAAAGAAAGAAAGAAAGAAAGAAAGAGAAAGAAAGGAAGAAGGAAGGAAGGAAGGAAGGTAGGAAAGAAAGAAAGAAAGAAAGAAAGAAAGAAAGAAAGAAAGAGAGAAAAAGAGAAAGCAACCACCTCAAAAATGGGAAAACATGAAAAGCCCACCTTTCCACCAAATTTTAGATGGCATAGCTTGTGTACTAAGTGGTAAATGATTTAAATCCTTCTGAAATAACTTTAATCTATAGCCTTTTAAGCCGTTTTTCAATTATATACTCCTAGAGAACTAGTGAAAGCTATAGTATCTCTCCCCAAGGAAAAGAAATTGTTCTTACCCATGTATGCATGCATAATATATGTGTACATTTTAGAAATTAATTCACCCTTTTAAGTCCACACATGGATCCACAGATTTTGTCTTCTTCATTATGCCATTTTATTGTAAAGGTAAAACAAAACAAAACAAAAGAGAAGAAGATACAGAAGTAGAAAAAAAATAATGTTTTCACACTGGAGTATGTAATACCATATCCACAGATAATATGAGTTTGCTAAGGTTTTAAGACCAATAAAGTCAATCCTCTGTTTAATAAAGTTTATACTAAATATTCTCTGGAAAGAAAAAAAAAAAAAGAATGTGGAAGGAAATCGACAGCACACCATTTTAGAAAGAATGTCATATTCCCTGGATACTTCATTGAGACAATGATATGAAGTCAAACTACAGTCTTAAAATCATATGGAAACCACTTACATAAAATGAAATGTTACAGAGAATGGCACACCCTCTTACACTATTGATGGAAATGAAAACTGGCGTAGCCACTCTGGAAAACAGTATGGAGTTTCCTCAAAAAGTCAAAAACAGAACTACCCTATGATCCAGCATGCACTAACAGGTATTTAGCCAAAAAATACAAAAGTACTGAATCAAAGTGGCATATGTGCCCCAATGTATAATTTACAGCAGCATTGTCAATAATGGCAAAATTATAGAAATGGCCCAAATATCCATGGACTAATAAAGGATATGGAATATTACTCAGCCATAAACAAGGAAGAAAATCTTGCAATTTTGCAATGACGTGAATGGAACTAGAGGGTATTATGCTAAGTGAAAGAAATCAGAGAAAGACAAATACCATACACAGAATTTTAGAAATAAAACAGATGTACACGGGGGTGGGGAAAATAGAGAGACAAATCATATAACAGACTCTTAACCATAGAGAACAAACTAAGGATTGCTGGAGGGGAGGTGGATGGGGGGATAGATTAAATCGGTACTGCGTATTGAGGAAGGAACTTGTTGTGATAAGGGCTGGGTACTGTATGTAAGTGATGAATTCTACACCTGAAACTAATATTACATTGCATGTTAACTGGAATTTAAATAAAAACTAGAAAATAAAAGGAAATGATGCAGTTTACTGAAAAAATCTCACTAAAACCTAAAAGAAGATAGTAAAATAAAAATAAAAGAAATGAAAATAGTCAACACTACAGTCACAAACTAAGTCTTAACTATTCTCAAATTGACTTATTGTCAATGTTATTTATCCTCTAAGTATCTTTTGATGACTTCAGTGTTTTGTATCAGTAAAGCTGTGTGAGCAATGTACATTATGTTTGATATTTTCACATTAAAACCCTAACCATAACAGAATACATGGTGACACCACCATAAGACTTCCTCAATCATCACAAGCAAAATTTGAATTTTATCAATCCTATACTGAATCATACTGTTCAGAGGGGCACCTGGGTGGCTCAGTAGGTTGAGCATCCACTCTTGATTTCAGCTCTTCATGATCCCAGTGTCATGCGATTGGGCCCCACATCAGACTCCATTCATTCTCTCTCTCCCTCTCCCTCTCTCTCTCTCCCTCCATCCCTCTCTCCCACTCATGCTCTTTCTCTCTCTTTCTCAAAAAAAATGTATAAAAGGAACACATTAATACAGACACAAAATTAGGTATGGCTAAAAATAAAATTACAGTGTATCCGCAGAAGTAAGAGAAAGATAAACACAAAATATCATCAAGAATTAAAACAGTAAAAAAAAATGTGTTTTAAGAAAATTCTCAAATATAAGAGTTCAATTTCCGATCCTTCTAATATGCATTTTAGTTTGATTCTCAGAATCATAGTTATGTGTAAAGATAAACAGGAAAATCATTTACTGTTTTCTCATTCAGAGAAATACACAACAAAACCTTTAGCTCTATAATTTAAACAATCCTAACTATGCATTTCTTATTTTAATCTTCCTACAGATTCAAAAATATTTTTTTCTGGTTAGAAAGACCATTTATTGATCTCTCCAGGCCTACTCCTAGTGAATCTGCTAAAACTTACACTGACATTTAAAAAGTAATAACTTTTTGGAAAAATGCTTTAATATTTATTTCTGTTTTATTCTCTCCTCATAAACTGTGGTAACCTTTACTTTGTGTACTCTTTCTCTACAAACAGAACCAACCTATCACCTTTGAGAGGCCACCAAAGCTAAATCCTGACCAAACGGCACCCTGATTTTGTTCTAGTACTGACCAATTAGTAAAAATCACCAAATGACCATTTTATTCAAGGCAAATTTGTCACATGAGAGTTTCTTAAATGATTCTCCAATTAACTTTCTCCAAGTTACTGTATTTTTCCCCAAAGTCACCATAGCTGCAGCTATGGAAGGATTATTAGCCCAGCTGGGTTAATTCTCAGATTTGTGTGTGTTCCATATTGCGACACTTCAAGTTGAAATGTGAGTAGTGGGTTGCTCTCTCTCTTTCTCTCTCTTTATTTTTCATATTTTTTCTTCCATTTTACCAAGATATAAATGATATCTTAAACTTAGAACTATGTAAGTTTAAGGTATACAATGATGGTTAGATACATTAATACAAATTATTATAAGAAGATAGTTAACATACTCTTCATGTCACCTAGTTACCATTTTGTTGTTATGATGAGAACACTTAAAATCTACTCTTAAGCAATGTTAAGGTACACAACAACATTGATTTTGTTAATTACAGTCACTATGCTGTACATTAGATCCCTGAAACTTATTCCTCATATAACAGGATGTTTGCAACCCTTTAGCCAACATCTTCTCATTTTTTTTCTTCATTCTCTTACTGCTGGTGACCACTGTTCCATTCTGTGCTTCTGAGTTCAGCTTTTTTAGCTTCAACATATAAGTGAGATCATACAGTATTTGTCTTCTTATATCTGACTTATTTCACTTAGTATGATGCCACAAGGTACACCATGTTGTCCAAAATGGCAGGATTTTCTTCCTTTTATCAGCTGAATAATGTGTATATAGAGATTGTATACAGATATATACAGATGTGTATCTGTATATATATATATATATATATATATATCTGTATATTATTTGGACATATTCCATATATATACATGTATGAAATCTATATATATATCTGTGTAAGTGTATGTACAGAATACATATATATACATATAAAATATCTGGGTAAGTGTGTGTATATGTAATACACACACACACCCCCAAGAATAATGTGATTATATATATATATATATACACACACACACACATATATAATATACATATACATATATATAATATATTTACAAATAATCACATTATTTTTATCCACTGAACTGTCAACAGACACTTGATTGTTTCCATGTCTTACTTAATGTCAAAAATTCAATAGTTGCCATGGGAATGTAGATATCTCTTCTAGATCCTGATATTATTTTCTTTGACTATATATCCAGAAGTGGAATTACTGGAACATATGGTAGTTCCATTTTGAATTTTCTGAGGAATGTCTACAGTGTTTTCCTTCGTGTTGGTACCAGTTTACATTCCTACCAACAACGTACAAGTGCTCCCTTTTCTTCACATCCTCATCAGCATTTATTTCTTGCCTTTTGATAATTCCATTCTAACAGACGTAAGGTGATATGGCATGGTTTTGATTTGCGTTTTCCTGATGATTAGTGATGTTGAGCACATTTTCATGTGCTTGTTGGTCATGTGTTGATCTTCATTGGAAAAAAATAAATTCATGTATTTTGGCCATTTATATCATATATACATGCTTATAAAAGAGACTTTCCTTTTCCCATTAAGCATCCTTGTCTCCTTTGTCAAATATTAGGTGAAATGCGTGGGTTTATTTCTGGGTTTTCTATTCTGTCCCATTGGTCTATGTGTCTGTTTTTATGAGTACCATACTGATCTGATTACTATAGCTTTGTAGTACAGTTTGAAACCAGGAAGGGTGATGCCTCCTGTACTTTGTTCTTTCTCATTGCTTTGGCTATTTAGAATCTTTTATGTTTTCATGTAAGTATTAGAATTGTTTTTTCTATTTCTGTGCAAACTGCCATTGAGATTTTGATAAGAATTATATTTAATCTATAGGTAACTCTGGATATTATGGACATTTTAACAATATTAACACTTATAATCTATGAACATTAGATATTTATTTGCATCTTTTTAATTTTTTTAATAAACAATGTCTTTTAGTTTTTGGTGCACAAAGCTTTTGCTTACTTCATTAAATTTATTCCTAAGTATTTTATTGTTTTGGATGTGCTTATAAATGGGATTGTTTTCCTGTTAGTGTGTGGAAACACACCTGATTTTTGTATACTGATTTTGTATAATGCAACTTTACTGAATTTGTTGGTTAGTTCTAACAGGTTTTGGTGGTCTTTAGGATTTTCTGTATACAAAATCATGTTGTCGGGAAACAGACAATTTTATTTCCCTCTTTCCAAGATGGATGCATTTCATTTCTTTGTCATGCCTAGTTGCTCTGGTTAGGACTTATATAGTACTATATTGAATAATAGAGGTGATAATGGGCACATTTGTCTTTTTCCTGATCTTAGAAGGACAATTTTCAATCTTTCATCATCAAGTATTATATTATGCACGGGTTTAGCATATATGCCCTTTATTATGTTGAGGTATGTTCCTTCTATATTGACTTTGATGAACATATTTATCACCAAAGGATGTTGAATTTATATAATGATTTTATGCATCTATTTATGTATTTTGTTCTATTACTATGGTATATCATATTTATTGATTTAAAAACTACACTTGATCATGGTGTAATGTGCTGCTGAATTTAGTTTGCTAGTATTTTATTCAGAATTGTTTATCTGTATTCATCAGAGATATTGGCCTATAATTTTCTTTTCTTGTAATTCCCTTATCTGGTTTTGGTATTGGAGTAATGCTGCACTCATAAAATGAGTTTTGGAGTGTTCTTTCCTCTTGAAATTTTTGGAAGAATTGAGAAATATTGGATTAATTTTTCTTTAAATGTTTGGTATAATTCATCCATGAAACCATCTGAGATTTTCTTTGTTGGGAGGTTTTTGATTATTGCTTCACTCTCCTTAGATGTTACTAATCTATTCATATTTTTTAAATTTTTCATGCCTCAGCCTTAGTAAATTGTATGTTTCCAGGAATATATCCACTTCTTCTAGGTTGTCCAATATGTTTGCATATACTTATTCATAGTTTTATCTTACAATCCTTTATATTTTTGTAATATCCGTTGTAAAAATTTGGACTTAAACTATAGTTTAAATCAAATGGGCCTAATAGATTTAATGGACATAAATAGAATATTCCATCCAATAGCAGTGGAATATACATTCTTCACAAACACACACAAAATATTTTCCATAATCGAACATCTTTCAGGTCACAAAACATGTCTTACAATATTTGAAAATGCTGGGGCGCCTGGGTGGCTCAGTTGGTTAAGCATCTGACTTTGGCTCAGGTCATGATCTCGTGGTTTGTGAGTTCAAGCCCTGTGTGGGGCTCTGTGCTGACCTCTCCGAGCCTGGAGCCTGCTTCAGAATCTGTGACTCCCTCTCCCTCTGCCCCTCCCCTGCTCACACTCTGTCTCTTTCTGTCTCTCAAAAAATAAATAAATGTTTAAAATAAAAGAATATTTGAAAATCCTGAAATCATATCAAATATCTCTTCAAACCACTATGATATGAAACTAGAAATCAGTAAGAGGAGGAAATCTGGAAAATTCACAAATGTGTTGAAATCGAACAACACATCCATGAACAACCAATGAGTCAAAAAAGAAATCAAAGTGGACATCAAAATTTATATTGAGAGGCACCTGGGTGACCCTTGATTTCAGCTCAGGTCACAATCCCAGGGTTGTGGAACTGACCCCACCACTTAAGATTCTCTCTCTCTCCCTCTGCCCTTCTCCCCTGTTCCCATGAGCTCTCTCTCTAAAATAAAATTTAAAAAAATTAGAAAAATACATCTTGGCATAAGTGAAAATGGAAATATAACATATGAAAACTTATGGGATGCAGCAAAGCAGTTCTAAAAGGAAAGATTATAGCACTAAATGCCTCCATTAAAAAAAATCTTAAAATATCACTTGAATTTTACATGTCAAGAAACTAGAAAAAGACAACTAAAGTTAGCAGAAAGGAGAAAATAAAGGCAAAAACACAAATAAATAAAAAAAGACAACCGAAAAACAGTGAAAGAGATCAATGAAACAAAGACTTCTGAAGAAAAAGAGAGTACCCAAGTAAAATTATAAATGAAATAAGAGACATTACAATGGTTTCTGCTCTCCTATGCTCTGCTTATACTTGCCTTTGTACTGAGCTCTGCTATTCTCTAGCATCTCCCCATCCCCAACCTTTCTTCAACCTCCCTGCCCCAAGCTTTAATGGATTGACCAAGAATTGGATTAGAGTAGGAAAAAGTTATTTAAAAGTGAGTAGTCTTTCAAAGTAGCAAACATTTGGCATGAACTTTTCTCCAAGACTCTTTCACATCCTTTCTTCATAGAAGTAGAGGCTGCATAAATATGACATTAACTCCCCAAATGTAGGCATCAATGCTATTTAGAAAGAAATGTACCCCTACATCTGGGTGAGTGAGGTCCACTTGTTACACTTTGGAAGAAGTAGGGATATTATACCTCTTAACTTCAGAAAACTTCCTAAGGTATTGCCTTAATAAAGGTACAGAATGAAACATCCAGTAAATCCTGAGTACCAGCATGATCATATTGCCTGCTAGATAGCTTTTCTAAGCCACCTGGCTGCTTTCTTTCTGTAGAAACTTCTTATTCAGCAAGAGAATATCCTTAGCTATTCTTGCATAGAAAAAAAAATTAAATGTGTATGCCAACATAAGGTTCATTGAAAATTTACTATTTAGTAAAAATTTAAACACAGTAAATATTCTCGAATACATGTTTTACTTCATGGGTCATCCATAATATCTAATTATGAAGATTACTATATATACCTAAGCTTAGGACAAAATGGATAAATACTGTTCATCAAATACCTCCTCTATCAGAATCCAAATAAATAATTGCAAGTATCAACCAAAATATGTCAGTGTTTTTTAACATCAGATAGAATACTGCTAACAAGAATACAGTATGAACAAAATGTCAAATTTTTAATAAAAGATAGAATCCAGCCTATTCTTGCTGACTCTGCCTTACTCATATCATCCTAATTCCAGCCCTTATTGTTACTACTAAACCCGTCACAAATGACATATAGATAATAACAGGGTATTCATCATTTAAATTATTGTTTATGAAAGGCGTAATCTATTAAAATCCATTTGGAATACAAAAAAGTGCCAAAAACATTATATATTGTTATTTTTGTTGTTCTTTTTTATTACTTTCTGAATACTGCCTATCTTTACCCATCCTTAATCTGTCATATTTGGAATTCTCAAAATTTCTTCTATGGATATCATCTATGAAAGCAATATGTACTTTGAATAGTTATACTTGTATTAAGCACTAGACCCTGTACTTGTTAAAATGAAAATGTCTCAATAAATAATTGTCGAATAAGTAAATGAGAATGTGAAATATGCTTTGATGGCAATACATAGTCTACCAATCCCTGGAAAGACGAACTCATTAAGTCTCTTTATTCTCAATTGCTGGCAGACAAACTTATATGATTTTGTTGTGTTTCTGTATGTCTTCCAAGCAGAGACATTTTGATAACTCTTATTCCAAGCTATATTTTCAAGGATGCTTGCACATCACACATGTTTAGAAGACAAATACTCTGTCTTACTCTAAAGCAAAAGAGATTTGTTTGCTGACCAGAGCAGGCAACCTTCAAGCAGATTTTCTTGCAGTCATTTTAAAGGGTTAGGTTATTCTTAGCTCTAAGTATGCAAATTCACTGCTTGCACTGCATCCACTGAGTCACTCTGTATCACTCTGTGGAAATGAGGGGTAAGTAGAACCAAAGCAAACATGAAATACATGCTGCTTGCTGTTGTGATTAAAAAGTCATTTGTCTCTGACCCAGAAATTTCATATCTTCTGTCAGCATTCATGAAACTGAAGCAGTCTAAGTTATTAGCTTTTCAGCAGGGTAACATCTCAGATCTTTCAAGGTTCTTGACATCAGTAAGCACCTTGTGTAATAAATCATGAAGAATGAAAAATATGGTTACTTTGATCCATGGGACCACTGCAACATGGATATCTATTTTCAAAGTTAGTGACATTTGGAATTTCAGCTTAGGGGGATACAGATGTTCATTTATTCATGCAATTCATTTTTTAACATATCGTAAGCCACATATCTTTCTAGGCTCTTAGGACACTAAATTACTCTGGATAGGTACAAATGAGCTGTGGTAAACAAATTAACACCAAAATATCAGTGACTAGCAAACAAAAGTAATATATACCTCATTCTACATGTTTACTTAGAAATGTAGATTACTGAATGCTCTGTTATCTTAACACGTCTCCCATGGTGGTTGTTTTAGAAAAGGTAGGGAGTATTTGCTGATCTAACCCATAAGTGAAAAATGTCACTTAGCTATCTTTGCCCAGAAATAAAATTCTTTGCCTCTGAATTTTAAAACATGAGAGCTATAATCTTTTGTGTGTCAAGGAAGTAAAATATAGAATGAGCTTTGGTGTACCCATAGCATTGTTCCATATTTTGAATGGAAAGAAAATGTGTTTCTTGACTTCAATATTACAATAGTCTTAATGAGGAAGAAAGAGTAAAAAATAAAACAGGTCATTATAATATATAATAGTAAGTTCTGTAATAGCTGTACTCACTAAAATGTGTAACTTTTAGTGTGTGTGTGCGTGTGCGTGTGTGTTTGTTTAGCGATATCTTCTTAAAATAAGAGACCTCTAAGGTAAGACACATGACTACCAGGTATTAGCCAAGAGTAACAGAGAGTAGATTAACCTACATTAATAATACATTTCATTGTTTTAGTATCTCATGCAGTTGGCTCGGAATACTTGGCCTTGATATCTACTATTTCCATCCTCTAATATAAAAAGAGACATGCATATCATACAATACAAATCCCAGATTAAAAGTAGTTTTCATTTGTAACACACACACACACACACACACACACACACTTAGAAACACATGAAAATCACAGAACAATTTGAGTGTTTGCAAATTGGCTGGCATAATTTTGATCTACAACACCTCATTTGCCATCATTCCTAAGATATACTTTTCCCAAATTGGAAGGACAGTTCCTTTCAGAATTTATGCCAATATTTATTAATAACAAGCTTAAGTGTACAGCTAAATCCAGCATTTACAAAAGGAGGCCGGGGTGCCTGGGTGTCTCAGTGATTTCACCTCAGGTCATGATCTCACAGTTCCTGAGATGGAGCTCTGTATCTGGCTCTGCGCTAACAGTGTGAAGCCTGCTTGGGATTCTCTCTTTCTCTCCCTCTCTCTCTACAAACACAAATGTTCAGTCTCTCTCATTCTCTCAAATTAATAGATTAGATAGATAGATAGATAGATAGACGATAAAGTTTAAAATAAATAAATAAAAGCAGATCATATCTCTGTATACATAGTAGTAGGGTTCTATGGGTAAAAGGGATTGTCTCTGAACATCAACCTTTGAACTTAGTCCTGAGACAGCCCATTTCTGGAGGGCTGAGAAATTAAAACTCTAACAATAAAGTCCTGAAGTTTAGCTCAGGACTCAGTGACACTGGATCTTCTTGATCTTTTCCTTATTTGAGTAGTTTTTAGTACAGAGTATTTGAGGATAAAGAAGTATGATAAGTTACAGTTTTTATCATTTAAAAAGTTAAACGTAAGTCAAAACTTGATCTGACACTAGAACCAATTTAAATATTAATGTTAAATCATTACCACAAATTTTTGATGTGACCTTATTTAAGTGTTAAAGTCATTTGAAATGAAAATGCCATTTTTACAAAATAATTTAGAAAACAGTCAGCATTTCTGTGTCACTTTAAAGGAGAAATATATATGTATATATATATACTTTTATAAAAGAGAATTATGTTTAGAGGAAATTTTAAAATAATCTTCTTTTAGCCTGCCTATCCCAGTTTCCATGGTATCTACTGGGGCAAAGTGACATGCCAATTCAAAATTGACTTCTAAAAGGCTAAATAAAGAAATGTTCCAAATGAACAATGAGAATTGCTTAGTAAATTATAATTGCTAATGACATTGAACAAACAGGTTAATTGACGTTGGGAATTTGAGACATTTTGTGTGTCATTTTCTGATAAAGGTGATAATATTCCTCATTTTTTCCTTAACAATATTCACTACCCTGCCATATGGGAGGCAATTTTCCTAGTCTGAATCTCTCCTTCTGTGCACTGAGCTCATTTTCATATCAGATAATTCTAAATGAAGCGAGAGGTCCGTGCCAGACAGTAATGAAACGAAGATCTACTGTGCCTGCAGGAGAGAAAAAAAGAGAAGGAACATTCTTTGCTTTTGGATTTATTCCTAGTGTTAAGCATAGGCTGCTTTTCTGATACCAAAACACCCAAATTGATGACAACAGTCTCCAAAGTTAGTTATAATTTGGGCTCTCCTCTTGCCCCAATCTGTTTCTCTTCTGGTCTTCCTGATTTCAAATAACAGCTGACTTCTTTAAGGCAGACTTCCTTCAGGCGATTGGGTAAATGCCCACGCCACAAAACAGTCACTGACATAGACAACTCTCTTTTTTTTTTTTTTTAACACTGTGTCAATCATAGTAGATCCTACTGATTTTACCTACAAATATATTTCAAATATAGTTCTCCTCACTCCCTGCACTCTAATATATCAGTTAGATTATTGCCTTAATGCAATACTCAATACTTCCCGTCTTTCCACTTGGGAGCGTAATTTTAATGTGTATCTGTCAATATCAGTTGGCTTCCAAAATTCTTTTAGGATTTTCTTCTTCATTTAAGAAAACATAGATAATCTATGATTTACAAGGTCCAGCATCATTTCTTTTTAGTCTGCCTTGCTAAGTTTGCCCCTTTGATTAGTTATTGAACACTCTTCTCTTTCTTTACCTAATTATTATGAAAGCAAACGGAATTTCCTCGGATCTTCACTAGCCTTCTCCCTTTATTATAATTTTCTCTTAGAATCTCATTTTAATGTAGTATTAATAATTGATAATTATGAACTTGGTTTTAATTTTATTAAATATATTTGGCCCATAAGTTTATGAGGCATATGTGTATGTGGTCAGAGACAGCAATTAATTAATACCATATATTTATAATACATTCCAGAAATAAACAAAAAAACTATTGAATAAATTAGCAAGTGTTTTGTTTTTGTATTTGCATTATAAAGAAGGTTGTCTGCCCAATAAATGACTTTATACCTAAGTTTTCTGTTTAAGTTCAATATCTCTATTACCTTAAGAACCAGACTTTTGTGAGCACTTGAAAGAATTTCCTCCACTTGTTTTATCAGGAAATATTCATCTTCAGTATTTTTTTGAATAGGCAACACTTTTACATGGTTCCTAATATTTTATTTGGCACAGTAAATAGTCCCTCACTCATGCCAGGTACTCAGCCACTCAGTTCTCCTCTAAAGAGAGAACTTACCTTACTGGTTTCTAGTAGTCTTATCACAGATATTTGATGCCTTTACATGCAAATACTTTTATAACACTCCATTCTTCCTTTTTATTAATCTGTATAAAAGATTTATAAAATCTTTATAAAATCCTTTTATTATATTTTATTCCATACCTTGATAATTTATATAGGTGGTTCTAGCATATATATGTATATTTAATTTTAACTTTTTATTTTGCTAAAGTTCAAATATATACATAGTAGAGAGAAAGTATAATGGAACTTCCAAGTAATCATTTCTCAGCTCAACATGCATTCACACGGCACCTTTTGTCCTTTTGTTGCTTTATCTAACCCCCTTCACTTGTTGTTATTGTGTTATTTCGCTGGAGTATTTTAAATCAAATCCAGGCATAATATTTTACTTATCTTTATGTTTATAAATACTGTGGTTGGTATCTACAAAAATTGGGGTATTTTGGATAACTTTTTATTTTTATAGAATGCCAAACTTAAAGAGAAGTTTCAAAAATAGTACAAAGTCTTTTTTGCATTTTAAAATAAGGAAAGTAATGATAGTTGCTGATAGTAAATGAACACTTGCTATTTTCCAGGCAGGGTACTAAATGTTATCTATTTATTATGTTACTTAGCAAATTAATGTAAATAATTCAGGAATCTGAATGTGAAAACTTGAGTTCTATTATTGACTCTTTCATTAGATGTACAATTGAATTTCTCTACATCATGATGTCTTCATATGTAAAATTGGAATAAAACCCTCATCTACAGACTAGTAAAACTCCTGTTACTTTTGAGTGAGCAGCTTTGGTTGGGAATGCAAGGGACACTTATAGAGATTAGTAAAAATTCCTATAAATCAATGTAATGGCTGATGCAAATCACAAAACCCTTGTGTCTAAGTTTAGATTACACTACCCATATTAGTCACTTCATTGGAGTGTTCTGAAATCTAAATCACAAAATACACAGGAATCCATTTTGTAATTTCAAAATGATAAATATATTTAATTATGTCACTTTATATCTATCCCTATCCATGCTGAGCACAAGTCACTTTTGAGCCTAAAAATAATTTATACAACTGAGTTATTTCATTTTTAATAATTTTCCAAAGTTTGCACAGGGGATGCATAGCACACTTATAAAAAAATAAAATGCAATATTTCAAAATTAATGAAAGAAAATGATAAAGAATAAATGGCAAAATAAAGCAGAAGAATAATGAGGGGGAAAAAGGAAACAAAATTCTAAGGTTCTTGCTTATTCTTAGTTCTGTAAGAAATACACTATTAAATCACATTTTATTGACACTTAACCAGTTTTGGTATTCTAAGCAAAATAAGCAGTTTCTAAATGATAACAGAAACGTATTTAGAAAAAAGTCAAGAGAATGGAGGGAGAAGAAAGAAGACTTAATACAGCTATAGGAAGAGCACATGTAGAGGACTGAAGGCAAATGAGCGTGCTAGAATTAGTACCATAAGTTGGGCCTTCGAAAGGAAGATGTTTGCTTTTGTCCACTGCATACTCTGAGGTGCCAAATATTATTTCCTATAGCTAAATTAAGTACTTTGTTCTGCAATTTTAAAGTATATCTTCCAATTGTGTTATCAGTTCTTTGACAAATAATTTTAGGACACACCCCCGGGAAAATGATAAAACAAATAAAAAGAAATGAGCTTCTATCTTGAGGTTAGGGCTCAAGACAGGTGAAGGTAATTGTAGGTGCAAAGAGAAAATGAAGATGAAGAAAGATGAATGTGTAAAAGATTTGATGTAAGCTGAACAGGGCAAAGAAGATCAGTAAATTTTAAAGATAAGCTGAACTTGAGGTTTCTACAGATGAGCCTGTATGTGTTTGTGTGTGTGTGTGTGTGTGTGTTTTTGTGTGTGTATACATGTATGAAGAAGGCAGAATACACTATTTATAAAGATGTAAAGTAGATAGGTTAAAATCCAACTGATAGAGAGATATTTCTTTTAATTAAAAGTGAATCTTAATATATGTTTTTAGTAGAAGCCAAAACATATATTTCATTCCATGTGACTTCTTAAATTAGCTAAATGATTTTTTATAAATATATTTTAACTAATAATAAGTGACTGGTCTGGGGCAAAATGTGAAACTTTAGACATGAATTTAACCTTGGAATAAGAACATTTAGACAAAACCCGAATGTTTTCTGGTGCAGTGACTTAGCTGGTACAGTGATTTAACTTGATTGAACAAATTCATCTCTTACAGATGGCAGAACTGAAACTGCTTGAAGTCATTTGGGCTGACAGTATTGAGATAGAAAAATCCTTGAATTTCTATTGTGGAAAATGTGCTATATACAGAAGTAGCTTTCAAAGTAGTTCAATGAAAAGAAGTTGCTCAGTCAAATTCAGGGAGAGTCCATTCTTTTCAAAGTGACTATACAAAATTAGGGTCATGATCTACAGAATCAGTCTGTGTCCGAACTGATTTGAGCTAGCCAGACCTGTTCTAGAGAAGTGCCTCGATTTGCTGATTTGAAAGATAGGAATGGGAGATGGCAGTTCAGGGTTCTTTGTTTCCATTGGTGACTCATTCTCAGGAGAGGCTTCCTTCAGAAAAAAACTGTAGTTGGAAGTAGCATAACATGGACTCTAATCAGTCTTCCAAAAGGTGAATTTCCTAAGGTAGTTGTAGTTCACTCCCAAGCTGAAATAGGACTCCTAAACTGAATCATCAAACTGCTATAGCATTAAAAGCTTCAGTCTTCAATTCGCAATCAGGGTGTGTTTTAAGTACAGCTGAAATTACCATTTTGTTATATGCTTCTATGAGTTTTTAATTTGTATATTTTTCCATGCACTAATATAGGTGTTGTTTACTCAGCAAACCAAGAGTAGCAGGATTATTGACACAATCAGATTTAGCTTAAGGAGGCCCCATAGCCTAATAGTGTTATCTGTTGACATCCCACTACACAATCTAAAAGGACTTCTAATGAAATTTTTTGCATTATATTCAGCAGTTTACAACCAAATTTGATGTGAGAAAGTACTACGTAAGTTATGTTACTATACAACACTAATCATTATTAGTATACTGAGATATCTTACACTAAATCGGTACTCAATTACCATTTAAATTCTCTTAATTTTAATTGATTATCTCCAGCACATTCATACCATACTCTGTAACCCCAATCCTAAATATTACATATGTACAACTGCCTACTGGGCATCACACAGGTAATTCGATTGAATATATTCACTTCAGAAAAAATTCAGTTTATGAAACTGTATCCTACTGGTTAAAAAGAGCTACAAAGCTGGGGCGCCTAGGTGGCTCAATTGGTTAAGCATCCAACTTCGGGTAAGGTCATGATCTTATGGTTTGTGGGTTTGAGCCCCAGGTCAGGTTCTGTGCTGACAGCTCAGAGACTAGAGCCTGCTTCAGATTCTGTGTCTCCTTCTCTCTCTGCCCCTGCCTGCTCATGCTCATTCTGTCTCAAAAATAAATAAAACATTAAAAAATTAAAACAAAAGAGCTACAAAGCTAGCCAAATCTGATGATTGAAGCTCATGAGACTGAATATACTGAAATCTGGTTCATTTGGTGGGTGGGAATACCATTTTAACAGAACAGAACACGGAGTTATTAATTCTCCATCCATCACTATTTGACATTATGAACTATGATTTGCCTGGAGAATGTGATGACTTTACTCCAAAACCAAAAAGGAAAAATAAATGTCCTGAGGCTGAGTCACAAGTTATTACAGTATGCACTCTTTTGCATGTAGAGGAGAAGGCTGAATGGCAAAGGAAGGTTACCAATAGTGTCTATAAGAAAACTAAAAACAAAACAAAAATTAACATGACTTACAAATCTATTGACCATTCCCTTTTACATAAACTGCTTCTATTTATCATTTTGTTAATTTTCTTAGAAGACAACCTTAGTTATTCACCCTCATTAAAGTATAATTGACAAACAAAATTTTAAGACTTTTAAAGTGTACATTGTGATGATCTGATATGCATACACGCTGTGATAAACAGATTTCTCCAATGTAGTCAGTCAACATATACATCATCCTATCACTTCACACCTATATATTTTTGTTTGTTTGTTTTGTTTTATTTTTTTGTCTTGTTTTGTTTTATGTTCTTTAAAGTTATAAATGCATAAGTCCAACCTGGCTTATTATGGAAAACAGTTGTCTCCTGCCTCACTCCTTTCCACTCAAATGTCTATGCACCACAATAATTTTCAGGTAATTTGGCTAATTAAAAAATATTTTTATTAGCTTTCTAAATCATTTAATTATACTATCATTGTAAATTTTTAAATTTTAGACATTATTCATTAACTTCTTATAAAAAATGAGGTACTTTCCTTCTCCTCTCCTCATAATTTTTGGGTTGAAAAATTATTCAGTACCTACCGTTATTATGGTTATGTAAGTAATACTCATGGCATGTCACATATTATGGTCGTATATCCTTTTCTATAAAAACTAATTTTTTGCATTAATAGCAAATTTTTTGCTACTTTGTATATTTTTCATTGTCCCTATGAATTAATTTGCCCCCAGAAGTATGTATTTTCTTGAAATATATACAAGCCTGCAAAATAATCTCTCAGTTTTATCTTTTTCAAAATGTTCCTTCTTAAGTTCTGTCTTCTTGCTCCATCTTAATCCATCTTTTCTTTAAAAATTTTTAAAAACTTTTTTTTGAGAGAGAGAGACAGAGCATGAGTGGGGGAAGGACATGGAGAGAGAGAGGAAGACATAGAATCTGAAGCAGGCTCCATGCTGTCAGCACAGAGACTGATGCTGGGCTCAAACTCAAGAACCATGAGATTATGATCTGAGCCAAAATTCAATGTTTGACTAACTGAGCCACCCAGGCATCCCAAGCCATCTTTTCTTTAGTGTAGTACCCATCCTTTCTTCAGCTAAGCCTAGTTTTGCTGAGTTAAATTTTACCTTGTTCTTTTGGATTGGAAGAGGGTAACTTTCCCACCTTTTGAGGCTGGGGAGAAAATAAGGAAGTCTAATTGGCTTTATATACAGACCTTTAATTGGGTCTCCTATTTTCCACTTTAACTGTGCTACTACTTTCACAGATAATTTCTGTCTTTCATGGTTTCTGTTGTTCAAGTTAGCCTGAATGAGAATTTCTCTGGCTTAGTATTTAGTTTTATCTGGCCTGTTTAGTCTATTACTCCTTATCTAGCTTTACAGTTTTCCAACAGTTTTTTTCACTGTATTCTCCCTTCATATTGGTTTATTTTAAACTTCATCTTAGCAAAGTGGTATGTGTCTATATATAAATCTGTGCTCAACTAAGATCATGCTTAACTAAAGCCATACTATTCATTCTTAAATTGTGTGGTAAGTTGTATAACGTGCTTTAGTAATATTCCTCTTATCTCCATGACTGAGTTAGGTGTTATCCTACACAATATCTTATCAGACTCTACTCACCACCTGGTCACCTGGTATTCCCAGTTGACTGCAAGTCCTCAGGGGAAAAGAGATAAGTGTCTTTCTTCCCATTATATCCTCAAATCCTGGCACAATGTTGAACATAATACAGGCACTCAATAAGCATCTGTTAATTGTTGAATGATTATCTATGATACAAACATTGACCCACAACAATCTTAATGTGCTCTTCAGTCTATTTATTAAGACCAGAACTATTCTCATCTGAACATCTTAAAATACAATGGAACCATTTCTTCTTACATGCTGCCCCTTTTCAAGCATTACCACCATTTTCTGTTAGCAATTTAAATGTCAGCGGACACATATTAATCAGTCACTGCTTATTCAGTTATTACCTTTTAACTAACTACAGAAAGAATTGCCCTCTCAATAGTTAAATTTTAGTAAAGAAAATGGGGCAAGTACATACATAATGAAAATACTTTTCATTCATGCTTCCAACTTTTCATTCATTTAACAGATAAATATTGAAGACATACTTTGTGTCCAGCATTGTTTCAAGTTTTAGTGATACAGAGATAGATGATAGATAGATAGATAGATAGATAGATAGATAGATAGATAGATAGAATTTAAAAAAAAATACAAAATGTCTGCATTCATGCAACATATAACAGAAAGAAACAGAAAATAAGTAAATACATAAGTCAAATGATGATAAGCTCTATAGAGAAATGTATCGCAGGTGAACATATAGAACAGGTAGAGGTGATGTGTTCCTATTTTAGGTAGGCTGATCTCCAAAGGTCTTACTGATGTAGCACAATGATTAGCAGCTTAAAGAAGAAAGGAAATGAGCAGTATGGATTTAAGAAGGAAGAATATCCTAGGTATTGAGAAAGCATGTGCAAAGATGACCTGGGAACATATCTGGCTTGTTTTATTATCAGTGAGAAGACCTCTGGCTAGAGAGCAGGGACTGGGGTGACTAACAGATGAGTTCAAAAATGGAACAGGGCCTGACTGAATATACAGGTCTTTACAGACAATTTAAAAATTTGACCTTTTCATTGATTTAAATGAGACAACTTTGAATGATTTTTGAGTAGAGTCCCAATGAGACCTAATTCATGCCTTGAAGGGATAACTCTTTCTTTAATGGTGCAGACTTAGAGCAGGGGAATGGCACAGCTGTGGAGAAGGCACAAAGCCTTGCCCAACCCAAAGGGAACAAAGCCTTGGGGCACTCAGGGAAAACAGCAAATGCTATCACACCCAAGATACAGACACAATTACACTTAAAATAGGAGCAAATTAGTTAATGCAGGTTCGCCCTGTTTAAAATCCTGTGATTATTCCTCCGCGGCGCTCATTTGTCTAAAATTTCTAGCTTTTTTTGAATCCAGCATCTTATACTCATGGAATCCATGAGACAAGTTTTGCTGATTCTCAAGATACAGAAAACTTGAAATTGGAGGATGGCGCCACAATACTGGTGATAACATTGCCTATCTTGTACATATGTGGTATCAGAAGATTTCTACATACTGGTTCCAGGTTAGGGAAAATAAAAGGGTGGGGGTAATTACCCAAAACAGTAGTTAACTGAATATCTTAAAATTCTCACAGTCCACTAAGTATAGAAAATATGTGTGGAAAATAATAGTTTCCATAGTTGAAATCTATTTAAGCCTCCTTGTTCTTCCCCTGACGAAAGAGTAAAAATTCTTCATAACTTCTCCCTGTAAATTCTTCCTAAAACTTTGAAACTTGTGATTATTTTTACAATAGTTCTCTTTAATCCATGTTATTACATAAATTTTAAAGTCCAGAACTTAATTCTAGAGATGTTTTAACAGCATTTATAAATGTGGGAGAATGATTCAGTCAGTATTAAATTCTGGGACTTTAAAGGTTAGAAGGAGAGGGAACGTGTGTGTCTGTATGTGTAACTTAATTATCCAACATTCATTTTGCTATTTTTTATAGACACTCACTCTTTTTCTCATTTTTTACAGTGAACTTAGAGAGTGGGTCCACCTAAAAGTAGCATGAACCAAACAATACTGTTCTGGTTCTTGTGATTTTTTTCTTTCTTTTTTTCTTTTTTTTTTTAGAGAATAGGTATTCTTTTAATTTCTTGTTTTCATCAGGCCACCTATTGTTACAAATAGGCACGTACAAAGTGAGCGGTTAATTCTCTTTCACTTAATATGTGTAATTTGTGTAATTAACTGTGGTTTAAAACACATAATGAGCATCTCATCATTTTCTTGGCGCTATTGTCTCTGTGTGCACCCGCTGATCTTAACAAGTCACAAGAATCGCAGCGTTATGCCCTCAGTACAGATCTACATTACCCTTCCCATTATAGGCCTATTATCTTTGCAACATAAATAAATCTGTTCTTACACAGAAAAGGCCTCCCTAGAATACTAATAACTCCACACAGGTATATCTGATGTAAAAAAGTGACCCAGAGTAGTATGCATGTGTTTACTTTGAGTTCCGGAATGGATGAAACTGCAGTTTCAAATCAATTCTCTTATTTTATGACTTATCCACTGCAGCCAACTCAGTATCCAGGCTAATTTGCTCATCTGGTTTTAGCTCGGTTCAAATAAAGTGAATGACATGTTTGATTTCCATGTGGACTACTTAGCTATGCCCAGAGAAAATCTTCAACAACACCCGTAAGTTGTGTTATAACTGCAGCCAACCATCTTATAGATACATGCATATGGTCACAAGGAAATTAGATAAAATATGAAAATTTTAACTAAAACACTGCATTACTGCTATGTGCCAAGCACTATTCAAACCAATATGCAGAAAAAAAAAAAAAAAAAAAAAAAGGTCGTGTATTCCTTATAGCAGCCATCAGAAGCAGGTAATATAATTATCCCTTTTACATGTATACAGTTGTCTCAGGCCATAAGGTTAGTAAGTTGCACAATTGGGATTTTTAACCCAGGTTGTTTGGCTAAGGTGGTGCAATATATGTATTTAGCATATACCCTAATAATGATGTCTGTGAACCTTCTAAATGAAGACCAGTATTTAACATGAAAAATCTCTCTACCAATTTGATATTTTAAGTATTCATTATTGTCTTAAAGAATGTAAAACAAATAAAATACATTTTTCAATGTTATTTGGAAAATACATGATAAATATGATTTATTACAATTATACTTTCAATTTCGGTTTCATATAGTTAAAAAGTTGACTATAATCTGAAGTTACTAGCTCTATAGGATTTGAGTCACTTAAAATGTGATAAAGCAGTAAGTAAAGCTGACACTGCATAGTTCCCAAGATTTTCCTAAAAAGTCTAATGTTAGGATGTATAATATAAAGTATGGATCAGTGAAGTTTTAATAAAAACTAGTAACAATTCACCTAACAATCCAATTGGACATTTTTAGAATGACAGAGGGGCGCCTGGGTGGCTGAGTCGGTTAAGCGGCCGACTTCAGCTCAGGTCATGATCTCACAGTCTGTGAGTTTGAGCCTCACATCGGGCTCTGTGCTGACAGCTCATGAGAGCCTGGAGCCTGCTTCAGATTCTGCGTCTGCCTCTCTCTCTGCCCTTCCCCTGCTCACGCTCTGTCTCTATGTCTCTCAAAAAATAAATAAACGTTAAAAAAAATTAAAAAAAAAAAGAAGAATGACAGAAAGATGTCCAATGATACTTCATAGGAAATGAAGGAACATTGCAAGGCTATACTGAAAAAGATCCTAAATACATATGGTTAAAAAATATGTAAGTATACATATATTTATGCATATGTAAATTTATATATATACATAATATATAAATATACACACACGCATGTATTAGAGCTAATTCATTTGGAAGTGTAAGACAAAATGCTTCAGCTAGCTTAATTAAATGATGAATCTTATTGTTTCATACCTTTAAATCATGTGAAGTCAGGTATGAACCTGGCCTTTTGTTTCGGTATGTTTTGCAAACTGAAGTACTAACTATCCTTTGTTTTGGACAATTTTTTCAAGGATATTTATATAGTGAACAGCCTTGGGAGACAGAAATAATATCTCCCTCCAGAACAAAGGTCAGGCATGCTTATCACCATTATAAAATGATTGATTTCCCTAAACTCAAGGATGCTCTCATGTAACACAACTTACTTGTATACACATGTAATCTGGTCCTCTTCTGTCACCAAATGGAGACTGGGGATTTGAGCAAGGCTGTAAAAATGATGATGCTCTGCCTACTGCTAGTATTATGAGTAATAATTGTCTTCATCTCTGACTCAAGAGTCCAGGGTCTTCTACCAGTATTCATATAATCATGAGAGGTTACTGCATTAGCTTACAAATAGGATAAAATCTCAGATCTATCACAGTTCTTGACATTGAATACTAAGAGAGAGTGATTCACTTTACTCAGATTCAAATATCCAAAAAGCTTCTTGCCTTTCCTTCTCTTCAAGGTTTTGCTCATATTTTACCTTCTCAATATGACAGACGCTCCCTTTTTTTAATTTTTTTAAGTTTATTTATTTTTGACACAGAGAGAGAGAGAGAGAGAGAGAGAGAGAGAGAGCATAAGCTGGGGAGGGGCAGAGAGAGAGGGAGACACAGAATTTGAACTGCTTCAGGCTCTGAAGCTCAGGCTCTGAGCTGTCAGGACAGAGCTCTGAGCAGGGCTTGAGTGCAAGGAACTGTGAGATCATGACCTGGGCCGAAGTCCAATGCTTAACTGACTGAGCCACACAGGTGCCCCCAGACACTACCTTTTAATTTGTAACTTTCTATTCCTCTTCAAAATCTCTATTCTTATTTCCTGATTATTTTTTTCATAACATGTATGTAGTATTCTTAATGTAAGAAAAACACTATCACATAGTTGATACTCAAAAACATTTATGGAAAAATGAGTATATTCTCTATATAAAATCCCAGAGCGTCATCAGATACACATTAATCTTAGTCCAATCTTCATGCCTAAAGAGTTAGAAAAGTATAATTATTCCAGGGTAGGTTATTTATCTTCCTTTGTCATCAGGATGAAGGGAAGTTCTATTACTGAAAGAAAAGATAAAGGTGAGGCTAAGGGATAAAACTCATAGAGAACAAGGAAGCAAGCAAACAATACAGAAACAACACCCCCTTCCAAAAAAACAAAAACAAAACAAAACAAAAAAACCCAACCTACACACAAACACACATACACACACGCAAATAGTAACTCTCTAGTTGTCTCTTTGGAACAGAATTTCATAAAAATAATTCTTATGCATTCTCCCCCCCCCAAAAAAAAAATCCCAACATCTCACATAAAATAACAGCCCCACATAAAACTTCAAATAATGTCCTATTCTTCCCAAAGGATATGCCTATGCCTAACTAAATGTATAGCTCTGAGTAGAGAACCTCTAGATGAAGAGCCTTTTATTCAGTGAGATTTAGATGTGTTGTCTTGTTATATATCCAATGAATCTTGACATGGCTGCCTAATTTACTGATAACAGTACAAACCTGACTTCTACTAAAATGACAAGCAGAGTTCCATAAACCTGGATTGGTTATTTCATGTAAGCAGCAAAGCCCATTTTCTGGAAAAATCACAATCAAGTAAGAACTTATCCAATGCTCAGCATTTGGTCTAGATATTATCAACCAATTAGCATCACTCAGAGACTTTGCTTTCTAAACATGGAACAGGAATGTTATTTTCTACATAAAAGAAAACAAAAACAAAAACAAAAAACTTCCTTTTCCATTCTTCAGTCTTAGCTTACATACCCCAACCTGGACATTCTGCTTAACTGTAAAACTTTTTCTCAACATTCTATTTTTGACCTATAATTTTTGTTTTCTTTACATGAAAAATGATCTAATAAATAACAAAAATATCCTAACAACCAAATGGAATCACAATCACAATAAAAATCGCACATATAAAATGGAGAAATAGGAAGCAATGCACAGAGGTCACCAACAAAAAGTATATTCCATAAATATACAGTCAGAGATGTGACCAGTGCATCCATTTTTTTTTTCATTTATGTTCCTGGAGGTGGAGAAAACACCTATGCTGATGATTCCAGTTTTCCCTGCTTTTACTAGATACAGTATTCTTTTATGCACTGTCCAAACGATAGTAAATAGAACACCAGATTCTTATTTTGAAAAATGGTATCATTTAGATGTCTATTTCCTATTGGACTAGCTACAAGCACCTAGGGGATGCTTTAAATGTTCAAAAATGTTGGGCTCTTTTTACCAGAATTAGGGTTTCTCAATATCAGTCCCTGAACACCCCTGGTGGCCATCCATCTATTTTCAGTTTGAAAGACTCCTATTGGTTTACAACCTCCTTAGGAGCTTCTGAGTGTAATCTGAAACCAGCCCCTTCCCCCAACGTACTTTTCCCATATACTGAAGGCAGAGAGAGACCATAGAAAGAGGCAGAGCACTCCAGATTGGTAGGAAACAGGGTTATTAAAAAAGGGAATTTACTTATTACATTTGTCTTTGGCAGCTGCAAGATGAACAGATTTCCATACTTGCCCACCAGATCTTAAAAGTTTATATAGAGGCTTTAGCTGAGTTCAGTCACATATATTGTGCAAAGAGACATCACCTTTCTATCTCAAAGCTGTATCCCTGGGGCAGCTTCTGAGAGCAGGGAAGGGAAGAGGAATGCACATTCCAAGGAAAGGGAGGGAGTAAGGAACCTCTGCCTGAGTCCTGCTCAAGGGGTCAACCAGCAGTCCTGTCCTCCCTACTTCCTCTAATACCTCCACAGCCACTGTTTCATGGTCAGTATTAGACTTGTTAAAGCAGTGATATTTGAGTCTGCAAACCGAACTTGTGATTTCCTTCTTACCAACCAACCATCCAGCCCTCAGATCAAAGGCCTCTGCCTTGGTTTCTCTACCTTAGAGCAACGTGAAAAAATACACTCCTTTGAGAAGCAGTGCTAATTGGCTTTCTGACCCCCAAAACATGTCTAAGTGGATTTTCTTTATTGGGAGATAAATTTACAAGAAGGTTTAAAAATAAGTCTGTAAGAATAGTTTCCCTCCATCCCTCTGGCTTTCTCAAATATCACTATTTCTGGTCTGCCCACTTGTCAGCTGTCTAGAAGCATTAAGCAGAGGCATAAAGAATCTTTATTAGAAAAACTATATAACTCTCTTATTTTTTCTTTCAGATGGCCTCCTTAAGTTGAAATCTGTTGCGTTCCTGTAGTACATTACTTCAGTTCAAAAAGAGTAGCAAGTAAGATTCAATAACTAGACACTTTTCTACTAAATCTTCTGAACATAGATTCTTTAAAAACTGATGTGTACTAATGATATAAATAAATTTGTAAAGCTCTACCAAAGTAAATAAAAGAGGAACTGAAGAAATGAGGATAAAAACCATATTCCTGGATGAGAAGATTCAATGTTATAAGGCATCTATTTTCCACATATTAATTTATACATTCAACCCAAAATGCATTTTAAATATATTGTCAAGCTGAATCTAAAGTTCAGTTAGAAGATAATATGTTAAGAATACTTAAGATATCATTAAAAAGAAAAATAGTGTAGGAAAAATCATACTGGGTATAAATATTTATATTAAATGTATAAACATACATGCCAATATAAAATATATAGTAATTAAAACAATTGGAATCAATTGAAGGTAAGGCAAAGAGATAAATAAATCCAAAGACTGAAAAACAAAACAGACCCTAGCATATATGGCACTTAATATATAACAAAGTTGACATTTCAAAGAGAACAGACTAACAAATGATGTTAGGATGATTGTCTATCTACTATTAAAAGGAAAATTCTATCTATATAAAGATATAATATACATATAAATAAAACATAAATATGATTTCTGTTGCTCGAAAGAGCTAGAAATAATATATTATTAAAAGAGTATAAGGAAGGGGGCAAAGGTTAAGACTGTAGTCCCTGCTTCAAGGCCCTTAGGGAAAAACATCTAAACAGAACACTTGCTAGTGCATAGCAAGGAGTCCATTTTCCTAGCTCAGATCTTGCCCCTCTCAGTGCCTCAGCCCAACAAGACTCACATTTTAAAGTCTGTCTCTAGCAACATTAGCCAAGTTTTTACCCACAAAAAGAAAAGAGTGGAGATGATGATGTTAAGAATAACCAACTTCAGGGACTAAACCACCATTAGCACTCTCTTTTCTCCTATCTCTAAGATCTGTGTTATCCCTTCATGTTGACATCATTTTCTCCTACTGTAGGTCCCTTTTTTCTTTTTGCCAGCAAATAAAAAAAAATGTGCAGTTCTGGATTTTATCCATACATTGAGGAGATCCTACATGATAAAGAATTCGTTGCCCATATTTTAGTATATCAAATGCCTGGGAAGGACTCAGATTTGCCTAGTTCAGGTTTGCTTTTTACACCTTCATTTATCATTGAGACCTGGTATATAGGGTATGTTTATATCCTATAGTGTGTGTGTGTGTGTGTGTGTGTGTGTGTGTGTGATTTATATATATAATTTAACTGTATATATTTGTACTGTATACTTTGTTATCACCATAAAAAGATCCCAACTAGGATAAGAGATGGCAAATATGTGGAGGAGAACTAATCTGACCAGACCACACAGCATTATTCGGGCTACAGTTATACATTACATGTCAGAGAGACATGTAATAAATTGAAAAGCTCTTAGTTATAATTTCCTACCACATATTTATGAATCTGTATCTGCAGTGAACAGTCAAACTGACATACTCTGGACTCTTTCTCTTTTCCCAAGGTCTCATATCATTTTAGCTATGCAAGTAACTTGATTTTTCTTTAATGCTTTAAATTTTTGTTTAAATGTCAAAAATGGCCCCAATTCTTTATGTAGTGCTTCTCTATTCAAAAAGGAAATGCAGCAAGCTCTCACAGAATATTTGATGCATTATCCTTCTTCCTTGAGTTTCATATAAGAATAGGATACTTAACACATACTGTGTATATATCAATGGCTTTTATATATGATGAATTATCATTACAAGGCTCTATATGATCTGCCCCACTTACTTCTATAACATCTTCAAAAATCCGTTCCCCTCAGTCAATAAACTGCATCCACATTAGGATTCTTTCTGTTGTACTCTAACATTTTGGATTTATTTCTTTCATATATATTTTGCACTATTCCTATTACTTGGAATGTTCCTTCTGATGTTTACATGGTTGTCTCCTTCCTGAATTTACTATTCAAATTAAATATCTCTTCCTCAGAGGGTATGTCCCTCTATTAATTAGTATGTTAGGTGTATTAGTATTAATATGTGTTAGATGCAAGTAACATTCACTTAAAATCAGACTGGCCTAAATAATAACGTAATGTATTTACATAAAAGCAAATCTTCAGATACAGATAGGTTTCAGAGTTGGTTGACTGAATGACTTAATGATATCAGTAGAAATTTATATTCAGTCTTTTTCTCCATCCCACCATTAACCAACTAGTTTTGTCCTGATTTGTTTCCTTTGTGGTTATAGAATGGTTTCAAGGACATGTTTTACTGTTCATATCACTACCTGTAAGAAAAAGAGCCTTTGAACCTTTCAATCATCGATGAAATAAAGTCCTTCCTTTGTACCTGATTGGACAAATTTTGATCATGTGACCACTACAGGATCTCAACAGTTAGCAAAAATATGCATGTTCTGAAGTAAAACTCATGCTAGAGCTCTGAATGGAATCATCTTCCCTTACGAACAGTTTTTATATGGTGTTAGGAGATAATGACTATAGTTAAGTTGAGATAGAGTAAGAGAAGAACGGAAGTTGCCTGGGCATCCAAAAAAAAGTATCATGCAATTTATGTTAGGCACTCCTAAACTATCTCTGCCTATCGAATTCCTTCATTTTAGGTTCTTCATACCACTTAAAATACTTTTATTCACTGACTTATTTTATTTATCATTTATATCTCTCATTAATTGTAAGCCTCATGATAAGAAGGAAAAAATATGCTCTGTTCCCTGCTATATCCATAGATATTAGTATTGGCTCATAGTACACAACCAGTGAATATTTGCTAAATCAATTTATCTACTATTCAACCAGTTAATGAGCAATGAATTTTTTCAGAAAAACGAACAGGATAAATTAGAAGGCGTGTTATCCTATACTCTGATTACATCTGTCTGTGTGTATGTGTGCATTTATACGTTTATGTGTTTGTATAAATTAAAGGTCCATAATTTCCCTCTCAACATTGCTTTTGTAGCTGTTATCTAAATTTGGCCTACGTCAGTAAGTAATCATGGTCTGCAAACATTAGTGTTGACTCAAAAATGATTCACTTCTCACAGAAAGTAATTTATATATTAAGAGGATTGACTACATTAAGGGATCATTTCTAGGATTAATGTGAAAATGTCCCTGATCACACAGATGAATGAAGCCAATTTGCCTACATTTGTATGAGTATGCCAATATATTATTGTCTTCAATGCATTGAATGAAGAGGAAAGAGTTAATGTAGCTCCAAAAATGCACTATACATTCTGGACCAAGATATTAAGGATGCTTTAGATTCCACGAGGGAAAGATAATAAAACATAAATAGAAATAAATTATGGCATTATTTAATTAACTGGGAAGTTCAATGTGCTCTAGAGACAATTTATTACAATAAATAGAGCATCTTATCCTTGCAGTGCATTGTAATGAATATAAATCAAGGATTTTTTTTCCACAAAAACATTCACCAATTCTTTATAAACTGTACCTAAGGGTCTCATTAGATTAATACTTTACTAGAATGCTTCATTATCTTGGCAGACTTTATGTTATGGGACATCCCTGCCACATTTGACATCACTGATCACTTACTGCATTTTGAAATACTCCTCCTTTGGCTTGCATGAGATCTTTGCTCTTGTGTGTCTCCTCCAAACTTTCCAAACTTTTCCCCTCAGTCTTCCTCAAGGCTTTTTCCTCAACCACCTCTTGACTACTGAGGGCTCCCACAATTTTCTCCTCACCATAAATCTCTCCAAGCATGACATATTCAGGAAGTATTTATCATAATTTCTCCTAAAACTAAATTTATTTTAATGCCTAACCCCTCATTTGGTGGTAAGTCATTCAATCTGTCACTCAAGCTGGAATACTTCAGTTCATCTTTAACTCATCCTTCTTCCTTTCTTGCTACATATATAGAATACAGTATCCTGCCCTCTGTGTCCCCACAATGTATTTCAGTTCTGTGCTCTCCATCCCTATCATACCACTGATCTAATGAATACTCTCACTTAACTTGCCTATCCCTTTTGAGTTGGCTCCCCAGTCTTCTAACCAATATTACTCTGTTCCCCAACCAGTCAATGGACTAAGAATTTCATTTAAATTTCATGTTTCCTTACCATGCCATTCACCTACTCAAATATGTTTAATTAATACTTTTTACTTCTAATTGTATATCTAAATCGGTTATTCAAAACACTGTAATTTGCCCTGACATATTTTAAGTCATATCGTCTACTACTGCCACATAAAACACATGATTTAATCAATGCCTTTTTTGGAACCCCCAAAATATCTTGCACATTTTTGACTTTGCACTTCTGCTCTTTTAATCACCTTTGCACGTCATGTTGCCACCAATCAATTTCATCCTTCAAATGCTGTCCATCTTTTCAAGGACTAATTAATACCCTGCCACTTTCCATGAAGTCATCAATGAACTGTTTGTTTAGTGACTTGAGCCATCTACAGTCTATATCCATTGAACTCAGGGAATTATTAATTGAAATTTTCATTTGTTTGTATAATGCCTCAGATAGTCTTTTTTTTGTTACTATATTTTACATATTTTTGACTATGTAACTATATAGCTGACACTTGAATAAAGTGGTGGGTTACTTGTGCCAAACCCCCATGCAGTTGAAAATCCGTGTATAATTTTTGAGTCTCCTAAAACTTAATACTGTTGACCAGAAGCCTTATTGATAACATAGTCGATTGTTACATATTTTTCATGTTATATGTACATATAGCATCCTTAAAATAAAGCAAGCTAGAAGAAATAAAATATTATGAAGAAAACCATAAGGAAGAGAAAATACATTACATTATTGTATTTATTAAAAAATTCACATAGAAGTGGACCCACACATTTCAAGCCTGAGTTGTTCGAAGGACAATGTACTTCATTTCTGAGAACAGATACTATATCTCCCAAATAATTATAACTTAATCATAGCCTTGCATGGTCTTTTGCAGCCTCAAATTTGATTTTGAAGATTTAACTCAATCATCACATACTGAAGCCCTTGTCTTCCCATGTTTTATTTCTACTCCAACACAAAAGGCCAATATTTAAATATTTGTACATTGTTTTCAAAAATGCTCATCTCAATAGAAATTATGAATAAAAAGTGCCCAGCATCTCCACATATCATTTATTAAAAAAACAAACATATATATATGTATATAAAAACAAATATATATATATACATATATATATTCATTCCACACTTTGTGTGGAAGTAAAACATGATAAAATTCAAATGATTTTGCATAACCAGGCTGAAGTTTCATTTTATTGCATCTTAGTAAATTATATAAAAATATTTATGAAATCCTATTAAAATTATCGACCAACACTCTTGGAATAATGCAGTGTTCTTTTTGAGACAATGAAGCAAAATACACCAATTCGCTGCACTAAAAACGACTTTAAAACTTATATTCTAGAGGCGAGAAAGATGAACTGATCTGTATATGACAAAATGGCCAGTAACTGAAATAGAAAAAGTGGAGTATCACAAATTCATCTTCTAACTATACCAAAATATCAGTCAAAGTGGCCTCTTCATAATTTAGCGAAACCCTGTGAGCCACAGAGTTTAAGAATCCAGGACTTCAAAGGTTGGTAGGATCAACTAACTTTACATGTGCATATGTAGCATATGCTATAAGATCATTCAAAGTGAGCTGCTGAAAAATTATCATTACAATTATACATTATGAGTAAGATACCAGAATCTTTGTAAATCCCATCCTTTTTCTCTTTTTCTCCCCTCCATGAAAATTAATCTTTAAAAATAAAAGGATCTGGATATATTTTTGGTGAGGATAATGTCTTAAATCACATTTCATGGGAAACAGACACTGAGATAGACATCGCTGTGTAGGACACGTATTAGAAACGGCTCTTGGAATCAATACTTATGAAGAAAGTAGTATCTGGAAGAAGCATAGGGTGAGCTGTGGTACGGGGGCAACAAATGCCTCGGCTAATCTCAGTGAAATGCTAAGGTTTGAACGGCCCTTCAGTGGTGTGTGTCTTTGATACAAGGGAACCAAGCTTTTAGACTTTATTCAATATGGCCTGACCTTAGGGAAAGCTTAAGAGTTTGGGTATAGCATCTCTCTTTGGCCGTGAGCGATTCCAAAAACAGGCTTGGCTTTGAGCCATCAGCTGCCAGTGATCTCAGCAGATGAGGAATAGGTACCCTTAGTAATGATGAGGGGTCTGAGTGGTGCACTACAGCTGCCACTACATACGAGGCATACTGGGGAGGTTTTATCCTGATCTACAGTCCATCTTGATGGTAGCAGAACCTCAAGGAATCATGTGAATAATGCCACCTATCAAAGGAGGAAAGAACCTGCAGCAAAGGATGGGGGAGAAGAGAAAGCCATTCTTCGCCTGACAAGTAAATTTTGGCTCACCATGAGAAAGACATTTTGGGGAGTGGTCCAATACCTCAGAACCTGCAGTGTTATGATTCCCTCCAAATCTTAGCAGGAACTTTGTTTTTTTTTTTTTTTTTTTTGTTATAATAGTTTATTTTCAAATTGGTTTACATATAACACCCAGTGTTCATCCCAACATGTGCCCTTTTTAATGCCCATCACCCCCTCTCCCCCCTCCCTCATCCCCCTTACCCTCAGTTTTTTCTTAGTCTTTGAGAGTCTCTTATGTTTTATCTCCCTCCCTCTCTGTGTCTTTTTTTTCTTTCCCCTCTTCCCCTCCCCCTGGTTTTTGCTTAGTTTCACAAAGTCCACCTATTCGTGGAAACATATGGTATCTGTCTTTTTCTGACTGACTTATTTCACTTAACATAATACCCTCCAGTTCCATCCATCTTGCTACACATGGCCAGATTTCATTTTTTCTCATTGCCACGTAGTAGTCCATTGTATATAAGTACCATAACTTCTTTATCCATTCGTCAGTTGATGGGCACTTGGTCTCTTTCCATGATTTGGCTATTGTCGAAAGTGCTGCTATGAACATTGGGGTACACGTGCTCCTATGCATCAGCATTCCTGTGTCTCTTGGGTAGATTCCTAGCAGGGCTATTGCTGGGTCATAGGGTAGCTCTATTTTCATTTTTTTGAGGAACCTCCACACCGTTTTCCAGAGTGGCTGCACCAGTTTGCATTCCCACCAACAGTGTAGGAGGGTGCCTACTTCTCCACATCCTCGCCAGCATCTATAGTTTCCTGATTTGTTCATTTTAGCCACTCTGACTGGTGTGAGGTGGTATCTCAGTGTAGTTTTGATTTGTATTTCCCTGATGCTGAGTGACATTGAGCATCGTTTCATGTGTCTGTTGGCCATCTGAATGTCCCCTTTGGAGAAGTGTCTATTCATATCTTCCGCCCATTTCTTCACTGGGTTGTTTGTTTTTCGGGTGTGGAGTTTGGTAAGTTCTTTATAGATTTTAGATATTAGTCCTTTATCCGATATGTCATTTGCGATGATCTTTTCCCATTCCGTTGGTTGCCTATTCGTTTTGTTGGTTGTTTCTTTTGCCGTGCAGAAGCTTTTTATCTTGATGAGGTCCCAATAGTTCATCTTTGCTTTTAATTCTCTTGCCTTTGGAGACGTGTCGAGTAAGAAATTGGTGCGTCTTAGGTCAAAGAGGCTTTTTCCTGTTTTCTCCTCTAGGATTTTGACGGTTTCCTGCCTCACATTCAGATCTTTTATCCATTTAGAATTTATTTTTGTGAGTGGTGTAAGAAAGTGGTCTAGTTTCATTCTTTTGCATGTTGCTGTCCAATTCTCCCAGCACCATTTGTTAAAAAGGCTGTCTTTTTTCCATTGGATACATTTTCCCGCTTTGTCAAAGATTAGTTGGCCATATACTTGCGGGTCCATTTCTGAGTTTTCTATTCTATTCCATTGGTCTATGCGTCTGTTTTTGTGCCAATACCATACAGTCTTGATGACCACCGCTTTGTAGTAGAGGTTAAAGTCTGGGATTGTGATGCCTCCCGCCTTGGTTTTATTCTTCAGTATTATTTTGGCTATTCGAGGTCTTTTGTGGTTCCATACAAATTTTAGGATTGTTTGCTCTAGCTTTGAGAAGAATGCTGGTGCAATTTTGATTGGGATTGCATTGAATGTGTAGATTGCTTTGGGTAGTATTGCCATTTTGACGATATTTATTCTTCCAATCCATGAGCATGGGATGTTTTTCCATTTCCTTGTGTCTTCCTCAATTTCCTTCATAAGTTTTTTATAGTTTTCAGTGTAGAGGTCTTTCACATCTTTGGTTAGGTTTATTCCTAAGTATTTTATGGTTTTTGGTGCAATTGTGAAAGGGATTAGCTTCTTTATTTCTCTTTCTGCTGCTTCATTGTTGGTGTATAGAAATGCCACCGATTTCTGTACATTGATTTTGTATCCTGCAACTTTGCTGAAATCATGAATCAGTTCTAGTAGGCTTTTGGTGGATTCTGTCGGGTTTTCCATGTAAAGTATCATGTCATCTGCAAAAAGTGAAAGTTTGACTTCCTCCTTGCCAATCTTGATGCCTTTTATTTTGTTTTGTTGTCTGATTGCTGATGCTAAGACTTCCAGCACTATGTTAAATAGCAGTGGCGAGAGTGGACACCCCTGTCGTGTTCCTGATCTCAGGGGGAAGGCTTTCAATTTTTCCCCATTGAGGATGATATTAGCTGTGGGTTTTTCATATATGGCTTTTATGATGTTTAAGTATGTTCCTTCTATCCCGACTTTCTCGAGAGTTTTTATTAAGAAAGGATGCTGTATTTTGTCAAATGCTTTTTCTGCATCTATTGACAGGATCATATGGTTCTTATCTTTTCTTTTGTTGATGTGATGTATCACGTTGATTGATTTGCGAATATTGAACCAGCCATTAGCAGGAACTTTGAAGTCTAGAGATCTGGTACACTCTAACCCAGTCCCCATTATCAGATCCATACAGCCATTTGGCGATAATGGATCTAGACAAACTGAAAAACAGGCAAACAAAGAGGGACGCAGGAAACTTCTTATAATGTTTTCAAAAGTTGACCATGGCAAATTTTACCCTATAACAATATATGCACATGATAAGACTTTCTGATCTTAACAACCCTTAAAACTATCTTGAAAAACAGACTTCTTGGACCTATGCCCACTGTGTCTTATGAACTCCTCTTACAGGCTCAAAACAAAAAATGATAAGAACAGAAGGGAAAGAAAAAAAAATGTATATATTATAGCATATAATATATCTATCTATATGTTATTATCAATTTATAATATATATTTTATCAGTTTATGAGCATGCAATTAAATGATTTCTAAAAGAGGAATCCCCATTCTCAGAAGATAAAATTAACTCAGCATTTAGAAGCCAGATAAATCAATAAATTTGTTCTCTAAAAAAGTAGATAGCAAGTATTTTCAACTGTAGGGACTATTATTGCTTCAGTCCCAACTTTCCAGTTCTGCTGTTGTAGCAAGGAAGAGGCCATAGACATAAATGAACAAATATAGCCTGAAAGCCATACCTTGAAAATCCTTGACCTACACAAACAGATATTAGAAATCACCAAATGTGGGGCACAATTTACTACTGTGGTCAGAGCGATCCTTGGATTGGATATAAAGCCTTAGAGGAAGGCACCATTTATGAGTAAGGGTAATAAACCATGCCAGAAAGAAAATACTAGGAGGCCCTTGGTGTGATCTTCAGAATTGACAATTCTAGTCTCCCCCATAGACCACCAAAAAAACTGTTGACTAAATTGTAGTCATCACAGCAGTAGGGTACTGGCACAAAAACAGACATATAGATCAGTGAAACAGAATACAGAACCCAGAAATGGAACCAAAACTATATGGTCAACTAATCCTTGAGACTACAGGAAAGAATATCCAATGGAAGAAAGACAGTCTCTTCAAAAGATCGTGTTGGAAAAACGGGACAGCGACATGCAGAAAAATGCAGCGGGATCACTTCCTTACACCATACACAAAAGTAAATTCAAAATGGATGAAGGACCTAACGTGAGACAGGAACCATCAAATTCCTAGAGGAGAATACAGGTAACAACTTCTTTGACCTCAGCCAGAGAAACTTCTTACTAGACACATCACTGAAGGCAACGGAAACAAAAGCAAAAATTAACTATTGGGGCTTCATCAAGATAAAAAGCTTCTGCACAGCAAAGGAAACGATCAACAAAACCAAAAGACAGCATACAGAATGGGAGAAGATATTTGCAAACGACATATCTGATAATGGGTTAGTATCTAAAATCTATAAAGAACTTATGAAACTCACCAAAAAAACAAATAACCCAGTTAAGAAATGGGCAGAAGATATGAATAGACAGTTTTCCAAGGAAGACATCCCGAGGGTTAACAGACACATGAAAAGATGCTCCATATCACTCATGAGGGAAATATAAATCAAAACCACAATGAGATACCACCTCACACCTGTCAGAAAGGCTAAAATTAACAAGACAAGAAACAATGGGTGTTGGCAAGGATGCTTAGAAAGGGGAACCCCCTTGCACTATTAGTGGGAATGCAAACTGCTGTAGCCATTCTAGAACAGTATGGAGGTTCCTCAAAAAACTGAAAATAGGGCATCCGGGTGGCTCGGTTTGTTAAGCTTTCAACTCTTGATTTTGGCTCAGGTCATGCTCTCAAGATTTGTGAGCTAAATCCCAGAAACGGGCTCTGCACTGACAGCTCAGATCCTGCTTGGAATTCTCTTCACTGCCCCTCCCCCCACTCATACTCTCTCTCTATCTCAAAATAATAAATAAACATTGGAGAGAAAAAAAAAAACTGAAAGTAGAACTACACTAAAAACCAGCAATTGCGCTATTAGGTATTTACCCAAAAAGGATACAAAAATACAGATTCAAAGGGGTAAATGCACTCCAATGTTTATAGCAGCATTGTCAACAATAGCCAAATTATGGAGAAAGCCCAAATGTCCATCAACCGATAAATGGATAAAGGAAACGTGGTGTGTGTGTGTGTGTGTGTGTGTGTGTGTGTGTGTTAGTCAGCCATCAAAAATAATGAAATGCTGCCATTTGAGACAACATGGATGGAGCTAGGATGTATAATGCTAAGCAAAATAAGTCCATCAGAGAGAGACAAATAGTAGATTTGTGGGAAGGGGGGGTGAGGAAAGAGGGAAACATACCACAAGAGACTCTTAACAATACAGAGCAAATTGAGGGTTGATGGAGGAAGTAGGTGGAGGAGGGGTTAAATAGGTGGTAGGAGGTGATAGGAGGGCACTTGTGATGAACGCTGGGTGTTGTATGTAAGTGATGAATCACTGAATACTACTTCTGATGTCAACAGTGCACTGATATTAACTAAATAAAATTAAAACAAAACTGTTGACTAAATCAATCTAAACTGACTAAGTTTGCTGTAACAACAAAGAATAGTACCTTGAACCAGTCTTAGTAATGTCTCAGAGGAAGTTAGTGAAGGATATTTATAAGATTATACGCCTCACTTCAAGTGGTTTTAAATCAAGTCTCCGGAAGTGGAAAACTTTTTAGAATTAAAGGCTTTTTGTTTGTTCATTAGTTTACACAGTAGTACAGTATCAATAGACGAAGTAGGATAATGATTTTGAGGCAAGTTTTGATGGAACGATTGTCTTGATAAATGAGCTGTTTCTCCAGGTATGAAATATATTGTCTGACAGCTCTTTGCTCAGATGAGCAAACTCTTTTCTCAGATACTTGTGTTGTAACAATCTCCTGAAGCAAATAGTTGAAGTTATTTATTGGTTTGCAATCTGAACTTCCTGGGTGAGTATTTCTTGGAACAGATATTTAAGTTATATTGACACAGACATTCCTATTTCTAAGAGGAGGAAGTAGCGTTTTTCAGAATAGAAGTGTGCCAACCAAATGGTAGTATAGATACTTACCCTATAGTAATTAATATCTGCTTACTTCTCGGTCTCCCAGCTAGTCAGTAGATTCAGTGGAACCAGAAATGTGAATATTTTA
Source organism: Paguma larvata (assembly GCA_030068075.1). Classification (NCBI taxonomy): domain Eukaryota; kingdom Metazoa; phylum Chordata; class Mammalia; order Carnivora; family Viverridae; genus Paguma; species Paguma larvata. Next base: position 59,318,288 of record CM057829.1, on the reverse strand, counting down.
ATTCCAAGATCTGTAATAAAGATGGCTATTAATTTTAAGATATTTTTATTTGATAGAAAATAAAAAGTAAGAGTAAACATATTGGATATTATAGTATGCCACCCAAATCTCTGTTCTTGAATAAAGATGTTATTCCTCCACCTACTGACAGCGCTGCGAATTGGCAAGTCTTACCTATGAGCCTCAGTCTAAGGAAACTGTTTTTTTCAATGTCATGTTTATTCTGTGAAAAGTCCTTCTAGGGACCTATCACACAGAAGTATAAAGCCCCTTAGTTCAACTCAGGACACTCTCACATGCCATCTTAAATCCCTGTGGGGGTCAACTGAAGCCTTTATTGGAACTATATTGGGTAAAATTCTCCATATGTCTAGTCTTCCTTCTTTTACTTATCTTCCAAAGATATTGATTCCAAGAGCACTCTCCCATAAATGTTCTTCACAATTAGCTATGACTTGTATTCTGCTTCCTGTAAAATTGAACTTGAATGAGTAGGGGACAGGAATAGTTGAAAAATAAACGTAAGATAAAAATTTGGAATAGTAACACTTGCTGCCTTGAAAACAACATGCTTCCTAACGAAGACGGATGAAGCATACACGTTACCCGATATTACCTAAAGGTAGGTATGCAATTTATAAAACATTCATTGGTGCTAAACCAATATAGCATATTATGAAATGAAAACATTCACCAACATAAATGATGCAATGTTTAGATGAGAAGTATAATAAAGGAGAAATAGTGGCTATTAAGACATCTAATTGGGTGGCTATCGCTATGTTTTATTGTTAATACAATCTGGAAAAAAAATCAAAGCTGAGAATAATCGCTTACTTAAAATTCAAATATACTTTAAATATAATTACTTAAAAATTAAGTATACTTATACTCGTGGATATAAATAACTGAAAAGAACATTTTTCCCCAAACTAATTGCATAGCTGAGGTTGCAGGACAATAAATTGGCCAAACATAAGATGATTTCTGTTGTAAGAGAGTAGACGGGAGTACTTGCTCAACTGGGGTATACACAGGTGGGCCTCAGTAAGAATTCCGATGGAGTAGTCGGTAAATTGGTAAAGACTGAAAGTAATCTTTAAATATTTATAGACTGTATAAATCTGAGACCCAGGACTACAAAAATTGGAAATACACATCCTCTTGAAGGTTTTTTCCCACAAACTCCGCTGAACACTCACAAAAAAGATCAGAAAGAGCTCTAAGAAGCTATTCACTTAGGTACAAACTTGGGGTAGGGAAATAGTAGCTGTGCAGAAAGTGTAAGGAGTTTCACTAGGATCTTTCTTTCCTACCTCCCACTGTGAAACAAAGCTGCAGTACATAGGTTTAAAGACACAAAGTATTGCTGCCTTTAAGGCATAGGTGAAAACTCATTGCATCTCGGGGAAGGCAAAGGTGAAAAGAAAACTTTTCCTAAGGGAAGGTCAAGAATATACATTTACCCACAACTACAGTCATTAAAGTGTGAGGAAAAATAAGGGCACATTCTTGAGACCCAGGAACATAGTATTTCCCTCAGGGTGAAGTTTAATTAGAACAACAGAGAATTAACTCCTATAACCATCCTTCTAACTGTTAGGCCAACTAACTGAATAATAAGCAGTAGCAGATTACTCCTAGATGAAGCACAGGAAAGGAATAAGAGAATGCAAACAACTTTCCATGAGGCACAGCAGAGAGTAAAACTTAAAATTCATACTTCAATAGGATTACTCTGAAAAACCAAAAACACCTTAACACAAGATATATCTACAGGAATTTGAAACCAGTAGCTCACTGAGAATAGTCATAGCAAACAAACAAAAAAACAAAAAAATCAAATCTAGCCTAACTCTAATTAAACTAACTACATACCCTGCATTAAAGGATCAGTAGAAAGAAAGGTGTGCCTATTTCTAGGCATAAAACTACTTATTTCAGTCTGTACTATCCCACACAAGATGTCTGGTTTTTGATAACAACAATAAAAAGACATAATAAAAGGCAAGAAAAAGGTCACTCAAAAGATAACAAAGCAATCATCAGAACCACACACAGGCATGACAGACATTAAACTGATAGAATTTAAATATCTATAATTAATACGTTAATGGTGCTAATGAAAAAGGTGTAAAATCAGATGGGAAATTTCAAAAAGGAGATGACAACTAAAAAGAAAATTGAAATAGAAATTATGTAATTTTTTTAAAGCTATGGAAAAAAAAAAGAAAGTCTTTGATGGGCACTTCAGTAGATTCAACACATCCAAGGAAAGATTCAATGAACTTACTGAGGAGTCATTAAAAATTACCCATAGTGAAACACAGAAAAGATCACCAAGAGCTATGGATCAACATCAAAATTATAATATACATGCAATTGAATCCCAAAAAGAGAAGAAAGAAATATGTCAAGACATAATGGATGAAAAATTTCCAAAATTAAGAGCAAAGAGCAAGCCACACATTCAAGAATCTCAGAGAAAACTAAGCAGAATAAACACTTCCCCAGCAAAATCACCTAGATAGGTGACATTCAAAACCTTCAAAGAAAGATAAAGAAAAACTCTTGAAGGAAATCACAAAAAAAGAGACATACTTAAAGGGGAAAAATAAGAAATACAGAAAATTTATAGTCTAAAGTTGTGAAAGTTAGAAGACGATAGAATGATATCAATAAAATGGTGAGGGAGAAAGGGCTGTCAACCACAACTCGAAATTCTACCTCCAGTCAAAACACAAACAAGCTGATAATGAAGGATGAAATATAATATAGTGCATAAGAAGAAAGCATGAAAGAGCTGAAAAGTCTGTCAAAATTGAGTTTGAAAATAAAATATGCTACTAGAGACAAATATTTCATGACGATAAAAGTGTTCTTAATTATGAAGATACAGATTGTGTAAATATATACACATGTAAAAACAAAGCTCATATAGGAATATAAAAGCAAACACTGAGCGAACTGAAGGAAGAAATAGGCAAATGAACTGTTATAGTTGGGAACTTTAATACCCTACTCTCAATGATGGATACATTTACTGGACCAAAAATCAGCAAAGGTATAGAAGCCATCTTAAATAAGAATAAATGGAAGAGTGAAGCAACCTCAGGCTGAGAAGAGCACGGTAACCAAAGTTTTAGAACCCTCGGGGATTAGATTTCATGACACAAAATAAAACACCAGAATGTCAGGAGGATTAACAAAGTATAACAGAGGATGGAAATGATGGCTATCTTGTTATGGTCCTGATATTAGCTACAGATGCAAGGGCTCATACTTATTCAACCAACTATCTTCTAAGTACCTTAGTTAAAGAGGTGCTTCTGGAATCCATGAGGACTACCCTCAGAACCTATTCAAATAAGTGGACTGTAGTTTACATTATAATGTGCTGCCCAGATCTCCTTTCAAGAATGACCTCCCCACCCCTCCACCCATAACTTGGCCTTCACTGACAAAACTGTGAGTGCTTCTGAAAGACATTTTCAATTTTAAGCCCTATTGCAGATTGCATTGCTGAAGAAATCGACCTTGACCAACGCTAGTATTTTTCCAGCGGCAGCCTCACTCAATGACTGATCAACCTAAGGATAAACTTGGCCTGGTTATCTCTTCCCAACTTGGAGCAATTCTGAAGGGCCATCACATCTCCAGAGGATCCCAAGAATGCCCTTTTTGTTGGGATTATAACTCCTTTTCTCCTTCCCCTCCCCCTTGTTTTTTTGCTCCCTTCCATATGTGCTAACCTCAGGAGGACCCCCCAGTAAACATCCTGCAGGCTAATCTCTGTCTCAGAATCTCTTTCCTAGCACCTGGGAACCTAACCTGTCATAGTAAGGTGGGTGATTATTTTTTTCTCATTTTCAATATAGAGCTATACACCATTTTCCCCCATCAGTAAGCACAATTATTTTCAATTTCATCTTTTGGTTCTTAGAAAGGGGAATATGGATTTTTGGGTCTTCATCACTTTTGAAGTCTCAGGTCCTCTCAGGTTTACCTGACTGAAAATATTTGACATTTTATGTATATAAGCTTTTAGCATAACCAGTACCTTGAGCAATTACTCAGATTTCTTAGGTTTTTATTATTTTTTTCCTTACTGATAGTGCCTCATACTGCTTTATCAAAATTCTCTTAACACATTTTCCATTCATTTTAAGCTATGGTCACACCTAAAGGCTGTTGGAATTGTATGTTATATTTTCCATGACCTTTTTGAAATCTACTTTCCTAAAATCTTTTGTTCAAGTCTGACAATTCTTCACATTACTTTCCTTGTCTATTATGAAAACTCAAATGAAGCAGCCTCTTCTTTTTCGATTTCCACGTCATAAATTCATTTTTCATTTCTGGCCACATTAAAAGCAGAGTAGCAATATCTATTGTCAATTCTACTTTCAAAGAGAATAAAGAACTTTGATTTTTCTCTCTGTCAGTGGTTTATATCCATTTGATATAAAAATCAGAATACATTTAATATTTGTAATATTAAAAAAGCCAGGTTGTAAATCACTTGTTAGTTTATTATTTTATTTTTATCATGGTCAATTTGACACAACTTATAATGCTTGTTGTAAATAATCTTACATACTGCTTCATTTAGATCTTTTAAGTTTATATATGACTATAATTTTTTAAGAAATGCAAAACTGATATAAAAATATTTTGTCAAATGCTTTCTTTGCATCTATTGACAGGATCGTATGGTTCTTATCTTTTCTTTTGTTGATGTGATGTATCACATTGATTGATTTGCGAATATTGAACCAGCCCTGCAACCCAGGGATGAATCCTACTTGATCACAGTGAATAATTCTTTTTATACGCTGTTGAATTCAATTTGTTAGCTGATGTAAAAAATATTAAAGGATTACTGAGTGAAGATAGCAAATTCATGGAAAAAGTGATTAACATTTCATTCCTGTATTTTTTATTTACCCTTTATACATTGATATTTATTAATTACCTACTACATGCCAGATGGTATTATAGGCACCAGGGATAGTGAACTGATAAAGAGAAAGAAAAAAAAAAGGAACAGCAAAAATCTCTGCTTCCATGGAATTTATAATCTAGTGAAGTGAGATGACAAGCAACATATAAGCAAATTATTTAGGGCATAGACTGGCAGTTTTTTTTTTTTTCTTTTGTTTTTGTTTCTTTCCCTCTATAAAAAGCCAAATAGTAAATACTTTAGCTTTTGTTTTCCATATTGTCTCTGTCATAACTACACAAATCTGTCACTGTAGGGACCAACAACCACAGACAATACATCAATAATTAGGCATGGTTGTATACCAATACAATCTTATTTATAAAAAAGTGCTAGGATAAAAACTAAGCAGAATAAGGGTAACAGGGAGTGTGTGTTCAGTTTTAAATAAGGTAGTCAAATAATCTTCACTTTGAAGGTAATATTTGAGCAAGCTTTTAAAAGGTAGGCAATGGGGCGCCTGGGTGACTCAGTCGGCTAAGCGGCCGACTTCAGCTCAGGTCATGATCTCACGGTCTGGGAGTTTGAGCCCCGCATCAGGCTATGTGCTGATGGCTCAGAGCCTGGAGTCTGCTTCAGATTCTGTATCTCCCTCTCTCTCTGCCCTTCCCCTGCTCCTACTCTGTCTCTATGTCTCTCAAAAATAAATGAACGTTAAAAAAATTTAAAAAAAATTAAAAAAAAAAAAGGTAGGAGAGTAAGTCACCTGGATATCTAAAAGGATGACCCAGAGGGCAAAGAACATGTACAAATATATCTGTTCCTTATTGAACTACAATGTGATAAACCAGGGCTAAGATGTTTTGTTTGTGCAATATGGTTGTCCTTTTTTTTTTTTTTAAAGCTAGTATTGTCTGTTCAGTGCCTGTACCATACAAGTTATTAAATATTCAGACATCACCAAAACAAAGTACCACATGAAAACCATAGAACTACAGGATAAGAGTTTATTACTCCAGAAATTATAAATTTAGTAACAGATTATTAACTTCATACTTATTTCCATTTACATATCACCTAATTCACAGACATAAAATTTTAACTATTTATAGGCTTCTTTTTTAAAATATATTTACCAAATATGGCAGTTCAAAAAGAAACTATATTCCTACTGAGAACAGAATTTTCTCAGAAGGTAAACTAGGATAATTATGAGAAAAATGTCCTTGTATTTAAAATGCAACAGAAAAACTAGTGAATTTCCCTTTCTGACATTCATTAATAATTCATAATCATGAAATATATCTGACATGAAAAATAAAGAAGTTGAATATCTTTTAGAAGTTTTGGCAGTTCTTTTTACTAGGAAATAGTTTGAAATAAGATGATATAATACATGTAAGTATATTTTTATTTCCATTCTGTGCAATGAGGGAGGGATTTTAAGTCATTTTCTGAGTCTTAATTTTCATGATAAAATAATTATTTTTGGCTTTAAATTTTTATGTAAAATTATCCAAATATCTCTCTCATCATTCTTGTTATCAGATGTATGTCAGGTACCATATCAACAAAGAGAAAGTGATGGAATTGTTTAGAAAAGAATATGGTTTATTAGTCACTTTTATAAACTTCATGTAAGCAGAAATAGCATCTGTAACTAAGTAGGCTTCTGTTTTACATATTGATTTTAATTTTTTTAAAGTTTATTATTTGTTTTTTTAGAACGACAGACAGAGAGAGAAAGAGAGAGAGAGAACAAGTGAGGGAGCAGCAGAGGGAGAGGGAGACACAGAATCTGAAGTGGGCTCCAGGCTCCAATCTGTCAGCTCAGAGCCTGATGCAGGGATTGAACTCACAAATCAAACCATGAAATCATGACCCGAGCCAAAGTCAGATGCTCAACCGACTGAGTCACCGAGGTGCCCCAATTTTTAAAATTATTGAAAGAAGACTCATTAAAAAGATATACTACTTCAAGATTTAATTCTAGAAATTTTAAGATATTTATGCTGGCATAATAATAGTAAGAAAATGAGTCCATATTACAGAAAATGCTAATCTCAACACTGTAAATATTTTAGCTGGTTCTAAACAAAGAAAATATATTTGATGCTTTGACTGATGCTCTGAAATTAAATTCTAAGAAAATGAGAAAAATAATACCTACTAGTAGCATCACACACTTTATTTAAATATTAAAGGTATCAAATTTATTAATGATTCTATGTTATGAGACTGGATTTTATATAAAATTTCATTCAAATGCATGATACATAAAAATATGGAATAATGCATTACTTAACATGTTAGCAGAATATTTTTACAATTTAATTTTATATTTTCCTTCCCCAGTTTTGTGTCATGAGTCATTAGAAAAAGATTAAGAAAATCTACAGCATTTTATACAGTTTCTACTTAAAAGCATACTGATACCTTATAGTTGAATAATATTTTCCTTATTTTCCTTCTGATATATCCTCTCCTGCCACTATGCTGCCTAGCGTATATAAAGAAAAAATCCATTTCCATTACTGACAAAAATAGCAAGAGGAAAACAAATATAGGTGACCCTTGAACAACATGAATTTGATCTATGTGGGTCCACTAATATGTAGTTTTTTTTTAAGAAACAGAGTACATTACTATAAATTTATTTTATCTGCCTTATGATTTTCTTTTTTAATTTTTTTACATTTTTTTTAAATGTTAATTTTGAAAGACAGAGCGAGCGAGACAGAGTGTGAGCAGGGGAGGGGCAGAGAGAGAGAGAGGGAGACACAGAATCTGAAGCAGGCTCCAGGCTCTGAGCTGTCAGCACAGAGCCCAAGGCTAGGCTCAAACTCATGAACGGGGAGATCATGACCTGAGCCAAAGTCAGAAGCTCAAACGACTGAGCCACTCAGGTGCCCCCTTAAGATTTTCTAATAACATTTCATTTTCTCTAATAATTGTATTATAATTACATAATATTATAGTGCATAATATACAAAATATGTGTTAACCGTTTATGTGTTAGTAAGGCTTCCAGTCAACAGTAAGCTATTAAGCAAAGTTTTGGGGGAGACAAAAGATACATGGGGAATTTTGACTATGCAAGGGTCAGTGTCCCTATGCCCTGCATTGTTCAAGGCTTAACTGTAAAGCATTTACAAATTTAGCCTACATTAGGAATTTTTAAAATATATTTATTTATTTATTTTGTGAGATAGAGTGAGAGGATGAGTGGGGGAAGGGTAGAGAGAGAGAGGAGAGAGAATCCCAAGCAGGCTCTGTCAGCTTGGAGCCTGACAAAGGGCTCATGACCTGTGAGATCATGACCTGAGCCAACATCAAGAGTTGGACACTTAACCGACTAAGGCACCCAGGTGTCCCTCAATTAGGCATTTTTAATTCTGATATTTATGTTTGAAAAAAGTAAAGAATATGATTTTGCATAAGCAGCTACTACCGGGTGGTAAAACTGAATACTCAATTCTTAGAGCTTAAAATGCCTTTTAAGAATTTAAAATGGAATGGCTATTTTATCAAAATATTTTTTTACCTAAAATGCATAAATTCTTTGTATTGTCCAAGGTTAGGAATATGAACTCCTTAGTCAGACTACCTGAATTATAATGTGTATTCCTACAGTAACAGCTATATGGTCTTTTAAAAGTTCTTTAGACTCTCTGTGCCTTACATTTGTCATCTTTAAAATAAAGTAGTAATGGTATCTGTCTAAATATCATTATCCCAGTGTTTGATGTAAATGATTACACACACAGTATTCCATATAATTTTTAAAATAGTAACAGGTGTTTGAAATTGAAGATATTGTTAACCATACTTCACTGATGAATAAAAACTCTACGAGGTTTGTAGCAAATTAGGAGTGGAACTAGACTAAAACTCCCTGTTGTTTCCATTATAGACCCCTAACTATTTCATTAATAAGCACTTCTTTAAATTTACGTTAATTACCAGCATCAACATTTTGCATGGCAATCAAGAGAGGAGGGATGGATGGATGGGCAGAATTTTATTAGAGAAAAATAAAGGTTACCTGACTTCAATATTTTTTTTATTTATTTTTATTTATTTTTTAATTTTTTTAGCATTTTTATTTTTTATTTTTGAGAGACATAGAGACAGAGCATGAGCAAGGGAAGGGCAGAGAGGGAGACACAGAATCTGAAGCAGACTCCAGGCTCTGAGCCATCAGCACATAGCCTGATGCGGGGCTCAAACTCATAGACCATGAGATCATGACCTGAGCTGAAGTCAGCCACCTAACCGACTGAGCCACCCAGGCGCCCCCTGACTTCAATATTTTAAAGAGAGTTGATTTTGGAATAAGTGGAGTAAATAAAGGAATGAATGGAATAGGTTCTCAATGCAAAACTGTCTCAGATTCCACCTGACATAGTGGTTTTCAACAAGGAGGAGGATAAGGAAAGAAGAGGTCAGAGAAGGAGGGACAAAGAATTAATAACTCTTCAGAATTGGTTTTTGAATGGGGTTAGAATGTTGTTTTAGTGTGTGGAATCCAGAAATGTTAAGCTTTATGCAATATATAGCGCAACTATTAACTACAACTTATTGTCACACCCAAAGTTCCAATAATTTCTCCAAAGTAACAAGTTTTGTTTTGTTTTTTTTTCCTAACAGATTTTAAGGAATGTGAATATCCTGTGGATTAGAAATTTTATAGAAAGTATTTTATCACATATGATTATTTATTGTGTTCTTCAAATCTTTATAGTTCTTCATTATTCACTAATACCTTTCACAAGCAAGTTGGAAATGTTTGTCTTAGAATTCAATATCCTCTAAATTTTTAACGACTCAAACAACTAACAATCCCTTCCTTCCTCATAATTTCCCTGTACTTGAAATAAATGAATATGTGTACAAACCAGAAAGTGTCCCTTTGGGAAACTGCAGGATTCTATGTAACCATTACCAGAATCATTTTTATCTGACTTATCTCTCTCAGAGCGATGTATCAATGTGTTAGACTCTGAGTAACAGAAACTAGAAAATGTTTAAAATAAGAGAGGGACTCATATTTCTCTCAAATAATGAAATGCAGAGTTGGGCTTTTCAGGACACCTCAATGATACTATTGATTTTCTACTTGCTCCCATATATGTGCTCTGCCATCCTTAGGCTTCACCCTCAAAGTAACCTCAAGCTTATAAGATGATCACTAGGATTCTTGCTATCCCATTTGCTTTTTAGGTGGTAGGAAAGAAGAAAGACAAAATGACATATGCCAGTTGACTTAAACTGTCTCCTCTTTTAAGTTTCCAATTTTCATGAACAAAAACTACTGTTAAGGCTCATTGACCAGGTCTCAGTTACATGCTAGCCTTAGTTGTAAAGGGGACTAGAAAAATGCCATTTTCTTTGCTGGGCATGTTCCACTCCCAGCAAAATCTCCTTTCTGTTGGTGAGAAGGAAGATGAGAATCGATGAGGAATAAGCAAACAGTTTATGTCACAAGGATTAAAGACCATGATTAGATAATTTTGAGTATATGATTAAGATAGATAAATGGATGATAGGTAGATAGATGGATAGATGATAGATAGATAGATAGATAGATAGATAGATAGATAGATGATAGATAGATAGATAGATAGATAGATAGATAGATAGATAGATAGATAGATAAATGGAACTATGGAATAGGGTAAGGGAGATTGGGTCACCTGGCATGAGACTCAGATCTCTGAATGCCAGGAGGCAAGCAGGAGGGCAATTGCCAAGACTGGGCAGGTCTGCCAGTTTGTTGTTATGATCCGAGCAAACAAGACATCTTGGCAAAGGGAATATTGGCTCTAGAAAAGATCATGTCTGCAGTGCTAATTGGGTGTAGTTCAATTTGGAATGATTAGAATTTGGTCATATAATCAAATTCCCTGTACAGTTATTGTCTTACTAAATAGTCATAATTATATTTCTAATTTTTTTTCATTAAATTTTTCCCTCCAGTGAAAATTACTTTAAAAACTGAGTTTTTCATCAAAGTCAAAGCAACAAATTCTCTATTAATTTTTCAGCATATGAAAAGAAAATGAATTAAACACATTTCCTCCAAAGTTCTTTACCAATCCATCCATATGTAACAATCTGACATGATTTCAGACATCTAGGTAAACAGAGCCAGGATTCAAAACCCATTTCTGTCTCAGGCCAACTTTCAAGTATTTAACCACTATACTATACTGTAATCTCTCTAGGATTTTGCTGAACTGCTACTTTAATGGATATAAAGTGCCTGGATGATGAATGGGATAAAACTGCACTATTCATGTATCAAAGCACAGGGAAAAACTATGTTTAAATCTGGGCAAAAATCACTATGACTGTCATTAGCAAACTGTGAGGCAACTCAGATGGAAAAGGGACTTAAGCCACAAATACAGGGGAATATTAAAGAAAGGAGGTTTCTTGGAAAAGAGATTATAAGAGGACTGCTTGTGGAAAAAGTGATTAGAAACACTTGAGCTCATTCCAGAAGTCAGAATGGGATCTAGTTGCTGGAATCTACAAATAAATTGACTTGACCCATAAAATTATTGTTGATACTTTAGGACATTCACCCCATACCTACATATGCATAAGTAATTTGAATGAAATAAATTTTATTTACTTATTTTTTTGTTTGTTTATAACAAGAGTTCCTGTAAAAGATTAAATATTTGGACTAGCCCCTAACGTTTTAACTAGTTCAGGCATTTTTATCATTTTAATGAACAATCCAGTTGATTGGCATTTTGGGGGACAATGGAAAGTTTGTCAAACAGAATTTTGCTTTCAAAGTATGAATATCATTCCAATGTTATCTGACTCATGTGGGTGCTTGAAAGAAATGTTGATTAAGGAATCCTACCTCAAACCTACTAAATAATAATCCCCAGAGTGGACGCCTGTAATCTGCTTTTTCATGGGCTCACAAGATGATTCTTAGTATACTAACAACTGAAAAATGTTGCTATTAAGGACTGACATTCTTCCATTTCTTGTTCAGTGCTTTTATATGGTGGCAAATGGGTGGCATTCTAGTCTCTTTCTTATTGTCCCATACCAACTGACTATATCACTAATTAACATGGCACCTTTGACTACTGAACCCAGATTAAGCCTTGGGATTCTTCTCAACACTATACTCAGCAAGACGTATCAATTGACATGACACTTACCGACCTGATGCTAGTTTTCAATAAATGATAACAGAATTTGGTTTAATAGAATCACTACAGTACTCGCATACCCTTAGTCAAGGATGCAAGTCTGAAACTCCTCCAAACTGAATAAAATAGATAAAGTTCTAATTTGTGCTTCCTTCCTTGGTAATAAAAGAACACTTATCCCTACTCTAAATGTTGAGCCTCAGATAAATGGCACAGCCTTAGTCAGTTATCAATTAAATTCTCTTTACTCTTAGTAGAAAATAAACCTCTGAGTCTGTGAAGAATAGACAATGTTGGACATTGAAGGTGCAGGTTTATAGAAAATTAAGGACAGGATAAGGACTTTTAAAATCCAGGATCATGTACAAACCAGTTACAGGCACCAGATACAAGTGTACTGTAAGCAGAATTAAGTCTCTACAGGGAAGTAGAAATACCAAAAAAGATGTAAATGTGAGTGACAAGCCACCAGTTCCAGTCATTCTATGATTTGATTATATTTCATATTATAGTTAAATTCTTGTTTGGGTGTCATTTTTGCATATAGGTGTTTTATTTAATGTTAAAATCATTTTTTTCTATAAGCTAAGTTGAGTAGGTTTTCTTTTCCTTGCTACTAAAACATGGTATGAAAAAAATATATATTTATTGAACTAAATCCATACAAAAGTAAAAGGTACTTACATTTCAATAGAAGTATGTAATTTCTTTGCCACTGAAATGTAAAATATATATATTCAGTAGGATATGTTAGTTTTTCACACTTAGGGAAGATGTGACTGAAAAAGTAAATCATGTGATTTTAAAATCTAGATATCAGTTATAGAACTTCAAAGCACTTTAACAGCTTGGGATAGAATAATATAATTCTTCTTAACAGATTTTTAAGCATGAAAGCTTCTCTTAACTTTTTTAAACCAAGTCAAGGTCAACCACTCATGTGAATTATGTGAATAACACTTAGAGTGGAAAGAAAAAATCATTTGGTTAATTTCTCTTTATACTAACTGAATTTTTATTAAAAATATTTAATAAGTAAAGTTTAGGAAATTTCTAAGATTTACATGTGCATTAATAAAAATAAAATTTCAGTCTACGAGCCTTGTGAGTACACATTTTCTTCCATATTTAATATGGTAATTCCCTGTCAAAGTGAAAAAAAATCAGTATTTAATTCTGAAATCAATTGTATACATCTATAACAATTATTTGGTTGTAGTTTATTTTTCCACCTAGTCAACTTATTTTGGAACACTTTCTGTAGTTAATACATCACAACTACCATTGCTTTAAGTTTTAAAGTAATGTATATTCACTCTGTGAAATATTTTATTTTATTTTTTTTCTTTTAAACTTTTTATTGAGGTACACATTCACACAGTAAAGTGCACAAATCTTAAATGTACAACTCAATGAACTTTATATACATATCCACTGAGGATAGAAAAACTACATATCCCAGCTACCCAAAAGTAATCTTTACTTCTTCCCTGCCTCTTGTCCATGCTAGAAACATTAGCACATATACACATTACTTAAGGAGATATCAGCACTGTCATAATGGAATTGTACTGTAGCCATAATGGAATAGTAGTGTATTTTAGCAATTAGAAGAAGGTTAAAGTTTCAAAAAAAAAGTACATCTCTAATATTCTACTAGAAAAAATACTGTTATGCTGCTAGCATACCTTTCAAATAGTCTTCTTAAAAATAAATTTATGGTAATGTCTACCTTTGCCCACCTCCTGCCCACTCTTGACTCTAACCTTTCCATCATGGCTAACAACAAAATAATTCTTGGAGGGTTAGAATACCCTTGCTGAAATACTAAACAAACCCTCTTTTTTTATTTCCTTCTACTTCTTATCACAGTATTACTCAATATAAAAATCTAAGTCAGGGGTGTGGGCTCAAATCATGGTCTCGCACTCCCTGAATTTGAGGCCCCAGTCGGGCTCTGTGCTGTCAGCTCAGAGCCTGGAGCCTGCTTCAGATTCTGTGTCTCCCTCTCTCTCTGCCCCTCCCCGACTCATGCTCTGTCTCTATCTCAAATTTTTTAAAAAATTAAAAAAAAAAATCTAAGTCGATCTCAGTTTTTCCCTTTTCCTCACTCTCCATATCCAGGTCACCATAACATTCTATCTGCAAAGCTTTTTCAAGCTGTCTCTTTTTCTATAGTTCCAATGTAAGCCCTAGCCCTATAACCATGATATATTACCTGAATTTTGAAAATAAATACTTCCTGAAAGTCCATACCTTCTTTTCTCTTGCAATTCAACTTCTACTTCTCTACATACAATTCAATTACTTCCCATTTTGTTCAAAAAGATAACAATCCAGGTGCATTTTCACTGTCTTTTGGTCCTGCATGACTGACTACTCCCTGTCCTTTTAAACTTATCACATAATAAGTTCAAATCACTAAGCTTTAGCTGTTTGAATACTTCTAAATATGTTTTTTTTTTTAACCTTTCTTCCTGGAATTTTTTATCTCTCTTTTCTCCTCAGGGCCTGCTTTTCCTCACTGTCCGGGACTCACCTGACATGATGTGCTCCCAGAAGCATTCCTCATCATTCTTTCCACAGTAGGTCTGTCAATACCCATTTATCTCCATCTTGCCCACTTGTTTGTTGCCTTTATAGTATTTATTTTAGTTACTGAATACTTATTATGTTATATGATTATTTTAATCTATTCTCAAAATAGAATATAAGTTCCCTAAGGCAAAGATTGTTTCTGTCTTGTTCACTCATGCTTCTCTAGAGTCTATCGCAGTACATACTGTATAGGAGAGTCTCACTAAATCATTTTTGAATATATATGACTACTGCTCATACTTTTGTGTATTCATATTCCAGTTTTTCCTTGCTTATATTTTAAATAGTTTTGTGGCCATAAATACTATAATATATGTGCACCTCAAATTCTGAGATGTAGAAACACAAATATATAAAATATAGTGTAAAATATCGGTTATACTATGGGGACAGAGGGGGAGGGAGAGGGGGAGAGGGGGAGAGGGGGAGAGGGGGAGAGGGGGAGAGGGGGAGAGGGGGAGAGGGGGAGAGGGGGAGAGGGGGAGAGGGGGAGAGGGGGAGAGGGGGAGAGGGGGAGAGGGGGAGAGGGGGAGGGGGAGGGGGAGAGGGGGAGAGGGGGAGAGAGAGAGAATCATAAGCAGTCTCCATCTTTAGCATCATGGAGCCTAATGCAGGGCTTGATCCCATGATCCTGGGATCATGACCTGAGCCGAAATCAAGACTCAGAGGCTCAACTGACTGAGCAACCCAGGTGCTAGGTGCCCCTGTTTTTGCTTGTTTGTTTTTGTTTTTGTTTGGTTTGGTTTGTTGTTGTTGTTAATCTATGAATGCAATCCCTCCTACCTTGGTTCAACACCACAGGGTTCCTTCCATTGTTCCTCCTTTGTTTATTTGCAATTTCATTCTCTGACAGCTAGTATTCTGGGTTATGTTTTGTTTTGTTTTGTTAATTTCTTAATATTATTTAAATCCAAGTTAGTTAACATACAGTGTAATGATGGTTTCAGAAATAGAACTTAGTGATTTATCACTTATATATAACTCCCAGTGCTCATTCCAACAAGTGCCCTCCTTAATATCCATCACCCATTTAGCCCATCCCCCACCCATCACCCCTCCAGCAACCCTTAGTTTGTTCTCTGTATTTAAGAGTCTCTTATGGTTTCCCTCCTTCTCTCTTTTTATCTTACTTTTCCCTCCCTTCCCCTATGTTAACATTAACATTGCTTGGGGTACAATAATTTTTAGTATGGTTACAAAACATTTATAATTCCTAGATTAAATAACTTAGAAAATATAATAAGAACCTATACTTATCAGTTTTCCCAGTTAAAGACTAATATACTCTAGACTAACATACTCATGATATTCAATTTGAGTTTTAAATCATAAATAATTAATTGTGGTTAGCAATTTTCCTGGTCCGAGCAAGAGATATGTGTGTGTGTGTCTGTGTGTGTATACGTATATGTAGTTTTAAAACATGTCTACACTGCCTTAAGCACAAACAGAGATATGACCAAGAAACTCATGATCCTGTCCTAGCAGGGTAATGGGCCCTGTGTAAGATCATTTGGATTTGGGAACACAAAGTCACACTGTTTAAAATAACACCACAAATTACTGCAAAAAAATGGGAGGTACAGGCTATGCTTTGTGACTGACAATTTACTTTTTCCTGTTTTACGAACTTGTACAAGTTTAGAGGATATCAGAATTGTACCACCATAATTGCAACAAAACATCTCAGGGCAAAACTTTTTTGTAAGGAAGAAAATTCAACAGATCAACAGGAAGAAAAAACTAAGTTGGACGGTGCCAATGCAGAGCGGCAGCTTCGGCTCCTTTATTTTGATTTTTCAGTTATGACCCTACAGAAATATGTGAAATATCATGAAGACTGGGAATATCTTTATTTTTAAGTCATCTTTAAATCCAGCTGGATCTTTAAAATTAGTATTTTGCAAGATTATTTTTGCCTCCCACGTTTGTCCTCTGAAGCAGAAGTAAACATTTGAAAACTGACAGGTGCTATTTCTCATGCAAGAGGTATACACGGAGTTTCTTTCTGTTTGGGAACCAGCATGGTTCTTTCTTTCTAGAGCACTTTCTAAGTTCCTTTCAACATTGGGTGTCCAGCAGCTTCCTCAGAATACAGGGCAGAGATCTCCATATTCCAGAACAAAGTAGCCAATCTAAAGGACTTATTCCATAGAAAAGAAAGAAGTATGCCTCCCTAGCTCTGCCTCCACTTCATCCAAAAGTAGTGCAGGTGGCAGGTAGGGGCAAACTTTCAGTCATCAAGTCATTACTGGAGAAGGCAGTGAAGCAAACCTGCAGGCTGCCTGATGTCCTTGTTGTGAGAAAGAAATGTCTTCTCCAATGTATAAACTTCCCATTTATGACCTAAAATAGATGCCTTAATGATTTATCTCAATAAGTGGAAGACACTTGCTCATTATGTATAATCCGAGTTTAGTTTATTTATTTGTTTCACTTTGTGTTTTCTACCTGAGCATTCATGCCAAATCAAGTTTTAAAAATAGAATAGGAGTGCCTGGGTTGTTGGGGGACCAACCTGTCTAAAAATAGAAAAGGGTCATGACCCTGGGATCATAACTCTTGATTTTGGCTCAGGTCATGATCCCGGGGTCATGGGGGTACAGCCCCATGTCAGGCTCCATGCTAAGCATGAAACCTCTTAAGAGTCTCTCTGTCTCCCTTTGCCCCTCTTCCTTGTTTGAGATCACTCTCTTTCTAAAAAAAAAAAAAAAAAAACTGTTTTTAACAGATCAGAGATTGCCAAATGTTTGTGCCACTTACTGACATAGCATTAGACCCAAGGACTTCATTGTTCTAAATATCCTCTTTGCATTTTAACAATAACAGGAAGGTTAGAATAAGGATATGATCATAGTTTCTAACATTGATTGAATTATATTGTCTATATTTGTTATAAATAAGCTTATGTAGTTTTTCTTAATTTTTTTCTGTGTATTTTGTCTTTTAAATTATCTTTCACAAAATATGTATTTAAAAAAATCAGAAGACAATATTTAGAGCAGCCAGTTTTGGGAATTATTTTCCTTGGGTTACTATTGGCAAGTGGAGGTATCATCATAGATTTTGAGTGAGGTGGCCAAACGTGTCCATGAGTCATGGACGGGAAAATAATCAGGGACAGGAAAAACTGGAAACTCCCTCTCTTTTTTCTAAGTGTTTGTTTATTTGTTTATTTATTAATTTAGAGACAGAGTGTGAGTGGGGGATGAGCAGAGAGCGAAGGAGACACAGAATCTGAAGCAGGCTCTAATCTCTGAGCTGCCAGCACAGAACCTGATACGGGGCCTGAATCTATGAACTGTGAGATCATGACCTTAGTCAAAGTCTGATACATAACCAACTGAGCCACCCAGGGAACCCAGAAAACTCTCTATAAAAGAGAAAAAAACATATTGGTTAAATGGCACAATTCTTTAGCTCCACAGGGTACCCTTCTGATATTTTTCACCCAACTACAATAATGATCCCACTAATGAATGCAATGACTAATAAGGCCCTCAACTACGATTCCAACCAAGGTCACTGTCACCAATTATGATTCCAACTAAAGTCACAGTCACCAAGCCATCTTTCTCACTGTTGTCCATATTTCTCCATCCACTTTCTTTATGGAGTGACTAGTTGCCACCTTCAGGGTTGTACTACTCTGACTTTCTTCTTGTGCGTGGACTATGCTTTCTGAATTTGCCAGATCTCCTATGTGAATATCATACTCTCTGTACTTGTTGGCGCCAGAGCTATCAAGCCTTCAGACTCATAAGGCTTTTCACAGGCACTTGGGGTCACCATGCCATCTTCCATACCTGAAAACATAATGTGATTTTCTGGCCAGACCATGCTGACCCCTTCTACTAGGATCCAGGGCAATATGCTTTCTAAAATCAAGAACAGAAATGGCACCTTCCACATCTTTTTGGTTTACTTGTTCTCTTTGGGGCCGAGCATCTAGCTTCTGTGCTAAGTTAGACTAAAAAGCTCTGCAGCCATAGGTCCTCACCTAGCAGACCACAGGAGTGGGAACTGGAATGCAGAAAGCAAAAGCCCCAGTGCAGTAGAGAGCCCCGAGCTCCTTTTCAACCACAACAGTTAAAGGGGCAAACTTTGCCTTTGGGAGCTTTCAGAGTAGAGTCAGCATTTCTTTTTCCCAAAGAAGGTGGCGACAGTCACTGTAAGGTAGTCTCAGTCCAAGGCTCACCAACCCCACATCTTGCTATTTGGCTGGCACAAAAAATCATGACCTCTATATAAGAGCCCAGCCTGGCTCATGTCTTTTGACCCTGTGAGACACTACACAGTCAAGCCTGACTGACTTCTGACTTATAGAAGTGTGAACATATGGGTATTCTTTAAGTCACAAAGTTGGCTTAAATCCATTAGGCAACAATTGAAAACTAACACAAAGATCCTATCACTGGCTCTTGGCACTGGAGCTGTGGCTTCATCTAAGAAAATCTCAACAAAATCCATCTAGGATTTTGGCTCGACCAGATCAATGACATAGTTGGAGTGGGAGTAAAGGTGAGTTGTGGAGTTAAAAAACAGACTCAGATTACCTGGTGTGAAATAATGTATGTTTTTTTGTTTGGTGTGTGTGTGTGTGTGTGTGTGTGTGTGTGTGTGTGTGTGTTCCTGGTTCCTAATGCAGAGCTCCCAAATCAGATGTGCTGGTAAACCTTTTAGGTGCTGGTAGAGGTGCTGGGAGATTTTTTTCATAAAATTTCATTTTTTATTCCAGTTGCTAACACAGAGCTCCTAAAACCATTGCAATTTCCTAAGTAATAGGAGCATCTATTTAGGAGCACTAAACTCCTAAATCCCTTGAAATATCCTGAAGTATCTTTTGTTCCAACAAGGTGAGTCTTGCTAGGTTCTTGGATGGGGGCTTGTCACCAGAATGACCAAGCCATGACTAGAATCTTAGGTCTTTTAGCCCTAACTTTCATTCTACCAAGAGAGAAGAGGGACTACAAATGGAGTCAATTATCAATTAATGACAATTAATTATAATGAAGCCTCCATTAAAAAAATCTCAATTAGTATGAGGTTCAGACAGCTTCTGGGTTGGTTAACATATTCACATGCCAAGAGAGTGGCACACCCCAACTCCATGGGGACAGAAACTCCTGTGCTTGGAACCCTTTGGGACCCCACTCTATGTACTGCTTCATCTAGCTGTTTATCTTTATTGTATATCATATACTTTATTATATAATAAAGTAGTAAATGTAGGGCTGCCTGGGTGGCTCAGCCGGTTAAGAGTCTGACTTCAGCCTCAAGTCATGATCTCACGGTCTGTGAGTTCAACCGCTGCATCAGGTTCTGTGCTGACAACTCAGAGCCGGAAGCCTGTTTCGGATTCTATATCTCCCTCTCTCTCTGTCCCTCACCTACTCATGCTCTATCTCTCAAAAATAAATAAAATGTTAAAAAATAAAAATAAACTAGTAAATGTAAACAACAACAATAACAAAACAGAAAAAAACAAAATATGCCCTGTCCCATGAAAACAAAGTTCATCTCCTCAGCTGAATGCTGAAAGACTTTAGCACGTCTTTCCTTCACAGTTTTTTTAGGACACTT
This sequence comes from Paguma larvata, assembly GCA_030068075.1. Classification (NCBI taxonomy): domain Eukaryota; kingdom Metazoa; phylum Chordata; class Mammalia; order Carnivora; family Viverridae; genus Paguma; species Paguma larvata. Next base: position 59,297,984 of record CM057829.1, on the reverse strand, counting down.
TTGGGCAGCTGTAAATGCTTTGTAGGTAACGACACTTCTACCCATGGGTAGCCCTGATGATTCAATACCATGTGAACCCTGTGAGTGTGAATATCTGGACAAAACTCCCCCAAGAAAGTCCAGGATGTCCTTAAATGTGGCTGCACAGAAATGATCTCAAAGGTGTATATGTTCTTTAACATTTGCAGGGGTACAAGCTGCCTAGGTAGTACTGGAATAATGGTTGGAAGAGAAATGAGAGGGGCTGAGAAATAATTCATTGTCTGCTGAATTTCAGCTGCTATTCTCTTGAAGAGTTCAATATGTCTTTTAGCTAACAAGGCCTTATGCTCCTTCATTGTGTTCTGTGTATATTCCTCATGAACAAAGAGGACAAAAGCATTTCCTGTTGGCCTACTGATCCAGGAGGTAACAAAGAGGATGTCTTCCTTCCCTCACTGATGGGGCAACGCTGTCCGCTGTCCGTAAAGGTCAGCACCTCATCAGCACTCACATGCAGATGATGGCTTCTTTCTTCTTAGAGAGAAACTGGGCTACTTCTTTGGATGTACCACCAGCAAATTTAAGAAAATCATCGCCTGTTGCTTTGTAAACTTCAATGTACTGGGTCTCCATGTGATGTCTGTGCTTCTGTAGTACTAAGTCTCTGTACTCCTCACTTACAAACCTAACTGGGGCTTCTCTATTCCTTCCACCTGGGCATTCAATTCAGACACAGTTGTTGAACCTTCCACAGCAATATTGAGTCATTTAAAGAATACTGCAGTGTTTTTATCTGAAGACTGCCATAGTATAGCTTGCGTCCTGACCACAGTATTATCATCAATAAGTTCCTCTTGCCGCAAGTGCCACTTCCAAATTTGGAACTTACTATCTCTGGAACTGAAAATCTGTGATGATAGGGTTCTGAAATCATTGCTAAAATTGCATTCCCCACATCTAACTTGAGAGGCTCCATACTGGGAGACTGACCTATTCTCAAAATTTAAACACAGTGTCATTGCTGCAATATCCAGTTTATCAATATCAGATGAACCAGGGTAATATTTGTTAAATTCTCTTCAAAGATTAGAAAAAAAGAAAAGAAAAAGAGAAAGTACTCAGGCAATAATACATTCTCTCATACATGGAATTTAAAAAACGAAACATGAATATAGGGTAAGGGAAGGAAAAATAAGTGAAAAAGAGACAGGGAGGCAAACCATAAGAGACTCTTAAACACAGAGAACAAACTAAGGGTTGCTGGAGGGGTGTTGGGTGGGAGGATGGGCTAACTAGGCAATGGGCATTAAGGAGGGCACTTGTTGGGATCAGCAATGAGTGTTACATGTAAGTGATGAATCACTAAATTCTACTCCTGAAATCATTATTACACTGTATGTTAACTAACTTGGATTTAAGTAAAATTTAAAAAATAGAAAAAAAAAAAAGGATTCAGGCAATAATACATTCTTCTTGGAAGCCTTCAGATGTGGGATTTGCCTGATATGAGGTTGCCTATCAGTACAGAGACAGAAGGAGGTCTCCACCTGTGTTGAGTTGATTGTTCACTGACTAGTTAAATTGCCTCAGGGCTGGGTCCACCTACTGCTGGGAGGATAGGCTTTTCACATGGGTCTTAGTTTCTTTTCCATCAGTTCCAAGGGATCCAGTCTAACTAGTATTTTGTGCTAGTTATTTTGTGTACTTGTTCTTGGCCAGATCCACAATTTTCCATAACACTATCAGCACTATCAGCTCCTTCTCTTTGGAGCCCAGCTTGACCCCACAAGTGGCCCCAGCAGTGATCCCAAAAAGCACGATCAAGTAATCTGGAGACTCTGTCACGATGACAGGTGAGGAGAGAAGGGTGTCTAGAGATAGTGAAGTGGGGTGGAAGTGAGAAGGAAACCTTTGCTAAAACCTTCTATGAGAATAAGAGAGTGCCCCACCACCACCCACACATACTCCTTGCTACTGCTGATGCAAAAAGTGGAAACTAACCACCCCAACCCACAACAGACCCATACTCTACACTCTGGGCAGGAAGTGTGCAGCTGCCAGCCTCCAAGGACCTGGAAGATCTCTTAGAGTAAGTAGCCCAGTTGCTGGCACCAGCAGCCTCAGTGGGCTTTCTCAGGCTCAACGGGCCCTGTTGCTGCTACATCTTCCCCTGAGTCCTTGGTGATGCCACCTCTTTTTCACCATCAATGGCTTCACAGTGTTGGTCAAAGGCAGCTCTAACCCCATTGAGCTTCTGGAAGCTGATGATGCACCCGGACTGGGTGGGAGACATCCTGGTGACCCACCTGAGCAAAGACAGCCTCCCTGGCCTCAACCATCTCCTTTTAGGAAAGCTGGATAAAGTGGCCATTGGTGAAGCTTTATATACTCATCTCACCCAACCTGGGTGTCCTGCTTCTCAATGCCTGCGCGTCTCACAACTGGTGTGCTATGAGTACTAGGCCAAGCTGGCCCTGAGCCTCTTGGACTGGCTGATCATCATACTCCTGACCATGAGTCACTCGCCACTGCCAACCAAACCTATCAAATTCTTCCAGAAAACAGTCATGGATGGGCCAGCTGCCCCCACCTTGGCCTGCACTGAACACACACTGGTTTCTTCAATGTCTGGCTGGTGTGACACCCCATGGCCCCATCAAGAAAGGTGCTGTTATCTGGTTGCACTCCACCCACCTTCCTCCTTGAAGGCCTGGCCCCCTGCAGAACTTGGGATTCTTGCAGAGTGTATGGTGATCCCCTGGACCTACAAGGACCTCAGCAAAGTGAGAGTAAGGAAAGCGTAGGCTCCCGGGGCAGCTCGAGGAAGAAAGGGCCCAACGATGGCACCCTCCAGGCCTGCCCAGGAGCACTCCGTGGTGCCCTGAATGACCAACCATAGCCAAGGACCCTCACAGGGCCAAAAAAAGCAGCCAGGTCTCCTCGGAGGTAAAACGGGGACCCTCTCAGACTCATCCCCAGGAAGTACACAGGGCAGCCTCTGCCGTGGTCTATGTCAAGAAGGCGGTCCCCAGGCAGCCCTCAAGCCCAGCAGAGTGCCCAGCACACCCCGCCTGGGTGTCCCATCCACTCTGTGCACTCTGTAGCTCCTACCAGGTTCCAGCTTCTGGCGTGGAGGAAACAGCTCAGCAGCTCCCCAGCCCCCTAGATGGCCCGCCCAGCCTGGAGAGTACCCTGGAGCTGGGGATTAGGCCTGCCGGTCTGACAGCCATAGTCTGGAGGAGAAAATGCTGGCGCTGCCATAGCCCACCAGCAGCTCCGGCCCTCGAGCCCTCTCCCGCCCGAGCCCATAGGCCAAAGTCTGTGGGCGGCTGTTGCTGAGCTCACTGTGGGGCCAGTAGGCCGGGTACGTCACTCCCATGGCTGCCTGCCGGGGTGGGCTCTCCGCCTCCTCGGAGCCTGCGCTGGGCGGCGGTGCACCGCTGCACCACCACCGGTAAGGGCGACCCACCACGGACTCAGATGCAGACACGAAAGACTTCGGGGTTCCTTGCGAGACTCGCTGCCAGACCCCCTCAGGTTTCTCCCACCGTTGCCCACTCAGCCCAGCATGTGCACGGTGGACCCCGACTTGCTGCGCCCACCCCCCAGGCGGGCCAGGCTGTCTGAGGGCCTAGGCAGTTCGCGAAAGTCCTGGCTTTTACCCTACGCCGGTACTGCCGCCCCCAAAGCCACTCTGGGGACCGCTGCCAATACCAAGGAGGCTAGCTACTGAGGGCCAGGTCAGTCTGCAACTCAGCGCCCAGGGCGAGGCCAGTGACAAGGGTGCCCCTATACAGAAAGTCCTCAGTCCCCAGAAGGCAACTCGACGAAGCCCAGCAGCCGGCTCCCTCCCTCTTCCCCTGTCCTCAGTCTACCTCGACCTGGCCTACCTGCACAGTTTGGGCAGTGTTAGCTGGCAATTGACTTTTTTCCCCTGGTACTCCGTGCTACGTCACCAGCGGCCAAGACCAGCTCAAGGAAGAGGGCGAGAGGGCCGCGCCGAGCGGGCTACTGAACCGGCAAGCAGCAGGGGGCCTGTGACCTCCAGATGACCCTGATACTCACGCTGGATTGCGTGGTGACGCACAAGTAGTAGGAGCAGGGGAGCCCGGCACCAGGTGTTAGGCTTTAAAGTGCTAGAAGCCGTCCAGCAACGTCCACAAAGGTCGGGGGCTTCCCGACTTACCCAGTGAAATGCTAGCTCAGACCCAGACACCCAGAAGTCCACGCCTGTGTTTCTCAATCTACCGCTGCGCTGGGATTCTGGGATTGACCTGCGTCAGAATAAACCAGGTACTCCACTAAAAAAAAGAAAAAGAAAAAAAAAAAAAAAAGGACAGAATAATACCACTACTGTCCACAGATCCTGTGACTATGTTACCCTCCATGGCAAAAGAGACTTTGGAGGTGTAATTAGGGTTCATGTCCTTGATATGGTGAGATTATCCCCAATTGTTAAAATGGACCCAGTATAATCAAAACGGGAGAAACTCCTGGTGTAGTCAGCCAGACAGAAATGTAATACCACAGAAAAAAGTCATAGCTGTTGGCTGTGACTAAAGGCTCCAGCAAGGAGTGCAGCAGTGACAACACTGAACTTGGGCTCAGCGAGACCCATGGCCTGCTTCTGACATGGAACAGGGAGATTATACATTTTAGTTGTTTTATACCACTGAATTTGTGGTAATTTATTACAGAAGCAGTAGATACAATTTAGCCATAGTCATGAAGGTCTGGAACACAATTGAATTTGACTTCTAATGCAAGGATGTACTTGAGAAACCTTGAACTGTACTTTATCTGTGTTGGTAAGTGAAAGCCTATGACTAGTGTTGCACAGAAAAGTGGGAGAGACAAACATGGATGTTAGTTTGTTTTCTTTTCTTTCTTTTTTTTTTTTTTTCCTTCTGTTTCTGTTGATTTTTTACTATGTACCATCTGAATATTTCAGGTAAATCCAGGAAAAGTTGGATATGGGGTCTGGCTTTCAAACATGGAATACTAAATGAGGACAATAGGCCTCTTCTCAGAATCAGCATTTTGGAATGAATAGACTAGAAAGCCATAGGTAAGCAATGCAATGGTGAGTGTTCTTGAATGTCTAGATCCTGTGGTGTGGCAGCATACTTCTAGTGGGTATAGTCATACTAAACAGCTCGGATTTATGGTATTTCTTTAATTTGTACCCCATTCCATTTTTACAGATGGTTAGCTAGATAGTATCTACAATGGGCCCTCTAATAGCTGTTCAATATTTTTTAGCAGGATTTACAGAGATAATTTTATATTGTTTGGTATTAAGAATACTAACTAGTATATCCCCTCCTCATTCCTAACAGAACCTCAAAATTCATAGTGTTCATCCTGCCCCCAATACAGGAGTGAACCTTACCTGGTTTATATCAATTACTGCATCCCAGATGTACTGTGGTGATTGGTCTGTATGTGGTTTTGTGTTCCAATCTGGGCCATTGAGAAGTAGGGCAGCTTTTTCATAAGGCATCTGTTTTACTTTGGGTATGACTGTCTTTACTACCTAGTTCTATAATACTCAGAAATGGTGAAATTTAGAAAAAAATAAATTATCCATTTTTCAGGATAAGAAATAGCATATTTATAACGTTATTTTGGAGTCAGAAAATCCTGGATGTATAGTGATTAGTATATATTAATATTTAGTATTAGTATATTAGTATTATAACAAATTGGGAAAAACATTTATGTGTGTGTGTGTGTGTGTGTGTTCTAAATAGTGACAGATGTAATAAAACTTAGCCAGAAATAGGTATAGTGAGTGAAGGGGGTATTTGCCTTTAAGCAGAATGGGAACAGAATGGATTGTGTCTTAACAGGCCAAGAATCCCTCTGTGGTAGCTAGCAAATAAAAGAATAAACTGCAAACAAACAAACAAATGAATAAATGTGTTTTTAAATATATCAGAGATCAACCGACAAGGACCAGATGCACTAAAATTCCAGAGAAAAAAGCCTTTTAAAATGATTTAATGATTGCCAGTTACTTTATTCCCTCTGGGAATTTGCCAGATCTTGGCACAAGTTGTGTTGCTATTGGCCCTGGTAGACAAATTTTATAGGGGAATAAAGAAACAGCAGATATTTAGACCATCTTACTGTGTTGGCATCACAGACTGGAGACTAGATATTCCAGTTATATGTTTCTCTCAAACAGATCACTTCAAAATTTAGGCTTAAACTTTGACTTAAAACAACATTTATTTTCTCTTATAGTTTCTTTGGGACAATAAGGCCAGGAAATATCAGCTGGGTGATTCTGGAGTAGAGTCTCTGAAGTGGTTGCATTCAGATGTGACTAGAGCTGGAATAGTGGAGGGATGGAATACTGAGAGCTATCTGTCCTCTGTCTCTCTGTCCATGTGTTCCCAGGGCTTATCCATGTAATCCCTATGGAATATTTTGGGGTTCTTCACAGTTTGATGGCCTCAGGGAAGTTGAACTGTTAACAGCTGAAAGCTGTAAGAGTGAAAAAAATCTGGCAAAAAAGGCAGAAGCTGACTCACTTTTTTATGAGCTAGAGCTCATGGTGTGTTGCTTTCATTGTACTCTATTGGTTGAAATAAAATCCTGCCCAATTTAAGGCGAAGGAACATATATCCCACCCCTCAATGGAAAGAATATCAAAGTCACATTGCATAAAGAACATGTAGCATGGGAGTTATTATTGTGGCCATCTTTGGCAAGTACAATCTACCACACTACAATATGCACCCAACCCAGTCATAAGTTGCAAGATGACTGTCCAATATGAGGCATTTTCTGCATTCTGGGTGAATGGAGAAGGCCAGAGAATAGACCAGAAAAGTGGAGTGAATTCCTCATAGCCTCACAGTGCTTTGAATACAAGATCTAGCTAGAATGAAGAGATCTGCAACAAAGCCAAGGTTCATCTCCCCTCAACTCATTCAGCAAATTGTTAATATGCTTGGAGTAAGGTTAAAAATCCAGCTCAAAATTTCTGGAGGATAGAACTGTCAGGGTTGAGAAAAGGGAAACTTAGGCTCAAGTAAAAATTTGGAAGGTGCCTATTTTAGTACATTTGAGCTACTATGACAAAATACCATGGAGTGGGTGGCTTATAAACAACAAAAATTCATTTCTCACAGTTCTAGAATCTGGCAGGCCCAGATAAAGGTATCAGCATGGCCAGGTCCTGGGGAAAACTCGGTCCTAGGTTTCAGACTGCTGACTTCTTGCTGGAAGTGGAAGGGGAAAGCTAGCTCCCTGTGATCTCTTTTGTAAGTGTACAATCCTGTTCATGAAGGGCCCACCCTTGTGACCTAATCACCTCCCAAAGACCCCACCTCTTAATGCCATTACCTTGGGTGGTAGATTGTTAACATATGAATGTGAGGAACACACAAACATTCAGACCAAAGCAGAATCTACATGTGGAACTGGGGTGAAGCAGAAGTGCCCTGAGTTTAACTATACCTATAAACCATCCCCAACCCAGATCAATCCCCTATTTTATTGAGATGATTGGCCCTTCACCCTATCTGCCCAAAAGAAGAAAATATATACCCTTGCTCATGGAAGATATAACTGGAACCTCTGTAGTCAGTTCTGTGCAAATGTTGTCATTACTTTTATTTATCTATTTTTAAATATTTATATATTTTGAGAGAGATAGGGAGAGAGAGAGAGAGAGAGGAGAGAGAGAGAAGACTATGGGACAGTTAGAGAGAGAGGAAGAGAGAGAAAATCCCAGGCAGGTTCTACACTGTCAGAGCAGAGCCCAATGCAGGGCGAACGAACTCCGAGAGATAATGACCTGAGCCGAAACAGGAGTCAAATGGTTAACCCACTGAGCCACCCAGGTGCCACATGTTGTCATTGCTTTTACACCTGAATATGTAGTTGGAATCAATGTGTTAAATGCTTCCACTTCGTTTTCCCATAAGTACCAGAAGGGATTCCCCTATTGGGGGGGGGGGGACAGAGAAGTGCTAAGAACACTTGGTCCCCCTATTCTAATAATCCTTTGAAGTTTGAGTCTTTTTGAATAATGATTTAGAACACTGGAACCCCTGGTAATGGGAAGCAGTCTTCTCCTTAGGGATTTGTACTCATTTTCTCCTGGGACTGGCTACCAGACCCATTTATTTTCAAAAACAGCTATTTGCTTATTATTAAACTCTTGTATAAACCGAGCAGATGAACTATGAAGGTCTTGTGACTTCCAAACCAAATATTCCTATTTGGGTGTGGATCAACTCAAATTCAATGATTAACCAAGAAGATAGGACCCGGAAACCTAGCTAGTGAAATAAAAAAGTTATATTCAAGAATGCAGCTGATTTGGCCCCAGTAGCTCTTTAGTTTTATATGAAAAAATGGCAGCTATCTCATTAGGGAAAACTCCATTTTCTACTCCATTGACTGAAGCAAAGCTGCTGGCTTAGTGGGGTCCACAGTTCGCAGAGTTTCTCCCCAAATACCTGGACTGGTTCACTGATACTTTGGCTGAGGTGAAACCTGATGATACGCACTGGGCTATGGCAGCTATTCTATCTCAGTATCAGCTATGCAGAACTGCCAATGACATGGTCTCTCTGTTTAGTGGGCTGAACCCAAGGCCGTTGTCATTATCTGGCCAATACCTTATTAAATTTGTTATATTTTCACTGATTCTTGGGTTCTTGTTTCATCTCCCTATTGCAAAACTACAAAATTAAAAGACACCACTCTTGGGAAATGTACATGGTGGAAACAAATCATGGTTACTAATCAGATTCTGGAATATTCACATAAAATGCTCACAGGTAAGGACCTTTTACCTGAAGAGACCCAATGAAGTCAAGGTCTGATTAAAATATTTCAACATCCAGATTATCAACACTACTGCCTATATTCATAATTGTACCAGATGTGGCAGCTGGACCACTATTCTTGACTGAGCACAAAGTAAACAAATCAGCATTCTGATGCAGAGGCCAGTACCACATGCCAGGTTTGTGACTCCTGCCAAAAGTTGATCCATTTGTCACATGATAATATGGGGCAGATTATGGCTCCTGCTCACTCTTGGCTACACCAGAACTTTGACCTCTGTCAAGACTATTTGGTAGGAACACAATGAAACTGGCCCTTTTTTCAAGTTATGGTGCTGCCGTCCCAGTGTGATCAGCTGATTTTGGCCATATAATTATGACTCTTGGAAGTAAACTGTGTCATGTTTTCAGCTTTCTGGACAATTTTCCATGTGGTAATGATGTACCTTTTTTGTCAAAGAAGCCACTCAATGACTGATAATGTTTTCAGTAGACTTTTCCCAGATCCTAATATCCGCAGGCATTTGATATAATTTAGTATTGAAATATCCTTCAATATTCAAATAATTTATAATGCTATTTTCCTTCAAAAACCTATTCAAATAATTTATAATGCTATTTTCCTTCTCCTCCTAGTGCACACATCTTGGTAAGGCAGTTATAGAATGGCAAACAATTCTGTTTCAGCCTCCTTGATGGCTTGATGTAATAATAAATCATAAGAAAAATGAACACTTACATAAGGACAGTGATTGCCAAGAACCCCCTACCCTGACCTACAAAGAAAGGGACAAATACGTGTCTGTACATTTTGTAACAATTCCACTTTTCCTTGTACACTCATGTTTTCAGATGGAAGAGCTGGTTTCCAGTAAGTGCTGATTGAAAACAGGTAAAATTATGGCTACTGGAATGGGACATATAGATTTGGGGATAGTAGAAGGCAACAGTTCTGAGACCTGGAAGGGGAACATCTCCTGGAGATAGAGGAGAATTAGGGGGAATTAATGATATTTTTCTTTGACAGTTATTCTTGGAATTCTACCCATGAAGGAAAACATCCTAGTGCAATTCTCCCAAACCAAGTTGAATCCTTAAATGTAAGTGACTATTGGGTGGGTCTGCCATGTCCAAACATATTAACTCTGATAAAAATTGATTATTTCTTTTAATCATTGGAAACAAGAGATGGCCACAGATCTTGTATATTCCATGGAAATGCTTGTCAAAACCTCTATTTGTATTTCTCACCCTTATTCCCATTGTCATCCCACTGACATTCTATAGACAGGAAGAGGGCCGTATTTGTGATAATGGGGATGAATAAAACAGGCTGAAATGAAAGCTGTCAGGCAACATTCCATAAACAAGGAGTAGACTCAGTCATTTTGTCTGAAATGGAAGCTATGAGATTTACCATCTGATTGAAGAGACACATTGGATGCACTATCAACTGCCCCTGATCGATATAGACCTTGCTTGGAGGTATCCAACAATTATCAATATTTTCTTCCCAGTGGAATTGTATGCACTTTTGTTACAGTATTTTCTATGTAGAGCCAGGTATTAACTTGTTTTCTTCCCCAAAACATAATACACCTTAGGGGTGGTCATAAGAGACTTCCATGTGTTTAAGGAAACATCACCAATAGGTCATGCATTCCTCAGGTGATTGTGGAGTTTCACTACACTGAAATGAAATGAAGCTACACTTGGTTTCTAGGGGAAAACCCTAGAAGAGTGTGTGTGTGTGTGTGTGTGTGTGTGTCTGTGTGTGTGTGTGTGTGTAAACATCAATCTCTCCTTCCTGCATCCTTGAAAATAAAATTTTTTAATGTTTATTTTTATTTTTGAGAGACAGAGAAAGAGAGAAGGAGGAGGAGCAGAGAGAGAGAGAGAGAGAGAGAGAGAGAGAAGGAGAGAGAGAGAATTTCAAGCAGCTTCCATCCTGTCAGCTCAGAGCCCAACATGGGGCTTGAACTCATGAACCAAAGATCATGACATGAGCCTAAATCAATAGTTGGTCGCTTAACCAACTGAGCCACCCAGGCACTCTCAATATAAAATTCTTAAAAATAGTTAATTGGAGTTTAAAATGCTTTTCTCATTGTGATTAAAATTAAGTGCCAAATGCAAAATATGTATCTTGATTTAGCTATGTCCATTACTAATAGCTGGCAACTCATCTTTAACATTCAAAACTTGGGCAGATGATGTAAGAAGATATAAAATAAACTCAGGAAATAAATATGTAATTTAATTCAATATTTTTATTAAAAAATACATCAGATTGACAAATTATGGCTGATGGACTAGGCACTAGTTTCATAAATTAAGTTTATTGGGGTACCCTCCCAACTGCATGCATTTCTTTCTCATCTCTAGGCACTCAAGTTCTCTTAATTTCAGTCTCTTACATTGTTGTAATATTCGTACTCGACATAACTCTTTGGGTGAAGTTTGCCTGAGTAAGGAGCTTTTCAAAGATGTGTCACACACCTTAATATTTTGTTCTTTGGATTTGGCAGTATATGAAAAGCACACATTTTAAGTCATTGCCAAAAGAAGATGGATGCCCATTGGGCACACACGGTTGGATAGGAGTACTTATTTGGGTTTAAATACAAAGGGAAGGCAGCCCTACCTTTGAATCTGTACCTAGCTTAATATTCCAATTTATTTTTTCTGTTTTTAACACTTTCTGGCTATTATTTCGAAACTCAGATACTTTCTAAATACTGGAGTGCATATGTGAGTCATTGCTGTGTTTTCACATTTGTCATGACAAAGGTAGCAGCAACATCTTTGACATGAAGAGTGAGAAAAAGGGCATGATATGAATCATGGTTGGAGATGACTATTTGTAATTTAGGAGTTTATTTGGGTAAGGCATATATACAACACGTATTCCTACTGTGGTCCAATGGAACCTAAGGAGTGTGAATTATTGGATGGAAATCCACATCGGTGTTACTTATGTAGACAATCTGGTGATTGCAGGTGTGCTGTATAGCATTTCCATTATGAAACTAATGTTTCCTCCATGGATAATGGCACAGGCAGGAAATCTCATGAAATGCTGCCTGGTAAACAAAAATGAGAGGCCTAATATTTTTCTACTACTAAAGATTTGTTACCTTCAATACTAAAAGAGTTACTGCATTAATATTAGTGAAATAATATCCTTATGAGTCCTTGTTTCTAAAACTGTGAGAGGCCCACACATTCTTATTCAGATTATTGCATTTATATTGGATTGTAAAATAACCATCCTGGAGACAAGTGGTAAAACAATTTTTAAAGTGTAGAGACTTATATTGCATGTCAAGTGATTATTTTCAGGGAGTAAAAATCAAATTCTCTCTGCTCTGCAGCAGGATGGTATTTTATGATAATAGAAGACACTTGCAAACAAGTCTTAGTGTAGTTTTAAATATTAGTTCTCTATTCTTAACATCACCTTTGCAAATGATTCATCAATGGCTGCTGCCAACATCCTCTTTTCTCACTTACCTCATTTTGCCCTTCTCATTTTTTTTTTATTTTGTCAGTTTATCACGCTTATAAGAAGTAGAAATGCTGCAACTCCTAGAAGCTGACGTATTCAGAGCACCAACTAGATTATTGCACATCTTTGAATTGTGTCATTTTGTCCACCCTACTCCAGTGGTCAAAAGAATAATTCTCCCTACATATTTGTATCCTGGAACCATAGACTGAAAAAAATGTCCCTAATTCTAGAAAGCCCAGAGTGATTTGAGAAGAGGGAGAGAAGCCTCAGTTGAGGAAGTAGAAGTTCTGCATGTTCCCAGAAACTAGAAACATGTACCAGACTAAATATGACAATATTAAATAAGTATTTGTTGTTACAAAACATGGAAGAAGAGAAATAACTATATATTGCATGAAACAGGAAGATAAGATGAGGTACTGAGTGGGAAATTTATCCAGGTCTACCAGAGTTCCTGTGGGAATAATTCACAGAAAAGTGCATGTGTGGCTAATTGACTTAGCTAATTGATCTCCTAAAGTGGAGGAATGAGAGTGAGAAACCATGAGGTAGCCTCACGAAGCCAGACCAGACAGCCAGGTTGGAATAGCAGTATTAGTCTCATTTAAAGAGCTGCAGTTGAGGGTGCCTGGGTGGCTCAGTCGGTTAGGGGCCGACTTTGGCTCAGGTCATGATCTCACGGTCTGTGGGTTCCAGCCCCCCGTCGGGCTCTGTGCTGATGGCCTGCTTCGGATTCTGCGTCTGCCTCTCTCTCTCTCTCTCTCTCTGCCCTTCCTCTGCTCATGCTCTGTCTCTCTGCCCTTCCTCCCCTCGTGCTCTCTCAAAAATAAAAAAATAAACATTAAAAAAAAAAAGAGCTGGAGTCAATATAAATATAACTCAATCTATTGTATCCCCTGCCCTCCTAGGAACAGTGTTTTCTCCTATTATCAGGATACCCCTTAAGCTTATACCAGAGCTCTAGTGTGTATGTGTAAATAGATATGGACTCATAATTATTTGGGCAAGTGAGAAGACCAGAAATCTCTCCTAGCTCACCTTGTTACATACAGTCAAGATGAATATCACAAGGTGGCCTGTACCATTGGGAATTCTTTCCTCTCCTACAGAGGAAAAGTTAAGGCAAGGTTAGTAAAACATGTAATTCTGATCCCATATAAGAAAAAAATCAGTAGACAAAATGTCTCACTTATTCATTCCATCAGCAATTAATTGTTGACGATCTGTGATCCAGGAATTTTTTTCTAGGCCTTTAGGATTTGACAAAGAGCAACAGAAACAAAAAGCAAAAATCCATGCCTCATGGGAACTTACATTCTCACATGGGAAAAAGAGTCTTTAGGAAATCTTTCATAGACGCAATTATGTGCATTTGAAATGAATTCCTTGACAATTCTTTTAGAGTAGAAGATCTATTACAGATATATCCAATTACTGTGAACTGAGGGAGATGAAGGAAAGGAAAATAAGATAGGTTTTGCTGAAAGTTGTCTATTTTGTTATCCTTAAGACCTCTTCAATATTTAATAAAGTGCAAAGCTCATGAAATGTTCCTATGTGCATAGGCTCACTGACATGAAAAACAATGACAAGACTAAGCTTCGGATCTGGGTTTCTCTCTCTCACACACACATACGCACAGACATATACATGCAAATACACATGTACACACATACAAATACCGATTCTGAGACAACCTATGGACACCAGAATACAAATGAGCAGGTAGCACAACAAAAGAAGAGGAAAGCTATATCTGCCCACATAGCAGTACTAAGCACAGTGCCTTTCTGATGAGTTGTGCTGATTCAGCAATAAATCACCCTATGGCCAGATTAGGTCAACTCTCCTTCAGCCATCCTACCCAGAGCCCTCTTGTCCCTATCTTACCATGTTCTTTGTCCAGTAATTCCTCAGATTAAGCGGAATCTAAGAACAGGGGCGCCTGGGTGGCTCAGTTGGTTGAACATCCAAATTCGGCTCAGGTTATGATCTCAGGGCAGGTGAACACAGCTCATGAGTTCAAGCCCCACATCTGGCTCTGTGCTGACAACTGAAAGCCTTGGAGCCTGCTTCAGATTCTGTGTCTACCTCCCTCTCTGACCCTCCTCTGCTCACGTTCTGTCTCTCTCTCTCAAAAATAAACATTAAAAAAATATTTGTAACATTAAGAACAAAGCATTTTTTTCACTCATTAAGGATAGATACTTAGAAAATTTTGATCTAAATCTCTACCAGTTTTAAATTTGTGAAAATTTTATTCCCAAATATTAAGTCTTCCATGTGTTCCAGCCTCCTTTTCCTTATACAAATGATATAATTTTTAAAGTAGTTTCTGTTGACTAAATAGCACAAATGAGAATTTAAGCTTCTGATAGAGGTAAATATATACTATGTATATATATGTATATATATAGTACAAATATATATATCTATATATATTTTGTTGGAAATAAGGAAAGGCTTTTGGTTTTATACATACATTCTTAGACCTTCAAAATAATTTAAAATTGTTTCTGATTTCATAAGGAGTTTAATTGTTTTATTTTACTATTTTATTTTACTTTACTTATCATCCCTGTTATGAGACTTGAATGTGTCTTTATTTTATATGGAAATTCTCTGACTCTATTCTCAGAAATCTGATTCTGAAAGCCTAGGGTTGGTTCTACCATCAATTCTGATATTGATAGTTTAAGTAATACACTTTAAAGTATTCAC
Organism: Paguma larvata; assembly: GCA_030068075.1. Lineage (NCBI taxonomy): Eukaryota > Metazoa > Chordata > Mammalia > Carnivora > Viverridae > Paguma > Paguma larvata. Next base: position 59,282,960 of record CM057829.1, on the reverse strand, counting down.
TTAGAGTGAAAAATATATTGTAGTGAACTTTCGACCAATTCTATAATAGTAGGTTCCCAAACTATTGAAATTAATGATATTTCTGAAGATATTATGAAATGACTATTATTAAGCCAACATTATCTTTTTTTAATTTTTAAAGTTTATTTTTATATTTGAGACAGAGAGAGAGACAGAGGGCAAATGAGGGAGGGAAGAGAGAGATGGACCCAGAAACAGAAGTAGATTCCAGTCTCTGAGCTGTCAGCACAGAGCCTGATCTAGGGCTCAAACTCAGGAGTAGTGAGATCATGACCTAAGTCAAAGTCGGATGCTTAACCAACTGAGCCACCAGGTGCCCCAAGCCAACATTTTCTTATAAATGTTTGTAAATTAAAAATCACAAATAAGCAAACCTGTACTGTTTTTACTTTTTAGGGCCAGTTTCTTAAAAAAAGTAACAAAATAAACTCATTTAGCTAGCAAAGCTATAAATGTTCTTCTCCATATGAAAATTTTAAATCAGAAAACTTCAGTAGAACTGAATCTACATCTTCTTAATTAATTTAAATTTAAATTTAAATAAATTTAAATCAAGTGCTATATTGACTCTAAGTAGTGGAGGGCAAATAAGCATACCTTAGTCAAAGGACTATTTGACTTACAGAGGTGGAAATAAATCTCAAATTTAATCTTACTATTTTGGAAAATACAATGTAGTTAAATTAGATCTATCTACTTTAAAAACATTTAAATCTTCACATAAAAATGGTAAATTACAGGGGTACCTGGATGGCTCAATTTGTTGAGCATCTGATTCTTGATTTTGGTTCAGGTCATGATCCGAGGGTCATGGGATCAAATCCTGCATTGGGCCCTGCATCAAGTCCTGCCTAAGATTCTCTCTGTATCCCCTCTGTCCCTCTCCCCTCCCCCACTTGTGCTCTGTCTTTCTCTCTCTCTCTCTCTTAAAAAAATGAAAATGATGAATCACATGGAGAACAAAGACATTATATTGGTAGTCCTGGTCCTGGAATAGACCACTGTTTATTTTTATTTTTTTTATTTTTTTTTTTACATTTATTATCTATGTCCATAATTTTGGAAATGATTTAAAAATTTTCCTTTTTCTGTTGCTGTTTATGAGTAATAGAGAGATCTCTTCAACCCAAAGTATAAAACCTACTTTCTCTCTTGGAGAAAGGTCAAAGCTTAGGTTTTTTAATTTCAGGATTGGAAAGGTCATTAGAGGACATTTGATCTAAAGTTCCTCTAGATGTTTAAGTCCTCTGTCAATACTTTTGCAAAAATATTGCCCAGTTTCTTATGGATTCCAACCATAAGCGTTACTCCATTTATGAGTAACTCAAATTTACTGAAGGAAACTACTTATCATTGCTAAATTTAATTTTCTTAATTAATTTTTACTGATATTGTGCCAAGACCTGTTTCTCTTCCAGTTTTTTTTTTCCTTACATCTTTGCATTATTCTTTGGAAAATATAAAAAACATCTTATATCTCTCTTCCTCCTGATATGAAATTAAATATTTTTGAAGAGAGAAGTGATTGTCTACCTCTTCTCTCGAATTTCTCTTTTTAAATCTATTTACTTTTAGTTTTTGTAATATTTTACAAGATGGTTCCAAGTTCTCTAATACATTTCAAATTGTCTATATCTTTCTTGAGATTCCATTTCTTTATTCTAACATCATCACTTGTTAAGACATAGTCACCTATAAAAAATGTTATCATCTTTCAGTGAATGTGAATTAGTAAATCATCCTTTAAAATATTACAATTATTGAAAGTGAATTTCAATACAGAAAAGATTTCTAGAAATTTTGCCAGGGCCACCACATTGCAGAACTCTAGGGAACACTAATTTCATTGGATTGAGGGACAAGAGTGAGTGAGAGATTAAAAATTCAAATTATAGGGGCATCTCGGTGGCTCAGTCAGTTATGCATCTGACTCTTGATTTTTGCATCAGGTCACAATCTCACAATTTGTGGGGTTTGGGTTTATGAGCTTGAGCCCCATGTCAGACTCCGGGACGACAGACAGAGTATACTTGGGTTTTTCTCTCTGCCCATCTACCACTTTCTCTCTCTCAGAATAAATCAATAAACATTTTAAAAGAAAATTCAAATTATAGAAGAAATAAGGGATACATTCAGCCCCAAAGATAAAGTGAATAGTGGCAAGAAAAGAAGAACATACTTTTTGCTGAGATGGAACAGAAAAAGGAGAAGTGGGTTTTTTTGAGTAAAGAGGAAGACAGTATAGGAATTTTGGGTCAAATGACTTGGAGTTTTTCTTAATGATCATTTATTTATTTTGAGAGAGAGAGGAAGAGAGAGAGCATCTGAGTGGGGGAGAGGCAGAGAGAGAGAGGGAGAGAGAGAGAGAATCCTAAACAGCTCTGCGTTGTCAGTGTGGAGCCCGACACAGGCCCCGAACTCACAAATTGTGAGATCATGACCTGAGCCAAATTCAAGAGTTGGACACTTAACCAACTGAGCAACCCAGGTACCCCAGATGACTTGAGTTTTTACAAACAAAGTAGGAACTGCATTCTACAGATAAGGATGACAACTGCAGCAACATCCTTAGATATTTGAGGGAAGAAAGTAGTTCTTAGATAACAGCTGTGGTAAATGCAACAGAGTCTATATCAGGTGAATAAAAATGACTGTCAAACAGCAGTGGGAACTCAGAGAGGATATATGTATAATGGACATGTTTGATACTGTGACAAGTTACCTCCAGCAAATTACAATTTCTTAAGAAGAAAAGGAAGAAATTGAGATTTCCTAGAGATAGTATATAGTTTTACAGTAGTAGTAAGAAATATTTTTCTTATGATCATGAGTTTTACCACAATATATCTTTAGGACTTCTGGTCTAGACTGGATATTGGAAACTTGTTTCTCTCCTTTTCTTCCCACCAATTACACCAATAAACTCTGGAAATATCAAAAGAGGCAAGCACAAGAGAACTCTGGAAGCCTAAGTGTTATTCAGGGTTCTCTAAAGAAACAGAACAAATAGGATAGAGAGAGAGACAGAGACAGAGAGAGATAGACAAAGAAATCTGTGTTAAAAACTTGGCCTACACACAGTGGAGACAAAATTTCCAACAAGATCTAATTGACATGCATTTAACATTCTTCCTAACAAAAGCAGGATACACATTTTTCCCCAAGAATTCACGGAATTTCACCAAAGTAAACCAAATCTAGGATCATAAAACAAACCTCAACAAATTTAAATCATTTAAATTATGCAGAGTATGTTCTCTACCCATACTAGATGAGAACTGGAAATCAATAATGAAAGATAATAGGCGTATTTTCAAATATGGAAATCAAATAACAAACATCTAGATAATTCAGTTGTCAAAGAGTAAGTCTCAAAGTAAGTTTCTTTTAAACCACATAAATTATAATGAAAATGAAAATTGAGCATATCAAAATATATGGGATACAATGAAATTATTGCTGAAAGAGAAATGTATAATACTAAATGCTTACATGAGAAATGAGGAAAGGTTTCAAATAGATAGGTCGCCCAGAAAACTAAAAAAAAAAAAAAAAAAAAAAAAGCAAAGCAAAATATACCCAAAGTAAGAAGGAAGAGAATAAAAAAGCAGAAATCATTGAAATTGAAAATAGGAAAACATCAGAGAAAGTGAGTAAAAAAACAATTGGTTCTTTACAAATTTATAAAATTGATAAACCTGTATCGAGACTTAAATTTTACATTTATAAGAGCAATGGACTTCCAAAATATTTTGCACTGCATTAACCAAATTCAGATCTAGAACTGCAACCGACTCAGAGCATGAGCATACATACCTTCTTGGGTTCTATAGAAGAGGAATTGGATCAATGTTCTAAAACATCTCTAAACCTAAGTCATCCAAAATATTTTATGTGACTTATATTACATGCTATCCACTTTTGAAATTGAAAGTATAGTGTAAAATTTATAGAAATTGACACTTGTTTCTGGAAGATATGAATACAATCTGTGATCCAAAATGTCAAACTACAGGGATGCCTTGGTGGCTCAGTTGGTTAAGTGTCCAACTCTTGATCTTGACTCAGGTCAAGATCTCACAGATAGTGAATTTGAGCCCATCACTGGGCTGTGCTCATGGCACAGAGTCTGATTGGGATTCTGTCTCTCCTTCTCTCTGTCCTTCCACTACTTGTGCACACATATGGGTGCTTTAGCTTTCTCTGTCTCTGTCTCTCTCTCAAAATAAATAAACTTAAAAAAAAGATCAAACTACAAAACTCAAAGACATATGTGCTGAAATGTTCAAAATTCAGGACAAATTTTTCTTTTGGAAACGTTTACTTGGTTAGCTTATTAGCTTATCTCATTTATCTGCAATATCACATATATTTCAGCCTTTTAAGAAGGTATTCTTACAACATGCATGTTCTATTTGAATTTTAAAATACTCCATTTATTATGGCAATTATTATACACAAATCATTTTGAAACAGGAAATTATTTGCCCTAGACTTTCCTTTAATTAATTTGTTTAATTCAATAGAAAGGTAAAATTGTATCATCTTAATTTACCTAATTCATATAAATACCATACATATTATTTCTCTACTAGAGTTTATATATATATATATATATATATATATATATATATATATGAAATTTTTAAGTATATATATTGTCCATAATCTGAAATAAGTTAGACAAAAATAAAAACCATAAGAAAACAATGTTGGTACAAAAGTTCAAATTTTGAAACATTAGGTGTTGAGAAAAAGTGGCATTTGATTTTTCTGGGTAAATAAAAGTTATAGGCAACTATAAACCAAAGTAATATAATCATACAAGGTAAAGAAGACAGCGATCTGAAATCTGAACAAGTTGCCCTCTAGCCACAAAGCTTCACTTTTTTGAGCTGAAAGGAAGAACGGCTTTTCAAGTTTTACAATTAGGAGACTCCAGTTGAAATGCTACATGGTCACATATCCTGGAGCTCTATTTTTCTCCTTCACTTAACACACTATGAGGAAATACCTGACAGTTTTCGAAACCAAACATGTAGTGTGTTATTTGTGCTTTCTCTCCTCTATGAATTGTATCATTTTCTGTTCCATATTTTTCTGTATGTGTTCTGCTGACTGATTTATAATTTATGGAAGCAACCACATCTCCACTAGTGTTCCATGCCATGTAATACTGTATTACTATAAGAAATAATGCTACAGGATGTTTCTGCTACTCCTATAATACTTTTAAAATGCAGAGTTAGAAATAGATGTTCTTTAATCTGCATTAAATAGTAGTTTATTTCATTGAAAAATGGCTGTTTCTGCACTTTTTTTTCTTAATTTGAAGTTGGAATATAACTTTTTCATTGTTCTGTGTAACGGAAAATGTAAACCTATTAGTGTTAATTGAAAGTGAAAATTCAGACACATCCTTAACATGATCAATGATTTCTGCATCACAGGTTAAAAATGGAGAGAAAATCATAAAGATAAGTCTGCTATGACCTTCAAGTAGGTAATTATTTATCTGTTTACATAGAATTTTACTTTCCTGTCTATTTGAGTCAATATAGAATACCTGCTTGTTATTAATATTAAGATCCTAATAATAATGATATATGTAATACCAGTCTCAGGACAAAGATTATGATTTGTGTTTTATACTTTAAATATTCCTTCAAATTTTTTGCCTAAATTTAGTAAACACAATAATGATGTGAATAAATTTTAGCAATTTTTGTTAAGCGTTTTCAAGTATCAGATCACCTAAGATGAGTGTAAGAGAAATGATGTCAGTATAGGAAGAAGGAACTGGAGCAGGGGATATCATACATCAAAATATTCCCGCTTTTGCTCTCAATAGCTAATTAATGTTTACAATGAAATGCTGACTACATAAGGGTACTCCACTCTCACTTTAACATTTTTGCCTACGTGATACATCCATCAATATCCCAAAATGTGTTCCAGACCAATCTGAAAGAGTTAACAGCTTATTAAATGTTTACATCTCGGAAGTTCCTTTTTATCCTGTGAGACCCCAGGATGTATATGAATTATTGTAGGAAAGAGTAGCCTTTCCCATGATACAGAGTTGTGCTGGGAAGTTTGCCAAATAAGGAGTACATTTCCAAACTTTGCATGAAGTTGGGGCCATTTGACTAAGGTTTGGCCAATAATGACTGAGAAAAAATATATGTACCACTTCTGGTCTTGGGTTCTTAGATATCTCTCAAACTACCTTCTGTTGTCTCCCATCCAATACCTCCCTCAGTCTACCCAAACTTTTTTCTAGTTAGATCAAATGCCATTTGAACACCCTGTCTTTACATAGCCAATATTTCCTTTTGTAATCAAGTCATTATAATACAGTGAGAGTTTTGGCGTCCTCATTTAATTTGCTTAGATCTTACTCAGTGCCCCTGGAAGATCAACATAAAACCAAGGGTATACAAATAATAGAAGTTTCTGTGATAAAAACTATATACTAGGAACCAAATCATTACTTACCTTTTTAATATAGAGATATAGTTAGTTAAAACGTCTTTTTTAATGCCCTTGCACTTGTGACTCTGGCTGTTTGTGTGTGTGTGTGTGTGTGTGTGCGCGCACGCGCGCGCGCGCGCGCGCGTGCGTACACATGAACAGGCAGTTTTGCCAGTGTCTGCCTCTCTCTCTATATATACATACATGTATACATGTGTACATATTCATACATACACACACATACACATGTATACATTTAGACACCAACACCGACCATGTCGAATGGGACTATTTACATGAGGACTGTTGGGAAAGGTGGTCATGTACACGTGGTCTTTAAATACCCACTCGGTCATAGAAGAATGGTCCTGGCTTACCAAGAGATAGGAAACCCACACAGCCTATAATGGTCTTATCATTTTGTGTGGAAATGTTTTTACCTTTTCCTAGTCAATGTGCTCTCTTTTATCCTGCTTATGCATGTGCATAATATGACATCTGGCCAACCCCCACAGGGGAGAAAATGGGGTTCACTATCTATAGCAAGAGAGGCATTTGTGCAGAGCATCACCTTGCATGAGCTAGGGGGAAGACCTGCAGGTCATCGAGGACCAGTGCCCACTATTGAAGGTGATCTTGCTCTGCCTCTTTTCTACATGAGTAAAGCACTCCACCTAGTGCCTTTGTGGGTTGTATCTTTCTGGTGACCCTGAACCATGTAGCGGGTTGAGTGCTGTTTGTGGTGCAGTGGGACTCTTCTCCTTGAGGTGATAACATTTATAACTTGCCTGGAAAATAGTCACTTCCCTGTTCTTAAGTGTAGACATTTCCATTCTAATTTACTTATCAATATCAATAGAAATTTCACTTTCCCAAGAAAGCCAGATATTCTCAATTATTTGGACAAAGTGTACAAAAATGTATTACATTTGCAGTATCCATTGTCTTCAGCTTTATTGTATTTTTATTTCATTAACAGTTAATAATATCATCATATTTCCTAGGAGAAAACTCAAACAAACACCCCAAAACATTAAAGAACACCAGTATTACCGATGAAATAAATAAGGCATCCCTACACACATGTGCACACACACACACACACACGCACAAAGTATCTTCAAGAAGACGCTCTCTCTAAATATAATTGTAAAAATGGCACCATACAACAACAACAACAAACTGCTTAATTTCTTTGAGGCTAAATAACACTCCCCACAAAACAAACAAACAGACATAAAAACAAGTGAAACAAGTGATGCTTCCAGTCTTCAGTTTATATGTATGTGCTAACTGATACATGCAAGTATTTTTCACCAAATATGGAAAGTTTTGTTTTGTTTTGTGTTATTTTAGAGAGAGAGAAAGAGAGAGAGAGAGAGAGAGGCAGAAGGAGAGAAAGAAAGAATCTCAATTAGGCTCCACGCTCAGTGTGGAGCCAAATGAGGGACTGGATCCCCTGACCCTGGGATCATGACCTGAGCTGAAATCAAGAACTCAACCCACTGAGCCACCCAGGCACCCAGGAAAGTTTTTTGTTTGTTTGTTTGTTTTATTTTGTTTAACAAAACATTCAATTTAGTTCTCACATATTTTGTATATGAGAAAACATGCTAGCCATACTGAAAACTAAATGAGAACCAAAGTTGGTTTTGATTTTTACCATTCCCATGAAGGTTTCAGAACTTCTATACATACTTTTTAGGGGGTAAGGGTTTATATTTCTGTGAAATGAAACTCACTATGATACATAATTAATCCTCCTCCAAATAATTTTTGCCATATTTAAGCATCTCCTATATAAAGCCCAGAAAGCTTTGAGGGAGTGTTAATCCTTGAAGGTTTGAAGCAGCTTCATTTCTCCTTCATTTTTCTCTTTTTTATAATGTTAGAAATAACCTAGGGGCTCCTTGCTGGCCCAGTTGGTTAAGTGTCCAGCTTCAGCTTAGGTCATGATCTTACCGTTGTTGAGTCCAAGCCCCATGTCTGGCTCTATGCGGACAGCTCAGAGCCTAGAGCCTGCTTCGGATTCTGTGTCTCCCTCTCTCTCTGCCCTCCCCCACCCATACTCTGTCTCTGTCTGTCTCTCTCTCTCAAAAATAAACATTACAAAAAATAATAGGTTATTAAGAAATAACCTAACCTTTTCTTGTTTCATTTTGATGTATGTTATAGACTGAATATTTGTGTTCCCCCAGAATTCATGTGTTGCAATCTTATTCTTTGATGTAATACTATTAGAAGTTGGGGGTCTTAAGGAGGTAATTAGCATTAGATCAGGTCAAAGGATGGAACCCTTATGAATGGGATTAGTACTCTTATAAAATACATAAGAGAGATTGCTTCCTCTGTCTATTCTCTACCATGTGAGGATACAACTGGAACTGTGCAGCTTGGAAGAAGACTTCTTAACAGAACTCAACCATGCTGGCAGCTTCTTGGATATCCAGAAGCCAGAACTGTGAGAAATAAATTTCTGTTATTTATAAGCCACCCAGTCTATGATACTTTGTTACAGCAGCCCAAACAGGCTAAGACAGTGGACACCTGTTTTAAAGTTGTGCCTAGCCCACTGTGCACAGATATTTATCTGCTCTGCTCTGGAGTTTCGGGTACTTCTATCACTCCTCAAGAGCTTATCCTCAAGTTATTTTAGATCAAACTTTATAGGTACTTCCCAGTACCTATACTAGGTGCAACTAGTGCAACTAGTGCAAACTGAGGCACTTCTTTGCTCTCATAGACTGCTCGCCTTGTCACAAAGTCTATTTGCTTTTCTTCGGTCATCTTACTTGCCTCTACTAGAACAGAGCTTTTATTAGAGTTTATTCATAAAGCCAGATCCATACAACTACATTTCCCACATGTATTTGTTCAGTATAATTATTTTCCCAGTCAGGACCTGCTCCTTTGACTCTTTGGGACAAACTTGATGCTTATTAGTGGATTGTTATAGCATTAAGACCTTAGGGAGAATAAGCCTTTAAGAATAGTATTCTCTAGTTCTCCTTCTCAGGGTTACTCCCTACCAAATTGTGACTCTACAACTACAATTTGTTAGGTGTAATTTAATTTATTAAAATGATTAAAAAATATAGAAGGAAAAGTTGGATTGTTCTGAGTCTTTTCTGGATTCATCGGTTTCTCATTGCTGCTATAACAAATTACAAATTTAGTGGCTTAAAACAATGAAAATGTGTTATATTGCAGTTCTGGAGGGCACACGTTCTGAGACGAAGGGCTGGTTTCCTTCTGAAGATTGGAGGAGAATCTGTTCTTTGCTTTTCCTAACTTTTAGAGGTCACCTGTCTTCCATGTGTTAGTGGTATCCTTCCAATCCGACCTCTGCTTCATCGTTACTCCATCTCTAACTCTGACCCATCTGGTTCCCTTTTATAAAGAGCCCTGTGATGACATTGGGCCCACCTGGATAACCCAGGATAATGTCTCCATATAAAGATCTTTATCTTAATCACATATGCACAGTTCCTTTTGCCACGTAAGTTGAAATTTATAAGTTCTGTGGATTATAATGTAGGTATCTTTGGAAGCTGCTATAGTCTGGTTGTTTGTATCTCTCTGAAACCTATATTCCTAAATCCTAATGCCCATGATGGTGGTATTAGGAGGTTGGCCTTCAACAGGTGCTTGAGTCATAAAGGTGAAACCCTCATGAATGGGATGTCCTTATAAAAGAGGTCCCAGAGAGCTTATTTGTCCTTTCCACCACATAGAGCCACAGTGAGAGAAGTAGGCAGTCTGCAACCTGGAAGAAAGACCAACCATGTTGGCACACTGATCTTGGATTTTCAGCCTCCGGAACTGTGAGAAAGAAGTTTTTGTTGTTTTTAGGTACCTAGTCTGTGGTATTTTGTTATAGCAGCCTGAATGGACCAAGATTGAGACCATTGTTCTGTCTACAACACTGAGGAATACTTATTCTGTACTATCTGTTAGTCATCAGGGTAGACACTGAAAGGTAGTTGATAAAAATAAACAAAAAGCTGGAGTTCATTAGTGAAATAAAGATTGGAGTTATTAATATGGAAAATGTAAGTACATAAGTGATATTTAAAGTTGCAGTGTTAAGTTATGATCACCTGATAGATGCTGGATACCAAACTGGCTAAGCATATCTTTCCTGAATCCAACAGTCCTGAGGTTCAAATCCCAGTGCTGGCACTTGTTACCTGTATAATTTCCTTATCATTCATTTTCTATATCTATAAAAGGAGATGAATATCACCCATCTTGCAGTGTTCTGATTTGAATTAAAACAAAATACAAGTGCTAAGTTAGAGATTTTATTACAAGAAGAAATTGTGGCTAAATTTGGTATTTCTAAAATTTAGTCAGAAGAGGGTAAGAACATGTAGTAACAGCAAAGAATGAAATTGGAGGAAAATTGGAAGAGTGGTGTCCTGGGACAGTAGACTGGAAGATGTTTCAACCGGGAAAGAGGGAAAATGGAGTCAAATGTTGCTTTGGGTGTTCATCTTACTTTGCTACATGGAGATCCCCTTTAGGAAGGGTGCAAAGCAAGTTGGAAGCAAAAACCGATCGAAGCAGGCTGTAGGGAGAATAGGAAGAAAAGAAACGGAGGAGAATATAGAGCACTTTCATGGGGAGTTTTTCTTTAATCAGAGCACAGGAATGAAGTAGCTATAGAAGATCTCTATCTCCTATATGAATTAACCTCGTTTGCTTTTTTTATTATGGGATATATTAGAGAATGTTTGTATGCTGCTGGAAATAGTCCAGTAAAGATAAAAAATTGATGATGCAGGAAGGAAAGTGGATGACTTCAAGAGCAAAGTCCATGAGGAGGCAAGTGAATTGCTGGTGACCAAATGGAAGGGCTGGCCATAGGAGCACAGACAAATGGTCTTCATTGTCACCGGAGGGAAGACAACGTATGGATGTCTCAATTCATGTGGTTTTGTAGAAACAATAGTCAGTGCGTGGGGGAGATCTTGTCTTTCAGCTTCTATTTCAACATTATACTAGAAGAGAGAGAAAAGTATGTCTGTGGATATAGAACAATAATGAGGCACAGCTGAAAACTGACTTGAAGTAGTCATCGTAAATGTTAAGCTATTTTGAAATATTGACTTTTCGTTAGACAAATTCAGTGTCAGAGTTCAGGTATAGGGTGGGCCGAAAATGGAAGTGTGCCATGGTTGGTATATTCGATGTAATAAAAATGGAAAGAGAAGACAAAGGGACTAAAAATGCTGCAAGAGAGCAATCGTAATGATGCACATTAGACTGTAAGATGACTACAGGGGGAAATGATGCAAGGTGAGCAGTGGGTGGTAAAATAGTGGTAAGGCCAAGGTTTAAAAGTTCTTCTTTTACCTTTCTGGCCATCTATTATCATCGTTCTTTCTGGATATCAAGTCTTTTTTTTTTTTTTTAAAGTTTTGTAATCCTCCAGGTTTGATCCTTGTCCACTGCCTCTCTCTCTTCATACTCGTCTTGGTAGTCCTTTGCACTGAACTTATTTTTACTCCCAAAGATATATTTCCAGTGTTCCTCCTTGATGTTGATACATATATACACAAATGTTTCTGCACAGACCAGTTTGAAAGCTCAGAATCCATAATTTTCTTAACGTGTCATTATATATTATATAAGTCTGTTGGTAGTATAACTATATAGTAACATAAACCAGAAATGTTAAGGATACCCATGAGATTTTTTATCCTTTTCCCAAGTATCTAATGCCTAATTTCTTCTGGCAGAAGTGTTTTCTGAATATTTATTTTAATGTTTAATTTTTTCACTCTATTCCTCTTTTCACAGTTCTTGTTCATATCTTATAAAATCCCTTCCAGAACATTTAAATTACTATTTTACTACACTATAAAAAGTTCAACAAAGTTGTCATAAAGAGAGTAAAGCCAAGTTCTTTAACAAGGAAGGCAATGCTTCTATAACCTGGCCCCTATTTCTCTCTCACTGCACATTTATAATTTCTGCTTCAATGATACTGAACATATGCAGTTCATTCACACACCATTTTTCATCACTGAATATCTTTAGTCGTGTCTCCCCGTTCCTATAAGGGTTTCCAGAAATTATTTTACTTGACTAACTTTCATTCCTCATTACCCAATTCAAGTAACACCCTCTTAGAAATCCTTTCCTGAAAGCCCAGATAATGATAAAGGCTCTACTAACATCGTGTAGAAATTTCTGTTTATGTCCATCCTACCCCTTATAGTAGTGATCATACCTTCTGACAAAACTATGTCATTTCTATTTTCATTATCAATGTATAGCATACACCTGAAATGTATGAACTGAAAATCACATCTTGTCGGCTGACTATGACTATTCTTCTGGAATATTTCTTTAACTAGACCTGTACTCGTATCAGCAGACAGTCACGTTATTTCTGGTTGTGGTAATAGTTAATATTTCCTGAATATCTACTATGTGCCAGGCACTTAGTTCTAAGTTTTTCACTAGAATTATCCTTGAAAAGTGTTTAGTATTATTATCCTTATTGTCCCTATTCTCTCAGCTGAGAAAATTAGGGCACAGAAAAGTTAAAGTACTTAACCATCATCACAAAGTTAGTCATTCACAGAGATTGATTTTAAAACCTAAGAATCACAATCTAATAGGTGTTTTGAATTTCTATACTGTCCTTGTATGGTGGATTTTCACCTTCAAGATTTTGGAAAGAGATTAAAAGAATATATATTATTTTTATTTACTTACTCAGAGGTCAAAATTTGGTGAGCGATAGGTCTAGATATAGCTCTACATATCTCTATGTCTATAATGATATTGAAAATAATAGAGCTGTGCCTCCACATACAGATAGAATAATAGTAATCTTTAACCATCTGAATTTGAAATACGTAATACCAAATAATGAGTGTCCAAGAATGAGCACTGTGGTTGCAAATGGTTGTTATTCGGAGGCTGTGTGCTAGCAGAATCAGCAATCCAATAATGTTCTTACATGTTATTGCCGTTAAAAGCAATGTGTTACCTCGCATAAGCTGTTTTAATATCTGCATGAGGAGAAGTCAGGACAACAGGATCCCAGAGTGAAAGGTTCAGTGACAACAAAAGAGGAAGGAGTAGCAAATCCAAGGGAATTTAAAAGGGAGTCTGAAAAGGTTCGACCAGAGAAGGCCAGGCTTACATTAGACATTGGCAAATGTGGGAAGACTCATTGCAATACCCCCAAATCCAGTATAATCTTTTCATTATGAAAGTTATTATAGTTTTAAATCAATTTTATATGGGGATTCCTTTCAACCTTCCAGGAAATTTGGGCCATTCAAACTCAATTTCCTTTAGGGGAAAAAAAAATGACTTTCCCTTCTTTGAACAGACATCTTCTACTACTGATATACATACTTCAAATTCCTGAGGGCCAAAAAGCAAGATATAGAGGTCAAATAATTCACATTCAGTTTAGAGTTTAAAAAAAATTTTAAAAGGTCAGACTCTAATATGTGTCAAGGAAACCTTATGTTCATTCAAAGAGCATTTTACTGAAGTTGCAGCGTCTAATACTGTCCATGAGTCCTGTCCCTAAGCATAAGCCTGCAAAATTACCTGCTGATAGAGCCATAGAGCTCTGAAAACAAGGAGACTAAGCATGCTTTGGAGAGAGTTGAAAAGCCATTATCGCTTCATATGTCAGCCTTCAAGCTAAAAATCTCTAGTGTAGTAGGCTTGGGGAAGTGATATTGGCATCATTACACAAAGTGCCACAGCCCATTCTATTCAGTTTCTGAGGCAGCTTCTTGCATCTCCCCTGTGTAGTATAATGAAGATCAAAGAACAAGAGAAATCCTTCCCAGAGATTTTTGAAACTTGGGAGTTTGAGGGAAGTCTCCTTTAGTTCATTCAGGTGTGTTTGTGTGTGTGTGTGTGTGTGTGTGTGTAATATTTGGCCTATTAGGACAGTGTTTACACTTTTCACTTTTGTGTGTGTGTGTGTGTGTGTGTGTGTAATATTTGGCCTATTAGGACAGTGTTTACACTTTTCACTTTTTAACTAGTGAGCATTGGGGACAGCGGAAGCCTACCATGGCCGTCTTCAGCCATATTCAAGTCCTAGTCTATCACTTCTCCATGGCAAGGAATAAGATAGAAAGTGATTTTAAATGTCTGTTTAATTCTACTGCTTTGTTGCCTAGCACAACCTCCTTTGCATGTTTTTTTTTTAATATTATATGTCACATGACAGACGTGTTCTTAAAACTTTCCCTACGTAGTCTATATGCTTCAATTTGTATTCATTTACTCATTAAATGCTTATTGAATACACCCATATCATAAATTGTAATACTGGAGCTTTATCATGAGACCCCTTCTATTCAGCCAAATGTAGCTGTTCCTAGGCACCTTTTGCCTCAAATAATAACACTGAAAATGACAGCAGTGGTGAAGAGCATAAAGAATCTTGCAACAAATAACACAGTAAGTTCTTTGGCATGTAATTGTATGTACTTCTATCAGTCCGAGTATATATAATAGTATTACTAATATAAGCCCACTGAGCCTTACTGAGGTTAAGTATCTTGCCAGAGTCACAAAGCTAGCTAGCCACAGAGTTAAAATCCAAGCTCAAGCTGTTTGACTCCAAAGCTAAACCTTTAACTCCTGTGAAACATATCTGTAAATGCAAACTCCTTACATATCCTGTAAATGTATCTGTTTCCCTTGATCCTATTACATTTACCTCAATTTTCTCCCACCCCTGCACTAGTGATATGAATATAACTTGCACTCACTTTTTTGAATTACAAATTCTGTCACTGTCTATGCTTGCTATCTCTCACTTCCTTCTTCTTTTTGTTTTCCCTCTCTTGAATCTTTTCTCTCCCGGGAAGCTTTAAATTTTTCAAGTTCTGATTATTCTCAAATTCTCAAATACTCAGCTTATGATTGTGTAGCAAAAGAGTGAAAGAAAGGGGGGAAAACCGCTATAAATTTGCCAATCAAACTCAGAGCTAAGGCGCCATTCAGGAGATAGGAGTAAGAAGACGGGCTTCTAGCAGGGAGTGTACTAACCATGTGGATCCTCCCTTCTCAGACCTCACTCAGCTTTATTCCACTGGGAAACAAAGGCAAGAGAAAAGATTTGCTTTCTGTCAACTTCCCAAGACTAAAAGAAGAAGGAAAACAAAAGAATCTACCAAACAGCTGTTAGGCTATATTAGGAAACTATCTGCCTTGAATTACTTAATTGTCAAGGAGATTTTGGTGAAAAAGGGTTTATATAAGGTCCAGGGTATGAAAGGGATGAAAGCAGCTGTTCTTTCACTGTCAAAGGAGGGGGAGGGATTGGAATGTTAAAGCAGCAGAGATATTGGGTATAAGTTATGCTCCTTCAGAGCAGCAGTGCAGGTGCACGGTGCAGACAGCAATAGTGAATCAGTAGCCTTAGTGAAAACAGTAGCCCTGGAGAAGCATTTTCTTGGTGGCAGTGGTGTCTCTGAAATGTGGCATTCATCTTTGGTAATGGCAATGTCAGAGACGGGAAGCCTTCCAGCTACTTTGGAGCTGCTGTATTGCACTTAAACTCCCTAGAAACCAAGAGACTAGGGGGATGGGAAGGATTCTGAATTTACCTCCTTCACCCCCTTTATTGGAAGTAGAATGTGAACTAGACTAGGACTGGCTGATACCATAGTAGAGTAGACAAGTGCTGCCATCTGCTACCTTAACTTTCCTTTCCTCCTATTGTAACCTGACAGAAAACAGAGCCAAACCTGTTACTGCTGATTACAATTATGTGTATTTTGAATTTATTTTTGTATTTATATTTGTATATTTCATAAGTTTTGTTGGGATCATAACTGCATTTCAACTATTTACTCAAGTCCTACTGTGCTAAGAACCAGGTACATATTGGTGATATGCTCCCTTTCTTTACTGAGCTCAAAGTCTGAAGAAGAATCAGAAAGTAAACAAACAAACAAATATAGAATTACAGATTGTGAGAAGATGAATGTAGGAAATAAAATGAGAAGGGAGAGCAGGGGTGATGGAGGAAGGTAAGGAGGTACTTGAACAAGGATTACAGAAGTGATATTTAGGCTAAGACCTGAAGAAGGGCCCACAAGCCATGGAAGGGAAGAATGGTGGTTTCAGGGCTAGCGCCTTCTAGGCAGAAGGATGAGATTAAGTAAAGGACCTAAGGCAGGAAAGGACTTAGTTTATTTGAGTCACAGTAAGGCTTCTGCAAGGACTAAAGCATACTAGACAGAAAGGAGAGCCAAAAGGGATGAAGATGGAAACATAGGTAGGGTCTAGAGCATGTGGAGCCTTGTAGGCCAAGACAAAGCTGTTAGATTCACATGGGGTAGTCATTAGGTACACAGACTGAAACCAGAATTTTTGAATAGAATCAAGATCCTAGCAATCAGTAGCTGTGTGGTGTTGGGGAAATTACTTTTCTGTGCTTCAGATATTTTGCCTATAAATATGGGGATGGTAATAGAACCTACTTCATAGAGTTGTTGTGAGGAATATTAGAGTTAATAAATGCAGAAAACTTAGACTAGTATCTAGCTTTGTACATGTGTGTATGTGTCCGTGTGTGTGTGCGTGCATGTGTGTGTGTGTGTGTGTGTATTTTCATAAGTTTCATAAGTATGGGTGTGTGTGTGCATTAGAGAGAGAGGGAGAGAGTAGAGAGAGGGAGAAAGAGACATTTAATCAGAGGGGTGGTATAATCAGAGCTCTGTTTAAAAGATGTAACCTTGCCTGTTGGATGGAAGCTAAGTAAGAAAATGAAGAATTGAAATGGAGAGGATAAAAAAATGTGATGGTATGGTCTTACTAAAATGTTTTGACATTAGATATTATTCACTGATTCTGCAATATATTCCACTTTGTACTCTCCTTTTGTTTCCATTAGCCTTCTCCCTTTGAAGATTTTTTTTTAATTTTTTTTAATGTTTATTTATTTTTGAGAGACATAGAGGCACAGTGTGAACAGGGGAAGGGCAGAGAGAGAGGGAGACACAGAATTGGAAGCAGGCTCCAGGCTCTGAGCCATCAGCACAGAGCCCGACGTGGGGCTCGAACTCACAGACCGTGAGATCATGACCTGAGCCAAAGTCAGCCGCCCAACCAACTGAGCCACCCAGGCGCCCCATCCCTTTGAAGATTTTTAACTTGCTTGAACATTTAGTGTGAAGGAGATATATCATAGTAATAATATAATGGCAAAAATTATTTTGAATAGCTATGCCATATCTAGAAGAATAGCTGTAAAGACTAGTATTTATGTTACTAAACTGAAAATTTGAGAATAAAATCATTCCTAATTAATTCGTTTTTTCAGCAACATTTATTTAACACGTTGTATGTCAGACATTCTTCTAGATGTTTAGAATATAGAACAAAAACCTGCCTTATGAAATTTATATTGTTTTTGGTAAGGCAAAGTAGTGACCTGACAGAGTTGAAAAATATCAGAAATAGTTGCTCAAAAATGTACAGCGATATTTTATATTTAGATATCCTATTTAGTGTATTAACATTTTCCTCAGCTTGACTGAACTTTAGATAGGCTTCTTCCTGATTCTAGGCTCTGACCTCTCTTTTCTACATTTTCTTTAGAAAACTTGTCATCTTAAATTCTTTCTCTGCCCCTTTTAGATGTAAATCTTCATAACATTCTTTTGTCAGTTTTTTTGCCCCAGGAGCCAAGGATCTAGGAGTCATTCCCTTGAAATGTAAGCATCCAGGAAGATTAAGTCCTCATCTCCCATTCAGAATGGGAGGGTAGTAGCCTAATTTCAGATAGGTACCAATTAGCAAACACATATGGCCTCATCACAGAGAAAACATTTGCAAACTTATTCATAACTCAATGTGCACCACATACCCCATTGTCCAGCCTCCTCACTAACATCCTCCAGTATTCCACCACTAGCTCTCCGCACTTAAAACCTTCTTGTTTTGTTTGTTTGTTTGTTTTAGCAGAGTTGAGTTTAGATGCTGTGTTCTGGTCTCTCTTTTATATAGCTACGGTCTTAGTAAAGTTTTCCTAACCAGTTAAAATTGGTGTGGTGCAATTTTTGCTCTGATATCACTACATAAAAATATAGCACGATTTACAGATGTCAAGGAAATGCAGTTTCATTGAAGACTTTAATGCACGTACCTAAAAAAAGGGACAAAGTGAATGTATGAGTGTGTATAGGTGTGTGAGTGTGTAAAACATGTTAAAAGCAGTATCAGGAGCAATATCTGAAATTAGACCATATCTGAAATTTATGGAGAAAAAGTATGAGTTCAGGAATCTGTGGTGCCTAAAATAACATGAGATTTCCAGGAACGATTATAAACTAAATAATTTGACAAAAAAATGAAAACAGAGAAAAATTAATCTTAAAAGAGAAGGATCTTGACAGCCGACTGTACATATGCAGTTTATGAAGAGTTTTTTTTTTTTTAAAACTCTCTCTAGATGTACACCAAAGGATAGCGGAAGCGTGCTGTGTAAGTTATGCCAGCCTGGGAATAAAGTATCTCTAAGTGATGGGAGTAATTTTAAATCAACGCATTTGTCCAACAAGTAGCCAATAGGGAAATTTAATTGTGAAATTCATGCTTATTATCTACACTTAAAATGAATTCTATCAACTAGCTTGAGCCAAATTACCATATATATTAGACCCTATTCACACAGTAGACAAAAAGTACATTAATTTGTGCTTTTGAGAGAGACTTTCTGGATCTAACTTTTTAAGCCCACAAAAGAAAAAAATGCACATCCATAACTCATAGCCTGAGTTATAATGGGTAAGTAAATTTCAGTGTTTTACAAAAAAGAATACAAGCCATCATCTTGCACACCCAGGCAGTTGAGATTCAGTTGACATTAGCTAAAAAAACAAAAATCAGAGTCAGGAGCCAAGGTTTCCTCCTTCTGAGTTAACTGAGATGACTTGGCAGCTGACATCAGTGATTTAATATCTAACAGATATTTTTGCAGTTCCAATGATTTATTTCACATATCACTGAAGAGTGAAAAAATAAATATACATTTTATCTGCATGACAGTGATAACCATAATTCAATTTCTGCATCTCTGATGAGAGTAGAAAGAACTGGTGAAAACTAAAATTAGGCATTTATGTAGGCTATTGTGTCTCCAGATATGGTGTGTTCATTTAACTGGCTCTTTTCTGAGAACTTCTTTAAATTAAGTTGCGATGGAAAATTTTTGTTCAAATGTTTGTCCCTTAAATAGTTTGTGCTGTGGCGTTTAAGTAAAATTTAAACATACACCAAAATCATATTGGGTACATATTAAAGGAAAGAAAGTATCCATGAAATGATAAAGAAATCATGGAAGTTTATTAAAAATAAGTTTTAAGAGATCTTCTCTTGATCAGGTAAAACTAAACACAAAAGATATTTATGGATGAGAAAAGTAGAAGAAGAACTTACTGCTCTTCTCTTGCCACTGTTCAATTTCTCATGGTTGGTTATCTTGCTAGATTTTGGTGATTTATAGCATTAGTTTAAAATAAAACGTGCTAATAACCCCAATCATTAAGATCCCCCTTATACACTGTCTAGAGTACTTATTAAAACTTTCAAAACTTCTCCTCAAAATATTATGGTATAACCACAAAATTGGCTCTATATTGCATTATGTTAAAATAACTGATTTCCTAGGTTGAATTAGTTGTATACAATCTAAGTGATAATCTGAGGCTTATAATGAAAGTTTTAATTCAGAAAGGGAAGGGTAGATTTAGAGTATGGAGAATCGCTGTGGATACATGTGCCTCAGTAGGGGACTTGGACATCAAGGAGTAATCTAAAGGTCGGTGGCACTAGAACAGCAAGGGGATAGTGGTTTGAGAAGAGTGAAATGACTCACAAAGGGAAATGAAGGTGGAGTTCACAGAGAAACATGAGTAACTAAAAAAGCTTAATAATTTTCCTAAGTTTATTATCTGGTTAATCATTTTTTTAATTTTTTTTAATTTTAAATTTACATTCAAGTTATTTAGCACATAGTACAATAATAACTTCAGGAGTAGAATCCAGTGATTCATCTCCTGCGTGTAACACCCAGTGCTGATCCCAACAAGTATCCTCCTTAATGCCTCTTACCCACTTAGCCCTGCCCCTGCCCACATCCCCTCCAGCAACCCTCTGTTCTTTCTCTATATTTATGAGTTTCTTATGTTTCTTATGTTTTTATATTATTTTGCTTCCCTTCCCTTATGTTCATCTGTTCTGTACCTTAAATTTCACATGAGCGAAGTCGTATGATATTTGCCTTTCTCTGACTAATTTTGCTTAGCATAATACACTCTACTATCCACATTGTTGCAAATGACAATATTTCATTTCTTTTGATTGCCAAGTGATACTCCATTGTATATATATACACCGCATCTTCTTTATCCATTTATCTGTCGATGGACATTTGGGCTCTTTCCATATTTTGGCTGTTGACAATAGCACTGCTATAAATGTTAAGGTGTGTGTGCCACTTCAAAACAGCATACCTGTTTTTTTTTTTTTGAGAAATATCTAAGAGTGCAGTTGCTGATTCATGGGGTAGTTCCATTTTTAACTTTCTGAGGAATCTTCATACTGTTTTCTAGAGTGGATGCACCAGTTTGCGTTCCCATCAGCACTGCAAAAGGATGTCTCTTTGTCTGCAACCTTGCCAACATCTGATGTTGCCTGAGTTGTTAATGTTAGCCATTCTGGCTGGTGTGAGGTGGTATCTCTTTGTGGTTTTGATTTATTTTATTTCCCCGATAATAAGTAATGTTAAGCATTTTTTCATGTGTCTGGATGTTTTATTTGGAAAAGTGTCTATTTAAGTATTTTGCCTATTTGTTCACTGGATTATTTGTTTTTTCGGTGGTAAATTTGAAAATTTTATATATTTTTGGATACTAAACCCCTTAACTGATATGTCATTTGCAAACATTTTCTCCCATTCTGTCAGTTGCCTTTTAGTTTTGCTGATTTATCCTTCAATCTGCAGAAGATTTTTATTTTGATGAGGTCCCAATAGTTCATTTTTGCTTTCATTTCCCTTGCCTCCAGAGACATGTTGAGTAAGAAGTTGCTGTGGCCGAGGTTAAAGAGGTTTTTGCCTGTTTTCTCCTCTAGGATTTTGATAGTTTCTTGTCTCACATTTAGATATTTCATCCATTTTGAGTTTATTTTTGTGTATGGTTTAAGAAAGTGGTCGAGGTTCATTCTTCTGCATGTCTAATGTTGAATTTTCCCAATAACATTTGCTGAAGAGACTCTCCTTATTCCACTGGATATTCTTTCCTATTGTCAAATAGTAGTTGACCATATGTTTATGAGTCCATATCTGGGTTCTCTATTCTGTTCCATTAATCTTTGTGTCTGTTTTTGTGCAATACCATACTTTCTTGATGATTACAGCTTTGTAATACATCTTGATGTCTGGAATTGCGATGCCTCCAGCTTTGGTTTTCTTTTTCAGGATTGCTTTGGCTATTCAGGTCTTTTGTGGTTCCATCCAAATTTTGGATTGTTTGTTCTAGCTCTATGAAGAATGAGGGTGTCATTTTAATAGGAATTGCATTGAATATGTAGTTGCTTGGGGGAGTATTGGCATTTTAGCAATATTTGTTCTTCCTATCCAGGAGCATGGAATATTTTTTTTCCATTTTTTTTGCCTGTCTTCTTCAATTTCTTTCAAAAGCTTTCTATAGTTTTCAGTGTATAGATTTTTCACCTCTTCGGTTAGGTTTATTGCTAGGTATTTTATGTTTTTTGGTGAAATTGTAAATGGGATTGACTTCTTAATTTCTCTTTCTGCTAGTTTATTATTGGTTTATAGAAATACAACCAATTTCAGTGCATTGACTTTATATCTTGAGACTTTGCTGAATTGATCATGGATCAATTCTAGTAGTTTTTTGGTGAAGTCTTTTGGATTTTCCATATAGAGGATCATGTTGTCTGTGAAGAGTGAAAGTTTTACCTCCTTCTTGCCAATTTGGATGCCTGTTATTTCTTTTTGTTGTCTGATTGCTGAGGCTAAGACTTCCAATACTATGTTGAATAACAGTAGTGAGAATGGACATCTCTGTCATGTTCTTGACCTTAGGGAGAAAGTTCTCAATTTTTCCCAATTGAGGATGATACTAGCAGTGGGTCTTTCATATATGGCTTTCATGATCTTGAGGAGGGATCTTTCTATCCCTACTTTCTTGAGGGTTTTTATCAAGAAAGGATGCTGTATTTTATTAAATGCTTCATCTGCATCTTTTGTGAGGATCACGTGGTTCTTATTCTTTCTTTTATTAATGTTGTATATCACATTGATTGTTTTGTGGATATTGAGCCAGCTTTGCATCACAAGTATAAATGCTCCTTAATTGTGGTGAATAATGATTTTAATGTATTGTTGGCTTCTATTTGCTATTGTTGAGAATTTTTGCATCTATGTTCATCAGGGAACTTGGTCTATAGTTCTCCTTTTTAGTGGGGTCTTTGTCTGTTTTTAGAATCATGGTAATGCTGACCTCATGGAATGAGTTTGGAAGTTGTCCTTCCATTTCTGTTTTGTTGGAACAGCTTCAAAAGAATAGGTTTTAACTCTTCTCTAAATGTTTGGTAAATTCTCTTGAGAGCCATCTGGCCCTGGACTCTTGTTTTTTGGGAAATTTTTTATTACTAATTCAATTTGTTACTGGTTATGGGTCTGTTCAAATTTCTATTTCTTCCTGTTTCAGTTTGGTAGTTTATTTGTTTCTAGGAATCCGTCCATTTCTTCTGGATTGCCCAATTTATTGGCTTATAATTGTGCATAATATTTTCTTTTTATTGTTTGTATTTCTGCACTGTTGGTTGCTCTCTCTTGTCTTTCATTCTCTTAATTTTTTTAATGTTTATTTATTTTTGAGAGAGAGACCAAGCATGAATTGGAGAGGGGCAGAGAAAGAGGAAGACACAGAATGTGAAGCAGGCTTCAGGCTCTGAAGTGTCAGTACTGAGCCGAATGTGGGGCTCAAACTGATAAACCATGAGATCACGACCTAAGCTAAAGTCAGATGTTCAACTGACTGAGCCACCCAGGCACCCCTCTCTTCTTTCATTCTTGAATTTATTTATTCAGGTCTTTTCCTTTTTCTTTTTGATCATTCTGGCTAGGGGTTTATCAACTTTGTTAATTCTTTCTAAGAACCAGCTCCTGATTTCATTGATTTGTTTGTTTGTTCGTTTGTTTTTTTGATAGCATTGATTTTGGTCTAATATTTATTATTCCCATCTTATGATGGTTTTAGGTTTTATTTGCTCTCGTTTTCCAACTCTTTAAGGTGTAAGGTTAGGTTGTATATCTGAGATCTTTCTTTCTTCTTTAGGAAGGCCTGGATTACTATATACTTCCTTCTTATGACTTATACTTCCTTCTTCTTTCCTTCTTTCTTATGCATCTTTGCTGCATCGAGAGGTTTTGGGCTGTTGTGTTTTCATTTTCATTGGCTTCCATGTACTTTTTATTTTCCTCTGTAGCTTATTAGTTAGCCTATTCATTCTTTAGTAGGATGCTCTTTAATCTCCAAGTATTTGATGTCTTTCCAAATTTTTTCTTGCGGTTGATTGTGAATTTCATAGCACTGTGGTCTGAAAATATGCACGGTATGATCTCAGACTTTATGTATTTGTTGAGGGGTGATTTGTGTCCTAGGATAAGGAATATTCTGGAGAATGTTGAATGTGCATTTGAGAAGAATGTATACTTTTCTGCTTTCTGATGAAATGTTCTGAATATATCTTTTAAGTCTATCTGGTCCAGTGTGTCATTCAAAGCCATTGTTTCCTTGTTGACTTTCTGTTTAGATGATCTGTCCATTGCTGTAAGTGGGATGTTGAAGTCCCCTACTATTATGATAGTATCAAAGAGTTTCTGTATGTTTGTGATTAATTTATATATGCACGTGTTTTTATATTGGGGGCATAAATGTTTGCAGGTGTTATATTTTCTTGGTGGATAGACCCCTTAATTATGATATGATGCCCTTCTTCATCTCATATTACAGTCTTTATTTTAAAATCTATCTTGTCTGACATAAGTATGACTACTCTGGCTTTCTTTTGGTGACCATTAGCATGATAGATGGATCTTCATCCCCTTACTTTGAATCTGCAGGTGTATTTAGGTCTAAAATGGGTCTCTTGTAAACAGCATATAGATGGATCCTGTTTTATTATCCATTCTCATACCCTATATCTTTTGATTGGAGCATTTAGTCTATTGACATTTAGAGTGAGTACAGAAAAATACAAATTTATTGCCATTGTGTTGCCTGTAGAGGTTTTGGTGATGTTCTCTGGTCCTTTCTAGTCTTTGTTGCTTTTGGTCCTTTTTGTCTAGGTTCATCTTTCCTCCTCTCAGAGGGTCCTCATTAAAATTTCTTGCAGGACTGGTTTAGTGATCAAGACTCCTTTAGTTTTTGTTTGTATGGGAAACTATTTTTCTTTCTATTTAAAAAAAATAATAATGTTTATTTTTGAGAGAAACAGAATGTTAGTGAAGTAAGGGGCAGAGAGAGTAGAAGACACAGAATCCGAAGCAGGCTCCAGATTTTGAGCTGTCAAGCACAGAGCCCAATGTGGATGTCAAAATCACAAACTGCAAGATCATAACCTAAGCTGAAGTTGGACACTTAACCTACTGAGCCATACAGGTGCCCCTCTCTCCTTCTATTGTGAATGACAGCCTTGCTGGATAAAGAATTCTTGGCTGCATGTTTTTCCCATTCAGCACATTGAATATATCCTGCCACTCCTTTCTGGCATACCAAGTTTCTGTGTATAGGTCTACTGTAAAACTGATCTGTGTTCTTTGTAAGCCAAAGACTTTTTGTTTTCCTTGCCACTTTCATAATTCTTTTCTTATCTGTATGTTTTATGAAATTGACTATGATATGCCTGGTTGATTGTCGGTTTTTGTTGAATCTATTGGGAGTTGATTGTGCTTTTTGGATTTTGATGTTTGTGTCTTTCCATAGTTAGGAAAGTTTTCTGCTATGATTTTTCTCACATAAACCTTCTCCCCCTTTTTCTCTCTCTTTATTTTCTGGGACTCCTATAATTTGGATGTTATTCTTTTTTAATAAGTCACTGAATTCTTAAATTCTTGTATCATGATCTTTTGCCTTAGTTTTCCTCTTTCTTTCTGCTTCATGATTCTCCACAATTTTGTTTTCTCTTTCGCTGATTTGTTGCTCTGCTTCATCCATCCTTGCCACCAAGGCATCTCAGTTATAGGATTTTTAATTTCGTCCTGACTAGATTTTACTTCTTTTATCTCCATAGCAAGCGACTCTATGCTTTTTTAAACTCCAGCTAGTATTCTTCTTATTGTGATTCTATATTCTAGTTCAGACATCTTGCTTATATCTCTGTCTATTAAGTCTCCAGTTGTCATTTCTTCTTGTTCTTTCTTTTGGAGTGAATTTCTTCGTTTCATCATTTTGCAGGAAGAAAAAAATAATTAATAAAATTAAAAAATTAAAATTAAAAAATTAAAAACTATACAAAAGAATCAAATAAGGGAAGCTAGAACCTAGGCGTGTTTTGGTCTGCTTGTTGAAAGAAGCTTGATGGAATAGAGAAAGAGGGGAAATAAAAGAAAATAAAAGTAAGAAAATGTTTAAAAATTGAAAAAAAATTATGCAACAAAATAGAATAAAATGAAATGAATAAAGTAAAATGGAATAAAAGAGTTTACAGAAAAATAAAAAATGAAAATAATTTAAAATTTTTAAAAATGTAAAACAAATTAAAATTTTCTCTCTGTATCCAAGAAAAATAAAAGAAAAAAGAAAACAAACAAACAAACAAAAACTAATATATGAATCAGCAAACAGAATGAAATCTGAATGAAATTACATCCATTTTCCCCTAAAGTCAAACTTTGAAGCACTTAATAGTCTGTACACTGAGCAGGTGGAGATACTTGTGTTGGTCCCCTAGGGCCAGAGTTTGACTGGTACAATTGGATGGGGCTTGGTGTAATGGCTTCATTCTCCACTAGTTGGTTGCTTAGCTTATTGGGGTGGATCATTGTGGTGTCTGTGAGCATTTATGAGCATGTGTGGGAGAGGTGAAAATGGCATCACCCAGCTTTCCAGTCTCTGGCAGCTGACCTCTGCACTCTCACCAATTGGCAATAAAAGCAACCCACCTTTGTCTCTGTCTTCCATCCACTCTCTGCTTCTAGACTTTCCACACCCAAGCCATCCACCTGGCAGGCAGTACCTCCATCCCAAATTATATATCATAGGAGGCTGTGTTTCCAATCCCCTCACTTCTGAGGGTCCTGGGACTTGGATCTGCTCCAACCCTCTGGGGGAGGGTTTTGCCAGAAAACGGCCAGGTGCCCACCCCAGGAACATTCATGTGTCATGCTGTTGCAGAGGTTCAGAGATTGTGGCCTGGTGCCTACTTGCCCCAGAAAAATTTGTGTGATCACAAGGCAGCAGAAGTGCAGAGATTATGGCAAAACACAACACACAGCCGGGACCAGGTTTCACTGTACCCTGGCATCTTTATTCCAATGCCAGGAAATGTGGCCATTCTACCGGATCCCCTGGGACCTTTACCTTTGGGGAGGCCATATGGCCTCTACCAAATGCCCTCCTAGCAGGGGAACCACTTCTCCTTGTGTGGCCCAAGACCCTTGGACCTCACTGCCTTCTCCTGGGGACTCGTTTGCCCTTCCCACTAGAGCACCACCAGGTATTGTGCTGCAGAATTTCCGACTCTGCTCTACCCTGTTTTTAGAGTCCTCTCATTTCTCCCTTTCTTGTTCAGCCCCTTGTAGGCATTTGCACTCTTTCTCTTTGTTTCCAGCTACTTTTGGAGAGAGTGCTTGTCCTGTACCATTCTCCCTTTCTCTCTCTTGTCTCCACAAAAACAGCCCCCTACCCTCTGCAGCTTCTCTCTCTCCCAGTTCATCCCTCCATGCCATGTACCTGCCAAGTTCTGTGGCTCGAGTTATGCAGATTGTTGTGTTAATCCTAAGATCAGTTTTCTAGGTGTGCAAAATGGTTTGGTGCTGATGTAGCTGCATTTCAGGGAGGAGAGAAATTGAGAACGTCCATGCTACTCCACCATCTTGGCCCCTCCAAGAGTCTGCTCCCTAGTTAATCATTTTTAACTTTCCTGTTTATGTTTGTATATTCTTCTTGAGAAAGAATATGTAATCTATCAAGTAGATTAACAACAATGGTGTGCGTAAATTATGCCTTCTTGACACAATGGGAAAATATAAGTTCCATAATCATTAACACAAGGAATAGAAGTCGCTTCTGTTTTTGATAGAACGAAGTGTATATAGAAAATGTTCTCTCTAGGATATTGTAAATATTGTGATTGGTATTTGTGTGGCTGAGAAATCCCAGATATATGTAATCCATATAGATGTGAAATGGGAATAAATTACATATTATAAACAGTTTCATTAAAATATATAAGCTGTCTAATGAAATTAATTAGACAATTAACTCTGATTATTTTCCTACATTGCATAGAGAAGCACAAATACAACTGGAGAAATGAACACTCTTTTGTAGGTCATTTATTCATTTGTTTATATTTTTGAGTCATGTAACATGGTGATTTAATATACATGTATGCAATGTGAAATGATTCTCACAATCCAGTTAATTAACACATCCATCACTTCACACAGTATTTCTTTTTTTAATGTATGGTAAGAGCAGTTAAGATCTCTCTTAGCAAATTTCAAGTATACAATACATTAACTATATTTGCCATGCTAGTACATTAAATCCTGTGAACTTACTCATAACTTAAAGTGTGTTCTCTTTGACCAATATTTTCCCATTCACCCTGGGAAAATATTGGTCCCACTCTCCCAACTTCCTCTTTGTTTGGAAGCCACTGTTTTACTCTCTGTTATTGTGAGTTCAACTTTTGTTTTGTTTTGTTTTTAGATTCCACATATAAGTGATATCATGCAGTATCTGTCTTTCTTTGTCTAGTTTTTTTTCAGTTAGCATTATGTCCAGATTCATCCATGTTGTTGCACATGGGAGGATTTCCTTCTTTTATGAATGAATAATATTCCACTCTATATATGACATCTTCTTTATCTGCTATCCATTCATGGAAACCTAGATCATTTCCATATCTCGGCTATTATGAATACTGCTGCAGTGAATATGGGAGTGCAGATACCTCTTCCAGACAGTGATTTCATTTCTTTTCAATATATACCCAGAATGGGATTGCTGAATCATATGGTAGGTCTATTTTTAATTGTTTTTGAGGAAACTTCATAATAGTGGAAACTTTAGTTTTGAAACTTTTTTGTTTTGAGGAAACTTTTCAATAGTGACTGTACCAATTTACATTCCCAGTGAATATCCTCAAAAACATTGGTTATCTCTTGTCTTTTTGAAAATAGCCATGCTACCAGATGTGAAGTGGTACTCATTGTGGTTTTGATTTCCATTTCTATAATTATTGGTGATGTTGAGCGAGCACCTTTTCATGTCCCTGTTGATTTTCTTTTTCAAAAAAAAAATAGTCCTTACTCATTTTTTAATTGGGTTGTTTTTGCTCTTTCTCTATTATGTTGTATGAGTTCTTTATGTATATTGTATATGAATCCTTTATCAGATACATGGGTTGCCAATATTTTCTCCCATTTTATAGATTGCCTTTTTATTTTGTTCATGCTTCCTTTGATGTACAGAAGCTTATTAGTTTGATATGTCTCACTGTTCTTTTTTTGTTTTTGTGGCCTATGCTTTTCATTTTACATCCAAAAATCATTGTTATGACCAACAACAAGAAACTTTTTCAGTTTTCCTCCAGAAGTCTTATGGTTGCAGGTCTTATATTTAGATTTTTAATAAATTTTGGTTGATTTTTGCATATAAGATAATGGTCCAGTGTCACTCTTTTGTGTATGAATATTCAATTTATCCAATGTCATTTATTGAAAAGACTATCCTTTCCTCATTGTGTATTCTTGGAAACTTTTCAAAGATTAGTTGACTTATATGTGAGAGTTTATTTCTGGGTTCTCTGTCCCAGTGGTCTGCATATCTTTCTGTTAGTGCCATACCATTTTGATTACTAAAGCTTTATATTATAGTTTGAAATCAGGAAGTGTTCTCCAGCTTTGTTCTTGTTTCCCAAGATTGCATAGGCTATTTGTAATCTTTTCTGAATTCATACAAATTTGGGGAGGTTTTTTTTTTTCAATTTCTGTGAAAAATGCCATTGGAATTTTGAAAGAGATTGCTTTGAATCTGTAGATCTTTTTGTGTAGTATGGATATTTTAAGGGTAGTAATTCTTCCTAGTTCATGAATATAGATTATCTTTCCACTTATTTGCATCTTCTTCATTTTCATTCACCAGTGTCTTATAGTTTTGATCATACAGATTTTTCAACTTCTTAATTCAGTTTATTCCTAAATATTTCGTTCTTTTTATGCTATTATAAGTGGGATTATTTTCTGAATGTCTTTTTTTTTCTTTTTTTGCTAGTGTGTAGAAATATAACTGATTTTTATATATCGATTTATGTCCTACAACTTTTACTGAATTGTTTTATTAGTTCTAACAACTTTTGGGTAGAGTCCAGAATTTTCTAGATGTAAGATCATATTGTCTCTAGAGACTATTTAATTTCTTCCTTTCTGATTTCCATTTATTCATTTTTCTTAACTAATTCCTCTGACTACGATTTCCAGTACTAGGTTGAATAGGAATGATGAGAGTGGGCATCCTTATCTTGCTCCTGAGGTAAGTGAGAAAGATGTCAGCTTTTCACCATTAAGTATAATGTTAGCTGTGGGCTTGTCATATGTAGCCTTTTTTGTATTGATGTACATTTTTCATTTTTTCTGTACCTCATTTGCTGACTTTTTTTTATCATAAAATGTTATTGTACTTTTTTATTTTATTTTTCTGCATCTGTTGAGTTGATCATGTGGTTTTTATTGTTTATTATGTGAATATGGCATATCACATTTAATGCATATGTTGAAGTATTCTCGCATCATAAGGATAAATTGGCATGTATCTCTTAATGTGCTCTTCAATTCAGTTTGCTAGTATTCTGTTGAGAACTGTTACATCTATGTTTATTGGGGATATTAGTCTATAGTTTTCTTATCTTGTAATGTCTTTGTCTTTGGTGTCAGGACACCAAAATAATTTTGGAAGTATTTCCACTTCTTTACGTTTTTGGAAGATCATTACATTTTCTTTAAATGTTTGGTAGAATTCACTTATGAAGCCATATATAAACACTTAATTGTTGATGATTGTGAATATCATGTTTTCTATGATTCCATACCTTAGAGTATAATGTGATCCAATAAACCTTTATGATGTTCAGTTATTTTTAAAAACATAAGTTTTTTTCATGGAAAAATTAAATATTCAGTTTAATTTTTTGTTACTTTTTTTGTAGAAATTCACTGTTTCTTATTTGATTACAGAGTATTCATTTTATTTTATACATGTAATCTTAGTACTTTCTATAGAATGCCATATAGTATTTTTAAATCATTATATCATTCAAGTTCATTTTATTAGCTTTAGTTTTCTCTTATTCTCTATTACCTTAATGAGAGAGCATATGATCTATTCAGTAATCTCTGAACTTTTGAGAATCTAAGTTAATTAGGATAAAATATTTAGTATCATTACCTTGAATGCTAGCTTCCAAATATATACCTAGAGAAATGACTTCACTCATAGTAAAATATATTTCATAAAGCTCATAAAAATTTTTTCATATAAATATATGAGGAAAAACACTACTCGCTTATATTATCTAGGAAAGTGGGATAATTAGGCTATGGAGTAAATGATTTTTTAAATTAACAAAAGGCTTGCTTGTCTATGAATCTAGAAAATACTAAGAGACTTATACTGGGTGAGAAATAAAGTGAAAGATAATATTTTTTGTAGTAATACAAGAAAAATTTGACAAATCTGGGGAATTGGAGGAAGGTGGTAAAAGTACAGAGCAGGAAATATGGGCAGTTACATCAGTTCTGGGCTGTAGAAGAAGTCAGCAAGAAATATTCCAAGGTGACAAATGATCAGTAAACTGCAGTTTAAGAATGGCTAAGATTTAGCTTTAGTTGCTGCTTATATAGTACTCTGCCATTAGTTTTCATTATTTCTCAAATTATCAGAAAAATGTTGGTCCACAGCTTTGTTTTAATGATATTTTGAAAAGTTAGGAATTGAAGTAGCATCTACTGGTAATCAGTATAGTCTGAAAATCTAACACCAACAGGAATCAAGAACAGAGATAGGAAATTTATAGAGGTCAAAAACTGGACCTGGGAGGAACAAGGAAGAGACATAAGGAACCAGAGCCATTCTCATTCCCAATGAACCCAGGCAAACTTATGGAACATGCTTGTTTTTCCAGGACATGAAGGTTCAAGTAGTTGTAACTTGCTATTAAAGAATATATTTAAAGAAGTAAGTAGAAGAAATTTAGTACCTGCAGGCAGCTGACACCTTCATTCCATATATATATAAAAGAATATATATATGTATATATATTCTTTTTAAACTTGGAATAATGAGTGAGTGTTCAATATTTAGTTCTGAAAATAATAAAATTTTATATTTATTGAAGTTTAATGATTAACTTATGGCTACTAGCTGTAGTGCTTCCAGCGAATAGGTAGAGAGTGATAGATAAACAAATATGCTTACAGAAAATAATTTCCAAATTAAAAAAAATCCAACTTAATTAAAAAGTATTAAAAGATTTAAACTTGGAAATTAATGTATTTATCCAGTGAAATTTCAAAGTAATCTCTCAATTATCAGTTGTTTATTAAAAAAACTTCATCAAATGATTTCACTCGAAATGTTCAGCTATTTGTCTACCTAGTACACTTATGCCAATATCTGTATTAAATGCTATGAGGAAATTTTCTAAACCTCTTTTTATAATTTCCATAAGTAAGCAATTGATTCACACTTTCAAATTAAAAATGCAAATAAATTTAATTTTGGCATTTGGTTTTGAAATAAACAGTATTTCAAGAGCTTAGTCCAAATTTGCATTTCATAAGAACAGAAGAATTTAAATTTATAAAAACATTTGTGATTTTTATTATTTATACGTACAGATGGTTAAAATAATACAGATTATTAATAATAATTCAGATTGCTAAAACTTAGTTTTTGATATTCCAAGTGCATAATGCTTGGTTATTATGTACAAAGCAATAAATGCAACAATATTTAAATGAATAATACCCATTTTCTATGTCAGAGTAACCTTAAGCATAGACCATCATCATCTGTTTTCAAAAATATAAATAAGAATATATTTTGCCTAATCATAATAAAAATATATTAACATTTTGTAGGACATAAATATAATCAAGTATCAATTTCTTTAGAGATATGATGTTGGGATTTGGGTGTGGAATTCTGCAATGGGATACAGGAATAATATAAAATTAATGTGACAATTTATAATTATTACATCTTGATCAACTAATTCTTTTTGAGGAGGTTTGCTAATCCTTCAAGTCTGGTCAATTCCAATTTAGATAATTTTATATACACGCATACATACGTATGCATACACACATACGTACGTATGTATAGGCATACATATATATAAAAAGTATGTTATACATAATATGTAATATGTAATATATGTATTTATTTGTATATATAATATATATTTTATCTTTCAATCTTTCCAATGAATTGATCTTTAAAGTCTGCCTTAAATCATGAATGGCATTTTCTTACTAGTGTTCTCTAAGTCTCTTCGAAATAAAACAGGTGCTTTGCTGTTTTGCGATGCAGCAAGGAAGCCATAAGTTATGTTTTTCATGTGTTTTGCCCTGGCATTCACTTTCCAAAGAGGGACACTCAGGTTATCAAGGTATCATAATGTTTCTACTGAAAATTCAAAAAAACATATAATCACTATTACAGATCCCAATTTACCATATAAAAGTACTTCTTAAAGACCGTTGTCTAAGGATTACCCATTTATTTCATAGACAATATCTGACTAAATTGTATTTACCTCCAAACCACAATGCAGAGGCTTGAGTGTTATTGCTGCTACTAGTAGCCCCTAAAAACAACTTGAACAGTATATAAATGAATATGACAAATACAGATCATAATAACCAGTGATTATTGGTAAATATAGGTTAAAATATGGGAAACAATATCTGAATGAATCTTAAACGTAACTTTAAAAAACTTTCTCAAGTAACATTGCCGTCGCCAACAAAAGAATATGACATAACCCATATAAAGCTCTGTTATGATTATCCAATCAGTATTTACATTTTGAACTATAGAAAATTATTTAGGGTATATATGCCTGATTATTTGTGTAAATTTTATTAATAATACTTACTGTGTAACATTTTGTGAGGATGAAGTGGTATATCTTGTGAAAGTACTGACTTCGAGCATGACTAAAGCCATGCGTTCAAACTTATTTTGTTTTTCTTCTTTTTCTTTTTCCTAATCATTTGATTATTTAAAAAGGTGAAGATACATCAAATTTTTCAAGCTCTTTCTTTAATGAAGTAATCAATAAATTATGACTTTTATTGAAATATCCCTCTCAAATGTCACTATTATTAATATACAGATAAATGGTATATTTTATTTTCATATGTTAAAGTCAGCAATTCTGAAACTGAGTCTTAAAGATTTGGAATTTGACTTAGTACCAAGGAAGGTGTCTTTTCAAGTAGTGAAAATTATGAATGAAAAAGTAGAAACATAACCCAGTAAGCAGGGTACCTATAGGAGAAATAAAGACATTAGATGGACTGAAACAAATGTAGTTAGTTTGAGTATGATAAGAAGCAAAGTCTGACAGGTGCAGATGTTTAATATCTGGGTTTAGGATGTTTGGTATTAAAGGTTATGAATATGAATGGTTGTGATGGTTATTTCCTGTGTCAACTTGATTGTACCACATATCTCAGATACTAGGACTTTATTCTGAGTGTTTTGGATGAGATTAACATTTAAATTGGTAGGCTGAGTAAAGCAGATTGCCCTCCTTAATGTGGGTAGGACTAATCCAATCAGTTCTTGACCCAAATAGAACAAAAAGACTTACCCTCCCCTGAACGAGAGAGAAAATTCCTTCTGCATGACTTCCTTGGAACTGAGACTTTGGCTTCTTTCTGCCAAATTTCAAACTGAAAGTTTGCCTCTTCCTGTGTCTCTAGCCGGCCAGTCTTCAGTCTTCAGACTGGAACAATACCATTAACTCTCCTGATTCTCATATATATTTATATATAGATAGAGAGATATAGGCCTATATCTCAGGCATAGATTTATATATGTAATAAGTATGTAATTATCTATATACTTTTATACATAAATATATAAATAAATTTCTGTTTCTTTGGAAGACCTTGACTAGTCAAATGGTGTTTTAGGCAGTTTATTTTTAAATTTCTATTTAGCAAAGCATAGTTCATATCCAGTAAAATTCATCCTCTCTAGTGTACTGTTGCATTACTACCACCCCAATCTAGATAGGGAACATTTCCAAGACTGCAGAAGTTTCCCCATACTCATTTGTTGTCAACTTCTCTATCTTCTGTTCTTTAATCTTTTCCTTTTCCAGAATGTCATCTACATAGACCAGTTTTACTCAAGAATAATATAGTGTTTGAGGACAAGTAGACAATAAAGCTGAAACAAGACTCAGGGACAGATGACAAGGTAGCATCACCTTAGGGGCTCTGAAAATAGGTTCCTATCTTGTTTTAAAAGTGATACAGTAGTGTACAAAGAGCAGATTTTCAAAATTTTCTTAGTGTGAATCAAAAATCTTGTGGTTTTACAGATCATGTAAAGAGGCCTCCTAATTCTCTTCTTTAGAAATTAGGATTTCTAAGAGTTTGCCTAATCTTCCTGACACTCATTAGAGAAATAGAGGGAAAATACCCACTTCATTAGGTTCTCTTGATCTATAAATATGATGTCATCTGTATATTATTTAATAGAAAAAAAGTATATGAAGCAGGTGATTAAGTAATACCACAGTAATTATTAGGCTAAAAAAGCCAGTGAAAGAATTTGATGTGGGAAGTGATCTTATTAAAGTGATCTGTTCTATTAAAGTGAAACTGATACAATAGTAAACTATTAGAAAAATAATCAGTTTTTAAAAACTGCAATACTTAGCATTGATTAAATAATGACCTAACTGGTCATGGTTTTGCCTGGAATCATGACAAGAAAAGAGCTAAAAGACATATGATGAAGGCTTGTGTGAAAGTAGCAAAAGAAAGAATTGAAAGTAAAAACTTCAATTTTCATTAGCATGAAATAAGTCAGTGGGAGAGAGGGGAGGAAGAATTGAGGGCTAAGTCATACAGCGCCATTAAGTATGAATCCACTTCACCTTAGAGCCAGAAAAACGGCTTCTTCAGCAGAAGATGGATGCAGAAGCATGTAGTGTCATAGAAGCAAAGGGAATGGAGATTCTCAAGATGGGGAGCTAGGGTCTACAGATTTAAAAGGAAGAAGGAGGGTAGAATGGGCAAGACCAGATAGGAAAATCATATTTATTGGCATTTTATTGTATTAGGTGTTTTCAGATATGTTTTAGAGTGTTCTCTTGGAAGCAAATTTGAGAAGTAAAACTCTGAGATTCACAAAATTTTAATAGGTTGACTCTAGAACTGAAATTTAATCCTAATTTCTAAAGAAGAAGAGAATTAGGAGGCCTCTTTACATGATCGTAAGGCAGTTAGTAGTCATCAAGAAAGTTGTATCACTAACATTGTGGAAGCATAGGGAGATTGAAAGAAGTTAAAAAGTGAGTAGACAGTAAGAAAATGGGGCACCCATCTTTTATGTTTTAAGACAGAGAAGACAAAGTTAAGTAACTCAAGGGATTAAGTTGAGTTAAAGAGGGATATCTCCAGGGATGGGAGGAATTAAAATTGCTAGGAGGAAAGCTGCAGAGAATAAAGTTTCAAAAGAGATCAGAATTATGAGTCTGCAGTGCATTTCTGTAGCTGACAATTGAGTCATACATTACTTAAATGTTTTTGAGAGCTTTAACTGAGGGTGAAGTTTATTGTTTTAGTTCCTAACATTATTTGTTATATTTATGTTTATTTCTTTTGAGAATGTGAATTCTTTTTTGAGACCAAAAGTATCCTTTATTTTAAAGAAATTTGCTTGAATGTTTAGGCAGTGGTCCCTTTTAGAGTTATGAAGTTTGGCTGGGGCGCCTGAGTGGCTCAGTCGGTTAAGCGGCCGACTTCGGCTCAGGTCATGATCTCGCGGTCTGTGAGTTCGAGCCCCGCGTCGGGCTCTGTGCTGACAGCTCAGAGCCTGGAGCCTGCTTCTTCAGATTCTGTGTCTCCCTCTCTCTCTGCCCTTCCTCTGCTCATACTCTGTCTCTATGTCTCTCAAAAATAAATAAATGTTTAGAGTTATGAAGTTTGGGACACCTAAGTTTGAGATTCCTAAGTAAGATCCCTAATGTTGCAAAAGTCTAATTTTGTTGTAGGTTTAGTCACATTCCTGGATTTCCCCTGTGTACCCATTTGTAAATGTTAGTCTGTATTGTTAAGTGTGTGTGTGTGTGTGTGTGTGTGTGTGTGTGTGTCCAGACTCATGACTTTGTTTTTGTTTAAGAAATAACTGCAGAAATACAGGGGCAAAGAGTAGATGAAGACAAACAAAACAAAAAAACAAAACAAAACAAAACAAAGAGACATCTTCATCTTACACTGTCAAGGAACCATAAAAGCAACTGACTTGGTTATATGCAAGTCCTAGACATGAATTTTGAATAGTACTAGTTAAAATATGTTGAACACTATGTATTCAATACTGTTTTTTTTTGTTTTGTTTTGTTTGTTTGTTTTGGTATTTTTTGTGTGTGTATATGTCACATGTATTGGATCATTTAATTCTTTTAACACTTTTCAAATCTTGGTATTACCATGATATCAGTTCTATAGAAGTGAAAATCTGCAATTTGCCTAAAGTCACAAAACTGATAATCAGGAGAGCCAGGCTTAACTCTAGATCTTGCAACCACAGAGGGCAAGTTCTTAACTTTTCTCCTCTATAGGCCTTTATAAAACATACACGGGAGATAAAAAACTCTTGATCTGATTATTATTGTCCTGGGGCTGCCATGGAATAACATAATTACTTAGAGTAAGGATTTTCCATATGTCAGTAGCTCTTCTGAATGATCCGGAAGGAAGGTAATATTGGGGTAAAAAATTAGATTTTGGGTCTGCCTTCCAAATAACAGATCTGTAGACCACATGATTATGGCAGTATAGTCTAATTTCCCCAGATACTATATTAACAAAATTTAATATTGTGGCTTTCCTACTGCTTTTTTTTTTTTTTTTTTTTTTTTGCTTTTGAGTTCAAAGCCTCAATCTGTAAATAGGCAAGTATTAAAGAGGCATAGTTGAAGAAGAATATTTTCTCTTTCCACTTGCTTTAAATTTTGGAAATAGAGAATAGAAAAATATGTGTGGTCTTAGTCTCATCACGAATTTTGAAAGTTGTGTTCCTTATCACATTGGCTCAGGAAGCGTGAAGTAGATACCCCATTGGATGCCAGAAAGAGAGCAGCCCTAAGGTAACCCACGGGATTGTGCATCCTTGGACCGTTTGTGACAAGATGTGGTTCTCTCCCATTTCCTCAGCTATGTATGAAAGTTAGGATAAAGGTGGGAGGCTGTATGCCAGTGTCCTCAATATCTGTCTATAGTATATGTCACAGATTCCCACCTTCTCTTTCTTAAAATGTTTCTTTCACCTGCCTTCTGGAATTTCACTCTCGTTTTTATTCCTGCCGCACTCATAGTCCCTTTCCCTTTGCATTTTCATTTGCTGATTCTTCATTTCCAATATCTCAAAATGTAGTAGTGACCAATACATGGAAATTTCATCTAGTTCCATAGTTTTATGGACCACCTGAAAGGTAATGACTCCTAAATTCATATCTATAGGCTGAGTCCTTTCTCTGACCTCCAAACACAGATATTTAACTGTTTCTACAGCTTCTTCACTTATGTGTTTAATAGTCTTCTCAAACTTAGTATTCTAGGAACTAATGTTGATCCCCTTCCCCAAACTTGCTTTTTTCCCAGATTCTTTCACTACCAGTAAATATCACCCAATTTCTCCAGTATTTCACGCCATGAAACATACAGTTATCATTCTTTCATTTACTTATTCAGCAATAATTGAGTGAGCATCTACTATCTGCAGCTCATTATGCTATGAAATCTTACGATAGCGGAGAACACAGACATTTCTATTCTCTTAATGATTACAATCCAGAAGGAGAACACAGACAATAAACAATAAGCCATGTACATACGAATAAGCAGATCATATAGTATCACAAAGGTGACAAGTACTGAGGAAAAAAGGACAATGAAGCACTTTGAGGCAGATTGGGAAGAGGAAGAGAGTGAGATGTAGATGTAATATTAAGGTTAAGATAGGCCTAACTGAGAAGGTGAGACGTAACTCAAATATCTGGCAATAAGATAATTCAGCTGAGGGAATTAAGTTAACTGGGAGAAAAGTATTCTATTTTTTTTAATGTTTATTTAGTTTTGAGAGAGACAGAGAGAATGAGTGGGGGAGAAGCAGAGACAGAGGGAGACACAGAATCCGGAGCAGACTCTAGGTTCTGAGCTGTCAGCACAGAGCCCGATGCGCGGCTCAAATTTACTAACCGTGAGATCATGACCTGAACCGAAGCCGGACGTTTAACCCACTGAGCCACCCAGGCACCTCGAGAAAAGTATTCTGAGAAAAGGTCAACATGAGAAGGGACCTAAAGAGATAATATACTTGGCATCTTTGAAATAGCAAGGAAACCAGTGTGTTTGGAAAAGGATCAGTGAGAAAAGAAAACCATGGAAGTAACAGAAAAACAGATTCTGAAAGTCCTTTAAGGGCCATTGTCATGACCATGACCTTTTACTGTAGATGAGATGGGAAGCAATGCGGGCTTTGATTAAATGTTTGACATTGTGTGTCTTAAGTTTAAAAGCACCACTCTGGCTACTCTGCTGAAAATATCGATGGAACAGGGGTCGTAGGCAAGGTAGAAACAAGAACCTCTGTTAGAGGGCTTTCACATTAACCCTTGTGATCAGTGGTGATAGTTCTGACAAGGATGATAGCAGTAGAAGTGATGTGAAGTGATTGGATTCGGAATGTTTCTTTCATGGCTCGTAATAAATCCATCAGCATGTCTGTCAATTCCATATTAAACTTATATCCAGAATCTGACTTTTTTTTAAAATCTATTATTTTGATCTAAGTTTGGGCCTAAATGAATACAATAGCCTTCTATCTGGCTTTACCTCTTCCTGCTCCCACCAGCACCCTCACTCCTGTTGCCGTACAACAATTAGGGTGATTCCTTAACACATGTGTCATTTTTTCCTCCTCAAAATTTCTAGGAGCTTTCCATCAATATTTAGAATAAATATTTATGGGTAAGGCCCATAAAATGTCCAACAGAGACATATATGGTCTGACTCATCATTTACCTCATTAGCCTCTCCTGCCTCTCTCCCTGTTTTCTACTCTACTCTTCTGTAGCCTACTCTCGAGTATTTGTACTTATTATTTTTTCCAACTAGATATCTCCTCCATGGAATACAAACTGATTTTCTCTCATATATCCCCTTCTTTTTCAATCAAATGTCACCATATCAAAGAATTCCGCAATTATTTAAAAGGAAGGAAGGAAGGAAGGAAGGAAGGAAGATAGGCAGGCAGGCAGAGAGATAAAGGAAGAATGAAAATAGTTGAGTCGAAAGCATTTTGAATGTAAAATAATATTCTACTAGTCTTATGAAAAGCAAGATGTGAGGCTCCTGGGTGGCTCAGTCAGTTAAGCATCTGACTCTTAATTTCAGCCCAGGTCATGATCTCGTGGTTCATGGGTTTGAGCCCTGTCTTAAGTTTTAAAAAAGACAGTTGCACTGAGTCTGAGACTGAGTACAGAGTCTGATTGAGATTCTCTCTCTCTCTTTCTCTCTCTCTTTCTCTCTCCCTCTTTCTCTGCCTGTCTTGCTCTCTCTCTCTCTCTCAAAATAAATAAATAAACTTAAAAAAATCAAAATGAGGGTTCCTGGGTGACTTAGTCAGTTAGGCGTCTAACTTTGGCTCAGGTCATAATTTCATGGTTTGTGAGTTCAAGCCCCTCACTGGGCTCTGTGCTGACAGCTAGGAGCCTGCAGCCTGCCTCAGATTCTGTGCCTTGCTCTATCTCTGCCCCTTCCCTGCTTGTGCTCTATCTCTGTCTCTATCTCTCTGTCTCAAAAGATAAATAAACATTAAAAAAATTTAAAAATAAGATTCTCTTCTATCTTAAAAAAATGTATTAGATGAACTTTCTTCCAGATATTAATAGATATGTGCTCCTAACAGGATGTCATATCTATAAATGTCTCAGTGTCTAGGGAGACCTCTGTGTAGTCATGAGTGACTGATTTCCTTGAGTCAACACCAAACATTTCCTTTGTATTGCAAAATTTTAATAGTATTTTCATTCATTAAAATATGCAAATACAATAATATGTAAGCTATATATATAATAGCGAATACAAATTATATAAAATATACATATATCTATACTTTATTTATTGCTACAAATAAAAATTAACCTTTTTATCTATACTTTAGTGTTACTATTTTAAAATAGTATTACTTTCTTTCATTAAAAGATTAATGGAATATATTTTCCACATACTAACTACAGGATCAAGTTTAATGTAATGATTTATGCTTAATTCAGTGATTTTAAAATATAAAGATAAAAGTCAGTCAAAAATTCTAATGGAACTTCAGGATTAGGATATACCAATAGAATCTTATTTTGACAAAATTCTGTAGAGTATCCAGTAATTCCTGTTCTCTCCAAAAACACACAGATGCAGGTGAGATTTCACTTATTCTACCTTCAATGATATACGTTCCTCGAGGTCTTCTTTATTATAGTTCCATAATTCTTCTTTAGAAAAAGACAGAGTCTGCATTACTTCTTTTATAAAGATCATCGTAGAATCAATAAGTAACATTCTAAATTGATTTTTCACGTCAGCAGGCTCTCTCTCTGTTCTCTTATCCAGACAGCCCTGGCTGTACAATAGCATCTGAGGTTGTCACTAAACCTTCAGCATCAGGGTTCCCTAGCAACACAAGGCTTTTTTCTTTCTCCCACTGTCTGTATCTGAATGAAAAAAAAATCAATTTGTAATAACCCCTGAAAACACAAGAAAACATTCAGTCTGAGACATATGAAATTAGCAATGAAAATGGTAAGTTACAAATGAAATTGGAAATAATTAAATCATTGAGAAGTATTTTGCTTATGGATTTATACAAAGCTCCAGATGGCTTTCTGTATTCATCTCCAGATTAGCTAAATAAAGGCCAAGCCTTATGTCAGCCTGCACATGGCTTTAATGAGTTTACCTTTATACTACAACAGGTTAGGGCTTTTAGCGCCTTGTTTCAGAAGCCACATATAAAAGAAGCCTTATTTGATTAGGGTTCTGAGAAACAGTGATACATGCTAGGCATGTACAGACATTAACAGTAATCACAAGCCTCCCAGGGTTGCAAGCTTCCTTGGCTATTGGTTGAAAATCAGGGGTAAGTTGCACTTGATTCCACCTAGAAATTTTCTATTACAAGTTTGCAAAACTGCCTGACTGAATTGAATACCACCACAAAGATCTCTATTAGTCATCATAAGTGTTTCTTTAACCATATATTTTTTTTTACCTGTTCTCTACAAAATCTTTTAGCAAAATCTTCTCTGTCATATGCTTAAGGATATTCATTGTATTTGTATCAAGAAAAAAAATGTTCTGTATTCTTTGGATCTGCAAACAAAGAATATAATGCTTATCTCTTCTGAGGAATAGGATCTGGGGGAATACCAGTCTTTATTTAATCATAAAACACCCATGATTTCTTGAGATTTTTAATGCTTTCTCCCATTGTCCACCAGCATTGCGGTGTTATGAAATGTCAATTGCAAACAAAATTGTATAATTTTCACACTTTGTTTACAAAAGATGTTAACTAGAAA
This sequence comes from Paguma larvata, assembly GCA_030068075.1. NCBI lineage: Eukaryota > Metazoa > Chordata > Mammalia > Carnivora > Viverridae > Paguma > Paguma larvata. The sequence goes on along the minus strand of CM057829.1, from coordinate 59,240,315 downwards.
TCTGGACATACTTAAGCAAGTTTTTAGAAGTGCCTTTTATTTTCATGTTAATACTCACTAAAATGTTTCTCCTCAATGACACTCTAAAGGCAATACTTCCTTTTAATATGTTGTTAATTTAACTTTATCTATATTTATCGGATATGACAATTTCTTTTTAAAAAGAAAAAGATGTTTTAAATGTCAAACAGCATTTCCTATCAGTATTATTTTATTATTTAGATGATGTATGCCTCAATAGGATTTATTGGTATATTTAAATATTAATAATTTTATTATCTTAAAAATATTTGGTTAATTATTGAAATATTTCAGAAATTATGTGCTTTGAACCACTTGTATTTACTTGGTATATGGTAACAAAGTGATAGACTATTTCTAAAACTAAGAGTTAACTTTATTTTAAATATTAATGAGATAGTATAATTAAATATTGTTAGGACAAATATCACTATATATCTTTCTGTCATTCTACTTAAAAAATGCTAAATGTTGAATTTCATAAAATATATATTATCATATGCATGTCTATAATTTTTGTAATATATTATTATGCTATTTTGATATTACCATCTCTAATGGATGTTTTATTTAAAAATTAATGCTCAGGTAATAATGATGGCAATTATATTATTAAGAGGATTCAGGAACCACAATAATACTAGTAGATTAAATGTGTTTATATTTTCAACCAAAACTGCAGTTGTTCATAATTCAGATTTTTAAATACTTATTAAGAAAAATTTTTAGTCTTTACCTTTCTGGAATGTTAAGTCATAAGTACAATTTTAACTGGATTAAATTTGCTTTAAAAACATGAAGAGAAATTTTGGCCACTTTATCCAGAAATGAAAAAGTTGTGATCTTGATTTTATCTTGATTAAAGTAGTTTTATAATTATTAATAATAAATATCACCTAGTATTCAAAAACTCAAACACCTTAATGTCAAGAAACTTCCATGTTGTAGCAGCCAAAAAAACATATAAACACACAAATGCACACAAATAAAAGAGCAAATTTTAAAGCTTTTCAGCATTATAAACTAGAGAATAAATTTTATGAGGATAAGGAACAGCCACAACTTCTCTTTTTCCAACTGCATCCTCAAAGTTAACACCAAAACTGTCATTTGGAGGCATTCAACAAATACTGTTAGTGTAAAAACAAAACAAAACAGAAACAAAACAAAACACAAAAACCAAACAACAACAAAAGTCCTGCACTGAGTAACGTGTCTCACTTTCTACTTCTACAGGTGCCATAAAGCATTAGTAAGTTGCTAAGGGAAAAAGGGGAAAAAAAAAAAAAAAGGAAAGAAAGAAAGGAAGTAAAATGTTTCAGGTGGAGAGTTGCCAACATGCCTTTAGCAATTCCAGCATAAATTATCATCATTTATGACCCAGATTCTTTGACTTCTGCCAGGTTCTTGCCCTAAAAGACAACATCCAAAATATTCAGTGTTCCCCATGAGTGCCTCAAGTTGTCCGGAGGCTAATCACTTAATAATTTGAATACAAATGTTGTATGCTTATTGAAGCTTACAGAAATTTCAGTGGTGTCCACACATCTTTGAAAGGGGCACTTGAAATAAATTTAAATCGTTTTGCTACTTTCTATCCCAACTGATATAAGTAAATGCTTTATTTCACTCTGTCTCTGTGTAATGAGATCCAAAAAGTGAAAAATTACAGTATACCACTTCACAACAACTCTGTGTTCAGAAGATATTCTATTTTAAGAGGTAATAAAGCTATCATTTCCGAAGGTCTTTCCTGAAAGTAATGCTAAAGAAACAATCTTCATCTCTGAATAAACTGGAAGAAATGCAAATTATTAAGTTCTGCCTCAGGCCACCTATTGCATTTTGCTCAAAGAAAACTTACAGGGTATTATTGTTTTAGTAGGCTTAGCCGACTCCTGAGGTCCTCAGAAACTTATTTGAGAGCATTGCATTATGGATCATACTTTCCAGGTCATATTCATTTTAACCAAGTGAATTTTCTATTGTAAATGATCAAAACAGTGGTTACTGAATTTATGGTGCTAACATTCTTGAAGGAATGTAAGCTGTCTATCCTTTCGTTTTATACTCTATTTTGGAAAGCCACTCAGAAATCATTGAGGTTAATTTTTTAATTTATACCAATTTGTTATTTTACAACAAGCATCAGAATCTGGAGAGATATGTTCTCCATCGAATATTTGTTTTTTCTTTGAAAAAATAGGTAAACCTGAATTATAATCATAACTGTACTTGTTGAATTTAGAATCTGAATAGGGAATTATTAGATTAGCATGGGAGTTGAGTATGAGCTCTGAAGTCAGACACCTGTGGCTGAAAACTCTTTGTCACTCATTAGCTTTGAAGATTTGAACACATTAATTTGCTTATTCATGAAATTGAGGTAAAAGTACATAACTCTTCTGGTTTAGTTGGGTATTAAATATAATATTGCATGTGATATGCTCAGTGCAGTATCTCTGAATTAAGAACTCAACTCATGTTAGGGATTATGCATTATTAGGTGATTTGCATGCTTTATAGCATACACACACACACACACACACACACACACAAATGCCTAAAGCTTCCATGTGCACAATGGTGGTATATTCAACACTGGGATTGTACCAGTGGAGTTTATGTGTGAGAATCTATTTCACTTAAGAATTTGATTGCCTCTATGACTTCTTTTCATCTTCCTTCTCAAGGACCCTCACTTCTAATTCACTCAGTCATTCTCCAGACATACTAATAGTGCTGTTATGAGATTACAGCCCGATCTGACAGCCTTAGAAGACATCTTTAAAGTGACTTTGTAGCTCCATGGCAATCTATTACATGATAGATTTACACTTAATGCTCAGAAGGCAATTTATTTCTTTCTTCTCAAACCTTGGGGAGAACCTTATTAGACTTTCCAAATATCAGTAGCACACTTTATTCATGATAATGTCAGCATCTTACAGTTTAAGATAAACATATTTATTGGAACTCAGAGAGCTTTCTTCCAGGACTTTAAAAGTAATAATTTGACATCCATAGAATTATAAGTTAAATATAGGGATAATTAATGGACCATTTTAAAATATTTTTAAATATGAATATAAACTCAATTTTTATTTGGAGAAAGTAAATACACTTACAACCAATACATTTTGCCTATTCAAATTTTTGAATAGAATATATATATTTTTTAATGTTTTATTTATTTTTGAGAGTGAGAGACACAGAACATGAGCAAAAGAGGGTCAGAGAGGAAAACAAAGAATCCGAAGCAGGCTCCAGACTCTCAGCTGTCAGTGCAGAGCCCTATGTGGGGCTTGAACCCACAGACCACAAGACCATGACCTGAGCCGAAGTTAGACACTCAACTGACTGAGGCACCCAGGTGTCCCTGAATAGAATATATTCTTAATAAAATTTTAATATTTCATCAATTTTTGTTAGCATACAATTATTAAAATGATTTCTTAAATGTATCATTAAAATTTTAGGATATAAATTTGAAAGTCATCAACTAACTTAATTGGATTTATTTAAAAAATCCCTCAAACAAGCAAAGTAATTTCTTATTTTATGTCTGTGTGTGTACGTATGTATATATGTACATATCTACATAAATCTGTAAGACAGTCTGGCAGTCTGGAGATGCATGGAATAGTTAATGTGGCAGCTCTGTATCTTATGGAAGACATAATTATTTCTTCTTCCTTGGGGAATCTCTGTCTTTTCTCTTAAGGCCTTCAACTGACTGTATGAAGCTCACCCACATTGTGGATGGTAAAATACTACAGACAGAGTCTACTGATTTAATTGTATTTATTTATTTTGAGAAAGAGAGAGCACAAGCAGAGTAGGAGCAGAGAGAGGGGGGAGAGAATCCCAAGCAGGCTCTGCACTGTCAGCACAGGTCGCAGTCTCATGGTTCATGGGATTGAGTCTCAAGTCAGGCTCTGCACTGACAGTGTGGAACCTACTTAGGATTCTCCCTCTCCCTCTCCCTTTCTCTCTCTTTCTGCCCCTTCCTCACTCATGTTTGTTCTCTCTCAAAATAAATAAACATTAAAAAAATAAAATAAATAAAAATAAAATTGTATTAAAAATAAAAAATAAAAATATTTAATTTGCTCTTGCATAGAAATGTTAGTTATCATCTGAGCTTTCAGCAACTGATAATCTTTTTGCTGGTAAAGGGTCTTGCTTCCATTCTGATGGCTGCTGACTAATCAGGGTGGTGGCTGCTGAAAGTTGGGGTGGCTGTGGCAATTTCTTAAAATAATAATGAAGTTTGGTGCATCAATTGATTCTTCCTTTCATGAATGATTTTTTGTAGCATGCTATGCTATGCTATTTGGTAACATTTTACCCATAGAAGTACTTTTAAAATTGGATTCAGTCTTCTCAAACCCTGCTGCTCATTTATCAACTAAGTTTATGTAATATTCTAAAGTCTTTGTTGTCATTTCAACAATCTTCAAAGCATCTTCACCAGTAGTAGATTTCATCTCAAGAAATAACTTAATTTGCTCATTTATAAGAAATAACCCCTCATTTATTAAAGTTGTATCATGAGATTATAGCAATTCAGTCACATCTTCATGTTCTATTTCTAATTCTAGTTCTCTTGCTATTTTAATTGTAGTTACTTCCTCCATGTAACTCTTGAACCCCTAAAACTCATCCGTGAGGAATGGAATCCACTTCTTCCAAACTCCTCTTGATGTTGATTTTTTGACCTTTTTCCATGAATCATGAATGTTTTTAATGGTATATAGAATGATGCATCCTTTCCAGAAGCTATTGAATTTACTTGGCCTAGATCTATTTCAGGAATCACTATGGCAGCTATAGACTTACAAGACATAATGCTTACACAATAAGACTTGAAAGTCAAGATCATTCCTTGATCTATGGGCTTCAGAGTGGATATTGTGTTAGCAGGCATGAAAACAACATTCATCTTGTACATATCCATCAGAACTCTTGGTTGGTCAAGTGCATTGTCAATGAGCAGTAATATTTTGAAAGGAGTCTTTTCCTCTGAGCAGTGGTTCTCCACGGTGGGCTTAAAACACTCACTAAACCCTACTATAATCAGATGTGCTGTCATCTGGGCTTTGTTGTTTCATTTATAGAGTGCAGGCAAACTATAGTTGGCATATTCTTAAGGGCCCTAGGATTTTCAGAATGGTAAATGAGTGCTGGCTTCATTAGCCCCTAATAAGAGAGTCAGCCTGCCTTTTGAAGCTATGATGCCAGGCAATGACTTCTCTTCTTAAGCTATGAAAGTCCTAGATGGCATCTTCTTCCAGTGGAAGTTTCTTTTGTCTACATTGAAAATCTGTTCTTTAGTGTAGCTCCTTCAGCTCAAATCTGTTTTTTTGGTTCTTATAGATGATAATACAAAGTCAATCATGTCAAATCAGCATAGATTCTCTCTCAGTAAGCTCAAATGAATGGCAACTTGTTTATAAATTACACCATGTTTTGAAACTGGTTGACATGTAATATAAAATTAATTAGCTCCAACAAATACAAGTAAATGTAACAAGTTAGAACTTTTACCTTTTGGAGAAAAAAAATAATCAAAGCGACAAGATAGAGAAATACTCTCTCCAAAACACAGAGTGAACAACTGAAAGCCACTGAGGACATAATAGGGGAGAAAATTGTTTCTAATCTTCTCACTAACCTGTGGAGATGATGATCTATTAAACACATGTCAGTCATTAGCCTATAGAACACAACATGTTGAGATTAGCTTGTTAAATCTGAATTTGGTCTCAGCTTGATGTTTAGATTGCCTTTGTGGATTAACACTGGAGCCAGAGAAATGTTTAAGTATCAAAAGCATACGACCAATACATTATAAAAATTTTCTAAACTGTGATGAAATTACATAGTTTTCTGTTAAAAAAATTACAGACATGTATGTATCCTTTGAGTCATTTATTTACTTAGCCAGCAAATAGTTGTAAGCACCTGTCATGTTTCTTGCACTGTTCTAGGTTTTGAGACAACAACAATAAATTTGACAGCAAATGTTCCTGACCTTGTTAAGCTTTTATTTCCAAGCAGGAACAGAAAAATCAATATACAAATAAGAAAGAAAATAATCAATAATAAATGCCAGCAGAGAATTCAGATTGAGTGAAGAGCCATTTCCCGGGTAGGTACTTTAGATTGGACAGTCAGGAAGGACCTCAAAAGTTGACATTTAAACTGACATCTTAATAACAAAGAGACATATCCCCCATCCAGTTAGAAAGAAGAGAGCACACCAGGCAAATGGCACAAACAGTGCAAATACCCTGAGGCAGGAAAGAGTTTGGCCTAATCAAAGGGGAATGCTGTGTAACTGTAGCACAGTCTGCAAAAGAACAAGCAGTACTGGATGCATTTGAAGACAGGCAGGAGTCAGAGCCCGTGCCAAATCGAGTAGAAGATGCACGGTGTATTATATGGCAAAGGAAATTTTTAGTGTGTGTGTTTGTGTGTGTGTGTGTGTGTGTGTGTATGTGTGTGTGTGTTTAACTGAGGGTGTGTATTACTAGTCTCTTAAAAATCATTCTGACATTTGTAAGGAAAATGGGTTACAGAAAGATGGACAAGTATGAAGGAGGATGGTAGAGGAGCTAGAAAAGTGGGCAGATCTTCTCGAATGTCTGTATTTTCTCTCACTATTACCATGAATTCATTTCTCCTTAATGTTTGAATTTCTATCCATGTGGAATTTATTTTGGTATAAAGAGTAAAAACCCATCTTATTTTTTTTTTGCACATAGGTATCCTGTGGCCTCAGTGCCATTTGTTGATTAATAGAAGGATGGTTTTAAGTATTTGTGTATCCATATTGAAGAAATTATTCAGTGCTCTGAGGGAAAAATAAATTAAAAATACAGACAGAAATCCCTTTCCTGGATACATACCACAGGGTAGATGTTGCAAAGATCCAAACAAGGATGGTGTATATGGAAACTGGAAGTTGGAAGCAACCTCTCTAATATCTCTAGAGTAATGGATAAATAAAATATAATAAATCACACTATGAAATGGCATACAATAATAAGAAGCAATAAACCATATATATGACATGGATTGGTCCTAAACAGAGCAGGAGGAGAAAACTATGACAGAGGTGGGATTTACAAAACCCTTAGTGGAACGGAAACACACAATAACACAATATGTTTTACAAGGATACATCTATGCTTAAGAACATATATCAAGCACATTATAAATGGTTCCTTATGAGAGGAAGGTGATGGGATGAGTATTTAGAAAGAAGGGACAAAATAAAACATGAAAAGAGCCTTGTATCCACTAGTAATGGTGATGTGTTAACAGTAAAGAGAAATATAAGATGCACTCTATGTCAGGCATGACAAATGGGGAAAAGTGTGCCCTAGATTTGATGAAATATGGTAAATATTATACATCAATATTATACAAAGGTGGTTTAATTTTAAAAAGGTGAAAGAAACAGGGTAATAAAGAGCATTTCAATTAATACTACCATACAAAATGGAATACATGTTTTAAAAGTTAAGATAATTAATATGTGACATGGAATATGTCGCAAATATGTAGCCATGGTCTCCCCATATAACCTTAGGATATATGGATATGTCTGTTTTAACAGGGACCTTGTTTTCCAGTTGTAAGCATTTGCAGTCTCTGTCTCATAATATAGATCACTAAAATGTCTTCCCTCTATCCGTATCACTGTCACAGCCTTACTACAAATCCTTATTGTCTCTTCTTTGGATCATTGCCATGGTTTTCCTAATTGGTCTCATAGGGTCTGGTCTTGTCGGCAGCTATAATGCTCTGTGATCTTTCCAAAAATGCAAATGTGATTATAACTCCCTTTCTTAAAATCTTTTGATGTTTATACTTTGCCTCAAGAGTAAAATCCAAACTCAGGTTGGTTAGTACATGACCTTATCTGGTCTTTGATTGCCATCCTTTCTGGTATCTAACCATTTATCTTCCCGAGTCTTCCTTTCTCAGCCATCCAAGCAGTCTTAATATATTTTTTTGTCATTTTACTAAAGAATGCCAAAATTCCTCTAACCCTTCACTGACTATCGTCCATTCAATTTACAAATCTCAGTGCTTTAGGATGAATCCCAGATCAGGTCGTTTAGCACATTCACACTCTACACATTCATGCCAGACTCTATGTCTATGAAATTGGGTATCTTACCACTACTCACAACTGTTTGCTCATTTGTTTCCCTAATTCACTGAGAACTCCTTCAAGCCAAGATCTGCATCTAATTTTTTTTTGCAGTCACCAGCATATAGTGCAAAATATAAAGAAGAATTCAGTATATATTTATTCAGTAAAGGAAATTCATAATTATTGTCAATTAGAAATACTTTTTTTCCAAAATAAAGAAGAAAATGGCTTGTAAAATACCACTATAAACTTTGGAAATTTTTGAAAACACATAAATTACTACATATGTGGAAAATTACTAGAAGGATCAAATATAAATTACTACAAATGTGGAAAATTACTAGAAGGATCAAATTTTGAAAGTTCAGCTTCATAATAAGTACAAATAAACATCCAAAAAACCATACCAAATCACATTTTTACAGTAACAACAAAAATATAAACATGATGTCAAATGAATAAGCAGGCAAGTGAAATATAATCAAATTTTTATCTGCACAAATCAAGTGTCACTGTTAATATTAAAGAAAAGCTAAGAAAAATTAGAAGAAACATTTAAGAAGTAAATTTAATCCATGAATAAAATATAAGACTCAGGATCGATCAAAGATGAGAGCTCCGGATGGTTTTGTTTTACTTACTTGACTAGTTTAAAGAGCTATATGTTACATTGGTGTCTCAGTTTAGGAAATTGCTTATAAGAAGTAATCATTTTGAACACTATCAAGAAGGCTTATTCCTTAGTACTCTTTATGACAAAACAATTCATATTTAATGCTTTCTGTGGAAGATTAAAAAAATACAAATTCTAGAATCAACTGCTAAAAACAGTGCTGATGCAAAGGTCATAGAATTTCACTAAGGAAATGCATATGAGTGAATCAAAGAATAACATATAAATACCTGCAGCTTGGTAAATGCCTTAGCACTCCAGGTAATAGGAACCTGTAGGTGCAGTGAAATTTGCAAAGCAATAGTGCACACCACAGTGGTTGTGGGAACACCCTCAGAGGATGATATTAGACCAACATCATGTGACTTAATATTGTTTAGGGAGAATACAAATGATAGGTGCTTTCTCAATTACTTTTGGAATATTGAAGATAATTATGGATATTTTCATTAGTTTGTATCTCTGTTTTGTTAATAATCAGAGGAAAAGTTATCTATTACTTTTAAAACAGAATTTTAATTTATATATGATTTTATTTTTAAAGCAGGTATTAATTATATAAGCCCATAGGTATTTATGAGTTAACTACAAATCCTTTCATTAGAAGATGTTGGAGCTATTTACTCTACTACAACAAATACTTCCTTCAGCCTATCTGCTCACTGTTTATATTCAGAGATTACACATTCTTGTTGAAGCAATAAAAGATCTTAGAAATTCGAATGCAAGTCACCTAACTATAGATAAAAGCTGAATACTTCTTTTTCTTACTGCTTAAGAAGGTAACCATTTTTTAATGTATAAATAAGGGTGTTCTTACATCCTCTCCATACAACTAGGTATTATCCAGATACACTACTTGAAATGCTAGTCATTCCTACAGATGATGACTTACACACCATCCTTCCTTCTCTGACACATACGAATACTACACTGCTATGTTGGTATAAGAAACTCATGCGATAAACATCTCTTTAAGAAGCGCTTTGTAAAAGTAAGTCTTATGTGTTCCTTATCTTGTGCATTAGTGTGGTAGTGAAGTATCTTTGAAATGTCACCTACTGGCTTGATTTGTAGATTCTGAAAATATGTTATTTTGGCTTATAAGCTGTGGCTATGGATATGATTTATTAGGCATCAGGAATACTGACAGGTTGTGACTAAGACAGATGAAATGACATGATGATTTCAGGTCTTCATTGATACATGCTTGTTATTGGCTGCATCACCTAATTATATTACTTCACAAGCCAGGCTTTTCCACCATTTAGATTAGTTGTTTCTGAATTCAAATGCCTACGGCCTAATCATCTGGTAAGAATTCAAACAGAGAAAAAAAAAATTTGTTGTTGTTCTTTATTTCTATTTTCAAACTTGGAACAGAATGATTATGTCAAACAAATAAAATGCATAGCTGTAGTGTTTTCTCTGTGGGCTTACAAACATTTACTTATTTTGTTTACAATGAGTCTCATAAGATCAGCAAATCAAATTGACAGATGATCAATGTCAGGTCTATTGAGAAACTGCCTGTGCAATCAGAATACCAGATCAGACCCCAGTGGCTCACTCAAGCCTTGATGATCACATGTACATTGTAAAGCATGCCTGTGGTAAAAACTTACTGTAAAAGTCACCTTGGTATGAAAATGAACTTAACATGAATTTCACATTAGCTTGTGAAAGATAGTTTTACAAAATGTCTAACGTACATGATGAAGCAGCTATTTATAATGACAAATATACTTAGAATGTTGAATTTTTATGTATTATATTAATTATTAGCAATTGTTAATTTTAATCATCTTAAAATGAAGAGACAAAAGATATATTTTTATCCAAACTGAATTCACTGATATAGATGTATAGACATTCTAGCTACTGTTAACATTTTTTAGCAATCTTGTAATTTCATGCTTTTGTGATCCTAATTCAAGCCATGCCAAGCTTAACAAATTAAATTTGGTCTATTTTAAAAGTAAAGGCATGCACTCTTTATTAGATGTTAATTTTATAAGGGGAACGGATATAGAATCAATAGGAATTCTGTATTTTAAGCATTCTGAAAAATTCTTCATTTTCCTTTTTTTCTTGTTTTTTGTGATTCCTTTTAAATTCTCAAATCATTTTTTATTATAAGCAATACACATTAAAATAAATTGTAAATTTCATTTAAAAAGTCTTTAAAATGATCCTAGAATTATTTTTATTGTGAAAATTGCTCTTCTACTTTTATGATGTGGAAGATTCATATAATACTTTGCCCTTATCAGTGAAGTAAATTATACCATATTTCTATGTGTTTTCTAAGTAATTAAAATTATTATTCTTAGTTGTCTATATGCTTTTTATTAATTTTTATTATTTAATAATTCAATTGATCGAAAACAGAGGAAGTGAATTTCAACAGTGACAAAGGCTAAGAAAAACAAGACTACTGTTAAAATACATTATGCAAAATGTGGCGTATAGATCAATCTTATTTTTTTATCCATTCTGATACCCTGTGTCTTTTGAGTGGAGCATTTAGTCCATTTACATTCAAAGTACTTAGGTATTTATTTCCATTTTAGTGCTTGTTTTGTCATTTCTGGAGATTTTCTCTGATCTTTTCTTGTCTGTCATTTGTCATGGTTTCTCCTTTGCACTGAAAGAGTCTTCTTTAATATTTTTTGCAGAGCTGATTTGGTGGTCACAAAATCCTTTAGCTTTTGTTTGTCTGGAAAACTCTATCTCTCCCTCTATTCTGACAATGTTCCTGGATAGAATATTCTTGACCTCAGACTTTTCCTGTTCAGCACTTTGGATACATGATACCACTTCCTTCTGCCTTGCCAAATTTCTGTTGAAAAATCTTCAGCTAGACTTGCGTTTTCTCTTGTAAATTAAGGATTTCTTTTGTCTTGTTGCTTTTAAGATTTTTCTTTTATCATTTTATTTTACGAATTTAATTATAATGCCTTAGTGTTGGTCTGCTTTTGTTGATTTTAATAGGAGTTTGTGCCTCCTGAATCTGGGTGTATGTTTCCTTCCCCACTTTGGGAGGTTTTCCACTTTTATTTCTTGAAATAAATTTTCTGCCCTCTTTTCTCTTCTTCTTCTGGGACTCCTATAATATGAATATTATTACATTTGATGGAGTCATTGTGTTCCCTAAGTCCATTCTCATACTGCATGATTCTTCTCTCTCTTGTTTATTCTGTTTCTTTATTTTCCATTATTTTGTCTTCTAGGTCACTAATTTATTCCTCTGCTTCTTCCAGCCTGCTGTTCATTGCATCAGGCCTATTTCCAATCTCTTTTATTGCATTAATCACCTCTGACTGATTCTTTTCTACTTCTTTTATCTCTATGTTGAGGATCTCACTGATGTTTTCTTTTCTCAAACCCAGTGAGTATCCTTATGATTGTTGCTTTAAATTCTGCATTAGGTATATTTGCTTAGATCTCTGGCCATAGCTTTATCTTATTCTTTCATTTGGGATAAATTCTTGTCTTACATTTTGTCTAGGTTTCTGTCTTCGTCTCTGTGTTAGAAAGGTGAGTTATGTCTTCTGCCCCTGAAGGCAATTGCCTTATGTAGAAGAGGTCACGTAAGTGCCCAGGGACCTGACACTTCAGGGACTGTCCTGTGTGTGCTTTACTTTATGTTTTGGCTGCTCTATCCTTTAGGTCAGTTGTCTACTGAGGTTCTCCTTGCCTGCTGTGGGCAGTATTTGGCCCATGGCCTGAATGTGTTAAGTTCAAACTAGGTACATTCTGGTCTGCTTGTAAAATGAGACTTGACACCAGCTCCACCAGAACTGAGAAATGGAGAGAGAATCCCAAGCAGGCTCTGCATGGGGCCTGTTGCAGGGCTTGAATTCACAAACTGTGAGATCATGACCAGAGCCAAAATCAAGAGTTTGATGCTTAACTGACTGAGCCACCCAGGTGCCCCTAAGTTACCATCTTTAATTGAAACTCTTCTAATAATTATATAGCATTCATGTAATATTCAGTAAACAATGAATTATACTTTACTATCAGTTTGCATTCTAAGCCAATATGGTAATAACTAAAGTTTTTCATAATAAAGTTTTTTTTTCCCTTTTACCAGTAGCAAGTCATATTTTAATACTTCTGTGAGAATTTGCCTGAGAGTTTAATGAGATCAGGGATGTTGGCCAGGCAACTAAGGTCAGAAGTTTTGAATAATACAGAGGAATCTTTAACTTTCATCTCAATATTCACTAGTGCAGGCAGACATATCCTTTGTTTTATAGGATCTGAGTTGGAAAGAGACCTATTAGGTCATCTTTTAAAATTTTTCCTGCCTAAAGAGGGTAGATAATTCCCTTCCAGTATAGTCACCATGCATTGTAAAATAGACCCTTTATGTGACTAATCCTAGTAGAAATCTAGGATTTTATGCATGTTAGAATAAATATTTTAGACCAAATTTAAGAACAAAATCCCAAAATTGTAGTTATCTTGCCATTTCTAAAGATTGTGTATTAATACAGAAGTTTGTGTGTGTGTGTGTGTGTGTGTGTGTGAGAGAGAGAGAGAGAGAATATGTGTGTTTGAATATATACAGAGCATAATAGACTAGCCAAAATACTACTTCATATTTACATAATTATGTTTATATACATCCATTCTTGACTACAAAGTAGAAATGTTTTCCATAAAAATCAATAGAAAATCAATTTTTTTTGTTAGAGTCTTGTTACCTGTGCAACTGTGTCCTTATAAAACGACACTGTAGAAATAGTAACATTTAAACATAATGTTGCTAAGATAGGAAGCCAAGACATGAAGAAGAATAATTATTAAATCCTTCCATTTCTTTTATAGTTATAAATTTCATTATATGTATCATCCAACTTCCTTTCCCTTCCACTCACTTCCATTATACTATCAAAGGAAAAAAGAAAAAAAAACTACTACATTTGATCTGAGGCATAAGTTAAATCAGAATCCAACAAATGAAACAGAATTTCTTATTGAGGCTGACTATATGGAATGATAAATTAAAGATCATGAGATCTTTTAAACATGCATTTTGAAAACACAAAATTATGTTCTAACTCCATTACTTGCAAATTTTATACTTTTGAGATTTTCAGTAATTAATATGACTCTAAGATTATTTGTCATATACTTACCACATAAAATGATAAGTATCATGAGTTGTCTCTTTTCTTCTAATTTTGCAATCTATACTTAATGTTGCCATAAAGGTCTTTTTAAAAATTTGCACTTAATTCCCTTGTTGAAATTTCTATTTCATGGTACCTAATCCTAAAAGGACCAAAATATACACTTATTTCTAAGTACCTGGTCAGCCTCTTTGCCCTTGCATATTATATTTTGGTATTACTGAAAAATACATAGCTTCCATGTAAAACCTAGATTTTGTGCAAGTTATTGCCTCTGCTTTCTCTCAATTCCTTCTAAGCTTTCAGATCTCACCTCTAATCCTCTCAAAATTTGAAATATTTTCCAACTTTACCAGGGAGATTTCATCATTATAGCAAAATTTTAGTCATTATGATAAATTTTATACTTCATTATAATTTTTTCCCATGCAACTTTGTTACTTCCTGAGATTATAAATACTTTCAGAGTAAAGAATGTACCTTTTCTCTTTTATATTCTCAATATGACATAATAGGAAAAATATTGATAAGTAATGAATGTCTAAGGGTTATGCAAAATGAATTTTAGAAAAATTTCACAACCCAATGATTTACCTACTTGGTAGTTAACAGATTTCTGTACAAGTTCATCAATTTACAGAAGACCAAATAGCCAGTCAGTATTTGAACTGGGATTCCAAGTCAGGCTGACTTGAAGAGTATGAATTCTTAATCATATTTAAAGTTCTGATTACCTGAATTATACTGCCTCAGTACGGCTGATTACCCAAGGGCTATCTCTGTCTAGAACTAAGACAAAGAAGGAATACATTAGTATATCTAAGTGCGACATTTTTGTCTCTCTCTTTTAAAAACTACTTTATTGAGATATGATTAACATACAAAAAGCTGTACATATCTATTGTGTACAAATAGAGGTCTGTAGATAAGTATACACAGGTGAAATTGTCATCCTCATCGCCATCATAAACACATAAATCACCTCCAAAAGTTTCCTTCTTCCCTCTTAGCAGTTTTTAAAGTATACAATACAAATCATTAACTATAGCTGCTATGGTGTATAGTAGATCTCTAGGACTTATTCATTTTACATGACTGAAACTTTGTACCTTTAAATCTTACCACTACTATTGCTCACTCCTGGAAACCACCATTTTAGTCCTTGCTTTTTCGAAAATATTTATCTTTTTAAAAATACCCGAAGAGGTCTCTTTTAATAATAACCAAAGAGATTTAATTTGCATCCTAAATTTAAAAGACAAATTAAATTATGAAGGATCAAATAGCAATGTAGTTAAACTCCATAAAGATTTACTAAATTTAAAAATATTTAAATACCATTGTGTGAAAACTGCATATGTTTTATTGTACATGCTTTTTAAGCAATCCTTTTTAACTATAGAACTAAAGCTTCAATCTTTGTCATCTTAGATTGTGCCTTCCTTCTTCAGCTTTCCTGTAGGGTTTCATGTTGTTCGGGTGACCATAGTATTGAAATCAGGGCATTCCTGAAAGTAATAAATAATAAAGCAGTGAAAACAAAGACACACATGTCCTATCCTATAGGACAAGCAACATAATCCAGGATTACACTGGGTAAACTGGGAGGAGTGGTCACCTTATGTATTGACCATTTTCTTAGTGTCTTGTGAGTCATCATTACACAAGAAACATAGAGTCTCCTATATCTCTGGATTTTTTAGTCCTCTCTTTTTTAAGTGTAAATGTGCTTACCAACCTCAGAGGCATAAAAAAAAATCTTTATGGTGCTTGTTGTCTTTCCTAATTTTATCTGTCATCATTTTTGAACTTAAAATTCCACAATTTTCCAAACCCTAATACTCTTCTAAAAGTAAAACTCTAAAGCTCAAGTCTTAAGAGAAAAGAAAAAGGATAAGGAGGGAGTGGAAAAAGAAATAGAAAGGAGGAAAGGAGAGGGAGGGAAAGGAAAGGAAAAGGAAAAGAAAGGGAAAGGAACGGGAATGGGAAGGAAAGGAAAGGGAAAGGGAAAGGAAAAAAAAGAAAAGAAAAGAAAAAAGGAGGCTACATACTTTTGTAGCCTGTGTCTCAACCAGAGTTCTCAATTCCAACATATGTTCCTTATTTCCGTAAGGTTACAGTGTTATGTAAAAACTCGAAATTATGCAAACAACATATATTCATTGTAGAATATATAGAGAATAAAAAAGGAAAGAAGAATTAAATGTAGAGAGAGAAAAAGAAAGAAAAGAAGACAGGAAGTGTAAAAAAGACAGGAGGAAGAAAAGAAAAGAGAAGGAAGGAGATGAAAGGAAAGCGAAGAGAAGGGAAGAAGAAAAGGTTGCCTGGTGAGCTGGGAAGACCCTGGGCCCTGAGATCTCAATTGAGCTGTCCCCAGGATGTCGCCAGAGTCCCTTAGTCTCCCCACAAGAAAGAATTCAAGGACAGACACAACACAGCAGTTGAGTGACACAAGTGGCAAAGTTAATTAAAGCAAAAATAGACATTTGAATGTAAGAAGGGGAGCTCAAGAAATAGAATTGTCAATCTTGCGGTTTAGGTTTCTTTTACTGAAAGCGGTTAACAAGGGGGAAGGATATTTATTATTTATTATTTATTTCTCAGAAACAATTTTTGTGCCTTTTCTTTCTTATTTGGTCAGGATTTTCCTGCTATGGCACTTGCCATTTTGGCCTGTCTGGTTTGATCCAGCTTCTTCTGGCTTTGTTTTGGGAGTATTGCCAGGACAGACCTCTGACTTTCTTCATACTTGGCCTTGACTTCCTCTTTGCAGGCCTCCAGACATCTTGCTAGGACCTAACACATTGTCTCTAACAGAAGGCATCTTGCTAGGACCTAACACACTGTCTCGAACAGAAGGAAGTGCTAAGAAACAAAATTCAACCAAGTGAAATTTAAAGACTTTCATACTTTTATTGAGCTATTCCTGAAACAGGCAGCATCCCTTCTAGCAAGTAGGAAGAGCTCCAAGGAGTTATAGAAAAGTGGAACACTTTATCAGCAGAAAGCGGGGAGAAACAAATAAGTCATAAACAAAAGAAAGGATTGTTTCAGGAAAGATCAGTTTCTTTTGGGTGTTTGTCAGGTGGATTACCTCCCTTGTGCTGGCCAGGAAATTCTAGATAGGTTGGTTGAAATTATAATCCTAAGAGAGACTGAAACTGCACTGGTCTTAAGTCTTGGTGATTTGCAACTTAGCACAAATGACTCTTGTTTAACGGAAGCGACAGAGGGAGTGAGGGTAGATTTCTTGTTATTATTTGACTTTTGTTATTATCTATTTTACTTGTTATTATTGGAAAGTGAGGTCAAACAGTTTATATTCTCTCTCCATGATGCTGTTTATAGAGGATCATTTGACGTGCAGTGTAGTCTGCTAATATTTACCATCTCACTTGGTGTCTATTACACATCTTTAATAAATGTCTAAGGATCTATGAAAGGGAAGAAAAACTTACACTGTATCAACATGATTATTATATCTAAAATCAAAAATATAAAAAGTAAAACATAAAACTTTCCTATAATTGAAATTTAGCCTAGATTATATTCTTTTAAACTCTCATCATTATGCAAAGCATTGAAAATAGCCCTTCTGCTTGTTATTTTTAGTCCGTAGCAGTTTGTAGACACATTTTAAAGCGTAGTTTTATGTATCCCCAGAACCGGATACTTCTACATGATTATAAATATTATAGGTTTTGTGAGCACTGAATAATCATATTCAGTTCTTTTGGAGTTATTTATGGAAAAACTAACTTATACATAATTCATTGGAAATTCATACTTTTGTTTGCATATTTATCATTACATTGTCATCTCACAACTATAATATGACAAAGAATATATATCAGCTTCCACTTGATAGGACACAAGTTTGATAGGATCTTCTTTTACCAAAGTATCTCTAATTTATATTTGGTATTTTCTGACTTTTTTCAACTTTTACATATTTGATTTTTTAGATATCAGTTTTCTAAAGAAAGATCACTAAGAGCTCATATGAAGTTAGAAACAGGACGAAATGATAAAATATTGATGCGGTTTCCAAAGAACTATATACATATATGTCATAGTAAGCCAAAGTAAAGTAGGTTAAGTTTTCATATTTTTCATTTTTAAAATGAAGTTTAATATTTGTTTTTCCCAGAAACAGATTCATTTTGTGCTGGGAAAATAAGTTAATGATTTATTATAAAAAGTTAAAATTTTTAGGGTTTTGACCTTGATATTTACCTAAATAGGTCACATTTTTCCATTATGATTCACTTCAGCATATATATTACATAAAGTTGGAGATTTTGCACTGGACTGTATAAACTGTTATATTTATAGATCTAAAAATATCATTTTCAGTTTACTTTTTACCTTGTATACATAACCTTGCAATTTTTTTAGTAAGTTATTTTTTTTAACAGTGCTGTATTCTTTTTAAATAATCTGAGCTCTACTGCTTATAAATATGCAATTTTTATGCTTTAAAGATGTGTAAATTTAAATCTGAATATTCCTTTGTTTCAGCAGCACAAGAACAACAATAATGTAGTTAATGCATCGTCTATCATTCATCTCTGGTATCAGCCTAGGTATAAATCTATAAGTAAAGAATAAATTAGCCCTTTCTTTATACAGAATAATTGTATTTATAATATTTTAAATTAAAAATGTATCCTAAGGCGCTATTAAATATATATTTAAATAGTTTATGACATGAATCAAAGTTCTTTTTCAATTTCTTAATGTTGCCACCAAGTCCCATCAATTCTAGCTTCAAACTCATTTTCAGTGAGTCCCTTGTAACATTTGCCAGTGTCAACATCCACCTCAGATGTTTGTCATTTTTTTTTACCTTTGTTGCTATAATAATCCCTAAATGGGTCCTATTGATACATACAGCACATTGCCACACTGCTTTCTTATTAAAAAAAAATCATATGCTGTGTTTTCCTGCTTTAAAACACCATATTACCTAAGGGATAAGTCAAAATTCCTTAGAATGCCATTTAAAAATTTATAATGTGGATCCTTCTTTATTTTCTTAATTTTCTTCTTAAGTTTCTTTAACAAACATGAAGTCTATTCCCCCCATTTGTGTATGTGTACATGTACCATCACAGTCACCATGAATTTACTACCTAGACTTCCTTACTGAATGATCAAGGAGCCATGAGAAAACCACAGAGAAGATAAAAAATTATTCGATAGTGTTGTAAAAAACGGTTACTTATTGTGGGGTAGGATTCAATTTAAGTAGGTTGGGTACAAGAGGCAGAGGTGGACATTAGTATTAATCAAGGCGTCTTGAGATCAACACCTGTGGAATGTCAGGGAAAGAAGCAGAATTGGATAACCAGAGAAGATGGGCTCTGATATACTCTAAATATGTACCAATCCTCAGATTATTTCAAGTAGAGAAGAAGGGACCAGGTTTTTTCTAATTTGCATCCATTTATCATTAGACACAGGCTGTTGCCCAGAAGGTCAACACGTTTTGTCAAGGCAGCTCTGTCTACCAGAAATAATTCCTGGTGTTAAATGATCATTGAAGACCAATGAAGCACTTCCAGGTTCTGGGGACCTAAGGTTTTTAATCCTGAAGAGGATTTGCGGAAATACATCACAGTGTCCACTACACTTATCTCATAGCACCAACCGAAAATATTCACTGTGAATTGAAGATTAAAATATCAAACATTGAAATATTAAAGAAAATGTACTGCAAACATTGTTTTACCTTCTACAATGTGAAAGATTCAGTACACAAAAGATATAGATTACAAAGGAAATATAAATATTTGAGCATATTACTTGCCTCTCACATGCATATGGAAAAGCATATTCTACTGATATAATAGAAATAAAGAGGTTAGTAAAAGGGGAAGAAGAAAATATTGAAGCAAATATGTAAGATGATTAATACTCTTGCAACTGGATTATTGAAATGGTGAAGGGGGTTGAACTCTATGGGATATAAATAGGACACTGTTCTTTTTTTTTTTTTTTCCAGACTCTGCTTTCAATCATAGTTTATTAAACTCCTTTTGCTTACTAAGTATATCCAATAGCTTTCCAATCAATTTCAGTTGTAAGAAAAATCTTATTAAAGCAACTGTGACGTTTAGTTATTAAAATGTTTAGTTCAACTAAACAAAACTTCAATCTGATCATATTCATCAGCTTCTCTCTCCCCTAGCACAGGGTTGACCCTTGTTTCTATGCTTATGAACCTGCAGAGAAAAGGAACAAAAGGATTAGAGAAGGCAGATTTGAGGGTTTATGTAATGGATGCTGTTGAAATGTGACCACTGAAGCTTTTATGTGGCCACCACCAAATGGAGACTTGATATCATCGTGGATGAGGATCCTCGCTCTTCTTTGGAGGTGCTAGAGGAACTTTGACTTTACACTGTTGCCTGATACGGGCTATGCCCTCATCCGGTGACTTGTGCAAACGTCCCACATCCATGTCTTATTATCCCCACTCTGGCCCTTTCATGAGGGCACTGCATGAGAGAACACTAGCCAAGCTGTCATCTGTGCTTCCCCATGGTCCTCCTGAATCTTATGCATACTTATTTACCAAACGATATAGAGACTCTTGTTTGATTGCTGAACCTCTCTCCTTACCTTGCCATAGAAAGCTTCTCCAGACTCTTGACTTTTTTTTTTTTAACGTTTATTTATTTTTGAAAGACAGAGAGACAGAGCGTGAGCAGGGGAAGGGCAGAAAGAGAGAGGCAGACACAGAATCTGAAGCAGTCTCCAGGCTCTGAGCCGTCAGCACAGAGCCAGACATGGGGCTGAAACTCACAGACCGTGAGATCATAACCTGAGCTAAAGTTGGCCACTTAACCGACTGAGCCACCCAGGCGGCCCTGGACTCCTGACTTTTGATTTCTCTAGCAGAGAACAGTCTAGAGGTCATATACACTCCCAGACTCCCTAGAGCATATACCAAACTCTCTCAGGAACCTTCATATCGTACTTCATTCTGATGAAGTATAGAGCCTGTACATTTATGCAGTTATGCACACATTTGGATGAGGAAAAAAAAATGCTCTGCTTGCAGAGACACCTTCATTCTCTATAAGTGTTTCTTCTTTGAAGAGGAGGAGAAGGCCCATCCCATCTCCCAGGAAAAATGCCACGACTTTCTCTAAGTCTATAAACTCTCTTCAAAGATCCAGTATTCCAGTATTATATTTGGGGAGATGAACATCACTGAAGAGACGTGTGTGTGTATACATATACATACATATATATATATATATATATATATATATATATATATATACACATATATATATATATGAGTGTGTGTGTGTGTGTGTATATATATATATATATATATATATATACATATATGTATTTTTTTTTCTGAGGGAGAGTGTGTGGGAATGGGAGAGAGGAGCAGAGGGAGAGTGGCAGAGGGAGAGAGAGAGAGAAAGATTCTTAAGCAGGCTCCATGCTGAGCATGGACATGGGGCTTGATCCCATGACCCTGGGATCATGACCTGGGCAGAAATCAAGAGTCAGATGCTTAACTGACTGAGGCACTCAGGCGCCCTGACTGTTTTTAATACATTCTGCATGAATGTGTTTTGTATTGTATTTTAGAGTAAAGATGCTTGTTTCCTTCAATGTCCTGTTACATCTCCACCAAACAAGTTGCTTGTATAAAATTTGATTTCCCAATGTCATGACTTTAATATATCCGAGAGCAATGAATATTAATAAGTAACTCATCAGTAAAGAACAAATACAACTCAAAAGCTAAACAACCCTTTTCTCCCTTTTAATGATAATGATACCTTTTGCCAAAAATAACAGACTGAAATTGGCATTACTGGAAAGAAAAGGAATTGAAAACTTTTTATAGTTGATTTTCATTGCTTGCATTTAACTTAACTGGTTTCAAATATACATGATTGAGAGAGATTGGACCAATTTAAATAGTATTGGGAATATTACTTACCATTCTACTAAGTAAATGTCCCAGACCCAGTGGGTCATGGAAGGAAATATGAATATGTCGTTCCTTCAACCCTTCTCGGCTGCAGCTTGCCTCCGTCGTAGCGTGACGTTTACTCAGTACTGAATGTGCTGCTAGCTTTTAAAAGCACAATGCTTGTTTTAATAAAATATAGACCATAATACAAATCCCTACTTCATCTAGTATTTTACTGAGGAATTAGTAATTTATTTCAAAATTGAGAAAACAAAGTGTTTACGTTTTGAAAGACAGAATGTAGATCTTCAAAATGACACTTTTTCGGAAACTATGATAAGAGTGATTTTGACGTTATTTTTTATTAAACGTGTTGACTTTAAAACTAAACTCTAATTAAGATATACTGCTATACAATCTTTTTTTGGGAAACAATTTGGCACTATATATCAAGAGTCATAAAAATATACCAAATATATTTTTGGAATGAATGTACTATGAGTTAAAGGAAGTTTGAAAGTTTACTTCCTATAGTTATTTCAAGATTAAAATAGTTTTAATTTATAATCTCTATTTAGAATATTGCCTCTCTGTAATCCAATTAATTCTGCAGTGAAATAACCTTTCTGAAATCCAAATCTTATTATGGTACTCCTCTGCCTAAAATGCTTAAATGCACCCTGTCATCTACAAAACAAGCTCTAAATTCCTTACGGTGGCCTACATGTTCCTTTTTGAAATGACCTCATTTACTTTTCCATGTAACTCTCTCGATAGCCACACAGTACTTGCTGTTCTCCCAAATACTTCACACTAAAGCTATTCTGCCATTTTTTTCTTTATTCTCCCCTATCAACATGCCATTCTTCCCTCTTTGCCTGACAAACTTAACCTCAACCTTTGAAATTCTGGGTCTGTCTTTGTCATTCTGTCCCTGACTTCTTTAATGTGGTACCTGATTAGCAAGTTAACTGGTTACTACATTGGAGCTTCTGGAGAACATGAACTTACAGTACTTTACTGTAACTCTTATTCAAATGTATATAGCAAATTTTTGGCACTCAAAAATTAGTTGAATTCATAATTGAATAAACAAATAATAAGTGATTGAATAATAAATGAAAAAAATGACTTTTTATTTTAAAATGGTACAGGCTCTTTGGTGGCTCAGATGGTTAAGCATATCTGACATTTGATTTCAGCTCAGCTCACAATCTCACCATTCATGGGTTTGAGCCCTGTATTGGATTCTATGCTGTCAGCATGGCGGCTGCTTCAGATTTTCTCTCTCACTCTCTCTGCCTCTCTCCCCTTCTCTCTCAAAATAAATAAGTAAATTTTTAAAAAATGGTACAGATTAATACTTTTAAATGATTATACACCACATGAATTAACTGTTGATTATGTATATTGTGATTATTAGTGCTCAGGTGTAAAGTCATCTATCAGAAATGTGTTGGATAGCAAAAGCCTTAGAGATAGCATCTCCTTGTAGGTTAGAGAGCAGATTGGTCTCTTGACCAGGATAATAAAGAACATGTTTCTCTCTCACTTTGAGGAGCAATCTAGACAGATTTGCTAATAGTGCCTTTATGAAATTAGGGTTTCCTAAATTTGTATTTCCTCAGAAATGGCATAATCCCACTATTAGTGAAGCATCCACCCAAACCTCTCCTCATTGCTTCCCAAGGATCTAGAGAGTATTAAAAAAATTCCACTGCATAGAATTAAACAGGCAAGGGAGACCATATTTAAGATGACTGTGCTGGAATCAGGACTATTGTATCATGGGAAGAGATTGATTTCAACTCTACCAAAACAAAAGACAGGAGAATTTTGTTTTGTTGGGTTCTTTGTTATATCATTTTTAAAAATTTAGATCTAAGTTAGTTAACATATAATGTAATAATGTTTTTAGGAGTAGAATTTAGTGATTCATCACTTACATATAACACCTAGTGTTCATCCCAACAAGTGCCCTCCTTAATGCCCATCACCCATTTAGCCCAATCCCTCTACCCAGCACTCCACCAGCAACCCTTAATTTGTTCTCTGTAATTAAGAGTCTCTTATTGTTTGCTTCCCTCTGTTTTTAACTTATTATTCCTTCCCTCCTCCTATATTAATGTGTTTTGTTTTTAAAATTCCACTTGTGAGTGAAATCATGTGATATTTGTCTTTCTCTGACTGACTTATTTCACTTAGCATAATACCTTCTAGTTCCATCCATGTTGTCGCAAATGGCAAAATTTCATTTTTTTCATCATTGAGTAGTATTCCATGGTATGTATGTATGTGTGTATATACACACATACATACATACCACCTCTTCTTTATCCATTTATCAGTTGAGGGACATTTGGGCTCTTTCCATAATTTAGCTATTGTTTATAGTGCTGCTATAAGCATTGGGGTGCATGTGCCCATTCAAATCAACATTTTTGTGTCCTTTAGATAAATACTTAGTACAATTGCTAGGTCATAGAGTATCTCATTTTTAATTTTTTGAAAAATTGCCATACTGTTCTCCAGATGGCTGCACCAGTTTGCATTCCCAACCACAGCACTTAAAGCTCCCCTTTTTCTGCCTCCTCATCAACACATTTTGTTGTTAATTTCAGCCATCCTGACAGGCATGAGGTGGTATCTCATTGTGGTTTTGATTTGCATTTCTATGAGGGTGAGTGACATTTAACATCTTTTCATGTCTCTTAGTCATCTGGATGTCTTTGTAAAAGTGTCTGTTCATGTGCCATTTCTTCACTGGATTATTTGTTTTTTGGGTGTAGAGTCTGATAAGTGCTTTATAGATTTTGGACACTAAGCCCTTATCTGACATGTCATTTGCAAATATTTTCTCTCATTCTGCAGTTGTCTTTTAGTTTTATTGATTGTTTGCTTCATTATGCAGATACTTTTTATCTTGATGAGGTCCCAATAGTTCATTTTTGCTTTCTTTCCCTTGCCTCCAGAGACATGTGTAGTAGGAAATTGCTGCAGCTGAAGTTAAAGAGGTTGTTGCCTGTTTTCTCCTATAGGATTTTGATGGTTCTGTCCTATCTTTAGGTCTTTCATCCATTTTAAGTTTATTTTTGTGTATGTGTTTCTTTGTTTGTTTGTTTGTTTTATTTATTTATTTTTAAGAAAGTGGTCCTGGTTCATTCTTCCCCATGTCGCTGTCCAGTTTCCCACACCATTTGCTGAAGTGACTCTTTTTAACATTGGATATTCTTTCCTGCTTTCTTGTTTTGGCTATACAATTGTGGGTCCATTTCTGAGTTCATGATTCTGTTCCATTGATCTATGTATTTGTTTTTGTGCCAATACCGTACTGTCTTGACAATTCAATTTTGTAATACAGCTTGAAGTCTGGAATTGTGATTCCTCCAGCTTTCATTTTCTTCTTCAACATGACTTTGGCTATTTTTTTCTGGTTCCATACAAACTTTAGAATGTCATGTGTAATAGGAGACTGAAATTGAGCTTATCTTATGAACTTAAGCCTATCATAGAGCTGTCCTAAAAAATTATATTTTTCCTAGGCAATGATCTCTAAACCATATTTACTCCTTTTAAGTCTGTAATAAAGAAGTTCACAATATTTATTTAGCTATAGAAATAATTCATTTTTCTTATATATTAGAAAAGCAGATTGAGATAGTTTATTATACTTCAATTAGTAGACTTTCAAGTTTTTATATTATTTCTATACTACAGATGAATAAAATGATGATACTTTTAATAATGTTCAAAACAAACATTTTTTGCTTTTTGAGTTTTTTCTGAGATGTAAAGGAAACAAGTGTATAATCATCAGGATCATATTTAATGTTGGACTTGGAACTTTCAAATCTACTTTATGTGATTGACCTATAAGTAACTGTACTTCATTCCCTAGAGCTGAAGGTAATTTTGATTATCAAGTATGGTCAGCAAGATTAGAAGAATTTGGTGAAGATCTAGGACCCACTTTTTAAAATCAAAATCCAGACCTAATATACGTCATTAACTTCAATATGTATAGTTTTCATTAATAACATTTGTTTTTTTAATGTGGAAATTGGGTTGTTCAAACAATAAATATAAATACAAACTTCATGATTTTCAAGGTTTTGTTTGTGTAAATTTTAAGTAGGGAGAGTATATATGTATATCTGTATTTATTAAAGTTTATTTATTTATTTTAGGAGGGAAACAGGGAGAGAATGAGCAGTGAAGGACAGAGAGAGAGAGAGAGAGAGAGAGAGAGAATCCCAAACAGTCTCTGCACTGTCAGCACAGAGCCTAATGCAGGGCTTGATCTCACAAACCATGAGATCATGACCTGAGCTAAAATCAAGAATCTGACGCATAAATTACTGAGCCACCAAGGCACTTCTGGGGAGAGTATTTAAAATACGGATTCCTAGAATCTATTCACTGGGACTCTGATTCAGTAGATCTGGAGCGTTCCTAGAAATTAGAATTTTTATTATGATAGAAGGGCAATATAGAGCACACTCTGAGAGGAATTGGTAGGAGAGGCAAACCACTACAGTAATATTTGAAGTTAAATACGAGATTTCACATGTTCACAAATATTTGGATCCAGCTTCACCTACTTCACTCAGTTCTTTTCAAATTGGAAAGGGACCTGTATCAAAATCTATTAGAGAGTTTTCAAACCAAGAATGTTTTTATCCCTACCCTTCTCCCCTTGCCTCCAAATCAGTCCAGCAATTATCCTACAAACTGGGAGTGGATTTGCACTCAGAAACTTGTGTATACTTTGAAGACAAAAACAAACAGATAAATAAACAAAGAAAAACTACCCATTGACTTCTTAAAACGACTTCTGACCTTACCCTTTACTGCATAAAAATTTGGTGCAGCCACTAGGTCAGTATTGGAAAACGTTTAGATCTATGACTTCAAAATAATTACATTGTAATAAAACATAATTTAGAATAAGCACAAAATTATTATGAGCTGCTTTTGTGTTTTTTTTTTTTTCTGTATCAGCTAAACTCAGGTAGTTCTAATGAAATTAATCTTGCATTACCCTCTCTACAATTCTCCTGTCAACAGTGAAATTTGAAATGCGGTTGTGACTGATATAGAGTCATGTAGGTAGTAGAAGGTTTCAGTTTTCAACTCAAGGTAAGAGCTGGCCCTCTAATGATGCCCTGGTACAAAACAAAGAAGTAAATGACTTTCTCAAGGCAGCTAGTGGCATAGGTAAGAAAAGAATACTTATGTATTCTTTACTCTTTAAATTATACTGCCTGCTTGAAAACTATTGCTCTGGGCTGCTTGGGTTGCTCAGTTGGTTAAGGATCGAACTTTGGCTTAGGTCATGATCTTGAGGTTCATGAGTTTGAGACATTCATTGGGGTCTTTACTGACAGCTCAGAGCCTGCAGCCTCCTTCAGATTTTGTGTCTCCCTTTCTCTTCCCTACTTGTGCTCTGTCTCTCTTCCTCTCAAAAATAAATAAATATTTAAAACAAAAAAAGAAAACCATTTCTCAAATACTATTATTCATTAGTGTAATATTTATTTGTTTGTTTATTTATTTATGAAGTAGAGAGCACACATGTGTTCTAGCACATGTGGGGGAGGGGCAGAGGGAGTGGGAGAGAGAATCTTAAGCAGGCTCCATGCCCACTGCAGAGCCCAAATCAGGGGCTGATCTCATGACTGTGAGATCATAACTTGAACTGAAATGAAGAGTTAATCTACTTAAACTACTGAGCCACCCGGGCATCCATTTTTTATTTTAATTTATTGTATTTTATAATATGATATTTCATTATTAGAAAAACACTATGAAATAGTACAGTTTATCCCCATCTGACAGATCAAAGCACTGAAACCTAATAACTCCCAGGTTTCTAAAACTGGAATTAGAAATCTCCTAGCTATCAGTCTTAGGTTTTCTTTTATTTTAGGTTTTGATTTATGTTAGAACTTATTTTAATTAAAATTTGTGTATAATGAGATATTTCAAGTTAATAGTGACTGGTTGCTTAGCATTTTATTATACAGTAAACACAATAATCTCAAAATTATAATAATCACAGATTGAAAATTCCCTTGCTGCTAATTTAGACACAAAAAATAATATTTACTTTTATTGTGGTAAACATTTTAAGTGTACAGTACAGTATTGTACTGTAGAGTAGATCTCTAGGGCATTTTCATCTTGCATGACTGAAACTCTAAACTCATTGCACAAGTTCCCATTTCCTCCTCCCTCTACCCTTGGCAACTGTAATTTTAATTTCTGCTTCTTGTGTTTGACTACTTTGAATATGACGTATGACTGAAACCATGCAGTATTTCTACATCTGTTAATGGCTGATTACACATAGAATGATATCCTCAAATGTCATCCATATGTAGCATATGATGGGGTTTCTTTTTTTAATGCTGAGTAGTGTTCCGTTGTATACATATGCATTGTTACTATCCACTCATCCATGGACAGGCATTTAGGTTGTTTCACCTCTTGGCTGCTGTGGGTAATGCTGCCATAACCTTGGGAGTGCAGATATTTCTTTGATGTTCTTCTTTCAATTTTACTGGATAAAACACCAGATGTGGCATTGCTGGATCATACAGTAGTTTCATTTATAATGTTTTGATGAGACACCATACCATTTTACACAGTGTTGTTCCATTTAACATTCCCATTAACAGTGTACAAAGCTTCTAATTTTTCCAAATCCTCAGCATCACTTATTATTGTCTGGGTTTCCTTTTTGTTGTTGTCATTGTCATTTGTTTCTTTTTGTTTTGAGGTGGTGGCTATGCTAAGAGGTGTGAGGTAATACATCATTGTAGTTTTAATTTGCTTTTCCTGTTAGTAATGTTCAGCACCTTTTCATATATCTGATGTCCATTTGCATGTCTTTGGAGAAACATCTATTCAAGTCCTTTGCCCATTTTTTAATTGGATTATTCGATATATTTTGGTTACTAAGCTATATAAGTACCTTATATATTTTGGATATTAACCTATTATCACACACATGGTTTACACATATTTTCTCCCATTCTGTAGGTTGCCTTTTCATTCTGTTGATTGTTTACTATGTAGAAACTTTTTTAGTTTTGCTATAGTCCCACTTGTCTATTTATGCTTTTGCTGTCTTTTGTTTTGGCATTATACCCAGGAAATCATTCCTCAGGCTAATATTATGAAGCTCTTTTCTATGTTTCCTTTAGGAGTTTTATAATTTGAGGTCTTACCTTTAAGTTTTTAAAATATTTTTTCTAGTTTATTTTTGTGGATATAAGATAGGGATACAATTTCTTTCTTTTGTATGACTTACCCAGTTCAATCAACACTATTCGTTGAAGGTAATGTCTTTTCAACAATGTGGTTTCTCACCCTTGTCAAAGAGCATTTGACCATATACATGTGGGTTTATTTAT
This sequence comes from Paguma larvata, assembly GCA_030068075.1. Lineage (NCBI taxonomy): Eukaryota > Metazoa > Chordata > Mammalia > Carnivora > Viverridae > Paguma > Paguma larvata. The sequence continues at coordinate 59,210,941 of CM057829.1, read as the reverse complement.
GGACCCTCTATTCTGTTTCATTGCTCCATATGTCTGTCTTTATGATAGTACCATATTATTTTCATTATTATAGCTTCATAATATGTTTTGAAGTTAGGAGGGTGAGGGCTCCAGCTTTGTTCTTTTGCTAAAGAATTTTTGTGGCTTTCAGGCTCTTTTGTGGTCCCATATAAATTTTAGGATTATTTTTTTTTTCTATTTCTGTAAACTGTCATTTGGATTTTGATAGGGAGAGATTACATTGAATCTGTAATTCACTTTGGGTGGAATTAATATTTTGACAATTTTAATTCTTACTTTCTATGATTTTGGGATGCCTTTCCATACATTTGTGTTTCTTTGTTTTTGCAATGTTTTGTGGTTTTCAATATATAAATCTTTGCTTACGTTTACTCCTAAGTAATTTATTATTATTTTTTATTATAAATGAGACTGTTTCCTTAACTTCCTTTTCAGATTGATCTTTGTGAGTATATAGAAACACAAATGATTTTTGTATATTGATTTTTTATTCTGCAACTTGGCTGAATTTTCTTCTTAGATCTAACATTCTGTGTACATGCAATCTTTAGAGTTTTCTATATGTAAAATTATGTCATCTTTGAACAGAGAATTCCTTTCTTTCTTTCTTCCTTCCTTCCTTCCTCCTTCCTTCCTTCCTTCCTTCCTTCCTTCCTTCCTTCCTTCCTTCCTTTCTTCCTTCCTTTCTTTCTTTCTTTCTTTCCTTTTTTTTTTTTTTTTTTTTTTTTTCTGACCGGATGCCTCTTACTTCCTTTTCTTGTTTAATTGTTCAAACTAGAACATCCAATACTATTTGAAATACAATTGGTGAGAGTTGGTGTTCTTGTCTTGTTCCTTCTCTTGGAAGAAAGGGTTTGTTTTTTCCCTATTGACTTTGATGTTAGCTTTGGGGTTTTTACTTACACTCTTTATAATGTCAGGGTAATTTCCTTTTGTTAGTAAATTGACTGTTTTTTAATATATAAGAGTGTTGAATTTTGTCAAATGCTTTTTCTACATCTGTTGAGATGATCATGTGAGTTTTATCCTTCTATTAATACAATATGTCGTAATGATGGATTTTGTGTAGGTTAAATAGTTATTACAACCCTTGAATAAATCCTATTTGGTCATAATTTATGATATCTTTAATGTGCTATTTGATTTGGTTTGCTGATATTTTGCTGAGGATTTTTCATCTAATTTTATGAGGGATATTGGGCTTTAGTGATTTTGTGGTTTGTTGTTGTTGTTGTTGTTTTTGTTTTTCCTTGCAGTGTCCTCATCAGGGTTTGCTATTACAGTAATACTGACCTCATAAAAAGAGTTTTAAAGTGTTTCCTCTTCTTCAATTATTTGGAAGAATTTGAGAAAGATTGCCATTAAGTTTCTTTTCAGTGATTGGTAGAATTCTCCATTAAAGCCATCTAGGCTTTCTTTGGAGATTTTCGATCACTGATGCCAAACCCTTCCTAGTTATTTATTTGTTCAGATTTTCTATTATTTACATGATTTAGTGTTGATAGGATATGTGTTTCTGGGAATCTATTTCATCTAGGTTACTCATTTTGTTTGTCTATAATTTTTTATATTGGTGTCTTATGATTCATTTTTATTTCTGTGGCATCAGTTGTAATGTATTCTTTAATTTCTAATTTTGAGTCTCTTTTTCCCTCTAGTTAAATGAAGATTATGTCTTTGTTTTTATCTTTTCAAATAACCAACTCTTATATTTTATTCCATTATTTTTCTATTTTCTATTTTATTTGCTTCTGCTCTAATCTTTTGTTTCCTTCCTTCTCCTAACTTTCAGCTTAGTCTATTTTTTTAAAATTTCTTTGAAGGTTTTAGAGTTAAGTTTTGTTTTGGTTTTTGTTTGTTTGTTTTTTGAGAACTCTCTTTAAATTCAGGCATTTATCATTAAACATTTCTCATTTACTACTGCTTTTGGCTCATTTAATTAGTTTTGGCATTGTATTTACATACATGTATTTACATACATTTATATTCACATAAATGAAAATATTTATGCCAAGACATTTTTCCAAGAAATTAATTTTTTTTTCCTTTTGATTTCTTCTTTGTCCCATTGATTGTCCAGAAATGTATTGCTGAATTTCCTCATGTGAATTTTCTAGTTTTTCTTTTGGTTTTGATTCCTATTTCATTCCATGTTGTCAGAAAATATATTTGACATGATTTTAACATTCATAATTTAAGACTTGTTTTGTGACTATTTATGTGATATAGCATGGAAAATGTATATACTAGAGAAGAATATGTGTTCTCCTGCTGGTGGGTAAAATTAGGTCCACACAGTCTAGAGTGTTGCTCATGTTTTGTTTTCTTATTGATCTTCTGTCTGGTTGTTCTATAAACAATTGGAAGTAGCATAGTGAAATATTCTATTATTTTTTGTTGTTGTTTCTCCTTCAAGTTATGTCAATGTTTTTGATAAGGGGACATAACTACTTATAGTGGCTTCATCTTCCTGGGGGACTGATCTTTGTGTCTTTTTTTGTGCCTGTGAGAGTTTTTGACAAAAGTTCTCTTTGGTCCTACCTGTTCTCTTTTGGTAACATTTTCATGAAATAACTTTTTACATTCTTTCTATTTCTGCTTTTGTGTGTTTTTAAATCTAAAGTGAGTCTTTTGTAGGTAACGTATAGTTGGATCTTGTTTTCTTCATTCATTCAGCCACTGTCTTTTAACCAGAGATCTTAATACATTATTTTTAATCACTGGGCACTCCTGGGTGACTCAGTCAGTTGGGCATCTGACTCTTGGTTTTGGCTCAGGTAATGATCTCAGGGTTCATGGGTTTGATACCCAAATCAAGCCCTGTGATGGGCTCCACCATGACAGCACAGGGACTACTTGGGATTCTTTCTCTCTGCCCTTCCTCTGCTCATACGTGCCTGTGCACATGCCCACGCTCTCTCTCAAATTAACTTAAATAAATGTATGTTCCAGTCTTCTCTTTCCCTCCCAGGGAGATTCTGATTGTACCTGACAGAGGACCTCTGAGAAGTGAGCATCACAAATTGTCCTACCAGCTTTGATGCACCTGCTTTTGTGCTCACTTAGGGTACAAAAGCCTCTTAACTGATTTCTGAATTTCTCATATTGGGAATTGGTCCATGTGTTATTGAATGGGCATCTTGGTATGTGAAGAAGAGCATGGGCTTCTAATCCACAGTGTTATTGATGCCACATTCCAATTAGGAAGAATATTTTGCTGGGTTTTTAATTCTTACTTTTATATCAAGAAATGCTGTCAATATTGTTTTTAATAAGCTATGTAGAATATATTACTTTATGTTACTTTTTCTGTTCAGAGTGTAGGTTAATATTTATGTATCTTTTTTGGTACATTAACCTGCAAAGGAAGATGTTTAGCCAATCAAACTTAAGAACCATAGAAGGTGACTTTAGACGAAAAAGAAAATACTCTAGTTTACAGATATAATCTGATTTTAAATAGTCCAACTTTTTGTTCTCATGTATGAAGAAATAATAGCCATAATAGAAACATTTACAAATTTGTTCATTCTGTTTCATGATTGAAAAAAGAAATGAAGTTGGCTTAAATTTAATGATCATATTGCCATCTGGCATTTGCAATTTTGTAATCTCCACAAATGCCATAGGATGTGGGAGGCAAGAACAAGAAAAACTGAAAGAAGATATATAGAATTCAAATATAACATGACATAGAATGTTAAGTATATAATTACTGTAATAAGGGCAATCCCACAATGTAATTATCAGAGAAACTGATTTTTAACATTTGAAAAGGTGTGTTTTGTATGATTTTATGCTTCTTTGTGCTTCAAAAGATAAGCTGTTAAATATGTCTTAGTGAAAAGAAATACAGGTGCCTCTTACATGTAATCTGTTTTTTCTTCTGTGGGGCAGCTGCAACTGTGGTCAAGGAAATAAGGATGGTGATTCATTTGCTTCTTTTTTTATGTTAAATGAATATTGTTTCTAAATATGTAATGATGAAGAGTAAATATTCTAGCATTGAGGGTAAAGTGAGGATTGTAAATGGTGTTTATTTTGGAAAGGAAGAGAAATTAGAACCTGAGATAAGCAGGCTTCCCCTACCCACCCCCATGAAATACATGAATACATGAAATACAGATCATATACTTCCTATTAGTCTTCAGTCACCATTCATTGTTGATTATTCAAATTTCTCAGCACCTTGCATGCACTAACTCATCAATAGAATTTGAGTGATTAAAACATCTTGAAACTGTTAGCCTGGCACTCCTGCTGACGCCATGAAACTAACTCCCACATATTGGTGCCATTCATGACCTTGACAAAAAGGAGAAGAACACACAAAAGGTTTAAATGTGACGTTTCAATGAAGGAACTGTTTACAGAAGTGTGATCAGGGTAAAGGAATCTATACAGATGGGGAAGCACCCAGTGATTAGCAATAGTGAAAAGTCCTTAATATCCCAAAAAGGCAAGAGTAACTAAAAGCTGAGTTCACACCAAAGAAGCCATACAACAGAATTTCTGTAGTTGTATAATTTATCTTTTGATGAGACAAAGTTTACATCTTTCATGACTGATCCTGAAAAGAGCAAGTGGTTGAACAATGAATAGCATCCCATAGGAAGGCACAGAAACTAGGGGATTTAGAGAGAGAAATCGTAGGAAGAAACATGATAAAGGAGAGAAAGAAGGTTATCGGACCAATCTCACTGAACTGGTTCTATTTTCTCAGGTAGAAGAATAGCAAATGAGTTAGATGTTTGAAAATGATGAGAAGGGGGAAGAGAAGGGAGAGGGGCATCGTGGTGACAATAATGGTTTTCATTACAGCTAACTATATGCCGAGTGCAATTAATACTATCACAAAGACATATTGTAGGCTTATTAATATCATCATTTTGCCAAAAAAAAAAAAAAAAAACAAAACCCTGAGAGGTAGAAAGTTTAACCCTTTTTTCCCAGATCACCTATGTGGCAAAGGCGTAGTTGGCTCATATGTGTCCAATGGGCCCATTGTCAACTACTCTGTTTTGCTGCATAGTTTTCAAATAACTATAGCACTGAGGGAAAGAACAATTTGACTAGAGAATGAAGCAAGGTTGTCTTGCCATATTAAGGACTATTTGATAGTGATGACCATGAATTTAATGTGGTACTGACATGCCTAGCTCTGAAATTTATGTCCTATGAATCATAACTGCCTGTGTGCAGGTAGAGAAAATGTCAGGAAGTTTAAAGAGGAGATCAGAATGACCAGTGAGGGATGGCTATTGACATCAGGAAGGACAAAGCAATCTCTGGCAATTGGTATTATTTTTCTTTCATCCTAAGCCATAGCTACTATTTTTGAAGAGTTAAAGAGGCCAGAAACTCTATTACAGAAGGAAAAAAAAAATTCCATCTTTTATAATCTCCCCATAAAGAGAGCTTGAAGCCTTTAAATTAAAAAAAAATATATGGATAAGTTCTATGCTTCTGGAAAAGGGCCTTAGTTGCAAATAAAATTCATTCTGACTATATCAGCCATTTCATTTATATATGAGGATTCACCAGTGAGTCTACCCTTCCATTGTTTACATATAAGGTTTGGAAACAGGGACCTCGAAAGCATCGCTTTACCTGGTTTTGTTTGTTTAGTTTTGCTAAAAACTACTTACGTTTTAGCAAAATAAGAGCTCTTGGTTTCACCATGAGTGATATGCCAAGAAATTAATAATGTAATTTTTTTAGAAATGCATCAAAACCTTATATTTTGGTATAAACATCATAATCTTAAAATTTCTTATAATTTGCAGTTTTTCATTGTGTATACACCGTGCCAACGGGCTGTACATTGCAGCTGTGTGCAACAAGTTGAAGATCTTCGTTTCTAGGTACAAAGTTATTTAGCAGTGAAAGTAATCTCACACCCCATTAGAGAAACTAATAATTTTTTTGAAAGCTTAAAATAGCATAATCTACTGACTTATACTGTGTTTTATTGGCTTCCTGCTAAACAAGGTAACTTGTCAATAAACAGTTTTATTGAGAAGCTAGTCAAAATGAAGTAATGTCTGTTTGCCAATGTCATCAATGTTTAAAGGCTAATAAGAGATCTTGAGAGGTAATCTTTAGATATCATGGGAAAAGAAAGGGAGGTATGTATCTGTAAAGCTGCTGCAGGAAAATGATTTGAAGGGTATACAGTTACTAATCTCTACAAAGCATTGGTATTAAGCAGGAACAATGAAACTTTTTCCTAAAAGGGACACATGATGCATATTTTTGGTCTCGTAGGTCATGCAGTCCTCTGTAGGTAATTTATCATTGTAGCATCAAAGCAGTCATAAATGATGCTTAGACAAATGGGTGTGGCTTGATTCAATAAATTCTTTTTCGTTTGTTTGTTTGTTTTGCAAAAACATATGGCCAGCTGAATCGGGTCTATAAGTCATAGTTTGCCAAGCCCTGTTATCAAATCAAATATTGTTATGTTGCTGCATATTAAGGTGATGATGCAGTATTTAAAAGACCTTGTAAAAAGCAAAGTGAGGCTTTCACTTTAAAGAATTTTTTACAGCACAACTTAATACATATATATGAATAGGTAAGTTGATTATAACAGAGTGATTTCCACTGATCCTTGATTCAAGCAAGAGTTAAATTTGTTATTTTAAAGACACTGTCTAATTAAAATACAGGGTGGGATGATAAGAACCTAAGATAAAGCATGTCAAAAGGGATCCAGAAGGGCCAAATGGTGGAATTAGACTATACACAATTTAGTGACAAAATGGTTTGGTTATACCAGTTACACTATTTCGGTGCTGTATTTGTTGATACATCAGTCCATACTGAACTGTTTCAAAATTGTTGTTGTTGTACTATACATTTCAGTTTGTGAGGGTGAGATACCCCCCCACCCCTGTTTATTGCCATTAAAATTTTTCCTTCATTTTTTTTTCAAATTTAGTGTTGCAATTCTGCAAACAAGCATTAATTCATATCTGTTTATCAAATCATAAAACTAGCATGTATTATGTCATTGTCATTTAGGAGATAATGTTCTGGGTGCTAGAAATACAGTAGTGGAAAAGGTTACAAAATCCTTGGTCTCAAGAAACTTGCAATTAACAAATAGGAAAGGGAATGAATAGCAGTTTCGGACAAGAATAAATGCTAACGCAATACAAGAGTAATATTATTGACAATGATTGAAGAAGTTAGTGATAGAGAAAGGATTTAAACTACATTTAATTTGGTGGTTGTGGAACGCCTCTGAAAAGAGACATCATTGAGTTAAGATATGAATTATAAAAATATCACAGCGGTGCTGGAATCTAGACCCAGAGCTTTCCAGGCAGGGGAAATGGCAAGTAAAAAGTGTCTTTTCTGGGAATGAACATAAATGTGTTCCAAGAATAGAAAGAATGTTATGGGTGAAGCGTAATGAGCTAGGAAGAGAATGGGATGCATTCAGGTGACAATATTGGTAAAGGGATAGGTCATGTAAGTTTTGTAAACGAGAAAGAAGAATTTAGATTGTATTTAAATATATGGAAGCATTTGAGGACTTTTAATGGAATAGTCAGATAATACATTTCATGGTTTGCAAAAAGCACTCTGGCTGCTATGGGGAGAGTGGAATGTAGAAGGGCAAAAACAGAGGTGGGACAATGGATTAGGAGGTATGGCAATAGTCCAAACAAGAGATTGATTGTGTTAGCCTTTTTATAATCCTTTACTTTACCAGAAGGCATAACTTTTTTTCCCTATTAATTCTATGGTTTTAAGAGTATTTCTCCAATGTCTTTCTTAGCTTAATGAAATGAGCTAAAAAACAATACATGAAGAACTTCTTTTACCTAGGATTCCAGAAGGAAATGGCTATGGAATGCTGAGATTGCTTTATTTTCATGTATTGTTTCTATTTTAAGTATGAACACATCAACTCTTTTAGAACATTTTAATACATCAATGAGAATCAAAAATTTGAATATTCTAAATATTCAATTTATTCAGCATCCATAGAAGGCAATGAAGAACATATTATTCAAACCATTACTATTAACAACATCAATTTATGGAGCATTTGCTATGTGGCAGGAATTTTGATAGAACCTTAATTAAACTAACTCATTTAATTAGTACCCTAACTGTGTAAAATATATATAACTATGTAAAGCATATATAACTATGTAAAGTATACATAATTAATACCATCTTAAAATTGAGAAAACTAAGAAAGAAATTATGAGTCTTGCTAAAAACACAGCAAATAAGAATTGGAGATGGGAAATAGCAAACGTGTTTATAGATGTTATGAGAATGATGTCTGGGAGTCTATTATATTGTTTCCAGTGGTTATTTCTTAATTTTTTGAATGTATACACATAATTTGTATTTCTTTCTTTCCTCCTTTCATTCTCTTTCTTTCTTTCTTTCTTTCTTTCTTTCTTTCTTTCCTCTGGTATAATAGAATATTAATTATATAAAAACGACATAAAAGACTTAATGAAATATGAATCTGTACCACCATCCAATGTAAAAAGAGGGTTTGGATTATTAGTCAAAATACATACAAAAAAAAAATGCCCAGGGAAGTAAAATTCTACATACTGACAAATTAGAACTCCCTTTGGAAACTGAAAAAAAATATTACCATGTTTTAAATTGGAGAACATCAGGTACAAGATAGAATACCAACACAAACAACTGGGAGCATATATGATTGATAAAAAAAAATGGCTCAAATTATATTATGAGTGTTATTTGTATCTTGGTAATAGAAAGTCTGTAGAGTTTATCTATACTTATTTGTTTGGAGATTGTTTACCATAGTTATATAAGTTTATACCTAGGATTACAGTGGTTAATTTAAAGAGCAGAGACCCCAGAGTTTTTTATGAAACAAAAGATTCAGAGAATCTTTGATACAAATAATGGAGGGAAAAATGAAACACACACATGCAAACACACAAAACTAGGAATTGCTCACTAGAAGATATTATGCCCTTTAGAAACTATTAAGAAATAGCATAAATACCAACAATTCCATGATATAATATAAATGATAGCTAAGTAGCATATATCAAATATATAGTATGTCAGGCATTATGTTAAGCAATCAACATTTCTACTTCCTTTAATCTTCATGAAAACATTTTGCCATACAAGGAAATAATCTCATTGTATTATTGAAATAAGTGTAGTTTACCATGGGTTATTGGCTGTTTCTTGAGGAGTCACAGGTATTATGAAACAAATCCTGAATCTGAAATTCAGGCTTTTATCCTCAGAGACTTCCAAGCCAGTTTTAAAGGTAAATGAAGAAGGGGAGTATACTTATCTGTGCTGAGGGCTTTAAAGACCTGAGGGAGGTAAGGACATCCACCAGCACAAACAAAATGTCTTCCTTATCCTCTGCTTCTCATACCTTAATTGCTGCCTATAGATTTTAGATACTCGGGTGTAAGCCATTGTGGCTTGTGTGTCTAGTTATAATTGGAGCATAACGATAGAACTATTAGATGAAGTTATATTATAACCCATTTTTGAAGAAAATAATGAATAAAAAGCTGATGGTTAAACTCACAGCCCTGAAAGAGGACATTGGATAGGTTTGAATACAGAAAAGTTTAGCTCAGAGTATTAGGAGCTCATTTTCTGGTGGGAAGAACACAGAGAGAACCGTCATGGTACAGCTTATCACAGACCTTGAGCTACCTATTGGGAAAAAAAGAACACTGAAACCTGAAGGGAGAAAAGAGTAAACACAGATCTTAACTTCAATATTTTGCCTACTAAATAGAGTGCCCAGATATCCCAGTTTGTCTAACTTATGTACCTGTTGATATATCATAATTATTAGATTCCCTGTTTAATCTTTCTGAAACATATCATTTGAATAATAAATTATTCTTCTACCTCTTTATTCATGAGTAAATGAAGGGTAAATAACTTGTCTATGGTCAATAACTTTTAAGGAGTGGTGCTTCGTGCCGAACCAAGAAAATCTGTCTCTGCCCACTATCTTCTCTAGCATGTTTGTGGTACATATTAGATGTTTATTCATGTGTCTTTCTCCCCCTCCTCCTCCTCCTCCTCCTCCTCTTCCTCCTCCTCCTCCTCCTTTTTTCTTTCTTCTTCTTCTTCTTTTTTTCTGTCAAAGTAATTTTTTTCCTTCCAAACTCCTCTCAGAATTCTTTAGAAATTCTTTTCTTACACTTTCCATAATATGTTTGTTTCACTCAGGTGGCATACTAAAATATTCACAGCTTGAAAACATTTACTGTTTGAAATGGTCCTTGGTTTTTAAACCCAGGATTTGATTTTCTTCTTTATTTCTACTGCCTTCATTTCTGTAACACTCCATGAATCCTTAGAAACCAGTTATACCTAGTCTGCCCCTTCTTCTGGTAGACAAGGTATGCTTTCAGCCATAATATTTGGGACTGAACTTTTGGTAAAGTGACCCTTCTCTGGTTCTTCTACTGTTATTAGTTTTATATACACTTTTTAGTTGAAATACATAAAGAACATGACTTCAACTACTCATCATGTATCTGTGTGGGCTCAGCTTGCTTTTAGACCAGGATTCACATCATGGCAGATGCATTTAAAAACTATCTTGTCTCTTTCATTTTCTGAATCTTAATTTTAACGGGGTTTCATCAGTTTGGTCCAACTTTGTGATCAAAGTAAAATAGGTTTGATGAACTGTAGCCAAGTATCTTCACTACTGCCTTATTTCTGGTGCTTGCTAACTTTTGCCTTTTAAATAATGTCCTTTTTGCTTATCCTCGCTTTCACTATGCCTCTATTCACCATTACTTACAGAGAGATCCTGTATACATAACTAGGAATTAAAGGTCTTTATAACTTTGCCTAGTACACATTTTCTGGGTTTAGTCCCCACTTTTCTTTGTTTTATATTCACATCTGTCACCAAACTACACTCTATTATTTCTTATTCATATACAAACTTTACCATTTTCCTTTTTTTCTTATATAATGCTAATATTATGTTAGAGAAATGGTACAAATGACATTTCTCTTATGAAATCATTCTTGTTTCCAAATAGAGTTTGCCTTACCCTTTTTTATTCTCCAATAGCAATTTATTTTCATGTCAATTATAGAAATATAGTACATACTACAATTCCTCTTCAATTCCTTTCTCTTCCACTGAAGTATAAGCTTTGTGATGGCAAGGAGAAAGCCTTATTGAAAACTATGTTATCATTAGAGTGTTAAGAGTCCAAATAAATATTTATTATAGCAAGCTAAATAGGAAGACACATTGTAAATGATAGAGTGCTACAAAAATATTTAAACATCTTAACCTTGTAATTAAAATATTTACTTTTTAAAAGGTTGTGTAACTTCTTTAAGCCTCAGTTCCCTCATTGTGAATAAAATAAGGACCATCATCTCTAAGGGGTGTAGTAGAAAACCAAACAAAAACAAAAACACTACACATCTAAAAAACCCTTAAAGTGCTTTTAATAGAGTCTTGGAAAAAGCTCTCGAATGATGACAATTGGTTTAATCATTTAATATCTTACTATCTATATATGGTGGTTTTATATAGTTAAATAAGTGTAAATCTTAGGAGTAGAGATACATTTCCTAGGTCTGGAATAGGATCTAATCATTTTTTTGGTACAACAGACAATCTTTCCATTGTAACCCTTTTCAGGATACATTTTGAGAGTTATTTAGGAGCTTCAACAAAACATCAAATAAAGGACTACCCACTTACAGAATGTGAGTCCTTTTGAGAAGTTAGCATTTATGCTCTATGGACTGTATTTACTGTCAGCTTGTTTCAAGATGCAATTCATGTTATTAAATATCTCCTCCACCCTCATCATTGTCATTGTAATTATCATCACACTAGTGTTTAATAGTAGAGAATTAAAGCAATTAGGACAAAGCAGCGTGTTACATACAAATCTCTAAATAGGGACGTTGGGAGTCCTGGTGTTCTTTCTAGTTGACTCGAGTTCTGAAACACAATTAAAAGTTTACAAAGCTTCACACAGAAAAGCATTTAATATCAAAAATCAAGGTAACTGTAATAGCAGAAAATCAATATGTCAATTTTCTATAAACATTTTTTTAATTTTTGTTTTCCATGCTATATTTCCACCATAATAGGAAATTGAAACACACACATACACACACACACACACACACACATACATACATACATGTATGTGAGTCTGTGTACATCCCTCAACATTAAAAGGAAACACCCTTCTTTTTCCAAATTTGAACACATATGCTTAAATACATATACATATGTATATACATATATATATACACACATATATATATAATGTATCTGTAGATGTTCAATTGTTTAAAATCTCCATATGGGAAAATTCCATAAAGGTACAGAGAATTAGATAAATTAAAAATTAAAGTAGAGAAGAAAAGCCTTGGACTACTTTTCCATTCCTCAGTTATGACCATGTGCTATCACACTGAACTACCATCTCTTCATATTTCATTCATTTAAGACTTTGGAGAAAAAAAAAGAAAAAAAACAAAAAAAGTCAGGAGAAAGGATAACAGATGAGATGATAAGCAAAAAACTGGAAAATAGTTTTAAGATTATGGATGAATATTTAAAACAGAAGATCAGAAAGTTACCAAAAGAACAGGATTATTATTTCATAATTCTCACTGTCTACACAAAGAGCAATCTGTGACCAGTGATTTTGTAGGAATCCTAGCTTAAAATGTTCCACCCTTGGGTTCATGCTTGCTGGCACTATCTTAAAATTCTGAAAATGTTTTTAACAAGAGACTTTACATTTCAGTAGTCCTTGCAAATGTTATTGACAGCCATATCTCCAGTTATAGAAGACACTTGTTTGTGTGGTTGACTAACTCACAGAAATTCCTCAGAACCCAGGAACAGCCTTCATGCTCAAGGGAGGGGTCCCCAAAATCCTTTTATGGTATGAAATTTAAACTTTTTGTCTACAGTGATTAATGATAATAATTTACTTGTATGCATTATTTAATTAACTAACAAAAAGAAGTCTATTTTTTACAGTAATAGAACAGAGCACACAGAGTGATGAATTAGCAATTTCTTATAAGAAAAATCCTGTGGTCATTGCATTAGTAATTAAAAAACAAGTAGCTGAGAAGATGGTGAAATATTTTCCATGGTATATGAATTCAAGGAAGTGAGCACTTCTAGTTCTCATTATAACCTTTTATCTCTAGGATATCATATAGTTCTAAAAAGTTTTGGGAACAGTATAGTTACACCAGTAGTAAATTCTTCAACAACCTAGTAAGTTTTGTTTTGTCTTGTTTTTTAATTTTAATGGAAATGCAACTTCACAACCTCGATCGCTGAGATCACCACAGGCAGAGACTAAAATGGGATACCTGGCCTTAAACTTTAATACATTATTATTTTTTTCCCTCATAGCATGCTGAATGTCTGAATGTTACCCAGTTTGATTTCAGAAAGCTTCTGTATACCAAATAGCACTTTTGCACAATACATACTATGTGTCGAAAACAAAGCGTGCTTTATTTTTTAATCCTCAAAAAAGCATTGAAAAGTTACTGACTGTATGTTGGATGTGACAGAGGAAAAAGAAATAGTTATCTATAAGAGCTGCTTTCTTCTTTAAAAGACAAATAAAATAATATTTTTAAATTTCTCAGCAGATTGATGACTGTGAGGCTATAAATTAGGGAAGTCAAGACAGATTGAAATTCACTACAAAAACATTAGGACCTCAATGGACCAAGAGTGAAAGGAATTGCAGCCACATGGGCTGGAAAAAAGAGGAAAACATCTCTGGGGGGTTGGAATATTTAGTCCCTGATCTATTGATCTTGGAGAAGCATATTTTAATTTGGACATATGCATATGTGTGGAACTTTCCTTGATTTATTCTTCTTATAATTTCTTTTCAAAACAAATGGTGCTATAATGTGCTATGCTGTACACTTAGTGAGTTCATCCCTGCTGTTATTTTACATCTCTCCCTTTGATGTTCTACTTTTGTCAAGAATAGCTTTATTCTTTTTTATCCTTTTATTGAGCATTTCTCGACTCATTTCAATGAACAACACTTACAAAAACAGAATTGAGTGGCCTTCTCATTCTCCCCTGGTACAGAGATGTCGCTATAACTTTATGACACCATACTATAGAGCTCAGAATCTTTAACACTTTTGGTAGAATTTCTGGTATCTATCAGTCATGAGGAAAACTGAGTTCAAGCCTATAGTGGCAAGTCTAAATAAAGCTAAGGAATCATTACCTCAAAGTCAGGAAAATAAGTTTTCCCCAAAAGCAAATAAAATCATAATCTATTAATCATTAGGAAAAACTTTGGGTTTTCAAAAAATAAAGTTCAAACCCAAGAGCTGTAGTTTCTCTCATAAAGGATTTAATATATAAAATAATATTTCTTCTAAGTTATAAAATAAGCCAATCACTGAACCTCAGGTCTGTGTGTAACTGTGATGGGAAGAAAAGAAAAAAATAACACAAAGTCATACAGATATCATCAATTCATAAGCTGTTTCTTGCTGAAAGAATCTTCATACTGCCTTTTTAATAGGAAATTCCACATTATAAATAAATTATTTTGAGAACTAAGTAATGAAGAAGATAAAGTCAAAAGAATGTTCTATTAATTTATGATTAACCTGTATGTATTTTAGTGGGATGCCAAAAATAAAATAAATAGAAATATTTCTAATCATTTTGTGACTTTAAGACCAAGGAAACTTAACTTTTCTTGAATGTGAGGAACTGTCAGATGTCTGTGGCTGAAAATGAAGATGAGAGCTCTTAGATTGTAGTGGGCTCTGTTGACCTCAAAAACGTGAAGGAGGAGGGGTGCATGGGTGGCTTTGTCTCTTTGGCATCTGACTTCGGCTCAGGTCATGATCTCATGGTTTGTGAGTTCAAGCCCCGCATTGGGCTCTGTGCTGACAGCTCAGAGCCCGGAATCTCCTTCGGATTCTGTGTCTCCCTCTCTCTCTGCCTGTCCCCTGCTCATCCTCCCCCTCTCTGTCTCTCTTTCTCTCTCTCTCAAAAATAAATAAACATTAAAAAAGAAAGATGAAGGAGGAAGATACCATCCTGTCTCTGCTGCTGAACTAGAAAGAAGTTACCTTTCTAGTCCTTACAGATAGAATTAAGGAGGTGGGAGTGGGGGTTCTTTGCCTTACTAAAGCATTAAAGATACTAGTAGCTGGTTACTCCCCAGCAAGATGTTTAGAATAAGGGGTGAAGGAATGTTAAATTCACGTCTCTTCAGCTACCTCAAAAATCTGACTGTTCACTTGTCTGTCATATGCAGTGCTGAGCATAAATAGATCTTGGAATGGGAAGCACAGTGTAACAATGCAGTTCAACACTGAGTTGCTTTATATCTAGAAGATTCATGCAGTTAAGTTAGATTTAAAAGTTGGACTGATGTTCATAGCAGCACTTTTGACAATAGCCAAATCATGGAAAGAGACTAAGTGTCCATCAACTGAGGAATGGATAAAGAAGACATGGTACATATATATATTGGAATACTAAGCAGCAATGAGAACGAATGAAATCTGACCATGTGTGGTAACATGGATGGAACTGGAGGATATTATGCTGAGTGAAATAAGTCAGTCAAAGAAAGACAGATGCCATATGTTCCCACGCATAGGTAGGCTTTGGGAGACCTAACAGAAATCCAGGGGGGAGGGGAAGAGAGGAAGGAAGGGAAAAGAAAAAAAAAAAAAACCACAGAGAGGAAGGAAGACATAACATGGAAGACTCTCAAAGACTAAGAACAAACTGAGGGAGGGGGGAGAGTAGGTGACGGGTACAGAGGAGGGTACTTGTTGGGATTATCATGGGGTGTCGTATGGAAACCAAATTGACAATAAATTATTCAAAAAATAAATAAATAAAAGTTGGACTGCTCCAGAACAAGTTTAAAGATTAGGGACATAGCAATGCAGTGGGATCTGGCTGAAGTGGGCATTTACGTAGAATTAAATGGCTCTCCAAATGTAATTTCCTTAACAGCATTGGCATCTTAAGTGAGTGTATCACAGTAGTGCTGAGAAAAATTGTTTGGTGGCAATTTTATCTTCATGGTTAATTTATACTTCTAGATTCACTTTTTTTGTCAAGTCATTTAGTGACACTGTTTTCTTTACATATAAGCTGTGCCCTATGTGGATGTGTTTGATCTGTTTTTTGTTCTTCCTCCACTCTGCTCTATATAACAGGTGTATTAACTCTGTATTTCCCTGATCATTGTTTCTGTTGATTTGACACCATGCCTCATACCTTCCTCTTTGCATTGAGCAGTGTCCAGCACCTTCAACACTTTCAGGTTTTGTTCACATGACTGTAGATATGTGTTTGTTAACATTGAACTGTGGCTTGAATTAAACCTCCTCTTCATTTTATCCCTTCCAATTGGAATTGGTAGTGGCTCTGTTGTTAATTTTCAGTTTCTCTATCATCAATGTAAACTAATTAACAGTCTTCTTGGTGAAAATACTTGAAGTGGTTTCTACTATTTTTGGTAGTCTTGAATGATTTAAAATGTAGGGATTTATCATCAGTACAGTCTTATGATTTACATAACTAGGCTCATGTTAATATATGTAACTAATATCTCATCTGAGTCTTTCATTCTCTAAAGATCTAGATGGGGGGGGGGTTGCCTGGGTGGCTCAGTAGGTTAAGCGTCTGATTCTGGATTTCAGCTCAGGTCATGATCTCACGCTTGGTGAGCTCAAGTCTCGCATCGGGATTCTCTTCTCTCTCTCCCTCTTTCTCTATTCCTCTCCTGCTCATGTTCTCTCTCTCTCTCTCTGTCTCAAAATAAATAAATAAACAAAAAGAAAAGTTATGAAGGTCTAGTTGACATTGGCTGAAAATTTTACTGCACTGTTAGGGGGAAGTCCAATATTCTCTCTAGGATGTCTTTAAATTTCTGAGGTTCTCTTTGTGCAGTGACCTCTAGCACAGATCTTCACCTCCCGCTGAATGATTTGAGCTTATCAATTGTCTGTCCATTGAACAGGTACTGTCTGGACTTGTACTAACTACTCAGAAGCAGAATCCGCCCTTTCTGTGAATCGTATACACACTAAAAATAACCAGTTCAAAATATTAGGAAAACGATATGAACAAGCCATCCAATCTCCCTCTTATGCTTCTCTAGAAAATATCTCTTTCTATTTTTCCTTCTATCTCACATTCTTCATCCCCTCCAGTTTCACTACACTTTCCTTCCAAATTGCCTCAGTGAATATCTAACTATTTTCTTTCTATTTTCTAAGGCAATATAACTTCCAAAGTCAACTACAAAACTACTTTTACATCTACAACTCAATCTTGGGGTTCAATGAGCAATACATATACATACATTTCAGAGGATCTATGCACTTTAGTAAGCAGAAAACATATATTTTATTTCATTGGATGTACACACTTTAGTAAGCAGAAAATATTGCAAAAGTTTCTCCATTTAACATGAATCAAATTTTTACAGTGATTTCTATTTCTTTCTCCTCAAAACATTCCAGTTCTCTCTAGTTCAAGTCACAAAAGTTTAATAGTGGTTTTAATTATAGTTTTTGTTTTTGCTTCTTTGAATTTTGTATATATCCAGGAAGCAAGTTGTCTACTTTGCCTACATTCATCCAAACGAGATGGGTGCTAGGGATTTAGTGTAAAGCGAGATATATTTCTTTTTCTCTATAGGAATTTTCAGTATCATTAGTTATACTGCATAACAAATTATCACAAACCATAGTGATTTTAACAATAATATTTATTATTGCATAGCTTTCGTAGGTCAGGAATCCAGGGATGGCTTAGCGGGATATCTTGTTTAAAGGTCTTTTACAAGATTGTAGTCATGTCAAGGCTCAATTAGACAAGGATCTGCTTCAAGTTTATTCAATTTCCGATTCACAGGATTCAGTTTCTTATGGACTTTTGGATTGGGGCCTTAGCTTTTCACTGGTTGATGGCCACAGACTGCCCTCATTTAATTCCTTCACATGTTGGTTTCTACAGAGGACAGTTCACGACATGGAAGTCAGCTTTTGTAGAGTGGGCACATGAAAAGAGCTAGAGAGAGAGTGCTAGCAAAACAGAAGTTACGGCTGTTTCTATCTTAATCTCTAAAGTGACACACCATCATTTTTTAATGTACTTTAAGCATTAGAAGCAATGCGCTAGGTAAAGCATACCCTTAAATAGAGAGTAAGGATTGAATGTCAGGAACCTGGGATCATTAGGAGTCATTTTAGAAGGTACCTACCACAGGCATATAAAAATAAACAGGATATTATAAAATAATGTGATAATAGTATGTCAAAATTCAATATCTATTTATGAAGAAAATCTGAGAGAAATGGCTCAAGGGAGGCTTTCAGTTTTCATTTGATACATTTTTGTAGTTTGCATTATCTTACATGTCAACATTAAAAAAACATTTTGTGAATACAGGGGATGTTTTGATGATAATATAATGAACTATTTTTTCTTATATATAACTCTTATTAAGATAAAATTATATCTTATTGTCTCAAAGCTATTCTTTATATAACATGGACAATAGACCTTGGAGAAGTAGTATATTTAGAGAGAACAGTTACAGGGCTGTAGTTGAATTCTCAACTGGATATCAGCAGATCCTGAACTTTGGAATTTTTACAGGAAAGGAGAAAGGTGGATAGATTCAAGAGCAAGTTAGAAAACAAAGACCTGATGAGAAAAGGTAAGAAAATAAATTAAGACTTCTAAGTTTCTGGCTTGTATCCTCTAGTGGTTGCTGTACCTTTCATTTATATCTGAAACAAATGAGTAGGTTTGGGACTGGAGAGTGGAAATAATGAATTCTATTTTTGAAAGTTTAAGTTTGAAATATCTGTAGGACGTACAAATGGAGATGGAATAAGATTAAATATAGATCTGGGACTCAGGAAATGTGATATGGGAGATAATGGAAGTTAGTGTCCTATATGTATGCACAGAAACACTCATTTATACACACTGTCTACAAAGAAAATTAAGTTTCTTTATTCTACAGAAATAATCCAATCTTTCTTACAAGCCTGTATTTTCTGGCAGCAGCATTAAAAAACACAAATACCTTTCAGTCTGTTCTTCTCTCTCTCTTTTTTTTTGTTACCGATGTAATAATTTAAAAGTTCCTTTAGGTAAAAGCATGCAAAGCCTTTCATTAGAAAATGATCGTATTCTCAAATTTCCATCCTGTGAGGAGGGGTTCTCTCCAATACAATTTGTAATTACTAGCCTTAAAATATTTCTGAATTCTTAATAATTTTTGCCATTTATGTATTTTAGTAGTAATGCAGACATATTACATTAAAAAAAAGAGTTTATTTAAATTGTTTGGGAGCTCTGTTATAGTGCTGCCCAGCATTCTCATTTTCAAAACATACCTGAAGTAAGTCCCAGTTCCTTCTGGCTCAACTCTCTGAAGCAAACTAATGTGATAAAATGATCCCTGCTAAGGTGTTAATGAATGATAATGAAGTCAGTGACACCCCCATTTAGGCATCATATTTGCATTTTTAAAGCACTCTTTTACAGATAGAAGATCTTCAAAAAAAAATAAATGAAACAATCAGTAAGAATGGTGGGCAAACATGAGAGCATGTGCAGAGCTTTCAGTATGAAGAGCTGCGTTCCTCTCTACGAGTCTCAGCCTCGACTGTGATGTACATTGTTCCCCCTGCCCGAAGTACTCTTCTCAAACTCCTATAAATTTGGGCTTCGACAAAAATTGTCTCAAAATGCAAGAGCAGAGGAATAATCATTTTTCACTGATATTTGCCTGTCAATGTCAATGGTGAAACAGAGGATCCTGTTCCCCTGTAACGTAATGACAATAAAGCCACCCAAAGTACCTGCAATAATCCCTACAACATTTCCAGCTCACTGAGGATCTGGCAATACATTTTAGGTCTAGGATCAAAGTGAAATAAATATGTGACTGCTCTGCCATAAACTAGCCTGGCCTGCTAAATAGTGTTGATCTCTTTAAGCCTAGATTTTTGTTTAGTTGTGAGGCTGAGCAATTGTTATGAATTTAGCCCTACATCGTTCAAGCATCATAGACATCACATGTGTGCTGAGTGGACGAAGCTATAGTTCTGCTCTTATTCATCTTATCAACTTATAACAAAGGGCTGTGTTTTCTGTCATTATTATGATATCATATATATGTGTGTGCATAAATATATATATATACACACACACATACACAGTCAGTGAGTCCTCTGTATTTTGACTTTGATCATTCAGAGAAAGTTATGCTGGCAATGAGAATATTCAGATAACACTGAAAATAATCAAATAAATAAAATATTGACTTCACTTCAGAGAAACATATGTAGGTCATAAAAATATTAAGATAAAACACTGAAAACACAAACATGCTATTCCTGGCAAATGGATCCACTTTTATATAGTCAATGCTAGTTGTAAATAGTTCTTGAGTTACTACTGTATATTTAACTTATATTTTATGCAATTATTCTTCACTTTAGAATTTTTTAATGAGATATTTTTTCATTTTTTCAAACTTTAGACCTTCTCCATGTTTCTATGTAAACTAATACAAGCTATCTGCCACCTATTGTAAACTACAGGTGACTTTTGGTTCACTTTTGTCTTCTTATCGATAATGATAAAAATGATATGAGGCTTAAATGAAACCTTACAATGAAGCTATTTACAATAAGTAAGAAAACTTATTCCTTCATTCTGAATTCTTGGAATCTCACAAGGATAAACTAAATAGTTACAATTAGGAGAAAGAACTGAACTCATCAATGGTATAAACAAAAAGAATGAGAATCACAAACAGAGTTCAGTGTACGTGTATCAATATTTCATGGATCAAATAAGTTTTTGCCAAATAGTAGCCGATGATCCTTATATCTCCTGGCATCAATTTTAGCTTATGAAATTATTTCTTTTTTATTTACCAATTAAAAAATATATGATTATAATTATGTTTGGTAAAAAGTAAACAGGATAGTTCATTATATTCCTAGTAATCAGTTTATTTTTACTTTGATTATTGTAAA
Organism: Paguma larvata; assembly: GCA_030068075.1. Classification (NCBI taxonomy): domain Eukaryota; kingdom Metazoa; phylum Chordata; class Mammalia; order Carnivora; family Viverridae; genus Paguma; species Paguma larvata. The sequence continues at coordinate 59,189,824 of CM057829.1, read as the reverse complement.
TGAGTTTATGTCTATTTGTGTGTGTACACGTACAGGTGTGTTTTTACATATATGTGTGTTTGTGCTTTAAGACTGGACATATTTTCAGGACATAATTTATGCGTAATCTTAAAAAAAAACTTTCTAGAATAACAGGAAATCATAGGAAATGTTGAGAATTGCAAGAGGTGTCAATTTTTATAATCTAATTTTTTCTCGAAGATATCTTCTGTAGACTGTTTCTCATAGTGATTGGTCAAGTTATTTGTACCAACCTTCCTACTCAAAACTTCTTTCTTTTTTCCCGAGAGAGAGAGAAAGAGAGAGAGAGAACATGAACATGGGAGGGGTAGATTGGAAGGAAGGAGAGAATCCTAAGAAGCCTCCACACATAGTGCAGAGCCCAGCGCAGCCTTCTGTCTTATGACCCTGAGACCACAACCTCAACTGAAATCAGGAGTCAGAGGCTTAACTAACTGAGCCATCCAAGATGCCTCTCTACTCAAAATTTCTAAAATTATGGACAAAGCATGTGTTGAAAAAAAGAATCTTGAAATTACTGAAGATCTAATGAGGAAACAAGCAAATACTAGGCTAAAATTGAAGGAAAAACCAGAACATAGAGAGGTACTTGTGGATTGCAGAAAATATGAATTTTATTTTAATAGATCTAGGAGTAAGGAATATAAAACAAACCCCAGACTCTACATTAAGGAAGGCATCTAATAAGACAATGTCCCACAATAAGCTACACTAAAGAATATACCTTTGGGGCAAAGGTTGACCTCCTTGCTGAGCTAAGGTCTAGTTTTAAAAGCCTGGATCCTTCAGGTAACCTGAAGTATTCAACAGTGTTTTAATGTGACTGAGGACAGAGAATGACCGTAATGATGGACTACGAAGCAAACACAAATTCTTTTTGGAGGAAGGTCCTCTTTAATCATAGTCCTCAAGTTATCCTTACAAATAATTTTTAAAGTGAAATGCTTACCACACCAAAGATAGCCAGGTTCACAAAGTAAAAGCACACCAAATGCATGAACCAACAGAAATTCAGGCAACAAAAGAAACAGACCCAGAAATACCTCCTATTGGAATTATCAGATACAGAGGATAAAACAGCTTTGCCCTTTCTGGGTCATTTATTTATTCAACAAATGCTTATTGAGCACTCACTAGATGTTTAGAGCTCTTCTAGTCACTATAAATTCAGTGGTAGATGAAATAAACAACCCTGTCTTCCTTAAGGAGTTTATATTTTAGTGGGATAAAACAGACTTATTTATTGCTTAGAAAATGTAGCAAGGTCTCAGATGGACAGCACTGGGCGGAGCTTAGATTCTAGCCAGGTCGTGTCTGACTCTAAATTCTGTATTCTTTTCGTGATTTTACTCTGGGTCTAGAAGCTTATAAAGGACCCAACCTAGGCCAGAATGTCCATTAGAACCAAAGAGGTCAGGATAGCAACAATTGTCTTCAACTGAAGATTTTTTTCAATATTTATTCATTTCTGAGAGAGAGCATGAGTGAGGGAGAGGTAAAGAGAGAAAGGAACAGAGGACCTGAAGTAGGCACTGTACTAACAGCAGGCAGCCCAATGCGAGGCTCCAACTCACGAATCATGAGATCATGACCTGAGCTGAAGTCAGTCACTCAACCAACTGAGCCACCCAGGTGCTCCTTAGATGAAGATTTAAATAAAAAATAAAAGCTGAGCGTATCTACAACAGAAAGATAGGAAAAAGTTACATTGCTGATGTGCAAAAGGATGTAAAAAACATACAGAACTCAAAAATTTATTGAATTAAATGAAAAAAATAATTGGACTGTATAGCAAATTATGTACAACAGAAAGGAAAATTAGTGAACTTAGAGAGTGAAGAAAAATAGCGCCCACTACAGTGAGGGTTCAGTTAGAGAAGCAGAACCACTATGAGTAATAGAGAATAGGGGATTTGTTATCACAGTAACACTAAACAAGTATGTGACACACCGGGCAAGCAAGGGTCAGAATGGACAAGGTAGAGGATTAAGAAAAATGACAACAAAAACCAGCCTCTGCTCTGAAGCACTGGCATAAATGGACATATCAGAATTTGCCAGAGAATCTCAGAAACTAGCTCTGGCAAACTGTCAGAAGGAATCAGTGAAGGAGCATTGTGAAATTTGTAGCAGGTGCTGTTTCTGCATCTGGGTGGGCCTGAGGTCACTGTTGGCCAACAGGGCCAGCAGGTCAGCAGAAAACAACTGTGAGTGTAGAGTGGGGTAAAAGCATGGTCAATGTAGAATCTGTTTCTCACAACTTATATCCACAACAACCAACAGAGATGATGGCTATTGCTTCCTTTCTGCCTTCCAAATCTTGTACAAATCCTTCTTTTGGTCAGCTACAACTAGGAAGCACACAGGGAGGCCTGCATGGGAACCATGTTGCTAATTAAACCAAATTTACACAGTCAAAAAAATACCATAATAAGCATGATAAAGGAAAATATGAAAAATACAAAAAAAAAAGGATAAAAAATGTAGAGGACACAGCTGAGAAGATATTTAAATTGAAGACTTAGGAAGAGAGAAGAGAAAGAATGGGTCAGAGATAATATTTAAAAAGATTCTAATACCTTACAAAAATGTTCAATGACACAAGTCCACAATACCAATGGTTGTAAGTAATTTTAAGGAAAATAATTTAAATAACTCCACAACGTGGAACATCATAAAGAAATTGTAGCTCATCGAATGCACGATCAAAAATCTTATCTTTTTAATAGCACAAAGGAAAATATTAAATTGAAAAGTGACTTTTGAATGGCATCAATAAATACCAGAAAACAGTCAAATCATATTCTGAACATGCTGAAAGGGAAAAAAAATAGGAAAACAACAACAAAACTCTCGATATTGATTTCTGTATGTCTTAAAAATATCCCTTAGGAATGATGATGTAGTGAAATATGTTTCAGGCAAATAAAAGAGTAGCTGATCTTACTTTTAATGGCAATTGGAGGCATATACATAGTTTATTAATATCCTGTGTTATTAAAAATTTTTCTTAATAAACAGTAATTCTTGTGCAGGAATTAGTTTTGAAATTCATTTAGGGATATTCTTATGAACACTATCACTATGAAAATACAAATATAACTGCATACAATTTTAGGGGATTCCTGAGTGTTGAAACGCTTTCATTACTGCTTCAATGGCTGAAACTTCATTAATATTTCTTTCCAATATGACATTTGGGTTCATATATTTAAAATATAATGGAACTGTTTTACCATTTGATCTTACACATATTTTTATTTGTAGAATGTTTATATGTCAATCACTATTAGCTTTTTTTGTTTGTTTGTTTAATTTCGTTTTCTTTTTTTCTTAATGGAAGTCTTTGAAGGAGTTTCTTAATGTTGTGGTAGCAATTTTGAAGTTTCATAACTCCTCCATTTGTTCTTTATCTCATTTATTACACAGATAAAAATATAGAATGACAGGTAAGGGAAGAATATTTGCTAGTTTGTAGGGAAGAGATCAGATTCTTCCACAGGACGTATTACTATGGACAGATGATGAGTGATGAGGAGAAACTTAGCAAGACAAAACCATTTTCCTTGAACCTCCTTGGTTTTAACCTTTTGTTTCACTCTCAGCTATACTTGTATTCAAGTCTGAAAACTCTGCTTCATATCTGTTTGGCCAATAAGACCTTGATCTCCAAAAAGCAAGTGAATCTGTACATTTGTGATAAGGATAAGGGTCCCAAGGAACTAAACAGATTCTGTGTTTTCAGAATCCTCTTCGTTCCCTGCTTCCCGTGGCAACTTTTCCTTTCTGGTTCAGAGCCTTTCACGGTCCATTAGTATTGCGCTCTGAAGAATCCCAGGTGTCATCACCTTGGGCTCTGCTAAATGGTTACTACCTCCTGCACTCTGTTGGATCTTATAAAAATGTGTTGAAATGTCTCATTTGCTGCTGTCACACTTCTTTGAGTTTTCACATTACTGTTACTACTTTGCCAGATTTTTATTGGGGCTTTGAAAAAAAAAAGAGAGATACATTTAGTTAATCCATCCTCTCTATATAGAAAACTTGAATGAATGTGTTTTGAGTGAATAAACAAACATACACAGGTTGTTCTGTCCTTTAGAAATGACCCTTGCCTGAGACAAACCAAGATACAGACTCTTAATTATAGAGAGCAAAATGATGGTTACAGGAAGGTAAGAGAGTACAGGGATGGGATAAATAGGTGATGGGGAGTAAGAGTGCACTTGTCATGATGAGCACAGAATAATGTATAGAATTGATGACTCACTATATTGTACACCTGAAGCTAATATAATCCTGTATGTTAACTAACTGGAATTAAAACAAAAACTTGAAATAAAGAAAGAGAAGGAAGAAAGGAAGGAGGGAAAGAAGGAAAGGAGGGAGGGAAAGGGGGAGGGAGGGGGGAGAAAGAAGGGAGAGAGAGAGGGGAGATAGAGGGGAAAGAAAGAAAGGAAGGAAGGAAGGAAGGAAGGAAGGAAGAAAGAAAAAGAAAGAAAGAAAGAAAGAAAGAAAGAAAGAAAGAAAGAAAGAAAGAAAGAAAGAAAGAACAGGAAAGAAAGAAGGGAGGGAAGGAAGGAAGGAAGGAAGGAATAAATGATCCTTTCATACTTCTCTGAATAACTTCTCTTATTTTTTCTTTTACTTATTTATTTTTTAGAAAGAGAGAGAGAGAGAGGCAGAGAGAAAAGGAGAGAAAGAATTTAAGCAGGCTCCATGCTCAGCACAGAGCCTGATGTGGGGGCCAATCTCACTACCCTGAGATGGTGACCTGAAATCAAGAGTCAGATGCTTAACCACCTGAGCCACTCAGGCGCTCCACTTCCCTTAGGAATTTCCCTAGGAATTCTACCTGCAACTTCCCTTACTATGGTTCCCCTTTTCCTCTTCCTCCTCCTACTGATGTTGAATTTTAAATGTAGTATTTACTTCTATCACGTTATTTTATTAACTCTAAGTTTTTACCTTTTTTATTCTCTATATTCTATCATGAGATTATTTACTTTCCTCTTGGATTTGAAAACTAAGAGAACATTGCTCTCAAATAGTTTGCTATCTACTTGCTTCACTATTCTACCAATCTCCATTTCAATTTTGATACATTGTTCATTGCTTGAAATATATTCTTCCTTGTCTGAATTATATTCACAGCTAGGAGGACAGTAGAGCATCAGAATTAAGAGGCTCTTCTGTTAATTCACAATTCCTCAGTTGAAATCCTGGCAGAACTACTTGCTAGCTGTGTGGTCTAGAGCAAGGAATTTAAATATAATAAGATTTAGTTTACCAATATTTTTTCAGTGAGGAAGATAACTATTTGACTCACCAGAACTTGAGAATTAAGTGAGAAACTGTATATTAAATTATTTGCCAGGAATTTGTCAAAGATCAGGAGATTATGGATAAAGTAAACAAAACTCTCTGTCTTCATGGAACTTTTATACAAGTTATAGAGATATAAAATAATAATAGTAACAATAATAATGGTAATAATGATGAATTATATGGTGTCATAGAAGATAAAAGTACTGAGAAGAAAAATAAAAATAAATCAGGTACTTAAATATAGTATAGTTTATAGAATGTAAGTTATATAATTTAAACTTTAAAATATGAGATAAGAAAAAGCATGGAAGGGGAGTAGAGAATGTAAGCAGTTCTGATGGTAGAGCAGGTGGTTAATAGTTTGCAATTTTATATAGAATAATTAAGAAAGATTTTACTGAAAAGATTACATTTAAATAGAAATTCAGAGAGAATAGGGAGATATTCATGTGACTATTTGAGTGAAGAACCGTGTGAACAAACCGAAGAGCCAGAACAAAGTGTCTGAGGCAGGAAAGTGAATGGCATATTTGCCCAGAGCAGCAAGCAAGCCTGCAGAGCTAGAGCACAGTGAGTAAGGGAAGTATATAGGAGGTCGAAGAGATAACGGTAAAGTTGAGGATAAGAGATGGAGTTGATTGCAAAGTGCTTTGTAGATCATTGTCAAGACCATGGCTATTACTTAAGAAGGATAGCAAATCAGTGGAATGTTTTGAGCAGAAGTGATATCATCTACTTTCTATTTATTTATTTATTTATTTATTTATTTATTTATTTATTTATTTTCATTTTTACTGGCTACAGTATGGAAAATAGACTGAATGAGACAAGGTTAGAAAAAGAAGAAGGAGGCTATTGCAGTAATCCAGGCAAGAATATTGGCTTGCACAAGGGTGGAAGTTTTGAGGAGAGCTTAAATTCTGGGTATATTTTAAGTTCAAAGAGATTTTTTTTAAGTTTATTTTGAGAGAGAGAGAGAGAGTGTGTGTGTGTGTGTACAGTAGCGTGAGCCTGGCAGAGGCAGCAAGAGACGGAGAAAGAATCCCAAGCAGGCTCCTCGCTGTTAGCAAGGCTCAAACTCACAAATCTGAGATCATGACCTGAACCTGAGATCAAGAGTCAGATGCTTAACCAACTGAGTCACCCAGGTAATAGATTATCTGAGATTTTGAATGTAGGGTAAAAGTGAGGTGAATCCAAAGTTGTTGCCTTGATCAACTGGAAATATAAAATTACTATTATTTGGAATGGGGGAATGCTCAACAGAACTAGGTTTTGGACCAGTCAAGTTTGTTTTGTTGAACATTCAACAATGTATTGTTGAGCATTCATATAATGTTGCTGAGTAGCGAGCTGGGTATATGACTAGATTATGAAAGATTTAAGATGAACTACAATATAAATAAGATCACCAGTGGAATGGCAGCACATAGAGAGATAAAGATGGTCAACTCTAGAGTGATTTAGGATTAAATGGTCTTAATATAGCAGCTAGTGGATTATTATGGCTCCCGTACGTGTTAGTGCCTCTATTAGAAATGCTTTTCTTGCTGGAGGCCTGGGTGACTCAGTCAGTTAAGCATCTGACTTTGGCTCAGGTCATGATCTCACAGTTCATGAGTTTGAGCCCCATATTGGGCTCTGTGCTGACAGCTCAGAGCCTGGAGCCTGATTGGATTCTGTCTCCCTCCCTCCCCTCCCCTCCCCTGCTCACAGCCTGTCTCTCCGTCTCTCTCTCTCAAAAATATTAAACATTAAAAAAAAAGAAAATAAATGTTTTTCTTGTTAGAAACAAACAATTCTACTAACACTGTCTTAAAGAAATATTAAACATTAAAATAAAAATAATTTTTTATTATTAAACTCAAAAAATTAAATATTAAAATATTAAACATTAAAAAATATTAAACATTAAAAAAAAGAAAATGAATATTTTTCTTGTTAGAAACAAACAATTCTACTAACAATGTCTTAAAGAAATGGGGAATTCCTTATAAATCCAGGAAATTTAAAGCTACTTCTGACATTGTTGCGTTTTGATATTGGTCACCCAGCTCTTCCTTCTACCCAGCCGTTATCTGTCGTTATGCTTGCCACTTCATGTATATACAATAGTTACTACAACTCCAGGTACAATATAGGTAGGGAAAAGGCAATAGGGAAGGGGAGGGAAGGATAGGAAAGGAAATAAGAGTCAAGCCAGTGAGGGACGCCTGGGTGGCTCAGATGGTTGAGCATCTGACTCTTGGTTTTGGTTCAGGTCATGATCTCATGGTTCATGAGATTGAGCCCTGTGTCGAGCTCTGTGCTGACAGCATGGAGCATGCTTCGCACTCCCTCTGCCCCTCCCCTGCTCTCTCTCTCAAAATACATAAACCTTAGTAAAGAAATAAATAAACAAAAAGTGTCATGCCAGTCAAGTCTATTCTGTTTAAAATCATTTATTGGAAGCCCTATCTGGAGATTTCTGCAGCTTTGTAAGACAGTCTGGAAATATATTTTAGCTTTCCATATTGTATATCAGGTGTAAGCAAATTTTTAATGCAAAGGGCCAGATAGTAAATATGATAGGCCTTGTGGTCCTCTGTTGCAGCTACTCAATTCTGCCATTGTAGTGTCAAAAGAGCCATAAAAAGGAAGGAAGGAAGGAAGGAAGGAAGGAAGGAAGGAAGGAAGGAAGGAAGGAAGGAAGGAAATGTGTGTATATATATACACATGTGTGTATGTGTGTGTGTGTATGTGTGTGTGTGTATACACTCACATACATGATGGATATTGCAGTATATTAATAAAATTTATTTACAAAAATATTGACAGCATTCCAAATTCATCTTGTGGGTTATCATTTAGGAATTTTAAGGAATATAAAGGGGCCTGTGTTGCTTTTTTTTTGGGGGGGGGTCGATTATGTAATGTGCAATGTATGTTCTTTGTAGCTACTATATATTAAGAATGATGATCTCAGTAAGCTTTGAGGGGAAAATACTAGAAAATAGGCAGAAAAAAGTGTGTTTACATTCGCCTCCACCACTTAATACTAGTGTGACCTTGGGCAAATCACTTAACTTTGCAATGCCAAGTTTTCTCATGAAGGAAACAAAGATAATAAAATTTGTCTTCCCGACCTCTACATAACTATTCCAATGTAATGGTTATACTCTATTTGGGAAGAAAAATACACTATATGGTATCTTTAAACTAGCAGATCTCTTGACCTCTCATTTGCTATTATGTAGTTAATGCACTTCTGTACTTAGGCTTTTCTGTGTAACACTGATGTTTTCATTTTATTATATAGTCATAGGGAACCTAGACTTAGGAACCCTCAGTTATGGTTCTAAGTTTCTTCCTATTCCTTACTCTGCTCTACAACTCTAGGCAAATTATTTAACTTATTTTGGACTCAATTTCTTTACCTACAGAAGATGACATTTGAACTAGATGCAAGGATATATTTTACTTTATATTTTTCTATTCTTTAAAAAAATTTTTTATGTTTATTATTTTTGAGAGAGAGAGACAGAGAGACAGCATGAGCCGGGGAGGAGCAGAGAGAGAGACAGACAGACAGACAGACAGACAGAATCTGAAGCAGGCTCCAGGCTCCAAGCTGTCAGCACAGAGCCCAACGTGGCACTCAAACTCACGAATGATAAGATCATGACTTGAGCCAAAGTTGGATGCTGAACTGACTGAGCCACCCAGTTGCCTCTATATTTTACTTCTTTAATTCTATGTTTCTACTTTAGGAAAAAAAATGTAATTTACCATGTGACATGTATTATATTCTTATAGTCACTGATCAATGAAACAAGTAATTAATAAATAATATGTTTCTAACACTTTGCTCAAAATACATATTCCTTCCTCAAAAAGACACAGACAACAGCACTGACTTATAAGTGGAAACTGAGAATGAAAATCTGGAATATGATTGAATATAAATAATAAGATACTGGCTTGTACTGAGGAAGCTCTTCATACAGCTGAGAACATTTAAGAGACATGACTATTTATTATTTTTCTACTATTTGCACTTCCATAATCCATTAATTTGCCAGGTGGAAATCAAGAGCATTCATGTGACTGTTGGTGAATGAGTAGAAAAAAAACTAGTATTTATAAAGCCAGATAAGGAAGTACAAAGTACATTTTTGTTTTATATTCAGCATTATGGCAGGTACTTTCACAGCCTTTTTTATCACTGATTTATAGCTCATTGCACCCATTTTTTTATTTTTGCTGCCAAGGAATGTTTTTTTTAGTGGAGATATGGGTTAGGTATTAAGACTTTAAAAAGGAATTTGAGTCCCATCTCTACCCAACCCATGATGGTTATGTGACCTAGGATGTGTTACTTGTTATAATCTTTCTTTTGTTATGAATATTTCTTCATATGTAAAGTACAGATAGTCCCTACATTGTGAGAATTGAATGATATCTGCCACATTGTAAGTAGTTAATGATTTTAGCCACTCACTTAGTCATAACTCTTGTTTTCATCCATTATTTTATTTTATACCTGGGAACTCCCAACATCCACATGATGGACATTACATACCTTGGCCTCACTGTTTCTTCAACAATTTACTAGTAAACTTTACTTTCTGTACCCATAGGCATAATTACACATTAGAACTTCTGAATTTAATAAAATTTCATATGTAGAGTAGCTTTGTGGGGGTAGAGAGCAAGCATAAAATTGAAATCTGTCCGTATGGGAAATCATACCAGAGATGATAATGTTTGCACTCATTCATTCATAATGAAGGTAGGAATGAATGGTAGAGCTCAGGATAAATTTCAAGTGTAAAGCCTATCTCCCTATCATCCAAAAACTGGAAGAACAGGTATGAGGGTAGAATTAGCCTGTTCAGAGTAGCTTATATTGCAGAAATAAGCAGTCCAAAAATATCAGTAGTATAAAACAAGAAAGGGTAATTTCCCTATTAACAGTTCAGCTGAGGCCTCTATTTCAAGATATTCGTCATACCCACTCGAGACCAAAGCTAACAGAGCAGCCCTTACCTACAAGGATATAGTCATAGTGTCAGAGGGAAAGAGGACACTAGAGTATATGACAGAGGAGTTAAGTGTTTTGTCCAAAAATCACCTACATTCCTCAACTAATTGGAATTCACCACATAGCCTCTCCCTTCAGAGGGAATCAGGAAAAGCATCAAACCTTGTGCCCAGAACAGGGGTAGGAAAACTTGATATTTGCCAACAATACTAATAATATCCATTTCTGACTTTATTGTGATCAAATATTTGTTTTACCTTCCTTTTTATAGACATCTCCCTTTCATCACAGTGATATGTTGCTGTATATTAGAGGGCATGTATGAAAGCACTAATTAACAGTCTATTTCTTGATCACTTCAGTGGGCAAATTTATAATGAACTATATATCAGTCAAATATATACAACAAACATACTACTTCAAAAGTGTAGTTTTGAACCATATGTTAGTATGTACACTGCTCAAAATTTGTTTTATTTTTTAAAACATTTTTATTTTATTTTTGAGAGACAGAGACAGAGCAGGAGCAAGGGAAGGGCAGAGAGAGAGGGAGATACAGAATCTGAAGCAGGCTCCAGACTCTGAGCCATCAGCACAGAGCCTGACGTGGGGCTTGAACTCAGACTATGAGATCATGACCTGAGCTGAAGTCGGCCACTTAACCGACTGAGCCACCCAGGTGCCCCTCAAAATTTGTTTTCTAACTACCAAACAATTTATATGGTGGTTAAGAAACAATTGTTTTGTAGTCAGATTACTGTTGTTGATCTAGTGTTTCTCAATAGCTTTGTAACCTTCTGTAGAATTTTCTTCATTCTTTGGTGAGGGGAGGTTGTTTTACTCTACTAGATAAATACTATATTTAATATGATAATGTGAAGAGATGGGCAACACAAGCACAAAATTAGAGAATATTTCTACTGGGTATGACACTCTGATGCTTTTCATCTTAGAATGACATCTTCTTTGTTGTTAATGCACATGTTTTCAGAATACCTGCCTATAACTTAGAAGTTCCATCAACTGAATTTGTTGTGCAACTTGACATTTTCCCCAGATATTACTTTTGTTAAAATAATCCTGCATTGCATTTTTGAAATTTTTTCTGGAAACACTATAGTCAAAAACTACCTTGAGAAGTATATAAATTTTATATATTTTGGATATAAAAAGCAGAGAGACATTCTATCAAAAAAATGTTAATGGAGAATATGTTCTGTGAGGTATAACTGTATATTTCCCCTGCCTTCCCAGGAAAAGAATGCAAAGTTCCAACAGTGTTACTATCTAACTAACGTCCAGGAACTCTTGTTAGTGACTCTCGTCTCTACATGAAATCTGAATGGGATTCCGGGGGTCAGTTATAAACCTCTGCTGCCAATTATTGAGTGGTGAAGCAGAATCAGGATAACCACAATGAATATTCAAATACGAGAAAAAAGGAGACAGAAGGTCATTGGTCGTTAGCAATTCGGAAATCTAGATGTGTAGACATTATGAAGGGCCTTTTAACTGGAGCTAGTTCCTTAACTAGACCTTGATTCTACTTCCTGGAATTAGCAGCCTAATACCTTGTTCTCTATGTTCCTTAAGTATGACCTCTTGGAGTTCCTTAGTTTCCCCTTCTTCCTCTTGATGACATCAAAAGAAGAAATTTGGGCATTTGCTTTCTGTTGTAGAGTCTGGGTTTAATTTTTTTTAATGCCTTTTTCACATTTTCAGAAAATTGGGATCACTGTCGGTCCCAAACAGTAACAATATCTTTTAGTCTAGAAAGATGAATCACTTAATGGAGCAACCTCCTTAAAGATTTAGTCATTTTTTTTGTGATTCCAGTAAGTTTAGTTATCACACCTACTCTTCTCTTAATAGTATTACTTACCTTTTGATTCTATTTGTGGGATCTTGAGCCTGCCAGGCTTCTAGAGAACAGCCTCATCAATCATTCCCTTTTCATTAAGCCATTTGTTCAACTAACCTACTCAGTAGTTTTAACAATGAATGCTATAGGCACCCCCTTGATTATGTCTTTATTGTGAATCTGAATTTTAAATGCCTTTATTAGGTCAGATAATTCCTCAGTTTCCTTTTCTGTTTGCAGTTAAAAGTTTCTTTGTCCAACATTACACAACCCTAAAATTCTCAACTATTTCATTATATCCCTGTTTAAAAATCAGTCAATTCCTTTCTTTCTCATCTTTTCCTTGTAACACCATTACAAATTCAACCATTACAAACTGTCCTTACTAACTTGGTATAAATTTGACCAACCTTATGGCCCATTGGGCCATTTTCTGTTTTCCCAGATATCACAAGTGACAGTTTTAGCAAGTGTTTCTCTGCCTCATAATACAAACTGTCATCCTTACAGCCTCCAGTAAGAGTTACCTTTTTGCTTGCTCATTGTTCAGCCCCCAAGTCTATGCTATTCATTTTATTGTTGTTGTTAAAATAGCACTAATTTCTTATAATATTTATATTGGGATATACTGAGGTTAGGAAAACAAAAGAAAGAAATAGGAAAACAACCTAGAAATCTCTGTGACTTTTAACAAATACTTCGTTTTTCCTTTCCATTATATATTCATTGCCAGTTAGTTGGGGGCTGCTTTCATGAATCAAAAACACACATAAAATAGTGCTGAGCACATACATGGTTACTATGTACCTATTATTAGTATTATTGTTATCACTATTATTGTTTACTTCATGTTTGGGCTGGGATATTTGTTATTGTTTCTTTATATGTATTATTTTCTAAATTAGTCATTCCTCACTTTTACTAAACTTGTGCCCAGTCACTCCATACTCATTCTGTAGCTTTAGCCTACTCCTCATTTAGGTCTCTGTGTTCCCCTAGTCTGTGGTAGCTTTAGCCAAACACTTGATTTCTATACTCAGAGGTGGCTAGAAAAAAAAAAAAAAAAAAAGGTTTTCTGTTTTATTTTTATGTGTACATAATTTTATTAATTTTCTTTTTTAAACATGCTTCTTACTTACTTCTTACTAAAGTATAATTGACATATAGTGTTATGTTCATTTCCGGTGTACAATGGGATAAGGAAGTTGCACTGTGTGTATATGTGTGTGTGTGTGCTTGTGTGTGTGTAAGTATATATATACATATATAATTAAATATTACTCAGCCACAAAAAAAGAATGAAATCTTGCCATTTGCAACAAGTGGATCTAGAGAGTTTAATGCTCAGTCAGAGAAAGGCAAAAACTACATGATTCACTCATATGTGGAATTTTAAGAAACGCATGAACAAAAGAAAAGATACAAAGATATACTCTTCAATACAGAGAACAGACTGGTGGTTGCCAGAGGGTCAGGGTTGCCAGAAGGGAGGTGGGTGAGTGTGTATGAAATAGATAAATGGGATTAAGAGTACACTTATCTTGAGCACTAAGAAATGTGTAGAATTGTGGAAATACAAGTTCTTTTCAATGCTGAGTCAAGTATACAGATAGTAGATTGTGGTTATGTTTATTCATTCTTTCTCTTCCTACAATGTCAGTCTTGTTGAAGGGTTCCATGTGAATTTTTTACAGTACATTGTGTAGACTTCTGTACATTCAAAACTTTCAAGTGATATGAGATTACTAAATGCGTGTAGGAGATAAAAACACAAAACCAAAAATAAAAACCAAAAAACAAACAAACGACAACAACAACAAAAAAACAAAGAGTATGATCTTGGCCTTAGAATTTAGTCATGCTCTACGTGGTGACACTGTTTTAATTCCTAAAGTGTAGCAAGGTCTGTCTGAGCCAGAAATAGATGTTCCAAAAGGATTTGATTAATTGTGTGACTTGCTGAACAACAAGGTAGGACCAGAGAATCACTGTGAAAGATCTGAGACCTTAAATGTCTCCCATAATTGAACAACTTGACTACAAGTACTTTGGATGATAGGTTTAGGAGGTACAAAATGTATACATGAGATGATACATATGAAACTCTTGGACTGGCAGATATGCTATGGGCTCAGTGATTTTTGATCATGATTGCTAACAAGACACCCAGCTGCCACCTGAAAGCTGCATTTGAGGAATCTGTAATAAAGGGTGATGAAGTAATGATTTTAGAACATACCCAAGAAAGTTCAATAAATGTAAAACAGTTTTGGTAACTGACAAATATTATTACATTTGCAAACGATTACTGAAATACAGAATTCTAAGTGTAGTTTTAAGTTGACAGTTGTCACATATAACTCGAAAGAACTGCATTAAGAAATTTGAGAAGGTTGTCACAGTTAAATGGAAATCATCATCAGCATAATTTCAAATTTAAAACAAAATAAGTGACATTTAAGTAGTAATGCAAATTATCAATTTGCATATAAGCAGTTGTATTTAATTTTCAGAAGCATGTTTATGAGATAAACATAAAATGTAAAATATGTATGTTATAATTAAATGAGAATATTTTACAACTTATTTTTCTTAAAATATGTGGTATTATATGAACATATTCACACCAGGGTTTTTTTTTTCCTTAACTGAGAAGAATCACAAAGTTATTAACTTATTTCAGCTTTCGGACTGGAAGGATCTGAAAGAAAATGAATACAAAGTATAGAAGTGTGGAACGGTCTGAATTCTCCATTAGGCCTGTGTGTGTTTTCTGTGGCTGCCACAAGACATCACCACATTATCTCATTAAACAATAATCTCATAAAACATTATCTCACTGTTTCAATAGGTCGGAAGTTAGGTGGGTTTGGCTAGTTTCTCTTCTCTGATATTAACCAGGAAAATCAAGGTATTCTTCATTCTTTTGGGGGATCTGAGAGAATCTGTTTCCTTAGGTTTTTCTGTTCTTTCAGATTGTTAATAGACTTCAGTCTATTGTGTTATAAAGCTGAGGTCTCTATTTTCTTGCTGACTTGTAGGCCTGGGGTTATTCTCAGCCTCTAGAGACTGCCAGCATTCCTTGTCTCCTGGTCGTAGCAAATGCCACACCAGGCACTCTCCAGTACAGTTTGGGTTTAAATTAGACTTTATGATACAGTAATTGATAACTGCTCCTGGAGGAGCTTCTGTTGTTTCTGTGTGAGTTTGAGATGTCTATATTGATACCTGCCTCTCTTCAATGATTAATATCATGATTTTATAAAAGAAGGATTTCTCAAATCTTAAACTGTACTATGAGGCATTTAATTACATATATATGTATGTATATAAATATTTTTTTATTTCAATTGCTATCTATATCAGGATAGAGATATCTATGTATCTATAGTATCCATGATTTATCTGCGGTTAATATAATAAAGATAGTAAGCACTGATTCTTGAATGCAGAACATACTTCCATGTTCTCACTCCTTTGCTTCCCAGTCAACATTAATCCATGTTCAAGAAAGGTGAATTGTGTGGTTTATACAAGAAGTGGACAAAGAGGAATAGATCTCCTCTATCCTATTCTACTCCAAAAGTAAACAGAATGCAAGTTCATTATATGAATATGTCTACTGTGTGCTAGACATATTCTATGGGATTTGTATACATTACTTTTAAATAAAAAAAGATAATTATACATTTGGTCAAAAATAAATTGAATATGTGGACTCAAGGTCTTAAACGGCTTAAGTGGCAAAGCCAAGATTAAATTAGAGGTCATTTTGGCACCAAAGCCCATTATCTCTCCAACTCTTCTTTCAAAACATATTTACTGAATACCTTTTATGCCTCAGAATCTCTTCTAGGCACAGCAGTACTGTACTAAGAATCTGAAAATATCAATTCATAGAAGTTATTCCTATGAGTTAGACCACAAAGACAAATGAATTAATTTTAAATAGTTCTTGAAAAATTACCCACATTATTTTGAGCTAGAGAGGTATCTGAAAGATCTGCACTAAATTTTAAGGTTGATTAGTTTCAAGAGTTGAACAATAAGAGGATTTAAACATTAACACTATTGATTTTAAAATAATAACAACACTACAGAATATCTCTCATATTATTTCCTCCTGACTCAGCTCTTCCTTGCTTTCTATTAAGTTTCTTTGAAAAGAGAAGACAGAGAATAATATAGCCAAGTTTTAGGATGTTATCCAGAAGGAAAATGTAGATCAGCTGCACCAGTTTATGTGCCCAGAACTCAACCTCTTTCTTTCCTCTTGTGCTGTAGTCAAAAGTAAGCCCACTGCCTGCCAGGCTGTCATCTCACAGGGAATTAGAACAGTGATTCCTAACTAGTAAGGGACCCTCATTTAAAATGTAGTCAACTCCTGATTTACTCAAGATATCAATGAATCTGAAACAGTTTTACATGAACATGGGTAATATATCTTTCTCCAATACAGAGATTCAAGACAGGTCTCCTAAATATTTATTTTCACTATTCTAGGGAAAAGGAATTCTACCATTGCCATCTCATAAAACTGTTGAACATAACATAAATGAAAAAAATAAAATAATACAATGAAATAATGTATCTAAGGTATTTTAGTGAATTTGGAAGGAAGGCAGGTATCACAAGTATTTTCATAATATAATAGAAGGTATTCTTAAGGACAAATGAATATAAAAGCAACAGTAATTTGAAAGTCTCTAAATCAGGAAAGTAATAAAAAGCTGGTATATTTCAATATATTTTAAGTTGGAAACTTAACTTACAGGTAACTTAATGCAAGGCAACTTTGTTCAGTCTTGTCTGTGGGATGAAAGAAGAAAAAAAAAGTCAAAGTAAACTACAAATTTCTCATCTCCAAAGGTTCTCTTTCCTTTTCCAGCCTTTAAGAAGAAAACAATAGACTAATATATTGGGAGAGAGAGAGAGAAGCCCAGAGAAGCAAGTAAGGACAAATGAATTTGTCTCATTCTTCTCTCAATTTAAACATCTCTAGTCCTGATATAAACCTTATAAGTCATTCAGTTAAATTTATAGGCCTCTTTCTCTCTTGTGCTTAGAGGCTTAGGAACTACCTGCTTTTTTATATTCCTTCTATAACTTGCAACAGTAGTTGCCTCAAGGGGAGATAAGTGGCAGTCTAACCCACAGCTTTATAATAAATACCTGGTGACTAACTCAGTGAGCCTCTTTTCATGTAATGCTATAACCATCTATATTTTGGTGATTCATAATATTTGAATGCAATAAAAGAGACACAATGAGGAAACATTTAAAAATGAAAATCCTGAATAACAGCCTATGATCTTATATATGATATGCGTTACTAATTTCATAGAATTTTACATTAGATATCATTAAGCATTTTTCCCATAGATATGTGGTAGAGATATTTCTTCAAATATCAAATCATTTTTTTGTTCTAGTATTCTACATTCTAAATGTCATTAGCTAACTAAATATTGGAAGCCCCTTGTAAAGAAATTAATGTGTTTATAAGTCCTTAAATTATATTATAAGCCTGCTGGATTGTTATCAAATCTAGATCAGTGATAAAACAAGTTCCTCTTCTCCAAGTCAACCTTTTTGAGTCACAGGGTGTTTTCTAATACTATCTATGAACCTCTGTAGAACGAAGCTCGTTAAAATTACTCAAAATCACCTAACCTGAAGGCCAGAGCAAAAAAAAAATTATTTTCATTAAAAAACCTGTATTCTATAAGTAATTCCTTGTAAGTAAATTAGTTATTTGTTTTAATGTTTGCATACATGATAAATATTGAATTATCATAAGTAGATCAACACAATAATAACTTTTTTAGATGCCTATATTTATTAATGAATCATAGTGGTTAGGCAATATTTAAAAATAAAATATGATCTGAGATAAATATATATTTCTTTTCCATTAGTTTTTTTAATTTTTTAATATTTTAAATTTTAATTTCTTTATTTTTGAAAGAGAGATTGAGAGAGCAAGAGAGAAAGAGAGAGACAGAATGTGAGTAGAGGAGGCAAAGAAAAAGATGGAGACCCAGAATACAAAGCAGGCTCCGAGCTCTGAGCTGTCAGCACAGAGCCCAGTAGGGGGTTTGAACTCATGAGCCATGAGACCATGACCTGAGCCGAAGTTGGATGCTTAACCAACTGAGCCACCCAGGTGCCCCTCTTTTCCCTTAGTTTTATTTAAAAAATGAAGGTCTATTCATTGAACCATAGAGGCAAATGATGTATTATAAAACTTTTGACTCTCAGTAAAATTAGTCTTAAAATTGTTCTAACTTATAGCTTCACTATTTGAAGCAAAAGAGGTTGTTTAACGTGTCAATTGTCTTAAATACTGGGTCAATTATTTGCAAGAGTAATGAATTTCTAGAGAATAAATAAATAACTCTGAGTAAGGTAAAAAAAATTAAAGATGACTAAAACATGAATGAGTTGGCAAATAAACTCAGAGTGCAAACATTTTATGTGACCATTACCACTAGAAAAATTCCATTGCATTAGAAAAGCAAGGGGGGCGCCTGGGTGGCTCAGTTGGTTGAGCCCCGCGTCGGGCTCTGTGCTGACAGCTCAGAGCCTGGAGCCTGCTTCGGATTCTGTGTCTCCCTCTCTCTCTGCCCCTCCCCCACTCATGCTCTGTCTCTCTCTGTCTCAAAAATAAATAAACATTAAAAAAAAAAAAGAGAGAGAAGCAAGGAAAACATAGAGAGTAAAATCTGACTTTTTAAATTAGATATTAATTTTCCATTATACTATGATACAGTTTCATAAAATTGGCTATCACAAGATACAATGATTGTAAAAGTTAATTTTTAAAACTTGATGTTGCTGTATTAATGTTGTCTTTTTTTTTTTAACTCAAAGCAATATTATGTCAAGGAATTAATGTGAAATTAAATTCTGTTCATACTGTTTGGGCATATTTTTCTCTAAGTAACTGTATCTAAGATGTATTTGTAGGGATGTCTAAGAGACAAATTAGATTTAAAAAAGTAGATGAATATATCTGATCTATAGAAAGCATTAAAAAATCATTATTATCCAAAAGGCAGTAAAAAATATGGCAGAGAGAACAGTTTAACTTTGCATCTGCATGCTAAATATATATATTGGGAATATGTATTCTCTAGAGTTTTATCACAAACTCAGTTTTGAATATTAACTGAATACATTATTTAGTTCACTAAGATTATTTATTTGAATTAGCTAATATTTATTTAGCATGGGCTATTCGGTAGTCATGTTCAAGAAATGAAAACTAGATCGTAACCTGCACTTTGTCTCAAGCAGTTATTGATCAATACTGTGAAAATGAAGAGGAAGTATTTTCCAACGTTTATTTAAAAGTAATTAGTTGAATTCAGCAAAATATGTATTTGCAATCTAGTTACTAACCAACACTTTTCAGATTCTTGAAATAATTAGTAAGATGATTGAATTTCACCTTTAGAGTATTCTAGAAAGTTTATGATTCCTCACAGTACAGAGCTGATCTAGTGGCCTTGAATAAATATCAAATGAAAAAACAACATGCCTAATTCTCTTCTCTCTTCCAAGCACGTGCATGAGCATGTATATGAGCATATATTTGTATAAAACCTTTCTGGATTATCTTTAAAGATTACTATAGAATACTTGGTTACTGACTGATTGATGATTGATTTTTTAAATTAATTTATTTATTTTGAGAGAAAGAGAGGAGGAGAGAGAGGAAACACAAGTCGGGGAAGCACAGAGCAAGTGGGAGAGAAAGAATCCCAAGCAGGCTCTGCAGTGTCAGCTCAGAGCCCTACACAGGGCTTGATATTAGGAACTATGAGATCATGACCTGAGCTGAATTCAAGAGTCAGACGCTTAATCAACTGAACAACTCAGTGCCCCAGTGATTGTTGGTATTTAAAAGGCTAGTATATTAGTGTGTGCCATAAGTATTTCATTATGAAAATTTAGAAGATTTAAAATGACAGATTAAAAAACAAAGACAAACACAAAAACAAAACAAAACACAGATACTGTCATATATACTACAATTGATGCAGTCACTCTATCTCATCATATAAATGTTTTTCTTGATAGGTAGGGTAAACTGCGTTTGGATCAATTTTAAGTATGCCCAGTTCATTTTTATTCATTTTATCACAGATATGCATTTGTATTTAGACCATTAATGATCATCTGTGGTGAACACGGGTTACTCTAGCTTCTTGTGAGTCATGACAATCATTAGACTTCAACTAACTCCTAGATAATTTGTAACTACAAGTTATTCTGGATCATTTCACAGATATAGATATTGCCAGGTAGCAATCTTTTCTAGAAATACTCTTAGACACTGTCGTTGTCACTAATTATACAGCAATTAAGTGAATGCAGGTTGTTACTCCAAACAATAAGGTTCATTAGTTACACTGAAATTTTTAGATAGGCTTATATGTTTTAGTGAAGTGAGATATAGCTAGAACAATATTTTATATTGTTTTCTATTGTAGTCTAATTTTCCAGTATCTGTTTTTAGGTCCACATCTCCCAAAACAATTGATAATGTACATTTAGGTGGGATTTCAGATAATGGTGAAAAATAGGTAATGTCTATGGCATAAACCTAAAAAAAAGGAAATTGAAAATAATAGAAATTGAAAAAAATAGAAATTGAAAAAAATACAAGCATATTTATTTGAAAAGTGTCTGAATGTAATATGTATCCTATGGGGCTGGCACTTTGCTAACAATTGGATTTTCACTAATTACGGACACCAAGATATCTTTAATGACTAAAATGATTTTTAAAAAATTTTAGGTCAGAAACTTTCACAAAAGTTACTGACTTTACTAACTTACATTATTTGATTTCATCTAAGGAAATAATTTTGCTTCATAACCATAATCTATCTGAATAAACATTAAAAAATAAACTTGAAAACGTATAAGTACCAAGTCAAATTATAGGTGCAAATATATAATATGTTAGGTGGGGCCAAGATAGTGTTTTTTACAATCACTTTATCATCATCTAGAGAAAAAAATATCAGTACTCAATTAAGAAACAGAATTGCCAAGATCCTTACATCCATTGTATATATAATATAGTAAAACAAAGGTTATTCAATATTTTGTAGTGCCTATAAAATACTTTCCTAAATCTGTCAACCTATTTACCTTGGACAAATTTAAATAAGGTCTACTGTCTAGCAATTAGATCAGTAATTTGAATTCCTGCTGATATTCACCATACAGAATTCAAATACAGAATTCCAACATCATGGAGAGTCTCTCTGTTTTAAATATTTATAATCACTATGGAGAACAGTTACTGACCAGATTGCTTGAAAATTATTCAACTAGTTCTCCTGACCCCATCCATTGAGAATTCACCACTATATTAAATAATGAAATTAATTCATTCAACAAATACATTAATATTTGAATATCCTTTGTATGCCAGATGCTGCCAATTTATTCTATTTATTCCTTAAAAAACTTTAAGTCATATCTCATTTGTACTATTATATTCATAATAGAGCTAAGAAATTAAAAGTGATGAGGAGAAGTTAAATGGCTGATAACTTAATGTACTCAAAGCCAAATCTGAACCCGAACTGCACATATATATATTTCATTTAAAAGGAATTTGGAGATGATTAGAAATACCTTCAAGTTTTAAGATTGCTATTTTCTTTACATATTGATCTTATTCACATCATAAAACTCAAGAAGAATCCTTATCTAAATATTTCTGATGTTTATGGTAAAAATTGATGAACTTTTCTTCCAAAAGACATAATGTTAAGTGTGTAAAGAAAAGAACTTAAAAGGACAGAAAATACAATGAACAATTTTTTTAAGTTTATTTATTTTTGAGAGAGAAAGAGAGAGACAGCATGTGCATGTACAAATCAGGAAGAGAAAGAGAGAGAGAGAGAGAGAGAGAGAGTGAGAGAATCCCAGGCAGGGTCTGTGTTGTCATTGCAGAGTGTCATGCAGAACTCAATCCTATGGACCTGAGATCATCACCTGAGCCAAAATCGAGTCAGATGCTTAACCAAAAGCACCACCCAAGCACCCAGAACAACTTTTTTCATAAAAAATAACAAGCCATTTTAATTTATATGAGATAATTTACATATCTTAAGTTCAAAAGAATGCACAAGAATAAAGATAAATTACCCACTGTAATATATATGAAAATAAAACATTTATGATTAATATTATAAAGATGATTGATTAGGTAATATCATCCACAATACATTTTAATTAAATGATATTTACATATTATGGAGTGTGTAGTTATTTCTTAGTTAAGTCATCAACTCAATCACTTAAATTACAGTGTTATTTTTGCAGGGGGTTGGAAATTTGAGTGAAATATTTTCTTTCACTACGCAGTTATTAAATAAAATTTAGCTTGAAGGGATCAATTCAATCAGTGTATAGTAAATTCCACATTTCTCTGTTTTTCTTTTGAGCAGTAATCAGCTAAATGGATCGCACAACAATTTGAATCAGTATCAAGGAAATTCAGTTCAGCAGATTTCATGAGCTGTAGACTTTTGATTCAAATTGTAGTGATCTGGGATTTATATATAATTATATATATGACTGTATATAACTGCATTTCATACATATGTCAACTATACTCAAAAAATTTAAAAAAAGCAAAAATGTAAAAATGTATGCATATACATATACACATATAATGTATGCATATAGGTATGCATAGTTTAAGAAACATTCCAAGAAGCTGGCCAATCCATACACAGTTACATTTAATTATTTTATCATTCTATGAGCTTTTATAATAGTGGAAAGATATACCTAAA
This sequence comes from Paguma larvata, assembly GCA_030068075.1. NCBI lineage: Eukaryota > Metazoa > Chordata > Mammalia > Carnivora > Viverridae > Paguma > Paguma larvata. Next base: position 59,166,765 of record CM057829.1, on the reverse strand, counting down.
TAATTCAATATATTTTACATAATTGAGTGTTCCTTTTTGACTTCATTAGTGAAATTATTAAGATAATTAGCTTTGCCAGAGTCTTTATCGAGTGTTTCATACATGATTATACGAGTCTGTGCATCACTACAATGAATAGTGATAAATTATGACCATTTTGAATTCGGTGTGACAAGTTTAAAGGAAATGTCCAGTTTTCATTGGTTGAGGCTATTTTTCTCTTTGCATACCACCTGAGAAGTTTCCTGCTTGTGATTCTTGGCTACATGTTAGAACCATTTGGGGAGTCCATAATAATCTTGATGATTGGGTAATACTTTAGATCAGAATTATTGAGTATGAGAGTCATGCATTAATACGTTCTAAAGATCGGCGGGTAATTTCTGTGTGCAACAAATGTGGAGAAACACTGTCCAGAGGTGAATCCCTATCATTTATCTTGTGATAAATTACAAAGTGCGTACTATCATGATCGTATCTGCCGAAATAAGGACTTTAAAGGTTTATTTGTTTTTTTATTATATTAAGAGTACAGTATTTAACTGTTTCTGATCAATATCATTTTTTACAAAAAAAATGTTTTTTTGGATTCTAAATCTTTTAAAACAGTTATTCTGTGCTTACCCTGACTTAGGACTTTTAGGAATTTCGTGATATGAAGAAAAAGTTAACATAAAAATAAAATATTTCATGAGAAAATTAACAAAGAATTTTGTTAGTGTACACATATTCAACATTTGGAGGTATCCTTAAATTGATATGACTTTTCAAATAATCCCTTTAATATATTATATTAGAAAGAATTTCATCCAAACTGGTTGAAAACATGCTGCTTAAAGTGTTAAATTGCGATTATACAGAAAATGGACTTATGTAGGGTGAATAATCTAAATTCTTGATAGTAATAATAATAAATGGAGATATGTACATACATGTAAAGAAAGAGTAGCCAAGAGAAAAGTAAGATTTTTTAATTTTATTTTCAAAATTCTGATTATACCCATACAACTATTTGACTCAAAAGAGAAGAGGGAAACTTTGCAATAAAAAATGTAGGCATTATTTCCTGAGCATTAATGCTTTAAATTATCAAACTAGAGACTAACGGTGCCCTTTGGGTCAATAGGCCACTTAAGCATTTAGTTAAAGTTATATGAGTACATTGCTTGAAAGATAATTATAATGATATAAAATGATTCAGTTCAGTGATTCCAGTGTGGCTTAAAGATAATGAATCTTTTGTATCGTTCATCTAGGGAATATTAACATTATTGAGTCCCATGACTGCTAATGAGCTTTTTGCAAGAAAAAAAGAATAAATTACACAGAAAGATATTTTGATTATTATGAGCATTACATTTAAAAAAGTAATTAGTATGCTTGCGAGTAAATAGCAAGATTGGAATTGACTTTGATCATAAGTAAGCTGAATATTGCAGCCATCATAATAATTTTTGTGAAAACTAATCCCATAATAAAACTAGAAAAGTTAGAGAGGTTTTAAGTAATATACAGTTAGGAAGATTTTAAGATATTGTCAGTAACAGGAAAGATAGAAGGATTTCCTTTATATATACAGTACTCTTTTATATTTAATAGCACACACATTAGGAAACTTAGAGTGGAAAAAGACCTCTTGATAGGACAAAGTTGAAGGTCTTGGGATTTATAGCTCTAGAAAATTTTTTTTATGTTTATTTTATTTTTGAGAGAGAGAGCAAGCAGGGGAAGGGCAGAGAGAGAGGGGAACAGAGAATCCAAAGTGGGCTCCGTGCTGACAGCAGAGAGCCTGATGCAGGCTTACACTTGCAAATTGGGAAATCATGACTTGAGTCAAAGTCGGACACTTAACCAACTGAGCCACCCAGATGCCCCTAGCTCTAGAAACTTTTAAAATTTGGGGTGCCTGGATGGCTCAGTTGGTTAAGCGGCCAACTTCAGTTCAGGTCATGATCTCACAGTCTGTGAGTTCGAGCCCCGCGTCAGGCTCTGTGCTGACGGCTCAGAGCCTGGAGCCTGCTTCACATTCTGTATCTCCCTCTCTCTCTTCCCTTCCCTTAATCACGCTCTGTCTCTATGTCTCTCAAAAATAAATAAAAATAAATAAATAAATAAATAAACGTTAAAATTATAATAGGAAAAAAGAAGAATGAAAATTTATCTAAATTATTAAATACAGCTAATATTACCTTCTCTGTGCCCTCTTTACATGGGTTTGGAAAAATGAAGTCATTCCTGCAATTCTGAGTGTACAGATTCTGATTACAAAGAAAAGTAGGCTCTGGGTTTCTTGTAAACTGGAATAGTGCTTATTTAACTCATGTTGAACTTTAGGGTTTAGCGCAGTCTCTGAGCCAGAGTAGAGACTTAGTAAATAAATATAAAGTTAATTCAAGAACCGAAATATTAAAACTGAATTTGATTTTAGTTAGAAGTAACAAATACGTAAGTATTCATTTTACATAGGATTTTTCATCTATTCATAGCCTTGATAAAATTTACTGAATTCAAACTGTAAAAATAATTTTATTCATAAGGATGAATAAGGAGAAAAAAGTAGCATTTAATTTTGTGGTGAATGTATATATTTAATAAAACACAAATATAGGGATGTGTTAACAATTTTGTATTTTTTAAGACATAAATCAATTTCTGCATATAATTGTGTGAACTTACATTTCAGAATTCAAAATGTAATTCATCAAAATGATAAATAAATATACAGGATATGAGGCTTATATTTTTACAGGCAGAGCAGTTTATTTTTATATAACGTATTATGAACCTTTAAAATACTTTGTGCATTTGATTCAGAAAAGTGAGATGTGCTTAGAATATCCTCAGAGAAACTGATTTCTTAAAGAAGTTTTTGACACTAATGTTTTGGCTGCAAAGAAATATGAACTTGAATCGCCCTATTAGATATCTGATAAAGAGTGATTTTAAAAATATGAAATTATAACACTCTGCCAGGTGGCAATTCAGACCTTTCCAAGTGTGTGAGATAATGGAATAGATTAAATGAAAGGTGATATTCAGTATAAATGAAATGATATTATACTAAATGAGAACCTCTTGTGAGAATGATATGGAATTGAGAGATTTTTTCAGACGTAAAAAGGAAACTTTACTAGGACATTCAGAAGAATGAACCAATATTCTCTATTTAAAGAGTTCTTATATTTAAAATTCTGTTTTATACAATTCTTATAATATTTAAATGTGTCTATCACCCTAAATATTGCAAAATATATTTATCCCACAAAATCAAGATTTTTTACGAATGGTGTGATGTATTCTTATTCTTTATGAAAGTAAATACAGCATATAAAATATGAATATGAAAGTATAGTTTTACTTTTGCTACTTTCTCTCATTTCAGGGAATGCTAGTTTGCTTTTATATGTAATTTTCCTTTGAGAGATTGACCCATAAAGTCACATATAATTTTCCAACTATATTTTCCAATTAAACTGTAAAATTAACATCTATTCCTGTGCATGTAATGTCTAAGAGGTTAAAAAAAGTTTATTATGTATGTATGTACTTTTAAATGTCATTAATTTTTATCATTTTTCTTTGATCTGAATATAAACATTAAAAGAATACATTTAGTTGTTTTTCATTCCAAATAGATTATATCTCAGAGAAAAATTCATATTTTAGGGTATGCAAAAAAAATCTAAGATGAATTTTGATTCTACTGACCACTAAAATATCAACATTTTAAGTTTCAACAGGTGATGAAAAGAAACACAATAATGTGGGTGATTCTATTATTATATAAAGCGCTGCATAAATAAACAGATGGAAAAAACAGGAGTGAGGAAAGTTACAGAACAATCTTAGTAGTTGTATCTGTTACAGTGAAATTTGCAGAAGAGTTGTCAAGAACACAAAGGGGGAAAAAGTTGAGAAAGAATAAGTTAAGAAAGAAGATACTATGGTTCTTGTCAGTTGTGACAGTGTTTTAAAAAATGAATAGAAAAGAGAATAGAAAGCAACTGTTTCTTCTTAACAATTTTGTGCAAAGACTGCCAGTTTTCAGGAGAAACAAAAAATCTAATACAAGAAGGAATCTCATAAATGAGATTCTGGGGGCAACATTGAACAGCTTTGATGCCTGATAATTAATTAAATTGCAATTGGTTGAGAAAGGATTTAAATTTCCTCAAAACATTAATTTTAAAAGTTCCACAGGAATTAAACCATACTATACTAAACAAATGGAAATCTAAAATAATTGCATTTGTTGAGATCATTTTTATCAGACTTATTCAGTCATCATAACTGAACCTCTTATACTTTACTCCCATTCTCAGAATGTTGTAAATTCCTGTTATTTCTGCTTTAACATTATATCCCATTATTATTTCTTCAATAATTTAAAATAATCGGTAGATTCAAATTGCTAAATAAAAGTACTTTAGAGGCTCTTGATTCAACTCAGGTACTAGAAACTAATAAGCAGGTAAACTTGTCTATTTTATTTATACATTTCTGTGGTTAATTTCTAGCTTTAATATCACTTTAACTAACAATGTTTAGGTATATGAGAAAGTCTCCATAAGCTGATTAAATTATGAGTCAATGCTTTATCTTAAAATACTGTTCATTCAAAGCAACTTTAATGCATTAAATTGTTCAGAAATTGACCACTAAGGAGGGTGTTTGGTTTAGAATTTGTGTGTGTGTTTTGAGTGGTGCCCCATCCTGAGTGTTTAGCATAATTAATTCTACTGCCCAAAGTTGATCTAATTTCTTTAGAACAGCAATGAATTCAAAGGAGATTTGGTTTTTCTCTTCAGGCCAATGGATTATATCATTTAAATGCTATATATTAGCTCTTTCACAATAATATTCAACAAATTCACCTCAGAATTTGAGTTTTAGAAAATGGTATTCTATTCATATAGATTTGAACATTCCTTTAGGCAATTATAAATTGTTTTAAGCAATTTCTAATATACTTTGGAATAATAATAGATACATTAGTAAATAATTTTACTAAACTATGATCACTTTCATGTTTATGACTATAGAAAATTAATGTACCTTCTAGAGTGCTTCAAAAAATTTTTTTAAGGTTTTTGAATCCAGGTTTGAAATACCTTCAAGATAAGAGCTGCATATTGTTCATTTCTTCTAGAACCTACCTTTTTGCCATCTAAGTAAATATTCTTAAAATTTTAACTGATGTTAATAGTTTTCTTCTTGAATTTTAAGAGCTCAGTATATATTTGGAATAGTATTATCATATATTATGTGAAACATTTCTTCAGTTTTTGTTGTATAATATTTATTTTATTTTTATATATACTGAAATACATAAACAGAAATATAAAAAAGTAAACACTGCCAGTCCTACAGCATTCCAGAGATAGCAAATTTTATTTCTCTCTAAATTTTCTGAGATTTCTTTACATATATGTGTACACACACACACTCAGATGCATACACTTTTGTTTATATATTCAATATGTTTTTTAATTTGCTTTTTTCAATCAGAAATAAGTATGAAAAAAGCAACAAAAATAAATGTGGATATATTTTATGTCAATGAATAGAAATAAATATCAATACTTTTAACAGGATTATAAACTTAAATTTTATTTATATACCAAATTTATTTAATCAGACTCTTTTTGTTGAATATTTAGGATTTATACTTTCAATGTGATAATTACAATGCATGGATGCATATCTTTGTGTCCGGTTGTTTTATTAGAGTGAGTTTCTAAAAATTTGAATTTGTGAGGAGTGCCTGGGTGCCTCAGTCTGTTTAGTATTCAACTCTTGATTTTGGCTCAAGTCATGGTCTCACACTTTGTGGGATTGAGCCCCACATCAGACTCTGCACTGATGGAGGAACCTGCTTGGGATTCTCTCTCTCTCATTCTGTCTTCTTCTCCCCTGTTGTACATGTGTGCTTTCTCTCTCTCAAAATAAATGAGTAAACTGAAAAAATAAATAAATAAAAATAAAAGTCGAATTGCTGAATCATAGGTAATTTCGTTAAATTTATATGACATATCAATAAGGAGTATTTCTAAAAGGTTAGATCAATTTACATGTATAACAACATTATGTATAATTCCCACCACCACCACCTTTACAAACACTGTGTACTCTACTTAAATTGTTTACTAGGATAACAGAATAAATGAATATCACTTTATTTGATTTGCAATTTTCTGACTAGTAATGAAGGTGTATACTTTTTGTGTATGTATTGTCCATTGTGTTTTTGTGGAATTTTTTTTCTTACTGGAGGTACCGTCACCATTTTTTTTTTTAAATTGTGAATCAATAGTATTATAATATTTATTAGAGTTAATTATCTAATTTTTTCAACATTTATTATGAGAGTTTTAAATGCATTAAAGTTAAAGGTCATTTGGGGCGTCTGGGTGGCTCAGTCAGTTGAGCACCAACTTCGGCTCAGGTCATGATCTCATGGTTTGTGAGTTCAAGCCCCACATCCGGCTCTGTGCTGTTAGCTCAGGGCCTGGAGCCTGCCTCAGATTCCGTGTCTCCCTCTTTCTCTGCCTTTGCCCTGCTCATACTCTGTGTCTATGTCGAGAGTACATAAATATTAAAAAAAAAAAAAAAAAAGGTCATTTACAATGAACAGTGTTGATCTACCACCTAGATTTTGCCCTTAATATTTTTCTAAATGTGCTGTAGCACAGATACATCCATATAATCTTTACCTTAGCCATATGTTGACCATATCCACGTCCGATTTTAAAATTTACTATGTAATGTACAAACCTAAGTGTACATTCTGAGTTTTGACAAATATATGCAAATCTAGACCCAGAACCTTAACAAGATTATAGTAATGAACTTAACCCTTTATATTTCATATGTCTTTACCTTTTCTCTCCTCTTTTTACTTTCTTAATATGTTTGCTATATGAATTCTTAAAAAGTAATTAATTGAATGGATTTTCCCTTTCATGTTTTCTGCCTTTTAAGTCTGTCCTAAAATGGCCTCTACACCAGCACCATAAAATTACTTATTTGTTTTCTGGTAACTGTGATTCTACTGTAATCAGATGTTTTAAATAAGATTCTTCTTTTTTTATTGGTAAACTGAAGGAAATAATAATTGCCATAGGTAACACGCTCACATATCTTAAAGAAACTACAAAAAAGACACACTTTGTTTATAACTATTAACTAAAAGCAGAATCCATTCCAATCAAACATTGGTATTTGTTGAAGAGGAAACTTAGTACATCAAACGCTTATTTTTCCCCATTTGTGGTTTAAAGAGCATAGTGTACAAATATTTTACATATAATTACCTAAACTTATAATTACTATAATTACCATGAACTTTATAGTCAGTAAGCTATTAGATTTGTCCTTGTCTTAAGTATCATTTTTGGCAAGGACGTATCTAAAAATTGACCAAATAATAATATTTATGGGTAATATTATGTATGACAGCTTTTCAACCTTCTGTCTTTAATAAAATAAACACGGATTTTATTTTTAAAAGTGAAAAAACAAAAATGTACTTCAATATAAAATATAATTTGCTAGTGTAATTATATTCAACAAGGTGTGTTCACAAAGTTCTTTGAAAACATTGAGTCAAAAAAGAAAGTGTATTCTAAAATACTTATGTCCTTTTTGGAAGACTTTTTATAATATCATAAATAAATCTTTAGGATTTACCAGAAATATAATAAAATTCCAGTTAATTTGAAACTAACAGAACATTATTTATATAGTAATAGATACTCTTCAGTGTGATATGTATTAAAATATTTCCCGGTTAATGCACAAAGCCACATTATTTTCATTTCAAAATAGATTACATTTTCAACTGAAATGAGTATCAGATAAATGTTAATAAAAATAAAAATATTTGTCTATAGGAAAATATGTTATTGATGATTTATGAGGAGAATTATGGTTTTTACTCACCACTGCTAAGTACTCCTAAGCCTACGGAGATATTATCCCTGCTCCCACATGACCATCATTTATTTATAAATCTCCAAGCTCCAATGCCACTTATCTCACCTTCTTTTGTGATCCATTTTCCTAATGGCAATTATACTGGAATTCCTGTAACCCTAATTTATATATATGTGTTTATATATCTGCCCCTTTCTAATGGGCTCTTACTCCTAAAGCAGGAAGTGGCAGATTATTCTATTGTTTGAACTTTGGATATTAATTAATAATTTTAAATAGGTAAATGGCTTAAACATTTAGACCAAAATGAAAGTTATTTAGTGTAATTTTGTTACATCCATCCTTGACCATGCTGCTATCACCCTAGACCCAATGAAAATATCCCTTGACCAACCTATTCTAATGCTTCCAAGTGGTCTCCTACTTATCCCTTAACAATTCTCATTATTATTTCTTGACTGGGACAAAGGCTACTCAGATAAAATGTCAATATAACAGTATCAAATGCAACTTTCCTGGGAAAACTGAACAGTGTTTCACATCACAGAGTTTTCACTGCAAAGAATTTTCCTGTCTCTTCTCTACAATGGGACCCTACCTGCATCATACCTTTCTTTTTATCCAAATTATCCCAACCTATGTTACTATGTGTGGCTTAATTTATTGTTTATCTCCCCATAGACTGTAAATTTTACTACAAAAGAGATCTTATCTTTCTCCTTCAGTTTATCCAACCACGTGAACTTAAGTACCACAGAGTCCAAAACTGTAGATTGTTTTTGTTGTTGTTGTTGTTGTTTTCCTTCATGCATTCTTCCTTCCTAGAATAGTGTCTGGCACATTGGAGAAACTCATCAAATATTTGTTAAAAGAACGAGTGAATATTGATGAATGAATGGCGTATGCATACCACACAGCAGATATGCAGAAAATATTTGTCACATTATGAATTATTTAACTAATTACTATTTTTACTAATAGACTAGCTAATCAAATTTAATGAATAGTTAAAATGCATTCCATGAGCAAAATGCATATTTCCATTATAGCTTAATGTAATGATGGAAGTTTTCCAAACTATAGTAGACTTTTATATTTTGTAGTAGTGAAAATACTTTTGTCTAAATCTTTTTGAATCAGTGGCTCTCCACTAAGTTTTAAATTTTAGGAGGAATGGAAAACTAAAGCAGTGACAAAATTTTAAAAAATTGTTGAACTTCTCCATGAAAGATGTAATTATATCCTTTAAAAATATACATTTTATCTGATACCCAAAATTATGCACCCACACAGCCAACGACAGAGAAGTGAAAGATTTGACATTTAGATGCTTTTGCCATGTTTTGTTGCATAGGCTGTAAGAACAGAGCTATTGGTATTTTCTCCATATCAGCATTATACAGCCCACAGTGAAAGCAGAATACAACAAATAAATAGGTATCTGTTTTTAATTAACCAGTTTTTTTCAAAAAATAATGATATGTTTTGAAATTTCTAAATTAGGAGGTTTAAAAACTGGCACTATTTCCCACACTGTTGTTCTCATTGTTGACATGTTATTATTCCTAATTGGTCAAGAAAGAAAGTCTCACACTTGACATTTAGCCACATGTTCACTTTTCAAAACCAGCTGCAGTTTTACGAATCTGTTTTTCAAGGGAGATTAACAATGAATTTTATATTTATTTCATGGAGAAATTCTTTTCAAGCTATGATTCTATCTTAGATCTCACAAATTTGATAGACTCACAGTGAAAAAAGGTTAATAATGTTTCTTGGATGGAATTACCATCTATCAAATGTTTTGATGGGGTCTAATTCTTGTGTTTTTGAATTATTAGCAAAAATCATAGCAAGAGGCAGAACAAACTGTTCACTCATTGGTACTACTACTGGCTCTGTGGGAGAAAAAAGAAGCATAATTGTCGGTAGCCATGGGGATTTAGACAATTGTACAGAGATTGATAACAGTTTATTACATTGCTTTATATTACAGACATCATATAGTTGCTTTGTAGAGATTATTAGGATTTTTGTTTTTGTTATTATTATGATTTACCAGTCCAAAAATGTATGGTCCAAGTATGTAACTGTGGAATTAAAACTAGTCATGAATTTATCTTAAAGTATTGAATCTTAGTGTATTTAGACCATGCTTTAAAGGTAAGCAGTAATACATTTGTTTCCACGACTTTGTAAATTATATTAGCTTTCAAATTTTAAATTGGAGTGTAGATTTATAACTTCTGAATTGCTTAACTTTATTATTCATGCTAAGCAACTTGTGTTTAGACATGCTTTTATTATATCATATCTAAATGATAAAGTTTTGAAAGAAATCACAAATTCATATACACAGAAATGGAAACCAAGTGATATGAATGACATTGAAATACCAATATTGATGTTTTCTTTGCAAAAACAAAAATTTCTTTTTTAATTTATTTTGAGAGAGAGAGAGAGTACAAGCAGAAGACGAGCAGAGAGAGAGGGAGAGAGAGAATCCCAAGCAAGTTCTGTACTGTCAGCACAGAGCAGGACATGGGGCTCAAGCTCACAAACCATGAGATCATGACCTGAGCCAAAACCAAGAGTCAGACACTTAACTGATTGAGCCACCCAGACACCCCACATATTAAAATTCTGATGGCTTATCAAAAAGGAGAAAGAAATTCCATAGAATACTCCGTGAGGGTATCAGAAACATTTTTAATGCAACTAATATAGTTAAATGAATATGATAAATTTAATTCTTTAATTTAGAAGTTAGAGGACAAATTCACATATATTGTTTAAATGCCACAGTCCAGATACCCACCTCCTTTTCTGAATAGAGATTTGTTGATGATGCTAGATCCTGCTCAATTCCCAGGAACTTGCTCTTCACATACGTGCGGAGGTGATGTGGCTCTTATCATCTAGATTTCTGAGCACATGCCTTGTGCCATAGCAGCACATCTGTTTGGGAATTGAGTCGGCATGGTAAACCAAGTTACAAAAGGAATACAAACATGATGCTGGAGATAATACTTAATGGTTGACATTTAATTTAGGACTAAATAAGAAGAGAAGAACCAATTATATCCATGAGGAAAGTTAGATACATAGAAGGATTAATATTGAGCAGAAAACTTACCCAGAGTCTAAGAGTCTGGGATGAGGATCCGTTTTCAGGTTTACCCATTGGTGATGGGGTTGCCGGGCATGGGAGTGGGGGAGGGAGAGGGGCCATATTTACTTGACAGGACAGCAAGTTCAGGCAAAAAGAGCTCTAAGTGAATGTGTTTTTTCTGAACTATGCTATGTAGAGTGAATTAGGACACAGAATTCATCAAGAGACTTATGGGAGCCTTGTAGGAGAGTTTCTTACAAAAACGTTGTGAAATAATCACGCACCCTTTCCAGCTAGAGGAAAATGAGATCATAGCCAGATGTCATAAGTGACAGTGGCAGTAGTAGAAGTTAAGGTGAAGCCAAATGCATCCATGGTCACTTTTACACTCTTTCTAAGCTGAGAGATCTACAGCCAATACAGAATGAGCATTCATTGCTAGCAGCTCTCAGCCAGACATAAATGGTCTTGGCATATCAATTTGGAAACTGTAGAAAGCTGGGCACGTGGGAGGCACTCAAGGACCTCCCTCTCTTTTTTAAAAAAATATTTCTCTACCACCATGAGATCTCATGACATAGATTTTCTCTCCCCACTTTGAATAGGTTTGTATTTTAGAAAGAAGAGAAGGGTATTTGAGAGACTAAACATTTTTACTCGGAGGACACTGAACACGTACCCACAAAGGTGAAATAATTCATTCAAAGTAACAGAGTTAGTAAGTGGCAGAGTTGGAATACGAACCTAGTTCTGTTCCAGATACCATGTCCTAACTACCATACTACTGTTTCTTTTGCTCCAGATATTGGTCCAGTTGAGAATGCTCTGGAAAGCTTATAAACTTACATACGGAATAGAAATTAGGGATACAGTTTGTAAAAGTGAACTCTGAAATAGCTAAGATATAATTCAAAATTTCTTTGGAATGAGGTCTGCTCGCTAAAAGAGTCAGCAAGGCATATTATTATATTACTTATGTTTTAGTGAGTTATGTAGATGAGTCTATTGCATGTAGGTAGCACATCAATGTAGATGTTTTGTGACTACATGGTTCATATTATCTTCTTGGTCCATACCCAGGAGATACTAGATAGTATAAAGATTGGTTGGAAATCATTGAATGGTATTCTCAGAAGCGCCTAATGTTATTTTATCTCCTTGTCCTTTGAAAACTCATAAACTTATTGAAAGTATTATACCAGTTTTCCTAGAAGAGATAAGACATTCCTAAATATCAGGAGAGAACAGAGATTTTTGTGGTCTCCTGAATATAAGGAATCTGTGACCACTACGCTCTGACAAGACTAGTGGAGGTAGTAAAAATATCTCATAGTTGACTGCTGGGCCTCAGAGATTGCATTTGGCAATCTTTATAGTAATTTCAGTACCTTGTGCATGGAATGGAAGTTGCAGAGACACCAGCTTTCAAGAAACCTAAGATCTTGGATAATGTTGATGTTAGCAGCAATCATGACAGTTTGTTCTTAAATCCTGCCCTTCATCCTATGTACTGTTACATGAGCCTCCAAACTTATGAAGTGACCTTTGATATGGTTTCTTCAGATTAGATGGCGTCTTGAGAACCACAGTTGTCCTTAAGATGGAACTAAGAGGTTATAGAATGAGAGCTAATGGGATTAAATAAGGATCCAGGGCATTTAGAAATCCTTGAATTTTGACACTTATGGAAATAAGCTCCAAATCAATTAACAACGTGCTTCTTGCTTCATGACATGTTGTGAGGGTCCCTAGATAAGATCCTGAAAGTGAGGCAAACTCTCCTTGTGTCTGTAGTTCCCAGGAGTTTTATATTATTATTCTAGCCCACATTCAGCCTTTAGCAATTCATTACAAATTTTAGCTGAATCTTCTAGCCATGGCTTGTATGTCAATTCTGTTTTTCTCTTGTGATCAGCCCACAAGATGAAATCAGAGCCTATGCCTCATGTATCTCTGAAGGCATCTTTTATTTAATTTTGACCTTATTAGTGGTCCTGTGAACTTAGCTTTCCAATAGGTTCAACTAAAGCTTTGATTTTGTAGATATTCAGCTTTACTTAATATTGCTTAAATGGGAGTGCTGATCTTTCCATTTTTCTACATCCTAATCATAAGCTGGAAATCCTTTCACATGATCTTTGACATTAAAATAAATATATATAGGGGCGCCTGGGTGGCTCAGTCAGTTAAGCACCGACTTCGGCTCAGGTCATGATCTCACGGTTTATGAGTTTGAGCCCCATGTCAGGCTATGTGCTGACAGCTCAGGACCTGGAGCCTGCTTCAGATTCTGTGTCTCCCTCTTTCTCTGCCCCTCCCCTGCTCACACTCTGTCTCTGTCAAAAGTAAATAAACATTAAAAAAATTTTAAAAATAAAATAAATATATATAATGAAGATCAAACTTAATACTCTTCAAAACTGAATAAAACATATTTGATTTTTTACCACTTTGCTCCTTAAAATTTCTAGGACATTTTGGTGTTTAAATAGAGGTTGTTCAGATTTTTTCTGGGTGTCAGAATGTCTGTGTTTTTGGTCTGACCATAAAGAAGTTTAAAGGGTATTTTATTTATTTTCTTGACACTTGGAGCTATTAGTTCCTTCTTCATATGTGGTTGATTTTTGAAATGACAAAATAGTCATAATGTAAATAGATAATCTTTAAAGATTTATACAAATTCACTTCTCATTCAGTATATTCAACGTTATAATTGTTTTTAGTGAAAATAAATATTCTCTGAAGCAATACTACAATTGAAAATAATATGTGCATGCGTGTAACTGATTTTTTTTTCTTGCCATCTCAAGATTTTATTTAAATTTTAATTTCTGGTTGGAAAGACGATTTCAGGATTTAAAGCAGGAAGTGTCACTGTTTGCATTTTGGAAAGATCCCACTGGTACCCGTGAAAACTGTCTAAGAGAGGCAGTGGAAGTAGGGTGACCAGTTTAAAGACTGGTGAAGTACCCAGAGCAAGAAATTATGCACAAAGTTAGCAGTGGAGGGAGTGGAAAAAAGTGAACAGATTTGAGAGACAGTGATGAAGGAAAAACTGAGCAGGATGAGGTAACTAAATTAGCTAAGGAGAATTAAGAAGACATTAGACATTCAGGTGTGTGGCTTGTCAATTGCAAGATAATGAAGAGTTGATTTCCAGTTTAGACATGCTAACTTTGAAATACATACCAACAGGCAACTGGATGACTGAGTCTGGCATACCAGAGACCAGTAATTTCAGTGGTGAGAAACTATGAGGGGGAAAAGGATGGAACAAGAATGTTCTGAACTCTCTCAACACTATTATTACATTTCCAATTTATATTGTTGGGGCATTTATCCGTCCATCTATTCACTCAGTAATTTGCTAGAAAAGCCTCTTCTGCTAGGTACTATGCTAGCGATGGGTATAAAATGGAAGTGGATAAAAGTTATTCCTACCCTCATATAGCTTACTATGAATTTCTTAAAATATATAAGAGGATTCCTAATTTACTGTTCTGTAGAATATTGTTCTGGGTGAGGCTAATTTTTTACCCTTCATATAAATTCTCAATGATGAAAAGAAGGAGGGGGGTGCTGTTTTTGACTCCTTCTTGAAGATTAACTGAATGTATTAGTAATTAAAGGCACTGGGGAGCCCTATTATTAACAAATCTGTCTAACCAGGATTTTTGAGCATGGGCCAGTTTTTAAAATATTATACATATTTATATCTTATTAGGTCTAATACTAGTTTGGGATACCGTGATTTCTAATGTAACGTGCATGTGTGTTATTTCATTTTGAACTCCAGGTCCTTTGTGAATCTGTATCACATTTAAATTGCTTCAATTTTCTGCCTCCTTTTTTTTTTTTTTTTTTCTGCTGAAAGCAGAAGCTCATCATTCTAATGATATCCTTAAAGGGCTATTATTTCCCTAATTAATGACTGTGTCTTGTTAGAACTACTGAAACAAAAATCTTATCATCTCACTAAATAGTTAGAATAAGATCTTAACAACATTCTTTCATCCATGTCATCCAGTTTTAGAAAATGAAATAATTTAAATGACTATTTCCAATTTTCTGAATAAAAAGGAAGAAAGTGAGGTGCTCTTCTGAATTCCTGATTGAAAACCGGCTGATGCATGTGGTATTTTCAGGATAATTATCAGGCATCTTTATAAAAATATTCATCTTGCTATTCTACCTGGTCTTGGCATGTGGTTTGAATAATTGCTCTTGTGAGAGTAACATCGCTACACCTCAAAACTTGTAATTTGGGGGTGCCTGGATGGCTCAGTTAGTTAAGCCTCCTACTCTCAATTTCAGCCCAGGTCACGATCTCATGGTTCATGAGTTGCCACCCAGCAACTCATGTTGCTCTGTGTTGACAACATGGAGCCTGCCTGGAATTCTCTCTCCCCTTCTCTCTCTCTGCCCCTCCTCCAGCTCATGCTCTTTCTCTCTCTCTCTCTCAAAATAAATTAAAAAACTTAAAAAAAAAAACTCTGAAAATTTTAGTTTATTAAATGTTTAGCTAAATGCTAAACTCCCAAAATTGAATTTTACATATCTACAACTCATACATATGTAGCCAAAATATAAACGACCAGTTATCTATTGCCACATCCCTATACTAGCAGTGCTTTAACAAAAACAAATGAGCAAATGAACAAAAGCCTTTTATTATCTTACAATTTGTAGGTGTAGTCCAGCCGAGCTCCTCTAGCCCAATGTCTCCCATGGGGTTGGAATGAGTGTGTTAGCAACAGTCATCTCACAGTTTGCTTGTGAGATTACCCACACCCAAGCTCACTAACAGCACTTACAGGAGGCCACAAAAGATTCTTTCAAACTTACTCATTTGGCTGTAGGCAAGCCTCGGTTTTTCAGTGGGTGTTGGTGAGAGTCTTCAGGTGCTCCTCACAGGGGCCTCCTCACATGACAGCTCTCAGCATGGCTGCCTGCTTTCACAGAGAAGGTTCCAGAGAGACTTAACCAAACCGAGCAGCCAAGAGCGAAACGACAGTCTTTTTATAACCTATTTTCATTTCTGCTATATTCTACTTCCTATCACTTCTACTGTATTCTATTCATTAAAAGCAAATCTCTGAAATTGTTGAATCACTGTATTGTACACCTGAAGGTGACATAACATTATATGTTAACTATACTGAAATTAAGAAAAAAAATCAAGCCTCTAAATCTAGGGCAGCTTCAAGGGAAAGGAATCACACAACAAGGAGAATATCAGGAGGCAGAGATCATTGGACACCATCTTAGAAACTGCCGACCACACACATATCCCTTCTGTATTTGGTGAAAAAACAGTTGTTTCGATGCTAAATTGTTAACAAGAGAGAACAAGTTTTCACTCTTACATTTTTCACGAGTGATTACTACCTGAGATTTGTTTTGATAACTTCAAGCTGTGATGTTAAATCAAATTCAAAACAAATTCAAAAAGAAAGACATGGAAAATAAATGTGCCTTTAAGTTCTATAAGGTGGCATAATTAAATTTGAAACAGATATACAAATTCAATGCAGTAGAAATTGTTTGAGAAATAGTATATTAAATCTTACCAAGATACGAAATGAGTAGGAAACAGTCCTTGATCTTAAATATGAGTTTGACTTCAAGCTCATGTGCTTACTGGGTAGGTGACTAAAACAAGTTGTTTAGGATAATAAGTGTTTCCATTTCATAGGTCTGCTGTGGGAATATAATTTTTGTGATGATAAAATGAGGTAAATCATACACAACCATACAGCTATTAAAATTATCAGTATGGTGCTTAGCACAGTAGTAATTACATAATAAATAACAACAATGATAATGATAATCATGATGATAATAGCAAATGATAATCTAACACTTGGACTATGGTGGAAGTTGTTGTAGTGTTATAAACCCTTAATTTTAATTATCTTATTATTAGTCAAGAAGCTTAGTGTTCTGAGGTTGTATCTAGGCTCTGATATACAACAGCTAAGTTATTTGGGCCGAGTTATTTGGCCTTCTTTATGCCCTAAATTCTTCATTTGTAAAATGGTGATACTAATAGTGCTGTAAAGAGCCAGTATTTGTAAAAGTTCTTAGGATATTGTCTGGCATATTCTAAATGTTCATTCATTTTTAATGTAAAATCTTATTATGTCACCATAATTATAAAAGTAAAATAACTATAACACTTGACAGAAACATGTCCCAAAGAGAAGGACAAAATATAATGAGAGCTCAGATGAGCTCTTTCTAATATCTGCAGGGAGAATCAGAAAGTGGTGTCTTGGGGAACACATGGGAATTTCCTATACAGGAATATGTAGATAAATGGGATTTTAATATGCAGAGATAGAAAGTGCATTTTAGTCAGAGAGGATCGTGAAATTAAAATCTTCAAGATAGGAAACACTGGCATGCTCATAACAGAAGCATAAAGCTCTGAAGCAGAACACTATGATGTTGTGCTTGGTGAGAGGAAACAGAATAAGATTTGCCAGATGGAATTTTAGTGGATATTAGTCTTGCTTGTCTGCCATCCATTTTCTCTTTCTTTTAAAACAAGCCTTAAATTTCCATCTAAGGAAAAGTTCACTTTCAGCCCATATTAAAAAGATAGGATTGACCCATGCATCTCTCCCTGACTTGGAATCAGTCTTTATAAACAGTGTAATATATCTCATAGAACAGAGGTTTTCAAAGTGTGGTCTAGGGACCAACAGTATCCACATCACCTGTGAATTTACCGATATACAAATTCTCAGGTCTCTTTACCAACCTACTGAAGCAGAAACCTGGGCGGGGTTCAGCAATTTGTGTTTTTTTTTTTTTTTTTAAACGTTTATTTATTTTTGAGAGACATAGAGACAGAGCATGAGCAGGGGAAGGGCAGAGAGAGAGGGAGACACAGAATCTGAAGCAGGCTCCAGGCTCTGATGAGCCATCAGCACAGAGCCCGATGCGGGGCCCAAACTCACAGACCGTGAGATCATGACCTGAGCCGAAGTCGGCCGCTCAACCGACTGAGCCACCCAGGCACCCCAGCAATTTGTGTTTTAACACTTCTTCCCAGTAATTTTAGTATGCTATTCAAATGCTAACATTTGAAATGACTGACCTAGAATATATATGTTTTAGGGAAACTCAAGAAATTGGTGATTACTCACTTCTTTGCAGTACTTTTAATCAGAGTATGCATATTAGAAGCACATGGAAAACTTTCCACAGTAAACACACCTTGGCCCCATCCGATTGTGGCTTAAATGTTCTAAAGTGGGGCCTCAGCCTTCTCTTGTTGCTAGTTTCTAGGTGATGCTAATATATAGTAGCATTGAAAATCAGGGCCCTAAGAGGTTACTGCCCAACTCAGCTTGTATGATTCACTTGGTATGGCGGGAAGGAGAGAAAATTATTAGCCAGAGAAGTACTAGAAGATTATAGAGAAGCAGTGAGTCTCCATTTGGTCTTTTAAGATGGCCTCTGAAGATGTTGAAGGAGGTCATCGAGAGGAAATGACGACTGGCTGAATCACCGGATCCAGGCGATTACAGGCTCCTCACCCCTCATTGACCTTGGAATGTGTGCTCCACTGACCATTTCCACTACTGGCACCATTTGAAGCCAGTAGCCTTGAAAGAACAATGTGTTATTGAGGCTATCTTGACTGGGTGCGTGACTGCAGTCTGCTAAGACCTGTGTATAATCTTTTATGATTCTGGCATGTGGGCGCAGAGGTCTACTTGTCCTGCAGATGCCCAAGACAAGCCTCGTATGTATATTCCTTGCTTTTCAAACTTGCCACTCACTGACCTAGGGGGTCAGCCTCTTTATTCCATCTTTACTTGCCCTTCATGTGTGGGAGCCAGTTATGAATTTCACTCAGGGAACTCTGAGTTGCAAACCCACAGAAGAATATGGACTTACTTTTCTCCATTTCTGTCTAACAAATAGCTTATCCTGCTGAAGTCTGTGCAAATACTTCGTATGTAGATGATATTTATCTCCAGACATTTTATATATGGAGTTCTTAATAAGGTACAAGATTCATGGTTGTGCATCAGAGATCAAAAGTAGAAACTGGGTTTCCTAGACTGTGTGTTAACTTAACTCCTGTTCTTATCTGTTACACTGAGGAATTAACTTAGGTGTGTTATTTTGTGATTCACTTTTATAATCTCTCCGACATTGACTCCTATCTCTGGAATCACTGGAAACTGGGCAGAATTAAGATTAGGTTTTCATGCTGCTGGGTTGTAATGCGCTCTGCAGCTGAGAAGGGTGCTAATGCTAGGGCTAGGCTTCACTGATTTTTCCTATGAACATGTCATAGTCAATAACACTGAGAAAAGAGTTTTAATAAAAATAAACAATCACTCTCAGTTTTATTCCCCTTGCCTCCATTGATACATTTCAAAAACCTATGTATTTTATTTGAGTTTAATTCAGCGGATAAGTGGTACATCATGGAAAGGCTTCAGGCATTTGAATTAGGTCCCTTATCAAATACTCAGGACACTATAGTTTCCTCATGTCTAAAAGACAATAGTAGTATTTACTAACTGACATAATGAGATCACAAATGTCAGTAACTTGCCCCATGCCCATCAGTGAGCAAGGTTAGCTGTGGTTTTTGTTGCTGTTATTATCTTCACCTGAAGATGGCTGTATTTCATGTAAATAATATGCATTAAAACAAGAAAATAAAGAACATGGTATTAAAACGCCTACTTTCCTAAAAATTACCTCCTCTAAAATATTAACTCATACTCTTAAATTTTAGAAAATTTACACATCTCAAGAACACATTCAATGGATAACTATTTATAACTAACTATAAGTAAATAAAATTCAACTTTATACTTGACAGTCATCAACTTAAGTAAAATCAAAATTAATTAATTGCATTGCACTACTTTTGACATAAGTCCTTGAGTACTATTCGAATAGTTGATAATGCCTTTGCCCCATCTTTATTGAAATATAATTGACAAATATATTTATTTAATGTGGACAACTTGTTAGCTTGAAATAAGATATATATTTATGCATCGTGAAATAATTGTCACAACCAGGCTATCGTAATTACTCTTTCGTGTGTGTGTGTGTGTGTGTGTGTGATAAAAAACACTTAAGATCTACTGTCTTAGTGAATTTCATGTATACAATATAATATTATTAATGATAGTCACATTGCATTACATTAGATCTCTAGAAATTATTTATCTTGCATAACTAAAATTTTGTTACCTTTGACAAAAATATCCCCATTACCCCCTCCTCCCAGCCTTTGGTAACTGCCATGCTATTCTCTGCTTCAGTGAGTTTGACAAATTTTAGATTTCACATATACATGAGATCCTGTAGTATTTGTTTTTTGTGTCTGACTTATTTCACTTAGGATAATGTCCTCCAGTTCCATTCATGTTATTTCCTGTGGCAAAATTTCTTACAATGAATATTACTGCATTGTATATATATACCACATTTTGTTTGTCCATTCATTCATTGGGCGTAAGTTGCTTACATATCTTGGCTATCGTGAATAATGCTGCAAAGAGCACAGAAATGTAAGTATCTGTTCAAAATGCTGATTTTATTTCTTTTAGATATATACACAGAATTGGAATTACTGAATCATAAGGTAATGCTGTTTTTAATTTTTTGAGGAAACTCCATAATGTTTTACATAATGGTGTGCCAGTTTACATTCCCACCAACAGTGTACAGGATTCCCATTTTTTATGCATTCTTGCTAACACTTGTTACCTATGTATTTTTTTAAGTTTTATTTATCTATTTTTGAGAGACAGAGCACACACAAGTGAGGGAGGGACAGTGAGAGAGAGAGAGGAAAAAGAGAATCACAAGCACTAACAGTGCAGAGCTCAATGCGCGGCTCGAACACACAAACTGTGAGCTCATGACTTGAGCCAAAGTCAGACGTTTAACTGACTGAGCCGTCCAGGTGCCCCACCTGTCTTTTTGATAATAGCCACTTTAACAGATGTGAAGTGACATTTCATTGTGGTTTTGATTTGCATTTTCTTTATGTTTATTGATTAGTGTCATGTCCTGTATCTGTTGGCCGTTCGTATGTTTTCTTTGAAGAAATGTCTATTCAATTCCTTTGTCCATTTTTTTAATCAGAGTACTTGCTTTATGTATCGAGTTACATGAAATCTTTACATATTTTGGATATTAACCCCTTATCATATCTATGGCTTGCAAATATTTTCTCACATTCCATATGCTGCTTTTCACTTCATTGACTTCTGTGCTGCTCAGAAGCTCTTTAGTTAGATGCAACCCCCCTTGTCTATTTTTGCTTTTGTTGCCTGTGGCATCACTTAAAAAATTATTGACCAGATCAAAGGCAAGAAGCTTTTTCTCTACATTTTTATCTCATAGTTTTACAGTTTCATGTCTTAAAGTTAAATCCTGCATTCATTTTGAGTTAACTTTTGTATAGAGTATGAAATAAGGGTCCAGTTTCATGCTTCTGAAAGTGGATATTCAATTTTCCAAGCATCATTTGCTGAAGAAACTATATCCTTTCCCCACTATATGATTTTGGCATCCTTGTCAAAGATGTAGTCGGTTGACTGTAGATATGTGAATTTATTTATGGCTCTCTATTTTGTTCCACTGGTCTATATATCTGTTCTTATATAGTAGCATACTGTTTTCATTACTGTGTCTCTGTAATATATTTTTAAATCAGGAGGAATGATGCCTCTCTCAATATTGTTTTGGCTATTAGGAGTCTTTTGGTGTTAAATTTTAATTGTAGGATTTTTTCTTCTATTTCTGTAAAGAATGGCATTGGGATTTTGTTAGGTATTTATTGAATCAATAGGCCATTTTGGATAGAATGGGCATTTTGACTATATTGATTCCTCTAATCCATGAACATGAGTTGTCTTTTTATTTATCTCAATTTTCTTTACATTTCCTTCAGCAATGTATTATAGTTTTCAGTATATAAGGCTTTAACATTTTTGGTTAAGCTTATTGTTAGGTATGCCTTTCATTGCTACTGTAAATGGGATTGTCTTCTTTTTTTTTTCTTAGTTTGTGTATAGAAACACCACTGATTTATCTATGTTGATTTTGTATCCTGCAACTTTACTGAATTTGTTTACTAGTTTTAAAGGTTGTTGTTGTTGTTGTTGTTGAGTCTTTGCTTTTTCTGCATTATGATCATTTCATCTCTAAACAGATCTAATTTTATTTCTTGGAATTATGAAAATATTTTTCTTTTTGAAAAAAAATTTAAAATTAATCCAAAAATGACAGCCATAGAACAGAACTTGTATTTTTGAAAAGCCAATGAGCAAAATTAGTAAATAGAAAGACTATACAAATTGGCACAATCATGCTGGGTATTATTATATTTAATACATAATTTTCAAAATTTTGAGTTTGAAGTACTACAGTAATTATCACATGCTTATATGTACCTAATATGTCCTCATCATAGTACCATGCTAGCTAGTGACTGGAGATAGGTTAGTTACCATAACACATGACATTTATTTTTACATAGCTTACAGGCTTAATGGTAGATATAAGAAATCCTTATAAAATATACAAAAAATATTTCCAATTGTATTATGTTAAGAATGTAAAATATGATTATTTGCTAAAATCAGACAGAGATGGGATACAGAGAATTTTCTACCATAAAAAGATATTTCAGGTTAAACCTGAAGAATGAGTAGTACTTGGCCAAGTAAAAAGGGGGAAAATTGTTTCAGATAGAAGGAGCTGTATACTCATCTAATTTATAGGAATATATAATCAAGGAGGTTAAACTAGTAAATTCAAGAGAAATTTTGCATTTATTCAGAGCTTCAGAAAAGCTGACCAGAGCTTTAGAATAAAGAACCAAAATAAGTAAATAAATAAAACGAGAGTGAGAGAGACAGAGATAGAGATGGTAAAGGGAAAGTAGAAACATGGAATTGTTTGCATTATTTCAATAAGAATGAGAGTAGCCAAGAGAACATAATAAATTTGATGTGTAGGTAAAGACATTGGCCAAAGATGTATTACACCCACCCTAATTTTAGGGACCCTCCCAATATGATCCCCCACGTTATGGAAAGTCATCACATTGAGGAAAGCACATACATGTGTACAAACACACACAAACACACACACACACACACACACACACACACCCATGAAGTAAATAGTAATTAGGAACTGGGCCACATAGGTCTAATAGTTATGCCTTGTAGGAAAAACTGGGACGGATGAGTGGGAAGGATATAACATGACAAAGAGTGATGTCCAGAAAAGAAGAATTATGTCGCATGCACCCTGTCTCACGAAAGGGTGATCTTGGTCCTTGTTTTCACACTTATTCTGTTCACATCAATGAAAGGAATCAGTTATATAAGTGCTAAGCCATTCTGTTTCTAGTGTTACTATTTGAAAAGAAAGATGTTAAATGCATGTTCTTATTTCAAAAACAAACAAAAAAATCAAAAAAAAAAATCTTGGACGCTCGTTCTTTGTTGCATTATGTGCAGGTCAGTGCAACTTAGGGGCTCAGAAGGCTGGCGTTAAGAAGGAAGAAATTGATTAAGAGAAGATAATAGATTCAAGATATATTTAGAAGGTACACTTGACAAGACTAAGGGAAGGAAAAAAAAAAAGCTATGATATGTAATTGTGTGAATGAAGTTAGTCAAAGTTTTCTTGGGTAAAAACCCAACAAAGGATTTTTTGCCAACATGCTTATGACTTTTGTGAGCAGGCTGGGGATTCTGCCTCAGGCCGATGGAGGGTTTGCTGTGTCTGGCACATTGCTTCCTCAGTTGCTGTGGCAATGGAAGAGATGCCCAGAATGTCTCAGTCTTCTTTTCTCTTGCTTTTGCCTAGAATTGACGCTTACCTTGTTTACCTAGAGTCCTTTAGTAGAATCATTTTCATGAACAAGCTTAACAGCAAAATGAAAATGTAGGAGAAAAGATAGAGCTCAGTCTCTACTCTGGTGACATAATTTTTTTTATTTGTTATATACTTCAAAATTCCCAGCACAATTTTAGTTCACATTGCCATATGCTTTGTTCTCAGCCATATGCTTTTTAAATTGTCTGATGAGATATATTTGAGACAACTGCCTCCAAATGTGATGTAAATTAATAAACTGCAAGCCAAAGTTTAAGGATGGGCCATTATTATCTAAGAAAAATTTAACATGCTTCTCTAATACATTAGACATATTAACATTATGTACTTTCAAAGATTTCGTTTAACAGTTATAAATAGTATACAACCCAGTTTAGTTTCTTAAGAATTCTAGAACAGTAGTAAATGCCTAAAAATAATAGTGTGGGCTTTCAATACGAGAATAAATCCACATGTAATTTATAATTGGACTTCGGAAAAAAAGCCTTCTTTTATTTTTTTTTCAGAAATGAAGCAAATCCTTAATTTGTAAATCTGTATTAAGACCTATCAATAATAGAACAGAAATAAGATGCATAAGCCAGAAAGGAAAAAGAAAAGGCTTTAACAATGAAATAACTCTTACTGGGTTAATATTTCAGTTTTCACATTGTTAATAATTATATTGAAGGACACTGAAACCGACATATACTGAATATTTTCTCAAAAGTATTACAAATATTAATTTAAAATGTATTGAAAATGATGATTAAAATTACCACTAAAATATTTAAAGAAATGGGAACATGGCAGTACAGTAAAATTATAGATTGGTTTCCTCGCCAACACAGTTTAAGGATTTTTTTTTTCATATCTTAGTCATATTTCAAAGTCACATGCAAGAAAGTTTGTTAGCTCCAGCAGCTTGCTCAAGCAATAGATGACAGTTGGGGAGGAGGAAAAGTCAGAGACAGCAATAACAAGGGGTAGCATGGGACTGGAACTCACATTCAAATTCTACATGATACATAAGTGCTGCATGAGTAACCCAGACCGAGCAGCAAATTATCACAGAAGAAAACCCCTCGGTGCCTGCAGGCTTGGGATAATTCATAATGTTACTCAGAATGTGTCATGCTGTATGCTTTTGCTTATTAGGTGAATGCATTTTCATTCCCCAGTCAGGAACTAGAACTTTTCCCCCCATGTGTACTGCTCAAATAACATTTTTAAAAAGCACATCAATGATTGAGACAAACACCCATGCAGTTGCCTAGAAAATACAGAGAGACGGAAATGTTTGGGCCACATAAATAGAAACACTATTCCCTAATAATAAGCGAACCCCAATGGTGGAAATTTTCATGGCAATTTGGAGGGAAACAAAGCCCCATAAACAATACAATTCTAAAATATTCTCGATTTAATCTGACCTTTGAGAAATTTCAGGAAAATTTTATAGCTTTATAATTAATAAGGCTTATGACACAGAAAATTAGTATCCCATGATAGACATTGTTGGGATATTCTGATTGATCAGGAAATGACAAACAGAAATAAACTCAGTCTTACAAGGAGAAAACCAAGAGAGAGGACAATAAAGACAGGGTCCAAGTCCGGGGTGAAGGGGTGATAAAAGAGAGAGAGGCAGAAGGAGAAGGAGTGCTATCCAGATATAACGACCAAATAAATACAATTAGAAATCCCTTGCTAAAGATTTCACCCACCATTCCTTAATCTAGACGGAAAATGCAGTGACTGTTGTTGGTAAAGTTAGGCAAATCACATACTTTACATGTCACTAACTTGAATAGCTTATTTTTATAAAGTGATTCTAAGTATCATTTCTTTTTGCATATTTAAGAAAGGAATTTTTTAGTGTTTATTTATTTTGAGAAAGAGAGCATTAGCAGAGGACGGGCAGAGAGAGAGAGAGAGGGAGACAGAGAATCCCAAGCAGGCTCTGCACTACTAGTGCAGAGCCTGATGCAGGGCTCAAACTCAGGAATGTGAGATTATGACCTGAGCTGAAATCAAGAGGCGGTCACTCAACCAATGGAACCACCCAGGTGCCCCACAAAATTATTTATAAAATAACAGGCATTGACCAGTTGATATGTACTTTTTATAAATACAACTAAAACACATCCTCAGTCCCTAAGGAAATTAGTAAATCCTTGGGAGAACAAGATCTTTCATAACTCACTATCACACATACATGTAATATGCTTCTGTGTAATATATGTAGCAAATCTATTCCATGCACGATATGTACCATCTAATATGCATACATACGCATACATATAATAGGTAAAGAAACACATGTACACTTTTTAGCACACAAATTTCTATGTGAGAATACAAGCAGAATTCAAGATCAGAATCGACTATTTCTGCCTGAAGATGTGGAGTATACATACATATGTGATGGTAGGTGTGTGTCCCTGAGTGTGTCCCTTAAGATGGCAAAAAAGAGAGTATTTACAGTAGATACTGAAATAGAAATGGGATTTCAACAGGAGGTGATGAAGGAAAATTACAGACCGAAGAAACATTCCGAGAGCAGGCACTGAGGAGGACTGTGGAAGAGTTGCACGAGAGGAATTCAAAGCAGTATTCTCCAGGGGCGCCTGGTGGCTCAGTCGGTTAAGCGTCCGACTTCAGCTCAGGTCATGATCTTGCAGTTTGTGGGTTCAAGCCCCACGTCGGGCTCTGTGCTGACAGCTCAGAGCCTGGAGCCTGCTTCAGATTCTGTGTCCCCCTTTCTCTTGTCCTTACCCCACTAGTGTTCTGTCTTTCCCTGTCTCTCAAAAATGGATAAAAACGTTAAAAAAAAAAAAAAAAAAAGAGGCAGTATTCTCTGGTCAGAACACATTGTAGGAGAGGGTCTGGTGGGTCGAAAGTTGGAAAAAGTGCCAGAAGTCAAAGGTCCGAGGGACAGGAAGCCATTCCAGGTAGCAACTAAGAGGTTACTGGAAATCGGAGTGATCCGATAGAGAAGAAAGTCAAGTTTATCAGGAGGTGAGGAAGTGTATGTAGAAACTTTTATAGGAGGATGAGTGTCATCCAAGAAGCTCACATGTTTGAAAACAAAGAGTTAAATTATCAATTATTAAAATTACAAAGAAATTTACTTACCACCCAGATTATATGTTTCCTTTAAGAAAGAAAGTTTAATGTATACACCCTGTCAATAGATCAGTAACCTCAGAGTTATATAAGATCCCTCCTTAGTATTTTAACATGACACCTGCAGATTGTGAGGTATGGGTTATAGAATTCTGCAAAGGACTGATAATTATAATGAATTCAGTTTCATTTATTTTTATACAAATGTGTCAATGGAGTTTTCAGAAAGACTTCTTGGAAGAGCCCTTCACTTTGCCAGAAATGCAGGAAAGATCTTGCTTTGAGAAACAGAGTCTCATTATTTTTCCTATTAGCAGGTAGTTTCTTTTTCTTCTTTCTTTTCTTCTCTTTTTCTTTTTCTTTTCTTTTCTTCATTCTTTTTTTTTTTAACAATCCTGAGTGTCTGGTAATATTACATTTTGAATACCAAGACACAGCACAGTTAGGAGGAAGGCTTCAAAATAGCTTAAAAGAAATCAGTGAAGGAAAAGACAAGTGGGTGTGACTGATGCCAAATTGCTAGAACCTTGAAGGCATAAAACTGCTTCTACCATCTCCACAAGTGTGAGAGGCTCAGCAGATACCCTCTCAGCCACAGAATGGACCCAAACCTGGAGTTATCTTTAAGGACAAAATGGTATCATTTTCCTTATGTTTAGCCTCTTTGATTTTATACTACATGCTACAGTAAGAATAATGATTTGTGAGAGAAAAAAGTGAAAACGTTAGATAAATTGGGTAGAGATTTATGACATAAATGAAAACAAAAACAAATGTGACAGTAAAAATTATATATAGTTGAGAGAAAATGAGGTAAGACGGTTTGTTAGATGGTATGTAATGATACTGTCATGATAGGAAACTTAATTATCTAATTTCATACCTTAAATTCCCTTCTGGATAAGATCTTTCAGTATGTAATCGTTGTCACAAAATTATTCCTCTAAACATCTTTTTTAATAGTAACTTTTAACACCATTTTCCCAATCTTTTCTTGGGTAAAAGTAAATAACCAGCTGGACATCCTTCCCTGAGATGATTAAATCATCATTGCCGTCTTTAATTTTGATGACAAAACCTGAGTGATTTCAAACTGTTGGAATTTTATCCACATTTCTTATTTTATAAAATAGCAAATATAATGGGTTAGTTATATCTGACACAAACTTATTGTGCACTTTAAAAATACAATTGTACAATTCCGAATGTCATGCTCAGTTTCATCTTTGAATAGTTTACAGTTAGCCTTCTTAGGTCTTCTGTTTTAATTCTTAGTTCTAGCGAGTGTTGTCCCAATAGAAAGACTTAATTTGGCCCTTTAAATTCATCACTTTAAAATTTGTGTTAGAACCTTTAGGAGCACTCCGATAAATAATGAAAATAGCCCAAGGATTATTTCCAAGACAGATAATTATTATAGGATAACACATAGCAGCATGGATTGCCCAGCAATGTAAATAAGCAGCAATGTTCAGTCTTATCAAATGTTGATCTCAGAATCATCATCTCGATACTAATCTATAATATAGAAGATTATCTGTAAGCTTCAAGCTATTCTGTATTTAAACCCTCTGATTCTAATAGTCATTCCCTATAAGCTTTGAAAATAAAAGCATATATTGAGAGTCAAGTAATTCAGAACTTGTATTTTATATTTTTATTTATTTTATTTATTATTTCTTACTGTTTATTTATTTTTAAGAGAGGGAGGGACAGAGTGCTAGGGGAGGAGGGGCAAGATAGAGGGAGACACAGAATCTGAAGTAGGCTCCGGGGTCTGAGCTGTCAGCACAGAGCCCGATGTGGGGCTCAAACTCACAAGCATGAGATCATTACTCTAACCAAAGTCAGATACTTAACGGACTGAACCACCCAGGTGCCCCCAGGACTTGAATTTTAAAAAATACTTATTGTATAAGGTAAAAGAAATTTACTAAATTGCCAAGGCATTTTAGTAGAAAATAAAATGTATCTATCCTAAAGAAAAACCTGCTTATATGAGAAGTTGTAATGTCTAGATTTAGATTTTCCTATCGTAAAATTTGACAGGAGATGTATACAGCGGTACCCAATATGTCAGTTGATCTATCTTTTACTTTTAAAGTTCTTCATTTCCCTTAGTAAGCCATATTTTTCTGTCAAAATTATATTTCCTTAACTTTCTAAATGCAGTTCTTTTCTAGTGGAGGGAATAAACATACTTCTCTATGCATTTTTTTTCATCTGTTTTAACCTATTACTATAAAGTATACATTTCTGCTCAAATGTATCACAGTTCTTTTAAGTCACTTTTACCTCTAATAGAATTTTAACAAGTTAAAGAAGTGTAGTTATAGTCTCCATTGAAGTTTACTTCTTTTATTGTACATTGTCTGTATTGCTTCAGATAGAACAACCTTATTTCTAGTATTTCAAAACTTGGCTCTTGTGGTTATTAAAAGTATTTATAAAATTTTATTTTTACTACTTGTTTTATATTACTTTGCTAAGAGATCAGTTTAACAACAGAGCATACCATTATATGAAATTCTCTACAAGTTTTTGTTGTTCTATAAATTCTTTAGCCAAAATCTTCAGAGTTTCAGCATGTATACAGTTGTAGGAAGAGCTGTTTGAATTAAAGCAGGATGGGGAGTTTGCATCCAGCCAAACTCTCCTAATCTTTTCTAATGCAGACCATCCTGAAGGGTCACCAAGGAACTCTACATCTTCTGTAAATAGAGCCTGAAAAACAAAAACAAAACCAAAAACAACCCAAATACTACATTGGCGGCATAACACTGAATTGTCAATTACATACTGATTCTCCTTCTAAAAGAATATTTTGGTAAGAGGCTAATTCATACTGAGTCATGGTTAATCTTTTAGCATTTTCCTCTGGAAATGAAGTACAAAATAAAAAGCTTTTATTTTAGCTCTTGGAACAATAACTGTACTAAGACTCGCATACAGTTTAGTGTTGTTAGAATCTCCCTTTATAGTAAAGTATTTTTTCCTAGGTAACAAACATTCATCATTGAAACAATATACGTCATGTGAATGTAGTCTCATATGCAGGATAACCTTAAGGTTCTAAAAGATGTTTAAAATTGTTCTCTCATTATGAGAAAGGATATGGTAATAATTCTGCTTCAAAAAATACATTAAAAACTGTAATCGAAATAATGCTCAATTTCATTATATTATGTACTTTTATAATCAACATTATTTTTTAACTTCATTTTCTTTACATGAGGAATAATTCTACTTTGTAAATATTTTAATGTACACTTTATTATTGACATTATAAATCTGTTTTTATACAACCTACAGTCATGAACTGAGGTTTTTTGAGGCAAGTCCTAAATTCTTTCAGTCACTCATCCATGAAAGTAAGCCAGTCTGTGTTATTTCCTTTGTTCATTCATTTAAATAAATAGTTGTGCTTTGTCAGGGACGAATAAATTAGTAATAATCATTCAAAAGAGCTATAACCCCAGTAAATACTGAAAATGATCAAATGCAATGGTTTATGTAAGTGCTTATACATTTATTACCCACTGTGAGCCACTTCATGTACTGACATTTTGGCACTCTTGAATTATGAAAGTGATGCTTTATTCTAAACATTTGCTAAGAAATTAGAGGACTTTTTTTTTTCCTTTTCCTGGTTGTCTTAATACTGTTTCAAATTTAAGATTTCAGCAAAGGAAATAGCAACAGGCAACATTTCCATTTTATAAAACACTGTAGGAGATGTGAATAGAAACATGATACAAATACAATTTGAATAAAATCTTATTTTTATTGAAGATTATAAATCCATGTATTTTGGGGGACAGATATAAGGGAGTTAAATAAAACATTATATATATTGTGTATATATATATAGTGTGTATATAGATAGATAGTGTGTGTGTTTATATGTATACGTGCGTGGATTTGTACATGAATGTGTATAAAATCCCTATGAAAGGATATCGCTAGGTTAACATACCTTAAATATATATCTCCATGCTATATATATACTATATATACACATATACATATGTATATCTTCCTACATATGTTTACAAGTAAGTGGTATTTGTGTATATGTGTATGTAAAAGATACAAATATTATTCACACAAATAATTTGAAGCAGATTATAAAAATGTATATAATATATATTATCCATAATATTCATATTATATTCTCTGGTAATATGAGATACATTTTTTGTAAGACTGGATAAAGAAATTTCATAAACATTTAAAAAATACTCTCCACAGTGGAAAGTGGAAAATCAACCTTAAAATAACACTTTCAAAGAATAATTAGCTCGAGGCTATTTTATACAGATTCTCGCAGAAAAGTTTTGATCTTAAAGTTACGATTTAAACATTCGTTTGCCAAAGAAAACACAAAAACAACCAATATTAAAACAAACAAGAACCCAACTAATTGGTAAAGAGTCATGCCAGCCCTTTGCTGTATCTTCCGTGGCAGAATTAACTCTAAGGCATTCAGCCTAAAATCATTGGTATAGAGATTGTAAGTACCATCTAATTCAGACTCTCTCAATCCTAGAACTGTGGACTGGAAGATTATCTTTTGTGTAAGGCTCTCCTGCTCAGTGTAGAATGCTTAGCAGCATCCCTGGCCCTTCCCTACTAGATAGGAGTGATTCCCACCTCTCCCCAGCCCTTTTGTGATACCAAAAAATGTCCTTAGACATTGCCAAATGTCCCATGGGGGCAAAAGCGTTCTATTAAAGAACTAAAGGTCTAAAACTACCTCCCTATTTTCCAGGTTGTGGGATTGTAATGCAGAAATATTATGGGAGCTATTTAAATTCACATAGCTAATTAGAGACAGAGCAGTCAACCCAAGTGGCTGGTGTTCTTTTCTCTATTTGACACAGCTGGCTGAAATACACCTCCTACTTTTCGTATGTAAGCAAGATCAAGAAAGTTTCTCATTTCTACTTTCTGCAGTCTGATATTATACTTTTCGTCTAAGTAATATCTTCACAAAATATTAATAATCCTTAATAATCCATCACAATTCTTTTGTGGAAAACATAAAACCAAATATAATAGGTTAACTTATGTGGTTGAGTAAGAATAGAAATCTACTTGTATCTTAACAATAAATAACTCAATCATATAAAAACAAATACAAGAATAGCGAAAGGGCGCCCGGGTGGCTCAGTCAGTTAAGCATCCAACTTTGGCTCAGGCCACGATTTCACCGTTTGTGAGTTTTGACTCCCGTGTTGGATTCTGCGTCAGTGCAGAGCCTACTTTGGATTCTGTTTCCCTTTCTTTCTGCCTCTCTCCTATTCTCTCTGTCTCCTGTTTTCTCTCTCTCAAAACTAAATTAATTATATTTTAAAAATGAATTAAAAATTAAACAAAAGGTGAGAACAGTAAATTCCAATTGCACTAATTATTTGTTGAACAGAGTGACCACTGAAGGCCATTTCAAGAGTGGGTTCATGTTTTAATATATTGGTGGTTTATTTATTGGCAGTTGAAGCTCTCCACTTTTTTTTGTATGTGGTTATTTTTTTTAACTGTGGAGAGTTATGTAAATAAGACTCCAAAGTGAAAGGACAGTCATAGAACTAAAGAGACTTTATAGGTAAACACTGGATCAAAATTGCCTTTTACTTTTGTTTTTTGTATCCTTGAAGTAACTAAGACACAACAGCTAAGCACTGATCAGTTAGTAGAAAATAATCTATACTGAAAGAGAAGCGTAGCAGTTGCCTTACTGCAAATATAGCATGAATGTATAACAAATGTAAATTATCCCTTAAACTTTCATATTTAATACCTCTTTATAGAATTATTCTTGTGGAAAATTAGTGTAAAAGAAAACAATGTTAAAATAAAGGGACTTGATCCTCCACTTTACATCCGGAGTATTTTACCTAAATTTTCTTCTAGAAAAGTAAGCGAAAGAGAATGAAAGGATTGTAAGAATCACTTTTGAGTTAAGATGTTAGTTTTTTGGTTTTTGTTTTCTGTACTTTTTGTCACTTAAAAGCTATGTGAACTCAGTATTCTCTTATTTTTGTAACTCTAACCCAGAGATCAATAATATAGTCTTTTAGCTATTATTATGTTTAAATGAAGTAGTACACTATCGTCACATTTGCTGTTATTATTAAATTAGAGTTGGAGTTTCCAAGTTAAATAGCAGGAATAAACATTTTTATATAATTGCATCATCAAAAACAACAAGGGAAAAAAAAAAAAAAAAAAAACACTGTCCACAAAATAAATGTAAAATTTCCTGGATGTCTTTCTCTTCCATTTACTCCAGGTGTAATCTGCTTCGTTTGCACAGGAGTCTTCCAAATTACTTGATTGTAATATTCCAAGTATAAGAAATCACTTCGTTGGAATCACCTAAATGGTTTCTTTCTTTCTCCATAATCATGCCAGT
Organism: Paguma larvata; assembly: GCA_030068075.1. Taxonomy (NCBI): domain Eukaryota; kingdom Metazoa; phylum Chordata; class Mammalia; order Carnivora; family Viverridae; genus Paguma; species Paguma larvata. The sequence goes on along the minus strand of CM057829.1, from coordinate 59,133,289 downwards.
GAGTTGGTGGTGCTGGAAGGGTGTCTTTGTAGTTGTTGAGGGTGGAGAAAGATCATGTTTAGCATTCTTATCAATGATAGGAAAGTACCATTCAGTTCTCTCAGTTAAAAGTGAGATGAGTTTCACACCTTTCCATGGCACAAGTTGGTATGTGAAAATGAATACAGTTAACATGAGATTTGGTTTTTATTCTTTGAAATCTAAGCTGTCTAGGCCTCTATAAACAGCTAAAGGAGAATTTAAAAATTTATTGGAGAATCTGAAAACTGAGGTGCTGTTTATTAAATTCCCTTGCAGGCATTATTAGTGACTATAGTTATGTCTTAATATGTAATTCCACAAGTCTGTGAGAAAACTGAAAGTATTTGTACAAATAAGTTCATAGCTACTTTCCATCGAAATATTAGTCAAAGGGCAAGTATTCTCAAGCTTTTTGATTTTGAAAGCCTTATAAAAAATCAACAGGAAGCATACATAGTGCATTAAGCATGCTTTCTAATATATATAAAAATAGAGATATGATAGATTTGTTTTGCTAATGAAAGTATTTTAATACATTTTATCTTATTTTTAATAAATATTTTAAGGTTTTATAACTTTACTCATAAGAGCATAGTATATATGAAGTCTTTTGTCTGAATGTAATTAATTGTTATTTATTTGTATAAATAAAAAATAATAATATTGGTTAATAGGAGCATCCCTACAGAACTAACTTCATAGAATTGATACAGAGTAATTAACAATAGCATTGCCTATTCCAAGAAATTTTTGTGAAACAACATTTATGTTTCCCTCATTGACCAGCACACCTAGCATTACAAGTTGGTAATTATTGTCTTCTTTTACCAGAAATTTTACTCTGATATTTCTGACATCTACTATGAATAATTCTGGCCAGTACAGTTTAAAGATGTATATTTATTACTCCTTTATGATGGTGTAGAAACAGAACTTGATATGGCCTTGATTTTTGTTTAAATTGGTTAAGTTGCAAGTAACTTTTAGTAAAATAGTTGCTATAGATACTCCTTTTATGTCTTTCCTTCTAGATCACTTTTTCATTCAAATGTCCTTAAAATTATTCCTGAATCAGTCCTAGTTTTCATGAGGTGGGAGAAAGCAGTGGGTAAATGAAATATTGTTGATGGACCCACAGTGAAGTTGCAAAGAAGTCCCATATCCTTTTGATTAAGCTATATATAACACATATTAATTTCCAATTATGCTAATAGATAATTCCTTAAGTGATCTATCATGAAAAATTCAGTTTTTAAAAATTTGGAATAAAGTACCAAAATTACTTATTACAATTGAATAGATTAAAATACATCAAATTATATTTAACTACAAAATTCATTACATGACATTTTAATGCTTACAGGTTGAAATATTGGGATATTAATATATTATCTTTAGTTTGGACTTATCTCAGGATAAAAATGGTCTCTAATATCTTTATCAAGGAAACATACAAGGCTTAAAATCTTAGGGTGAACTATTTAATACTATAAATTTCTGGTTAGTGCATTAGTGATATTAATTTGAAATAGTAGCTCTATATAATGTAATACAATCAAGGTTACATTTGTATTAGAGCATTTGTTATAACTTTTTGGAAGGACTGTCACATTTAGCTTTAGTTTTATACAAAAATATAATCAAACGACAGATGAGGATAAGATTTTGATTGCTTTAAAGAATATAATGTGAATATTATATAGAAACATTATTTGTTTAAAAATTTTCCTACCACTATATAGTTTCACTTTTAAAATTTTATGCAATTAGGCTTTTAAAGAAAATAGGATTTCTTACATTAATTTTCTTAAATCTTATGAGTCTCTTAATGGCTTTTATATTTTTTTCATAAATTCCATTGTCCTCAGTCTAGAACAGAAAATAGACATGTTAAGCTTTGTTTGGATACTAAATCTTTAATAAGTGCATCCTCAGCCATATTTTAAACAGCTGCATTGATTGTGTATTTAATATTTACAGTATTCTTTTGGGTCTAATTAATTTTTATTTCATATGAATATTTTCCCCCAAATATAATATTTGAGGTCTTGCTACATACTTTCCACATTTGCTGAATTGATGCTGGGATTAACTTGTTGGCTTTAGAATAATCTTCTACTGGATTTTTTTTTCCTGAGAATACACATTTTCAAGTGTGATTGATTCTCTAGGACCTATCAAAGTTAGATACATATGCTCGTGTCTGTGAGATTAAGTTATTGAATTTATATTCTGGCATATTAGTAAAATGTCATAGTGATGCCGATATATAGTATTTACATGGTTGTGTATAAACAAAAGATCCTTTTGATTTTATGTAGCTTTACTTTTTTGAGTAAATTTTGCATTCACATGGAAAAAAAAGTTACAGAAGAGTAGAGAGTGAGAACTTCTCCCTTCTCTGTCCCTTGACTATGCAGATTCACTTCTTGGAAACAAGAACAGTTTCTGGATATCCTCCCAGGGACATATTATGAATACGAGTATTAATTTTTTCTGCAAGTATCAACACTGTTTTACATTTCCTATTTTCCCTACTAAAATGGCCCTTTTAAAGCTCTTCAATGCATATAAAGTCGCCTTATTTTTATTTCAAGTTACTAGAATGATTGTAAATTATATCTGTCTGTAGACACTTGTAACTGACCTATTCCGCCCTCCTTCTCTCTCTCTCTCTCTCTCTCTCTCTCTCTCTCTCTCTTTTATTTATTTTTTTTTATTTTATTAATATTTTTTATCAAGTACTCACTGTATTTGCTTTGGCTGCCATAACAAAATATCATAGGTTGGGTATCTTAAACAATAGGAAGTTATTTTTCATGATTCTAGAAGCTGTGAAGTTCAGGATCAAGGTGTCAGCTAATTCTGTGCCTCCTGAGGACTTTTCCTGGTTTCCTGATGGCTCCCATCTCACAGTGTCCTTGAGTGAACAGAGTGAGACTCTGGTGTTTCTTCCTTTTATCAGAAGGCACCAGCGCTATCAGGGCCTATATACTTAGAAATAAATAGTTTTAATTAACCAACTGAATGCTGTATGACCAAAGGTAAATGGAATATGTTGCAGTATGTTTGCTTTTTTAATGACAGGCATGGGCAGTATGCAAGAGAATCCCATAGAAGATTAAATATTTAGTCTATTCAATTTATAATGAGGCTATGTTGTTAGGAAAGTCAAATTAAGTGTGTAGGATTGGAGTCTGATTTCTTGATCCTTAATGCCTGTGTTAAACAACCATAAGAGCTAAATTGTGCATGTTCCATGAATGCACATACCAGATTTTCAGGGCTCACACAAACTTCTCTCCTCTGTTTATCAAGGAAATTGTCCATTGCCTTGTTAGCACTCCAGAGCAGCAGGTATGAGGTCCCTGGGGAAAAATGCAAGTTCTGATTTTTTATGAGCTGTACATGGATGCCTTTTTTGAAATGCCTGTCCATGTACATTGCAGATTTTTCCGTTAAGTTTTAGGTATAAAACTTAAAACTAAAAGGGAAAAACCACATATAAATATTTCTTAATTCCCTTATTTCCCACACACATGTCTAAATATATAAAAATAAATATAAGTTTTCCTCCCCCTCTCCTATTGGTCATATGTTGTGTGCTGACAGCTCAGAGCCTGGAACCTACTTCAGATTCTGTCTCCCTCCCTCTCTCTCTGCCCTACCCTCTCTCTGCCCTTCCCTCACTTGTACTCTTTCTCTCTCTCTCAAGAAAAAATGTTAAAAAATATTGAAAAGTAAAATAAAATAAAATATTGAATTGAAGCGATGGTAGCAGTTTCGGTTGTATCTGATATACAGTTTCTGATATAATATTACCATTTTGAAATACTTCACCGTTAAGAGTGATATTGCTATGGAATTCTTGCAGATAACCTTTATCCAGTTAAGGGATTTCCCTTCTATTCCCAGATTACCTAGAGATTTATACATATAATGTATAGTATTATATACTGTTTAATAGATGCTAAACTCTAAAAATATGTTCTTTGCCTTTATAATAATACTGATATAATTTTGCATCAAAATAATTGTTTTCAGTTATGCTTCAATAAAACTGGAAACAAAAAATGACAAGGAAGAAAACAGGCCTACTCAAAGATTCTATTAGTAGGAGCAACTTCCTAAAGCTGAATATATAGGAATGATGTTTTTAAACATGAATCTAATTTGCCAGAAGTTTGCAAACAAAAGCTATCATAAAAGCAAAAAAAATTATTTTCCAGTGTTAAAAAATGTCACTATTGTTGACCTTACCCTGTTTCATGGTCATTTATTTTGCTTTATGCTGTTGGATTTATATTTTGTTTAAAGTTTTGCATCAGTATGATAAGTAGTTTAGTTTTTAAATTTTCTTATACTATCCTCATTACTTTTAGAATCAAATTTATGCAAGCTTACTAAAATGAGTTAGAAGATGTCCTGATAATTGAAAAAAATATGTAAAAATCTTATTTATGATTTTGGTATTCTTTTATGGGATATAAAATATTAAACTACTGGTTCAATTTATTTTAAAAATTATAAGATCATTTTGTTTTTTGTTGTTGCTTTTAAATCTCTTATTGAGTACATTCTTTAGTTTTTATTTTTATGTAAAATTTAATTTTTGTATGTAATTTTCTCTTTCCTTCTACTCTGAATATGTAAATAGTTCCCCTTTAAATTTTTAATATTGTTATGCTTTTTTGTTTTGTTTGTTTGGGAGACAGAGAGAGAGAAAGAGAGAAAGAGAGATGGGTGGGGGGGGCAGAGGAGAGGGAGAGAGAGAATCTTAAGCAGGCTCCACAGCCAGTGCAGAGCCCAACACAGAGCTTGATCTCATGACCTGAGATCATGACCTAAGCCAAAATTGAAAGTCAGACACAACAGCCTGAGTCACCCAGGCATCCAATATTTTAATGTCTTTTTAATCAACATTGGCAAATCTTCTTTATTCTTTTCTACTATTAAAATTCCCCATTACCATTTGAGTTTTCAGTTTTCTGGAAGGTCATTTATTTTTCTTTATTATTTAAGGCTGCATTATAATATTCGGAGATGGTGAATTGTAAATAACTGCAATTCAAACAAGTAGTTATAGTGATCAGGAATTTAGAAATAAAATTTGTATTGGATAATTAGATTTGATAGTCACAAAAGTATATGGGTAATTACTGAAGCCATGAAAGTAACCAGGTTCACCCAATGTAAATTCGTCACATGAGAACAGCAGTGGGAATAGGACCTAAATCTAGGAAGTCTCAATATTTCAAAAGCGCTTGACATGGGCACCTGAGTGGTTCAGTTCGTTAACCATCCAACTTTGGCTCAGTTGATGATCTCACAGCTGGTGGGTTCAAGCCCCGTGTCAGGCTCTGTGCTAATAGCTCAGAGCCTAGAACCAGCTTTGTAGTCTGTGTCACCCTCTCTGTTTGCCCCTCCTGGCTTGCACTCTGTCTCTCTCTGTCTCTCAAAAATAAATAAAAGTGTTAAAATTTAAAAAGAGCTTCATAAAGTGAAGCCTGGAAAAGCTAAGTGAGAAGTAGCAGGTAAATTAGCAGGAGGAAGTTCAGGAGAATGTTTCTTAGTAGATAAGAGAATCATTTAAGGATAAAGAAATTAGCATTGAATTGACAGCAGAAAGGTAAAAATGTCATTGGCATGAAAAGTGCCAAATTGTTGGTGCAAGAAGACGCTAGATTACAGCACTGTGAAGACAAGCAGATGGTAAATCAGAAGATTCTTTCTAGATACTTAATCATGAAGTAAAGAAGATAGCCAGTGTGACGTCTGAGGTCAAAACAGGATCTGCAAAGCTCTAAGAGAAGTGTGAGCGTGTTTAAATGATAAAGGTGGGAGAAGAAAGCAAGAATTATTGGGAGAAGAAGTTACTGAGACAGGATGAGAACTTGGAATTTGGAGGGTACTTCTTTAACTGTAATAAAGGTACATGAGGAGATGAGTGAATACTGGTCTTTGGTGGCAGGAAATTGATGGTATTATCAGCTGACGGTTTCTATTTTCTCTGTGAGGTGGAAGAGGAGACTATCTACTGGGGATTTGGGGAAAATATGGAAACAAACATTTTTTGAGTATAGAAAAGGCATGAACAAAATGGAACTTCATGTCACCAAACATTGGTTATTTGTAATTTGACACTTCAGAGCTTGCTTCATAAGCACATGTGTCAAATATGGATTAGGCTCTATATCCAAGTGTGAATTGCCTTTTATTTATTATTTATTTATTTATTTATTTATTTATTTTTAATGTTTATTTATTTTTGAGAGACAGAGAGACAGAGCGTGAGCAGGGGAGGGGCAGAGAGAGATGGAGACACAGAATTTGAAGCAGACTCAAGACTCTGGGGCTGTCAGCACAGATTCTGACATTGGGCTCGAACCTCCAAACTGTGAGATCATGACCTGAGCTGAAGTCAGACACTTAACCAAATGAGCCACCCAGGTGCCCCGCCTTTTCTTCCCAAAAGAATTGTATGATATCATCCCCCTGCCACAGACAGGATAGAAACTGCATAAAAATGCCAACAAAGGACACCGAAAATTAATTCATAATATGCCAAAGTCATTATCCAGCAAGATCAGCAATTCAGATTTTTCAAAACTTATTTTCTAAGTTCTATATACATTCTTCTATACAAATCAGTCTTCAGGATGTAGTAATTAAACCAAGTCCTCTACATTGTTCTCAAACAAGCAAGATAAAAGTAGTTAAATGTAGTTCATAATTATACACAGTAAGAACAAACTTTCAGATAAGAATTGAATGATTTATCAGGACTATAAATGGGTACAATGAAATCTGAGGAGGTGATCAGTCATTACGAAGAAAAGAACTTTCCATTTCATATGACTATCAGTCATGTTCTTGAAACAATAGCTAATTAGCCTAGCAAAGTCCCTATTTCTAGAATCAAATTTGATTAATCTGAATGTGGAGATCTCTTGGTATACAAAAAATGAGGGCTCACATGATTCTTTATACTAAAAACATTTTCTTTCTGTGTTAAAGTTGTTATCACTGTCAGCATTAGAGATTATAGATTAGGAAACACAAATTATTGTCAATATCTTAATTTTATAAATAAATTAAGTCACAGTGGTATAAATAAGCCACAGTGCAAAACATGAATAAATAATGTATGCAAAATATTTGTATTTTCTTTAGTATATAATTATTTTTAGTCAATAAAGGTAATTTAAATGTTTAAAATAATTTTATATATAATCTATTCTTCCAAACTCATTTTCTCTATAATGTCTTTTATAACACACACATACACTTTGTGAATGAAGATTCATACTTTATTTTGAGATGATCTTATCGTGTAATCTTTGGACATCGTAGCATAAGCATAACCTATGCACCTGTTATCCTTTTCATGTTTGAAGAATTCATAGTATTATATGATATTATATTTAAAAGCCACACATATGTGACATACATATCATTATTAAATAAAATTAAATATTGTAATTATATGGAATATAACTAAATTAAAATTATATGTTATAAATATTATAATTATATGGAATATAATTAATTAAAATATATTCTAAATAATGATATTTTAAATAAAGGCCGTTATGATTTTTGTAATATATTTTAAGAAGAATACTATTTCACCTGTCAATTCCCTGGTTAGCTGCATTCCTCATAACTTAAGCCTTCTTACATAACAAGATATGATTTAAAATACTTATGACACATTAGAGATTTTTATTAAGATATTATTATCCTTAGACTAGTTCTCTGTTAAAATTTTCACATTAGGAATAATGATTACTCCATTGTAAGGAAATTTAGCTCACTTAAGGGAAAGCAAAAAAGTAGACAATTATTGTAAGTTTGACACATTGTAACTGACTTGGAAGACAATAATTGCTACCTGTGGATTCTTGCTGAAATTTAAAAAAAAATCTTAAGTTCTAAAAGATTTAAATTTTATGTACATATAACATATATACTGTATATTAGCTTCTGCCTTGAAACAACACAAATGCAGAAATTCCACATACAACATTTGATTATGATATTTTTTCATAGTATTAATTCTGAATAGATGCCTTTGAACTGATCTACATAAAACAGTGAAGCAGAAACTATAATATCTTGGTCTAAAGAATCACAAAGTCATCTGTTTGAATAACTGAGACAGTAGTCCCTCATAGCAAAGAAGGCAGTGCCTCAAATTGAATTTTACTTTCCACTCTAAATATAGAAATAGTTTAAAAATCTCAATAAATAGGTACTTGAAAATAGCATTATTTCATGCTGTCATTAGTAAAACCTGTATTTGACTGAAGAATTTTTTCAATAAGTGATATGACTGTGCTTTGCTGAAATTCATTTGACTATCTCTTTTTTAAAAATGTCATCAGTTTCATAGTTTTTTAGGCACTTGGATTTAAAGGTCTTTTCTGTTTTTAAGATATAGTTCTATTAATTTTAAGACATAAATATCATATTTTATTAAAAACTCTACTTATATACCCGTCAGCTGCCTCTTTAAGAGAGTAGCAGTGACTTTGGTTGTTTGGATTGCGTTCTAAGCTTGTACTTCATCGCTCTTCTTCCCAAAGATCGGCTCTGCCTGCCCATGCCATTGTTGTTACACGCTTCACAGCTGATGCAGCTTATCATCTGTGGCTGAGTTCTGCCTCCAATAGGCCTCGCAGGCCTGACCCATCCAAGCATCTCACCTAGGTATTGAGTGGTGTGTCATATACTTGGTTTGATCTACTATGTGGTAGTCCCTGGCAAGCCTGCATCTGCCACTCTTGCCTCCCATCTACAGCTACAACTCTGAGGCCTAGAAAAAGAGATGAGATCTAACTTCTATACTTCATAAGAATAAGAACTCGGGGTGCCTGGGTGGCTCAGGTCTGACTTCAGCTCAGGTCATGATCTTGCTGTTCTAGAGTTCGAACTCCGTGTTGGGCTCTGTGCTGACAGCTTAAAGCCTGGAGCCTGCTTTGGATTCTGAGTCTCCCTCTTTCACTACCCCTCCCCAACTCACACTCTATCTCTTTCTCTCTCTCAAAAATAAATAAATATTAGAAAAAAATATATATGGAACTCAAAAGGAGGGTCTTTGTTCTTTCTGACTGGTCATATGGCCTCAACCTAGTGGCCTTTTTGGCAGTACAAGAAGTCAGAAAACCTGCTGGTTGACATGTCCATCTCGAATGTTTTCTATCATTCTTTTTAAAAAAATACCCAAAATCTTTTGAGTAAAGAAGGAAAGGAAGTTTATAATGTGGGGTATGGTATTGATTTTAGAAAAGTGACCACAGAGGGCTTTACCTCATTCTTTGTACAATTGATGTTATAACTTTTATTTCTACTTTAGTTAAAAACTAAGCCATACAAAATTCTTATCTGGGAGTAGAATAGGCAGTAGCAAAGATACAAAATTAAGGAGGTACTCAATGTCAGGCACATGCATTTGTGGCACTGCTCTTGCATGAACTCCAGAGTTAGTGAACATGTAAAGAGTAAGATACCAAGGGTGCAAACATTAAAGGGGGAATTCACACTTCAGTGCTGATCCTGCTCTTGCCTGAGTGTGAAATGAGTGCCTCCTTAAATTTTTCGCTCTGAGCATTTTACTTGGTTTACTTATTGGTATTCTTATTGTTTAGTCTTTCCTTTAGACGTTCGAACCTATGGAATATAGCTATAAACTCTTACTGTCCTTAACTATTAATTTTATTTGTATATGCATGTATCTGTCCTTGGTTGTTATCAATAGATGATTTTTGTCCTTATTGTGGGTTTTATTTAACTATTTCTTTGCATGATTGGTAACTTGGTTTGAATAACAGGCATTGTGAATTTGTGAATTCTACTATGGTGATTAATAATAATAATTATTATCATCATCATTATTATTATTCCTATACATATTGTTGAGATTTGTTTAAGGCACAGTTGAAGTAGTAAAAACAATTGCAATTTTTTAGATATTGCTTTAAGATTATTTATGTGGGACTGGATTAGTGGTTGGTCTAGTAGAAGCAAACTTTGGTCTATTCACATTCAGTGATGAATTTGTGAATGGTTTCCAAGATTGAGAGTAAGACACTATTATTCAGTGCTGTACTGTATGTTGTTATCTAGTATAATAAGGGGAAAAATATTAAAATGGATGAAAGCCATAATAAGTAAATAATAAGTAAATAAGTAAAAATGCCTTCAGGAAATAAGTAAAACTTAGTTTTACTTAAATAGGTAAAACTGCCTTTATTTGAACTTGAAATGTTTATTTAAAATATCAAGAGTAGTCTAGAAAACAACTTAGATATAGTAAGTAAAATTAACAAGGTCATGAGATAAAAAATCAATATATTAAAATTTATTTCATTTCTATGTATCAGTAGTGAACCATTAGAAAATTAAATTTGAATATCTATTTACAGTAACATTAAATATCAATCTGAGACTTTAAAGTCATTTAAGTATTTCCACATATATCAGTGTGATAGTGTTTTGCCACCAACTGCTTTTTTTCCTAGTTACCGTAACAAATACTTTGATAATAGGCTTATTAATTTTTAATTAATGTTTGAACAAACATTAATTCTATTTGTTTTTGTATTTAGATGGGGTCAAATAAGATTTGAGTAGCATGCAAAAATATCTGTTTACATCAATATCAACAAACAAAAGAGTAAACTAATCAATAAAGGCCGAGGTCTCTTCACTGAAAACTATATAATATTATTCAGAGAAATTAAAAACTTTGATTAATGTGGACATATTCCATGTATATACATTGGAAAACTCAAATTCTTCAGATATCAATTCTCCCCACATTGATCTATATGGAACCCCAATCTGAATTTCAAGGCATTTTTTAAGACATTGATAAACTATTTCCAAATTTATATGATTAAAAAAATACACCTTAGAATACACATAAAAACTTTAAGAAAAAATAGTGAAGTGTAAAGTCTTACATTATCTATTTTCAAGATTGTTTTTATGGTCAATTAATTTTTAACAAAAGTGTCAAAACTATCAAATGGAATATTTTGACTTTGTCAAATTAACATTTGCTCAGTACAATCCTTGGGTATAGACATTGAGACAATGATATGGTGAGACCTCATACAGCAAAGTCCACAAGGGTAACCGAAACAGAGGCTTTGTGCTCACAGGTCCTAGAGTATGCACAAAGCAGGTCTTGACGGGACACACCGGGAGGTCAGGGCAGTGTGCAAACAGAGGGACATGGCAGGGGCTGAACCACACACATTGAATAGGATCCACACAGGAAGTGCTTTATGATTCCCAGACAAAGGCCAGATTCACCAATTCAAACCAAAAACAGCAAGTTTTTGCTAAGCTTTGAGGGGGTCCTGTCTAAGGGGCATACAAAGCAAAGGCATTAGGAGGTGGGGGAGACTGCTTATCACAGGGGTCTTTGAGAGGGTCATATCAGGAACTTATATTTGGTTGTGAATCTGTAGGCTGTTTTCTAGGGCATGTGATCATGGGAGGAGAGAGTCAGTTCAAGATCCCTGCAGGTGTCTTGGCCACACAAAAAAGATGCTGAGGCAGCAATGTTATGGGGTAGTTTAGTTAAATTTTCAAGATGAGGATAGGACACGCATACAGTCTGTCACACTCAAAGACAAACACACAACAGTCATCTTCAGTGCCATCTTTTCTTCCAGTGATGTACAGAGTTACTCTGTATCTGGAACCTCTTCTCATATATGATGAAAATCTTTAGTTTGCTTTTATCCCCTCATCCAGCTCTTTTTTCTCCTTTTTCTACAACCTCTCTTTTTCATAATTTTCTGGAATTTTACTTTGCAATTTTTACACTTTGATAATTTTTACAAATATTTAAAAAAATACAACCCCAATATCATAAACTAAAACAATCTGACTTTAAAAAAGAAAAAGAAAACTCTCCCTCTTCAGAAGAGAGTTATTAAAAACAAAAGACAAGCCAAATACTTGGAGAATATATTTGCATAAATTGTCTTGGAGGTGATAGCCCAAAGGTAAAGCTAAAACATTCCCATGATTTCTCCTTTTATGTATCTTGATATCAATTTTCCTGAAATGTATATTTGAATTGTTAACACTATGTTAGGGCACCTGGGTGGCTCAGTTGGTTAAGCATCCGAGTTCCGCTCAGGTCACGATGTCACGCTTCACGAGTTCAAGCCCCACATCCGGCTCTGTGCTGACAGCTCAGAGCCTGGAGCCTGCTTCCGAGTCTGTGTCTCTCTCTGCCCCTCCCCTGCTCATGCTCATCTCTCTCTGGCCCTCAAAAATGAATAAATGTAAAAAAAAATAAAAAAAAAAACTATGTTAAAGGTAGGAATTACCTAAAGTTCCAGTTCAATCCAGGCAACAAAATGAACTGATACAGCTGTCCTAAAACTAGTCAGAATCCTAAACCTAGGAGACCAATACAAAACTCGTTAATGAAAGACCAGTTTTGTTGATAGAGTATCTCTAGTGTATTAGTATGCTTTGAACTCCACTTACCTCACAAATGCAAAATTGTTTCTTCTATTTATCATGCTAATTAACAAACTGATACTAAACAGGACTAAATATAGCCAAAAGACTTGTAATAATCACCTTGGTATTATGGGCCTTTGATTTGAGTTTTTGAAATGCTTTCTAAGCAGCCCTGGATTTTGTATTCTCAATTACAGAATTTCCATATGATGTAGAGTAAAACTCTCTCCCTCTCTCTCTCTCTCTCTCTCTCTCTCACACACACACACACACACACACACACACACACGCACGCACACAGACACGCGCACATACACACACACACACATACACACACCACTGTCTACGCTTCAGAGTTTTAAACTGAATTACAGACAATCCAGACAACCCTGTGACAGGCGCTATGTCCAGAGATTCTACATGGCACCTTCCTGACCTAGGGTAACTCACGTTCTAGGAAGAGAGACGATGCATTTTCAGTGTTGCTGCTATTAATGTGTGTGTAGTTTTTTTCTGCTCCATCTAGACAAACTATAATTGATCCTCATTATTTGCAGATTCCTCATTTACAAATTCACCTACTCCCTCAAGTTTATTTGTAACCCCACATCAATACTTTTGGTGCTTTCGTAGTCATTTGCAGAGATGTGCAGAGTAATGAAATAATTGAGCAGACCTATATGCATGTTCTCAGCTGAAGCAGAGCAAGGATGACACTCTGCCTTCTTGTTTCAGCTCTCCTGTCGAGATAACCAGAGGAGGGATTTACAGTGCAAGGAGCTCTGATTGAGGCCACTGGATAGGGTCTGAATCTCAACCTTGGTACCTCTTAGTGGGGCAGCCTCAGGCAATTTAACCTTTCTGACACTCATTTCCTCTTTTGTAAAATAAAGAAATTAGAATCTAATGGGATGAGTTTTGTTTAAGACTTATAATCTATAATTATTTATAATCTAGTACGTTTAGGCTTTATAATATTTATATAAAATCCCCACCAAGAGTGATTTTCATTATTTATTAATTCAGTGTTTGTGGCAATTTTATAGAACATAACTGTGATGAATGAGAATCAACTGTTTATGTGTAATTAGGTCTTTAAAATATATTTTCTCCAAAGTAAATTTCTTTTAGAATATAAAGAAAGAAACCAGTAAAAATACATCCAAATCATCTTCAATTATCTTCTCGTAATCTATTAAAGACATTTATATTAAACGAAAGTGACTTCTATAGACTTCTGAGGCTTAAGTTTCCAGTGACAATCTAAACAATAATAGGAAAAGAAAGGAAATAAAACAAACAGAACTCTTCTCTATCATACTTAAGACCTTCTTTTTCAGCTTCCATTTCCAGACATGTTAAAAGAAAGAGTCTGTCTCTGTTTATCTTCAAAGTTAACAGCTATTACTTGTTGACTGTCTTAACAGATCCACTTAGAAGGACCTGACTAGATTGCTCGGTGACAGTATCAGCAGGAGCTCTCACCCCCAGCTCAAGCAATCTATAAACCCAGCATGAGAGATCATGATAAAATCAGTTGTAAAGCTCTTACAATGGGTGGAATAGGTAGTAAGTCTGCATTTTTCATGAATTTTGAGGGGAGAAGTGGCACAGCAGTTAATCACAGCATGATAACTTTAAAATGACTTGCTGATGAGTTCCCAAAAAAAGGCCTTAGTAAATCATTGAGGGGTATGGAAAAACTGTTTGCCAAGCATAATTTAGCATGCTTTCTGCATAGGTCATTTATAAAGCATCATGCCAATTCATTGCCACTCTTAAGAGAGGTCTAGATTCTGCTCATTTGTTGCCTACTTCATTTAGCTGGTAGGGAAATTGTTTAATAATCTCGACTATATATGCAGAGTTGGAAAAGAAAACTCCATCTTCTTAAATCCCTTTTAGTTTTTTCCTAACAGAAAACAACTATATATACATATATAGTATATATATTTTGAGACTAAAACATACCATATATTGACATTGGAAATATTTTCAAACCTTAGAATATTTTAATCTATGTGCCATTCCTGACTCTTTTGGCCTCTCTTGAACGTCTTTGTCCTCCCACACCCAATGCCAATATTTTATATTTATACATTTGTCTCTAATTCTTCAATTCAGTACTCTTGAGATGAATTGCAAGTAATCTTTGCAAACTTAAGAAATATGATCAACAATGAAAAAAGACAGTGTGCGATATACAACACTATTTCTCAACCTCTTTCCTTAGAAAATAAAAAGCGGATGAGCCATTTGTAAAATGAAAGCAACTTAGAAGATATGACCACATAGAAATTAGCCTGCCAAAGTTTGCCATTGAAAGATCATGCTCAGCTTTGTGGTTGTTGTCATTGTTGTTGTCTTCTGTATTTTTCTGAAGCATAAATATTCAAAAATTTAAAACATTAACTTGTCAAAGAGTTTATTCTGTTCATTAATTAATGAGGGAACCAGTTATATAGTTCTGATATCATTTGAGGGACCAGAAATCGATGGACAGTATTCAAAAAAAGTATTAGAATATGATGACTAGATTAGATAAGAGGCTGGTTGTAGCCACCGTGTTAAACCTTAAACCACCATGGCAGTGTCTTTTTTACTGAATAAGATTCATTTCAGTTTGTCCCAAATCTAGAAGTTAACAGCTTCACTGAATCTGAGGTTTCAGTAAATAGAAAATATTAAAATCAAACAAAAAGACAATTATTAGAAACTAAAATAAATAGTTCTTTTAATAAGCAATATTTCAGTAGAATATAGGAAGACATACAGTTATCCTTTGGTCTTATTTAAATTGGTGCATATATATTTTTTTTAATTTTATTTTAGAGAAAGAGAGAGAACATGAACAGATAAGAGAGGCAGAGTGAGAGAGAGAGAGAGGCAGAGAGAGAGGGAGAGACAGAGAGAATCTCAAGCAGGCTCAACCCTCAGCATGGAGCCCAATGCTGGGCTCAATCTCACGACACTAGGATCATGACCTGAGCCAAAATCGGGTTGGATGCTCCACTAACTGAGGAACCCAGGTGCCCCAAAATGGTGCATAATTTTATTAACTATTATTACTTATCTTTTTTTCTATACTAACTATAAAGTTTAAATGGGTTATTGACTGATCCATATACATATATTTAAGAAAAACCAATTTAAAGTTTAAAATGTTTATACTTTTACTTTATTCTATTCTGATTATTATTTATGTACTAAATTCTCCAATCAAAAGGCAGAGAGTGACTGAATGGATAAAAAAAAGAAAACAGGATGCATCTAGGAGCTAACAACAAGGAACTCACTTTAGATACTGGTATACACAGAGACTGACAGTGAATGGATAGAAAAAGATGTTCATGCAAATGGAACCCAAAAACAGAAAAAAAGAAAAGAAAAAAAAAAAAAAAGAAAAAAGCTGGGGTAGCTTTACTTACAGCAGGCAAAATAACTTTAAAACTAAGGGTGTAATAAAGAGCATAAAAAGAGACAAAGTTGGATGTGGGGGTACCTGGCTGACTCAGTAAGTTAAGCATCTGACTTTTGATTTTTGCTCAGGTGATGATCTTACGGTTCATGGGTTCAAGCCCCAAATCAGTTTCTGTGCTGACAGCGTGAAGCCTGCTTGGGATTCTCTCTTTCCCTGTCTCTCTGTCTCTGTCTCTCTCTCTCTCTCAAAATAAATGAATATTTTTTAACAAAGTAAAAAAAAAATGGAGTGTTACATGATCATATAAAGAACATTCCATTAAAAACCAGTAGAGTGTGCATTCTTCTCAAGTACACAACAAACATTTTCTAAGATGGATCATATGTTAAATCACAGAGTAAATCCTAATAAAATTTAAGAGAACTGAAATCATATCAAGCATTTTGCCAACAACAGTGGTATGAAACTAGAAATTAATTACCTAAAGGAAACTAGAAAATACATAAATATATGGAGCTTAAACAACATGCTGTTGGACAAGCAATGGGTTAAAGAAGCAATCAAAAAATATATTGAGTCAAAAAATATTGGAAATTTAACATACCAAAAATTTTTGTAGGCAGCAATAAAATTTTTCAATTTTTTCTAACATTTATTTATTTTTGAGATACAAAGAAACAGAGCGTGAGCAGGGGAAGGGCAGAAAGAGAGGCAGACAGAATCTGAAGGAAGCTTCAGGCTCTGAGCTGTCAGCACAGAGCCCGACAGAGGGCTCGAACCCACAGGCCATGAGATCATGACCTGAGCTGAAGCTGGCTGCTTAACCAACTGAGCCACCCAGGCACCCCAGCAATAGAAGTTTTAAGAAGAGGGGTTCATAGTGATAAATGCCTACCTCAAGAAACAAATATTATATACACAATCTAACTTTACACATAAAAGGACTAGAGAAGGAAGAACAGATGTGAGGATATGGAGAACAGGGAATCCTTCTGTGCTGTTGGTGGGCAGGAGAGTTGGTGCAGATACTGTGGAAATCAATGTGTAGCTTCCTCAATTAAATTAAGAAAAGAACTGTCATATGACTAGCAATTCCATGTCTGGGTATTTATCTGAAGAAAATGAAAATACTAACTTGAAATAACATACACATTCTCATTTTCATTGCAGCATGTTTATAAAGACTGAGAGATAGAAACAACCTAAATATTTATCAATGGATGAATAGATAAATTGTGGTAGATGCGTACAATGGAATATTAGCCATAAAAAGTAATGACATTTTGCCATTTGCAACAACACAGATGGATCTTGAGTGTAAGTGAAATAAATCAGAGATGACAAATATCATATGATCTCTAATATAAGTGAAATCTTAAAAAAAGAGAAAAACAAAAACAAAATAAAAAAATAAAACATGATGAAGGAACCCAGCTCATGGAATACTGAGAAAAAATGGTGGTTGCCGGGCGCAAGGTCGAGTGGTGGCAGAAATGGGTGAAGGGAGTAAAAACAAAAACAAAAACAGACAAATAAGGGAAAAAAATTAATTTTATTTTGTCTGATTTGCCATTGTAGAAACTGTATTTTAAATCCTTATTTAATCCATGTTTCCATGTTAAACTCACTTTGTAAAAGATTTGTAAAAATGCAAAATGTCATTTTGTACTTTTTGTTCATTTCTGAACTAAATCTGTGGATATGATCTCTTAACATATTAAATCATATAAACTTAGAAAAGAAGGAAACTCTGGAATCATTATATGTAATTCTCTCTTTTGGAGAATGATCAAATTTAAACCATAATAGGTTAAGTAGTTTCTTAAGCTTACAGAGGGAGTCTATAATAACCTAAAATGTGGAGGTCATTTTTAAAATAGTCTATTCTTTTGAGGTGCCTGAGCGCTCAGTCAAGTAAGCGTCCACCCTTGGCTCAGATCATGATCTCAAGACTTGTGAGTTAGGGCCTCTCGTCAGGCTCTTTTCTGACAGCTAACACCCTGGAGCCTGCTTCAGATTCTGCATCTCCCTTTCTCTCTGCCCCTCCCCCACTCACTCTCTGTCTCTGTCTCTCTCTCTCAAAACTAAATAAACATTAATAAATAAATAAATAAATATTAAGATAATCTGTTCTTTCTAATTTGTGAGAATTGAATCTGATTCACAATTTTAGATGGTACATATTAATTAACTTAATTTCCATATTCCTCATGGACACTGTTATCATCAATCAAATTGAAAATAGGGCTTTCTTTAGAGGAAATTAACTTTTTGAGATCGTCTTCATTTTGTTGCTTATTTCAAAAACAGATACTGTGCTTTATGATGTATTACTAAAACTGAGTGACCTCCTGTAAGATATAAATGTTGAGGGTACCTGGGTGACTCAGCTGGTTAAGTGACCAACTCTTAGTTTTTGGCTCAGTTCATGATCTCATGATTCATTAGATTCAGCCCCGTGTCAGGCTCTGTGCTGACAGCATGGAGCCTGCTTGGGATTCTCTGCCTCCCTCTTTCTCTCTACCCCTACCCAGCTCATGCACATGCTCTCACTCTCAAAATTAATATTCATTAGAAGAAAGGTAAAAAAAATAAATTTTCAATCATATATGAAAATGTAGGTGACAATTTAATCATTACTTATAGAAAAATTGAAATATTCATAATTTTCAAATAAATTTTCTTCTACAAATGTTCTATAATTTAATGATATTTAGTGAATCAACTAATAGATATTTATTGGGTATTCTATTGAGTTTCTGAGACATAAAGCATTTTCCAAATAAAATTATTACAATATTATTTTCATTCAATTATGTCCATTAATAAAGTTAGTAATGAATAATTAGTATTGTTTTCACTGAATCTTAAGTAGTATTTTGTGATGAAAGGAGTATGGATTAAACCAGGAAGTTAGGGACATAAATTCAATTCTCACCAGCTGGGCTTGTTATAGTAATGCTTGAACAAGTTATTCAAATTCTTCAGACCACTATTTCCTTATCAATAAAATAATGGAAGTGAATTACAGGTTATTTAAGTCCTTCCAGAACTAACATCGTAACACTTTTATAAGTATTTCATAAGTGTGCCGAAATAGTGATAACTGCATGGTTCATTTGCTTAGAATTCATTCAGGGAAAAAACAACAAACAAACAAAAAAGCAAACAAAAACCAGTATCATTTTATTAAGCTTGACGAAACATCAATGATCAGCATAAGCTTCAAACCACCCACAGATATTATAATTGCCTTGGCAATCTTAGCCAATTAATATCACATTTTACAAAGATAAGTATTTAAACTCTACTTCATGCAGAGGACGGTTAAAATCACAACACATTTATTTTTAACAGTTACCACAGGAAACTTTTACAACTGACTATAGAAATAAGAGTGACTTAATTAACATAGTATTTATTCCATCTCATTTCAGTCAAATTATACTTGAAGTCATATCTGGTGAGGGGCCATTAAAATTTAAAATAAAATAGTCTCAAACTCAACCATATATATGGAGAAATTGGACGCCCCAATCTAATATTTGATTGCAATAGTCTTTCTATAGGGATGTGAGGAAGTATAATGTACTTAGTTCAGAACTCCAATTATATACTGAGTTTTGGATATTTCTAATATATTAGTTCTTTCAGTTATTTCATTCTTTTCATTTTGCCTTTACATTCAGTAAGAATTTTAGACAATAGTATGGGATGTACCGCAATATGTTACAGGTAACAATTAAAATATATTACCTCTTCCTCTTTGAAGTCTTTGATTATGACTCCCAATGGGACATGTTTTATTCTACTGTAGGATTTCCTGTCAAGCTGCCTTATTGTGATTCAACATTTTCTCTTCTATTGCTAGCTCACTTTCACAACTCCTGTTCATTTCCGATGTGCATTGAGAACTTGTTATAAATGCAGAATATTAAAGAAATGATCTTTTGAACAAAGATAACTTCTTCCAAGGGAAATCAGTGGCCAGTTAATAGACTAAGAATTCTTTTGTCTCAACTAAACATGCTTACAGATGTATATAATTATTTTTGTATATTTTCTGAAAAGATTTAATGTGGCTCAGAAAAGCATAGAAAAAAAAATTACCACAAGAAAATTTGGTGAGAAAACCAGTTCAATGTAAAGTATTACGTAAAAATACTCTATTTTGCATGGCTGTTTTAATAAGTAATTTGAGAAGTTATTTTCCAATGAAAATGATATCAAACACATTATATAAAATTCTGCATACTAATGCTTAGTAAAGCAAGGTACTTAGACCAGAAAATTGACAACTTTCTGTTTCTATTTTGATAGTGTCAGTCAGAAATAATAGAATGATTTTTTGGGTGATAAAACTGATCTGGAATTAAATAGTGATGATGGTTGCACAACATGTGATATACAGTAAAACCTTGCCTTGTGAGCGTATTTTGTTCTGGAAACATGCTTGTAAGCCAAAGCATTTGCATATCAAAGCAGATTTCAAAAGAACCATTGGCTCAGTTGTGATCACGTGAATTCACATCATGTACTACTCATAACGGAAGGCATCACTCATTTATCAAGTTAAAATTTATTAGAAATATTTGCTTGTCTTGCTGAACACTTGCAGAACAAGTTACTTGCATCCATGGTCTTAATGATTTTTAAACCACTGAATTGTATACTTCAAAAGGGTGAATTTCATGGTATGTGAATTATATCTCAACACAACTGTTAAAATAATACAAAAAAGTAAGTGAGTAATATTTATGGTATGAATTATCACTTTCAAGACTATAAAAACATACAATTTAGTAGATTTAAAATAGAATTAGAGTACAGATCTTCAATTATGTTTGCATTTCTAACCTCCAAAAGTATTTTGAAAGCTGTGCATAACCTCATACAGTTCCAAGATTCCAACTAAAGTTTCTTATTAGATAAAATATTTGAAAGACAAATAATTTCCAAGATATTGTGAATATTGAAACTTTAAAATAAAAAATATTTTAATTTTTGAGCATATAAAAATGTAATCATTTAATACATACCATTATATTGGATAAGAAAGAGTGTAAGAGACAATGAAGATAGGAATTTAGTGACAGATAAAATAGGGAAAGGCTAACATACTAGAGATACTTTAGGAATAAACTGAAAAACTGGTAAAAGAAAGAACTGTGAAAGAATAAAATGGTAAATCAAGAAATCTCTTCAGTTAATTGGGAACAGTAAAGGTTTATTGGTGAATGGTAATAGTTTGCGTATGCAAACTTTGGATTATAGACTATTCAATGTTAATACATTTTCCATGAAAATGTCCAATAGACAGTTGTAAATAATCTTTGCCTGTGGGTAGGAATCTAACCTGCCTGTTGGCCCCAACTTGCCTGTAGAAAAATTCATTCTGAAGGTTCCAGAAGGTGATCAAGGACCAGAACAGAGAATAATATTGATGCTGTAGGCCTTTCTCAAATCTTTTTGATTAATATCATCTGCAAGACTAACAGTGAATCCCACAGTAAAGACACTTTTACTATGAAACTGTTTTGAATTGTCCATTAGCAACTGTCAAAATAAGAGACAACAATAATAATGATAATGAAACAAACATAAAGGCTAAGAAGAAGCTTTAGGCTTGAATATCATGTTGGGCCTGTGCTTTTAGAATCTGACTGCACTTAAAATCCCCTGGAAGCTTTGGAAAATACAGGAACAAGTATACACCCCCTAGATCAGAAAGAAATAGATAGGGAACCCATCATGTATATACATATATGTTATGGATATATTCATTTTATACCCTTTGTCATAATGTTGTAGGTTTTCAGATTCTTGAGACTCAGATATGATAAAGGATTATAATTTTCAGTGCATGTTGAGCAGTATCCTCTATACAGTGTGTAAAATGTTTTATTTAAATACACACACGTGCCTAAGTAGAAATTATAAAACCATAGACACAAAGAAGCGTCTAAAGTCTTCTTTGATTCCTACAAACACAAACATGTTATGAATTTCTTGTGATTATCAAAAGTGTTATGGTAGAGATTAATAATATATTAGGATGAATTACACTGAATACAGATTACAATTTATCTGTCAAAGTTTTGGTAACTTTACATATAATGTAGGATGTTTTCATTAGAAATAATTTGATAAAACATAAAATTGAAATGCATTCTTTGATGTTGTTTAATAAGATGCCATCAAAGTGTTTGAAATGTTTTAGTGAAGATAAAATGGATTTTTAAAACTTAAAGAATTCAAAGAGTTACATGATTTATATCAGTGTAGCTCAAAAGTACAAGCTAAACTTACGTTTACAAATTACACATAAAGTAATTCAGGGTAACATAAATTCAAAAATTGGAAACAATTACTGAAAAAAGTATAACACTATTTTATTGTCTATCCAAGTATGTGTAGATAAATTTAAGAAAGCAATTATACATGGTATTTATATTGCTCATATGTATATTTTATTTGATTATACAAAACATATTAAAACCATAGCACTCTAATTTCTTTGCTCAATAGACAAATGTTGTTGAGTTCTTCCTCTAATTGGAAATGTAGAAAATGCCTTGTAGTCTAGTCTTGGAGTGAAAATGCGGCCATCAATTTTATATCCAGAGAAAACGTGATCCAGCAGTTCAATAGAAACTCTTTTGGGAAGAGCTGGATAGGGAAAATAAGTCTTTTATGCCTAGGTTTTTAATTTATTACTCCAGTCTTCTTTTTTTCTATTTTAACTATTCTGAACTTTAATATTAGCTTTTGATGTTCCTTAACAGACTTTGAAGAACTATGACATTTGTAAAGTTGGAAGATCCTTAAAAATCTTCCATTTCATCAAACTTTAACTATAAATGAGGAAATTTGGCTTTTCTAGAGTTACGAGAAGAAACACAATAGTAGACTAACCTAGATTTGACATCTCTAGAATTATCTTCCATATGTTCCCCAAACACAGGAGAGCCTGGTATATTTTTGAGAAGAATGACTAGGCAGTGCATCTTTGGGTCAAATAGAATGATAATCTCTTTCAGTTCTCTTCCAATCCCCTTCTTCCTTGTGCTAAATTTGAAGTTAAGTTTATTTTTGTTATAACTTATTTTGAGGCCTCATCATTTATCATAATGAGAACTGTTCTATTCATATGTTTTTAGCAACTAAATTCTCTTTGGATTAATGTCACAACAGGTCTTGGTGTGTAGAAGACAGATACATGGCATTTATTGTTACCACATATTGCTGCAATAGTAAAATGTACTGTTTATATTTTGCTTTCACTATCCAAATCATCTTTTCCAAATCATATTAGACACACACTCAAACATTCTGAAGAGTTACATTTATTAAGGCATACAGAATCCATATAAGCATAGAATAAGAATAGAAAAGATCAAATTAGCAGTAGCCCCAGGTGATATGTACCAAAATAAATTAAGAAATATCTGATAAAATTAGAGAGATTAAAATGAATTTTTGATAATATTAAAATGTGTAATGCCAAAGGGATTTATATTACTAAGATTTTTTTCAGAAAATGGCTATTTTATTATAATATCACAAATAAAATTTTTCTCAATTAAAAGCAAAAAGTTTTCATAAGAAAAATGTACCTTACACAAGTTATCCAATCTTCCTCAAATTCTTTCTGTCTGTAAAATAGGAACAATAATGGGCTTTGTTAGATTATGTTGGACAGCTCGTGTAATAAAAGTAAACGATAATTGACACATTAAACTTTCAAAATTCCGCCACATCTGTGTGCACATGCGCACACATGCAGTCAGCAGTCCATCTCCTCGTGTCAAACAGTGGGGTGTAAGGCCGACCTCAGGAGTCCAAGTAGTTTAGGTTGGTACTAATGAAGTAAAAATGGCATGTAAAAAAATAGTCTTTTTCAGGTGAAAAAAGAAAATAGTTAATGATTTAATGTACAGAAGGGCCCCTGAGCAACAATATTGTCCAATAGAAATGCAGTTCTTTTTTTACGTTAGTCACAAATACAAGCCATATATGTAATGTTGAACTTCCTAGTAGCCGCATTAAGTAAAAGGAAATAGGAAAAATTAACTTTAACATTTGATTTAATTCAGTATCACAAATGTTTTCATTCATTATTAGTGAGATATTTCACATTATTCTTTCTTTTTTATTGTCTTCAAAATTCTTTGTATTTTTTACACTTATTGCACATTTCAATTTGAACTGTGCTCATAGCCACCTGTGACTCCTCATTGTTGTATTGCTCAGCTCAGAGCTACAAAATGACCTTGACTCACTAAAAGTTATCATAAAAATATGAAACAGTTATCAATTTAATAAAAGTTGTCAAAACAACAATGTAATATTAATATTTTAAGGTCAAATGGAAAATATTTGTACAGCTTTTGTAGACAATCACAAGTTTGAAGTTTAATTATTTTAAATTATAATGTAGGTCCTTTTAATAAAATATAAATGTAGTTTTAACTAAAGTGAAAATTAAATAGATAAACATTTATTATTGAATGATTTATGAGAATGGGAAATATATTGCTAATTGAAATAAATTCATATATTGTTAAAGCCTTTTTACAAAATAAACAGACAAATAAAACATTTAAGCAATAACAGGCATGGCAAGATAAGAGAAGAAATAAAACCTTAGGTGGTAAATTTATTTCTGAGTACATTTTCAGGAATGTTATTTGGCAATTTATAAATCTATTAAAGTGGAATTGCTAGTGATGGTGTGTGAAATAAATTCAGTTTATTCCATAAAGTAGAATGAATTAGTTTATTTCATGGTCATTTTAGGTGTACCATAAAGATAATGAAAACATAAATTTTACTATTCAGTCAGAAATTACTTTTATTACTTTTGATTGATAGTGAGTATAACCATCAAATTCTATTGTCTGATGACTATCTTGGACTAGTGTTCTGAAATTTGCTTTGTACCACTCTTTGGAATATAATTACACTAGATGCAATTTGAATTCAATCTTTTTATTTATTTTTTGCAAAGTTATGAATCAAAATCGATGTTTTTAGGATGAAGCAAAAATGGAAAAAAACATATTGATGCATAAGTGTGCGAATTAGAGAGGTTTAATGTGTCATATTTGCCGAGATCAGGGTTAACACTGGACAAAACTGGAGTATTTCCAAGTATGGTTAGAGTGCTTTCTGAGTCCTCTTTAATGTCTTCTGTTTCTTTCTAGTTTAGTTCGATACTGCTTTCTGTATTTAGCCTTTATACCATTTTATAAATCAGAAAACAGTCAACTCTTAACCCCTTGGTAATCCTTCAGATCAGAGATTTCTGTCTTAACTAGGGACTTTATATATTCGGTCAATAAGTAATTGGGTAACCCCAATAGGCCATTTACTGAGCTAAGTGCCAGAGAGAAAAATGGGTGAATAGGACAGAGAAGACAAAAAGAATACAGAAATTACTAAGAAGACGGATGGATAAATAGCTATATATGGCAACTGTGGCAAAGCTATGGGAACTATAATAGAGGGCACATGCAGGAAAAGCTTTCAACCAAATAAATGAGTTACAGAAGGATCCCCAAAGCAAGTGGGGGCATCTTGGCTGATTTTAGGTTGGCTGAGAAATAAAGAAGGGAGTTAAGAGGTTTAAACTTGATAAAGGGATTGTTGAATTTCATGTTCAAAAAGGCAATGATAAGGATTTCTAGGTGGAGAATAGAAATCACATACTGAATCACATAGGGAAGAAAAGAGTAGGTATTTCTCCGTCAACATATATTTTTTCTCAAGTTTTATGTATTTGAATTGGTTTATATGGATTTTTAATAACAATTTACTTTGCATAAACTAAATATAAAAATCAGTTTAAGATTTGGACATTATCAGTTTGCTAAAATCAGGGAGTACCACTTGTGCTAATCCATTGACAGAAATCAACTTACATAATACATCATAACATACTTATAAATGCTGAGTACAGTATTTAGAGATATTGTTTTGTTTTCATTTGATTTCAAAAGCAAGATTTCTAACCATAGATCTAATTAATGAAGGACATAGATAAATTTTATCAAATCAACAGCAGCAAAAACTTATAGGTGTACTATTTTTTCCATTATTATGATTTTTCTTAATAGTTTAATATAATTCCAAGATATAAAGCATTGAATTATTGGGGCTCACATTAGACAAGAATATTGACTTGAGCCTAGTCCAAAGTATTGTTCTAAATGGCCTCCCATTCATCATTGTACTATTTTAAAGTTTCTCTTCATAGAGAAAAACTACCTATCCAATACCCCATGAAAAGAACCTCAGAGTGATGAATTTCTCTTGTTTTTTATTGCCTACAGTGACATTTCTAAACTGTTTCTGTTTAGTGAATCCCTTTCATACTACTTATATAATGTTTCCAATGAATTCATTTAATAAATAAACCAAAAAATATCAATTAGGTGATCATTTGGGGAAGATAGGGCCAGGAGAGAGATTTTATATTTTTCTAGTAATTCCTGTTAAAATGACTTCAGTAGAGCTGTGGATATAGAAGCTTGAAAACAATGAATTTATCTCTCCTCACTTGCATTATACAAATTCAGATGAGATTGTAATTCTAGTACTACATGTCTCAAGCCAAAGGTTGGTTTCAAGTTAATTCATTGTTTAAAACAAACAAAATATAGTGGAAATGATGTGGGAAACAAGGGAAGAAGGAAATGACAGATAAAACTAAACTTCCTTATAACCTGTACCCCATTGACAAATATTTGAAGCAGGCAGAATAAAACATTTCTCCAGGAACTCCCTACTGTCTTAATGCTAATGCCTTGCTAGAGGGAAAAACAACCTTAGCTTGACAATAGCTAGGCCTCCAATATCTTGTGAGTCTTCTTTAGCATATGAAGATCTCACTGGATACTTCCTCTGCACTTTACCTATGCCAACTCCGTAGTATATGACCAGTCTTACCTCACGGTCCCGGGATAGCTCTTCCTGACCATGGGTCTTGTCCCTGTGCTTTAATCACCTTTTTGCATCAAAGGTGTCTTCAAGAATTTTTTCTTGGTCACTGGCTCTGGACCCCATGAGCCCAATATCACCCAAAAAAACCTGATCAAAAATGTTTTTATTAGTGCCACTTCCTCAGTATTTGGCTTCATTTCTTAAAATAAGCACCTTACAATTGAGAGTTCTTTGTGTCTTTTAAATAATCTTTGGGGGCGCCTGGGTGACTCAGTCGGTTGAGCGGCCGACTTTGGCTCAGGTCATGATCTCATGGTCTGTGGGTTCGAGCCCCACGTTGGGCTCTGTGCCAATGGCTCATCAGAGCTTGGAGCCTGCTTCGGATTTGTGTCTCCCTCTCTCTCTGACCTTCTCCTGCTCACGCTCTGTCTCTATGTCTCTCAAAGATAAATAAACGTTAAAAAAAATTAATCTTTGACTCAGAAATCTAGCTAATCTCTAGCTCATGAATATAAATGTTTTAGTGATTTTGGTTACTGCTTTTATTGTCAGTATTAGGTAAGGTAAAAAAAAAAAAAAGATGGAGTGCCTGGGTGGTTCAGTCAGTTAAGACTCCAACTCTTGGTTTCAGCTCAGTTCATGATCTCATGGTTCTTGGGTTCCAACCCTGCAATGGGCCCCGCGCTGACATTGCAGAGCCTACTTGGAATTCTCTCTCTCCCTCTCTCTCTGTCCCTCCCCTGCTCTGTCTTTCTCTCAAACATAAATAAACTTAAAAAAAATGTAAAAGATAATTATATTAGTATCATTGCAGCTTGAGAGTAAATTAATTTTAAAGAAATGTTTTGAGAACCTTATGAGAAAGATGCTAAGTTCTAATTTATATGACACTTACCAATCTCCTTGATTCTATCCATCTGTTCTAGAGTGTTGAATAAATTAACTTGCTAGATAGAATATGACTGCATGTGATTAATGAAATGAAAATTTCAGACTATTTCTTCAGCATCATCTTTGTGTATGGTTTTCTGCTGGATATATGAGAAAGTCTATAGACCTTTAAATGTTAAGTACTACATTAATACTTCATGTAGAGTTTAAAAAGAATATTGCAATTAAAATTATTTAAGATAATACGAATCATCAAGCCACTTTTTATTTTGTGTGATGTCTAACTACTAGATGGTTTAAAAAAGAAATCAGCTGTTAAAATGTTTTAATAACTTAAGAGAACAATGTAAATTCTTAAATTTATACTTAATGGAGTTACACTTTTCACAAGGTTAGAACCCTTTTACTTAGGGCCACCGAAAAAGTTTCCCCAAAATGCAAAAACAATCATTTTTATTTAAATTCTAGTGTGTTAACATATAGCATAATATTAGTTTCAGGTAAAAACAATCTTTATAAAAGACAACAGAAAGTAGAAAAGTAGGGTAAGTTTGAGATGGTACGGAAAATAAGAAGATGGAGGTTAAGTCTGGAATCTGGATCCACTTTTGCCTGAAGATGTCCCTGACCAGGAAAATGTCATTGAGATTCAGATCTATATTTTTGACAATCTTAGGAGAAAAATGGGTTGATCTATATAATTTATAGAGCTTAGTACAAAATGAAAATATTGAGTCCCTGCTAGATGTGAGGAAATGAGCTTCCCTACCCAGAGGCTCTCTGCCCCAGCTGGTGTTGAAATTGTGACTCCCAGGGATGTCGAACCCAAGGCTGGGAGTTCTCCATACCTTGATGGGTATGGGTGAGAACCCTGCCTAGTCCCTTGCCAAATTCCCTCTGGTGTCACCAGCCTGAGTGCGAAGGTCACCACCTTGTTCTTCTCTGAGACTTTAACAGACTCCACAAAACACTAATTCAAAGATAAAATTTTTAAGAATTTCAAGACTGTGCTTATAGAGAATCAAACCTCAAATGGAAGCCCTCTGTGTGTGGCCCCTGAGTGAGTGGCAGCACTGCTCTCATGCTCATGAACACAGCCCTGGGAACAAGGTAGATGAGGTGTCCATAGGAACCACTCAACTATGACTTTGTCAAAAAGCAACCATAGACTACAGTAAATGAATGAACAAGTGTGTGCTCTGATAAAACTTTACCAAACAAAATGTACAGGTCTGGTCTCAGGCTGAAGTTTGGAATATAAAACCATAACAAAGTTATGGTAAAGAGCATAGCAAAGTGAAGTAGAATTACTTTAAAATATTTTATAATGGAAACGTTACAGAATCTGGTCTGGATCACCCAGCAGAAGAACCAAGTGGCACTTGGAGGTCTTGGAAGGCAGGAGGTTTATTTTACGCAGGCGTGCTCAGAGTAGATCATTCTCCACAGATCTGATCCCAGAGCACAAGCAGAGGTGACGATTTATAGTCTGTCTGAGAGGCAGGATGGGTGGGAGGGAAAATCCGGAGAGGGAGTCTTTGGGCAGGGACTGGAATTCTCTTATCAGTTCTGTCAGCCATCTTTTAACAGATTTTCCCTATCAGAAACACCCAGGATGTCCAACTCTCTCCATGGCATTTTGTGATGTGGCTTTGTTTCTCTGAACTAGGTTTAGTTAATATCTTCCCTCCTTTAAAATCATTGGGCCCAATATTAGTTTAAGGTCTATTGGTCCAGGAATATCTGCTAAAGAACATCAAGAGCGCTTCCTTCCACAGGTACAAAACTGGATTTGTCTTTGAGTAGGGTTTAAGAGGATAGGCTGTGTATTCATGTCCAGAGGAAGATTTTGAGACGGAGTTGCATAAGATTGGTTTAATCCTCAAAAAATCCTATGCTGTATAGCAGCTTCAGAAAATTGAAGTGTGATTCATGAGGAAAAGCGTGGATTTGAATCATCATGTCTAAATTGTTTGAAGAAGAATCATGGACAAGAGGTAGAGTCAAGAGCCTGGCATCAGACAGATACTGCATTTTGGGAGAATGGGTTGGGGACAAAGGAACAGATTGTGTAGTTGTGAGGACTTCGACTGAGTAGTTCCCTGTCACCATAACAACTTAAATATCAAAATTTACATATCTTTTCAAGAGATACTGTGCTAAATTTACCGTTACTATTATAAAATGACTTAATGCCATTAAATTTTTGACTAGTTTTAATTTTTCATATTGCTACAATATTAATAATTGTAGGACAAATTATCATAATTGATAACAATTCAGTAAAACAAGTTTATAGAATTTAGCATCAAACTAGCTAAATAGAACCTATGATGGAGAACCACAAATAATGAAAGGGTATTTCAATTCTTTCTGTAAGTATTTTCTTCAGTTAATTCTGAATAAAGTGTGATCATAATACATTAGTTACTTGTAGGATATTTTTTAGAATATCTTTACTCTTCGGAGCTTAATAGTAGATAAAAACAGTAATTTTGTGAGGGTTAGTGGAGGAGAGGTGGGTGGCGTAATGGGTTAAATGGGTGATGGATATTAAGGAGGGCACTTGTGATGAGCACTGAGTGTTATATGTAAGTGATGAATCACTAAATTCTACACCTGAGGCTAATATTACCCTGTATGTTAAATAACTGGAATTTAAATAAAAACTTGGAAAAACTTTTATAATTTAAAATAAAAATAATATTATAAAAAAGAGAATGTGAGATCCTTTAAGACAGAATCAATGATTGGATACTAAGTATGATATTATTTGGTTATCTAAACTAATCATTAAAAACATTTATTTTATCTTCACAGTTTAAAAATATAGACCTAGTATTTTCTCATTCTATTTAGAATATAATAGACAAAAGTAAATAATTAATAACTTTTGCACTGTCTAAATATTTGTATGTATTATTTACCTGAGGACATAATATACATGTATATGTTGTAATAAAATATGTTTAATAAAATATTTGTATTCAAATTTTTACTTTATAAAATAAATTTTATTTTAAAATTATTTTAAATAATTTTAATAAGATCATATATTAAATATTGTAGACAAAATAATTCAAAACAACTTCAAAAAAGTTAAACTTTTTATTGTTTGGTAAATTCTTTGGTAAAGAATTAGTCATTAGTCACTCAGTAGTTAGGCATTGTTTGTCTACACTCTTTGTCATGAACAGAAGTGTTAAATAATACAAATTCAGTCCTGTAAATTTTAAAGCTCTAATTGGCTTTATTAATGGATTTATGAATCAGGCAGCATGTCATCTAGCAAGTAGAGAGGGACCCTAAGGAATTGTACAAAATGGTACGATTTTATAAGCAGAAACAGGGCAGAATAATTAGCAAACAAAGCAAAGGATTATTTCAGACAAGGTTATCTTTCCTTGGGGTAAGATCAGGAGGGCTTTTTAGGTGAATTACCTCATATTCCTTTGGGTGATGGAGAGGGCTTCCATGACCCATCCTCATTGGTGCTGACCAGGAAATTCCTGACTGACCTCTTAAGACTCATTTCTGGGGAAGTTGAAACAGCAGTTAGATTAGGTATTAAGCCCCTGTTTGGTGATTTGTCCTAGCAGCCTCACTGACACTATTTTGGAACTGTGTGTGTTTTTTTTTAACAGCAATAAAATATACCACACCAAAATATGCCTCTTTAGAAGAAGGGTTATTTTGAGCTGGTTATTTTTAAAATCCAGCAGACAGGGGAGAAGTTCTGTAAAGTAAGGAGAGGTTACCCTTTTGTAAGAGACATATATATATATATATATATATATATATATATATATATATATATATATATACAAGGAAATCTCCATTTGTAAAGATGTCTCCCTAGCTATACCAGGACAAGGAAGACGACTAACTCTCTAGAAATCAGTGCTTTCCTTGGTAACCTCCCATAAATGGCCTCCCCTCCCTAACACCTTTTGGCTGTAGTCAAAGATAGTATATATGTGAGGAGGTGACCTGAGCCATTCAGGGGAGTTACTCAGTTTTCCTTCATATTTTCCATGCATTTAGGAGGTATACATACTGATAAACTTGTTTGGTTTTATGTTGTTAATCTTTTATTACAAAAGGGTTTCAGCTAAGAATCTAAAAAAGGTAGAGGACAAAGTGTTTTTGTTCCTCTACAGTTAAATTTGCTTAGTAGTAACTTTCCCTGAGTTATATTTTATCTTCCCGATTAGATTAGATTTTAATTTCCTTAGATAGATCTCTATTCACCACCCACTCTCCATCCCCCCAGTCAGTCATTGCCTTGAAGACCTGTATATTTCTTACCGCCTTTAAAGATATAAGTCTGTGACTTCTACTTAGGTCCCAGTAAAATGAGTAGGAGATTATACTTCTCTTCCTGCCTCTCTTCCTAATTCACTGCCACAAAAACGAATTATTTGGCTGAATCAGACGCCACTGAGGTATTTCGTAAACACAGTATCCATTCAAGAAAAAAACAGATAACAGTTGATTACACATTTCTGTGCACAGGTCTTTTGTTCATTTCACTACTAGAAAGTTCTTGCCACTTTTGCTTTCAAATGTAGTTTTGAAACTGCTTCAAATTCTAATTTCCTTCTTCCTCTTTTCCTTTCTCTTCAAAACCCTAAATTCCTAAAAACACCTGGTAGAGCTCTTACCTCCACTTTGTTACCTTGGTTTCCACATTTCCATCCACATCTGATTGAGCTATTTTTTAAACAATAATAGTTTTACTGAAGTAAAGGAGAAAACAAAAATAGGATAATGTTTAACTATTGGAAAAGAAGATTCCATTATATTCATATAATATAATATCCTATCCAGCACACAGTAAAATACCCAAAAGCAATGCCAGAAACAAAACACCAAAAAAGGATATTAAAAACTTACTTAAAATAAATATTGTCAAATGAACAAACCAAAACAAACCAAAACAAACAAACAAAAAAAAGCAAAAATACAAATCCCCCTTTGATAAGGAAGTATTTTATTCAGAAATAGTATTACAATAAGGAGAGGTACTCTTACAATAGGAAGAATTCTCTAATTAGAGGATCAATAAACATCTCAAAGGCAGGAAGAAAATGTCTTTTCTTTTTTGGGTGAATATACAAGGCTAGAATGACTGTGTGGGGGTAGATAGGGTAAGTGGGTGGAAAGATAGCATAGTTGATAGTTGATAAGAAAATGTTTTTAACTGAACCTAACTCTGATAATATTTATTCATATATATGATTAATATTATCCCTATATTCATATATAAACTTTCCATACCTTTTAAACAAAAATATTAAATTTTATACTGCAATTTATGAAAATTCTCTCTTCCTCTGTTTTCTATTTAGGTTATTTATGTAGATTGTTAATTATCTAAATTAGTTTTTAATATTCTTAAAAATTATTCAAATTTGAGATAATTGCAATGCGATTTCATTTATCAAATCAAAGTTCATAAAATAATTTTTAAAAAATAAACATGTAATAAAAACTTTAGTTAATTTCTAAATACTAATTTGAAACATGTACTAACATGTCCAATTCCTATTAATAATCAGTCCTATATTCCAACGAAACAACACTTAAACACTTAGAGACAACTTTTTTCTTCCTAAAATTTTCAGCTACTTTAAACTAAGGCATGTAAGAATATGGATAAGCCCCTATTCCAGTTGCTTTCTAATAAGATATAATTTTTTCTTCTAATGTCTCCAGTAAAATTAGATCCAATTTCTAAGCAGCCTCCTTAATACATTTTGAATAAAACAGTTGTTTTTCTTATACAACTTGAAAATATTATTAATAGATAACTAGCCATAATTATCAGCTATTTAAAATTATTCTATACAAGTTTTTTTTATTTTAATTTTGTTAATGCTTATTTATTTATTTTTGAAAGACAGAGAGACAGTATGTGCATGTGTGTGCCTGCAAGCGGGGAGGGGCAGAGAGAGAAGGAGAGAAAGAAACCCAAGCAGTCTCCACACTGTCAGTACAGAGCGTGATGTGGGACTTGAACTCATGAACCATGAGATCATGACCTGAACCTAAATCAAGAGTCAGATTCCTACCTGACTGAGCCACCCATGTACCCCACAAAGGTTTAAAAAATATATATATACTGCAGTTAGAATAATGTATAGTTGCCCCTTGAACATAAGTTTGAACTGCATGGGTCTACTCGTATGCAGACTTTTTTCTATAAATGCAGTACAGTACTATAATCGTATTTTCTCTTTTTTACAATTTTCTTAACAATGTTTTCTTTTCATTAGCTTACATTATTGTAAGAATACAGTGCAAAATACATATACAAAATATGTCTTAATTGACTACTTCTGTTATTGGTAAGGCTTCCAGTCAACAGTATGCTATTAGTAATTAAGATTTTGGGGAGTCAAAAGTGAAATGTGGATTTTCAACTACACAGGGGGTCAGCCTCCTTAACCACTGTGTTGTTATAAGGTCAACTATATTATGTAAAAATTACATTTTGCTAAGAAAACATATATTAGCTT
Source organism: Paguma larvata (assembly GCA_030068075.1). Taxonomy (NCBI): domain Eukaryota; kingdom Metazoa; phylum Chordata; class Mammalia; order Carnivora; family Viverridae; genus Paguma; species Paguma larvata. The sequence goes on along the minus strand of CM057829.1, from coordinate 59,098,999 downwards.
TTTTTTTGCCTCAATGAGGCACCAAGACAGTAATTTCTTAAACTAATTGGATAATTTTTACTTTCATTTTCTTAAACTAATTGGATCATCTCACATCTAAAAGTTTTGATTGTTTTCATAATTTGCTCTACATGAAATGTTTATTCAGAATATACAAGGTCTTTTACTCTAAAAATAATTTGAGTCAAAGTTATCTACCAAGTGCAAGTCTTAAATTGGAAGATTTGCATTATAAACTGATTGACATTCTGCAAATGCACAGTTAAATGAATTTGAAGAAAAATATTTTCTGGTAAGAACTCACATGTCCTCATGAATAAATCACTTGCATAAGCTACTGCCACGAAATGTAATGTGCAACATCAAGCAAAATCCAGTTTCCAAAGACCACACATGTAGACACAAAAGAGTTAAATGGAAAACCAAACCAAACCAAACCAAACAACTAACCAAAAACCTCTCAACTCTTCCTTCAGGTAGGATCTGTCAGTGAGTCATTCCCCAGCTCTCCACTCTGCCGATAACAAATGGAAACCTTTCATTTCCACTCCCCACCTGAAGCTAAGACCTTCTCTAGCATGATCTCCCTTATTTCTCACTCCAATTGTGGCAGAGAAAAGCACACCATTTTCTACTTGGTGCTGCAGACAGCTTTTACAGAGCCAAGGGTATTCTCTCTAAGTCATCTGGTATTTTGATCTAGAAAACTGCAAATTGTGGGCCACGATATTAAAACAAGAGAAAGAAGTATATACACTTATGACTTTTTGCATAAATTTTACATAAACTTAAGCAGATTCCAATGGGATCAGTGCTGACTATGCTTTTGCATGAAAGGGAGACTAATGAATAACAAAATAAATTGATTAAAAGAAAACAAAATCTTTAAAAGATCTAGATGGAGGATTCCCTTTGCTAGAAACAAATATTTTGTCAATTCCCATTGAAGCAAAAAGTACCTATTATTAGAATAGTGTAATTACACATACACACATGCACATATACAAAACATACCAGTTGTATATTATATAAATCTAACCAACTACACTACACTACACTAAGGTGCAAAACATAACTAAGTAGGAAAATGTCAATACAAAACAACATAAGATATTGGCAAACTGTGATCAGGCTCTAACTGTAATGACTGCCCAATCTAACTTTATGTGTAATCAATGTAATTAATTCAGACAAGGGAGAGGTCACTGTTCATTTCTGCACTTGTGTTCATATTTCCAAAATAACCCCAGAAGAGATCAACCTCTTGTGTACAAATATATTTGAGTGTTAAATATGTATCCCTTCACAAAAATGAATGCTACTGGTAGATTTACTCATATTCATTTATCACCATTTTTAATGTTGTCAATATCAAGGTTTATCAAGTAGCAGGTATTTGGGTCACTGCAATTGAGTTCGGGATACAAACTGTGTAAGATTTTGCACCTTCCCTAAGGTAATTTAAAACTTAGTTAACTGGCTTGAAGTCTTCTTAAAAGATAATGAAAAATAGACTATGGGATATCACCAGAGGTATTGTCAAAACCAATTCTTCATTTTTTTGTATAACATACATGTGATCAGTGTTGAAAGATATCCTGAGTGTTTTAAAACATGATTACACAAAAATTGACACACACACACACACACCTACACGCGCACACACACATATTCTGTTGCTACCCCCTAACTACAGTTTGTGAGAATTCCCAATATAAAATACTATTTGGAAAATAATACTAAGTATTTTAAAATAGATAGAGTCCAACAATTGTAAGATCTTCACTCAAGTCCAAATGCAATGATATAATTTAAAATAATTTGTAATCTATTAAGTTTGAGTCAAATGGTAGTTATCATTGGCAGACAGATGTCTTTTCTATATGTAGTTGATTTTATGATATAATTGTTATAATTCATTTAAAATCAATTGGGAATAAAGAAGTATCTGGATATAATCAGATACTTCAGAGTGATTTTAGAATTCATAAAATACTTAATCAAACTAGATTCTGCTGATCTGTTGAATATTTGAATCTGTCCATATTTAGAATAAAGTTAAATATGTGTAAAGTATGTGATACAGTTTCTAGCACATAAATATATTTATATCAAGGAAATTCATATCAAGCGGAAATATTGTTAATTTGATTTGTATTAACTCTGTTCAAGCTTTTCAGCCATGTTGTTCTCTTTGACTTTATGCTCTTTGACTTTATAGGAATCAAGCTCCTATATGTGCTCTATAAGCTCCTGTATTTCCTATACACACTCCAGGGAAATTGTATTCCATTCTCCACATTTGTGGGCACGTGGCCTATATGAAATCCTGTGAGGTTTTTTGAATGCTCTATAAGTATTCTTCAAAAGGATCTTTTGGGTTGTACTTTCTTTTTGATAAAGAAGATAATGTATGTATCTCATTGAAGCCGTATTGTTGGGCCGTAACCGAACTCTGGCTACAGATTCTAATAAATGTGCTACTATCCTCATGGACAAGGCCAGGATCATTTGCAAGACAGCTTAGATCAACTCTTGGGGAAATTTTTAAATATTAGCCATCAGGTAATTAAATCTTGGAAATACTGATAAGGCTTTTTGATAGGAAAATCAATATTTAAACTTCAAATTAAGTGTGCAGTTAAGTGAAAGATGCATAAAATATAGTATTGAATGTAACAAAATAATAGATGACTTAGTTGTGATTTTAAAACATAAAAGATTCAGAATCAAGTATCTCACCCCAAAATTCAGCTCGATGATATTTTGCATAATACAAATTGTATAATGGCCTAATACTTATTCATCAACAACTGTCATTAACAGTTCAATAATCTTTGAGAATCCACCTGTTTATTCAAAAAGGGTCTAACGTGTCTAACAAGTTACATAATTGTTAATGGAAATTTTAAGTTATTTCGAGACTTTTGACAACACATACACATGTATACATATATATATTATATTAAATTATTATATAAATATATTTAATATATACATGTATACACATATATACACATACACACGTATACACACATATATTTATATTAAATTATTATATAAATATGTTTAATATATATATGCATGTATATATATTAAATGAATGAGACATAATTTTGTACCCTTCAGTGTATGTGTGATCAAGTTATGTCCCTGAACTTTAAAGGACACTTTCCTTGAAATTTGCAGAAAAGAAACATGAGGATGCAAGGGGAGAAAAAGTGGCAGGGAGATCGAGGCTGTGAATAAATTCCTGCAAGCTGTGTAAATAATTATATTTACTAAAATGAAAGAATAAATGTACTAACTAAAAACATTACTAATGAAACTTGTCTCAATTTTGTAGTAGTAGGGATTTTAAATTATTTTGTTCATCTTGTTCATTTTTAAAGGAATATTGCTATTTGCTATATACAAATATGTGCTCATTTATTTTTTTACTAATGATAAAATGCATGCTTAAAAGAATTTTACCTATATTTGGCACTAGTTTAAATAGTTAATTTTCTTCTAATATTATCTTATTCAGGTCAGTAGATTTTATTAGTCCCAATTCTAGAAGCACAAATTGGGTTGAACATTTGACATGTTTTAGTTGACTTTTATTTTAAAAATCTAGCACAGTTTAAGGAAATATGAAAACATCAACTCTGAAGTTTGACACCTCCCCTTCCTCTCAGTCTCCTTCACTCATTCTCCTTATCACCCATAGAGAATTTATACCACTGGAATCAGACATTGAGGCAATTGAGAGTTTATTCTCTTACTTTAAAACACAGTCAACGTGGTATGATTATTTGAACAATGGAGAAAACAATGAGTTGGGCCAAGAAAACTTTCATTCCAACCCCAGTTCTGTTCTTGTGTCTCTTCATGGTCTAAGGTGTGAATAAAACTGTTTTAATTTTTTTTTAAGTGTATTTATTTTGAGAGACAGCAAGAGCAGAGGACCGGCAGAGAGAGAGAGAGAAAGAGAGGGAGAGAGAGAATCTCCGGCAGGCTCTGTACTGTCAGCCCAGAGCCTGATGTCAGGCTCATACTCACAAACCATAAGATCATGACCTGAGCTGAAACCAACGGTCTGTCGCTTAACCGACTTAGCCACCCAGGCGCCCCTGAATAAAACTGTTTAAAAACCAAATAGGACTTCATTTCACTACAAATGCAAATGTTTAGTATATGCAAAGACACAGGAAACCTATCTATCTGAACTTCCTTTTGTATGCAAAGATAGATACCCACTGAAGCAATAATCTTAAAATGAGGCTTCACAGATGGCTACCCTCTATACTGGCAGCAGAGCTTTCATAAAGATTCTCCCTTTGATTTTCATGCATTTGAGCTTACACATCTGGTTGGATTGAATGTGTGACAGGTGTTTGAAGAACTAGACATCAGAGAGAATTGAATCAATAGATAGTTCATGAATATTGTTAATACTTTCAAGAATCAAATTTTAACTCAAATCAACTTTACCTCCAAGAACGTAGTTTTTATCTTAATTTTAGACAGCAAATCACTGTAGTTTTGTTGACAATGAAGCATCATCAGACAATGATTATATTTTCAAACGTTAGTTTTTTGTTATTCTTAGTAATTAGAGACCCTTACATGTGATAACATATATTTGGAACATATAAGTACCATTGTAATAACATATGCCTCTGTTTATAACTCATCATGGTAATTTGAAATATTATAATATACTGGTTTGCAAATATGATTCATAATAAACTATTTCATGTGTTACTATTTTGTTAGATTTCAATCATCATTCTCTATAATTCAGTTCTTTATATTTATCTTGCAGGTTATATTTTTCAAAGTCCTTTTACATGCACCGTCTTATTGTTCCCTTTGCAAAAAACCCTGTTTGGTAGGGATAAGATATGTTATTATTATACTGATAAAGAATTAGCTTAAAGTGGTTAAAAAACCTCATCAAGGACACCCCATTAGCAACTGGATGGCCAGGATTCCAGCACTCGAAATTTCCCTTTCTATCAAAATTCTCAAAATGCAAACACCCTACATTTATATAGTGTTTCACTATGTTTTCATATGGGTACTCAGTTTGATTTTGAAAGATATGAATCTAAAGTGAGAAGTGTATTTGTTTTTGTATGTCTGGACAAAAATGTAGATTAAATATACACAGATTAGAGAGACAGTTGAGAGTAGGGCACCTGGATGGCTCAGTTGGTTGAGCATCCGACTTCAGCTCAGATGTCTTCCGCCTCTGACTTCTTCTGCTGTCAGTGCAGAGTCTACTTTGTCTGCTCCCCCTCTCTGCCCCTCCCCTGCTCATGCCCTGTCTCTCAAAAGGAAATAAACATTAAAGAAAAAGAAACCTCTAACTATGAGAGAGAGAGAGAGAGAGAGAGAGAGAGAGAGAGAGAGGGAGAGGAGAGGAGAGAAAAAATTAGCAAAGGCTTAAAGTACATGGTGTTTTTCCTGAATACAGCACAAGAAATTGAAACCGTACATTTGGCCAAGCACTTAAGTTCTCCAAGCCTCAGTTTCCTCATCCCTAATATGAGATGTTTGGACTATGTGAGTGATAATGCATCTTCCAACTGTAGCTGTCTCTATTTCTGACTCTACCTATGTCAAGGATGAATAAATGACCATGAACAGACAATCAAAACTTATTTTCATCTTCCCTGACCTAGCTTGTAGTACATCATTTCATGAAAGGTCATATTAATAAAGATTAAAACAAAATTTTATAGCACAGATGATTTATAGCACAGTATACCTTTTTTTTGTTTGTTTGTTTTGTTTTATGTGTGTTTGCACTGACCTATTTGGACTTGATTACTATAGTACCTAAATGTTTCATCTTTTAAGAAGTGTTGTTTGATACTTAAACTTTAGTGTGCCAATTTTTTTTTTCTGTAGCAGCCATCTAGTCGGAGTAGATCAAAACTTTCAAATGATTATCCAACTAATGTTATTCATTGGTCAGTTTCTGTCATGCTGGTAGCATTTCTAATCATAAATCACTACATTTTTATTCAGGATTTTTCAGAAAGTGCTATCAAATTAACCACACTTCTATAGGTATCTTTGTTTAGAAAATTGTACAGAATAATGGGACTATGTTCTTATTTTGTGTAGGGTCATAGTTCTTTTTTTTTTTTTATTTATTTATTTTTTTTTTATTTTTTTTTGTTATAATAGTTTATTTTCAAATTGGTTTACATATAACACCCAGTGTTCATCCCAACATGTGCCCTTTTTAATGCCCATCACCCCCTCTCCCCCCTCCCTCATCCCCCTTACCCTCAGTTTTTTCTTAGTCTTTGAGAGTCTCTTATGTTTTATCTCCCTCCCTCTCTGTGTCTTTTTTTTCTTTCCCCTCTTCCCCTCCCCCTGGTTTTTGCTTAGTTTCACAAAGTCCACCTATTCGTGGAAACATATGGTATCTGTCTTTTTCTGACTGACTTATTTCACTTAACATAATACCCTCCAGTTCCATCCATGTTGCTACACATGGCCAGATTTCATTTTTTCTCATTGCCACGTAGTAGTCCATTGTATATAAGTACCATAACTTCTTTATCCGTTCGTCAGTTGATGGGCACTTGGTCTCTTTCCATGATTTGGCTATTGTCGAAATAATACTGAAGAATAAAACCAAGGCGGGAGGCATCACAATCCCAGACTTTAACCTCTACTACAAAGCGGTGGTCATCAAGACTGTATGGTATTGGCACAAAAACAGACGCATAGACCAATGGAATAGAATAGAAAACTCAGAAATGGACCCGCAAGTATATGGCCAACTAATCTTTGACAAAGCGGGAAAATGTATCCAATGGAAAAAAGACAGCCTTTTTAACAAATGGTGCTGGGAGAATTGGACAGCAACATGCAAAAGAATGAAACTAGACCACTTTCTTACACCACTCACAAAAATAAATTCTAAATGGATAAAAGATCTGAATGTGAGGCAGGAAACCGTCAAAATCCTAGAGGAGAAAACAGGAAAAAGCCTCTTTGACCTAAGACGCACCAATTTCTTACTCGACACGTCTCCAAAGGCAAGAGAATTAAAAGCAAAGATGAACTATTGGGACCTCATCAAGATAAAAAGCTTCTGCACGGCAAAAGAAACAACCAACAAAACGAATAGGCAACCAACGGAATGGGAAAAGATCATCGCAAATGACATATCGGATAAAGGACTAATATCTAAAATTTATAAAGAACTTACCAAACTCCAAACCCGAAAAACAAACAACCCAGTGAAGAAATGGGCGGAAGATATGAATAGACACTTCTCCAAAGGGGACATTCAGATGGCCAACAGACACATGAAACGATGCTCAATGTCACTCATCATCAGGGAAATACAAATCAAAACTACACTGAGATACCACCTCACACCAGTCAGAGTGGCTAAAATGAACAAATCAGGAAACTATAGATGCTGGCGAGGATGTGGAGAAGTAGGCACCCTCCTACACTGTTGGTGGGAATGCAAACTGGTGCAGCCACTCTGGAAAACGGTGTGGAGGTTCCTCAAAAAAATGAAAATAGAGCTACCCTATGACCCAGCAATAGCCCTGCTAGGAATCTACCCAAGAGACACAGGAATGCTGATGCATAGGAGCACGTGTACCCCAATGTTCATAGCAGCACTTTCGACAATAGGGTCATAGTTCTAAAGCAATAAATTTTGGGGCAGCTGGGTGGCTCAGTCAGTTAGCAGTCCCACTATTGATTTTGGCTCAGGTTATGATCTCAGGTTTGTTAGTTCATGCCCCATGCTATTAGCATGGAGTCTGCTTAGGATTCTCTCTCTCCTTCTCTCTCTGCCCCTCCCCTGCTTGCTCGCTCGCTCTCTCTCAAAAATAAATAAAGCAGAGTAAAGAACATAGAGGGAGAAGTACTTCTCTTACAGAATTTCTCAGGATGTTTTCTAAGAAGCATTATCACAATGAGCTGTATTCTGAGGTCAAATAATTTTGGAAACTGTTGAACCTCAGCGATGCATCTGCCATCATTTTTTATGCTCCAGCTTCAAGGGTAGAAAAGCAGAAATAACAGTTTCCATTTAAACACTCTTTAATCTGCAAAGTATATATTTTGCAGTGCAATCAAATAATGAAAGAAACTTTAAACACAATGGAGAGATTTAACTTAAAGATATCATTATAAGTTCCCCATTTATTTTCATTAATTTCCATTTAGTTCACTTCTCCTTTAAACTGCATTGTACATTTTGCCAGAATTATAAAAGAAGCTGTATTTTCTGTCCCCAAAGTCGGAGCATATCTATGCAATATTCAAGGTGGAGCAAGATTCTTGTGTGGCTGGAGTGCACTGAGAGAGGGGTATGAGGTCAGAGACCTATCAAGACGCTAGCTCATGCAGGACCATGTAAGCTTTATTAAGGTATGAGATTTTGAACACTAGAAGAAGTGTATGAGGATCGAACAACAAAAAAGTAGTATAATCTCTTTATACTTTGGAAGGGTTGCCATGATGGGTGTGTCATGAATAAACCACAGCTATATCTGATGTTGGAATGGATAGTGATGATTTCACTGCTTTAGAACATATTTTGGGGGGGGATTACTGCAAATGTTATCATAGTGGTTAGAGAGGTAAAGTTGGACTTATTTGCTTTTTGTGTAGCAATTTGTTTTGAGAATTAATGAGATAATACTGGTAAAACACTTAACAGTAGTGCCTGGAATAAAGGGAATGTTAAATGTCAGCATGCACTAGATACTTATAAATCATATTTTCATATGTGTAGGTATAGAGATACGGTGCCTAAACAGTTTGCTAGAGATTCACAATTGCCAGTTTTTAATAGATTCTTAGAATTGTCCAACAATCAAATCATTTTCTCTATTCTTCGTTTTCGTTTTTATTCTTCAACCACTTCTCTTGCTTTTTTAATTCTGCTAAAATGTTTACTTTTTCAATCATCTGACAACCATACCACATATTTCCTGGGGAGAAAAAAGGATTATAATAATTTCTAAGCCATATTAAACACTTATTGTGCTAGGAACTATTCGAAGTACATTTCATTAGTCTTCTTAACAATCCTCTAAATTAGATTCTATTTTTATTGCTACTTAACAAATGAGGAGATTGACACAGAGAGGTGTGAGTAACTTTCCCAGGGTCACACAGCTAGTAGAGGCAAAAGAGGAAACTCAGACTCAGGCAGTCTGACCCAAAAGCCTTGCTCTGTTAATCATTCCCTTCTCAGTACAAATTTGAAAATCTATCAGCATCAGCACTTTCTGCAGGGTTCCTGCTCCCAGCAAAGTCCAATCTCTCTTCACATTTCCTGGATCCATTATTCATCTTCTGTTTCTTCAGCTCTCCCTCCCCGATGACTCATCCCCATCAATATTTAAGCATGTCCCAGTATTTTGCATATCTGCAAATCTTTCCACTTAAGCAGACATATTTTTTTTTCTTTCTTTCAGGGGCGATCATCTTAACATAACTCTTAGCCTATAATGTCTGCTTCTTCAATTCCGATGTTTTTATGTTGGTTTTGTTAATGAACTTTCAAATTCCCAATGAATAGTGAATACATTTATGTTACAGGATATTATAGATAATATGAGTTCTTTTCTATCCCACTCCCAACCCACTAAATTCTTTTTTTTTTAATTTTATTTATTTTTGAGAGACAGAGAGACAGAGCATGAGAAGGGCAGAGAGAGAGGGAGACACAGAATCCAAAGCAGGCTCCAGGCTCCGAGCTGTCAGCACAGAGCCCGACGTGGGGCTCGAACTCACAGACTGTGAGATCATGACCTGAGCCGAAGTCGGAGGCTCAACCAACTGAGCCACCCAGGCGCCCCCCAGCCCACTAAATTCTGAGAGAGACCACTCTTTAACAGTTTGCTCTTTATCCTCCCAGGTTTTTTCTTTGCATTTTTTTTCATTTATATGTATGTATATGGAAATATTTGCAGTTTTGCGGGTGTGGGTCCATCTTAATTTATAACACACATATCTATTTATTTAATGATATCTTATTTTATATAGGATGTGGTTTGATATGTGATCATGTAAATCCATACTCATCTGTTTTGTTTTAAAAATTCTTTAGCAATAATTATTCATTTGCTTGCCACATGAATCTAAGAATGAGATTATCAGGTCCTATAAAAATAGTTGTTACTTTGATTTCAAATGCATTAGGTTGAAATTTATAGTTTAATTTAGGGACATTTAGCAATCTGACAATTTTGAGTCTTTCTGCCCCACAAGCATGTTAAATCTCCCTAAGGAGTCATGTCTCTGTTATATCTTTTGTAAAGGTTTATACATTTTTCTGTTAAGGTTTCACAGATTCTTGTTTGATTTCTGGTCTCTATGACTTTCTTCTGTTATACATCATTTCATCAAATCATTTAAAATATTATCATATATTTTATAGCATTCTGAGACATTATCTAAATATCCAATCCATCGCAGGATGAAAACTATAAGTTTGCAGGCATTTCAAATTATAGCAAGTCAGCATTCACTTAAAGCATTCTAGAGAAACTGATTCTGATAAAACCAGTGATGACCACCATATTGCAAAGCATGGTCAATTATGTTCATTCACCAACTAATTAGTCCTCCCACTTCTGTTTGATACAGATGACCATCAGGGTTTGGTTAATATTTCCTTCATATCTTTTCCATGATACTTTACTCTCACTTTCCTCAAAAAGAGAAATCCCTGCTGTTCCTTCTCAGTCATTTTTTTCCCATTATCATCTTCCTATCTGCCCTCTGAGCATCAGAATTTCCCAGAACTTAGTCCTATGTGTTATTGCTTTCCTTAACCGTAGTGCTTAACAAGAAATTTCTTCTATCTCCATGCTTTACTTGTCATCTATAATCCCCTGACTCTCAAATTTACATCTTTAGTACCATTATCTCTTCTTTGATTCACAACTAAGCTGTGAACTGTTTCTCCCCCATGTTCACTTAAATATATGATTGTACTTCAAACTTCATGCGTCTCAGATTGAATTCATCGTCACATCGCTGCATTTCAATTCTGCCACAGTTGCGTCTTTTACCATATCTTAGACAATGCTACTTTGTGCTGCATATTGTCTAATGATGCTCAGAATGGCTTCCATTCTTCCTTGTATAGCATGGGGTAGAAACCTGTATACCATTATGATGGTTAATTGTGTCAACTTGACTGAACAATGAGGTGCCCAGATATTCGGTTTAACATTATTCTGGGTGTTATGTGAGGGTGTTTTTGGTAAGATTAACATTAACTATAAAATGACTAAAACTGATAGCCCTTCCTAATATGGGTGGACCATATCCAATCAGTTGAAGGACTGAATGGAAAAACAAAACAAAACAAAAGAAAATTGATCCTATCCTAAGTAAGAGAGAATCCCTCTTGTCTCACAGCCTTCCAACAGGTACGCTGGCATTTTTTTCTTGCCTTTAGACTCCAAGTGAAACATATGTTTCCTGTCTTAAACCTGCTGGCCTTTAGAATAGAACTACACCATCAGCTCTATTGGTTCTAAGATCTGCGGAGGCAGACTAGAACTAAAACTGGGTGTGTAGCTTGTCAACTTGATTCACCCTGCACATCCTGGGACTTTTCAGCCTCTGTAATTACATAAACTGATTCATTGTAATAAATCATATGTATTTATGATTATATATACATATAACACATATATTTATATACATATATATACACACATACAGATGTACATGTTCTGTTTCTCTGGAGAATTCTCACTAATAGAACTACATTTCTCAGACTCTCTCATATCATGATTTTTTATTTTATCAATGAGATGCATTTGAAAAGAAATTTGAAAGGTAGAAACAGAAATATCATATTACCAGTAGCAGCTAAATCAGGTATAAATGTGAAAATTAAGACCACCAAAATAAGAACAAGAAAAACTATTCAGAGTTTGTTATAGCAAGGGAGTCGGGAACCATCACTTGCTTTTGACTGAGACTTAAGACAAGCAGGGAAACTTTGTAGTGGAAAAAAGGAAGGTTTCAGGTTAGAGACTGTTGGCATGGGGAAGCTTTACGTAGGCTTGGCAACTGGTAATGAGTGCCTATTTGGCTTGTCTATTTGGAGCTAACTTGGAAGCGGGGACAAAATTAGGGAAGCTATCAGTTATTAATAAATTCCTGGCCATTTTTTGGCTGATTGCTATAGGGATTGTTTGGCTTCCTGGACTAGTGGGTTATATTTTTATACTTCATCTACCCCTTGTCTGTTTTTACATTCACCTCTTTTGTTCATTTCCTTGTGAGAGGTTGACCAATTCATAGAAAGCTAAAGATCTAGATCTTTGCCACTTAGGGATTGCTCAGTTATCTTCAAAGAAAGGATATTCCAAGATTTTCTTTACATTTTTTTGCTTTCGTATCATCATGGTGATTATTTGATTAAAGAACAAGTCTTCAGAAGCACTTAAGTCTCTTAACACTTAATGAATAGAACATGGCAGAACAGTATCATGATCACTATGACAAAAATAAATACTTCATAATCCTTGTGATGTGCTTTGGAAACAGGAGCCCCATTTGCCCCACCCAGGCCAAGAGAACTAATCCCATGAGCCATGAGGACCAAGCTTATAGAACCAGACAGCTTTTTCTTAAGATGATGTTCAACCTGTTCTACCTTGCCTGGATCATTGATTCAAGTACAATAAAGTGTTAGCAATGACACAGATGTCACTAGGACTAACCAACAAGAAATCTAGACTCATGTTACTGTTCATCACCATTCATACGAGTAAGTTGAGACCGACCTGTATTTGATCTAGGGAAGAGGTGGTATCATTAATAACTTCTACCATAGTAAGTAGTCTGCCCAAATAAACAGCAGTGGCCTTGTTTTGGAGCTCATGTATAAGTTGGAATTTCCTGGATTACATATTTGGATGGCTGTTACTTTCTTCTAGGTGGTGTTTGGTCAATTACTGTACGAAGTTTGGTGAATTCAATTTAGAGTTACCTAGATTCTAATCATTGTAACAAAGTACCACAGACTGGATGGCTTAAACAACAGAAATTTATTTTCTCATGTTTCCAGAGACTAGAAGACTCAAGATCAAGGCTTTGACAGGACTGGGATTTTTGAGGGCTTCTCTCCTTGTCTTGTAGCTGGCTGCTTTTGCTCTTTGTCTTCACATAGTCTTTCCTCTGTTCATGTCTATATCCTAATCTCCTCTTGTAAGAACAAAAGTTATATTGGAGTAGGACCCATTTTAATGGCCTTGTTCAGTATTAATGACTTTTTTAAAAGTTCTGTCTCCAAATGTAGTAACATTCTGTTAGACTTAGGGAATAGGGACTTCAACATATGAATTTGGGGGTTCACAATTAAGCCTACATCATTCAAAGAACAAGCAAAAAATATTCAGAACATGCTATACTACGGGAGTCAAGAACCATAACGTGTGTTTGCCAGAGACTCAAAGGTAGGCAGAAGAGTGGAGAAGCTTTCTAGAGGGAAAAAAAAAAAGCCTTGAGCTTTGCTCTGATTGGAGCCTACTAGTATGGGAAAGCTAAACTGTTAATTGGTACTCTCAAATTTCATTTTTTTTATAAATAATTACTTATTATCACAAACACTTATTTTCTGTTTAGTACTGGCAATTAATTACACACAAATAGAGCTCTGCCATTTTTTTAACATAGCTAATAATTAACTTGTATGTATCTTTTAATTAAAAATTATACAATTTCTCCCTTTTTTTCAGTATAAACAAACCATAAAATTGGCACCTATAAATATTAATTGGGGAAGTAAATACAATTAATAAATTTTGATATATTTTTTAAAAATTCAAAAATGAATTCTATCAAAAAGGAAGATATATAGAAACGTTAGGAAATAGAAGCAGGGACTTTGTCCTTTAATTTATCTAAAAACAAACTTTTCATACACTTTTCCTGTTGGTAATGTTTATTTTACAGCTTTTTAGTACATATCCATCTGGGGACTTATGGAAAGAGGGTGTGTTAGAATCATTCCTAATCTTTCCTGTTTGTTAGACCTGTCCTGCAGGGCAGCAGAATTGAGGAAATGATCCTGATTTTCCCATTGTGAAATCTGGGCAGCTTTGCTAGAATTATTGGTTTTCCACATTATACTGCAAAGTGCTTTTGATACATAGCTTGATAAAACAAGTGACAAATGGGATATTACATCGTTTCTTGAACTAATGCATCAGGGACTGTAGCTGTAATGCTTCATGTTTTGATCTAATCTTGAAGAAAGGCTATATCACAACAAGAAGAATTAGATATAATTAATTCACCAGACCATGGCAGAACAAAGCAAGTACTCTAACATCATGTACCATAACAGGGGTATCAAACAATTTAGGATCAAAGAAAAATATTATGATTTTAGATCATTTTGATTTAACAGGAATATGAAGGCCTTAATATAAATACTAGAATAAATATGGACTCATATCTTGAGTTATAATACTGACTATAATCTCAGGATTTTTATTTTCAATAAAATAAATGAATAAATAAATAAATAAGTTCATTTCTTCTTAAGCACATCATTTTATATAACTTAGTAGGTAGATGAGTCACTTCAATTGATTTTTGTTTTTTCCACAAAAATTCAAAAATCCGCAAACATTTTAAAAGTCTTATAAAACTCATTTCTTATGTTTTGCATTAAATATTAATAGGAATAAAATAATAATAACATATTATATAGAGAGTGCTTAATAAATGCCTAGTAGAGTTCTAACCATTTTACATGTTTTAAATCATTTAATACATCTCACAAGAACTTACACAAAATTAACAAATTCCGTACTAGGTCCTGAGAAATTACATCACCAGAGCAGATCTTATTAATTAGGTTAATTAAAGGTATAAAAAAATCAAGATGTTCTAAATCTTATTGATGAATCAAAAGGTTAATATATCATTTGGTTCTGAGAGTGGCTCTTAATTAGATAGCTCTAATCTATTTGAGCTCTCTTCTTGTCTTTTAATCAGCAGCTGGAGGCACCTGTTGATTCCTGCCCCTGGCTCTGACACCTGGCCCACAAATGCATAGTAACCTTATTTGCCAACTCAGAGCAGCATGTAAATAGATCCCGTCCTGGCTTTAGTGTTTATGCTAATTTTTAGTATTTATGTTGATTTTCCTTTCCATTTGAAACCATGATATGATGCTCCTATGTGCATACTAGAACTTGAATCTTTCCTCCAGTGTAATCTGAATCTTGAGATTCAGGCCTTCTGTTAGCTATACCTGATTCTGTTGGATCACAGTGAACTCCTAGATGCTGCATTTTATCTTTCTTCTTGCATAGTGTTCCGGTTAATCACGGAAGCCTGAATGCTAAACTCAACACTGTCCTTTGTTTTTCACTCATTGTTATTGAAGAACATTTATGAAACACCGTCTGTATAACTCACATGATATTAAGTGTGGCAAATAGTGATGACATAGCCAACTGTCTCATATGTCTTGAAGCTATTTCCTTCAATAGATAAACTCCTGCTCATGTTTCCTTGTCTGGGGAACTTTGATTACTGTCAGATTCCTTATCCTGGACTCTGTTGGCATTCCTTGGTTATTTCCTGAACAAGGACCAATAAAGTATCATGAGTTTAAGAGTTTTTAAAACTACTGAATAATAAATTCAGAGTAACATTATCTACACTGTCCATTGTGTCATAAGAAACAAAATTCTTCATATATACTTCTGATGCAGAGGGAGTCCAAAAATTCCAAATTTTGTCATTCATTGCTATTCCTAATAAGGAGAGACTGAATATCTTAACTAGCATTTTGGAAATTAGAGGGAATCTAATTCCTTTATTTTTCTAGGAAAACATTTATTAGAATATTTGAAAAGAAAAATATGAGGAAGACATCTTTTTTTAAGTCCCTATAATGTGCAAACTGAAGGTACCAAAAAAGATGTAGGCAAGTGGACTTAAATTGTGTGGCCTTGCTTAAGACCTCTGTATGCATGATATTTAGAAGTCAGTGGAAATGCATACTTTCCAGGCTTTCCTGTTTATACATTTAGAAACAGAGGCATAAAGCAGTTAAGTAATATAGCTGAGGTTAACTAATGTTCTGTCAAGATGATAGACATACTTTATTACCAGAAAAAAAAAAAATGAAGCATGGAAGAGAAAGAACATAAATCTAATTTAATTCTTGGAGTGAGACAAAAATTCTGTTTTTATGTGCTTCTTTAAAAATAATCCACTTTTACTTAGTATTTAAACCAAGGGCCTGCTTTCTGTTAAGTTTAGATAGTAAATGTTTTAAGCTCTTGTGGTTTCCATCACAACCACTCAACTCTTGTGTTGCAGCTCAGAAACAGCCATAGAGCACAAGTAAACTCATGAGCATGCTTGTGTTCTGAAAAATGTACAAAAATAACTGGTGGGCTGGATTTGGTCCATGGCCACAGTTTGCTCACCTCTGCTTTGGAGATGGATCAAATGTTACATGAATTTAAAATATGAAAGACATCAAGGAATTCCTCTCTCAAAAGATTGCATCAATTAGCCCAGAAAACCAAATGATTTGCAGCATCTTCTCATTTTTAAATATTAACTGGCAAGTGGCAAGACAATTGCTGATAACATGACTGTATTTATCTTACATCCTTTGTAAAAACAGAAGCCTCAGTGGGGCGCCTGGGTGGCTCAGTTAGTTGAGCATTTGACTCTTGTTTTCAACTCAGGTCATGATCCCAACATTGTGGGATCGAGACCTGAGTTGAACTCCAGGCTGAGTGTGGAGCCTGCTTAAGATTCATTCCCTCTCTCTCTCTCTCTCTGCCCCTCTCTCCTACTCATGCTCTCTCTAAAATTAAATAAACAAACAAAAAACCCAGAAGCCTCAGTTAAAACTTAGTTGTTGTTGTTTTTTTTTAATTTTTTTAACATTTATCTATTTTCGAGAGACACAGAGACAGAGTGTGAGCAGGGGAAGGGCAGAGAGAGAGGGAGACACAGATCTGAAGCAGGCTCCAGGCTTCCAGCCGTTAGCACAGAGGCTGATGCAGGTCCCGAACTCACAGACAGTGAGATCATGACCTGAGCCAAAGTTGGCCGCTTAATGGACTGAGCCACCCAGACGCCCCTGAAAACTTAGGTTTTAATGGATGTTTTTTGGAAGATACAATCCCAAGGCAGTGAGACTGAGGAAAAACAAATGAGACAGGAAAAGGTAAGAAACAAACGTGAGAAGATATGTTACCAAGTTGGTACTCCTTTTTAGAGAAAATGTATGTCAGACTCACAAGAAAGCTCTGGAGAGGGTGTATAATCTAAAAATATAATCCCTATAGACTCAGGAGGTGTGGAAGAAATGATGACTGAGTGAATATCCCATATCCTGGATGTAAATCTTCCCAATTACTTGGATAGTATCAAACATCCTACCTCTGCCTATACGGTATGCACATTTTGCTGATTCAGTGGCATGGGAAGGTTGAAGCAGTCAGGTTGTAGTCACAGCTTCAATTTTAGTGAGATAATTTTTGTGTACCCATGAAAATGTGTTGTCTTTAAGAAACAGAAATAGAGCCCAAGGTTGTGAGGACAGAATTCCATAAGTGGATCATGTGTTGAGATGTATCTACTTTCATTTTTATTTCGTCAACTCATGTGAAATCACAGTCTCATATATTGGTCATTATTTCAACATAAAGAAGACTCATAGCCAGAGTCTAAGTTATTGCATATAGTACAACCAGTGAGTCCCATGATCAATAAACACATTGCACTCACTCTTTTGCCCTAAAATGGGCCTGTTAGTCTAAGACAATGTTGCATGAATTATGATGATATAGGTAAGGCACTGTTGGAAACCTCAATTATAGCTGCTAATGAAGATATTATGTACAAAAAATCAAACCCAGATTCTGACTATCAATTTTCATATGGATTAATGATTTTCATGTAAGGTAGACCCAATGTATTTAGATTGTCATAGGTATTTGGTCTTTCTGAGGAACAGCGTGATATCAGGACTCAGAATATGATGATGTAATAGGCAAGTCAGGCACAGAGCAGGGAAATTGACTACATCAGTCCTCTTGAGAAGGAGTCTATATTGTTAGGCCCATACGTAGCCTCCATTCCTGCTACCATGAAATTTATGACCTTCCTGTGCTAACACAGGTAATTTCGAGAGAAACTGGATAACGTCTAAAAGATGTGTCATTATGCTCAGGGTTCTGTCCACTGAGATTTCCTTTCACCTTTACCCTGTGGAGTCATCCTATGTGCAACGAAGTCCATTGCTGGATAGTGCTATCATAAGCCAACCCATATGTGAGTCATACTTAAATATGTTCTTTATAATAAATAGGTCATGTGGAAAATCTGATTGTGGCTATAATATGAGTTAAGGAAGAGACTTCAGTGAAGCAAAAGATGTGTGATACAGAAGTTCTGTGATTATAATGCCTTCTAGACCTCACTGAGTCTAACCAGAATGTACTATTGCTATTCCAGAATAGATTACTTTTGAGACTGCCTAACCTTAAGACATTATATACCTGAAGACACTTACCTTATTAAAAATAACTCAATCCCGTGGCCTGGTGGTTAGTTTTAAACTATGGACTAGTAGCAGAGATGGAACTTTGTTCAAGGTCGGAAGACAGAAAATGGCATACCTTTCTGCAGAAATTTAGGAATCTATCTATTTGGGTTTACCAAATACTCCCCACACTCCAATTTCAACAGATTCCTGTTGCTTCCTAAAATATGATGAATCATCTGTCTTGAGTGTCAGAAAAACTTGAATAGCCACCTGGATTTTATGCAGTGTCATGTCTTCATTGGGAATTCAATCAACCCCCAAATGAGCAGCCTCTTAAGTCAACTAAGAAATCATTTGGATCAATGTTTTAAAATCTTTGTTACCTATAAATCCAGAGACCCATAAGGTACTATACATTATTAATAGTGGTGAGAGGTGAGAGGTGAGAGGAATAATGACATCTTTTCCTGGAAAAGAGATATTCCAGGATACCTCAGACCAATAGACTTTCAAAAATATCACTAATAATTGGCCTGTGATTCTTTATGGTTTTTCCCCTACTCTCTGTCATGCATCTACTTATGAGAACATTTATAATATTTGTCATTCTTTATCTGAAGTCTAGTTAAGGGTATACAATCTATATATGAACCAGAGTGCTGTTTTTTGGCATATCAAAATAATCAAGATTTCTGTAGACAACTTAGTGAGCTAAAGTAGAAGAGTTAACATCCCTGATGAAAGGCTGCAAATATACATGTCTATGTCATGAAAAGATTAACTGTTTTTGGCTCTTTCATCTTATAAATATGGAGAAGAAAAGATTCACTACTTGGTTGTTTCATATCAAATACCACAATCTATCTTTCTGTTTTCCAGTAAAGATACCTTTGTGAGTCTGAGTTATTTAAACAAGAAGAAAGGATTAAACATGCAAAGATTTGACTAGAGAAATTCCTGTAGGAATAATTGGGGGAAGGGTAAAAAGGCTGGGAATGCTGTTAGATCATGGTATAAGTTGATCCTTCAAGGTTTGGTTGGATGGTCAGGGACTTGGAAAGAACATGATTGGAAAATTGGAAATTTGAGGAAGAAGTATGTGAATAGACTTTCTGAATAGACAAAAAAAAAAAAAAAAGTGAAGGTATTTGTGTCCCCTGTGGATTTTCACCAAAGGGTGACATCAGCAAAAGAAGATTATAATAATCAAATAAATAGAACATTCAGTCAGCTTATTTTCCTAGCCACTCCAGTCATTATCCTATGAGTTTATCAAAACAGTGACCATGGTGGCAGGAGTGTAAATTATGAATTAGCTCAGCAACATGAACTTACACTCCCTAAGTGTGACCTAGTTACAGACACTTCTAAATATCCAGCCTGCCAGCGTCAAAGATCAACACTGAGTCCTTTATATGGCAGCACTCACTGAGGTGATCAGCCACAATTCTGTGGAAGATTAATTACATTAAACCATTTCCATATTGGAAATGGCATTGCTTTGTTATTACTGGAATAGACACTTACTTTTAATATGGATTTGCCTTAGCTGCATGCAGTGCTTATGGAAAAACTACCATCTGTGGAAATACACATTGTCTTATTCAGTGTTGTGGTATTCCACGTAATATTGCTTTTAGATCAAGAAATTTATTTCACAGGAAATGAAGTACAGCAATGAGCCTAGGCTCATAGAATTATGGGTCTTACCATGTTTTCCACCATTCTGAAGCAGCTGGCTTGATAAAATAATGGAATGGCCTTTTCAAAGACTCAGGTGTAGTGCCAGCTAAGTGGTAATACCTTGAAAAGCTGGGACAAGGTGCCTAGGAGGCTGGATATGCTCTGAATAATGTCTAATAAAAGGTGCTGCTTCTCACATTGTTAAGATTCATGGCTCCAAAAATCAAGGAGTAGAAATGGGAGCGACACCACTTATTATTACTTTTAATGACCCACCAACAAATGTTTGCTTTCTGTCTCCATGACCTTATGCTCTTCTGGCCTCGAGGTCTTAGTTCCAGAAGGAAGAATACTTTCACCAGTATGCACAACCATCTAATTGAACCAGAAATTAAAATGGCCACATACACTTTGACCCTTCATGCCTCTGAATAGACAAGTAAAAAGAGAGTTACTGCACTAGCTGGGGTAATTGATCCTGACTACTAAGGAGAAATTGGAATGCTACTTCACTGTGGTGATAAAGAAGAGTATCTCTTGAATACCAGAGATCCCTTATGGTGTCTCTTAGTATTACCATGCCTTGTGATGAAAGTTATTGTAGAACTACAGTGACCCAATTCAGGTAGGACAACTAATGGCCCAGACATTACTTGCTGAGAGAAAAGGCAGATGGTTGAAGAGATGGGTGTAATGGGAAGTTGAAGATAGTTATAATTACTCCCATGCACAGATGACACTATAGCTACTGATCAGTTGCAGAAATGAAGTATGTGATTGTTATGAGTATTCCTTCAGTAATTTGCTGTGTCTATTATATCCATAAGGATTTGCACAAGAAATAGAACAAAATATATATGTATTTATAATGGGGCTGACAAGTCTGAAATCTATTAGAAGGGGAGGCCTATAGACTGGAAACTAAGGCAGGAGTTCTATATTATAGTCTTGTGTTTCTTCTAGAAACTTCAATTTTTTTTTCCATTAAAGCCTTGAACTGATAAGTGAGGCCCACTTATATTACTGAAGGTAATCTTCTTCACTTAGAGTCCATTGACTATAAATGTGGCTCACAGCTATAAAATACAGATATATAATAAAATATCTTTAACTCCTTTTATAATCCCCTTATCATATAACATAAGACATATTAATAGTGGTTAAGTTTACAGTGAAGTATTGACATGGCAGGATATCAAAGAGAAGAGAAAACATCACCCAAGGACTTTCATCTTCCTGTATGGAAAGGATTAGTGTGTTTTTGGTTGTACATAGAACAGTTGGATCATGTTAAGCTGAAGTATGACTTTAATGTCTTTATTTGGGGATTGAGTGTTGTTTTTGTTGTTGTTGTTGTTGTTCAGAGTAATCTCTACACCCAGTGAGGGGCTTGAACTTATAACCTCGAGATCAAGAGCTGCATGCTGTACTAACTAAGCCAGCAAGGCACCCCTTGAGTGTGGTTTAAAAGATATATATTGTGGGGTGCCTGGGTGGCTCAGTTGGTTAAGCGGCCGACTTTGGCTCAGGTCATGATCTCACGGTCTGTGAGTTCGAGCCCCGCGTGGGGCTCTGTGCTGAAGGCTCAGACCCTGGAGCCTGCTTCTTTACATTATGTGTCTCCCTCTCTCTCTGCCCTTCCCCTGCTTATACTCTGTCTCTATGTCTCTCAAAAATAAATAAACATAAAAAAATTATTAAAAAAAAAGATATATATTGTTACCAAGTTAACAAGGGGTTAACCATGATGGTTGGTTTTATGTGTCAAATTAGTTATGCTATAGTACCTAGGAAATCAATTAAATACTAATCTAGTTCCACTATCTATATCTATATCTAATCTCTGTCCTTATCTCTATTTATAAATATGTAGGTATAGATATATCTACTTATACATATGTCTGTGTATCTATAGCTCTCTGTAGGTATCTCTATAGATAGTGATAAGGATAGAGATAGCATATATAGAGACAGAGATATATTTTCTACTGGTTCTGTTTCTCTGGAGAATGTTAACTGTCTTTTGATAAAGACTGAAGATTACATGGAAGCATCCTAGACCACTTTTCAATCAAAGCAAGGTACAGCAAGTTTATCCGGGAGTCTTCAAGTCAAAGTTGGCCATCAGAAGAATGCTGTAGCTCTCAGAAATGAGCTTGCCTTAGCATTTCTGTCATGTTCAATGAGTGGCTGAGAGCACAGCATAGGAAGCCTGGCCTCAGTGAAAATGCAGATATATTTCAGAGTTCATAGGTTAGGACCCTTGTTCATTTAAACTTTCTATATTGGAGGTCTGTGAAGAACATCCTCACAGCTGCCACAATACTGAATGTGGCACAGAAGCTATGATTTGAGTTACCACCTAGTTTATTAAGGGAAACCATTCTTACTCTCAATGATTTACCTGATTTGTGCAAGGCCCAGACAGATGATTGGTTTGTGGATTTTATATGAAACACCAAGAGTATTTCTCAATTATTATGAATTCCCATCTTGATGTGTAGTATGGAGGACAGATAAGGCAGCTTTTACTCGGACCTTCCTTCCGTATATATATTCCATATATATATTCATAATCCCTAATTCATAGGCTTGCATAAAATATTTAGTATATCTATCCCAAGTTTATATTTGCTAATGATGGAAATAACCATAATTTGGATCTAAAATACGCACTGGACTCCCCCAGTTTCTGATATTATGAAATTTCACAATCCCTCTTTATATGAGAAAGCAAAATTCCATGTCAACCTTTCCAACCTTCGACATAGATGCAACCTAAGGAAATAGCCACTGCTGACCTGATCAAAGTTGTAAGTATCTCTCTCAGTGGGGCATTCTTTATTGCCTCAGTAAAGAGTATGTTTTCTGGACCTCTCAGGGAGCACAACAGGGTGGTCAGTCCTCAAGTCAGTTCTCATGTCTCAGGTGCATATTAGAAACTTTCTAATATTCCTTCTTTCATGAAACTTCAATAATATGCTAGGAAGTTCAGAAATATCCACTTAATTTCCTTTGGACCATTATCGATTCTAGATGTCAAGGTGTTATCTTATTAGAACTGGCCACAGTTGGCCTTGCTAAATTAAAGAAATTCTCCTATGTTGATGGATCTCAAATGTCTATTTTTATGTTCCACCTTTTCACAATCTTCTACTTTAAGATCCACTATCATATTTTTTTTCTGATTCGTATAGATAGATAGTAGTGGATCATAAAATTTGCTTGGTGTATAGGCTATTTCTTTTTAAGGTAGATTTTGAACCTTCCAATTGGTGCAAAGCTGTTACCTGGCAGAGGTTATCAGTCTCAAATAATCAGGCATGGAGGTGGCACAAGTATTGAAGAGAACAAACATCATTCTAAAAGATGTGATTAATGTATGATCTATAGCAAAAGGAGACTTCCTTTTTTCTGGTCAAGAGTGAAGGATTATTTCTGTTGTTTAGGAGACATCAGAGATATTTGAAGATTGCTTCCCCAAGATTGTCAGTCCCAGATTCTTCAATCTCGGCAACCGGTAATTCACTAGTTTTCCTGTCAAGGCCATTTCTTTATCATAGGACATCTACTATGATTATACTTTAGTCTCCTTTGCAGTTTTGCCACTCTTACATTCTGGGCCAATTTTTAGCTGTGAATCTCTTTTAAAGTACCATAGAGCCATTCTGTCTTTCAGATTGTGCTTTAAGCTGACAAGTCGCTGCACTGTATTTATTATTCCCCCTTTTTCCAAGGTCTTTTGTGCCACCTGAAGAAACCATCCTACTATAAAATCCTCAAAATAATCATTATCCCCACACTGATCAAGTACCAGAACTATATGATTAATCCAGAGTGTTTCCTTTTAATTTTACCTTATCCCATTCCACTTATCTCAGGTGAAAATTTAAGTAATTAGGTGTCACTACATACCCTAGTGGTTACTTCCACCAGTCTCTTCATCAACAATATGATCTCTATTGATTGTAGACAAGGAGGAAAACTTAATTCTAAATCCCAGACTGAGGGTCTGCTTACTAGGACGATTTATGTACCAACTTTTAATTCAGGTTCTTGAAAAGGATCTTGATGTAAGGCACGCATACTAGTGGTTTACTGGAAAGTGAAATCCCAGAAGGTACATAGAAACAAGATTACTTTCTTACTTAGGACATCACAAGACAAACCTCACAGCAGAACCTTGCCTTAAATAGTACACTGAAGGCAAATTGAGAGGATATTTCTCCCTCAGCCACACAACATATTCTGACTCCTTTGTTCAAAGTTTTTCCCGTGATGTCTTTAATGCCATCAAAGGCTCAGTTGCACTCCCTTACCTATTTTGCAGTCACTTGAAAAGCCTGATTCTGTATCTTGTAGCATGGCACTTCATCCGAGACAAGAGTGAGGAAGAGCCAGATGTTCTGGACATTATCCTCGTGTGGCAGAAGTGCACAGAGCGGGATGTCACCATAGTGGTTCATTTGAAACCAGTGGTTGAATTTCGCAGAGACAGGTATAGCCGAGAGAATTTTGGTTGGTAAATAAGGTGCGCCAATGTAATCACTTTGATTTTTAAACTCACTAATCTAGTAGGTGTTCCTACAACTGAAGTGAAATTATAATAATTTTAAGGGCTAAGTTGTTAGTGCCTAGTTTATAAATAAACAGCTAAATTTCAGTCAGTAGTGAGTTTGCCTTGGCAAATGCGTACTGTTTTCCAAGGTAAGATTCATGATCAAGTAAAATTTTTGCAAGAAAATTGGTGCATCATGCATCGATTCATTTATCCACTCACGAACAAACATTAATAGGTAAAATAAAATAATTAGTTTGTGGGTTAAGAATAGATTACAAAAAGGCAGATCCTTCCCATAAAGTGTTTTTAGTCTTATAGCTACATTACATATTTATGAAATGCTTTAGTTTCTAAAAATGTTCACATTTTTAAATTCCTTTACTTTTTTAACAACTTTGGACATTTGATAAGACTGTTATTGGCATATAGACAAGGAAATACAAAGGAAATTAAGTTCTTAATTTCAGAGATCATTTCCATTCACTAAACAAGGAAATGACAATTCCCTCATCATAGGTACACAGAGTTTCCTAGTAGGGTTCAGAAAACCAAAAGCTCACATCACCAGAGAACTGGGTGAAATATAGACGAAGATGATAGGTCATAATGTCTGTATCATTCTAGATTAGGAAAGCCCTAAGAAGTCACCAAGTTGAACTTAACACTCAGAGTAGTAATTTCTTTTATAACTTCCTTGAGAAATAATTACTCACCCTCTTTTATCAAACTTCCCATAATTGAGAACTTACTCTATTAAAATAGGTTGTCCCTGACTTCTTTATATAATTGCAATGCACCTGTCACCTAGCAATATATAAACTCTATTTAAAAAAAAAAATCTATGACAGGCCTATTCTTGGAATTCGATGTATCTTATGACATCAGCAAATGTTATTTTTTCCTTCTGTTTTATTTGAGGGTTCCATTTACATTTGGTAGTACACATAATTCCTAAGACTTAATCAGCAATCAAACTAAATATTGAAATGATTTTGAATGTTAAAATGTGATATCCTAGATTTAACTTTGATTTTCGTGTTTTGTTGTTTTCAGAAACATTATACTTAAATGTTATAATAAAGTTTTAGTAGCTAGAAAGGATCAAATGGAAGGTTAAAAAAATAGAATTACTGATAGAATTGTAAAAAGTTTAATTATCAAAAATTTCAGAATTCATTAGGTTTTATAGCACACCTGCACAAAAGTTGTTAAAAATATGTGAGAATACAAGGAAAGATAAAATTAAATGAAATACATATTCAGTAGTCTTACAGAGAAGATTGGATTATTTATATGGAATATGCCAATTGGATAATAAAAATTAGCATATATTTGGATGCAAAAATGGATAGAAATCTTAAAATATCTATGTTTGTGTTTTGAGACATGGATAGTTATATACATTTTAAAACTTAAGAACAATCCCCACAAAATGTTTTCAGTATAGAATGAGAGAACTATTTGCAAACCATATATCTGGTAAGGGCTTTTCCTGCAAACTGTATAAGGACGTCACACAATAAATAACAAAAAAAGCAAACAATAAAAAATCCACAATAACATAATTTTTAAAATTGGCTGATGACTAAATAGACATTTATCCAAAGAAGGCATGTATGTGTCCAACAGGTATATTGAAAAATGCTCAGTGCCACTAATTGTTATGGAAATGCAACTCAAAACCACAATGAGCTATACCTTCACACCTGTTAGGTTGGATATTACATAAAAAAAGAAAAAGACAAGTGTTAGTGAGAATATGAAGAAATTGGAACCCTGACACACAGTTGATAGGAATGCAAAATATTGAAACTGCTGTGAAAAGTGTATGGATGCTCCTTAAAAAATTAATAATAGAACTATAATATGGTCCAGGAATCCATTTCTGGATATTATTCATCAAAATTGAAATCAGGATCTTGAGAAGATATGTACACTCCCATGCTCATTACAGTACTATTCACAATTGGCCAAGATGTGGAAACAACCTGAATCTATATCAAAGATGAATGGATAAAAAAAATATTATTCTTTAAAAAAGAAGGAAATTAGGGGTGCCTGGTTGGCTCAGTCAGTTAAGCGTCTGACTTAGGCTCAGGTCATGATCTTGCAGTTTGTGACTTCAAGTCCCGTGTTGGGCTCTGAGCTGTCAACTGTGTCTCCCCCTCTCTCTGCCCCTCCCATGCTCATGCCCTGTCTCTGTCTCTCAATAATAAATAAAAACGTTAAAAAATTAAAAAAACATAAAAAGAAGGACAATCTTCAGTGAACAACAATATGGATGAAACTTTGGACATTATGCCGAGTGAAGTAAGCCAGTCATAGACAGACAAATACTGTGTCATTTTACTTATGTGAGGTATCTAAAAAGTCATATTTATAGATTCGAAAACCTGAGTAGTGGTTGCCAATAGATGAGGTGTGGGACGAGGAAATGTGGAATTACTAATCAAAAGATATAAAATTTCTATTAAGCAAGGTGAATAAGCTCTAGAGCTCTGTGTACATTATACCTATTGTAAATATAATGTATTGTACACTTAGGTTAAGTGTTCCCCATTATTGAACAACTAAGAGAAAAAGCAAATGCATTTAAGATATTGTATACATCTGAAGTTAATCCAATATGCACAGTAATATTCTTTTTTTTTAATTGTTTTAATGTTGTTTATTTTTGAGAGAGACCGAGAGACAGCACGAGAGGGAGAGGGGCAGAGAGAGAGGGAGATACAGAATCCAAAGCAGGGTTCAGGCTCTGAGCTGTCAGGACAGAGCCTGACGCGGGGCTCAAACTCATCAACTGCGAGATCATGACCTGACCCGAGGTCGGATGCTTAACCCCCTGAGCCAGCCAGGTGTCCCTACACAGTACTATTCTTAAATTAACCCTTAAAGAGTACAAATCAAAATGTGGTCAGAAAAGTGTTGATTTATTATAGAGTTATTACATATTTTGCAAGTGTTTTGAGTCACCTGGCCAACTATAATTAGGAATTCAGGGTAGTAAGGACTGAAGAGTAACTGTGTTGTTTAAGAAAACATATTTTATTCGTTCTTTCATTCATGCATTTATTATGTCATCCACTAGCAAATATTTATTAAGTATCTACTATTGACTATGCACTGCTTTAGGTATAAAAGGATATTTTTAAAGGTAAAATTATAACTCAAATATGAAATGAATCCCTTTAAGATGTTATTTAACTTACCAATTAATGTGGAAACCAATAAGATTGTAGAACTAACACAAAGGAGAATTTAAGGCACAAACACACACACTTCATATTAAAGATATGAAACTAATTTGTTAATTGATGTGATACTGATAAATATTCCACAATGTGGTAATCAGTTGCATTTCCATGGATCACAAATTACATTTCAACAGAGAGTAATCACTTGCATCCCTATCAGTATTCTATAGTTTACAGAGTTGTAAAATAGCTCAAAAACAGTTTAAGAAGGAGATATCCCCAAAGTTCTGGACAGTACATACAATAATCATTGTCCCTCATTCCAAAGTCTTCCACATTTTTTTTCTGAAGTAGGCATTGTATATATAGCATTGAACAACAACAACAATAGCAACAACAACAAACAGACAAAAATCCTTGACCTAAAAACAAAAACAAAGGGCACTTGGGTGGCTTAGTTTGTTAAGCATCCGACTTCAGCTTAGGTCTGATTTCAGGGTTTTTGAGTTCAAGCCTCATGTCCCACAGAGCCTGCTTCAGATCCTCTGTCTCCCTTTCTCTCTGCCCCACCCTGCTCATATGTGCACACTCTCTTCTCTCTCTCTCAAAAACAAAACATTGAAAAAAACCCAAACACACAAGAAAATCTTGACCTCATGGGGTTTAGATATGAAGATTAAGATGTTTTCACAACTTTTTTCATGACCTAAACAAGAAGAAGGGGCGTCTGGGTGGCTCAGTCGGTTGGGCGGCCGACTTCAGCTCAGGTCATGATCTTGCGGTCTGTGTGTTCGAGCCCCGCGTGGGGCTCTGTGCTAACAGCTCAGAGCCTGGAGCCTGCTTCTGATTCTGTGTTTCCCTCTCTCTCTGCCCCTTCCCCTGTTCATGCTGTGCCTCTATGTCTCTCAAAAATAAATAAGCATTAAAAAAAAATTAACAAGAAGAAAAGAAAAGCATCAAAATGAATCCTACATTCCCCATTATACAGCATATTCACTAAATTTGGAGCAAATAGATTAAAAAAATTAATGTTTATTTATTTTTGAGAGAGAGAGGGAGAGTGACAGAGCATGAATGGGCAGAGGCTGAGAGAGAGACACACACACAGAATCTGAAGCAGGCGTCAGGCTCTGAGGGGTCAGCACAGAGCCCAATGTGGGGCTCAAACTCGCAAACAGTGAGATCGTGACCTGAGCAGTTGGATGCTTAACCAACTGAGCCACTCAAATGCTCCGGAGCAAACACATTTTTTTAATGTTCATTTTATTTTGAGAATGAAAGAAAGTGTGAGCAGGGAGGGACAGAGAGAGAGGGAGACAGAGAATTCCAAGCAGCCTCTTGTACTGTCAGCCCAGAGCCTGATGTAGGGCTCTAACCCCGGAACTGTGAGATCAAGACTTGAGCTAAAATCAAGAGTCGGGCACTTCCCAGGTGCCTGGAAGCAAATAGATTTTTAAGCATCTATTTCCTTACTTAATATGCATGGGACACTGATGTTTCAACAAAGATACTGTTGAATGTTTACCATATGTTTGCCAACTTGCAATATAGTGATGAAACACACACAGAAATGTTCTGTCCATTTAGGGAAGAGTTGAAAATGGAAAATTGGAGGCAAAAAACATAGTTTTCATAATGTATGTTTAATTCTGCATGTTTTCCCTATGTTTCTTAATTTTGTTGAAATGCATTTTTTTTTCAAGTTAGTCAGTGACTCAAGTGAACTTAAGGCACAGGCACTCCAAAAATAATGCTTGGAACTAGATTCAGACTGCCAAATACTGTTGCAAGATTCTCCACCTCAATACCCAGGGTTTGTTCTCTCACCACTTTAAGGAATGAAGAGGAATAAAAGGTACAGCAGGCAAAAGTTTATTAGAGTATAAGATTGGAAAGTAAGAATAATATGGAAGCTCTCTTTGTAGAGAGGGAGCATTCTAAAATAAATGCCTGCAGACTATAGGAAGGGGACTTTGTTTTATAAGATTTTGGTCAGTGCCTTCTCTACCCTTCCCTCCTGTTCCTTCTCAGGTCCT
Organism: Paguma larvata; assembly: GCA_030068075.1. Classification (NCBI taxonomy): domain Eukaryota; kingdom Metazoa; phylum Chordata; class Mammalia; order Carnivora; family Viverridae; genus Paguma; species Paguma larvata. The sequence continues at coordinate 59,068,984 of CM057829.1, read as the reverse complement.
ACCCTTATTGGCTGAATAACTCTAGGTGCTGAGTTGTCCATTCCTGATTGGTTCGATTCCACTGTGTGAGGAGTCAGACTACAGTCATACTGTCCCTCGTGTAACATAAGTATTATGGCTTACTTATTTTGGCTAGGCCTTTTGATTGTCAAATTTCTGAGGGGAACCTGAGGGAGAGTAGGTGGTATCTGTTACATTCTTAAGAGGAACCTTACGTCCCAGAGAGTTTGCTCCTGGTCACATGCTCCCATTTTTCCAAAGTATGTGTTTTCCCAAACCCATGGAGCTCAGGTCCTAACCTTTCTCTCTCTGCCTATTTTATCCTATATTTCCCTATAATAATACTAGCTGTGGTACTCAAAGGATATTATTTTTTTCTGGGACTCAGTTTCTTTATCAAAAGGGGATAATATTTATTTTAGAGATGTTGTGAGGCTCAGATAATTTATGTATGTTAAACACTTTAAAGAAAGATTGTCTATTTAGAGCTGATAATTGTTAACTTTTATTAAGGGCTTCAAGTCTTAATCATGAAAACTTTAGGACATCAGATAGTAAAGGTTTTAAAGGTTTGTGAGAGAAAAACCAAGGTAAATGTCATATACAAAGGATCAGAAATAATAATTGTATTGTACTTTTCATAAAAAAAGAAGGAAATGAAGTCATGCCTTTCCTTAAGGAAAATGATCCTCAATCCAGCATTCTGGATTCAAAAAAAAAAAAAAAAAAAAAAAAGGGGGGAAAGAAAGTAAGAAAGAAAAGAAACAATGTGAATCTAATAGGAGATCATATGCCACTTAGATATTTTTAAGTGTCACTCAATGATATTTTCTGATATATGAAGTTGTAAAACTGTGTCTTCCATTCACCCTTGTGAGAGACCTTTTGGAAAATGTTCTCCATCAAAACGAGGGCTCATGTAGAGAGCTAGTATGTGTGGTCCAGGAAACAAGGATCCAACAGAGACGTGAAGCAAAAGGAATAGGCAGGATGATACGGGTAGGAAGTTCCAGGAAGACAGTTGGGCTTCCATCTGTAAAGAAGTCAGTCCAGATTGCAGAGACTGAAGATGGAAGTCTACAAGGGGAAACAAACAAGCAACAAACAAACAAACAAAAACACAAAGACTGCTCATTGTATTTCCCCGTATTGATAGGGACTTTATATTTAGTTCTAGAGCTTTGAGAAAAATTGATAAATCGATAATCATCCAATTAAGATCTGCTTTGTAAAAGATACTCTTACAAGAATGAACATTTAGGCCACAGACTGAGAGAAAATATTTGCACATCACAAATCTGGCAGAGGATTTGTATCTCAAAAGTGTAAACCATTTTCAAAACTCAACTATAAGAAAACAAACAGCCCAATTAAGAGTATGCAAAAAAATTGAACAGATACTATAAAGAACATATGCAGATGGCAAATAGGCATTGAAAAGATGCTCAAAATCATTAGTAATTACATTAAACCACCATGAGATATCTGTTAGAACTACTAAAATTAAAGACTCCCATACAAATTTTGGAGATGATTTGGAGTAACTGGAAACCCAAAATCTGCTAATGGAAATGTGTGATGGTAAAACAGGTTTGGAAATCATTTGGCAGTTTATTAAAAAAAATTAAGCATGCACTAACCATATGACTTATCCATTTCTTTCCTAGATATTCATGTATAATCAATAAAAATGGGTATTTACACAAAGACTTCTTCTTGAATGTTTATAGCAGCTTTATTTGTAATAATATCTGGAAACAAAGATGCTCATCAACAGCTGAATGGATAAACAAATTGCACTAAATCCATATAATGGAATACTATGCAGTAGAGCTACTTGTGGTGGAAGTAGACAAAGCCCTTTTCTTGGATGGTAGACAATCACTAGCATATCTGAAAATCCAGTAAAAAAAATCAGCGAAATTCAATGTAGACTTTGGGTTATAGCTCTGGCATCTAAAAAACTTGGAAATTATCATGCCCATTCTTACATCAAGATAAACCTGAACAAAGAGAAAATCAGTGAATTTTCTTGGGCCTAACGGAAAACTGAGGTTGCAGTGGAAAATCTAGAGAGGTGTGTGATGATGGAGAGTCATAGCAGAACCCTCTTGCAGCCCAAGCCACTGGAGGCATACACTGATAGGAACCTTAAATGGCAATTTTAATGAATTGCTAGTAGCTGAGTGTCGACTAGTATGAGAAGAACAATCTGCTAGAAGCTATAGTCTAGCGGGACCCCCACAGTTTCATGGGTTTTAACTTCAACATATTTACCAAGTTCTTCCTGTAAATATCTGAGAATGAGCCTCTTGGGGCCCAGGTAAAGAGGGGAGAAGAGTAATCCTTTTGAAATAAACCCAGGCATTCTTTATGATTAAAGCCTAGTTTTTAGGGGGAATGTTTTACCAAAGTCTTGTTTCAGAGCTATGGGAAAAGACATCCCTCACATTCCAGCCTCCGCTGGTCTGCCTTTCTCACCTGAGGGGCAAATTGTATAAGGAGAATCATTTGTCACGGCTACAGACTAGAGTAGCAGATCTTCTAAAATACTGAGATTTAACTGGAAGATTATAGAGTGCTTGCCCTCCTTAAACACTAACATCAAGCCAGTACGACTTCAATATAATATTTATAGATTACATCTGAAAGAGCTGCAGGAATGAGACGTTCTCTGTGAGGAGTACTTAGGAAAGTCCAAAGTCAAGAGGGGAGACAAAAACAGACACTAAAGGAATTTGAAGCTGTTGGCACCTGTAGGTACAGAACACACTAAATAAAGCCCAAATCCTAGACAGATTTACATAAATCATCACACTGAAGGCCCATTTACCTCAATTCTTATTATCCAATAACAGTATGCTCGGTTTCAACAAAATTGCAAGGCCTGCCAAAAGGCAAGGAAGAACACAGTCTGAAGAGACAAAGCAAGCATCAGAACCAAATTCTGATGACACAGACATAATTATACAGATAATTTAAAATAGCTATAGTCATATGCTTAACCTTCTGAGCCATCCAGGTGCCCCTAAAATATTATTTTTCTTTTTATTTTTAATTAAAATTTTTTCTGTTTATTTATTTTTGAGAAAGAGAGAAAGAGAGAGAGAGAGTGCAACTCGGGGAGGGACAGAGAGAGAGGGAGACACAGAATCTGAAGTAGGCTCCAGGCTCTGAGCTGTCAGCACAGAGCCCGACTTGGGGCTCAAGCTCATGAACTGTGAGATCATGACCTGAGCTGAAGTCAGACACTTAACCGACTGAGCCACCCAGGTACTTGTAAATTATTCTTTATTTTTTAATTATTCTTTTTCTTTATCTTTCGTAATAATTAAATAAAATTTTAATAAGGATTAAATTTTGAAAATGCCCAAGGAATAATTTATTCTACATTTTCTGTCACTTTTAATAGAGAGCACTTTGTCTTATTTATGTTAGGGTCACGTAATAGTTTGCTGTCTGTATCATTTTATCTTTGCTCTTGTCTGTGTTTTAATTTCTTTTTACTTTCACAATATCTGTACTTCAGGGTTCTTTTTTTATTTTCCAGCAGCTTTGTTGGTTCCTTATTTCCCCTTTCTTGATTGGAGTTTACCTTTCCTTTATTTCTTTAAACCACTTAGAACTATGAGCCATCTTGAATCTATCTGTATCATTTTTTATTTCAAGAAAATTATATTGTAAATAGAACTACTTTTTTTTTTTTTAGTGTAAGAGTAAACATCCTAAATTCTCTAGTTCTGCTTTGTCTTTCAAAACTGTAATTTACAAGTTTTATTTTAACATATAAGGTCAGGATATTACAAGTGAGATTTTTTTGATTTCACATTTGCCAGTCTAGACCTGAAATGACTAAAGGAAGGACTCTGTCCAAGTCATTGATATTGTCCACCAAAGACCACTGTTTCCTTGCTTGTCTCACATTCAGATCCTCAAAGATTGTGGGCCTCCAGCAGATATCAGAAGTCTTAATAATCATTTATCCAAGGCTCAGCAAAGGGTGATTACAACTCTAGCAGAAACTAAAAGACTTATAGGAAAGTCTTACCACTTCTACGACATTTAACATTTCAAGGAATAATTTTAGAAAGCAAAGATTGGTACTTGAAAGTGGAAAAGTAGTTTAAGTCATCAAAACATTTTTGGCTACGAGCCACACACAGCCTCCAGGTTTTTGTATATTTTAGTGATGTAAATTTCGGTAAGAGATAACTATTTTAACAAGAAAACACTTCTTTAAAAATTCTTCTGGAAGCTAAAATATATAGACAATGGAAGGAAAGTTTCCCTTAATTTGAAAAAAAAAAAGATTGACAATCCAGAAAATCATGTTCTGAATTAAAGAAGGTGAGAGAGGAAGTCTAAAATAAGGCATAATTTATCCAAATTTTGGTTTCATAAAACCATTTCTGTTTCCTAACAAATGATTACATTGGTGAAGTTATGATGCTATTTTATGTCATCATTTATGCTTAACATTATATATTCAACATCTAGATAACAGTAATATTGATGAGAATATTTAAAAAGATTAGAGTATTACTAAATAACTTCTGATTCGTTAGAGTGTATTATTATGTGTGAATAATAATCTATACCTTTCAAAAATATGATGTGAAATGGAAGGTTTGATAAAAGTTAACTACAAGATATAGCAAAATTAATACAAATTATATAATAGTAATTAAAATAATTGTCTTTAAATTGATAACTCCTTTATATTGTACATTAAGTTAGTTACCAAACATCATTAATTATCCATTGAGGTACAAGACATTTATTTTTCTTTTAGATCCTGATATTATACACTAAATAGATTACGGCAAGTATAATTTAGAAGGTTCCCTTCAGTGTATATATCCTGCTTTGAACTATTAAGCATTCTAAGAAAAATTTATGTTCTCAGCCAAGAGATAGGTCAAATGAGCTTGAATAAGGTAAATATTAAACCTGATGTAATCATTTACATTTTTTAAATCATCTGCGATTGGAAATAAAAATAGTGGTAGTATTACGTTTTGATTACTTAAGTTATATTCAAGGCTACACCCATTGACACACACACAGATACAGTGATGTTACTGCAAAATATTTTTTAGTCTAGGTTACTTACAGAAAACCTATTTTAATTCATAGAAGACAAACTTTATTTCTCATAAGTACTCTTTAATAAAAACAAAAACCACTTAAAAATGCTGAGGCCTATTCATTGAGCGTGCGGAATGAAAAGGAAAATAGTTTTTAAGTAATGACAAACTAAATTTAATTCCTGACCATTGCACCATGATAAAATAGTATAATAAAATTGCACATTTATAACTAAATTAGAAGAAGCAGGAGAAAAGTTCTGGCTTTATTCCATCCCCAAACTTAATCCTTTGATGTTCTTCATTCCTAAACTCATCCTGAGATATAATGTTTTGTGGCTGATTCAACCTTCTAACATCACTGACCCAAATACATTCCTGATGTTTACTCCATTCTTGACTTTCCTTAGTTTAGAATAATATAAGTATGAAGGATAGAAGTAAAGTGATTTTCAGAGAAACAAATGAATATACAGTTCTGGCACTATTTCCTGTTAAAAAGGCACTCGAAGACATTATCGCAATGTGAAGACACATGTGGAGGGGTACCCAACATACAGTTTTTGAGGTCAAACAAAGCTTTTCATAGGAATATATGTCTTAAATAAACTTTTAGGGGCTCCTGGATGGCTCAGTCTAGTGGGCAACCGCCTCTTGATTTTAGCTCAGCTTGTGATCCTGGGGTCCTGGGATTGAGCCCCATGTTGGATTTCTTCCTGGGTATAGAGCCAGCTTGAGATACTCTCTTATCTTTATCTCTCTCTCACCCTGCCTCCCAGCTTCTTCACTAGCCCACTCTCTCTCTCTCTCAAAAAAAAATTAATTAATAAATAACAAATTAAAAACAAATAAAATGAGGTATTAACTCCCCTCCGTTGACTTCTTTATTCACTCTCCTTTCTTTCATAGACTTTTTTTCAAGGAGTTCTCTCCATTGGAGTTTTCTCTTTCTTAACCCAAGTAAACCAATCTTGCTTGAATCTCTTATCACATCAGTTAAACTGCATTGTAATCATCAAATTTAGTTAACTCACTTCCTAATTTATAGAAGTACTAACTCTAAACCTTCTGGAATCCTTTCCCTCCTTGGTTTTCCTTAACAAAATGCTGTTATTTAAAAAAATACTTTCTGTCACTTTGAACACTACTGTTCTTCAGGATCTGTCATTTTTCACCTAAATCCCTTCGCTTAATCTCACGTCCTGTTGGTAACCACATTCTGAATATTTTCCTCCCTAAATTGGCTATCTCTTCTCCATTGCTTTCCCCTCAGTTTAAATTTTAAAACTTGTCTTTTTCCCCTTTTCTGTATTCCCTGCTAGAATTTTCATCTTCCATGATGCTAATAGCTATATTGACATTCCTTTTTGTTATTTAAAGTTTATTATTTATTTATTTATTTATTTATTTATTTATTTAGAGAGAGGGCATGTGCAACCAGAGGAAGGGCAAAGAGAGAAGGAGAGAGAATCCCAAGCAGGCACTGAACTGTCAGTGCAGAGCCCAACACAGGGCTGGAACTTACAGAACTTGAGATCAGGACCTTAGCTAAAATCAAGAGATGGATGTTTAAGCAACTGAGCCATGCATGCGTCCCTATATCGATACTTCTAAAACAGATATTTTGTCCCCCTTCTACAACTTCAGTCCAATCTGTGGTGTCCAAATGTGCTGGGTCACTATCTAGCAGTAAGGTCCAACACATTAGAATTTTTATATCTGTTCATTTTATCTCATATATTTTTATTAATTTATTAAAATAAAAAGTATTTATTGTGGAGGCCATACTTCATGATAGGGTAAAAACGAAAAAGATCACAGTTCTTTGGAATCAATTACAAGCTCATTAAAAGGTAACATAGTTCATGGCATTATGTATTGAGCACAATCCAAATGAGTTGTATGTATTATTTCTAATCCTTACTCGGCTATCTTTCATTGGATATCTGTTATACTCCGAACACTGAAATAGACACATTTTATCAAATTATGCTTTGTCTATGTAAAATGGATTTGTTTAAATCTATTTCCTTATTTTTTAAAGGGGATCATTTAAGATGATTTCTAAATGTGAATCAAAGAAATGTTACCTTTGTTTTATTAAATATTGAATATCAGTTGGGCTTTATTTTTAGAGTAACTGATATAAAACTTTATTATTAGAATAGCTAATGTAAAAAAACACAGCTCACACGATTTGAAATTACTCAGTAGTTTTTCCTATGAAATATCCTGGTAGCATCACCGCCTAATGATATTATGGCTGCAATTGTGCACAATGCTGTGAATGGCTCCATCACAGTCCCTAGATTTCAAGGGTTCTTTGATCAAGAATTTAAAAGATGACATTATCTTGTGAGATAATAATGATTCCTGATTTCAACTCTTGAACACATATGAAATTGTGTGTGTGTGTGTGTGTGTGTGTGTGTGTGTGTGTGTTTAGAAGTGAGCAGAATGTCATTTTACTTTGGACAGAATTTTAACAGTATCTTTATATGTGAAAACCTAAGGTACAAAGCATTACCTTTTGCCAAATTATAGCTTCTTATTCAAATGTATCCATATTTGATATTTATTTATATTAATCACTTTCCTAATAAAATCCAAAGCATTTTGTATTCAGCATAGATAGATGCAAATTGACCTCATAGAAATTTTGTTTTTCTTTTTTGCTTCTATTTTTATTTATTTAAATTTTCTGGAGACATAAATGCAACTATCAAGTCATTTTTTCTTACAAAATATAAATGCACAATAATTAGGAACCCACAGAATTCTGAGAAGCACAAGATTAGCCACGCAGTAATGCGAGCTCACATCTGCAGCTAGTCTAAAAATGTCACACAGACCTAATTCTGCTTCAACGCAAATGAAATTTGTTTCTTAGCCTTTCAACATGAAAATAAATTGGTGACTGGGTTTGTTTAAATCCATTTACTACTTAATTTTTTATTGTATCTTTTATTGCATAGGCTCCTGGGAAAATAATGCACCTGTGCAGGTGTATACTACTATAAATCTGTGACTTGCAACTACAAAAGTATTTCAGCATTGCCTAGTGATCCTTCTGTTTTTTTTTTTTTCCTGATAAATATTCTCTCACGTTTTTCTGTTTACTTCAGGTCTTGTCCATTTTTTATTTCTTTGAAACTCACCATTTCCCTGATTGTCTCCTATTTTATAAAGAAAATAGAAGATCCCACAAGATAAATTCCTCAACACTCTGCCACCAAAGTCACATCATTAATAATCTACAATAAACTTTTTCCATTTCACCTACTCTGCACTAATTCATTGCCACATATTTTCTTCTATGTGGCCTTATTATCTCCCTGTGTATACTTCCTTCATGATTTTTTTTTTAATTTTTTTAATGTTTATTTATTTTTGAGACAGAGAGAGACAGAGCATGAGTGAGGGAGGGGCAGAGAGAGAGGGAGACACAGAATCCGAAGCAGGCTCCAGGCTCCAAGCAGTCAGCACAGAGCCTGAGGCGGGGCTCGAACTCACGGACCGCGAGATCATGACCTGAGCCGAAGTCGGACGCTCAACTGACTGAGCCACCCAGGCGCCCCACTTCCTTCATGATTTAAACAAGATCAAGTCATTTTCATTTTAAAACAGCATTCCGACAACTTCACATACACATTGAAAAATTATATATATATATACATATATATTATATATATATATATGTATGTATGTATTTAACATAATCAGATTTTGAACATCAGCCTAGCTTTTCTCTCTTGTGCTTTTATCTGTATATACTAAAAATCTGGGTGCTTCTATAAGAAAATCGCTCCAGTACATTTCAAATTTAGTATATGCTCAAGCGATTGTGACATACCCTTCCCTCTTGCCATCTTGTTTCTATACCCGGTCCTCCTGGATTCTTTCTCTCTCCTTAATTAGGTCGACAGCCTTCAAGACTATAATTCTACCATTTAAATATTTCTTGATTTCTAGACACTACCAGTGTCATTATATTTCTGCTGCCTCTGTATCAATCAAGACATCAGTGTTGTTTCAATAGATTAGTGCTACTGACTCTTCTACAAATGTCTCAACTCTCCCATTTGTGTCCACCAATCCATTCCTCACCCTGACGTCATTAAAATAAAATTTGCTCTTATTAATCTCCTACATAAAATCTTCAAGAGGTTCTCCATTCCCCTTAGATAAAATTTGAGCCTTTACTGAGGATGCATGCCCTTTCTTGATATAATCTCTCTCTAAATCAAGAGCTTATATTTTATCATGATTTATTTTTTCTCTACACTTAGAAACTCAACTTCTCCTATTCAGAAGTATCCAATGTTGCACTCTTCTCAAATCTCAGAGAAATATTTTTCCCAAGTCTTCTCTTCCCTTAACAGTTTTCCCAGATGATTCCATTTTACCGTTCAAGCTTATTCTTGTGTCCTATTAATGTCCGTGCTACATATTCTCATAATGCTGTAGACTATCCATTTTATAATTGATGATGTTGATCGCCTCATAATTCTGTTTCTTTTATTAAGTTCTTAGTTTTTTACATTGACACCTCATTTCACTTGGTCATTGAAGAATTCCCAGTACCTAGCATATTGCCTTGCATGAAGAGTGGGATCAAATATATTTGTCCGAAGTAGTCTTTAAATATTAGCAAGATTACTAATTTATATTCAGAAGTTATGACTAACATATTTTAAATGAACATGATCATACATAACTTTTATTTCTAGGAAAGGTATAATTTTACATTTTCCATATGCATATTTGAAGGTATTTTATTACTTATATGAATTTATATTTTATAGATTTATAATACTCACAACTGAATTTTCAAAGAGGAAATTTACAACTCAAATTTAATTTCAATATACTCTAGAATGGACTTAATTAAGAAATTGGACTTAATATAAATACTTGATATGAATGAACAAATTAATTACATCACATAATGGCATAAATCATTTAACAATATTTAACTGACAGTCAAGGTATAGTAAAAAATGACAAGATTTTAAATGACTTATATATTCTCATATAATCTAACTCAATCTTCACTACTACCATGTTAATTTAATATAACTCTTAATTTCATTAAGTGAATATATATAATATATTCTTATCTATATAAGAGTGAAGGGAATTAAAACCCATGTGACCTTAAAATGTAGACTGAATAAATAACATAACTGGAATCAAAAGAGCATGTTTTTTCATTACACCATTTATCTTCTTTCCAGAATTTAACTTTTGTTGTGATGTTTACAGTTTTTTGTTTGTTTGTTTATTAATCAAACACTAGAGTGATTTACATAGAGAAAGCCTTCAAGGAGTTGTAGCTACTATCTTTTTTTTTAATTGGGTCAATATGTTAAATCTCACAGATTGCTGTTTTTTTGTTTTGTTGCTGATGGTAGGTTTTTGTGTGTTTTTTTCGTTGTTGTTGTTTTTTGTTTTTTTGTTTCTTACCTCTGGGAGGAATGATGCCTTGCCCACAGAGTTAATCCTGTGGTTCCCCCTTTCATACCAGGGGTGAATGATGAAAGAGAAGTCAATACATAATACCTATACTTACCATCCTTTTATTATTCCACTTTATGCTTCCTTTTCCCTTTTTGCCTACTTTATTCCCACAATTCTGCAGAAGTTGGATGAAGTCTCATTCTGAGTTTAGTTATTTACCTGGAAGAATTTTCTAGAATCTCTTGTATATCTGGGAGTTCCCACCTCCTGGATTAGAATACCATGGTTTGTGCATTATGGCTTATGTTTGTATGAAAATATTATATGAACATTATATTTAAACCATTTTTATTCTTTTTTTATGGGTGGTGTTTTTAAAGCATTTTTCTAAACCTAATCAGAAAGCAACACTTATATCTGAGGAAAATTAAAACCATTCATAAAGGATCTTGATTATTCCTCTATTTCAGTTTTGTCGAAGCTTGGTAAAAAGAGAGCGTACAAACAATTGCAGTAAACTGCTGGTATAATTATGTAACAATGCAATACTTTTCAGAATCAGGTAGTTCTGGAGGACAGGATAAGTTGCAATATGTCTTCACCACTTTGTTCCTGGCCTTGTTTCACAAAGAAGGTGCATAGGTGGTGGCAGCGTAGTCTTTTCAGAAACCAACTTAGAATTGTCTGCCATTAAGTGACTTCACTAACAATGTATGTTCTTATCTTTAAAGGGATATTTAAACCAGTGGAACTCTACTGTTTCTTGATCAAAATCCACTTGCATTTTGGGAATAGAAAAAAAGCCAGTTCCTGGGAATCCTTGAACAAAAATCTCTGCTTACAAATTTTCAGCAATACTAAAAGCCAATTTGCAGCAATTCTTTATGACACTTTTCATGAGAGACTATAAAATACAAATGCCTAAAATGATTAACAAATCATTTATGCTTCTGAGCCTGGTGGTTCTTCATACCACATTTATAAATGGAAAGACAACATGTAAATGGCAATTTGTGGAAGAATGGCATACACAACCATTATCATATGTGGTGAATTGGACACTAGCAGAAAACATCTGCACGGACTTCTATGGAGATTGCCGGTTTGGGGATGTAAATACTAAAATGAACACTTCAGGCAATCAAGTTGTTCCCCAGATTTGCCCTTTGCAAATTCAATTGGGAGACATCCTTATAATTTCTTCTGAACCATCTCTTGAATCTCCAGAAATAAATTTAATGAATGTTTCTGAAGCATCATTCATTGACTGTCTGAAAAACAACACAACTGAAGATCATTTACTTTTTGGTTGCAAACTAAAAGGAATGCATACTGTTAATTCTCAGTGGCTGAGTGCTGGGACACATTATTTTATCACAGTTACAGCAAGTGGTCCATCGCTTTGTCACCTGGGGCTACGACTAAACGTGACAGTGAAAGAACAGTTCTGCCAGGAATCTCTGAGATCAGAATTTTGTTCTGGGCGTGGTAAGTGTCTCACTGAAGTCTGGAGCAAGACATACAGCTGCCATTGTCAGCCTCCATTTTCGGGAAAATATTGCCAAGAACTTGATCCATGTTCATACAAACCATGTGAAAATAATGGCAGCTGCACTAATAAAAGAGGAAAAGAGAATAAGCAAGGATATGACTGTATCTGTTACCCACCATTTACAGGTAAGATTTTTTTTAAGTAACATAACTATTAAAATAGGAAAATAAACTGAATTAATAAACTGCTACTTTCCAAAAAACAAACTATATTTCTAAAAATTGTGTAAATTTTTAGAATGGGTCAAATTTGAATTCTGGACACACAAAATTCCCGTTAGGCTTTCTTTGTTTCTTTCTTTCTTTCCTTCTTTCTTTTTGCTTATTTAAGTAAGAGGTTTTCCATTTTGTTTTGTTTGTTGTTGTTGTATGTTTTATTTTAGAGAGAGATAGAGCATGCAAGCAGTAAAGAGGAGCAGAGAGAGAGAGAGAGAGAGAGAGAGAGAGAGAGAATCCCAAGCAGGCTCCATATTCAGCCCATAGCCCAATGTGTGGCTCAATCCCATGACCCTGACCGTCACCTGAGCATAAATCAAGAGTCAGATGCTTAACCAACTGAGCCACCCAGGTGCTCCTAAGATTTTTTTAAAAGCATATAGATTTCACCCTGAAATACCTATTGTCACATCTTTCTCAAATTCACTCTTAATCTCTCATGTAATTAAAAAAGAACATTATTGGAATCCTATTAGTCATAGAATGAAAATCCCAAGTTTATGGTATTTAAGTTAAACAGTTCTGGGTAATAATGTAGTAATTAAGTGTGGATCTGAGTGGAAGAAGGTTAAGGAGGTATGTGGTTGGGCAGAAGGCATGAAGCAGCTTGGCAGAACTGAAAAGGAAAAGATAATTGTGATCCAGGAGAAATGTGTTTAATGGATGCTGTTACAGCACCTATAAAGTGATTGATAAATAATATTGGAAAGGAAGGAAAGATTTATATAATTAATAAAATTGGTCACAGTAAGCTAAATGAGAGACAATGGTGAAGAAAGTTATAAAAAAGAAAGCATTTCGTGAATAGATGAAACCAGAAGGGCAGTCTAAAAACATAGTAAACTACTTACTACCTGAGACTGAAGTGAGGATTTAAGGGAAAATCACTGTAACTACTTGAAAGTTTACTAGGGAATTTGGGTCATCAGAGGAAAATAAAAATAAATATTGAGAAATATAGGGAAAGTTTAAACTACACAGACTAACAAAAGAATTTCTTTAAGTGGGAGTTTCAGAGATCCAGCATAGAGAGTTAAAAGGTTAGTGGGTAAGATAAGGATGATCTAACAAAGGGAGTTGCTTGATATAGTTTCCAATGATAATATGGGAAAACAAATAACATGGCGGTAGTATATTTTGCTCCAGAGAGAAGAAAGAGACATGGCGGAGATATTGACTAGAACAGATGAGGCTCAGGGACATAACTGTAATTTTGGGGGACTGGGTATAAGGGGCTACAACAAAGTTTTTCTTGCATGTGCCTGGCAAGACTCCATTGGAGCCAAGTTTGCGAAGGCTGTATAATAAAATGGAATGGAATAAATATCTCAATAAATCTTTGTAGGCTCTAAAATTCACCTAAGCCAATCTTTCAGAGTAATTTTAAATTCTATAGTAAGGAAGTACAAAGACCATTTCAAAAGTTAATCCCAGCAATATCCACTGAATATCCTCTCTCTATAACTGGGATCAAATTCTCATTTGACTCTTACTGGCATCGGTGAATAAAGATATAAGTAACTTTGAACCTCCCCGGTGTTTATCAGGTAATTAAAATTAAGACAGGTCAGCAAAAAAGTGAAAGCACTCAAATTGCTGATTTGGGGCAAATGAAAAAGAAATTTGTGAGCATCTAAACCATACATTTTAATTTGTCCAAAGAATTTAAAGTGTATTTGGCCAGAAAAATTTTACCATCTATCAGAATATTAATTGGCATGCATGTAATCATATACCATAGAATTCTATTTCAGTGGTTTTATCTTAGTTGCATAGAGTGGTTTGTTTCTATTCAATGTTTATTTGTTCATTTAATAGAAACACAGCCATAGATAATTTAAACTATTACATGTTAAACACCATAATATTGAGCACATACCATAATGCAACTTTAATTATAATTGTTTCAATTTTAAATCTTGGATGATATAGAAATATGTAGAAGTACCAAAGAAATTGAGAATATTAACTGTATTAATTTGCTAATAATGCAATAATAAAGTACCATAGTTTGAGTGTCTTCAACAACAGAAATTTATCTTCTCCCATTCGAGACGCTAAATATGAGAGATCATGTCAGCAAGTTTGGTTTCTTCTGAGGCCTCTCTGCTTGGTCTGTAGACAGCCATGTTCTCTCTGTGTCTTTCCTCTGTATCTGTCTGTATGATCCACAATTTTTCTTCTTATACAGACATGAGCCACATTTGATTAGGACCTACCTTAATGACCTCATTTAATTTTTATTACCTTTCTAAAGATCTTGTCACCAAATATAGTCACACTGTATTTGACTATGAGGTCCTGGAGGTCAGGATTTCAACGTACAAAATTTGAGGCTCCTTACGCTAAGGTTGAAATAGGTTATGGCCTATTGAACATTCTGTTGTTAATTTAGTTTTTATACATGGAAATATTTGGCAAATAATTATATTTACTTAAATTTTCGTTGTGTTGGGGGTTGTTTGGAGACAAATGAAGGAAGAAGAGTTCTGTATTAGTGGGGCAGAGCTGTCAGTCTGTAAAGAATTTGAAAAGAATCAATGATAATGCCAAAAACAGCTTGCAAATTAAATTAAAAATTCAAAAAAAGACACAGAGAGGGAGGGAGATAAAACAAAAGAGACTCTCAAAGACTAAGAACAAACTGAGGGAGAGGGGGGAGAGGGAGGGGGGATAGTGGGTGATGGGCATTAAAGAGGGCACGTGTTGGGATGAACACTGGGTGTTATATTGAAACCAATTTGAAAATAAACTATTATAAAGATTAAAAAATAAAAAAATAAATTAAAAATTCACTTAGAATAGAGAGGTGACTGACCTATTGAAAATTATGTACAATTGTTTTATAGTAAGATATGCCCATTTCCCTAGGCCTTGAATTTCCTAGGCATTGTCTTCTACCACAGATATTATGAGTCAATTAACTTCAGAGAAAATTATTGTAAGCAAGATTATGGCATATGATATTTCAGGATTACAGTAGTGTGTATAAGTGAAATTTAGAAACTTGACAGAGCAGAAAGGGCTCTAAGTTCAACAACCTTTTCTTTTTTCCGCCATAATTTTAGATTTTATTTATTTTATTTTATTTTTTATTTTTTTTTACCATGAAAAGAACATTTAATATGACATCTATCCTCTTAACAAATTTTCGTATACAATATATTAATGTTGACGGTAGGTACAATGTTATATAGCAGATCTCTAGAGCTTATTCAGCTTGCTTGACTGAAAGTATATGCCTTGGTTCCAGGGCCCCTGGGTGGCTCAGTTGGTTAAGCCTCTGACTTTGGCTCAGGTCATGATCTCATGGTTTGTGAGTTTGAGCCCCGCATCAGGCTCTGTGCTGACAGCTCAGAGCCTGGAGCCTGCTTCAGAGTCTATGTCTCCCTCTCTCTCTGTTCCTCCCCTGCTTATGCTCTGTCTCTATGTCTCTCAAAAATAAACAAACATTAAAAAAATTAGAAAAAAAAGTTTATGCCTTGGTTCCTCTTCAGACACTGTCAATCTTTCACAGTTTCCTCTTTGGAATGATCACCTTGGCTAGGTTATGGGGCTAAGACAATATAGTTTTGAATTGTCACTTTGTAAATTACCACTGCAATGCTACCACTCTATGTTGAAGAACATATATTAATATTATCTACTGTCAAAACATGATATAGAAATTCAAATTATCATGAAAATGAACTAAATCTCAAATATCAGAAGCAGAAAAATACTTGAATATATAGTGGGAGTCAGAAGATGGAAAACTTGGTATCAAATTTATTGAAATTAATTTCTGTTTCAGTTTTTTTTTTAAGTAGGTGTAATGCCCAGTGCAGAGTCCACTGAGGGCCCTAACCTACCAGCACAAAATCAAGACTCCAAGATCAAGACATGAGCTGACATCAGGAGTCAGACACTAAATCGAGTGAGCAACTCATGCACCCTTTGATTTCAATTTAAATACATTACCATGGGGGTAGCTGGGTGGCTACGTCAGTTAAGCTTCTGACTTTGGCTCAGGTCATGATCTCACCGTTTGGGAGTTCAAGTCCCACGTTGGGCTCTGTGCTGACAGCTCAGAGCCTGGAGCCTGCTTCTGATTCTGTGTCTCCCTCTCTCTCTGCCCCTTCCCTGCTCGCAATCTGTCTCTCTCTCTCTCTCTCTCTCTCAAAAATTAAAAATTAAAAAAAAAATACATTACCATGGCAGTGCCCCTGGGTCGCTCGGTCCATCAAGCATCTGACTCTTTGATCTCAGCTTGGGTCTTGACCTCAGAGTCTTGAATTCAAGCCCCATATTGGACTCCACGTGGGGCATGGAGTCGACTTAAAAAAACACTGTTGGTGGGAATGCAAACTGGTGCAGCCACTCTGGAAAATGGTGTGGAGGTTCCTCAAAAAAATGAAAATAGAGCTACCCTATGACCCAGCAATAGCCCTGCTAGGAATCTACCCAAGAGACACAGGAATGCTGATGCATAGGAGCACGTGTACCCCAATGTTCATAGCAGCACTTTCGACAATAGCCAAATCATGGAAAGAGACCAAGTGCCCATCAACTGACGAATGGATAAAGAAGTTATGGTACTTATACACAATGGACTACTACGTGGCAATGAGAAAAAATGAAATCTGGCCATGTGTAGCAACATGGATGGAACTGGAGGGTATTATGTTAAGTGAAATAAGTCAGTTAGAAAAAGAGAGATACCATATGTTTCCACGAATAGGTGGACTTTGTGAAACTAAGCAAAAACCAGGGGGAGGGGAAGAGGGGAAAGGAAAAAAAGACACAGAGAGGGAGGGAGATAAAACATAAGAGACTCTCAAAGACTAAGAAAAAACTGAGGGTAAGGGGGATGAGGGAGGGGGGAGAGGGGGTGATGGGCATTAAAAAGGGCACATGTTGGGATGAACACTGGGTGTTATATGTAAACCAATTTGAAAATAAACTATTATAAAAAAAAACAACAACAACATATATATATATATATATATATATATATATATACACACACACATCATCATGGAGTATTATTTATTAGAATTACATTTTGTAACAATTTTGACCACAGTTATTAAATAATTTGGGGGAAATTGATGACTATAGTTAAGTATATACAATGTAAATATTTTAATCTAGTTACAAAATTAATTATTTTCATTTATATAGGCATAAATTGTTCAGAAATTATTGGCCAATGTCAACCACATATCTGTTTCCATGGGAATCATGGCAATATTACTGCGCATAGTTTCATCTGTGAATGTGATGAACCATTTTCAGGTAAAAAAAATGTGCATATAATATAACACACGCATACAAATCATTTTAATTTTGTTTTATTTAGTCAAATTAAATTTGAAATATTTTATTTATTAATGAAAAATGCTTTAAGCAGTGGTGTCTCTAGTCACAATTAGACACCTAAAGACTCTTTTTGTGGGAGTGCAACAAAAAATGCATGCCTTCCAAATTACAGAGAATGGTAAAATTTCTGAGTGTTTCTCTTGGAGGTCCTTTCATCTAACTCAGTTGAGGAGATTTGAAATTTTAGTAGAATACATTGGCCAATGTTCTTAGTAAGAAGGGTTGATAGCAATGCAGGCAAGAAGAACTCCAATAACGGTCTTCAAAAAAATCTTTTCAGGTCTTGCATTCCTCTAGTCTTCTCTTTCCTTGAGAGAAGTTATGGAGTTAAAAGATTTGTACAATATTTTACCATATCTTGCATACACATGAAACCATATAATTTATCTTCCAAACCATGGTATTTTTGAGCAAAATAGGAAGCTAAAAGCAGTTACAATTATATAATATTTGAAATATTTATTTCAAATTGGTTTCATTAAATAGGCAGACACATAAGGTAGACCTATTCTTTTTTTAATAAAAAAAGTTCTATTTTTAATAAAATTATGTTCAAAGCAAATAATTGTACCTTTATCTTTGATCTCTATAAATAAAAGGAAGTTTTAAAAACATACTTTATGTTGATTATCTGAACTTTACCGAATAATATAAGCAGAAATTGTGTTTAGATATCTATATCTCTAAAAGTATATTGCTATTTTTATGAAGAATGAATATTTTTCAATGTGGTCTTATTTTATTTTTTATAAAATTATATCCAAAGTTCATTTATGATTAATAAACTTGAAGTTATCCATGCCTTCAGTTGACATTTAACTATGCCATTCTTAATTGGGGATATTTTCACCGAACTGTTGATGTTCATGTTAATCTCAAAGGAAATTTGCTAAATGGAAAGTATTCTCAATTCAATTGTTTTTTGTTTGTTTGTTTTTTGTTTTTTTTATAAAACATATAAATTAACTTTTCTCATAGACATTTGTTTTATCCTGTTTCACATTATTTTCTTTGACAAATATTTTCAAACATATACCTCATGAAATAAATGATCTCCACATATGATTCCTTTGAATGTTTGACCAATCTTAGGTACTGCAACGTTGTAGGATTTCTCAATTTATTTACATTATGTTCTATCACATTAATTAATCATGAAATATAGGATCCCCCTCAAATGTTGCACAAGTCCAGTTATTCCAAAGCACAGTTACAGTACTTTTAATATTGTGCACTTTTGAACTTACTGAATATGTTGCGTGTCTCTGTTGTGTTCTGCAAGAATAAATTTTAATGTCTTTTGAAAAATAAGGACCACTCACTAAAACTTTCAAAACCTGACATTTGGGTGCTTAATTTATTAAGTTTTTGATTGAATGCTTGTTACTGATCGTGAACGAGATGCAACCAAAATTTAGAGGGTTATTTCACTAAAATGTCAAAACTTCCCGGAGGCCTTCGGGTTTATTTTCAGTGAGTCTCCAGGAGCCTAAACATTTCTAAAATCCAAATGTTAATGGACAGCAGCAAACAAAAGTAGGTTCTGCCATGTTAAACTTTTTTTTACCCCTCATATCAGCTCTGTCAAGAAAATTTTTCTGGTCCTGTGACTATTTAAATTATAAAATTTGCAACTATATATTGTGTTTCATTTGTGTGAATATCACTAGTTTGTATTACAATATGAATGATGTGTGCGTGCACCACAGTAAATTTCAAGTTATTTCCTTCCCATCCTTTTCTCAACTTGATCAAAACATTGTATATATCATGTATATAACATATATGTATATAATATATATAAAGATTTTATTTATAATTTTAACAGAACAAGTAATTTTATCTTTGAACAATTTTACTGAATTTACAAAAACATTCCTAATATCTTCAGATACCTTGCCTTCAACAGAAAAAACTTGTAAAGCTTTATTTTAATTCAATGAATTGCATGGAAAATTCAAACCATTGAAATTTACTGATGATTTATTTGAAGCCTTTAATTTTACTAATAACAAGCAGCTGGCATCTTTTAACTGTGTATGGATTTATTGTGTTAATTGAGCAGACACATTTATATAACGATCACTTCACTTGTTATATGTACAGAGAAACTTGCAATATAAAATGAGTAAAATTATTTTGAGACAGTCATTTGATCTAAATGAAAAGACATGCTTCACAGAGTGATATGTAAGAATCCCTTCTGCATCTGCTCCTAATTCATCATTGGCAGACAGTCTTCTAAGATAATTAACTAACATTTAAAATAGATGTTGATCATTTCAACTAATGTATAACTTCTGGTTTTCACATAGTCAGTGATGTCACTATTTTTCTATGGTGGATCATTAATAGTGACATAATATAAGGGCAAACTGCATATTAATTATCAACTTTCTGGGGAAACATGAATCCAAAACATTTTTCTTAAAAATACAGGTTGTTTTCTTGGGATACCTGGGTGGCTCAGTCGTTGAGCATCCGAGTCTTGATTTCAGCTCAGGGCGTGATCTCACAGATTTGTGAGACTGAGCCCAGGGTCGGGATCTGCACTGACAGCACAGGAGCCTGTCTGTGATTTTCCATCTCCCTCTGCCCCTCTTCCCCACTTGCATGCTCTCTCTCTCAAAGTAAATATCATTTAAAAATACATATGTGTGTGTGTATATACACAGACACATATATAGTTTTTTAATCTAATTACATTTTAAACATTTATTATAAAAAAGAAATAAACGTCAGCAGAAAACGAAATATGTAAATACTAGTATATTTTTCCAAAGGCTTGTAAACTTTCCTTTTTTTTTCTTTTCTCTCTCTCCCTCTCTCTCTCTCTCTCTTTTTTTTTTTGCAAACTTATTTTCTGTAAAGGATCAGATAGTAAATATTTTATACTTTCTGAGCCATATGATATCTATTGAGATAACTCTTCTATTATTTTGTGAAAGGAGCCATAGACATATGCAAACGTATTAATCTGGCTATATTCCAATCAAACTTTACTTACAGAAATAAATGGAAGGTCACATTTGGCTTAGAGTTATTGTTTGTCAACCCTCAATTTATACCGTACCTGTGACCAATGGTGTGGCCAAACTTCTATAACAAGAACATATACATAACTCCCTGTAAACTCTGTAACAGGATGGCTCGTCCTCTATTATTCTCTCATATAAAACATAGACATACTCATAATTTCCTGTGGTTCCCATGGCCCACTTGCCAAGGAAGCTCTGCATGGGATGGCAGCATCATCAGATCCTTCCCCTCCTGTACACTGAGACAATAAGTAGTCAGTTATTTGTAGCTTCTTGGATCTCCAAAATCAAATCAGCTATCTTAAGTGAGAAATATAATATACTTTGCATCTTGAAAGGATTGGGAAAAAAGAAGTAGGTTATCCTTTAATAACTTGCTAGTTTATCCTCATGTTAAATAATGTGCTGCCTGTGTATCTCTAACACTCCTAGAAAAACATCTAGGAGAAACACCATTAATTCTAGTAATTTTCATATATTTTACACAATACATTACCGATTTGAAAAAAATTAAAATGTTATTATGGCCCTTAAGGGGGATAGTATGAATTTATTTCGAGATTTTAATGGGAGACCAAGAAATCATTCAGTATAACAAATTATTAAAATGTTTGATTCTATTGGTTCAGAATACTCAAATGTCCTTTGTGGGTAAGAAAAAAAAATGAAAATATAAAAACATCGTGTAGGATATATCAAAACTAATGTGTATTCAGATTTTGTTCAGATTATAGAATTGTTTGATAAAATGTATAAATAAAACTATTATTTAAATACCATAAAAAAAGACCATTAAGAATTTAAGGTACAAAGTGGAGATATATCAAACACATCTCTATTTTAATGAAAATATGAGTAATGGTACTTTCTTTGAAAATCCAGGACAAATGGCAATTTGGTAATCGGGGGGAACTGATATCTTGGCAACATTCTGTCTTATACTCCATGAGCATAAACTGCTGCTACCACGTGCAAGCTAGAATGATGACTCTATTAGAAGATCTTGGAACTGTTATAAATTGGAATATTTTAGTACCTATTTATTGTATTATTCTGTGACCTAAAGCCATAGACAAAAATGCACAGGAAACATCACCTTTTTATAATGTGTATCTATATATGTCTGCATGTATGTATGTATACATGTATGTATCTACCCATCATCAATTCATTTAAATCAAGACTGCAAAGAAATAAGGTGTAGGGTACACCGCTCCTATTTTAAAACTAGTGATCCTTTAGAAAAAAAACATGTTCCTCATTTTTATGACACCTCAAATATCATGATAGAGTGTGAATAAGAATAATTAGCCATGAGGTCAGCCACAATCTCAGACATTATAAAAGTAGAATTCATTAAGCTCTAATAAAAACTGTATGCAATTATATTCTTCAATTGTAATTCCAAATTTGAAAATGTTATATAAGATTTATGTATTTATTATAAAGTGATTTACTCTAATTTTATAACTTTGTAAGGTTTATTGCAAAAAACTTAATGTATCTTTTTAGAAATTCAAGGAACCATTAAAATTCTCATTCTATAGATGGTTAGTTCCTGACTTTCAAGTTTTGAAAATATGATTTTTATATAAGAACAAGTGATTGTTAGAAAAATACATTTTCAATCTTAGTTTAGGACTAATTTACAGCTACAAAATTAATTTTAGTGTCAAGATTCAAGAAACTTTATTTGCAGGCAAGTTGGGATCTCTGTATCCAAGATGAATGATTTAAAGAAACCATAGCATGACATTGGAGAAATAATCAATTTTTCTGGCTATTATAACCTCAGGTAACAAGAGGTCTAATCTGTCTACTGGAGGATGCTGTAAGATATTTTGTTAGTTTAAATCAGTTTAAATCAGAAGGTAGGCAGAATATTTTCCAATATAAAGTAGGTTTCTCCATTTTCAAAACCCCTACCAGTAAGTAGAATTTATGGAAAATAGTATTTTGTTCATGGAAAGGAAAGCTAGCAGGAGCTAAATCAGATATAACTTTTTTCATTTTTAATAATTGAACTTTAATCCTATTTGAAACTTAGTTCTGATAAAGGTTGGGAAATTAATTTGTCAGTTCAATCGTCGTTCTAACCCCTGCCACGTAGAGAATTGAACTATTCCTTCTTCCTATAAGTGTAAGTTGTTAAATATTGTGACTAGTTAATCATATCACATGAACTGATTGGCACTCTATCTGTACACTCAACTCCGAGACTTAGTATTCATAACATTT
This sequence comes from Paguma larvata, assembly GCA_030068075.1. NCBI lineage: Eukaryota > Metazoa > Chordata > Mammalia > Carnivora > Viverridae > Paguma > Paguma larvata. Next base: position 59,046,033 of record CM057829.1, on the reverse strand, counting down.
GGAGTTAAAATTATGGCAAATATTAACACGAGTAAACATAACACATTTATTAATGTACATAATTTTTTGGGTGTTCATGTACTTTCCTCTGGATAGTTATTATTTTTGCATGGTCAGACTTCATTTTGTAGTATTTTTCTTCTTGATTCTCTAGTCACTGTGATCATTATCAGCATTGATGGTGACCTAGGCTACAGCATAATGCAAAGTAGCATAACACTAAAAAGCAAAGATTCTGTATCTAATTATTAGCATGCATGATTTCCTTTGATACCCACCCAACTCCATCCTGATAAAGAACTGGAACTCATTTTGCACCTTCCGATTAGTCTTCCTTCTTTGTGACCATCCTCCTTTGACTGACAAAACAATGAATCCAAATGTTCCTCATCCCACCATAAATTGTCTGGAGAAAATCTATGTGTCCAGTAAATATCTAGTATATATTTATAACTTTATAAATAGTAATTACTGGTAGTTACATATCTCAAGATGCTCAAGATTTTTATTTTTTACGTTGACAAATGAGAGCGTAATTTGATTATGAATGAAAGGGATTTGAATGCTAAAAAATAAAACATATATATTGTGACACTTTGCCTTTTTGTTACTATTGGATAAATATAGTATTTATCATGTGCCTTTCTTTTTGCCAGAAAACAAGTACAATAAATAGCTATTCTCATCTCTATTTAGCCTTTTGAGAAATGGTGGAAATAGATTTATAACTTGGATTTTTTTGCTCTAATGATATTGATCTTAATCCAGTATGTAATGTTATTTCTCTGGTTTGTTCAGTGAAAAGTTAATTAAATATTTAACAGTGAGGCAATGTCAGTGTATTTGTACAGACACATAGTATCTATAGATGTTGAGAACCAGTAAGGCTTACTTGCTTTGCCATTCTTAAGTTGTCTTGCTTTATTGATTTGGATTTATTTTATCCATTTTTTCTTTTAATTTAGAGATCATTCATTCACTTGATAATATTGCCTTCTGGCCTTAATTATTTTTCATACAAAGTCAGTTATTATTTACATTATTGTTTCCTATGGATAAGTGTTTTTTTCCTCTCTCTAACCAATTTAGTAATTTTGTATTTTGGCTATGGACTCTACCCTGTATAGCCAAGGTTTTCTTTGTATTTGTCCTCGTAGAGATTATCAAACTTCTTGGATTTGTAAGGTAGTGTTTTTCACCATGTTTAGAAAGTTTCAGACCATTTGAAATTGTTTTTACTGCTAAAATCTCTTTTTCTTTTGCTTCTACAATTTATACATTTGGTAGACACCTTATTACTTTCCTACTTGTCACTCTGGCATAATTCATTTTAGAACAATCATTTTTCTCCCTGTATCTTTCCATCGAGTTAATTTCTATTGTTTTGTTTGTTTACCGATGCTTTCTAATTCTGGCTAGTCTTGTTCACTCTTCAAGGACTTTGTGTAGTGTATGTGTGTGTGTGTGTGTGTGTGTGTGTGTGTGTGTGTTTAATTTTTAAAATGAAATATAATTGACATATTAGTTTAGTTTCAGGTATACAACATAATGATTTGATATTTGTATATATTGTTAAATGATGAGCCACAATAAACCTTGTTAACTTCCATAACCATACATAGACTTCTTTTTCTTGTGAAGATAGTTCGTATATTTTTATACAGTTTTATTTTCTGTGAGAAAGTTCATCTGAAAATAGCTATTCACAGTAATGCAAAGTAACACAATCAACAATGTGAATATTTATCTCAATTGCTCTCTTGTGTTTTTTTTTTTTTTTGCTTTTTTTTTTTTTGTAATCTCCAGAATTTTTCTATGTTTATATTGAAACAGTTAACTTTGAAGGGAACCTAAACAGGGATTCAGGTAGATATATGTTATTTTAAAACAAGTATTTATAATTAATCATAAAGATCAATTTCTGGCAAAGTGATCCTGACTTCACTTAACATATGATGGTGAATCTTTTTAAATGAAATTCACAACTATAGATGGAGCAGCTTTGGTAAATGAAGCCCTGTCAAGAAGCTGAACTTCTAGAGAAAGAGAATGAGTAGCTTTGATAAACATATTATGTCTTGCCCAAATACTTTTACCTCATATAACCAACTTAATTTTCTAAATTTATATTTTTCAATGCTACTTTCTTTCTCCAAAGACTCTACTTCCTTTCCTTTACTTGTATTGCATGGTAGAAAGATGGGATTAAGTTTGATTATTAGATTCCATAACAATGATCTACAAAATTTAGTTACATAATTTTTGATTATATCATCTATAATATGAAGCAAATATAACATGCCTTCTTCACTTGCTATGTAGAATGAATGACTGAAGAAACACAGCATAGGCGTGGTTAATATAGATTATCAATGGAATTAGGCTGACCTGTGTTCCATCTCTACAATCCCCTAGCTACCTGATCCTTATATTATTTAAGCTCTCTCAATTTTAGCTTTCTGAACTGTAAAGTTACAAGAATTTAAATATTCACCTCATGTTCCCCACCCCCACTGAGGACTAAATTAAACAATCTATATAAAGTGCTTGGTAAAATGAGACACACAGGAAGTATTCAATTAATTTTAGCTGTTTCTACTTTTGCTATTGTTTGACATAATTCTTCGTTTGTTTTATTTTTTAATATTATATTTTGCGTTTCAATGTTTATTTTTGAGAGAGAGAGGAAGAGAAAGAGGGAGAGAGAGCACTAAGTTGGGGAGGGGCAGAGAGAGAGACAGAGACAGAAAATCTCAAGTAGTCTCTGCACTGTTAGCAAAGAACCCCACACTGGGCTCAAAATCACAAACTGAGATCATGACCTCAGCCAAAACCAAGAGTCAGACACTAACTGACTGAGCCACCCAAGTGCCCTTATTTTATTTTATTTTATTTTATTTTATTTTACTTTATTTTACTTTATTTTATTATTTTGAGAGAGAACACACATGAGTAGAGAAGAGAGGCAGAGGAAAGAGATAGGGAACTGCAAGCAGACTCCATGCTGAGTCCTGACTTGGGGCTCAATCCCACAACCCTGGGATCATTGACCTGAGCCAAAATTAAGAGTTGGAAGCTCAAATAACTGAATTACCCCAGTGTCCCTCAATGTTTATTTCTTCTAATTTACTAATTCAGATAAACCTGGTTTCCATTTTTCCCTATCATTTGAGTAATGATATAATTGTCATCTATCTACTTTTGTTAACTTACTTTTTGAATATTTCTCTAACCTAATCATCAGCTGTAATCAAAAGTTCTAATATTGTCCTATGAGTAAATCATAAACCTTCATATATCTTTTAGTCTCTAGAATGAAGACTTCTTTCCTTTTCTTTACTTCTCCAAAATTAATGTCCTTTACCCCTTCTATTAATTTGCAATAGACAGCCAGGACTACGATCTAGTCATATTTACAGCCCCATCTTGCAGCAAATATAAGATATTGAATAAATGTTTCATAATAAAGAAAGTAAGAGACAGGGTTCTATTCTTACCCTTAAAGGAATTCCAAGGATTATGATTCTCTTTTGGCAGATATACTTGAGAATAGATATGAAGCAAACTTTTTTTTTAAATCTGGAGTCACAGGATTATAATCTACTATTATACACTCTTATTGTCATAGACAGAAGGAAAGGGATCGAGTTTTTGCCGTGTGTTTTATTGGGACACTGGAAGGAATATTGAAATAAATATGCCATCTCTTAAAACTGAAAGACATGTCCATGTGGACAATGTGAAAACCTGCTTACCTTTGGCTCACAGTGTGTTCAGTTTTCATGCCAACTATGAAAATGCTGGGATTGCATTTTTTTTTTTTTAGTAAAGAAGTATAAATGCCACTTTTAGCCTTGTAATGTTGAATGCACCAGTGCTTCCTCTTGTATTATGTGGAATTGGCTATCATTAGTGGCAGATGTTCTATACATCGCAGTCATACTGCCTATATAATTGTGATAATTTTTCACTTCTGAGTTGTCAGTTTCAGTGATTTTAAAAATCACTTGATGACTGCCTGAAAATGACTGATGCTTTTTTCTACATTAAGTATTTTCTGCTGGTGCAGTGTAAGTCTTTTAATGAGCTCTCAAATTCTGTTGAAATCTGCATGTTTCAATTCTTTGTTCAAGTAAACAGGTGTGACGATTTATAGAATTCCATGCAGAAATTCTCTAATTACTCCATCTCGGGACTTTGAAATGTGTTTTATGGGGAAAGCCATAAACTTATTTTTCAGATACGGGAACATTTTTTAACATATGGCTTCAGCTTTTATTTAGTGAAAAAAAATTGAAAATAACAATCCAGAAAGTTAAACTTACAGAATATTTTGTCCTGTAGGTAATTTTGCTGTTTTATTTTATCTATTGATACTCAATGATATTACATTTTTAGATGCTTGCTATGAAATTTCAAGGCAAGAACTATCAAAGTATGATTATAAGCATACCTTTCAATGCATATGATCCTGCATGATTTCTATAATTGGTTGCTTTGATTATAGTAATCAGAAATTCCAATTTTTTACAACCTTCTTCATTATGGACAAGCTTGCCTTAGCAACTTTATTAACTTCATACACGTTCAGGACGATTTTTAGAAATGGCCCCCCAAATGAGCATTTCCTGATTCAAGACAAATATTTGCAAATGACTAATATGTTTTGGCAGAAAGTGTGCAGCAATTCAGTGGAATTCTTTATCAAGTTAAAGAGTAACTTTAAAAATAATAGGAAATAATAAATTAAATTAAGATGTACATTTTAATGATATATCAATTAAGTTTGGAAAGAAAGTAATTTACTTTTCTGTCACTTATGCATTAGCTTTGATTCCGTTGATATCTGTGTCTACCTATCCATGACAGATTTATTTTGATGGCCATACCTGAAATCATGGTGTTGCGGAGAAACATTTTCTCAACCCTTCAATATTCTTCTATCTGATTTAAGAATTAATTTGACACGAGAAAGATCAACAGGAGAAAAAAAAATAATTATGTGGGAGGAGGCCCAATAATAAAATTGAGACTTGAAGAAAGATCAAGGCAGGCATTTTTTATGCTTTAGAGACAGAACAGTAAATCTCTGAGAAATTGTCAGGACAAAGAAGACTTACATTTGGGAGTTTCATTGAATAAGAAATTCTAAACTGAATTTGGGCTGAGGTAGTAAACTAGGAAAAAGTAACAAGGATGGTTTATATGGCCTTCTTGGCTCTGAATTCCATATCTCTGGTGATAAGGTTGTCTCTTTACATCCTGGTGCAGAGAAGGTACATTTTACATGGGAGATTTCTTTCTTGCTTTATGGAGACAAAAGTAGATCAGAGTGTTCTTCTTACATTAGATTCTTAAAGTAACTTTTTAATTCAAAGTACTCAATATGCCAAAGTGGCACATTTTGAGGAGGCCTGTCCTTCGTCCCTACACTGGATATACCTGAACTTAAATCTTTTAGGAGCACTTTTCATAGAGCTTATTCTGTTTTCTGAGAGAATCTCAATAGTATGCATTATGTCAGATGAGCTCACTAATTGGTATTTAAGAACTGAGGTTTCACTTCAGCTGCAGGATTACAAGGAACTAAAGACTGGTTTGGGAACCAACTACTCCTATGAGAGCAATTATAATATCTTTCCCCCTGAAAATTGTTCCTTGATCATCATTGCTCATATAATAGACATCATATTTGTATAATGAAGTATCTCATTTGATATGAGAACTAGAAACCTAACAACACTTTTAGCTTACCGGATTCATATATTCATATTGTGATATTCTATCATTACTCTCTTCTGAGTCTAGGACACAATATTTGAATAAATTAAATTACTTTGTGTACAGATGATAACTGGGAGGTAAGTGTATGTCAGAGAGGACTGAAACTTATAAATTGAGTCTAAATAAACTTTAGGTAAGGTATAACAACATGTAAATATCTAGCTATGTAACTGTTTTCACACAATAAAATTCTGATCAAATCAGATATGTTAATTACAGAATGGTGCCTTATTCTTTTTTGCATTTTCTCATGGAAAAATCACTGTCTGGCTACATATAATTAATTAAATGTAAAATTATTTTCAAATGAACACATTTTACCTCTTCCAGCATGTTAATACAATATATATAAATAAATCTAACCCTATAATCTTGAGTTTCCAAGGGTTTATTTTAGAACTTTGAAACATCTTTAATGAGTAGACTCGTTGCTCCAGTGAGTATATATGAAGACCAATGGTGGAAAGATTGAGTATAACTGTATTGACAACTGGTAGTTTGTTTTTGTGAACAAAACCCAAGAACTCTGAATATTTGCCTAGCGTTTTGAAGTTTGTACAATATTTGCCTATGCAGATAACATTTAATGGTGGCATCTACCCTATGAGGATAAAAATACAATAGTAATTAAGTATTTGATATATATCAAACCCACTTGACTGGGTAAGTGGTTACTTCTTCCAAGATAGACATCATTACTTCTCAGCAACATTTGTTTCGGATGTTTTTTTGACTCTTCAGTCTGAACAAAAAATCTGACTTTATTCAACAGCTTTAAATTCCTTGTTTTCTGGTCTGTAATCATAAGCATATTTCCTTCTCTATGCCTTTGAACTATGTTCTCAGCCAAAAAACAAATCTCTTTCTCCCTGTTTATCTCAGGAGCCCTTTCTTTATTTTTCTTCTTCTGTTCACTTCAAACTCTTTCAGCAATTTTAATTCTTATGCTTTTACATCTTAAACTACTTCACAGAGTTTTTGCTAGTTATTTATTGTTGTGTAATAAATTAACCTTAAACGTAATGGCTTAAATCAAAGACAACATTTATGTTTTGCTCTTGAATCAGCAACTTGGTTATCTTTGCTTTGATAATTGCTGTTAGGAGTGGCTCAAAAACTGGGTGCTAGATTCATCTAAAGATTGTTTATAATATTCACCTAGACCTTGACAATTCTATCAGGTGTTGCTGGGTCTTGACTGAAATGTTAGCTGGTGCTATTAGATGGAATACGTTCAGGTACCCTCTGTGCATGACATTAGCTTTCACAATATGGTACCAGGCTTCCACAACCAGCCTCTGGACAGAGGAATGAACTGTATCACCTTTTATGACCTAGCCTCAGAAGTGACATAAAATAATTCTTTCTACATTCTTTATTGAGGATGTTAGACAAGTGTTCTCAGGCTGAAGGTTAGAGGGAAGGTTCTGGAAGACCATGTTTAGTTATAAATATTGCTGCAGCCATTTTGATAGTCTACCAGAGAACACTTCTTTTTAATATTTGTCTAACTATGAAATCTAAGTGATCCTCAGGCTCCCTCTTCTTCCATAGCTTATTATAGCAAAAGTTACTCATTCTCTTATGGAACATGCATGTACCATGAGGCCATTATTGCTTCCTCTTAATTAACAGTTGCACTTACTAAATTATTGCTTTTGACATATCTTTCAAAATCTCCTCCTTCTTTGAGCTTCATACCACCTTATATCAGATTTGCTACTGCTTTTAACAATATCATTTACTATCTAGGTTTCTCATCATTATCTGATAGATACAACACCTACCTTCTAATCCTTTTTTCTATTGCAAATCTTATCATCACTATTTTAAAATCCCACTTCAAAATCTATGGCTTTATAACTCCTAGAAATATAACAACAGTCATTTTACTATAGCAACTCACACCCACAAAAATGTCAAAAACCTCATAATCATCTCGAAATACTGAGTTTTCCTTTGAATTCTGTCACTTTCTACTTTCTGAGTCAATCTACGTTTTCATTTTTGTGGCCTTTTTTTTTTTTTTTTTTTTTTTTTTTTTAACTCCTGGGGAGACAGTTAACTTCTCTGAAGCTAAGTTGTTTTTTTTTTTTTTTTTTTATTCATGTGCAGTACTTGAAAGAAAAAAAAATAGCATTATTTTGAAGTGTGGCTTAGATCTTGTATATTAAACACAAATAGTATTTTACATTGTTTGAGTTGCACAAAATTATTGTTGGTTTCTTCTTGCAAAATGTTTTTGTCCTTCCATAACTAATCCAAATTCAGTTGTCACACTTCTTCATACCCTATGATGTATAAAGTTACGTTTGGTTTATTCAGATCATGTGTTTTCTCTGCTTCTTTTTATGGTTACTGACCACTGGTGGTGGAAATCCCAACTTTTTGTGTGGCTTTACAAACACACCTGTAGTCTTCAGACTCAATAGTACTCTCAAATCTGACCTGTCGTCTGTGCTGGGGCTTAAATAGGAACTTCTCTGATTGTTTACTGCTACTTTTCCAAAATCTCAAAATTTTGTTGTTGTTCAACCCCTCTTTCCTAAAGTTTCCCCTAACACCATCTCTGTGTATCAGATACTTTTTATCTGCTACATAGAAAGGACATATTAAGTATGATATCCATGAACTTTTATCTATTATTTATCAAATTATTTTAACTATATAATCCCTCACCTCCTTTCCTTTAGTTTCATTTACTTTTATGTGCCTATTTATGATAATAACATTCTGACCCGAATCTCTGCTTGCCCATAATCTAATCTAATATATGCATTTAGCCCAATTGGGTTTATTATTTGGGATATATTTTAATTTCTAAGGGAATTGCACTTAATTCAGTTATCTTATTTGATGGAGTAAACTGCTCGAAGGAGGAATCGTTTTATTTGATATCCTTGCTACTGCTTATCAGAACATAGCCTAAGACTCATAGGAGTTTGGATGGAGGGGAGGGAATTTATATTAATTTTTAGGTACAAAGAGAAGAAATACCAGGTAAAAGCACATTAGTGACAGACTGTAAAACTTAGGTGAAAGACACTATTATGAATGATAGTATTTACAAACACCAATCTTGGGAATAAGTAGAAATAATATGTATATTTTTTTAGTGAAAAATGACTAACAATCAATCAGTTAATGAGAGGGAGTGATTATCAAGGGCAGTAAAATAAATCCTTTAGTGTTTGACTTATTCTCATTTGAACTGCATCTTTTCTGTCAATCTTACCTATAACTGAAATCACATTTTCACACAGACAAGATAATTTATATTTCAATTTATGTGCTATATGATTTAGATTAAGTGCTCTAATGAATTTTAAATAATTTGTGAATGAGTCATGATCAATGAAGAATTCTTCCAAAAAAATAAGACATAGTATTTAAAAACTTACTAAAATATGTAAGAGCTTTTACTAAAACACTTTTAGGTTTGATATTTTCCACAGACTTTGCTTGTAAGAATGTTTTTGAAATTTTATTGATAGCACTTGTTCTTCTGATATATTGAAAACATAATTTGTAAAGGATCTATAATAGCTCTTCCCTTTTGTGATCACCGTAGCACAGTGTCTCTCAAGAGAAAATGTGGATCTTCTAAACATACCTGTGCTCTTCCAAGGCAGTTAGAGTGACTAGACCTTGATTACACTCAGACTTGGAAAAAAAAAATTATATTCCATGTTCGTATGGTATACCACTTTCTCTAAGGATCTTTCAACTCTGGGATTTTGTTTTTGAGGAATAACTAGCAAATATATATTCTAGTGTGTCTCGTGATTACCTTCAAAGTGCATGACAATTGGAAACCTATGTTAGGTTGTATACAAAGAAAATACTATTTATTTAGTAATTCAATAATGTTAATGAAGATAAGATATATGGTGAATATATGTAATCGTCGACACTTAAACTACATGTAAAAAAGATTAACGGAATAAAACAGAATAAACCAACTAAAGCTCTCTTATCATTTAAGTCATATATTTGATTTCTAATTATGTTTTACTTAGAACTAAAATGATGAGGAAGTTTTTAGGAAATATAGAGTTTAAAGCAGTTATTCTAAGATGCTTAAGGGACATGACTCTACCACTGTATTTTTACATTAAAAATATCCTAAAATATTTCACTGGAAATATAATAGTAAAAAGCTATAATTCAAAGTAGAGGAAAAATTCCATCAACTTCTATTATCCAAAGTGTTTTACTTTATAGAAATATTTTTCTAATTGCTCTGGCCTTAATGATAATTGGACCATATCCTGAATTTAAAATTTTGTAGTAAATTTTCTTTATGAATTATAGTAGATTTCAACATCAATTACAATGATATCAAGCAGGAGTCAGTGAAATGCTGGCTGTGATATGCTAAACTAAGATCTGAAAACCACTCATTTTCCCCCTTCTCCCAATTCAATTTACAACCCTGTTTCTAACATTCACCTACCTTCATCTCCATTTTATTTTTAGCTCCTGCAATCTTTCTATTCCATAATTTTTATATATCCACCTTTACTTTCACAACTGCACACTATATCCACATCCATCTTTGTACATGAAGTTAGCATCTAGGTAACAATACCCCTTCCTGACAGCACACTTAATAACTTTTACATTCATGTGGATGACACTTCAAATACTAGAGTTTTATGATTCACTCTCTTTGATTATGCTAACGTATAACCTCAGTCTTGATGTCAGCTCAATTGCTTACCAATTCCAAATTATCTTCGTGTCTCTGAACTGGCTAACACATGTTAACCATAGCAACTAATATTTAAATGAATATTGTTTTTAATTTGAAGAAATTTTGGAATGCATATTAAGAATGAACAGGTTATATCAAGGACATCAAGCTTCATCAATTTTAAAACAGTCTAATATATTAAACCCATGTAGATTAAATAATAATAAAAATGTCAGCTATCATTTATTATTTATTATATATTGGGCATTGTGGCAACCATATCTTATGCATTATTTAATGTGATTTTCAAGACAAAAGTATACAATAACTGGCATTATACATCTCCTTACATTTATTAAAGAAAAAGGAAGCCCAGAGAACTTTCATGAGCTTGTTTTCAGAATCACAGCTAGTTAGTGGTATAGGGAAGATTGTATAAGATTAATGATATTAGCAGGTGTTGTTTCTTTATTAATACTAGTTGAGGGTAGCACTTAAGTCATTGGCATAGACCCTTCTGTTGCCTGTTACTAGTCCCTTATAGCATGTACCTTTTTAAAAGACCATCATTTTACCACAAGTCTTCGAGAAACACCCATTTCCTGAGAAAGTGTTATTTTATATCCAATCTCTAATATATGCAATTCTAAAAATCCATAAGTAAATTTTTAAATGCCACATGGAAGAAGCTTGTGCATTTTTCTTTGATATGATTTTAAGTCACAGTGCAATCTGGCAATTTCTAAACTTAGGCTAGAGCTAGGGATTTAAAATCTTTGGAAATTTACTTACATCATTTCCTCAACAGATGCTTGGCAAAAGAAATGGCTATGTATAGCTGAGGAAGAAAGTTCTTTGAGGATAGTGAGAGATTTGTTGAGGTTTAAATTCTTCAGAGTTATTTCAACTTTTTTTTTCCTTCCTATGCTGACTGGTATTCGCAAGTGTTAATGGAAAAGTGCCTCCCCCACCTTGAGAAATACAAAGCCAATATTTTAAAGAAATAAAATAAAAGAAAAAAATAGAATGCTTTTATACGGCAAATAACAAATCTAATTCCCCAGGAAGCTTATATGACTCTGATAAATTTGAAAAAGTGTACATTTTTCATACTTTGATTTTTTATCTTATTTTTAGACTTACCTAAATTATTTAATAACAAGATTCAGAGATATATCACGTCCTTGAACAGTTTAATGGAAATAAATCTATATCTATTTACATTTACCATACTAGAAATATTTTAATACTTTATGAAGAATTAAAATATGTAACTGAAAGGATCTCACTGAAACAAAAATGCTTTAATAGACTTTGCATCGCAAAACCTCCAATATTAATACCATTTTTATGCAGTTTACTTGGTGGATCAGGATATTGGTTTTGCGATTATATTTGCTTGCAATATAATGTTTAATGTAGTTCATGGACTCATAGTGTTTGAAGTATATTAGTGATTAGGGTTGCCAGATTTAACAAATAAAAATGCAAAATTTTCAGTTAAATTTAAATTTCAAATAGACAATGAATTTCCGTATATTGAATGGGACATAGACTTCTTCCTTAGTGTACAGAATTGCCTTTAACTAAATATGTCAGCTAACCCAACAGGATGGTAACCATAGGGAAATATGTAGGATAAGTAATGGAAAGTCTCCAATTTTCTTGCCCAAGAAAACTTGAGAAGGGAATTTTGAAAAGAGAAAGAAAAGAAAAAGAAAGAAAAAAAAAGATCAGTCAGATGTGTGTCCATTTCCCTCTTCCTAGCTTTGGCTCGGTGAGGGAAGCCTCTCTCAGAGAGGAAGCACCAGCAGAAGAGGTCTCTTGCCAAGACTCCCTGTTTAAGGTTCTAGAACCATACACTTCCAGGCTTCCCTAATATGGGTAAAATGAAACTCATAGATTTAAGTTTCCTGATCTGTCCTTAGTCTCTTGCCTTCCTTCTGTCCTGAATGTGATTCTCTTTCTCCAAGTCCCCGAATGATGTCATGCTAATACTTTCAGAAAACCCTGTCCAAGCACCATTCAATGAAGTTGTTGTCTGCTACTGCCTCTTGTAGTAGTATTGTTTTCTTTATTTGGTCCCAGACTTCTCAAACCCCTATATCTCTTTTATTTCCTTTTAATATTTGTTATCTAATTGACAAAGTCCTCAGGACTGTAATAAATAGTTGTGATAATGGTAGAAATTTTAACCATGTTCCTGATATTAGATACAGTTAATCTAAAATTTTCCATTCTATATAGTATTTCCAGTGGCCAATGTATTTTTCCATGTTTTTACATGCAAGTATTGAATGATTTTTTCCCCACACAATGGTATATATTATGTTTTGTTTTATGGTTTGTTTTTCTTTCAACCCATTTACATTATTGCCATAGTTTATATTCTTGGTCTCAATTTTTCTCCTTCTTTCTATTTAAGTTTTTTTTCTTTGCCTTTTTTTTTCTTGCCTTTATTTCATGCCACATTTTGGAAAGTAATTCATCCATATTTAATCCTACCACAAATTTTTGTTTTTTTAAAATTCATTATTTAAGCTGTATTTATGTCTAATTATCAACAATTGAAAGGTCATTCCAACTGCTGTGATGAGAGTGGAATACAGCATATTTCACTGTAGCATACAGCAAATATACGACTGAGGGTAATGATAGAAGCGGGGAAACCAGTTAAAACTCTCCTGAAGTAATCCAGATGAGAAAAAAAAAATCTGCATGAAAGAGTATCATTTTGAATATTTGAAAATCAAGAGAAAAAGTTAAATTATTGAATCATAAGTGGAAACTTTAAACAAAACTAACTATAACCATAATGAGATTGGGAAATGCACATGTTAAGAATTTGCCACACTTACAATATATAATAATCATACATGTATACCTGTTTTAAAAGGTGAGCCATGTAACACAATTTAAATATCTACTGTGGGAAAATAGTTTTAAATTCAGTGAGAGATTTCATTAAATTATAAACATAAAAGGTATTATAAAACTTAAGAATCATTGTGTGAAATCAAAACATAGTGATGTAATGATGGGATATTTCAACAGTTGACTTATGAAGAAGTTGCTTCTATGAGCTAACATACACAATTTAAGGAGAAAAGATAAATATAACTTTAATAATACTATTTTCCAACCTATTTCTCCAATTATTTTAATTTTTCAATTAAAAATAATGTTTATTTTTGAAAGACAGAATGTGAGCAGCAGAGGGGCAGAGAGAGAGGGAGATATACAATATGAAGCAGGCTTCAGGCTCTGAGCTGTCAGCACAGAGCCCGATATGGTGCTTGAACCCACAAACTGTGAGATTGTGACCTGAGCCAAAGTCAGACACCTAAATGACTGAGCTACCCAGGCACCCCTATTTTCTTTTAAAGTAGCATACAGTAAAATTGATTTTGTGTGTATTTTACAGTTCTATACATTTTATATAATCACCATTTCAAATAGGGTGCAGACAGTTCTATCAACCCAAAACCTTCATGTATTCTTTTTATAGTCACATTTCCCCCAGCCCAAACCTCAGTCAACCACAGATCTGTTCTTTGTCATTATGGTTTGTGTTTTCAAGAACATCATATAAAAGATTCATACATAATATAAGCTTTTGGGACTGGATTTTTACCAGCATAACTTTGAAATTTATTCAAGTAATGCATGTTGTCATAGTTTCTTCCTTTTTATTGCTGAGTAGTATCCAAATTATCTACAGATACCAGAGTTTGCCTATGTATTCACTCATTTAAGGACTTTTGAGTTATTTCCATTTTTTATGATTATGGATAAAGCTACTATAAGCATTCCTGTATAGGATTTATGTTTCATTCTCTAGGGTAATAAGGTTTCATTTTATATGGCAAATACCCAAGAATAACATTGCTAGCTCATATGGTAAGTACGTGCTTAATTTTATAAGAAACTGCCAAACTGTTTACCAGAGTGTCAATCCTACTTTCACCAATAATGAGTGAATACTTGTTATTTGGCACTAACACTGGTGTTGTAAATTTTTGGGATTTTTTGTTTGTTTGATTTTAGCCATTATAATAAACATACAACAGTAGCTTATTGTGGTAAAAGATTGAAAAAAAATCACATTTAAAATTCATTCAATACAGTTGAAACAAGAGGGTAGAGTGAGTTTAAGGAGTACAGGGCTGATCAAGGAAAAAAAACATGATCACTGGGTGGCAGTATCGATTTGGCTTGGAGTTATATGGGTTGGAGTGGTATTACAAGCAAGACCCTCATTACATCAGGAGACTTTAGAAATGGGAGCTCAGAGTCACCTGAAGGCAAAAACAAACAACAATAACAAAACAAAAACAAAAACAAACAAACAAAAAAACTCCAAGAGAAGATCAGAATTGAGGAACGGGCTCACATCTAGGTGATGTCACTTAGTAGTACACCTGATAGTTGCCAGGTCACAGAATTTTGAAGGGCAGCTGCATGGGGTCTTTCATATCCTAGGGTATGTCATATCTATAGCTAGTAAATATCAGGTATAATTTTGCTATATATGTAATGCAGGTAGGCTCTAATTTGCTTAAAACAATGCATATCAGGGCTATATGTAAAACAATTGGATGTGTAAAAATTTGAGTTAGTCACTGGTGGGCTTTTAAGTTTAATGGATCCAGATTCTTGTGAAGCAGTACATAACTTAGGGCTTATCTTTGACTGACTTATATGGCAGAAGGAAGTAGATCTATAAAGTTCTATAGATCATTCAGTCAATCATATGAATCGCATAATACACTTTCTGTACAAAATCACAATATTTTACTAATATTTGGGGAAACTAAACTTGGAAAATACGGAAAACAATGAAAATATATGTTTGGTCACTTCTCTCCTAATGTTTGATACAGAAATGAAATCTTACTTTCATATGTGAAAAATGGTATTATTTACCCTTTAGTAAACATTTTTACTTAGAAGTGGATGTAAGAAATTGCTAAGAAATCCATATATTCCCACCCTTTAGAAGGAATGCATTATATAATGAAATAGTTTGTCACATTAATAGTATAGCTTAAGGCTGTGAAAGTCTGTGTGTATGTATAGTTAATTGGTACATAGTACAAATCAGGTAACTACTGTGTCATTTGTAGAAATCCATTGATATAATCCAGCCAAAATTCCTCTGAATAACACCAGAACAATTTTTTGTGTACTTAATGGAGGCAGTGGCCAATGGAATATCTGGGTACACTGGAATGAGCTTTTGATTCTGAGTCGGCAGAAATCTAAATAAACAGAACAAATATTTATTTAATCTCCTTTTCCCTTTTATTAACAGTAGTCATTTCCAACTGGCCTAGAGATAATGCACAGATTTTCATCTCTAACGAGACAGGTTAAACAGTGTCAACATCGTGGGGCGCTTTTTTATTCCTTTCTGGACCACGTTCACCCCAAAAAGAGGAAAAAAATAAATACCACTATGGAAGACCTAGAAGACTTTAATATCTTTGTAGGTATGACAATATGTCACATTTTATTCTACATTTAAAAATGTAAATGTTTGTATTATGACAAGTATATATTTATATTTTGTATAGAAGTGAGACTATTTCTTTTTATCTCTTTGCTTTTAGGCTTTATTGAGTTAGATGTAAATATAGAAAGATGTTTTTATCTCTAGGGAGATAACATTTGATGATAATGAAGTTTAGTAAGGCACCATAACTCATGTCTATTTTCTGTTCTCTTTCCCAGTCTCTGGATTTTTTATTCTTTCTTTTCTCATTCCTTTTGTTCTACTGGGGAGTATATACTATGGGGGAAATATGTGTGTGTGTGTTGCGCACGCATGCACATGTATATGCGAATACACATGCACACATATATTCATAAGAAAACATAAAGAAAAAGAAGGAAGAGAATATATGAATAACCCTTGAAATCTGGACTATCACTAAGAAAGAATTAACCATAATACAGTGACCATCCCCCAGGAAAGATAAATTATTATACTATTTTTACCCCGTAACTATAAGGATAACTTCAACTATTTTAGGTTCTTTGAATATTTGCTAAGTCTGTTTGTTTGGTTTTTATAAAGCTCTATGTGTACAGACGTTTAAGATTTTGCAAGATTATAACATGAGCATCTTTTCTTCACTCACTTAACAGATGTTTATTAAGCACTTACCATGTATCAGACATTTCTTGCTTATTACCTTTGGAAAAACTATACAAGAATATTAGTTTTATTCTTCCTTTTCAGGATATTGGAAGATTTATAATATCTCATTCTCTACAATATTGTATATATCCTTATTATCTTAATTATTGGCATACCTTAATATTGATGCCAAAAGCTACTATACTTCATTCTTTAGCCATTTTATTTCACATTTCCCTTATTAAGGTTCCTAAATTCAACCTGCTTACCCATGCAAAATAATGTACAGAATGAGAGCAATTATTCCAAATTAATATCACTGGCATTTTAAGCATCACTATGAATATCAACTGCTTGATCTTTTCTAATAAATGAAAATATTAATTGAATATCCCCAGTCTTTGTGACATATACATTCAGCACATCTTCTCTTTCTGTGATATCCTGTTATAGATAGCTTTTCAAACCAGTAGGTATGTCTTGTTCAATTAATTTTGGCAAAGTTCACATAGCAGGAGTCATCTTATCAGCTTTTGACAACTGTGTACGTAATTCTATCATAGCAGAAGTTTTTCTCTCTTATATTCTCAAATCAAAGAATATGTGAAGGCAGTTTTTAAGAACAGATCCTCTAAAAATCAACCCTATTAAAACTCTACATTCCCTTTATTTATGTTGGTTTTTTTTCATTTTGCAAGTACATTTTTCTCATTACAGAGATACGGCTTAGCAAATTCTCTGTATTATTGCAATTTGAATTTGCATACATATTTAAACAAATGTGAGTAAGTATACCTTTTTATATGCTATTATATTATAATAGCCTTGGTAATGGGTTTTAACTTGAAACTTTGCAATTTTTTCTCAGTGCCTGGTAAACTATAATATTTTTAGTGGACAATAAAAAATAATATTCCTCGTCTTATTTTCAAGAATCAAATAAGTACATGTAGGCTTTGTGGACAAATGTAAAATGTTGCTTTTACTGTTTATACGCTAAATTCCATTGTTTTATGTTTCGCCCATACTGGATTAGATTATGTAAATGCTGAATTTAACAAAAGAAATGTCGTTTCTGAGCAGTTCTATTAACAAAAATCTGTGACTTCTTTTCATCTTTGAAGTGATAAATGGCAATTTGAAAATTAATCAAAACTTTCTAAAACTATTTTTGAGGATGCCCCACTCAGATTTACATTCATGAAAGTATTTTTAGGCATTCTTAACCTTTTGCCTTCATCTGCCAGCCAGGATTTCCATGGAACGTTCCTCGGAGTTAGGCTGGGGACCACGTAGGAGACAAAAGTGGGAGGCGGGGATGGATATATATTGAGAACTGAGTCTGAAAAGATGAATCCATGTTCTCCCCTTGAGCAAGTTACAGGTTTGTGGAAAAAGAACATAAATGATGTATACAAAGAAATTACAGTGGAAGATGACTGGAAATTTGCTTAAAAGGCCAAGTCAGTAGGCCTGGGTGCCGGGGTCCTTGTTCCGGGGAATCTAGGGGTCCACGAAGGATGGACGGTCAGGCGAAAGGAAGTGAGAGAGCCACGAGAGAGATGGAGTCTGATGACCAAGCAGGCAGCCCTGGCAATTCTGGCATCTTTGCCCTTCTGGCCTCAGTGTCTTTATTTAAAGGTAGTGAGTTACATTACAGCAATGAGTGACAGACCATCAGTAAGCATAGTTTGAACAATAATGTGTTTTATCAGTAAAGCAGAGATTTCTCAATCTTGCAAGTTGTTTTCAAGTTAGTTAGCATATAAATTTAAGGCTGGGAGAGAGGACAGGAAGTTACCTAGGCCTGCCTATGTTAATTATCTATAGATAGATTAGGAGACATTCTATCCATAATCTTTAACCATAATGGAGGAGGTAGAGACATGATCTCTAATACTTGTCTAAGTTCTTTTCCTTTATGAGTGAGTGAGCCTGTATCATAAGGGCTCATGTTTATCTGTTCTCTATACAAACAGCAGTTTCTGTAAAAGTATTTTGTTATTGCCTTTTTATTATAAAGGAGCGTGGGGATGGGAATAGCAAAAGGATTCGTGAAATGTTAACCTCAGGAAGGTACTCAATGTTTGTTGTTGATCAGTGACGATATGTGTAGCTACTTTTGTTTGGCTCTTGTTTGTACCTTGTCTGTAAACAGTGCTTCTAACTTTTGGGCTAAACTAACCTCCGGAGAAGGTCCTAAGTCTCTTTACAATCTCTCCTATCAGTCTGTTAATCAAATACTGAGAGAAGCTTTACAGAGATGTGCCTTGAGGTTTTATGGTGGAGCTGAGGGGATGATTAACACAATGTGATCCCTGCAGGGAAAATCTAGTTTGGTTCAAGGAGTCTTGGGGTCTAACGTCTGCTAATTTCTAGCCAACTCATAACTGCTATTCTGTATGATCAATTTGTGTAACCTATCCCTAAGAGGCAACCTTGAGGTTACTTCTGACCAGGTTATTCTCATTCAGATTTTATCCATCAAGACCAGGTCCCCTTTTCCATATGCCATAAAACCAAAGAGCACTATATCTCTAGGGCCAATGAAAGCAGCTCAAGAAATCCAGGCCTGAAAGATTATTTAGAAGGAGGTAAGATTAGACACGACTTTGGCTGGCGGGAACTTTGCTTCAACCTTTTCCACACAGAGAGCGGTCTCAACCTGCGAGCCCAAAACGGCTCCCAACACCTGGGGTCAGGCTGGAAGTTCTCAGGTGCTGCTGCTGCTATGGGGAGTACATTTTGAAAAGCAAGGATTTAGAGAGATAGTTAGGTAATTTGTGGAGGAAATCTTAGAAAATAGCAACAACAACGAAAAAAGGAAAAGTAGTCACCAGTAGTCCCATGATTCAGAGACAACTCTCTGTTACACTGAGCAGCTGAACCTCTGTCCTGAAGGGGAGAGAGAGGCACAAATATCTCAGTATATATTTTTTGAAGGTGGTGCTAATGAGATTTGTTGCCAGACTGATTGCACTCTGAGAGTGAGGGAAGGGAGGACTTTGGGTTTCTGGTGTGGATTCTGAAATAGTGATGATGAGGGGAGAGGCAGGTGTTTTAGAGGGAATAGGGGGAGAGAAGCCTGCTTGAGACCTTCACTAGACAGGAGGTGCTTGGGAGGTGGGGAGATCTGAGAACCGGCAGTGGCTGGGTAATGGAAGAGAGAGCTTCCATTTGTCTTAGAATTTAAGGATTTATTTTTCTCTGAGCTTTGGTAATACAAAGGCAGTGCGACAAATTTGTCAGATAATAGACTAAATTTTATTATATTTTGCAATAGATTAGCTAACAATATTAGACACTCTGAACTTTTACTCTGTGCCAAGTGATATGCTCATAGATGTTCATGTTTACTCTTCTCAAACCCTGGGAGGTATAGCCTACTTTAAAAATGAAGTAACTAAGGGTCAGAGAAGAAGTGAAACAGCATGTTTGAGGTCACACAGTCAGTTTGTGAAAGAGCTGAGGCACCAAGTTGTGACCAATATCTACAATCGCTGCTCGATTTTTCAGCTCTGGAAATTCCATGAGCACTCAGTGGTGAGAAAGAGCCAGGGGCACAGTGTTGGCTCAGATTGTGGCAGGCAATGTTTTAGTTGAGCAGGACAGTTCTTTTGCTTATAATACATGGATCAGTAGTAGTACCACCACGTTTTTGTCCATTGTGAAAGATGTTTTCCTATAACTCTGTCATATACTCTGTTATGATGGTGTATATCAGATAAATCTTTGAAATAAGCAGGTTGCATTTTCTGGAGGTGCTCCAGTAGATGTCAGCTAGGGGTGTGCTGGAGGCATCAGGAAACAACGCCCCCTTCCCCAGGGTCGGGGGAAGGTCACTAAAAGCTTTATAGGTTAGGTGACACCTAGCTGTGCATGGGCAGCAAAGGGTTAACAGGGGGCAGTGGGGCAGGGCTGGATCTGGGAGGAGAGCATGCCAGCCACTGGGCAGCATAGCACATGTGATATCAAGATGGGGAAGGGTAAGAGGGCCTGGGGTTGGGGAGGTGGCAGGCTCAGACCAAAGATGGCCTAGTGAGCACTATGCTTAGACAAAGAAAAGCATGTGCCAAGGCCCAGAGGTGGAAGGGAGTTCAATAAGGCTATAGCAGAGCTGCAGAGCTTCAGGGGCAGAAAGTAGAGGCAGAAGCACAGGGATAAAGGTCAGGACATTGGGTAACAGAGGGCTAGCAAAAGGTTTTTAGAAGGAGAAGGACACGATCAAACTTATGCTGTTAGAAAATCTCCTTGCCAGCAGTGGAAAGAAGTGACAGGATACACCCTTGTACAAGTCTCTTTGGGTACAAGGTAGGAAAAAAAAAAAAAACACCCAAGCATCCCGAAGTTGGAGAATAGCTGATAAATTATGATTTATATACACAGTGACATAAGTGAATGAACCGTGGGAAGTTCCTGGATGCTGTAACAAGTATCCATTGAAGTACTTTATGCATCATCCAATTTGAATTTTAGCATATTTTAATTAGCAAGGATAGAGGTTAATTTGGAGTTTGGGAGGTTACAAAAATCTGGTTATAATCTATAGATGCAGGCTGAGCTAAATGTCACCAATGATACAAGTATATGTTAAGAGTAATATGATTTACCTTGTAATTGGCTATGTGTGATGAGAGATACAGGAGGATTAAGAAATAGGATTGCTTCCAGGTTCCCCACTGAGATGACATGGTGCTTAGTGGATAACATGGGGTTTGTTTTGAGGGTAGAGTGAAATGAAAAGCTGACCTTGTACTTGATGAGCTTGAGATTCTGTGCACCATCCATGCAAGAAATTGACTTATATTTGAAGATTTTGCTCAAACTTGTACAAGCCTCATTGGGTTAGAAATATGTACATATGTTTAAGTTTGATTTGTAGGTTAAAATGTTAAATTTTCTAGAAAAATTTTCAGTTTGGTTCACTGGCATTGTAATATACTGGAGTAAGCTTGAATTTATTTTTATTTATCTGAATATGATGCTATGCCAGGGTAGCCAACAAACCAACCAAGCAACCAACCAGACAAACAAACGATGGCAGTGACTTCAAACAAGAAAGATTTATTTCTCACAATACAGGTGCAACTGCAAGGTTAGCTGACATTCCAAGACAATTATCAAGCAAAGGATATTCAGCCTTGTGCTTCCACATCAAGCAGAATTGCTGTAGCAATGAAAGAGAGCCTTGGAGAGGCTTTTGCCAGCGATTAATTGCTTTCAACCTTAAGTGACATATACCCCATCTGCACATTTTCTCTGGCTAAATTCAATCACAAGCCATACCTAACCTCAAAGAGGCTAGGAGGTTCTACATCCTCATGTATTCAGAAGGAATGCCGGAAATATTGGTAAACAGCACGAAGGTCCTCCACAGTTTTGAAGTCAGAAATAATTCAGTCTCAAAATCACTTTTGTCAAAGTTTCTTCATCCATAAAATGAGAAAATAATATGAATGAACAAATCAAACCCAGTTCGTGTGTCTATAAATACTTCTCTGGGTTTTGCAGTTTAATTTGTTTTTAAAGACTCTGTGGATCTTGTTTTTGATTTGATACCCTACAAATTCTTCTTTAAAAGATGGTGCCCTTTAGGATTGCCCATCATTAGACAGATTGCTTATTAGAGTTTGTGGGATTTTAGTGGATGGTTACTCATATTGGATATTAGATTGTCTCTAGTTACTGATATGGGGTCAAGTGTGTGATATATGCAAGTGTAATGATTTATGCATGACTATGTATAAGAAGACCAGTATCTGAGGCCTGAATGATATTTGCCAACACGTAATTCCCTTAGGTTGGAATGATGCACTTTTTCTCTGCAACACTTTGTCTCAGAGCTTACTTAGGGGCAATGACCATTGACACCATTAGTAAATAGTCTACAAATATTCCAAATGACATTTTGACTGTAGACATATGTCAGTAACAGTTATGCAATTTTTTTTAAATTAGGGATACAGATTGAAAATAGCCAGTGAATTCAACTAATTACATATTATTATCTTGAGTGAGGTAATACATTACAAGTGTAATATAATTAATCTTAACTTAGTGGCTTCTAAAAATATGTCTGATATACAGTAAGAAACTTAATTATTTCAAGCAGATAAATCTGGCTCAATATTAGAACATCTAATTTAATTTAGGAGAATTTAATTTAGTAAAAAGTCATCTTTTTACATTCTTATTTCTATTCCGTAAAATGGTTTGTTTATTACAATCAAAGTAGCGTTTTCTGTCAGAATGATACAAATATTCCTGAAAATTTAGATCTTGACAGTTTTATTGTTGGAAAGATTTATCAGATTCTGTTTAGCTATTTGTTTACTTAGTTGCCATTAGAATTAATATTCATTTTTAAACTTACTAGATGCTAGACATTGTTATAAATGGGACATATATAATTTAATTTAATTTAATTATTATTCCTAAATTTTAATAAGAATCACATATAGATATATTAATAATTCAGACTATTGAAGCTTCCCTAATTTCCTGTGAATAATTTTCAAATTAAGGAAAAAAATGTTTATTTTTCTTTGGACATTCAACAGGGAAACATATGTAAAATTATTTATTTTAAATGCATTGCTATAATAAGTTGTTAATTGATAACATTCTTTTAAGTTTTAAAAAAATCCAAAATTATTAATTAGTAATCATTAATCTTTATAAAGATAAAACATTAAATATGCATTTGAATTAAAAGCAAAATGTAGAGATCAGTACATATATTTAAGAACCAGTACTATATATAAAACATTCTCACTGTGGAGGCAGCAATTGGAAAATTCACAGCAGGTTTAAATGTTTGCTAATGTTTATTGTATATGAACAATTTTTAAGCTAATGACCAAACTAGGATTTCTGAGGTTAAAAATGTGACAAAACTATGTATCCCAAGAAGTCTAAAGACTGATAAATTATCATTGAAGTATTTATTTATTGAGCATTTACAGTGGAAGAGGAATTATTAAGACTGCTTAAGAATCACATGAGTTATTATCTGAGTGACAATGAACCCATTTTCGTTGAATAAGTACATAAATTCCTTAAATTAAAATGTAATTGAAACATGGTCAAAATGTGTGTGTGTGTGTGTGTGTGTGTGTGTGTGTGTGGTGTGTGTGTATAAACAAAGGTATTCTCTCATTTATCCTCTAATGTCTAAATGGTACGGCTAACAAACACCATAAACATGAGTCTTTATTATCTTCCTCTTCTTTATGCCAGATTTAAAAGCACTATTATTTCCTGTGCTTAGAGTTGACTACATTATTTATCTGGAAGCTTCCTTTTTTCAAATAAATGTAGAAAATGTCCAAGAAAGTAAAGAATGAATAATAGCAACTGTTTTACTAGTAATTATAAGTACTCCCAGAAGGAGAAAAAAGTAAAGAAAAGTCAAAGACATTTGTCTACAAAAGCTGGTAAATATTACCCACATTTAAAACTTATAAAGTGAAGCTATGTGTATCTTGAAAAAAATTAATAATATGAAAGAAGTGTGTTTTGAGTATATCAAAAACTCCCCTAACAAAGATGAGCTAGGAAAATGTCATGTTTTACAACCAAATTAATCAGCGAAAGTCCAAAGATGTGAACTATTTCTTAGGTGCTGGGTGTGAAGACATGTCACTCACATCCCTCAAGAGGACTTATTGCCCAGCTGCTGGGAGTGCAGATCGCAGGCAGGTTTCAGCAGGCAGCCACCTCAGCAATTTCCTAAGCAGAAGACTTGCCTCTCCCAAGATCATACATCTTCTCAGAGCAGTGCACACCTAACACTGTTGGAAGGAGCAGTATAAAACCCCAGGCATTTCCCCTCAAAGTAGGATCACTCTGATCAGCCATTTTTAGTTCTACACTAGCCCTGGGTCAGCAGAGGCTCTGGACATCATATGGCTCTTCACTTTAACTCTCTCCAGGATACCTCCTCCCCTCCTCCCTTCTACATACTAAACCATCTCAACATCTGATTCCTAGAGAATCTAACCTATAACACCTTATCAGTACAATTTAACTGAAAAAAAAAAAAAAAGGCAGATGAATTGAACTTCCTAAGAATGATCTCTTTTTCCCCTCTCCCTAGGATTGTTGCTCAATTTATTAATATTTGATTTTCTATGAGAAACTATGAAGCATAGATATAGAAGAATCTGGAGTGACTATTGTAAAATCTGTGATATCTGAGGTGCCTTTGAAGGAGCTAATAGGCCAGGATTCTGATGGCAGTAATCGCACAAGCCAGAAACCAATACAAGCCTGGTTTGTTTTCAAACTGTGTGAGAATGGCAGAATTAGACATGCACTGTGAAAATAAGTGTAAAGTTTAGACACATATTCTGTTTTTCACACTGTCTTTAAAAGACAGCAGAGGCCTTAGCATCTTCTATTTTACACATGAAACTATTTTGAAATCTGCCTATGATCACAGAATTTTGTGATGTGCTAAAGTGCTTATAATACTCAGCTTTTAAAATTTCAATTAGCAAGTGCTAATTAGCATCTGAAATGAGGAAGAGGTCTCAGAGAGGTTGTAGGAAGAACAAGGAAGATAAAAAGGTGAGAAGCCTAAGAAAGAAAATTACTTCAAAGCATCAAATGGAAGAATGGAGGAACAGAAGGTGGGAGAAGAAAGGACCAAAGTAAGAAACAAAATATTCTGAGGAAAGTAAAGGGAAAAAAATGCACAAAATTCATTCTTTGAAAGGCTTATTTTTCTTGCCTTTGCTTTCAAACAAGATTCTGAAAATGTTTTCTGTTTATCTGATTGAATTTTCTTTCTTTTTATTTTACCTCACAGTTGAATCAGAATAGAGTGAAATTCAAATCACCTACTAGTAGTTTTCTATCTTCAGTAGTTAATAATTATAGGCAGCAACATACATCAACTGTACTCTTTTGTTCTTTTTTTGTTTTAAATTGTACACATTCCAATACAAACATATAGTTTGAGAAAGTTGTTAACAACTCAGTGTGTTCTTTTGATTATAAACATTTCAGAAAAATAACATAAGAATTTATTTTATGAGTTGACAACTCAAAGATTTTAATTAAAAAAAAAATCCTTTACATATTCTATATGCACCCAATAAGGCTTAAGTTGTATAACTGGCTATCTAAGCTGTAGGCAGCTGGAGACAATCTCAAATTCCTTATAGGAAGAAAGCCAAAATAAACAGCAGGAAAACAATACGTCATTGTGAACATCCCCAAAGTCATGCTTTAGTAACGGAGAACGACAGAAGTCTCGTAAGGCAAAGTGGAGCAGATGGTTCCAAGAATCTTTTGGACTAGGTTATTTTTGTTCTTAGGCCAGAGCTTATGATGGAAAGCAAATACACTGGGAACAAATTAACTCTGCATACGGATGTGGGCGTTAGTTCCCTAAGGTGAGAATCAAATTCACAAACCTAACATTTAATCAGAGCTGTTGTTTCTAACTAGCATGTCATGCTCTATTGCTTCCAGATAATACACCCTATAATTTCCAGTCAAATGCTAATGATGAATAGAGATGACAGAATGGAGATAACAGCACTGAGTTGAACCTGCTTTACTACAGATAGTTGGGGGGAGGGGGAACAACCTTCACACCAGGGTATTGAAGAATACCAGAGTGCATGTCTTCTGACTTGATTACATAATACATTCAGAGCTCCATCACTGATAACACAGCTTAAAAATCATACACAACTCGGGGCACCTGGATGGCTCAGTCTCAACCAGTTAAGCTTCTGACTAGCTCAGGTCATGATCTTACTGTTTGTGAGTTCAAGCCCTGCATCAGGCTCCATGCTAACCCTGTGGAGCCTGCTTGGGATTCTCTCTCTCTCCCTCTCTCACTCCCGCTCCCCAACTCGTACTTTCTCTCTCTCTCTCAAAATACACAAATTAAAAAAAATTATACACAACTTCACATGTCACAATGTGGAATATATAAACATGATGAGGATTGAGTAAATTATGTGACAGTATTGAAGAGCATCGTATGTTATAGTTGTGGACACAGCTTTATCGAGTGAAATAATTTGGCTGAAACATTGAGTTTATTTTGGCCACTATTTTCATTAGGGCTTAAGTTGTTATTTGTTTTCACAATATAGTTACTAAAAACATCACACTTACATTTGCCAAATTGTTAAGAAAACTTCTCAAAAAATTATTTCAAAGAAATCAAAATTTTATTTTTCAAAAACTATATTTGTGAGAAATTTATAAAGCAGTGTGTGTGTCTCTGTATGTGAGTGTATATGTACATAAACATGTATGTAGGTGAATAAAATATTTTTTAATGTTTATCTTTAAGACCATGAAGTGTAAAACAAAACAAAACAAGAGAATAAGAACAGATATATCCTGATGCAGGGTCATGTCGGTGAAGCAGTAATCAATAAGTGTTGAGCTGTCACGCCCTAAAAACTAGCATGTTTCATAACTGGATTTGCAATGAATCTTAAAACTTTTCAAACTTTAAGAATGATTTCTGTTTTTCTCTTACAATTTGAGTATCTTATCACACACATGATAAAGTACAGTCATGTAGTATGAGGTCAGAATGTAATGTCATATGTGATCATGTTAGTCATCTAACATCTTCATTATCCTTATTTCCACTGAATATGGCCCAAATTTCTCAATACTCCACAGTCCTTCTCAATACCATGGACAATTATGTGTGCGCAACTACAGTTCACATAGGACGCATCTTGTAAAGCAATGGACAGCATCAGAAAGGGGTTGGTTTGACCTTGTCACAAAGGATTAGGGAGTCGTGGTAGAATTTAGTAGATAGGGCCAGTGATGTTAAACATCCCCCAAAGAATTGGTATGAAGAACCAAGGATTGTTCCAATATACCAGTAGTGCCTCTGCTAAAGAGCACTTAATCAAAATCCAACTTAGAAATGACTTAGATTCAGTCATTCTATTTCACATACTCTGCTGAAATGGTCTTGGTATGCCATTTCCCCCTCCTAAAACGATTTTCTCTTTTTACACTCCCTGTCGTTATGAAGCTTAGACAACAAATTCATTTTTCCAATTTCAGCCCACATGTTGCTTCCTTAAGCAAAGTGTTCCTAACTCCCTCATGTTTCATTACTTAATTCTCTCTCTGCATCCACAAAACGCAGAACATCCTACAAATGGTATACGTGCACCTGTTTGTCTGATTTTATGTGTTTACAAGCTGCTGCATTTAGACAAGGTATCATTTCATATTCATCTTTGCATATAGAGACTCCAGTAGATTGAAATATATGTGCTCATTATGTACTCAATGGATGTGGAATGAAAAACAATAGAATATAGGAAGAGCAAATGAATGAGTGAATATATATGTGCAAAAAATAAGCAAATGAAATTTTCTGAAAGACATGTTATAATGTTATTTGGGAAAGTGTTCCTGCTTTGGAAGAAATATTACATTTATGCCCAAGAACCATGCAGGAGAATATAAAATTTTTGCAATATGATATACTGTATGTCATATTTTAAACGTATAGATAATTTCTTGTGCTTCGAATGAAAAGTGTGAAAATTTTAAAGGTACAGTTATAAAATATATTTTTGACAAAACATAGACCAAATTAGATTATAAATATTGTAAGGTGACAATATGTTTAATATTTTTCCAAAATTGTTCAGTTGAATTTAGACTGTTATTCAGTCCTTTGGACTGAAATGCTTACTTTGTAGCTTTAGAAAAATAGTATCAAAATAGTTTGTTATTTAAAAGAAATAACTAATGTTGACTAATGAGAGAAAAATAGATTTCAAGTTAGTTTATTAAATGCATTTTTAATTTTTATAGGAATTAGGTTCTTTGCACATTTTGTGGATATTTAAGAGTAAAAAATTATAGTCATGGTATCTAGCTTCACAAATATTACACAATTAGGGGAAGACATGTGATTAAGCAAGTGAATAAGACAAAGTTTAACTACTGATTTGAACTGTGATTAAATACTTTGGTACAACTTTAAAATAGCAATGTTTCCGAATGTTGGTTTACAAAATTCATGAAATTTATAAAATGTTTATAAAATGAGGCAACAGCTTACCTAGAGCATGCTGCGAGGATAAAGATAGATTGTGTAATGTCTTTAGGCTGTATATGAGAGCTATCTATACACACCATTATTAGCATGCCTTTATTCTAGCTGGCCTTGTCTATTAAAATTTTAATTTTAAAAATCTACAAATTTTGTAAGAATTAAAAGTTCTTATAATTTTCTGTATTCAAAAATATAGAAAACTAGTTTACTATGTTTCATCTATTTCTTAATTTTTCCTATATGGGTGTATTGGTTCCCTGTTCTATTTCATAGGCAAGTTTGCATTTAAACCATATAAACACTATTTTAAAATATCCTTTGACAGTTTAGCACAGATTCAGGAGTATATCAAAATACCATCAGGAGCAATGTCTTGCTTTTTCATTGCCTTTTGTTAGTGTGACTTATTATTTCCCTCTGGCTTTTTCAGCTTTCTCCCAAGTTAATAGTTTCTCAACTCTTAGATGCCTGATATCTTGTCTTGCCATTAATCACTGTGAAGTTAACAGCTAGCACACCTCTCAGTATTATCTTGAGTTTAACTCTGTCTACACAACAATGAATCAAAGTCATGAAAACAGAGTACAGTACCTCTTCAAATCAAAGCATTTAAAAAAATTATATCATTCACAGTTTCAGGTTTAAAAAATCCCTTTGGTTCTGAAAATGTTCTCTTTGAAGTTAATTTACTTCAAAAATACTACCTGATGAAATTTTACTTGATAAAAAAGTTTCAAGTAGACATAACTTTTAAAGATCATTCTGCTAAAGAAAGATTCATATATTGACTGAAAGTTTATTTATTTTTATTGTTTTTTTAAAATGCTGCGGTAAGTGCTTATATGCTATTGCTTGTATCTTAAAACATTTTTTTTAATTTTTTTTTAATGTTTATTTATTTTTGAGAGACATAGAGGCACAGTGTGAACAGGGGAAGGGCAGAGAGAGGGAGACACAGAACCGGAAGCAGGCTCCAGGCTCTGAGCCGTCAGCACAGAGCCCGACGCGGGGCTCGAACCCACAGACCGTGAGATCACGACCTGAGCCGAAGTCGGCCGCCCAACCAACTGAGCCACCCAGGCGCCCCTCTTAAAACATTTTTAATGAAAGAACTCTAAATTTGATAAATCGGGTAATGAATTAAATCAGTGAACTGAAATTAAGCATATGACTTTGGAGCAACACGAAAAATAGAGTCAGAATGGATTCAAAACCCTTGGGGGTTAAAACTATGTTCTTTATGCTCTTTAAAAATTTTCAAACTTTATAGCTTTCAGCCCCCATTTTTATTTCCCCTAAATTATGAGCAGTAATCATAAATCTTATTGATTTTATAAACTAATTGGGAGACTTTTATGTGGAAAAATTTGTTCTATTATATCATAAAATTATATTAAAAGGCTGTAGCTTAGCTTAGGCCTTTAAACAATCAAAGATAAGTTAACTTGTTGATAAAATGTATCTTTTAAAAATAAATTTCACAGAATGTGGATAGAACAGCGCTAAATTTAAGAATTCCAGAGATGGGCAAATATGAAACAGTGACATATTTCTATATGAAGGCAAAAATAATAAAGAATACTTTTTTTTTCATTTTAGTTTATTGCTGTTCTTAAGACTATGTCTTAGTATACCTCTCATATTATTAACCTAAGAATTTTCCAGTTTTATCATCAGTTTGTGTTTTTTTGCTATCAGGTGAACTTTTTCCTTATCAAAAACAACTTTAAGTAAATCTAACCTCATACCAGGGAGAAACCCATTAGATGCAAAAAAGAATTAAAACTTTAGCAAGTTAAAAAATAAAATTAGCAGACGAATTGAATTTTATGCTACTATAAAAAATTGAGTTGTGCAATTAAATTTAAAAGATTTTTTCTTTTCTTTATATAATTATGAGGAACATTAGAGTTTAAATGTTATTAATGAATATTATTTTAGGTCTGTAATAAATGTACTTAAACTATGGGCTAGTGAAAAGCAAGCCTTAGATATTTCTTTTTCTTGTGATTACCACGTAGGATCAGTAAAAATGATCATTTTCCACCTCATCCGAAAGGTTATGAGAAACATTAAAACACATTTTTTAAAAATAAACGCTTTAGGGGCGCCTGGGTGGCTCAGTCGGTTGAGCGCCGACTTCGGCTCAGGTCATGATCTCACTGTTCCGAGTTCGAGCCCCACATCGGGCTCTGTGCTGACAGCTCAGAGCCTGGAGCCTGTCACAGATTCTGTCTCCCTCTCTGTCTGTGCCCCTCCCGTGCTCATGCTCTGTCTCTCTCTCTCTCAAAAATAAATAAACATTAAAAAAAATTAAAAATAAAATAAAAATAAACGCTTTAAATCTTAAATCAGAAAAAAAGCTAAATAAACTTAAATTCAAATAATTATTAAAATATCAACAAAAAAAACTATCCCAAAATTTTGAAAAACACTTTTCAATTACTGATTTGGGAATAATTAAATTCATTTTCAGTTGCTAAACAGAATTCATTTTGAGGTCTTTTGTCATATTTATAAAAAGATGTGATATGCACAACATATTTGGATGTCAATAGTAAAAACGAGATAAAAGATGGAAGCAAAGAACAAGTCAGAGAATACAGAAAAAGGGAGAGATAACTGAATACATTATTAAGAAAAGAAAGGCTGTGTGTGTCTGTGTGTGTGTGTGTGTGTGTGTGTGTGTGTGTCTTGGTTCTGGCAGCTCAGTATAAATGTAATCAAATAGTCTATATACTTTGATATTTTATATATGTTGTTACTTTACTACGAAGGAAAGAGATTGGGAAAGATGCTTTGAAAGGCTTAATAGCTGAACATGTTGTAAATGCAATAGTAATTGAACTAAAATATTAGTCTTGGCTAGTAGAAACTCCTAACATAGAAGACCTAAAGTAGACTGAATAGCAGAATGATTTCCCTAATACGCAGGAGTAATAGAGGCTTTTTGGTAAGTTTTTTTTTAATTTATTTATTTAGAGAGAGAACACACACAAGAGGGGGTGAGGCAGAGAGAGAGAGAGAGAGAGAGAATCTTTTTTTTAATTAAAAAAAATTTAATGTTTATATTTGAGAGAGAGAGAGCAAGTGGGGGAGTGTCAGAGAGAGAGCGGGAGATACAGAATCCAAAGCAGGCTCCAGGATCCAAGTTGTCAGCACAGAGCCCAATGTGGGGTTCAAACTCATGAACCATGAGATCATGACTTGAGCCGAAGTCAGACACTCAACTGACTAAGACACCCAGACACCCCAGAGAGAGAGAGATAATCTTAATAAGGTTCTGCACTGCCAGCATTAACCTTGATCTCATGAACTGAGAGATCATGACCTGAGCTGAACTCAAGAGTTCAGTTAAGTTGGACGTTTAACCAAGGACCCACCCAGGTGCCCTGAGATTTTTTTATAAATAAGAAATGTTGATGTTAATACTAGAAGAGATCAGATATTTTATATATTTCTTAAATTACCTTCTGCAAACCTTACTATGATGTTACTAAGTGATTTTTTTTTTATAAGCAGTTGTTTAGAGAGTCAGAAATATTCAGTAACTTTCTCAAAGTCAGGTAGCTTATTGGCACCAAAGAGATTCGCCAAAATGGCTTTTCACTAAACAGCATAGCCTTCTGCTTTCTTCAGGTCAGAAGGTCTTGTGGCAAAATAAATATCAGTTGTGTTTATTCTTTTTTATAATATCCTTTCTTGTGAAGGAGGAAAAATAGAACAAATCAATTAAATAATCTTTAAACTGGAAAACTTGGTTCTGAAATCCATTCCCTATCTGTTTAAAATGAAAAGTAGATACCATATTTAGGGGCACCTTGTTGGCTCAGTCGGTTAAGTGTCCAACTTGATACTGGCTCAAGTTGTGATCTCGCGGTTGTACTGTCATGGTCTGGGATGAAGCCCCAAGTTGGGCTCTGCCTTGGGCATGGAGTCTACTTGAGATTCTCTCTCTCCTTCTCTCTCTACCCCTCCCCTGCTCTCACGCACATGGTCACTCCTTCTCAAAATAAACATTAAAAAAGAGCAGACTATATTTAAAATCCAAAAACCCAAAATTTATTGTAGAAATAGTTATCCAAGATAAACTTTAAAACTAAGATATGGGGCAGGGTCACCTGGGTGGCTCAGTCAGTTAAGCGTCCGACTCTTGATTTCAGCTCAGGTCGTGAGCTCACAGTCATTAGATCGAGCCCTATGTCAAACTCTGTGCTGACAGTATGGAGCCTGCTTGGGACTCTCTCTCTCTCTGCCCCTCCCTTTCTCATGGTCTCTCTTAAAAAAAGAACAAACCCTTTTTAAAATGTTGGATCTGAAATTAATAAAAATTAATACATGGAGAATAATCTGAGGAATAGTGACTCTATGTGAGAGTATGTATGTCTAAAAAAGGGCTTACCAGTGATATTTTTAGTGACTTGCATAGAATTAGTGGCTTTCTAATAAAGCTACATTTATTACATTTCAGACCTACAATAGGAACCCTTACTTTTAACGACTGAAGAATCCTGATGAATATTACTAAATCTGGTCTTATTGTTGTTATTTTTACCCTGTAGCTTAGATTAATCACAAAAAATCTCTCCTTATCCTGCAAATACATGGAAAATGTTCCAGGAAATAATTCGAGGCTAACTTCACATTTAATCATTTAACATATGTATTTATTAAACAAATAGGCTGTATTTGTTTAATACAATATATTTGATTAATATTCTTAAGAGTAAGGGGACATAAATATTCTTATATTCATTTTCAGAACTAATGCAAAAATAGTAATTTATATCAGCATGAAGTCAAAAATTGTTCTACCATAAGTGAATTTTAAAAACCCAGATTTTTAAACTTTTAATTGCATGATAATTTTTTTTCAAAATTTAGAAATTAGCCTGTATAATTGAAACTTGCTAATCTAAATTAAGAGGTCTGAAATAGGTCTGAGTAATCTATCTATCATAAGATCTAGCTAGATGTAGAGTAGATAATCAGGTATTTCATGAGTCTGTCTGAGAAATGCTGAGCTAAGAGGTCTTTTAAACAAGGGACTTTAATGATTGAACAAGTTATGGTCTTGTAGGATTAAGGAGACTACACAGTGCCGTCAGTGGTTTTAAGAAAAAAAAACGTTTATATCTGTTTTAATTATATTTTAATTATAAATGCTAAGAATTATCAAATTAGCACTGAGTGTATAGACATACTCATTCATCCATTCTTTCATTTAATTAATATTTATTGAATTCCGTTCATGTTTGTTCCAGACACTAGTAACAGTGGTATAGTGGAGAACAGAGGGAGTTAGGGTCCTCTACTGACAGAGCTCTCAGTCTCATGAGATAGAAATCTCCCTGCCAGAAAGCAAGCAAAAATGAACTAAAGTAATTAAAAATTCTTACTGAGGGGTGCCCGAATGGTTCAGTCGGTTAAGTGTCTGACTTCAGCTCAGATCATCATCTCAAGGTTCTTGAGTCTGAGCTCCGCCTTAGACTCTGTGCTGACAGCTCAGAGCCTGGAGCCTGCTTCGGATTCCCTCTCTCTCTGCCCCTCCCCTACTCGTGCTCTGTCTCTCTTTCTCAAAAATAAATAAAAAACCCTATTTTTTTTCTTTTTTAAATTCTTACTGAGATTTTAAAGAAAAGAGTGCAGGTATTCAGTTACAAAGTAGTAATATTTGAGAGTGAATCGTGTCGCATAACAGAAAATGACCTCAGTGAGAAACTCTCTGAGGAAACTATGGGTAGTTCTCTAAGCAAGCAAATTTAGTAGCTTCATATATGACTTTTGCCTTGGCCTGGCTATGCCATTGCTGGCTATGCTTGAGCAGGATTCAGGAAATAGTATTTCTGAACATTCTTACAAAGATCAATTCATTGCCATGTGTCTCAGTGCCCTTCTCTTTACAAAAAAAGATAATTTGGGCTAGATGTATATTTAGTTTCTTCTAGTCTTACAGTTCTAATTTTATGCCGATTTTGTTTACTTTACCTTATTTCATAGACACCACATTTAAATGGTGTTAAGGGAAAGAAACAGTCTTCCTCAGGATATTATGTATTATAATTATAGCAGTGTAATCTTCCAAAATATGTGAAACATACCAGAACTTATACAGTTTTGATCCGCAGTTGTCTGCCAGTACATAGAACAGTTAAAGGACTAAATTACTTTAGTTCATTTTTGTAAACCCTGGAAAGGTTTTGTAATTCTATCTCATGATATTCATGACTTCTAAAATAAGGTTCTTTCATTGTATATTTTCAAATAAGAATTTAGAGACTTAGAAAAATCTGTCCATGGACTTTCCTAAAAAGATCAGATCTATAATAAATACATTTGGTGTCAAAATATAGTTTGGAAATGTAAAAAGTTAAAAGCTTCTTGCAAAAATAAATATTTAAGGTGATATAAATTATAAACATAAATGCTAAAGATGAATAATGGCCAATGAATAAATATAATAAAAGCCAACCTTATGCTATGTGAGTATAAAACATTAACACTAATAAATATAAATAAAAAATAGTATGTGGCAAAAAAATGTGATTAGAAAAGGATGTATTTCTCACTGCTTCTTGGGTCAGAAAACATAAGAAATTAAGTTGTGAGTAACTTAATTATCATTACTTTGAAAGCATGTATTTAATTCCTATGATATTTTAAACACTTTGTTGTATAATCGGGGCTACTTACATGAACAAGAAATGTTCCTTAGACTGTTGTGTGTCTTCTTGATGATGTGAAGAAATATAAAATGATGCCTGTCCTATACAAAAATTTTTTCACAGCTTTCTTATGAATACTCCTGTACAAATATATAATGTGAATACAAGTAGTTTCTAGGTTTATATATAAGCTTGGCTAGGATATTTTCGGAAAGGTGGGAAAGACTCATCAGAGGGAACTACACGTGAGACAGAAATTTAAAGACATCATAAGAGTGCACATCCTAAAAATCATATAACCCAAAAATTCCCTGGAATTTTTTCTTGATGTCATGATAATAATACATATGGGGAAAAGTATCATTTCCTGAAAAGTTTAGAAAATGTATTAACTAAAAGTCAAAAGTCTTCTTTCACTGAAGGACTTCCAGGTTGTGAACACACTAGCATGTATTGTAAATCTCCAAGGTGGGTCAAAGAGGAGATTTGGTATTGATTCTCTACAAGATGACTCAGTGCTGTTTCATCTTGGAAACCCGTATCTAAAATGCACCTTGTTTCACCGAGGATCATTTAGGCGCCACCAGTATAGATTAAAATGCAGATTTGAAGAATTGTTTAAAAGACCACTGTAACTGTAATCTCAGCGTTTTTAAGCTTATGTGTACTCATTCATTCTTTTGGTTGATTTCACAGGAAATTATCTGCTGTATTCACATTGAACCACTCACCCACTCACCATGATTCTAAAAATTATTTTTTTTAATTTTTTAACGTTTTTATTTATTTTTGAGAGGCATAGAGACAGAGTGTGAAGGGCACTCTGGGGAAGGGCAGAGAGAGAGGCAGACACAGAATCCCAAGCAGGCTCCAGGCTCTGAGCCATCAGCACAGAGCCCGACGCGGGGCTCGAACTCACAGACCATGAGATCATGACCTGAGCCGAAGTCGGACGCTTAACTAACTGAGCCACCCACGTGCTCCCCATGATTCTAAAAATTCTACAGCTCCTTAACTTTCACCATACTGTTCCTTCTGCCTGAAATACCCCCACTCCTTGTCCCCTGATGAGATCCTATCTCTCATCATATTTTCTCCTTGGATTTCTCTGGTGTCTATGAACTGTTTACTTATCTGTGTTTTCTTCAATTTTAGAGGTAGATCCATTATAGCTGTTCTAATCTCATATTATGGTTCTATGTTGATGAATGTTTGTTGAATTTAACCTAAGTGAAATGTGGAAATGAGAGCTTGACAAGATTGGGGTAGAAATTGTGAGTATATATACAAGAGTCAGAAAAAGTGAAAAGTACCCCAAAAGAACAATGTTTAAATTAGAAGGCAGGGGCGCCTGGGTGGCTCAGTTGGTTAAGCGGCGGACTTCAGCTCAGGTCATGATCCCATGGTCTGTGAGTTTGAGCCCCGCGTCGGGCTCTGTGCTGACGGCTCAGAGCCTGGAACCTGCTTCAGATTCTGTGTCTCCCTCTCTCTCTGCCCTTCCCCTGCTCATGCTCTGTGTCTGTGTCTCTCAAAAAATAAATAAACGTTAAAAAAATTAAATTAGAAGGCAAACTTGAAATTAAATAAAGCATAATGTTAGAGACTGTCTTATCTAATATTCATATAGAGGTGACATTAAAGACGTTAAATTATAGAATTAAGAACAAGGAGAAATCCTCCCCACTTACACACTGTTGGTGAGAACATATAGCTGTGTCGCCACTATGGAAAGCATAATGGAGTTTCTTCAAAAATTAAAAATATAAGCACCATATGATTCAGCAATCTCACTCCTCAGTATATATCCAAAAGAGTTGAGATCATATACCAAAGAGGATATTTTTTTATCCCCATGTTCATGCCATAATTATTCACAATAGCCAAGATATGGAAACATCATAAATTTGTTGATAGATAAGTAGATAAAGAAAATGTGATAAACGCATACAATGGAATATTATTCAGCCTTTGAAAAGAAATAAATCCTACCATGTGCAATAATGTGGATAAGCCTGGAGGGCCTTATGCTAAGTGAAATAAGCTACTCTTGGAAGGACATATACTCCATGATTCCCTTGTATGTAGGAGGAATCTGAAAATAGTAAAACTCATAGACGCAGAGAGAAGAATGATGATTGCCAGGGGCTGGGAGAGGGAGAAATGGGGTATTTTTCAAAGAGTATAAAGTTTCAATTATTTAAGATGAATAAGTTCTAGAGATCTACTGTAAAACATAGTACCTACAGTTAATAATATTGTATTGTACATTTCCATTTTGTTAAGAGGGTAAGATTCATACTAAGTATTCCTGCCACAAAAAGGAATATATTTTTATCTCAAACATGTATAACAAGCTATATCATCTTATACAGTTCTTATGAAACCATACATGAAGTGCTCTTTAATCCTTAAATTACAGTAAATGTTATATATTATTCTGTGGATAAAGTAATTTTTTTAGGTATATAATAACTAATTTAAGATGGTTTCCTTTTTTCTCAGTTTTCCATTGTATTTCCAGTGATAAAGATAAAATAAATTGATTCATGTAAAAACTACATGGTGAATAAATTATAGTAATTCTTCTTACATCCTTTAACTATCATCTATACATTAATGCTAATAACATGCATTTGGAAATGGCCTAACACAAAAAAGAACTCAAAGCCCGCGTCACCATTCTGATACACTGTGTATTGTTTAACGCTGTAATTAATTTCTGACACTCAAAATATTCATAATTGCAATTGTCAGGACATTAATGATTTTGAAATAAATTTTCTATTAAAATCTATTATATTAAAATAGGATTTTATAAAATGAGTTAAATCATCAAAATCTTTAATGCAGTATACATAAAGAAAAGAAAAAGAGGAAACATGAGTATTAATAAAGTTTTCGCTTTATAAATAAGCTTTTTATTCCACCATTGATCTTTTAACCAGTCTTACATAAAAGTACTTTCTTAATTAATGTAGATTAATAAGGTTTATAACTCTAATAATCTGATGAGATATCTTTCTCATTTCTTTAAAAAATATTTAGTATTTATTTATTTTTGAGACAGAGAGAGACAGTGTGGGAGGGACAGAGAGAGAGGGAGATCACAGAATCTGAAGCAGGCTACAGGCTCTGAGCTGTCAGTACAGAGCCCGACTCAGGGAGTTACAGAGGACGAGATCATGAGCTGAGCCCAAGTCAGATGCTTAACTGACTGAGCCTCCCAGATGCCCCCATTTTCTCGTATTTTAATACATCATTGTCTTAGCAGTTCTCAATTCTGCCTTTGAGTATCAAATTGTAGGCTTTTAATTAGAAATTCATTGAATTTGTAGATTAGTTTTTGGGAACATGTTTTTTATACAGTATTAAAT
Organism: Paguma larvata; assembly: GCA_030068075.1. Taxonomy (NCBI): domain Eukaryota; kingdom Metazoa; phylum Chordata; class Mammalia; order Carnivora; family Viverridae; genus Paguma; species Paguma larvata. Next base: position 59,007,305 of record CM057829.1, on the reverse strand, counting down.
ATTATATTCATCTCTATTTTTTTTAATTTTTTTAACGTTTATTTTTTATTTTATTTTTGAGAGACATAGAGATAGAGCATGAGCAGGGGAAGGGCAGAGAGAGGGAGACACAGAATCCGAAGCAGGCTCCAGGCTCTGATGAGCCATCAGCACAGAGCCCGATGTGGGGCCCGAACTCACAGACCGTGAGATCGTGACCTGAGCCGAAGTCGGCCGCTTAACCGACTGAGCCACCCAGGCGCCCCTATTCATCTCTATTTATACATTTATTTACACAATATTTTTTGATTAAAAAAAAATTCTAATTTGTGCCATATGTGTCTTGAACGGATATTTTTGTTAGTTTACATAAGAAATTTATCTCTTTTTTATATTGGTATTTTATGCAGCAAAGTTGATGGACATTTTTTTTTCGAAAAGATTTCCTTTCACTACATTTGTTTACTATATTGTACAGGGGTTCCCACCGTTTTCAGTGGAACACTGCTGTGTCACAAATGGGATACAATTGTAGCAAGATATTGATATGATTCTTTTAGAAATTTCTATGTATCCCCTGAGATGAAAACTGCTGGAAAGTACTGAGTAGACAATCAAAACAGCATTTGTTCTTCTCTTTTTTATTCTCATTATTTATTCTGGCTGAGTCCTTTAGTACAGCATTTAATGGATTCCATGATTGTAGTCTTCCTTCTCTTGTTGCTGATTTTTAAAGAAAATGTAATGCCTCACGATTAAAAACGATGCGTGATTTTCATTGTTAGTAAATAACCATTATCAGGTTTAAGAATTTCCCTTTCATTCTTAATGTTCTGGCATTTTTTATTCAGAGTATGTGAAATGTCATTCAACACGATTTTCTTGCATTGAACGGGATGATCCTATGATTTTGTTTCACTGATTTCCTCATGTGGCCAATTGCATTAATAGCTTTCATTGCTGCTGGACTCTTTTTTTTTTTTATGCTTTTTATTTATTATTGAGAGACAGAGAGAGACAGCAGGAGCATGGGAAGGAGACAGAGAGAGGGAGACACAGAATCAGAAGCAGGCTTCAGGCTCTGAGCTGTCAGCACAGAGTCCAACGCGGGGCTCGAACTCACAAACCGCGAGATCATGACCTCAGCCAGAATCGAACGCTTAACCAACTGAGCCACCCAGGCGCCCCTGCTGCTGGACTCTTATGTTCTTGTTCATAGTGCATGTTTAAATAAAATGTATTCAGTGTGAAAATATTTAATATTTTTTTTATTTAGAGATAATTGTAGATTCACACGTAGTTGTAAAAGTACTATATACAGATCCCAAGTATCCTTCATTCAATTTCCCATTTAAATCAATAATTCACTGTTGATTCCTTTCTATTTCTTAGCCATTCTATCAGTGACTAAAAGAAAAGGTTACATAATTATTTATTTTGAATTTTTCTTGATTTTTAGCTTATAATGCGGGATGTTTCCTGTTCAAGGATATAAATATTGTGTTCAGATATATAAAGCAAAACTCAATCAAGAAAGAGGCGAAGGGGCCGTTGGGTAGTTCAGTTGAGCACCGAACTCTTGATTTTGGCTCAGGTCATGATCTCATGGTCTTGAGATTGAGCCCCACATCAGGCTCCGCTCCAATAACATGAAGCCTGCTTTGGATACTCTCTTCCTCTCTCTCTGCCCTTCCCTCACTTTCTCTCTCTCTCAAAAATAAATAAATAAACATGAAAAAAAGAGAGAGCAGTGAAAACAGAACTCAGAAAAAACAAAGAGTAAAATGTGAAGCATTTCAATCTTTTGCTTAAACATAGATATCTTTAAGTTGAAAAGCCTTTACTTTCCTAAATAATTCATATTACATTGATATTTTCATTTACTATAGCTTAAGGCCAACATTTTATCATATAAGTAGCATTTCAAAAATGTTGCTAATTTTTTGTTTTATAGCTCTATAACCCAACCAGCTAATGAGTCTTTCTTTCAATTCTTCCTTTAAATTGGTGAGAAAATTTGTTAAACATAAAACTTAATGACTTCAGTTTCAGATGTTACATTAATTTATTCATTCATTAATTATTCAAGTGACTGACCAACATGCAAAATACAAGTCTTGCAGAATATTTAGCCCCTCAGCCCCCAAGATCATATGTATAATAAATGTTAAGCATGCCATGAATGGTAGGGATAACTGAGTTATAAAAATACAAAAAATTAAGATTTTGATTAGAATAAGATAAATAAGTTCACAGAGGAGTAAGGATATAAATGAAGCCTTAAAATATTGTACAGGTTTCATATTAAGGGGATAATTCAGAGGTAGCATATGTCAGTGTTTCTAGGAGTCTGTGCATCATCCAGCCAAGGGAAGTGGAAGGGAGAGATTCGGGGCTCTGTGGAGTTTCTCAGAAGTGATATATTTTTAAGAGTGTTTGTTTCTTTAGGGTGCCTGAGTGGCTCAATAGATTAAGCATCCAACTTTGGCTCTGGTCATGATCTTGCAGTTTGTGGGTTCACACCCCACATTGGGCTCTGTGCTGACAACTCAGAGCCTGGAGCCTGTTTCAGATTCTATGTCTCCCTCTCTCTCTGCCCCTTCCCCACTCATTCTCTGTCTCTGTCTCTCTTTCTATCAAAAATCAATAAATATTAAAAAATTAAAAAAATTAGAAAACAGGTTTGTTTCTTCATGTATATTTTATGCAAATTTTGGAAAATGTTATATATATATGTTTATATTTATGTTTATATATATATATATATTTATATTTATATATGTTTATATTTATATATGTAGTTTATTTGTTACTCTTTCCCTTTCCCTTCCTGGGGTGACTGCGTGACTTAGTCTGTTGAGCGTCTGACTTCAGCTCAGGTCATAATCTCTTGGTCTGTGAGTTCAAGCTCCATGTTGGCTCTGTGCTGACAGCTCAGAGCCTGGAGCCTGCTTTGGATTCTGGGTCTCCCTCTTTTTCTCTCCCTCACCCACTCACACTATCTCTCTTTCTCTCACTCTCTCTCTTTCAAAAATGAATAAATGTTAAAAAAATATATTTCCCTTTCCATCTTCAATTTATAATGTGACAGTCTTGGTGCTTCCTGCTGCCTCTGGATAATAGTATGTCCTTAGGCCAACGATGTTTAACAAAGCTTGGCTCCCAAGGGCCCTCACCTCTCAATAGTCTTCATTTTCCCCAGCCACTTGGACTTATTGTCAAAACAAAACATGACATTTCAACTCATTAGTTTTTTCTATGGGCCAAAACAAGGGTAAAAGTAAATGAAATAAATTAAAGAGAAAACTCCAGATCTATTTAAGGAGACAGTAAGTATATATTAAAATTTTTAAAGTAATTATGAAATTCCCTCTGGTACTAGTTTCCATGAGAAAATATCCTTATAAAGTCATCATCTCATTAATAACTCCTGAAATATTTCTTTTTCTTAATGCTTTTAGAAAGTGTAATAAATCTGTCTCTAGGAGCCTTAGGCTGACCCAAATTTTTAGATGTTTCATAGTCACTGAAGCTGACTGGATGTTATTACTCTCATCTTTAATATGATGAGTTTGCAAAAGATTTAATTATTTCCAGTATTTTTCCAACCTTAAACATTCTCTACGTCACAATTTTATAGTGCTTAAAAGAATTTCCTATGAAAATATAATCTTGTTAAATCATTCTGTTTCTTTTGGATCTTATATCTTTATGATTCCCATAAAATGTTAGGGCTTAGAATTACTTTAGCGTCCTTTGGAATCAGGTCCCAATCCCTGGTGTTGCAGATGAAAGAATACACTCTAGAATGGTTGGTGACTGTTAAAATATCGATTCTTCTCTGCTCTTTGAAGTATCATCTTAACTTGAACTCTAGGACACTACACACTAGTTCCTCCACATTGTGTCCTTTTGTTAGTTCTTTCTACCTCATAAAATTCTTGACCCAGGGGAAGAGGAAGGCAAAACACAACTTTTATATTTTTTTTCTCTTTTTTATTCTCTTTTTCCTTTGATCTTCTTGTCCAAGCTAATACCTTTTAAAAAATCCATAACCTAAAAATGCTCCAATATTAACTTCCAGACAGTTTTTCCCATACACTCTAATTTTTTATATCAGATTGCCAACATGATATATTTTTTGAATGCCTATTACCATCTTAAATTCAACATGTCCCCAAATACTTTTTATTTATCCCCCTACACCTACCTTAAGTATTATCAGTCTGTTCTTCCAGTTGGTCAAGGCAAACAACCTGCAATTCAATTTCTCTCTTCTCTTACATCTAAACGAAATCCTTCAAAAAATACTATTGCTCCTACCAACACAATGTAATTGAAATCTAACCACTTTTTATTACTTCTATTGTTACTCTCTAAGTGCCATCATCTTTAACCTGGTACTGACATGTTATCCTACTTAATCATTCTACCTCTGTTTCTGCCTCCAACATCAGCAAGAATGATACTGTTTAAGTGTGAACTAGTTTGTAACACTCTGTCTAACCTTTCTCCTTAGAAGCTGCCTATATCACTAAGAATAGGAGCTCTAAAAATGTCTGACAAGGGCTGAAACGTCTGGTCTCCTTCTATCACCGACCTCATTGCCCATGTCTCTACTATTTCTACTCTTTTACATTCACACTTCCACTTTATTGTTCTCTGCAGTTAAGAATATCCTAACCACATTATTTAAAATGAACTCTATGTCCCCACCCAAGCACGCCCCATTCTCCCTTTTGCTTTGTCAAGGACTACCTGTGTATTGTTATATTAATTAAAATAATAATAGCATTGTATTATTTGTTTGTTCTCTGTGTTTTTACATCAGAATGAAAGTTTAAGGAAGGGATAAATTTTTATGTCTTTTATGCATTATCCTATCTCCATTGCCTAAAGAGGAATAATAACTTAGTGTTTATCATACCAATAGTTAACTTTAGGAAACAAACCTATTTAAGAAATACATGTTTCAATATTGTCTTATGACACGTTAAATACTTTCTCTGAAAGTACTGCAGTGTTTCTTTAATGTTATCTTTACAAATCCAGAGTGTACAATTATTATTGGATATTGTCGTTTGTTTTCTTTTGTTTTTGTTTTTGTTTTGATGTTCCAGAAGGCTTCTGGTGGAGAGTTTTTTTTTTGTTTGTATCCCAAACTTAAAAAAAGTACAAAAAAGAAAAAAAAATACCATCTCACCATGAGAAACTGTCTCAATACTGTCAAATGTAAACCTTGTGAAAGACTGATTATTTTTTTTTGAAAATTTAAGTTTACAATAGGCATTGCTACTGAAATTACTAGTTCAGCTTTTCAAGCTTACTTTGACTTTATACTTCATTTCTATTACAACATTAATTGGGATTTGGAGATAATTTGATCCAGATATTTATTACCTAATAAATTGTTTCTTAACATGCATGTGATCAGGAACATATTCTGATCAAAATTTGCTTCAAGATATATACATTATTCTCATACTTAATGAAAAAATAATTCCTTACTCTCTTCAACATTATATACTTAACAATAATACATTATTCTCATACTTAATAAACAGATATTTAAGAAGATTGAAATCATATCAATTGTTTGCTGACCATAAGGTAATGATACTAGAAGTGAATAACACAAGGAATTGGAAAATAAACAAATTTGTGGAAATTACGCAGCATACTCCTGACCAACCAATAGATCAAAGAGAAACTCAAGAGAAATCAGAAAGTATCTTGACATAAATGAAAATAAAAACACAATACATCATAACTTATGGAATATATCAGAGACAGTACTCAGAGGTGAAGATTATATTAATAAACACCATTATCAAAACTGAAGAAAGATCTCAAACTACCTAACTTTAAACTTTATTGAACATAAAATGAACCAACTAAGTAAGCCAAAAGTTAGTGAAAGAAAGGAAGAAGTAAATACTAGAGCATAAATAAATAGAATAGAGAATTTAAAAATCATGGAAAATAAATCAAAATGAGTTGGTTGTTTTGAAAACAAACAAAATTGACAAATCTTTAATTAAACTAAAAAAACAGAGAAGTCTCAAAAAAATAAAATCAGAAATGAAAGAGGAGGCATGGCAAGTAATATCGCAGGGATAAAAAAGCATCCATAGAAAACTACCACAAACGGTCATATGCCAGCAGATTAGATAATCATGGAAAATGAGTAATTAAAAAAATACAACCTACAAGGAGAGAATCAGGAAGAAATAGTAATTTTAAACAGACTAGTAACTAGTAAGTAGATTTCATCAGTAATTAAAAACCTCCAAAGAAAATCTTAGGACCACACGATTTCACTGGTGAATTCTACCAAAAATTTTAAGAAAAATTAATATAATCTTTCTCAAACTCCTTCAAAAACTTGAAGAGGAAAGAACACTTCCAAACTCATTTTATTAGGCCAGAATTACCTTCACACCAAAGCCAGACAGACACTGCAAGAAAACCACAGGTTAATATATCTGATAAACATAAATGCAAAACTTCTCAGCAAAATACTAGCCATCCAGATTCCACAGGATCAGGCACCATGATCAGATGGGATTTATCCGTTGGAAGCTAGCATAGTTCTACAAACACAAATCATTAATGTGATATACTGTATAAGTAGAATGAAGGATAAAAATCACATGATTATTTCATTGGGTGCAGAAAAAAAAGCTTGACAAAATTCAGTAGCCTTTCATGATAAAAATTTTCAACGAATAAGGTATAGATGGACATGTAATAATATATGATTATTAATATAATAATATTAATATAATATATTGATATAATAAAGGACATATAAGAAGCCCCAAATTAACATCATACTCAATGAAGAAAAGTCAAAAACTTTCCTTCACAGATCAAGAGCAAGACAAGAATGCCTCTTTTCACCATGTACATCCAACATAGTATTGGAAGTCCTAGCCAAAGCAATTAGGAAAGACAAAGAAATAACCATCCGAAATGGAAAAGAAATAAATATATTTCTGTTTGCAGACAATGTGATCTTTTATGTAGAAAACTCTGAGGCCCCATTTAAAAAATGTATTAGAACTAATAAACAAATTGAGTAAAGCTGCAAAACACAAAATCAATATCCAAAAATCAGTTGCTATATACTAAGAATCAGCTATTGGGAAAGGAAATTAGAGAAACAATCTTGTTCACATTAATATCAAAAGGAAGAAAACACTTAAGAATAAACTTAACCAGGAGGTGAAAGATATCTATCCTGAAAACTATAACAAATTGATGAAAGAACTATTGGAAGATTCAATATTGTTAAAATGTCCCTACGACCCAAAACAATATAAAAATTTAATGCTATCCCTATAAAAAAAATCACACTATAGTTTATAGATATAGAAAATGTCCTAAATGCATGAGGAGTGCCAAAAAAACCCTAAAAACAAAACCCCAAATTGTCAAGTAAATCGTAATAAAGAACAAAGTTGGAGATATCGCCCTTCCTTACTTCAAAATATATGACAAAATTAGAGTAATCAAAACTATAATACTGGCTTAAGGACAGGCAGCAATCAAAAAGAATAGAGAGACCAGAAATAAAGCCACCACATAGAGTCAACTGATCTTCAACAGGGGAGCATGAATATATAATGGAGAAAGCATGGTTTCTTCAATAAAGGTTGTTAGAAAAAAATGGATTTCCACATTCAAAACAATGAAGTTGGACCCTTGTGTTACATCATGCACAAAAATCAATTCAAAATTTAAATTTAAGATTTAAACATAAACCAGAAAATATAAAAATAGGGAAGAAGAAAAAGGAGAAACCTTCCTGACATTTGTCTTGGCAAATGTGTCTTGGATAAGACACCAAAAACACAGGGGCAACAGAACCAAAAATCAACATGTAGACATATATCAAACTAAAAATGTCTGCACAGAAAAAGAATCAATAAAAAAATCTACATAATAGGAGAATATATTTGCAAATACTATATCTGATAAGGTGTTTATATCCAAAATATATAAGGAACTCATATAACTCAAAAGATGCTAATGATGATGATGATGATATTTTTTCAAAGAAGATATATAAATGACCACCAGGTATATGGAAATGTGCTCAACATCACTAATCATCAGAGAAATGCAGATCAAAATAATGAGATGTCTTGTCACACTTGTTCGGATGGCTATTTTCAAAAGAACAGAAAATAACAAACATTGGAGATGGTTTGGAGACATTGGAACCCTTGGACAATGTTGATGACAATGTAAAATGGTGCCGCTATTGTGGGCCTAAAAAATTAAAAGTAAAACTAACATATGAATCAGTAACCCCACTGCTCACTATATATATCCAGAAGAATTAAGATCAGGATCATAAAGAGAATATTTTCACTCCAATAGTCATTGCATAATTAGTCACAATAGCCAAGTTACGGAAACAACATACATAGATTGATGGATAAGAGGTAAGGAAAATGTGATAAAAACATACAATGGGATATTATTCAGCCTTTAAAAAGAAGGAAATCCTGCCATTTACAAGATGGATGAACCTGGAGTACATTGTACTAAGTAAAAGAAACCAGTCACAGAATGACAAGTATTGCATGAATTGAATCTGCTTACATGAGGCATCTAAAGTAGTAAAACTCATAGAAACAGAATGTAGAATGGTGGTTTCCAAAGGCAGGAGGGAGAGGAAAATGGAGAGGGTTAATTTTTCCCCAAAGGCTATACAATTTCATTTATGCAAGAAAAATAAGTTCTGGTGACCTACTGTAAAAGATAGTACCTATAGTTAATAACACTGAACTGTACAATTAAAATTGTAAGATAGTACACTTAAAGTTAAGTGTTTTAAATCACATCTCATTTTAAGGGTTCACAATTTTTTTTAAAGTAGGGAACAATCCACAACTTAATCACTGCTCTGCCAGCAGGTCAATTAACAACAACAACAAAACAAAAACCTGAAAGCATTCATTGGATTCTAATGGTGATTTTATCCACAACTTAGAATGGGGGGAAAGCCAGATTTACAGCAGTGGATGTAGAAAATTATTTCAAGAAATTCGACTGAAGGGTACAAGTTAAGGGAGTAACTTGAGGGAGGTTCAATACAAAAGTAATATGACCTCTGGTTAAATGTAGTACACAGAGATGGACCCTTGGCTCTGACACAGGATTTTGCCATTTATAGCTTGTCAGTTTAAGCAAATTACTCAACATCCCTAAGCTTCCTTTCTCTCAACTATAATGGGAATAATAAATATAAAGCTGTAAAGCTAGTATGACTGCCTAGCATAGTAAACACAAAGTGTTACCATAAAATATTAACTAATATTGTAATTACAATAGTTAAAAATGTCCTTTCTCTGCCTGCCAAGTATTATTTTCTTCATTTTTTTTCCAGGATATTTTTGCTAGCTTCAAATTATTTTTTATTTTCTGGGAATTCATTCTAAGTAAGAAAGAAAAAGTTTTCCCTGATATTACTTCATAGACAATGCAGAATTTTCTCTTTAGTTTACCTTATTATCTATTCAATTCCTGTGCTGTCTTCTTAGGTTGTCAGTTGGTGTATTGTTGATACCAAACAAAGTAAATTAACAGATTAATGAGTGAGTCTGGACCACAGAGGAGAGCATCCTGGAAGGATATTTTATTACTTGCTACTTCTCTTTATGGACAGTGGAACCCCTATGGTAAGGGTCAGATTTCAGTATTTAGCTTTCTCTGGGTATCCACAGCTTCGTTTCCATGATGACTGAAAAACACCTCAAGTAACCCTGTCTCACTGGGTGTCTTTGTTTGTGTTTTAACTTGTATATGTAGCGGAAGAATTGTGGAGGCTGGCAAGATAAGCTGATTTTCAATCCTGTGGAACTCCACTGGCTATTAAAAGGGAATTCCAAGTAGTATGTTCTGGTCATACACCATGTTCCTGCCCAAGTAATCTCTCTTCCAATTAATTATTGCCAGAAGTCTTGTGCCATAACATTTATTTATAACCCACAATTCTATCTTGCAAGCTCAGGAGAAGGATTTATTAGCAATGAAGCAAGGTGTTCTTTTATTCACTTAACAGATTTTGATATCTTTACAAGTCGATCCAACTTGCATTATATTTAAAAGATTATTTGATGATTCTGGGTTCTCAATAATGATATGGGATTTTCTACAATGTATACAATTTTCTTCATTTTATTGAAGACCTGGAGGCATTGGTGGGTTTATCAGGTAGTTAGTTCACTATCTCTTCTCTTATTAGTTTTAGAGGGAGGATAGTAAGAAAGAACATAGATTTGACATAAATTCCAGCTCTACCTATGACCTTGGTTGGTTACTTAATCTCAATGTTTCTAAAAACCTGAGTTTAATGACAATGACTACTTTAGAGAAAAGATATGAGGTTTAAATGAATTAATATATGTAAAAATGTGTGGCACATAATAAACACTATGCCAGTTTTTGTGTACCTATTAAATTTAACAGCTACTTAGTGTCCTGTCATGTCAATGTACTTATTTAACCATTCTACTATTTGCAAGTTTATTTTTAAATTTTTGCTATTATAAATAACACTATATTGTAAATATAAATCTTTTGATATATCACTATTTTTGGAGTAAAATGTAGAATAAATCTTAAACATGAAATTACTGCATGAAAAGTATGTGTATTTTTAAGATTTTTGATGTATGCATGCTGATAAATTTCCTCAAGCCTTGGCAAGCAAATTTTTGATTCTACTGTTGACATATAAAAGAGGTCATTATACACCATCTTCATCAACAGTGGATAATATCATTACTAAAATTAAAATAAATTTACTAACTTGAGTGTAAATTCTCATTTGATACACATAATATCTTATTATTTTAATTTGTATTTTATTAATAATAAAATGAAAAATTAATTTATTTTCTGATTATAAAATGTATTATGCATATTTTGTGTTAATCATGTATCTTGTCCTTGATACATTCTACCTAAATGAAAACATACCTAAATGGAAATGTATACCTTTGAATCTTCTGTTTTATTCACCTTTATTTTAAAAGTAATACCATGAATATAATAAACCACATATTATAGTTCCTTGCTATTAAAATTATTTGACATCTGAATGAATTTCTTCTGAAACTTCTATCATTGATGGTGAGTTAATCCTAAGTGGTTTACATCCAGGTTTGAACAGGATACTACCATGCCTGAATGTAGCCTCTTTTATTATTGCATATTCCTAATTGTTAAGTGTATTTTATGTTGTATCAAATAGCTGTCTATCCAAATAAGTAATTCTAGTTTAACCTCTGTAACTATATAGAATAATTATATTTCTCATGTATGTATCTATTTTTATTCTTTAAAATTATTTATAATGTGCTCCTTAATCTTTTACTCTCAATGTTAAAAATTTATGGTCCCTTAAGTTTTCTTAATATTATATGATTTTCCAAAATTTTGGAATTCTGGGTATAGTTTATTTTAATGCTTAATCTTTCAAACAAGATTTTTTGAGCTTTAATCTTGATAATAATCATGTGTTCAACTAAGAATTACATTCAAAATATCTTTTCATAGTGGTTAAGTATAAGGTCCTTGGAACAGAGAGAAATTGGTTTTATACCAGAATTCTGCATTACTCGCCGTGTTACTTTTAGGAATATACATGATCTGACCATCAGGCTTTCCAATTGTAGAATGGAGATAATTTTTTTTTTTTTTTTACTTTTAGAGTTTTCATAAGGATCAAATAAGAATGTATTTGGAAAATAGTTACCACAGTATTTGCTTCATAGTATAACCTGGTTGTTGTAGGGCTTTATGGAATGTGGGTATGATTAGTTTAAACATGCTTTTTCTGTTTTTTGAGTTTGGACAGTTCCAGCAATATGGTAGATTTTCACTGAAATTATGTACACATGATCCTATTTGCATCAAACTCTTTTCTCTGCCAGAAACCGATTTGGGGTGACTGGGTGGCTCAGTTGGTAAGCATCTGACTCTTGACCTCAGCTCAGGTCTTGATTTCAGGGTCGTGAGTTCAAGCCCTATGTTGGGCTCCATGCTGACATGCCACCTATTTAAAAACAAAACAAAACAACAGAGTCAAAGTGCTCACACTTTAATATATGGATTTGAAAAAATCAAATGCAACAAGTTTCTCAATATGACACATACATTTCTGAGTGAAGAACTGTTACAGATTTGGTAATGTGTGCAAAAAGAGTTTACAAAACATTAGCGCTAAAAGATTTTAATTGAGTATAACTGCCTCTGATTTTGAGAGTCCTTCATTTACTTCACTACCTTGGACTTTACCTAGACCTCTCGGAAAATCCTACCTTGGCTTCTTCCACCTTCAAATTGATTCCATCTCCTTTCTTTCGCCATTTTCTTATCTTTTCTAGCAGGGAAAAAATAGTCTCTGAGACCATTTTTATTCCCCTCATTATTGCCTTGGCTTGTGATGACATCCATACACTCAGGGAGAGCTTTCTACAGTAAGCAGCTTGTTAAGCAACATATTCGCCCAAGGAAAATTTTGTTTCTAAGAAGATTCTGGGGAAACTGTGTATACAATAACATTTTAAGCTGTGGAAAGAGTAAGCTGTAAACTTATAGTATCCTGCCGGGGTCCTTGTTCTGATGAATCTAGGGGTCCACGAAGGACGGCGGTCAGGCGAAAGAAGTGAGAGAGCCACGAGAGAGAGGGTGTCTGATGACCAAGCAGGCAGCCCTGGCAATTCTGGCATCTCGACCTGCCTTTATTTTTAAAGGTAGTGAGTTACATTACAGCAATGAGTGACATTCCATAGTTTAATCTCTTTAACAATAATGCTTTTTATCCAGCAAGGAGGCAACTTCCTTAATCCTGTATGTTGGTTTCAGGATAATTACCATATAAATTTAGGGTGGGGGGAGAGAACAGGAAGTTACCTAGGCCTGCCTATGTTAATTATCTATAGATAGATTAGGAGACATTCTATCCATAATCTTTAACCATAATGGAGGATGTAGAGACATGATCTCTAATACCTGTCTAAGTGTTTTTCGTTTATGACTGAGTGAGCCTATATAGTAAGGGCTCATGTTTATTTGTTCTTTATACAAACAGCAGTTTCTGTAAAAGTATTTTGTTATTGCCTTTTTATTATAAAGGAGCATGGGGGTGGGGATAGCAAAAGGATTCGTGAAATGTTAACCTCAGGAAGGTACTCAATATTTGTTGTTGATCAGTGAAGATATGTGTAGCTACTTTTGTTTGGCTCTTGTTTGTACCTTATCTATAAACAGTGCTTCTAACTTTTGGGCTAAACTAACCTCTGGAGAAGTTCCCAAGTCTCTTTACAGTCTCTCCTATCAGTCTGTTAATCAAATACTGAGAGAAACTTTACAGAGATGTGCCTTGAGGTTTTATGTGGGGCTGAGGGGATGATTAACACAATGTGATACCTGCAGGGAAAATCTAGTTTGGTTCAAGGAGTCTTGGGGTCTAATGACTACTAATTTCTAGCCAACTAATAACTGCTATTCTGTATGATCAATTTGTGTAACCTATCCCCAAGAGGCAACTTTGAGGTTACTTCTGATCAGGTTATTCTCATTCAGATTTTATCCATCAAGACCAGGTCCCCTTTTCCATATGCCATAAAACCAAAGAGCATTATGTCCCTTAGGCCAACGAAGCAGTTCAAGAAATCCAGGCCTGAAAGATTATTTAGAAGGAGGTAAGATTAGGTGCCAGTTTGGGTGGTCGGGAGCTTTGCTTCAACCTTTTCCACACAGGGAGGGGTCTCAACCTGCGAGGCCCAAAATGGCTCTCAACAGTAGCCGGTATTGTAGTTTTGGTACTTGTATCAAAATTTAATCATATTGCACTTCTCCTATTAAATTCTCCTTGGATTTATCACAAAAACTGTTGTCTACCCATATTTGTTTCATCCATTCCTATATAGAATATTTAACCTAAAGTCTATTCATTCATTTTTTTGGTTATATTTTATCATTTTGGTTTTAGTTTAATATTCTGATTAATACCTCAAGTTTCGTTATCCTGGGCTTACCATGTTGCCTAACATTTTTTCCATTCTTGTTTAGAAACAATTTCAGATTCCAAGTGTCTCTATAATCTCAAAATTGGTAATGTTAATAAGGAAAAATATGACTCTTAAGTGCACAAGTCCCTCAGCGTTCCTTATCTTGCCACTGGATCAATTTGTAGTAGGAAAATCTTATTTATTTATTTTTTTTCTACTAAGAGGTCCATAGAAAATGTCTACAATTAAACTACTTTTGTTTGTTTAATATATTTTTTGAGATCCAATTGACATGCAATACTGTATTAGTGTGAAGTATACAACATAACACTTTAATGATGTCTATATTGTGAAATGATCAGCTCAACAAGCCTAAACTACTTTTTTTAAAGCTTTGTAGTAATTCTCACTCAATTTGTGATTGACATATTTTCTATTCTTAGTTTGATGGAATTTCAGTTCTTAAATTCTGTATAGCTTAAAAACAATGAAATGCCTAGAATTTGGAGAGATAGCTGAGGAGACCTAATTATACATTTAGCAGTATTTTAAAAGAAAGATATAATATTGATATATGAAGAGGAAAGGATATGGGAAATGTATGATTGCTTTTCATTAGTGTTACTCCCTTACAGGTAAATAAGTAAATAAATAGAATAACTAGATCACAGTGAGGAATTTTTACTTACTAAAGTTATTTAACTCCATCATGGTATGCATATGAATTCGTATGTATATAAATGCCAGATAAATGAAAATACCTGTAATACTTCTCCTAATTGAGGAAGTTTAATATTAGTTTAATTTATTATTCCCATTGAAAACATTATCCGAGATCAAACATGAATGACACAGCTAAGATATATGCAGGTCTGATCCAGATGCCAGTATCTTTTTTCAAGTTCATAAGAAGTAATTCAAAAATAAGAGAGAGAAATAGGTGCTGGAAATAACAGCAAACTTGTAAAGAAATTAGAATAACAGCTGACAGTTCAACTGTGACAATGAAAGCTAGAACACTGTGGAATAAGATCAACTGTGTGCTGACAGAAAATTGCTAATTTATCTAGAAATATATTCACGCAGAAATCTATTTTTCACACATGAAAAAGGTGAATAGCAAAGAGAAAGAGAGAGGTTATCAGAGAAGTAAACCATACACACATGCACACACACACACACACACACGCACACACACTAAAAGTGTTCCTAACGCTTTTAAGTAAGAACTTCCAAAATATATACTCAAGAAGAAAAGATCTCAGAAGAAACATATGAGATTCAAAAAGGAATATTTTTACATAAAATGCAAATGGATAAGAACAAATTACATAAAATAGGTTAATCTATATGCTTACAAAGGGAAATTAATATAATCATATCATGTAACAGTCTATAAAGCAGTGATGAGTTGTTAGAACAAACATTTTAAAAGAAGTATTTTATAATACAAATAAAAATATATATTAACTATGGAACAAATCCAACATGATATTATGTAAAGCTTATCTACATTTTATATTTAAACATGCCTAGGGTCCCTGGGTGGCTCAATCGGTTAAGCGTCCATCTTCAGCTCAGGTCATGATCTCACAGTTTGCAAGCTCACACGATTTGTGCATTCACATGGTTTCTGGGTTTGAGCCCCTGCTAGAGACTCAGTGCTGACAGCTCAGAGCCTGGAGCCTGCATCAGAGTCTGTGTCTCCCTCTCTCTCTGCCCCTCCCTGCTCACACTCTGTCTCTCTCTCTCTCTCTCTCAAAAAAAATAAATATTAAATTTTTTTTGAAAATAAACATGCCCAAATATACAAGAGAAATAGTGTGTTCCTGAACAAGAATATTATTTATGTTGATTAATTTTCAATTTGATATATATATATATATAATTTTAGTGTAGTTTCCATCAAGATCCAAAAGAGCTTACTAAGAAATTTGATAAGATGACTGCAAATTTGATTGGCGTACCAAACGCTGGCTGTGATGATACTAAACAAACCTTGGACTGACATGCCCTCACAGATATCAAGACTAACTTTGAAGGCCCAACTAGGAGAAGAGCGATTCCTACACTACTTTAAAAAAAAAAAAATGGAAGCAAACTTTAAAAGACTTCTTAGAAAATAAATATAGTAGAAGATTGTGACCTCACTCTGGGGACGATTTTTTTTAGATACACACACAAACACACACACACAGATAACATACACATTCAAAATATTAGACCTAGAAGAAAATATAAAAATATTTGACTACATTAATAATAATGAGTTTTAACAATTAAAACACGTAAATTTAAACAAAATCAGAAAATAGGACACATTTTCAACACATATAAATAATACAAAGTTATTAACTTGTGTTTAAGCCCCTAAAACAAAATTATTGCACTATACTATAGATTCCAAACTTATTGCATATGATTATAAAGCAAAATACTTATATAAGAATATACAGTGAAAGAAAAAGTCTGGCAATCCAATTTATTTATATCTTTGTTCTCACAATTAACTTTCATAAAATGAGATCTGAAAGACAGACAGAAACAGGATAATGTAAAAAGTGAACACAACAAAGGAAAAATAAGCAAGTGGATTGCCTTAAACTAAAAAGTTTCTGTAGGGCAAAGGAAACATTTAGCAGAATGAAAAGACAACTAGTGGAACAGGAGAAAATATTTTCAAACACTATATGTGATAAGAGGTTAATATTTTAAAAATATGAAAGGAACTCCTATTGTCAATGACACAGATTCAATGACACAAATCAAATCACTCAATTAAAAAATTAACACAGGGGGGCCTGGGTGGCTCAGTTGGTTAAGCTTTTGACCTCGGTTCAGGTCGTGATCTTGCGGTTGGTGAGTTTGAGCCCCGTGTTGGGCTCTGTGCTGGCAGCTCAGAGCCTGAAGCCTGCTTCAGATTCTCTGTCTCCTCTTTCTGTGTTCCTCCCCCACTCGCATCCTGTCTCTCTCTCTCTAAAAAATAAATAAAGATTAAAAAATATTTAAAAATAAACTAAAAAAATTAACAGATGGCCTGAATAGGCATTTTTTTCCAAAAAAGAATATACGAATGAACAATATGTATATGAAAAAGATGTCAACATCATTAATCGTGAGGGAAATGCAAACCAAACCATAATGAGATATCAGCTCAAGACTGTTAGGATATCTATTACTTAAAAAAATTATAATAAAAAAGATAAAAAGTGGAGGTTAATGTGCTCAAATGAATATGAGTAAGAGAATTAATCTTCTTTTACCACATTGTCTGTGATCCAGAGATGAGCAATCTCAATTTTTGATGTTATTTTAATATTTAAAGAATGTAATTCATTTAACTATTTATTTACTTCATATAGCATGGCCACTAAATGCAACGTCACTGCTATATTTAATCTAGTAACCCGTCAAAGAAATGACAATTTATTTTAATGCAAAGAGGAAATAGTTAAAATAGTAATTATAATAAAAGTGAAATAAACTTCTGTTTGATTTATTAATAAATCTTTGTATTATAATCTCCAGTTTGCACGCATTTGAGTTTTATGGCTAAATAAAACCACAAACCTCTTACATCTCTGCCATCAATATTTCAAAAGTAAAATGTATAGTCGTAAAACTACCAAGTGGTCCAGTACCTGCTAAGATGACCACACATATTCGTGAACAGACTTTGATGAAGATTGGAAAAGCATTTTCTAATGATTCTGGGCATCCGTTAATCATGAGTGATTTACTGGTATCATTTTAATGTGCTCCCCAAAGATAAAACAAAGATCTACAGAGGATACGATTTTGAACCAGAAATCATATTTTAAAAATTTAGTTGTTTCGCTTAGGTATATTCACTAAGTTTACTTAAAACTTACTGTGTATGTTGTCCTCACTGATTTCAGAGACTATATATAAACCTTGTAATCCAAGGTTCTTAAAATGTAACTTTTCCAGTCATTATTCATATACAAAATAAATGTTTTCCTACTCTTTTGAAAGAATAAACACAGTCTTCATCATTAGGTTTTGTAATCAAAACTATATTTATACAACTAAAGGGTGTGCAACTGACCATGGCAGTTGGTCAAAGGAGAGCTTTGTAACTGAATTATACCTTTATCATATTAGTTATTCAATATTTATTGGTTATAAATACCTGAAATAATATTCTCAGGCATAGAGACATCAAAGAAGAACAACAACCTCTAACTTTATTTATGGTCTTGCGATGAATTTTATTTGAGCAGAAAATGTTGAGTAATAGTTTATGTGCATTTAAAGTTGGAGAGGCAAAGAAAGTTTTCCTGTCTCTTATTAATAATAGATTCTAGGTGTGACAATAGTTTAAAGTATAATATTTCTACCATCTTAAGTCAGAGGTAAGAGATCTATTACCTGTATACACCATTTAACACATCATCTGAATACTAGAGTATTTTAATATTTTTGTCAAACAAAACACCAAAGCATTCATACACTGAAGATGTGCGTCCCCAAAATGTATCTTCTAAAAAGTATAATTGTGTATTGATTAATAAAAAGATGAATTTGACAAAATGTAAAACAGACGTTTTATTAAACATAGAAAACAATATTTTTCAAGCACAAGAAGTTGAAAGCACGTAATTCTTTATATTTTAAGTTTATTGATTTATTTTGAGAGAGAGAGAGAGAGGCTGCAAGCAGGGAGGGGCAGAGAGGGAAAAAGAGAGAGAATACCAAACAGTCTCCATGGAGCACAGAACCTTCTTTCTTTGCAGCACGAAACTTTCTTTGCCCTCCAACTTTAAATGCGCAGAAACTATTACTCTACATTTTCTGCTCAAATGAAATTTATCCCAAGAAGGTAAACCATAGATAAAGTTACAGGTTGTTCTTCTTTGATGACTCCATCCCACAAACCGTAAGATCATGACCTGAGCCAAAACCAAGAATCGGGCACTTAACCAACTGAGCCACACAGGCAGTCGGACAGCAACTTATTTAATCTTGTATATTAAAACATTAAAAACATGTTTTGATAGCCAAGAAAGAAAAAGAACATGGTAACAGAGGGTGAAGAACATAGGAGAAATATTTATTTTCTATGAACTTTTTTTTGTGAAAAGTAAAACTAGGATGAAGAAAATAACAAGATAACTCACAGACCATCAGAACAGTCTTAAAAGCAAGGTTAGACCAGGAAAGGAGAGAAGACAACTAGGAATAAAATTACTGAGAGGGCATCATGAAAGTAGGGTAATGGATCGTTAATTTTCTGGCAAGTTAGTGAAAGAAATGGTACACTCCACCAGGAAGGAGAAAAGTAAAAAATTCATAGAAAAGCCTTTGCAGTCTTTGGCTGACAGCTACCAGGATGCTAGTTTCATTTGAAAGTCATTACACATTAGGTACATAGAAGGAAAGAGGTCCTAAGAAATCTGGGGTTAAATTTGACTTTGAAATAGGGAGACAAGAAGCATATGAACCTAAAGGAAAAACAATGAAACCATGAAGAAAATTGAGAAATCTATTGGATTCGTTTATTCGACATAAAACAAAAATTCTAGGAGATAAAATAAACCCTAAGTAATGCCCCGAAGTGGAGATATTGGAAACCTAGACAAAGAGAGGAAATATATAGATTAGTTGCTAAGGAAAGTATTAACGGAGAGCGTCTTCTAAATGTAGTGATTGTGTTTGGAGGATAAAGAAACTTCCTATCATGTGGCTTGGCTGGCGCTGGGGTGGGATGAATGTAATAGTGACCCTCAGGTGACCCTAGGATGGAGGAAAGTATATTGTGAAGAGAGTAGCAATGTCAGTGGTTTATAACTTGCGGTCCTGCTTCAATAGCATCAGCATCACCTGGTAACTTGTTGGAAATGAAAATCCACAATTTTTGGTACGAAAACCAGACCCACTGAATCTCAAGCTTCGGAAACAAGGTTCAGCAATCGGTTTCAACCATCCCTCAGATGATTCTGAGCTTGAAACTATTTGATTAACAAGCAAACTCCTAGAAACAAGGAAGAACCTCTTCCTGTCATGTATAACACAAGTTATTTTTTACCCAGTTATTTTCCCTTTGATTTTGTGAGTGACTTTAGCAGTTTTGAAATGCAACTATTATATTTTAACTACTTTAACTGCATTTTAAAACTGCTTTTAATTTTTTGAATACAAGTTTCTCACAAAGTAAAATTCCACATACCTACGGCATAAAGAAATAAAACATTGTCAGGCTCCTAGGACCTCTCCTTTTATACCTTCCAAGTAACTATCTCCTACCCCAACTCTCAAAGTAAAGGTTGTCCTGAATTTTTAGAAATTAGTTTTGTTTTGTTTCACTGGATTTTCATGTGAATGAAATTTTATAGTATGTTCTCTAATATATTTAGCCTTTCTTATTCATGTTATATTTGTGAGAGGTTTATTTAACGTTTTCAAATTTTTATTTAAATTCTAGTTAGTTAACATATAATATTGGTTTCAGGAGTAGAATTTAATTATTTATCACTTACATGTAACATCCAGGGTTCATCACAAGTGCCCTCCTTAATACCCATCACCTGTTTAGCACATTCCCTCACCCACCTCCCCTTCAGAAACTTTCAGTTTGTTCTCTATAGTTATGAGTCTCTTATGGTTTGGTTCCCTCTCTCTCTCTCTCTCTCTCTCTCTCTTTTTTCTTCCCCTATGTTCATCTGTTTTGTTTCTTAAATTTCACATATGAGTGAAATCATATGGTATTTTTCTTTCTCTGACTTATTTCATTTAGCATATTACACTGGTCCTCTCCACATCATTGCAAATGCCAAAATTTCATTCTCTTTGATGACTGAGTAATACTCCATTTGTATATATACACTACTTCTTTATCCATTTATCAGTCGATGGCATTTGGGCTCTTTGCATAATTTGACTACTGTTCATAATGTTGCTATAAACATCAGGGTGCATGTGCTCTTTCAAATCTGTATTTTTGTATCATTTGGGTAAATCTCTAGTAGTGCAATTGCTGGGTCAGAGGGTAGTTCTATTGCTAACTTTCTGAGGAAACTTCATGCTGTTCTCCACAGTGGCTGCACCAGTTTGCATTCCCACCAAGAATTTTCCCCTTTCTCCTCATCTTCACCAATATCCATTGTTTCCTGTGTTGTTAAATTTAGCCATTCTGACAGGTGTCAGCTGGTATCTCATTGTGGTTGTGATTTGTATTTCCCTGATGATGAGACATGTTGAGCATCTTTTCATGTGTTTGTTGACCATCTGGATGCCTTCTTTGGAAAAAGGTGTGTTTATGCCTTCTGTCCATTTCTTAAAAGAATTATTTGTTCTTTGGGTCTTGAGTTTGATAAGTTCTTTATAGATTTTGAATACTAACCCTTTATTAGATATCTCATTTGAAAATATATTCTTCCATTCCATAGGCTGCCTTTTAGTTTTGTTGATTATTTATTTTGCTGTGCAGAAACTTTTTATCTTGATGAGGTCTAAATAATTCACTTTTGCTTTTGTTTCCCTTTCCTCCAGAGACATGTCTAGTAAGAAGTTGCTACTGCAATGTCAAAAAGTTTACTGCCTGTGTTCTCCTCTAGGATTTTGATGGTTTCCTGTCTCACATTTAAGTCTTTCATCCATCATGGATTTATTTTTGTGTATGATATAGAAAGAAGTCCAAAATACATAACCAAAATATTGCTAGGACTGATACATGAATTCAGCAAAGTTGGAGGATATAAAATCAATGTACAGAAATCTGGGAGAGTTTAACTTTAGCTAAACACATAGCTGTGTACTGTTTGATTATATGAATATATCAAAATATATCAAAATTATTTTTCTATTCTATTGATAGATATCATTTAGGCAATTTTAAGTTTGAGGAAAATGTGAATGATGCTACTATAAGCTTTTCTGCACTTGTCTCTTGTTTGCTCTTTGTAAGGATTTATATATATATATACGTATATATATATATAATATAATATATGTAATATATATATCATCACACATCATGCTGTGTGCACCTATTTTCTTCACATTCACTCTGGCAAGTATGTAGCAGCATTCATTTTGGTTTAATTTATATATCTATGTATACACACATACTAACATATATATATATATACATATGATTACTAATCATATTGAAAGCTTTGAATTTTTAGTGGACATTTATTATCTTTTGTGAAAGGTCTATTTAAGTCTCTAGCAATATATATATGCAAGTGTTTGTATAAAATATACACATTTATAACATTGGCATTTACATATACATTATATATCATTGACGTAATTTTTTTGATTTGTTAGGAATTCCTAATATGCCCTATTTGCTGGTTAATGGGTGTTAAAAATATTTTGTCCCATTCTCTTGGGAAAGTGAATGTTTTTACTTTCTAAATGGAACGGACATACCACCCTGAACGTGCCGGATCTCGTCACTTTCTAAATGGAAATATTGATATATTAATCATTGTGTATTTATTTCTGTTAAATTTGGTATATAGTTTTCAGTTCTCAGTGTTTATTAGCATAGAATTATTAACTATTTTATTATGTTTTAATTCCCTTTGTAAGAATTATCAAAAGATTGGCTTTTTTTTTCTTTACAAAACACGTCTTATGTTTTATCAGTCCACGAATTGTACATACCGACTCTATGTCCTTCTAGCAGCATCGGCTCCAGAGAAGGATGGGTTTCCTAGTTTCAACTTCTTTTTTGAAGTCCCAACTCTTTTCATATGTGTCATATGAATTTTTTTTTCACTTTCACTGAGAAGCGTCAGTTTGTCTGGTACTGGATATTGAAGTACTTTCAGTCAGCGATTAGGTAGATCCCTGTTCAAATCTTTAAAAGGCTTTGATTAAACATGAAAATGAAATTAGATTTATAGAGGCTTTACTCACCTACTTCATTGGAGATACCATAATCTTGACACAGATAATTTTAGTATCAATAGCAGATCTTCTTCCATTTCTTTTTGTGAATATCAATTGTTGCTGTTGCTCAAAAATAGTTCTCTAATTGGAAACGCAGTTTTCTCTACTAGAAAAATTTTAATTTATTAGATGAAAACTTTGGAAGATGAATAATACTTAGTCTCATGTATCCCAAGCTAAAATTGCACACTGGGATATTTGACCTATGATCTTCTTTTCAATGCATGCCTAATATTTAATTTAGATTACTCTACACTTTCTCATACTCTAGCTCAGTGTCGTAGGAGGCTTCTTGGTTTCAGCCCCCTGCTGCTTAGAGTTTGAGGATATAAATGAATTTATTCTAGGGGACTGATCGGTTTGTTTCTATGTGCCTTTTTGTTGTTCTAAGCATGATTCTTAAGACTTTGGGTACTTCTCTAAATGCAGTCTTGCATTTTGTGTTTCTTGCAGACATTCCTCAAAGTTTCTTATTAATGAAGTAAGAATGATGTATGCCTTGAGCTTTATTTTCATGTGCCTAATTATCTCACCCGCAATGAACATTTTTGTCAAGTTGGGCTGCTATCACAAAAATATCACCAATTGGGTGGCTTACACACAATAAAAATTCATTCATCACAGTTCTGCAGGCTGGAAGTCCAAGATCAGGGTGTCACTAGTGAAATTCCAGTTAAGTCTCTCTTCCAGAATGCAGACTGCTAACTTCTCATTGTATCCTCACGTGGTTGAGAGCAGAGAATGAAAAAGGCTTCCTCACGACTTTTATAAGGATATTAATCCCTTTTGTGAGGGATTCCACCCTTCTGATGTCAGTTAATCCTAAATTTTAATTACTTCCCAAAGGCCCTACCTCCTAATACAATCACATGAGGGTTTCAGCATATGATTTTGGGGAAGACACAAACATTCATTCTATAAAAATGGGTTAATGACAATGTCTATTTCACAAAACTGCTAGGTTAATACTAATGAAGTGCTTTAAAAACTATTTTTATACAAAAGCAAAAGCAAAAATAGTCACTCTCTTGTATTTACATATAGTCTACTGCTGCTTTTAGGATATAATACTAGAGTTCAAGAGATCCTATGGCCCACAAGTTCTAAAATAATTACTATCCAACTCTTTAGAGAAGAAAACAATGCAGATCCTTACTGTAAAGAAAGATTGTAGGTATTCAGCTCTCTGTAGTAGGTTGTAGGCTCAATCCTGCTAATTTGACTGGAAGAGCAGAGTAGTGAGAGCCACACATTAAGAAGTTGACAAAGTTGGCATTTTTAATTATTAAAATATCTTACCATGCGTGACTGAAACTGAATTAATAACATGAGAGTAAGAGTAAGAGTACTCAAATGGTGTTTGTTAAGGTGTGCATAACCTGAATAACTCCAAAGTCTTTTTTTTTCAATCTATCAGAACCCCCTAAATATAAAACTTTTATACAATTAGTTTTAGCATAGTTGAATGTTAAGTATTTGCATTAAATATTCTTTCTTATTTTGAATCAATTATTCATCTTAACAAAGTCTCAAAACTATAATCAAACATGGGTCAACAAGTTAGCTATTTTTTTTCTCTTATTTGCTTGCATTTGCTGCTTATTTCACTTTTGTAGTCTTGAAAGGTGTTGCTAGCAACCATTTCTTTCTCTTCCCATAAGAATAAAAGACAAATTACTCTTCCATTGGGTGATGCCTTTGTGTGGCCTATTCTTCAAGTACAATAGCTTCATTCTTACATGAGAGTACATCGAAATGAATTTACATGAATAAAATATCCAACTAGCTGTACTGCATTATTTTATAGAGAATTGATTTGGAAATTTTTGACACTTCATTAGAGGATTGACCCAAAGAACTTACTGAAATCATAATAAAACATCCATGATCTTCCATTCAGTGTGTGTGTATGTGTGTGTGTGTGTGTGTGTGTGTGTGTGTTTTGTTTGGTTCGGGTTTTTTAATTAATTAATTTATTTATTTTTATTTATTTATTTTGTGGACACATGCATCTTGTTAGGATAGCAGAATTAGTTTGTTTTATAGAAACCCTGTTATGATTTCCATTAATATAAAAGTTATTTAGCTGATTTAACAGATTTTCTGCTTAAGAACTTTAAAGTATTTGGGTTATGTGTAAATGGTTGTGTTACTTTTGTTTACTTTTTGATATAAAAACAATAATTATTGATACTTGGATTTAGTTTAATATTGTATTTTCTCAATATTCTTTTATTTAAGTTTTTTTTTAACATTTATTTATTTTTGAGAGACATAGAGAGAGAGTATGAGCAGGGGAAGGGCAAAGAGAGAGGGAGACATAGAATCTGAAGTAGGCTCCAGGCTCTGAGCCGTCAGCACAGAGCCCGACACGGGGCTCGAACTCACAGACCGTGAGATCATGACCTGAGCTGAAGTCGGCCGCCCAACCAACTGAGCCACCCAGGCGCCCCTCAATATTCTTGAAAACCATTTCATACCAATCTTTTCTCCTCAAACCTCTACCCCTTTCGTTATACTCTATTGATATCATTCTTTCACATTTCAACAAATGTTAGAAGCATCAGAAAAAGACCTTCAGGCTCTCCCTGCATACCTCCTATCAACTTAATTCTTTATCTAACTTACTCAGTCTCTCTTATCATATATTGGTGCCTTCCACCGCAGCTAAATCCTCTATCTATGGACAGAATCCCATATTTCTGTCTACCCTACTCAAATAAATCAGTTTAGAAACCATCCTTTTTCTTGTCCCGATTATCAATCATCCCTCCCTAAACAGTTCAACCCATCTTTTCACAAACATGTTCTGACAAACTCCAAAGAGCTCCTTAGTTTCTACTTCATACTGCTCTTCTTCGTGAAGTAGAATTTAAGAGATATTTAGACAAATGCTTCATAAATTTTAGTTTGGATATTAATCATTTGAGGATTTTGGTAAATCAGATATTCCTTCAGTTAGGTCTGGAATGGAGTCTGATATTCTGCATTTCTAAATGAGATTTCAGGTGAAATTATGATACTACCGGGTCAGAGACTACTCCACTTTGATTTTTTTTTTAATGTTTATTTTATTTTGAGAGAAAGAGACAGACAGACAGACAGAGAGCAAGCAGGGGAGGGGCAGAGAGAGGGAGACATGGAATCCAAAGCAGGCTCCAGGCTCTGAGCTGTCAGCACAGAGCCTGACACTGGGCTTGAAACCACGAACCATGAGATCGTGACCTGAGCTGAAGTCAGACACTTAACTGTTATGCCTAGAATTCAGGGACCCCAAAAACCACCAGGGAGCCAAGTCCAATGCAAGAACAAAGAGCCTTTATTCGAGCTAGCTCTAGCTCAATCTCCTACCCACACCGACGCAGTGGTGGGTTGAGAGAGAGCACGTTCCAAAAACACAATAGTTTTAAAGAGGTCTAGGGGCAGTGGGAGGGGTGATGGTCGTGACCCTAGCCAATTGGCTGAGGAAGGGTCCAAGGGTCCTGTTCCATAGGTCAAGCTTCTGCGCAGGCGCTGGGGACTCAAGGTGGAGGACACAGAAACACAATGGAGTCAGTCCTAGTTTGCCTTTAAGCAAAATGGAATCAGTCCCGATTTGCCCTTACATAACCAACTGAGCCATCCAAGCACCCCTTATTTTTTCTTTTATTATTTATTTATTTATTTATTTATTTATTTATTTATTTATTTATTTATTTATCATTTTTTAATGTAAAACTACTCTACTTTGAACACCCAGGAGTTGTAGTTATATATGTCCTTCTCATTCTCTCTTGAACTTGTACCAATAAATGTTTGCCCCCACCACTGCACAGAAACATCTCTACCAACGGCTGTTTAAATCCCCATTGCTATCCTAATTGTTAATTAATTCAATCTAATCCTTCATCTTACCTTAGCCTTTGACATACTTTGTATTTCTGAAATTGTTTTTCACTCAACTTCTTACATACTATACTCTTGTTTCTCCTGCTTCCTTACTCTTTGGTTGTTCCTTCTCAATCCCTTTTCAGAATCCTCTTTATCTCTGTAATTCTTACTGTATGTTGGCATGAACCAAAGAATTAAATTTCAAAGCTCTCTTCTCTATCCACCGTCATTCCCTCAGAGATCACATCCAGTCTCTTGGATTAAATATTATTTATATACTAGAGAATCTCAAGTTAAATCTTCTGTCTAGACTTCACTCCCAAACTCCAGATTACTATGATTAACTGCCTATAAGACATCTTCACTTACATGCATAATAGATATCTCAAAATCAACATGTTTAGAACTGAATTCCAGTTTCTTCTCCTATGTCCTGTTTTCTCATCTCAGAAAACAATCAACCCTCCAACCAACTTACTACCTCATTTTCCGGTTGCTCACATCAAAGAAAAGAAAAAAAAAAGAAAAAAAAAAAAGGAAAGAAAAAAACAAAACAAAAACCAAAACAAAAAAAAAAAAAAACATTGAGTTGTCCTTATCTTTTCTTTCTCTTTTAAATCCCTCAACAAATCTAGCAATCTTTATCTCCAACATATATTTTGTGTCTGATCGTTCTCACTGTCTTCTTCATTACCATCTTAATCCAAGTCCCATAATTCTATGTCTGGAATATTGCTGTAATCTAAAACCTGGTCTCTCTGTGTTCCTTCTTGGCCATCAACAATCTACTTTTAGGGGCGCCTGGGTGGCTCAGTCGGTTGAGCATCCCACTTCAGCTCAAGTCATGATCTTGCGGTCCATGAGTTTGAGCCCCGCGTCAGGCTCTGTGCTGACAGCTCAGAGCCTGGAGCCTGCTTCACAGTCTGTGTCTCCCTCTCTCTCTGCCCCTCCCCCACTCACGCTCTCTCTCTGTCTCAAAAATAAATTAACATTAAAAAAAATAAAAAAAAACAATCTACTCTTAGAGCAATCTTTTAAAAATGTGAGATTATGCCAAACCTCAGCCAAAAACGCTCCACTGTCTTTTTGTAAAAATTAAAAAAAAAGGAACAAAAGCCTAAGTTTCTGAAATAGCTCTGTCTACCCTTCTTCTGACCTTCCTTCTCTGAACTTATCTTTCTTTGCATCCCCTTCTTGATCAGTCCTTTAGCTTTCTTTCTGCTTCTGAACAGTGTAAGCATACTTGACGCAGAGTCTTCATACTTGCTGTTATTTCTGCTGAAGTGTACTTTATTTATTCATTCACACATTCATTAAACAAATATTTATGAGAAGTCTGTTGTGAAGCAACTGCATTCTATTTGCTTATTTAACAAATAAGTCATTTAACACAACAGACAAAATTAACTACCTGAGTGGACTTAATATGTAAAGGAAGACAATAAATAATAAATATAACTAATCCTTGTGATATATATTATTTTAGAAGTATTATGTACTTTAAAAATTAAATATGCATCCAGGTGAGGAGAATTGTGTGTTCAAATTACTCTTTTGCGAGATAGCCATAAGACTCATTTCTTTCTCTCTACAAGTCTCAGTTATTCCCCTCATCATTGAGGTTTTCCTTGACCACCTCATACAAAGTAACCATATCCTCCAGAACACCTTGTTTGAAATATATCCCCACTACTTTCTCCATTTATCACCAATATCACCATTTGTCATCATTAAACGTACTATATATTTATGTACTTGTCTTTTACATCTCTTATGTTTCTATGTAAACCCATGACTTCATGAGATCAAAATCTGTTTTCTGTGTTACTACATTACTTGATGCACAGTAAGTATTGGTAAACATAACACTAATCTAAATTATTGAATCAGAGTATTGTTTTACTTACTTCATATCTGTGGGAAAGAATATTTTTTAAGTAAGAAAAGTCTGAGAGCTTAATTAACTTGGGAGTCTAAGTATGTATGTTTACATCCCTTTGCATTACACGTTCCATTAAAATGAGCAACCACGGCATTGCTGGGGAATACATGGAGGACCATTATCAAACTTTTTTTTCAGAAATTCTGGGAAAATTGTGAGGCAATTGTATTAGATAGATTAAAAAGCCAAGACAGAGAAAAACATGCTTGAAACACTTTGCTATAAAATACTTTGGCAGTTGAAAGAGCATTTCTTCCTATTTTGAAATCTTGGAGAGATTCCAAGCTTAGAGTCAACTTGTAAGAATGGGTCACTAGGCAATCTTTAGGAAAATTATTTTAAAAAGCTCCAGTAGGAAGAATTGGGATAACTATTTTAGAAAAGATATTCGTGCAGACGAGATAGAAAATCAAAGAAAATACAGACATAGGCTAATCTTCTCTAAGGTGGACTTAGAGGAGAAAAAGAAAGATAAAAAAAGGAACTGAGGAATAGCTCTCAGAAATGAGTATTCTTACAAAGAAAATCCAGAAGCACAGACAATGGTAATGATAATCAGAGTTTATGGAACTTAAGGCTGCCAGAAGATATGAGGTAACCTCATCCTGGGAAGACCAGGTGTCAGTATATCCACCTAGCTGCCCATCCTCAACCTCTCTTATGACCAGAAAAGTGAAATTCTATACAGGAGTCTACATTTACTAACATTTAGAGGAGAAATCCTAATTCAACAAAGATAAGGAGCATTCTATTTGCTTGTGAAGTCAGTTAACAGACAAAATTACCTACCTGAGTGGAGCTTATATTTGAATGGGGGAGATAAATCATGGAGAAAGCTGAACTAATTAAGGAAAAAAAATAAGTATTTTTAGGAGCATCCAAATGGATACTGTGACAATTATTAAGAATTTCATATTTCTCAGAAATTAAATCCATGATCACTAATTTAAAATTTGTAGGCCTAAAGAAGAGCATGTATAATGATTAGTACGTGTGAAGGTATAGTTGAGGGCTTCTTCCAAAAGACAAAGCAAACAATAAAACATGGAAAAAAAAAAAGAGGAAATGTATATCATAGAAGAGATCTGTAGAAATGCCAGGCTTTATATAATAGAAATTCCAGAAGGAAGCAACGAAATGAAAGAGGGGAGAAATTAATAAAATATAAAAATAGTAGAATAAATAATAAAATAGTAAAGTAAAAAAAAGAGGCAGTCTATTGGAATAGATTGAAATGGTCAAGAGAGTAATAAGAAAGATAAAGACACTCTAAAATACATGGTGGTTAAAATGTTAAAATTCCTAAGAAATTCAAGAAGGGCTCAACCAATAATCCAACCCCCAAAAATAACAAAACATCAGGGAATTTATAAAAGTAATCACATTAGCATCAAATTTCTTTATGAGCTGCACAAAATGGCAGTTAAAAAAAAAATACATCGTTCTTTTCCACTGAGCTCCAAACCCAAATTATGTTCATCATTTAATTTTATAGACAGATGAACTTGTTTTTAAGCATGAAGACCAAACAAATAATGTTCCAGACATACTAAAAATCAGAAAGATTGTGATCTACCCAAATAATATGAAAAGATTATTGAGGATCTATATCAGCAAGACAAACACATAAACAAAAACTCAGAGAAGATATTAAGTTCAAGAGAAAAAGCAAAAATTGCCAATAAATAAAATGGTACAATTTTATTTAAAGTTTATGTGTTTATTTTGAGAGAGAAGGAGTCAGTACGAGTGGGGGAGGGGCGGAGATGGAGGGAGAGAGAGAATCCCAGGCAGTCTTCATGCTGTCAGTGCAGAGCTTGATGTGGAGCTCGAACCAACAAGACTGAGATCATGACCTGAGCCGAAACCAAGAATTGGACACTTAACTGACTGAACCACCCAGGCACTCTAAAAACGGTACATTTTTAGTTGCATGACTCAGTGTTGTTCAACCCCTTAGTGTTGCTCAAAGTCCTCAGAGTGAGGACTTTAGAGTCCACCTGTATAATCAATATAAGTAAAGGGAATTATTTAATTTTGGTAGTATGTATATATCACCATAGTTGGTTTTAGGAGATCCAACAATATCACACATAATCATGAGATATTTTCAAACGTTGTAAAGATTTGGGGCAAGTGACCTAGTGAGCCAAATATAATCCAGCCTCTCCATTTCCCTGCTTTTTCCTTACATAAATACTCCAACTAGGTAATTCTCTTTCTCTAGCACTTCTTGAATAGCTGTGACCAAACACTTTCAACTCATTACAGGCTCATCGCCATTTTTAAATGGATAATATACAGATAAATTTGTTCTCTGCCAGAAAAATTCGACTTTTGTTCCAAACAAATGAACTACTGCTTTCGTTACACTAATTTTCTTTCTTTCTCTTTCTTTCTTTCTTTCTTTCTTTCTTTCTTTCTTTCTTTCTTTCTTTCTTTCTTTCTTTCTTTCTTTCTTTCTTTCAATTATTTATTTTAGAGAGAGAGAGAAAGAGAGAGCATTAGCAGAGGAGGGGCAGAGACAGCAGGAGACACAGAATCCGAAGCAGGCTCCAGGTTCTGAGCTGTTACTGAGGCTGATGCGGGACTCAAACCCATGAACCATGAGATCATGACCTGAGCCAAAGTCGTATGCTTAGCCAACTGAGCCACCCAGGCAACTCTGTACACTAATTTTCTTAATGGTTACAATAAATGATTGCATTTGAGTACCTAAATGGAAAGGATAGAAAGATAACATCATACATGTGCACAATACATAGATATATACATCAATTGATAGGAATCTGTCGGCTGATATGATCAAGAAATTGTTATCTCTCTCCTTCACTGTTACTCTAATATTCTTTTGCAAGATGCATGTTCAAAAGAGAAAAATAACAACCTTTCCTAGCAGATATTTAATATTCTTTAATGCAGAGTAAATATGAAATATGTGATTTTTTTAAAAAAGGGTAAATTAAAACAATATATATGATGAACTAAAAACCTTATTGATATATTAGTTGTCACATTCATATCAGTCACAATGAAAGCATTTGTTGTTTCTGCCCCACACTATGAAAAGAGAAAGTATTTCAGGTTAATTTTGTAAAAAATGCCACCTTGTTGTCTGCCGTCTGCATTTTCATGTATATTTATTTTTCATTAGAAATGAATTGTAATTTCCATATTTTAAATTTTATTGAAATAAAACTAACAAGCTTCCTTCATTTTTTTAAAACCTTGAAGAATCTGAACTATTGATGGTAACTTTAAATTATTTCCTTTCTCTATGATATCATTTCTTGAGCTATTCAAGTGCTTATTTTTAAATTCAGGTTCCTGGGTTGTTCCTAACAAATAAGCTATGTTTTTTTAGATATATTATATTATTCTTCCCAAAAGTTTTTGCATGATTTTCTTGTGCTTTCTCTGGTTGCTCATATAAAACACAAGAAAACACAATGTAGCATTCTGTGCAACTTCAGCTCACAGTGACATGTGCCTTAGCATTTTAATCACTCTGAAATGGAAAGGTGTGTCACTTTCCTTTGCACTTACCCTCCAATAATTGTGTTTACATGGAACAGTTTTTTTATGCCCCATATTTTGATATACTGTGATTTATTTTCACACGGTGACTTACACAAACACTTTAATAGAACGAAGAAATAGAAACAGAACCCATATATTCTAGGCCACACCAATCCATACCCATAAATATTCATACTTCATTTTCATTCTTCATATTGGTCCCTAATATCTCCCGTACATGCATTCTCATAGTTGTGTTTGCAGATAGTCCCTAGTACATCATTTTATGTATTTTTTGCTAAAACCAGTAAATAGCAACTGAAACATTATGCTAATTGTGTTATTTTCTTGAAATTTTTTTAATGTTTGTTTATTTTTGAGAGAGAGAGAGAGCACAAACGGAGGAGGGGCAGAGGGAGAGTGAGACACAGAATCCAAAGCAGGCTCCCAGCTCTGAACTGTCAGCACAGAGCCTGACACAGGGATCAAAGCCATGAACCGTGAGATCATGACCTGAGCCAAAGTCGGATGCTTAACCGACTAAACCATCCAGGTGCCCCTAATTTTGTTATTCTCCAACCTCCTCTGTTTATAGCTGTTGAATAAGTACACATTCAAATTCTTTTTAAGTTATATTGGGTGATACTTTATAATGTGGATTGTTATCTTTTCAGCCTTTCACATTTCTTCACTGCTCATCACTCATTAAGACGATACTAAAAATTTTAAATTCTTCTTATGGGAGAACCTAATTTAGTAAAATATTTTGTAATGGATATATTAGGCTGAGTTATGTTGAATTAACTAATACATCTTAAATCAATATTTTTCTTATTCACATGAAGGCCATTGAATGTCTGGTGCCTCTGCAAGGTAGACCTTTTCCAAGTAGCAATTCTGAAAACCAGTCTGTTTGGATATTTTAGGTATGTCATTAGAATACCTAATTAGAATACCAGGTGTCCAGTGCAAGAAAAGTGAGAGATGGAAGGATGTGTGTTAGTACTCAAGGACTTTTACTTGGGTAGACACCTAGAATTTTTAAAAAAGAAATATTAGCCAGAACATATATTGGTGGCTATAAAATTCAGGTAGCCTTTGGCATAATGGGAAGCTTTACTGTCTCTGCCACAGTGTTCCAAACATCAATCTGGTTGTCACTAGTGGGATATCGGCTACCTGGCTGCTGGCTCCTTCTTTACTATATGGTGGATCCTTTCCGGCCACTGTGATTCTTTGCCACTATCCCATGATACTTTGTATTAAGTTTGTACAAAAATCTCTTAATTTCTGATAGCAGTGCTAAATCCACACTATCACTGTACAATATAGCATTACTAAGAGCATAATAAAAAGGAGTTAAGTCAGGAAATTTTTGCTTAGACATTAGATGAGTTGACCTCAGAACTCACATCACGGAAAACACTTAGACTAGCTCATACAAAGACCCACTTAGCCCTGAGGTCAGGACCTAGTGTGAGGGGACCACTTACATACCTCCTCAAAAAGAGTGCCCTAATGTATCTCCTTTATTAGAGTCCCAGGCCTTAAATTTCTGAGGCCAAGAGAAGAGCCTCTTTTCATCTCTACGAATCTTCAATTCTTTTTAGCAGTGCTATTCTTCTGCGATGAATGACAATTCCAACATCCATTCTTTTCTGAGAAATCATCTCCCTTACTCATGATTTACTTTTCACAAAACTTCCATTAAGCCCAATATATCAGGTCACACTAAAGAGTCAATTGCCCTGAATCTTGCCATTCTTTCTTGAATAATAGCACATATGAAGCTTCATAAGCACAATTCAGTTAATGTATAGGAAATCATCGCTTGGTCTGCAATTTAAATATCTTGGAAGAAACCACATATCCATTAATAGAACAACATAATATAATCAGTACAATCACACATAATTTATTATTCTTCATAATTTTATTAATTAACCATGCATTATATCTTCTTATATTCTTAACAAATTACTTTCCATATACTATGTCATATACTGTGACATTAACAAAACTAAAGTCTAGTTGCTTTGATAACAATTTTATAGAAGAAAACATTTGTAATATAATGACTGGAAGAGAGCTCTTAGACATGGCGCTAACATCACAATCCATAAAAAAATAATAAATAAACCGGAAATGATCAAAATAATTTTTTATCTAGAGATTCCCTGTTAAAAAGATGAAAACATATGTAAGAGATTTGCAAACTGCATAAATGAAAAAATATTCATATTTAGACTATATATAATTTTGTTTGTAGAGGAAGCAAAGTAAATAATTATTTTTGTGTCATTTTTGTATTCCACATATAATGTTGGACAACTTAACATTGTAGTAGAGTTGAAATATTAGATTAATGCTAAAAATCAATTGATATTTGAGTCTTCTACCTTTATATATATATATATATATATATATATATAGAACTAATCTAGTGTGGTGAAAGAACACAGAATTATAATAGGATTAGGTGGAATGCACAAAATTTTATTATTTTGTCACTGATTAACCTATTATTTCATGCGTGGTAAGTTGCTTAGCCTGTAGAAAAATTAGCTTAACTTAAAAGAAAATTAAAATCTACGCTGAATAATTATGACCCTTTATAAATCCAAGATTTGTTTTAAAGAGTTTCTAAAAAATACAGATATATGTGTTATGGAAATACCAAGCATTACAATCATATAAGGTAGTATCATCCATAAAAATATCCTACCGTGATGCTAACATCTATGCCTTAAATATAATTGAATATAATTCTCTATATTTAATTATGGAGTAGGATAATACGATGTTAGCATATAACAACATTGAGAGGTACACATTCATTTCTTTGTGTGATCAAAATAATTATTTACATACTGATTTCCTGAAATTAGGGGTTGCTTTATTTTAATATAATAATGTCAGTGGTGTGTGGTCACTTAACGTTTTATACTGCCTTTATGTTATTTTATGTTAGAATTTAACACACAATCCAAACTTTAAAGAAATTAACAGCATATCATCTAAGTGTTTTTTTTTTTTTTTTTTTTGTCTTGTGAACTGTTGCTAAGTAACCTAATTTTTCATACTAAATGTTTTGGATGTTCCTGTTCACATAATAATGAATGGGTTTGACATGAAGAGTTTTTCTAATGAACATGTTTCATACTTGTTAGCTTTGAGGTATAAAGGGAATTGGTTGACAAGGTTTATGAACTTGGAATACAAATACTTTTTAAGATGTCCTGTAGGTAATTTCTGGAAGTGAAGTCAATTTGCCTTTTTTTAGCAGAAATTCAGATATTATTTCCCCATTCAGCTCTAACATGTGTGAGTTGCCCAAAGCCCTGTTCATTACAACAAGAATGAAAGAGTAAATTATGCTATTGAAATCTAGAAATTAACAGATATGGCAAGAATTGTCAGGCCACTACTGTAGTTACTCTTTATTGCCACAATGATGTGCTTGATGACAACGCATTGAACACAATCTCACAAAACCCTCTCAGCTCTACAGTAAAACACCTAGTGATTCAGATCTTATAAAAGCCACAGTGGAACTCCCAGGTTTGGGCCTTAGTAGCGTCACTTTATTAATTCTATCCGCATGACTTTATCAGTATGGAGAAAGGAGGGAGGCAAGTGACTTACCCAGGACACAAACTTTAAGGAGACACTCATTCTAACATTGCATCAAGTACCAGTTCTGGTGTTGGTAGACAATATGTAAACAAATGAAAATAGCCATAAAATAAGTTTCAATAAATTTGTAAGAATTGAAATTTATAATTTTATGAATTTTAAATTCATAGATTTAAATTCAGAATTTTAAATCCATAGAGACAAAAATTAGATTAGTGGATGCAAAGACACTGAGGAAAGAGCATCTGAAGGTTATCAATAGTCATAGGGTTTCTTTTTGGGGTGATGGAAATATTCTGGAATTATATAGTGGTGATGGCTGCACGACATTGTAAATAAACCCTTGATTTGTACTCATTAAAACAACTAAATGGGAAAAAATTCAGACAGTATATGCTTACCAATTTTAACAGAATTAATTTAGAAATCAACAACAGAAACTTTTGGGAAATTTGCAAATATTTGGAAATTAAACAAATTTCTAAAATAACCTAGTCAAAGAAGAAACTACACAGCATACACACACACTGTATCAAAATTTATTAAATGTAGCTAAAACAATGCTGATAGAGAAATTTATTGTTCTAAATTTCTACATTAAAAAAGGAAAAGTTCCCTAAGCAATATTCTCAGCTTCTATCTTAAAAACAAAAGACAAAGCAAAAACAAAAACAAAAAACAGAGGAAGAAGACAAACTGGACCAGAAACACACAAAAGAAAGAGAACAGTAAGATTCGAGCAAAAATCACTAAAACATGAGAGAGAAATCATTGAAACTAAACACTGACTTTTGTGAAAAACAAAATGAATAGATCTTCAGTTGGAGAGAATAAGAAAAAATAAGGGAAAGCACAAATTAAAAAAAACCCAAGTATTTTAAAGCGAGGACACTATTAATGACATTCAAAATAAAAAAAAATTATAAGGAAATACTATGAACACCATCATACCAACAAATTAGACTGCTTAAAATAAATGGACAAATTCTAGAAGGACGCACATTACTAAAATTGTATCAAGAAGAATAGAAAACCTATTTAGACCTAGCATATATGCAAGGGATTAATAGTAGTCCTTCTAAACTTTCACACACACACACACACACACACACACACACACACACACACACACACAAAGTTACACATATATTTACCATACACCTCAGCAAGAAATTTGTTTAGAAGATGTGAAAATACATATCCGCCCCAATACTTGTGCATGAATTCATTATTCATATAAATTAGCTGCTAAGGGAGTAGATTTTAAAAGTTCTCATTACAAGAAAATTTTGTAACTCTAACTATGGGTAGTGATGAATGTTAAGTAGACTTATAGAGGTGATCATCTTGCAATATTTACATGTATTGAATTGTTACACTGTACACTTAAAGCTAATATAATGTTATATGTCTATTATATCTCCATAAAAATGTTAAAAAGTGGAAACAACCCAAATGTTTACCAACTGGTGAATAAATAAACAAAAGGTATATATTGTGAATTACTTTTTATCTATAGAAACAAAATATTGATACATGATATAATATTACAAATTCTCAAAAACTTTATTCCAAGCAAAAGAGGTCAATCATAAGAGACAACATTTTGTACCATTCCATTTATATGAAATGCACAGAAAAAGCAAATCTGTGGAGGCAGAAAGATTAATGGTTGTCTGCAGCTAGAGTTTGGGAACAAGGAGTAACAATAAAATAACTCTTATTTGGGTAATCAAAATATGCTAAAACTGGATTGTGCTGATGGTTAAATATCTCTACACATTTGTAAAAGTTATTTTTCAATGAGTAAATTATCTGCAATGGATACGTTTTATGACACATAAATCATGCCGTGATAAAACCTGTTTTTTTATAATGAACTCTGAAGACATTCTTTATAATGAGTTTTGTTAAATTTTATGTTTATATTTTCTTTGTGTGTCTCTGTGGTCTTTTAAGGTCCATTCTGTGAGACGTCAATGAAGTGTTATGTTTCTCAGTCTTGTTGGAAAGGAGAAATTTGCCAAAATAAAAGCTCTGCTTACATCTGTGAATGCTCAGGAGGATTTTTCAATCAAAACCATGAAACCGATGTCCATGAGTGTCCATCGATACCATGTCGGAATGGTACTGAGTGTGTTCATATTGCAAATGTAAGTCTGAATTAAGCAAGAGAGTGTTAATCTATTTTAACAACAAAACAACTCTCTCTTTCTCTCTCTCTCTCTCTCTCTCTCTCTCTCTCTCTGTGTGTATATATATATATACACATGGAAAGTACAAATATAATTAAAGTTTCATAAACATAAATTTCACACTCAGGAATATCAGAAAAGATATTTCATTTGTCGATTTACATTTTTTTCCTGTTGTAAGTAAACTACCAAAAACAAGCAAAGAAACAAACAAACAAAAAACATTAAAAAACAATCTTCGGGGGCACCTGGGTGGCTCAGTGACTTAAAGCATCCGACTCTTGATTTTGGTTCAGATCAGGATCTCACAGTGGTGACATCCAGCCCTGCTCACACTCCGCACTGAGCATTGAGCCTGCTTAAGATGGTCTCTCCCTCCCTTTGCCCTTCTCCCCTGTTCATCTTTTCTCACTCTCTCCCTTAAAATAAATAAACACTTAAAAAATTTTTTTTAATTTCGTTTTTTGCTTTTCCACTGAAATTCTCTCTTGTGAATAATGTAATTTTGTTAACATTTCGTTTTTAGTTATTGCTTTTTAATTTTTTTGTTTATTTGATATTGTTATATCTTAGCATTTTAATTTAACATTTTAATAAATAAGACTAGGAAATAATGTAATAGTGTCCACAATTTACCTTTTATTTTAGTAAGATTCATATTTGGATTTATATGATGAATTAATATTAATGTCTTCAAGGCATACTGACTCATAGGTCTGGTGGTTGACACGGGCTGTCAGCTGGGCCCTCTACTTATATTAGAGCTATAAATCCAGAATCCTAAATGTAACTTCTTTGTAATGCCTGGGCTTCCTCACAGCATTGCGCCTGGGTGCCAAGAGCAAGCATCCTAAGATAATTAGACAGACATTATATAGCCTTTTAAACAAAGCCTTGAAAATCAAAGAGCATCACAGCTTGCTTACATTCCAGGGGAAGAAAAGGGTAGTTCCTAATTCTCAATTAGAGGAACGCTGAATTCAAGGGGTAGGAAAAGTGTATGAGATGGGAGACACCGTTGTGACACTTTAGAAAATATAATCTCTCATGTTGTTGTACAGAGAACTTCTACGTGCTTATGAAATAGCTTCCATCTCTCTCCAGGTGAGAATCCTTTCATTTTCTTTAAATATCCAGAAACTTTTGTAAAAAATACTTTCTGATATTTCCTAGGACACCATGTACATCAGTCTACCAATATTTACAGGCAAGCGTTGTAAGAGACAACTTCAAACACCATGGGAGTCATTTCCTTGCAAGAGTAACACCACGTGTACCAAAAATGAGAAAGATTATTATTGCAGGTATGATTACGTTTTTATATTTTTAACAAAATATAATGGTTTTAAAGCCCTGTGAACAACAATAAAACGATGTCCTATTTTAAGCTTAAATTTTACTTGATGTCATCTAATGTTCTATTCTATTTCAAGTAGAAATAGAAACATTTTAATGAGGGTTTTATGAGTTGTTTGTTTTAAATATATATTTAAGAAGTTCTCAGGCATAATTTAGTCAGTTATAAAATATGTATATTATTTTATAACAGATATTTATAATAACTGAATAATATTTGAAGGCCTATAAAGAAAAGGTAACTATATTTACTATATCAGTGTTATTATTATTAACTATATTTACTATATTTACTATATGCAATGTTATTTTGAAAGTATAGAGCAAACCATATCTTCCTTCAATATGCAGACCTCAGCTGATAGTTTTTAGTTAGGGTCTTTAGGCAGGATTTTGGGAAATAGTACTTTATTTAAATAAGAATTTACTAAAAATTACCCATTTGTAAATGACAGAAATGACCTAGTTATCTGGGCTTAGAATTTTAGTCCATTTCAATAGCTTTATAGATACTTTCTCACATCATTAGGAAGTACAATTGGTACTCTTCACACTTGCTTGACTTTTATCTGGCTGCTTAAAGTAAGTTCTGTTGGGCATTACTGCAGGGCAATAAACAGCCTCAAAATTAGAATATTCACAAAAGCAGAAAATTATAAGCTGTGGTCCAGAAAGCCTTAAACATACTGAAAGGAAACAGAATATGCATACACATTACAGATATACAAAGGACAGAATTTTCATCAGTCTCAAAAGGAATCTAAATGCAAAGTTGAAAAACATAGTAAGCTTTTAAAATGTTACATTTTCAAAAGAAAGCAAAGAGAGAAGTCCACACAAATTTGTATATGCATTCAATCTTATATTAATATATCGAAAAATTCGCTTTTTATTATTTTAAAATATTGATTTTTAAATTTATAATTTCTAGTTCTGAGCCTTATACTGCAAATATATTTGTAAATATACTTAGAAAAGTGATCATTAGGGGCGCCTGGGTGACTCAGTCGGTTGGGCGTCCGACTTCGGCTCAGGTCATGATCTCACTATTTCCGAGTTGGAGCGTCGGGCTCTGTGCTGACAGCTCAGAGCCTGGAGCCTGTTTCAGATTCTGTGTCTCCCTCTCTGTCACTCCCCTCCCCATTTGTGCTCTGTCTGTCTCTCTCCTTCTCAAAAATAAATAAACATTAAAAAAGAGTGATCATTAAAGAAAGGATAGCATTATATAAATATAGGTAAATATACATTCACATATATAATATTTCATAGTTAACTATGATGATTTTATTGGCCCTTATTTTTAATTATTCTGGTTGTCTAGAAGACTTTGTCTTAAATTTCATCAACAGGTATACTAGATAGCATTGTTGCCAACTCTCAGTCGATTGTTCTACTATTAATTAATAGACTTGATTTTTAAATGATGGTGTTTGGTCTTGAACGCTTTGTTAAGGGTGTGCTAGACAGGATGGATGTGGAAGATATTCCAGTCAGGTTTCCCTAAGATGGATGAAACACGTTATGTAGGTAGGCTAGTTGTAACAACTTTGAAGTAAATTTACTCTTGAAGTTAATGTGAGCCCCACTATATATGTTCTCATTATTGAAATGACCACATTCTTCAAGAATTTGGCAAAAATTGTGCTCATCTCCAATCTACTTAAATAAAAACATGATTCCCTGTTTGGTTAAATAAGACTCCTTATTAATAGAAGGTAAAATATAAGGAAAGTGACCGAAGAGTGAAAACAGAACTGCTTCAACAAGGCAGAAATAACGAAGTCTAATTTGAAAGATGAGTGAAAACCTAAGCCTCAGAAATCAGTACGAGTGTGGTACAGATGTGGAACACAAGGGCAGAGTTTCCGGTACCCGTATTCTCACACTCTAACCTCACACTGACGGTCAAACAGATTTCTACCTCTGACTCAAAGAAGTGATAAAGATATAATCAATATAAATGAATAAAGCATGAAGTTGAAACAATGACAAAAAAATTGTCTCGGAGCCTATTTTTCTTGTCTCAAAGGAGAGTAAGGGAAGGACTGACATAATAAAAAAAATGAAAGCCCTTCAACTTAAATAACTTAAAAAAAATATCAATCTATCCATGCATAGCTATCTTAGAAGGTTGTTTTTTTTTTTTTTCCTATATCAATGATCTCACACTTCGGCTGCAACAAATTTTAGCTGTTTTAGAATCTCCTAAAGGGCTGTTTAAAACACAAATAGCTATTTCCCACCCCTAGAGTTTCTAATTCAATAAATCTGGGGTGGGGATTGCAAACGTGCATTTTTAACAAATTCTCAAGTGATGCTGCAGCTGCCGCTCTGGAGACCATACTTTAAGAATTACTGGTTAAGAGGAGCTGAGCTCAAACAGCATCAATGCAGAAAACCTTCCTTACCTTTTCCCTCCTACATCCTTACACCTCAACTCAAGCATTTCGTCTTGTATTCTGAATTTGGGAGAAAAAAAAATGTGGGATTGGGAAGCAGTGAAATGAAGTGAGGAGAAGTGAACACTGATGATGATATCAGTTTCTCTGTTTAAACATATGGACTAGACCTAAGTTCCTATGATTAGGTGAGAGAGGAACTGAAATGAAATGACCTCCTTGAGAAAGAGAGTAAACCATTAGTTATAAGAATTTATTTGGTATCTAGAGACCACAGGAACACAGTGTCAGAACGGAGTTAATTTTTACCTGTGTCTATAAACTACCATTTCTCTTACCACCTAGACTACTGAAACCTTTAGATGTCTATGAACTTAGCATAAAAAATGTTTTTAAGAGTAATAAGCAGTAGTAGTGAAGCATCATAAATGGCATCGCTGGGAGGGAGTGTAGTACAAATGGAATCTGGTGGAAAAAGGAAAATGGATAATTGATGTCTTGGTGTAATCAGACAGATAGAACTTTGGTGATGTTCTGAAAGGACTGAGGAATGTTTAGCCAGGGGGTCAATACTTGGGTTAATTTTTTTAAAAATAAAGTGCAGTTTGAAGATACAGTGATTGCTGAAAATGAAAGAAATAATTAGAATAATCCATAAGAGTTTAATGAAAATAATAAAAGATTTGAGGAGGGCTAAAGGAAACCAACAATGAGTGATTGATCATCCTGACTTTAGGAACAGTGTGGAGCTGTTTCCCTTCCACACTGCTGAAAAGAAAGCTAAGAATGCAGTTAATAGAAACCAGGGAGAGAACCGTAGCCATAGTATAGAACATTCTGACATGAACTATGAACTTATATAGATAAACACAGTTACTGACAACCTAATCTGTCAGCGTGGGAGTGGAGGAAATAAATAGCTGATCTTACTCTCCCGTCACCTCTGACTTGCTGCTAGTATGGCACATTAGTAGACCCCAGCGGAAGTCACAGGTCAGCATTCTGAAATACAGTAGAGGATGGACAAGGATGAAAAGAAGGCATCTTAGAAGAAACTGTCCAGTACCCAAAGCAATGTACAAGAAGTCAAGATAATGAATCACAAGTTATAAGACATCGGAGAGGATTATGCTGAGGGAATAGAAGAAATAGGTTTCTTTGGAAGAGGTGAAAAAGGGATGAGATATCAGAGACTACAGTAGGTTGGATGTCTCCCTATCTGTGGCTCCTGAGAAGCAGGTCCTTGATCTATCCCATAAGAGGCATCAGTAACTCTTAATAAAATTACAGCACGATAACATGAGAAAGCTCTGCCCTGCCTTTTCATGGCTCTCAAATATACAAGGACCCAGAAGCTACAAGTGTATGACCACAAGTGTATGACCAGAGAATGGCCTATCCTTTAGAGTCAACACTGGCTAGACAATGAGGTCATCCACTGAACATTATGGTAAGGAAACCTTTTCCCATTTCCAGCGTCGGGACTCGACACAGGAATGGGAGAACAGAGACCAGAGAATTTTCTCTACCATCATTGCTCTCTGTTTACAAAGGTGAAAGAAGTGTTTTTTAACCCCTTTTTTGTTTAGCCACAGGAAATTAAAGTTGTTTTAAAGTAAATTTGACACTTTTTTGCACTTTGATACTTTTAATAACCATTTGGTGAAAATTCTGGGAAACTGAACCTCTTGCTGGCAATTTAAAAGGATGTAAAACAGTCAAACTGTATAGTGATGTCAAAGACTTTTCATGAACATTGTAGCTGAGCTACCAGAGGCCACCTTATAGCCATCAGGAAATTCAGCAAGTGGACACAGCCAAAATATACATAATTTAAGGCTGAGACGATTTTTAAAAACCAGAATCAGTCTCACTCTGCATAAAGCAAGGACTACTTACAAATAATTTGATTACATGGGCCAATAAATCTTGTATTAGTTTAATGTATTTGAATTGATATTTTGTTATTTAAAACAAAATTTTCAAATCAGTACATTGGTATTCCATATAAACCAAATTTCATTCAATCACATATTTTAAATAAACTTTTATAATATTCATCATTCTATTTTTCACCTTATTATTAGTTATCTTATAAAAGAAGACAAAATATTCCTACAATGTAGTTGACTAACAGACTGTAATTTTGATTACTATGAAAGTCTATGAGGCGCTTGTTGGCTCAGTCAGTTGAGTGTCCGACTTCGGCTCAGGTCATGATCTCATGGTCTATGGGTTTGAGCCCTGCACCAGGCTCTGTGCTGATAGCTCAGAGCCTGGAGTTGCTTCAAATTCTGTGTCTTCCTCTCTCTCTGCCCTTCCCCTGCTCCCTCTGTCTCCCTCTCTCTCTCTCTCTCTCCTTTCTCCTCTCTCTCTGTCTCTCAAAAACAAAC
This sequence comes from Paguma larvata, assembly GCA_030068075.1. Classification (NCBI taxonomy): domain Eukaryota; kingdom Metazoa; phylum Chordata; class Mammalia; order Carnivora; family Viverridae; genus Paguma; species Paguma larvata. The sequence continues at coordinate 58,963,058 of CM057829.1, read as the reverse complement.
ATTAAAAAAATTAAAAAGAAAGAAAAAAAAGTCTGGTCTTCCATGCCATATTCAAGAAAATAACTGTATTTTAATCATTTTTATATCTTTGGAACCTTTTACTGTGTAACACATAGAATATTTTCTAAAAAGCTTATTTAATTCATTATTTAATTTGTTTATAATAAATATTTTGTATTTCACTGAGATCGAAAGTCTTAACTCTAGATGTGAAATGAAGTGACTCATTCATTCATTAATTTAATAAGTATTTATTTAGTACCTGGTTTTCCATAAATTTCCTATCAAAATAGAAACTCTTCTACAGCAGTAGGAAAAAAGAAAAGGAAAACAGGCAAACTGTCCTTATCTTAATAAACTTATATTCTAGAAGGGAGGTACTGTTTTAAAGAATCACTCTGACTCCTTTATGTAGACTAGTCTATGACTGTATGATCCCCAGGGGAAAAAGCAGGGAGAACAGCTAGAATGCTACTGTGATAATACAGCCTGGAGATAGTGATGACTGGGACTGCTGCTAAGGTGACACGTGATGATGGCAGTTAAGGATCACATGCGGAATATATTTCTTTTTTTTTAAGTTTATATTATTTTTGAGAGCGAGAGAGAGAGAGAGAGAGAGAGAGAGAGACAAAGCATGAATGGGGAAGGGGAAGAGAGAGAAAGGGAGATACAGAATACGAAGCAGGTTCAAGGCTCCAAGCTGTCAGCATAGAGCTTGACACGGGGCTCGAACTCACCAACCAAGTGATCATGACCTGAACCAAAGTCAGACACTTAACCGAATGAGCCACCCAGTCATCCCTGGAATATATTTCTAAAGAAGACTCAGCATTTTTCTGAAGGGCTACATAAAAAAGAGGTCATGGGTAACTCTAAGGTTATTTACTCCATTGAAAGATTAGGAATAGAATTTTCTAAAATGGGGACATCTGGAAGAGCCGACATATAGTTGAGAGGTGTAGAAATCAAGATATCAGTGTTGCACATATTAGCTGAGTCACATAATAGAGTCAGGTGAAGATATTTAAGGTAAGGTATGCTAGTTGCTATCTTAGAGGAGATGGCTGGGCTACATATATACATTTGAAAACTAGTCATATAGAGATGGCATTTAAAACCAGGAAACCAGGGCGCCTGGGTAGTTAAATTGGTTAAGCATCTGACTTCAGCTCAGGTTGTGACCTGATGGTTTCACGAGCTCTAGTCCTGTCAGGCTCTGTGCACAGACTGCATGGATCCTGCTTAGGATTCTCTCTCTCTCTCTCTCTCTCTCTCTCTCTCTCTCTCTCACTTTCTCTCTCTCTCTCTCTCTTTCTGCTGCTCCCCTGGTCATACTCTATCTCTTTAAAAATAAATAAATAAATAAATAAATAAATAAATAAATAAATAAATAAATAAATAAGTAAGTAAATAAAAGAGGAAACTTAAATTAGCTTACAGTGAATCTTAATAGGGAAGTGAGAGGTTAGACTGTGGCCATGGACCCAAGAGACTTTAAGGAATGGAATATGAAGCTAAAAAGTAGGAGTCAATGAATTGAGGTGAAAAAAATGCAGAGAGTCATCACAGGAACTATAAAATAGTTTAAGAATATTAAGACAGTGCCAGACTTTTCAAAGAATGTGGTTAGATCTAGGTGGAGGTAAGTGAAAATTGATCTATGCAATTGACAGTTGAGCTAATGTTTTGTTTTGTTTTATAAAAGGAACACTTTGACAGAATATTAGGAAAAATTTGCTCCCTATATGGAACAAAAAGAAAAGAAAAGAAAAGACAAGAAAAAAAAAAAGGAAGGAAACAAAAGGAATGGGAAAAATACTGATTAGACCCAGTTTACAAGTGAATACAATGAAATAATTAGGCTTTACTTTTAAAGGATAATAGCAGTATAAAGTAATAGAGCTTTAGCTGAAGAAAGTTCAAAGCAGGTAATTTTTAAATATGAGGTGAAGTAAGACGGGGTATAGAGCACACAAACAAAGGGATTGGCTTAGATAGGACAGAATATGCTACATCAATTGTGATAGCAGGGAAAGTAGAATATTTATACTTATAGATGTGCTTTTGATATGTGGTGTGTAATCTTTTGGAAATTGTCTTCTGATTAATTCCTCAAATGAAGTAGGAAGCAAAGTGAGATGAGAAGGTGTGAAATTGTTATATATAGTAGGGGGAAATATAATAACATTATTGATACATACCAAGAAGGGTCTTCTTGATTAGTGAAGATGAATTTACGGTAAAATATAACATTCTCAAACTACATGTTGCTATTCACATGCCCACATGGAACAGCCTGAATGTGGAACTAAACTGGGGTAAATTTTGACCAGGCAATGATAATGGAGGCAAATGGGGCAAATGACTTGAAGGTATATGCAAGAGTGGGTATGGAAATAAATCATGTGATATCATCCAGGTAATTATTGAAGTGAAGACATAATGGAGGATAATAGATATTGATGTGTCGATAGGGTCTGTAGATCAGAGGGATGAAGAGTTGTTGGGGAGAAAAAAGCACTAGGACTAAGTTAGAAAGGGAAATGAGGCTCTGAGTGGAGTATGAAACACTTAAAATTAATATCAAGTAATTTAAGCTTATAGAGGGATATAATTATGCATGATGGTAGTGTATGGAATACTATAGTGACAGTAGTTTGTGAAGTTGGTATGAGGATTGCTGTCTTTCAGTTGAGACAGTATCCTCCTCCCTCCTCCGAAAAGCTAGGAATTTCATTGTATCGACTGTGCAGACATTGAAATAACCAAGTAAGACTGGGATTATATTACAAAAATATATAATGAGACAGGTGCTAAGCATTAAAGAATTAGAGTGAATGACCAGGAGGCTTAGCTGTGAAAGGACCAGGAAGAGATATATGTAACATCGTTGGATGGCATCATCCTCAACTGAGATTTTTGAGGACAAATCTGGGACACGGATCCTTCTGAAAGAACAATGAGGGAAAAGAACAACTATCTGACATCCAGTCCCTAAAATATAAGGGTGAGGGAGAAGGAGTAGCCACGACTGAAAAGATTACAGTCAAGATGAAAAATGTGTACAGATATGATTGGGGGAAAGAGCCAGATGGTGAGGCAAGCCTCTGGGTGCTCTGGGTTCTTGAGGTGTCTGAGGTAAATGGTGACAAAGGGTTAACCATGATGGGGTCAAACATAGATCATGGAAGGGCGACTGTGAGTTTTGACATTAAGTTAGGGGTGTAAGGTCTTGTCAGAGCTCACAGCGCTCAGGGGACAGCTCTTCAAAGGCAGTACTAAAGTGGTAGATCTTTATGGGCCCCATGTCATTTATATGAATGGAAATATCCACACCACTGCAGACCACAGCTCCAGTGTGGCTTTCTAGGGCTCCTGATCACCTAAGTGATGTCGGTGTCAAGGTGGTGAAGGGAAGGGCATTGTGACCTGACATACAGGATTCTGAATCCTCCTCGATACACTAGTTTGGGAAGCATTTGCAACATAAGACCACATGAAGGCCTCCAAAACTGTCATGAACCACACACACACACACACACACACACACACACACACACACATAAGTATGAAGACACATTTATTTAATATTTACTGAATTCAATGAATCTAAAAATTTCTTCATGTAAAGACAATCACATTCTGAACATTCAGAATGGAATGAGGAAACCTTATCAGGAATACATGTTGATAAAAGCAACCAATATATTTCTTTTACATTTTTTTTTGAACCTGAAAATCAATGGGGTTTAACAGATATTTATTCAGAGTCATCTTTGTGAAATACACCATGAACTAGATATCGGCAAAATATATAAATACTATATCTTTAAAAATCACTAATTCTGTGATAAGCATCTTTTTGCTTTCTAAATTTTATTTTCTCCACTCAAATTCTAAGGTGTTTCCTGGTATATGAATGGTATATACAACGACGTCCTATTTTATTCTTTCATTTTTTTTAATTTCTCTGTTTCCTACTCACTGGGTTGCAATTACAGCCTGCTCGCCCTGCTTAAGTGTCAATTCAATGTATTAACTTGTTTTTCTTTCTCAAGTCGGTTTCAGCATTTCATTAGTCTGCGTGATGTCTCACCATGTCAGCCAGGGTAGAATTAGGATTTTCAGTTTGTGTCACAAGTAAACCTAATTAAGCATGCAATGTGACTTTGCAAAAGAACATTGTATATACAGAAATGCATAGGTCAACGTATTTCCTTTCAATATATAATAAAGTTATATTTTCACATTAATTCTGAAAGATGCTTTTTATAATAGCAATCACACATTTGGATCAGAATTTGTTAATTAATGATGTGCTTCCTCTTGGTCACTCAGTAATTCTAAGCTAATAGGAAACCTCAATTTTTTGGACTATTATATCAAAAGCTGGTTGCTACATTTTTCTTTGCCTGGAATCAATACCCATAGTTGTAAGACTAACTGCCTCTTTTGAATGAAATCATTCTGAAATTTAACACAGAAAAAAAGTTTGTTAAGTTTATGGTTTTATAATTTCAGATGCTGGTTATAAACTATATTACGATGGAAAATATCTAGGACATTGCTGACATTTCCCCATCAAGAATAGCTTCTGCTACTCTTCATATAATTTTACACTTTCAGGGAAGTTATAATTGACAGAAGTCATCCTCAGATCTGATCCCTTAAGTGCTTCATTTTGAAAAGACATGTTCACATAAGTATGACCTTCTTCCCACTAGTCCTGGACCGACTAATTTCCTTGTAAATAATAAATAATGGAGCTGTTATGACAGAAGTGCAGACCTCTATGCATGAAAGTTGACTCAACAATGTGTGACCTCTAAGTCTTCCATGGCATACCTAATCAAATGAATCTTAGCCCCATAATGGTCTGCACAACGTCTAACACTTCTTAGTATCCAATACTCTTCTGCTTTGCCTTCTGGAACTCATTTTGTCAGCAGCAAATTCTCTAATATCGCATCTCTTTTGTACTTGCTTCTTCTAACTGAAACCTGAAGATCTGTAATCCCCTTAGGTGGCTACTGTTCTTTCTTCCACAACCTCTGTACTACTGGTAACGAAACGTATAGATAGCCTTGCCCTTGTTGTCATATCCAGACCATTTTTCTTCTTCTGAAAAGCCTATCTATTTTTAGCATAGGACATCAGCTATACTACTCTCTCTCCAACTCGTTGTTTCTCCCTCCCACAGCTCCTTTTCAAGTATCTTTTCTTCTCTCAGTTCCTGTCCATCTCCTATTAAAGGCTTTAGCATCTGGCTTGCTATCCTTTTCTCTAGCACTGCTGTCATCTTCCTTGGTGACTTTGATATCCCCCTTGTAAATTCACCCATCTTGATTATTTAAATATTTGACAATTATTTTGCAATGACTTTTTCCTCCTCCTCCTGATCTTGGCAAATTTCCCATTCATGTACCTTAATATCAAAATTATGTAATGTTGTTCTACAACCAGCAGGCACTTGTAAATATTTGCTGTACTCACTCTCCTCTGCCTATCACCCTTGGACTTAGTCTTTGTTTACTTTTTAAAATCATACTTCCACTCTTAAAATCTTAAACTCATTTTATTTCTTTTTTTAATGTTATAGTGATCTGAAAACAAAACATGTTTAATTCTACATCCCATCTGGTAAACATGGTCTACTTTCTTTCATACATGTTGGATGTAGCATCCTAAGCTTAGTATATTCCATATCCATACTATCCATATGTATAAACCCGATTTTCTGTCAGTGTTCTTTAGATTTACATTTGATTTCTTAGTCTCTATTTTCCCCCATTTCTTGTCCATTATCAGCAAATCCTTTAAGTTCTCTCATAAATACATTTCATGAATATGAAGACTTTTATCATTATGAGGTTAACATCCTTGTTCAAGTCATGGAAAAATTCTCATCTGGAACAATTTGATACCCCCCCTTGACCTCCTTGTTTTGACTCTTCATTTAAGTAGATGGAGGATATTGAATGAAAGCCTGATTAAGAAAGCAGTGATTTGAGTGAGGCGATAGAACTTGCAGCTCTCAGGAGAAAAAATGTCCATGACAATCCCTGACCTACTGAGGTCACACTAATGAGACCAGGGTCACTGGTCTGGAATAAGAAGAGGGAAGTCATGAAAATGGAGAGGAAACCAGAGATAAGAGAGTTTCAGTTTCTGCCACTGTAGGTCTTTGAAAGTTACTTTAGGTAAAATGGGAAGTATTACAATGTTGCTGGCAAATGAAAAACATTATCTTACTTATATTTCAAAATTGTACTTTGTTGTGTTGACTGTAGAGTGACATAGACAGGTGCGAAGAGATCTGTTAGGAGCTGATGTAGTAATCTAGAGGGAAGAATATAGTGATTTGGACCAGGATAGGAAAGAGAGGAATGGTAGGAAGAGGGTGAATTATGGATGCATTTTTAAGATGGAATCAATTGGATATCCCCTTATACCATATTGAGTTAAAGAGAAAAGGAGTAAATATATTAGAGGATAGATTTGACATCCTCTCAGATTTGCCATCATAGTGGTAAAACTATAGTTAAATCAAGTTTGAGACAGTTTGCTTCCTTATCATCTCTTCCACAAGAAAGTGTATTTGATTTTACATACGTTACTACCCTGCCACTACCATTCAATGGGTTCCCATAACATTTAAATAAAATATAAATGATTTAAAATGCTTATAAGACTAGCCATAAACTTATTCTCCCTATTTCTCTACCACCATCTATGTTCCGTTTGATTACTCAACTCCTTCCACTTTGGTCTTTGAGAAGTTTCTGGAATACCTTAAGCATCTCCTATTTCAAGCCTCTGTTATTTGTTGGTCTCTTATTAAAAGGGCATTTTCCCCAGAAACTATGGTGGCTTGATTGAGCAAAACATTAATTGAATGTTTTGCTCAAATACTAAAAATTTTGCTCAAATTTCCTAAAAATTTATTTCCTGTCAATCTTGGTAAACATTTAAAAATAGTTCTTCTCAGTTGTTCTCTCCACATTAACTTGGCTTGCTAGTTTGCTTTCTTGATTGCTTTCTTTCAGCACTTATCACTATCTGTCATCATAATTTTATGTATTTATGATTTCCCCCTACTCTCTAGTCTAACATATTTCTTTTTGTATTTCTTTTTTGACAGAGAGAGCATGGGGGTGGGGAGCAGAGGGGGAGTGGGAGAGAAAGAGAGACTCTTAAGCAAGCTCCAAACTCACCACAGAGCCCAATGTGGGCCTCTGTTTCACAACCCTGAGATCATGACCTGAGCCAAAATCAAGAGTTGGATGCTTACCCAACTTAGCCACCCAAGCAAGCCCTACAGTCTAACTTATAGTAAAGCACAGGAATCACTGTTCTAATATTTTAATACTGCTTTTTATACTGTAGGTTTGAAGTGTATCATACTAATTTTCATTACAAAATACAGATATTTTTTATCTAGTAGCATTGTTTTAAGGTTCAAGGAACTATAAAAGAAGAATCATTTATTTTTTGAGATCCAGAAAATTACTCAGTTTCTCATTATAAGCAAAAAAAAGAAGTTAAATTGATAAAATGAATAGTGTATAAGTCAGGCATCTGTCTATGCCCTAAAACAAGTCACAATAAGCAAGGGTATAGTGGTATTGCAAAGCTTCTATTGTAACAATAAGTCTTTATTTACCTTAAAGCGTTTTTCTCTGGAAGTGGAATAGGTACATGACAGGGTTGAAATTGATACAAGTATCTCTACATCAGGATTTCCATCTATAGATTATGAAACTAAAAGAGACAAAAGTGAACCGCTATGCTTTCTATGTGACAAAAATTACAACTCACTTAGAGTGGTACAGACCCAGAAAAAAAATGTAACAAAACTTCCTCCAAGTCTTCAAACAAGTGATAGGAGTATTTCAAGATACCAGAATCAGAGAAATTTATTTGCAGTTACTTTATACCTGTTGCCTTCCATTTCCTAGAAAGGTATAGAGTTTGAAAGAGCCTTTTCAACAGCTAGAAAACTTTAAGCAAAAATATGCTCCCACTTCATGAGTGACACTGTTGACATGCTGTGTTTGAGGCTAGCTGTTAAAAAATATCAAATATTTTTCAATTTTCAATTTTCATTTTTTGGCGTGTTCTGCAGTAGTTACTTCATTATTTTAGTATATTACTGCAACAATTTTCCTACCAATTATTTATAACAGCATTGCATATTATTAATTTTATTGTTTTGTTTTCCTCAATATTTTGAAAACTATATTTTAAAAACATGTAGTTAAAATATGCTATATATTTAGGTTCATTGATTTTCATCTGAATTCTCTACACTTTAAAAACAAATAAATGAGCTCACTCGGTTGAGCGGCCAACTTTGGCTCAGGTCATGATCTCGGGGTCTGTGAGTTTGAGCACCACATCGGGCTCTGTGCTGACAGCTCAGAGCCTGGAGCCTGCTTCGGATTCTGTGTCTCCCTCTCTCTCTGCCCTTCTCCTGCTCACGCTCTGTCTCTATGTCTCAAAAATAAATAAAAACCTTAAAAAAATTTTTAAAAACAAATAAATGAAACACATGCCAGTATTTCTGCATTACATGAATTATTTGTCAAAATGCTGGTGATGAAATTTTACTGTCATTACTCTGTTTTATTTAGTGCTGTGTCCCCAACAGAGCTTGACGCTTCTCATTGAAATCAGTTCCATAGGTCATTGAACACAGTTTGGGATACTTTGTCCAAGAAACAGTAAAGCTAATTGTCTAATAAATATTGGCCTAATTGACAAAATGCAACCCAATAATGGAGAGACATTTCAGGCAGTTATTGGAAATCATTTCAGTAGGAAAAAGAAATGAGAAGATAAAAGTGTGTTTTATTTTCCCCTAAAAAAATTTTATTTCCATTTTCTTCTTTTTCTTTTCCTTGTATTTTTTTCAGGTCCTCTGTTCTATATATTATCTCTCTCTCTCTCTCTCTCTCTCTCTCTCTTTTTTTATTACCATGAATACTAATGCCTTAAACATTTTCATCATCTATGTCCCTCTTACCCTCTAGTTTCACAAAAAATATTTACTGTTTCCTACTACTTTCATATTTATTGTAAAACAATAGTTTTAAAATGTAGTTATACATTAGAATATTCTAGGAACATGGTGATCTATAAGGCATTTCTTTCCCTTTTCCCCAAACTTAAAACAGCTGACTTCTTTGACCAAAATGGTTGTGAGACACCTAACAGCTAAAATGAGTTAGGTCTTAGCTTCCCTGACTCTCTCCATAGAAGCTATCCCTGCAGGGGCACCTGGGTGGCTCAGTCGGTTAAGTGTCTGACTTCAGCTCAGGTTATGATCTCACAATTCCTGAGTTCAAGCCCCACATTGGGCTCTGTGCTGACAGCTTGGAGCCTAGAGCCCCCTTCAGATTATCTGCCTCCCTTTCTCATGCTCTGTCTCCCCTACTCAGGCTGTGTCTCTCTCTCTTTTTCCCCAAAATAAATAAACATTAAAACAAAAGAAGCAATCCATGCAGATTCTCCTGCTTTGTGAGCTAGCAAGCATTTGTAAATTGGCAGAGAGACAACAGGACGATAACCAGAAAATAGTGGCTAGGTAATCAATATAAATACTTTGACTATTTGAGGGTAGGTCAAAATCAGGCGACTTATGTATTCTTCTTCTCCTTTGCCATAGTCGCTAAGTTCTGAATTTATGGACTGAAGATTTCAGTGGGAGTGTGTTCAGTGTTACGAAGGAGGAGAGAGTCCTGATCCATGACCCTAAGGAAACCACTGATGTCCTGGCTGCTTCAACTTTCTTGGCCTAATTTTCCTTCCATTCACTGAAGGGTAGCCCACCTAAGACACTGAGTTAGCAGAGAAAAATATTGCCTGCGAAAGAGGCCAGAGACTTAGGAGAGGAACAGGAGTTAAAATAAAAGCAATACAGCTTGAGAATATTAGAATCTCTGGGGGAGAGAGAAGTCATACCAAATTAGACAACTGTAGTCAAAGTAAGTGAAAAGATTCAAGAGGAAAGCACAATGATATATGTACCTACCAAGACTACAGCTAGAAAACATACTATTCAATTTCACATAGTTGGAAAATTGAAAAGAAAGTGGTGACCCAAATTATGGAAATGTAGAATGATTTATAGAAGAGGTATTTTAAAGTAGAGAAAAGAGTAAATTTATGGGCATCCTGTTTTATCTTCATGTACATACATGACCTCACCCTAAATTTATCCTGGTTTCATGAAATAGTAATTGCCCATGAAACTGTCTCTGATGCAAACTTAGTAAAATAGCAAACAGCCACCTGTGCTTTCTATATACTTTAACCTGATTTACTTTTCTCTTGAAATATTCTATATCTAAAGTGTCTATTTTCTGTCCTTTACCACTAAAAGATGAACCATGTGATGGAAAACAAAAACAAAAACTTATTCACTAAATATACATCGCGGCTAGAAAAATAACTATCTACAGAAGGAGCTCAAGGATTATTTATGGGAGAGCTTAACAGCAACTAGTTAAGGAATCATGATGAAAAAAATGAGTATCTTGGAGAATAGATCAAGGAAGTGTAACATGTGAATGATAGCATCTCTAAAAGGAGTAGAAAGAACATATAAGGAGAAACAGTAATTAATCAAATTGAGAATATTTCTCTGAGCTGGAGCAAGAGCTGAGTCTGAGTATTAAAAATGCTCTCTATCCAAGCTAGATTGACGATAAAAAACACATAATAAAATATCTATCAAGCTTTAAGGCAGGAAAAAACAATTTACTTACAAAGGAAAAGTAATCAGCAAAGCATCACATTGTTTATTTTCAACACCAGTACCTTCAGGACAGTGGCGTAGCATTGACAGCTTTAGAAGCATCTATGGACGACTACCGAAGGAAAGTAGTGTCTCCCCCAAATCTTATACATGACTACTATATGTTTGGTGGTGACAGAACTATTTATATTTATGCAGACAATCAGAAAGCATATCATCCGGGTGATTTATCTGAAGAAGATAACTGGAAAATATTCTCTCTAAAAATAAAACGTACTAGAATAGAAATGTCAGAAAGGGAATATGAAGTAAAAATGAGGGATTTGAAAAAAATTAAGATTAAAACGTGTGCATGTGTGTACATGTGCTTGTATGCATATACATGTACATACACTCATATATGTAAATATAAATAGATAATGATAGAATGTCTAGGTACGTATATAAAGTAAGTGCTAAGATAGGGCTCCAGAAACAAATGGGGCATCCAGTGGAAAAAAATCGTATGTAAAGTCTAGAACTAAAAGAAAAAATCATTTGAGCAAGGCCCCGGTGTTTGTTAATGGAAAGGAAAGGAATGTAGACAAAGTAAAGATTATGTGATTGACAATACATCAGGGAAATGGAAGGTTACCATTAATGGAATGCAAATATTTGGGAATCTTTTTGAACAATAAAGAGGAGAAATGCAATAAATAGCAGCTTAAATCAGAAGAAGAGAAATAATACAAAAACATATTAAATATGAGAACATATTATGAGTAAGAAGAAAATTACCAAACACTAATGACACTGTATAGTTTTCTTCCTGTTAATAAATGTCAACAAGGTTTCAAATCTTGTGCATGCTGCTTTCTGAACATCTCTTCTATTTGTTTTTTCTTCTCTATACTGCTATAGAGTGCATGTCATTCTCCTCTATTTCTATAATAGTCTTCGATTGGTCTCAACACCACAGTTTTCCACAAACTCAACCTCCATTGTCCTGCCAGACTAGCTATAAAAGATCTAGGCTTATTGAAACATATTACAATCTTTAAATTTTTATCATACTTCAGGATCAAATCCAGATGAAATCCAGACATTTTATATCTCATTAACACTGTGGATGCTGCAGTGGAGGCATATAGTTGTCTGATACGCGGTTAGGAAAAACTGGAGTTAGGTATGCATATCTGTTAACTGACCTTAATTGAATAATATCTAATATAGACATTTAACTGTAGTTGTGACTGCTTGCATTCATACATGTAAGGTAATATATGTTGAACTTGGAAATGTATAAGAGAAGGAGGAAGGAAGGAAGGAAGGAAGGAAGGAAGGAAGGAAGGAAGGAAGGAAGGAAGGAAGGAAGGAAGGAAGGAAGGAAGGAAGGAGGAAAAAAAAAAGAAAGAGGAAAGATTCTGTGAAACCCTAAAAGAAAATTTCTGTCAAAACAGGAGAATTCATCTCAAGGGTGGGGATAAGTACCAGTACCTGGATTCATCCACTGAACTCCTGAACTCCTGATTGTAAAGAGCTATGTGTAAACCAAAGGGATCTAAGTATGCCGACTTCTGCTATGAGGATCATCTAATTGCATGGATCTCCAAGGATGTAGAACAGTGCCCTAGCTATTTTATAGCAAAAGTTTGAGCTTCTGAGTGAGGTCTGCACAGCCATGGCCAGTGGAAGGCTGAGAAGCAGCATGGGCTGTCAGTGTTAATGGCATGCACAGTAGAAAGTTTGGCACCGTCGGGGCAGAGTAGACGTGGAGGTGTGAGCAGTAATGTTGACACAGTGTTCTGGGAAGAGTGGCAGCTGTTGCAATAGAGCCAGCATGGAGATTAGTGCTACAGTTCAGGCCCTGAAGAATTTGAGTTTTTAAAATGATCACAGTGTAAGGAAAAGTAGAGGCATGAGCAACACTGTGGATTTACGTGATCCCAATATGCTAGAGAATGACAGATAATAGAAGGGAAGAGCAGTTTTGAAGGTAAGCAGATGAGGTTCAACCTAAATTTCAGATCCAAAACTTGACCTGACACCTCTTTCTCTCTCTGGAGCATATCAATCTCACTTTTTTTTGTTTTTTTAATTTCAATTAAAGAGATTTAAGGTAATTATAGTCTTCGATATAATGACGCATTTTATTCATACAAGGCCTATTTCATCGTTTATACTTGTTGGGTTGTTTATTTTCCTTCATTCCCATTCTCTACTTCCAAATCTCCTGATTTGAAGTCTTACATTTTGATACTTTGGTAACTCTTTACAAATTCTTTCATGATCTCGTTCATCTTTCTCTTCTCTTGCTACTCTCATTATTCACTTTGAGCTCTAGTCATAGAAAACTGCTTGTAGTTGCCTGAGAACAACATGTCTTGTTTCTACTCAGTTCGAGAGCAAAGTCCACATTTTGTGAGAAAAAAACTAAATTGGTACCAAGTTAATTATATTTAAAATACACAATGAAAATCAGAATCATTAACACGAAACTTTCGATGGCCAAGGTTTCTGAAGAAAAATGGACACTTTGGACAGGAATTGTTTTCTTGTTTATAATGTCCTTGGATTATCGATAGTATGGAAGAGTGGTGGTGGGACAGGATGGTGGATTAGAATGCTCTCTTACATTAGAGGCTGTCTCCTTTCTGTAGACTTTGGGATATCATGGCAGAAATATGGATGCAAATATATATTTATTACATCTGATTATTTCTTCAGTGTAAATCCCTAGAAATATAATTTCGTGTCAATGGATACAACATATTTATTTTCATTTTCAAGTATGGGCTTTGTGGTAATTATTTTTGTTGTAAATTTCGAGTCTTTTGCATACAAATTCTAGGGGCGCCTGGGTGGCTCAGTTGGTTAAGAGTCTTTTGCATACAAATCCTAATGATTTTTTATAATTGATGGGTAACTAGCATACATTTTCTTAGAATCAAGGCTTATCTATCACGAGAATCCTCTCTTTAATAGGAATTTGAATGCTTCATTCATGTAAATAAATAAGCCCAACATCTTTTAGTTAGTTTCACCAAATATTTGTTCTATTCAATTATTCTTATTTTCATTCAATTTTGACATAGACTTTTTGGCATAATTGCACTAAGGAATATACAGTGTTATTAACTGCTGTTTGTCCTCATATTCCCTTTTAAATTTTTATTTTTGTGTATTTGTGTTCTTTCTCTTGGTTTCTTAATTACACATTCTGGAAAAATATCTATCTCATGATCTTTTAAATAAATGACTCTGGTCTCATTAATTGCAGTACCTTTCTCTTGATGCAAAATGTAGTCTGTGTAATTTTGTACTAAGTCTTCATTTAAAATAAAATTATAGGGTACTGTATTTTGCTTAATATTTATGTGTATTTTAATGTCATAGGGAATGCATCAGTAAGCCAATAGAGTTTATTTTATGAAGGTTGAAATATGAATGAAGAAATGGTAGAAAAACGTAATATAATAAAATTTACAGAAAATTGCAAAATATTAACTACTGTGTTCTGATATTAACACAAACCAGTTCATAAAATGTATTTTTGTCCTTAACAAGATTTTAAAATATTCTGATAAGCTCTGTTTTAAGTGTTCATTTTTTATATTTTCTTTCTTCTTCCAACTTTTTGCTATATATTCTCAGATATGAATTGTATATTACTTTTGACGGATTTGAGGGAGGGAGTGAGGTGACAATTCTGACTTTAGTGTTTATGTTGAACATATTTTATTTCTACCTACTTTTATTTCAAAGCATTTCATTCTTAACTCTTGGCTCCATTTTATTTTTGTTAGCTACTAAGTCACCTCCCTGTTTATATACTATTTCACCCTGTTATCTTCTGTATTATATTTCACAAAAATCATATCTGTTTAAGTTATTGAGGCAAATGTTGATGCTATTTGAAATTTCTCTCATGTATTTTTCCTTATCATTTAGCATTTTTCATCTTTACTTGCACTTTTGCGATAGTTTTCAAAGTATCCATATCATTCTAGAGTTTGCTTTTATTTCTTTGTGTTTGGTTTTGTTTTCTTTGCTTTAAAGTCTTTTTTTTTTTTAGAAAGAGAGAGTGAGTGAGAGAAGGGCAGAAGGAGAGGGAGAGAGCAGAGAGGCCACTGCTCAGCACAGAGATTGATACCGGCTCGATCTCACCACTGTGAGATCATGACCTGAGTTGAAATCAGGAGTTAAGCACTTAACTGACTGAGCCACCCAGGCACCCCTGGTTTAAACTCTTAAGTGTTAAGAATACTAGCCTTTTCTTTCCTTGGCTGCAGGCTGGTTGTTAGGATGTCATTAGGATGAGGTTCAAGACCTCCTATTAGATTTCAAACCATGAGTAGGATTGGAGGTATGGAGAATTGATAGCCTGTTAACTCAACAGGAAAAATTTCTCATTATGGATTTCCTTTGCCTTTGGGTTAAACCTCCCTGGACCAAGTATTACAGATGGTATTTTGAGGGTTCCTTCTTAGTATGTTCTGAGGGTGCTAATATTTTGACCCAATTTTTCATAATTAATAAGTTCTGCTATTTTTAGAAACATCTTTCTAGGAGTTGCTGCTGCTTAATCTTCATTGGAACCTGTTGATCTGATCTCATGAATGACTGAGTATTAATTCTTCATTTAATTTATAGCCCTGATCCTTCTCTTTGGAAGTCATACTCCAGAATAAGATAAGTCCAAATAATATACATGACCTTAGTTAGTCTTCAACAATTTGATTCATTCCCTCCCACGGGAAAATTGAGACATGATAAGTATAATTCACCAAACCAAAATTTTAGGGTAGTCTGATGTTTCTTTATTCCTGTTCCTTCTTACTCCCAGTAGAAATGAGTGAGAATGTTTCCTTTCATAACAAAATGGTACGGAGTGATTTCTGGGTTTCTAGGTAGATCTCAGAATAAGAGAAATAAGATAAACATGTCCTAACATAGTTTGTTATATATTTTATTATATTGCTAAAAATGGAGTAGCAAATATAATGCATGTAAAGTTAGACCATACTTAATTTTAACAACAGCTGTAAAATTAGTGATATGACCAAAGTAAATATCTTAACTTCTTTGAGTTTGTTTCTTCATTTAATATAGTGGTAATAATAGGTACCACACAGGGTTTATAAGGACTGAGTGTGAAAACAAGAAAATAGTGTGAAAATACTTAAACTAGTGGCTGGCATATAGTAGGTGCAAAAAAACAGATGGCATTGCTGACATAATTGAGGGAATGATTTAATTCTACAAGTTGAAAATGCCACATTGCGCCTTGAACAACTGGGAAAGAGAATTACTAAGTATTTTACTGATCCTGTTTCAGTTAAACTGTGTCAATGTGGCCTTTGATTCCTTCTTTTATGAAATTCTCCTGGGCTCTTATAATAAATTTGGAATAATTAATATATGGTACAATTTGCTTCATTATTAAAGCAACTTGTAACAACTTTGTCTTAAGAAATATGGTTTTGGCCTTAAAACCACTAGTATTTACTTTAGAGAGACACATTGCCTTTAATTTGGTGCTCTATTCACTTTTGATAGAAAGTTTACTAAATGTAATATAAAGGACAGGAATATTTCTCACAAATTAATGAGCGAAGGCAAAGGAACACAGAACACCGTGTGTTCTTAGTGCCTTATTGATTGCAACTCATGAATTGCAGTAAACTGGAATCCAGATTCATTTTGTGCGTGTCTCAATCTATTGATAGAGATGCTGTCAGCCAGAGACGTCTGGGACATTATCAGGGCCAATAAACTTGTGGCAGTTTTCACATATGATTCCCCAATGGGAGCCAGTGCCATGGCTGGACTGGCCCCTGTGGCTTGTATGATTGCAAGATGCACCTAGCATGAACCATCAGGGAACTCTGAAAAACAAGGTTTTTACTCCTAAGTCCCAGGTGGATACAAGGCATGCCCACGGACCAGTGGTCAAGTTGCTGGCTGAGACAGAGAGAAGAAATATGTGGACCTAGGTTTCTGCCTTCATTGGAGTCAAGAGTGGGATGCCTGCAGTTTCACAGATTCACTCTTTACTGGTGAATTTAGAACTAAAGTGTGAGAATTAGGGAGCAGGACTTAGAATTCGGGAGTGAGAAAGGACAAGTGGAGTCACTCAAGCGCCCGGTTATTTATTACACAGGAATTTGTAGAAAGGGAACTTCATGGGAGGAGAAGGCCTGGTTTCTGATCTAGTCGTGTACCTAGTAGCCGTGTCACACAGCCAGCAATATATTTATTAAGGATGGATATCTGAAGTGGATGTCTTGGCAATCAGAAGCTTGGTGTCAGGTATTTACATTACAATCAAAAGACTTATTCCTAGGCATTTACACTATGAGATTGCTTTATTATTTTTTTATTTTTAAAAAATTTTTAGTTTATTTATTTTTGAGAGAGAGAGAGAGAGAGAGAGAGAGCGCGCGTGCGCATGCGTGCCAGCAGGGGAGGGGCAGAGAGAGAGGGAGACACAGAGTTGTAAACAGGCTGCAGACTCTGAGCCATCGGCACAGGCCCGATGTGGGGCTAGAACTCTGGAACAGGGAGATCATAACCTGAGCTTAAGTCAGAGCTTAACCAACTAAGCCACCCAGGAGCCCCTATTTTTTTTTAAAAAAAAGTAAAAATGACGATAAATAAAACTCTCCAATTAGCCCAATTGTGGCCATACCATTACTGTTCACTATAATTCTATATACTATGTGTTAAATTCATGTGTGTTATCAAATTCTTGTAGCAACTCATCAGTGGATAATGGCTTTACTAAGCGTTACAAATCTCACCGGTCATCTTTCTTTTTCACATTTTAATAATGGTCTTATTTATTCCAATAGTTTTCTCAAATCTGTGTTTTATTGTTAAATATTCAGTTGGTCAAAATTGATTTTACTGTTAAATTCTCAGTAAAAGATAATATTAAGACTATTAAACGAGTAACTTACTCTGATTCTAACTAAATAGACCACTAAGAAAACAAGTATGTATAGACAAAATTAATGATCGAAAATATCGGGTAATAATATGCATTGTATGTAATTTAAACAAAGCATTATTTTTTTTGTCAGATTGCTAATAGACTTTTGTGATAATATTTGAATTGTAACTTTTCTTATTTACACTGATGTATTTACAGTTGTTTGCCAGGATTTACTGGAAAAAACTGTGAGAAAGTAATTGACCACTGTAGACTGCTCAGCATCAACTGTCTGAATGAAGGATGGTATTTCAATATAAGTGGAAGATTCAGAGTAAGTAATTTAATACATGGCAGAGTAATTTAGTACTTGAAAATACAATAGCTTCAGGCAGTCTATATTTCAAATGCTTTTATTAATCTAAGCCAGAGAATTATATCCTTATAGGTATATTTAAACATGACTTATATAAAGTTTACTAGTAGAGATGTTTAACTTCTAAGAATTATGTAGGAAAGGCATTAGTAAGGGTTCCAGTAAGTGTGTTTATTATAAAATAAGTATGTAGCTAATTGATTCCTGGTGATATATCTCTGTATATACAAAGTCACAGTCACTAATGCCTTAAGCTCTTAAATTAGATGGAGAATAAAATTAGTCTTGTAGTTAGGATATACAAAGACACTTTTTTTTGTGTGGATAGTTCTTAAAATGAGTTTACAAATACACAATGGGTGTGCTCCACACAATGGAAGGCATATCCTACAACTCAGCATTTCCACTTTCAGTAATGTCTCCTGGAGAAATTATCAGGTGTACACTAAAATAGACATATACAATAATTTTCATGGCAAATATGAAACAAACTAAAGCCTATGGATAGGACTGTGGATGAATCCATAATGTATGGTCACACCATGGAATTATGATGGGTGGTTATAAAAGAAGTGAACAATAGCGACATATTCCCTCTATTCTCCTTCTTAGAGAAAACAAATATATTTACATTCAGAGGGAAGGAGAAGAGAGGGCATAAAACAAATAGGACTTAAATCCAGCTATATTCAGGATCAGAGTAAATATAAATTGATTACATACTTCTGTTAATAGGCAGAGATTACTAATGGCATGTGAAGCAAACTCAAATGTTTAAAAGATACTCATTTTGTATAAAATGATAGAGACATGTTGAAAGCAAAATAGTGAGAGAGATATTATACAAAAACCAAGCAAAGTAAAATAATGAGAGATATATGTCATATAAAAATTAAGCAAAATAAATACTGCTATAGTTTTATTAATAAGAAATCTTCATTATATGTAGACTTCAATGTAAGGAACTATTAAAATGAAGGACTTTATTTCATAAATATAAGTAGGTCAACTAATTGTATTGAATTATACATTTTATGACAGAGCTTCAAAATATATGAAGCAGAAACTGACATAATCCATAAGAGAAATAAGTAAAACTACAATTATAGTTGTGATGTAAATACATCCCATTCAGTAACTGGTAGAATAAATAGACAGAAAATCAGTAAAGATATACAAAATGTAGATGGTACCATCAATCCTCTGACCTAAATTACAACAAAATAAAGCACACAACAGTTGCAGGTTGTTTATGCTTCTCAACAACACATGCACCTTATTCAGAGGCCTATTTCATTATGGGGAAGCAGAGGGCCTCAGCTGGGGCATTTCCTATGTGCCTCCAGAGAGACCTCTTTCTGGAAGGGACCTTAAACAAGGCACATGTTTCCACACTGATTTAATACTCTTGCACTCTGAGGCCTCTTTCGTTCCCTCCCCACCAACTACATAAAGAGTCCAGAAACTTTTTTGGGGGATTCCTTAGCAATGAGAGGATTTCTTCATCTGTGCCACGTCCATGGCACTCTTGCCCCATGTTGTTCCTCAGGGGGAAAACTGTCTGGTACCATTTTGTTCCTGTTGATGGCACTGTGGCGGTAAGTGAATAAAGACTTGAATTTTACTACTTACATCAGCTCCAGGTCCTAATTACTCTGACACTTGATTGCTTGCCAAGAAATTAAAAATAGTCCATTATAGTGGGACGTATTTGTTACTTCATTCAGAGCTATATGTTTATTTTATTAGTCACTTTTAAAGAAAAAAAAAAACAATAAATTTAGACTAGATTTTTATAATCTTTAGATAAATGAGAAAATGGAAAATAAACACACTTCTAAAATGTTCAAACTTCCTAAAAATCAATGAAATATCATTTGAGGCAATTTGGACCTATCATTTTATACTTCTGCATTAAAACACAAAAGTATACACATTTAAAGAGATAACATTTTCATATGTATATGGAAGGAAATAGAACTACCAGTTGGCAATTGAGGGTTTATACCTAAGTTTTTCCATTTGTAACAATTCAATATGTAGAAATACCTAAAGTAAGAAAGCAGAATTATATTAAACATGTATAGAAAATATTCACTACATTATTATTTATTTTAGAATAAAAGTAAACAAAGTAAGCAAACAAGAATAGCTTAAAGATACTAATGTATCCCTATAAAAATATATATCCAATTTAGATTATTTTTTGAAGTGTATTGTGATATTTGGAAAGTACTCAGATCAAAATGTTTAATGAGAAATGGTTATATTATTCTAACTGTAATTTGGGTTTAGATGTGTGTGTGTGTATATATATATATATGTATATATATATAGATATATAGATATATATATATATTTGTTATGTATGTATGTATATATATATTTGTTATATTTGTTACAAGAATGTAACAAAATGAAATATGTACTTGTAACAAAATGAAATATATACTTCCGGGATTGTGGGACAGCTCAATAGGCATGGCAGCACTACTCCCAGAGAGATTATCCATTGGACTTCACTTCTCAGAGCATTCAACTCAGTCACTCAGGACTTTGTAATTTCTTAATAAATATAAATGTCTCCTATATATTTGAATTAACTTAAACAA
Organism: Paguma larvata; assembly: GCA_030068075.1. Classification (NCBI taxonomy): domain Eukaryota; kingdom Metazoa; phylum Chordata; class Mammalia; order Carnivora; family Viverridae; genus Paguma; species Paguma larvata. Next base: position 58,942,395 of record CM057829.1, on the reverse strand, counting down.
TGAAGTATCTGAGGCCTGCAACCAAGTTAATATCACAGGGACAAGGAAACAGGGAGCCAGAGAGAATCACAGGGCTCAGAGCGGCTCTGAGTCAAAATCCATATCTAAACACCAACGTTAGCCAGAGTTGTGATGGCCAACAGAGACTGAATGATAATTTGTATTGTACAAATGTATATAATAAGGGTTAAAAGAAAATAAATCAACAATATGGCGGTGGTTTACTCCTATTAATGGAATTAGACTAAAATTATAATCAGAAAAAAAGGTTTTATTTCTTTTAAATATACATTTAATTGGAGTATTATGAAGAATATAGCATATTGGAAAGTTTATATTAAATGCACAGGCTGGACAATATTAGGGGGAGAAAACTGTAGGTCAGAACTTTATTAATTCTAAGCCATGCTCTTCATCATGAGTTAAATTTCCCTTTTCTTCATTTCTCTATAATTAAAGTAGCAAAAGGATGCTGAACCTTCTCATTGAAATTATGATGAGGAATTTCTAATCAGTTTCATAATGTCAATATTAATCTCAATAATAATATAAATAGTTCCCATGGTAAAACAATTGTTACTTCCCAAACAAGAGTCAGATTTCTACTAACCACAAAAAATAAATCATTGAACAATATTAAGAGCTTGTAGTGAAAAAAGGGGAAAAATATTCTTATTGTCATCTTGTGTTTATAAAAATGAATAGCGGCACCTGGCTGGCTCAGTCGGTTGAGTATTCTACTCTTGATAGCGGCTCAGGTTGTGATCTCACAGTTGTGAGATCCAGTCCTGCATCAGCTCCGGTTGAGCATGGAGCCTGTTTGGGGTTCTTTTTCTTCCCCCTCTCTCTCTAATTCTTCCGCAATCACGCATGTGTGCATGTTCTCTCTCTCAAAATAAATAAATTAATATTTTAATATTAATGGGGAGGCTGGGTGGATCAGTCGGTTGAGGGTCGGACTTCAGCTCAGATCATGAACTCACAGTTCATGAGTTTGAGCCCCACATCCAGCTCTGTGCTGACAGCTTGGAGCCTGGAACCTGCTTCATATTCTGTGTCTCCCTCTCTCTCTGCTCCTCCCCTGATTGTGCTCTGTCTCTCTGTCTCTCAAAAATAAAATAAACACTAAAACTTGTTTAAAAATTTTTTAAAAATGAATGTTACAGCCACTAAATTAAAAAGCAAAGATTGATATTATGCACACTACGAAGTTAGAATATAGACACTATGCAATTAAGTACTGTTTACATTGCATCATACCAATAATTCAGGATTTTTTGCCTTAGAGTTTCAGTGATTTACTAATAAATTTAATTTAATTTTTGATACATAATATACACAGTTAGAGCCACAATTTCTGGTCTGTGCCTTTCCAGATCTTTTATAACATTCTGATTTTATGCCAGAATTGTTGACTGCTGCTTTTTATACCATCAAAGAGAATGCCAGAGAGCTTTATCCACTGCTCCTTTGGCTCTCTTCTTTTATAACTGGTTCAGGGATGCAGATGCAAGGATGCAGTTTATGTTTTATCTCTTTTTAAGTTTCCTATAAGGTTTCATTGGGGAACCAACAAAAAAAAACGACAAAATTTAAAACTCATCTAGTTTAACTTTACCATCTGTTTCATTCCTCTTTTCTATTTCCATCCTCTAGTTAAATCTTTTTTTTTTTTACAATAATTTTCAACAAGCGTGACTTATGCTAACTCACACTGAACACTGAAAGAAGTAAAGCTCAAATTAGAATTCCATATGAATACAATTTGCATTTGGGATAGGAGTTAGAGTTTTAAAATTGTAGTTGCAACCACAGAAAATCTAAACAGAATATTCCTCTCATTCTTTCCCTTTCTTTCTCTCTCTTCTCTCTTTCTCTTTCTCTCTGTCTCTCTCTCTCTCACACACATACACACACACACACACACACACACACACACACACACACAGAGAAGAATTTGAAAGCTCACAAAATTAGACCTTCCAGGGGCTAGATCAAGTAAGCATTTAGCCAGAGGCTCAATGTGATCATAGCCCTTGGAGCTCACACTAAAATAGCAACAGTTTCTTCCAAGTCCTTAAAAGAACCCAAGCATGCTCTCTCCTGGCCTCAGGGCCTTTATCTTGAAGATTTTGACCCAAATTTCTGTTTTGTGGGGTTCTCCATTCTGTTTAGCTATTTTCTCAAATGTTTACCTTTTCAGTAAGTTCTTGCACAGAGATCCAATTACATACTCAGTTCTGGTCCATACGTGTTATCTCCTTTTTGTGTGTTTTCTTCAGTTGCCGTTCAGTTTCCTAGATACCAGTAGAATTCTTCACATATATGTTTCGTTGTTGTAAGAGTATATTAGGATGAAATTTAAGCTCTATATAGGTAAATATCTTTGTTTCTTTGTACAGGACTACCCTTCTTCCAAATAAGGCAGCAAAATTTCAGCAAAGGCATGTCATGCCAAGTGTAGTAGACGGGAGCCTATCTGGAGAGATACTTCTATGTAGGAAGAGCACGGTCTCCATAAACTATCCAACAGGAGGTATCCCTTACTAATGGGGCAGTCAGAGCTAGCTTGAATGGAATTTGGGGAGAGGTAGGTACATGTGGTGAAGGTGGAAAGAATTATGTAATGCACAAAATATCCCTCAATGTCTTCCATGTAAAAAATGGCAAAAGGTCAATAAATCACAGAAAGAGACATTGAATAAGCTAAATATGTTACGAACACTCAAATACATTAGTTTGCACACATATGCAAAATGAAAAATATCTAAAATTGGCACTGTGATCTGTTGCGGAAGCCTAAAAGTTGAACAGAAAAACTGAAACTTCTTCCTACTGGCCTATTACTATTCTAAGCTGCTTAAAGGTACCTTGTAATTGTACCCTCAACTAGAAAACACACCAACATGGTCATTCTTTGTCAGTCCTCGGAGACATGTCTTCAGGTTTAGAGAATGGATGAGGGGTGCCATAGTTCGTGGTGAGAGATACAGACATCTCTGGAAAAGAATAGGTAAGATCAGATACAAAGCTCCCTGGAACAATCAACTATAATTTTTGCCCCCTGGGGGATACTTTTCAGTGTCTAGAGACATTTTTGGTTGTCACAAATAGAGATCGAGCCTGCTACTGGTATCTGGTGGAGAGCAGCCAGGTTCTCTGCTAAGCATCCTGCAATGCACATGACCGACCTCCACAACAAAGAAATATCAGGTTCAAAATATCTGTATTGCTGTGGCTCAGGAAACCTGCCTTATAGGAAGTTTAGGCTGTGAAAGTTGGAAAATCATAAAACGTGTGCACAGAAAGAAAAATAGACTTCGTGAAAGTTAAAAAACCTCGGAGCCATAGCATAAGATAGAATTCCAGACTGAGAAACTTTTTTCTAGTTTATGTGAGCTCAGCAACCAATTTGGGTACATAGAGTAGGTGAAGTCAAATTGTTTTCCTATTATTTCTCTTCCTTTGTTGGGAACAGATTCATTACTTTCAGTTAAGAAAGAGGAATATATGCTGCTTGGTCACAAACTCTGCTTCTTTTAAATGTTTTTAAACTTTATTTGTTTTTGAGAGAGAGAAAGAGTGCGAGCAGGGGTGGGCAGAGAGAAGGGGAGGCACGGAAGCTGAAGCAGCTTGTAGGCTGTGAGCCCTCAGTGCAGAGCCTGACATATATCTCGAACTCACAAACCTTGAGATCATAATCTGAGCTGAAGTCAATCGCTTAACCAACTGAACTACCCAGGTGCCCCACACACTCTTCTTCTTAACCCTTCCCTCTGAAATACGGACTTAGATTAAATTTGTTTGATTTTTTTCTGCTTATTATATTATTGAACATTTGGATGAAAAGTTTGGAGGTTAAATAGCATGAAATATGTGATGAGATTGAGTTCTCTCTACTTTGTTTTTAAGGAGAGGGAAGACAGGAGTGGATTTCTAAATTTATTAAACATAAAATGGCTAAATTAAAGAGTCTTTGAACTGCTTGGAGTAGTTTTAGGAAAGCTATATAACCAGGGGGCACGTCAACAGTCTTCTGATCCATTTCTATACCTCAGAAACTCTTACTCCTTTGCTCTTCTCTCTCTTTCATAGACATGTTTCCCAATGGCTTTCTTTGTCTACTACATTAAGTGGGTAATTTATCCTGCCCCTGTTGAGATTTTTGGAGAAGTCGACTATTGCCTGAAATAGTGTTTGAAAGAGAATGAGGTCCTCACATTAGCTTTAACCTTGTAAGTCTTCTGATGTGCATATGTTACTCCTTTATTTTAGTTCTTCAATATATTTTAATCATTTGAATCACAATCATATTTTCAGTAAGAAAGCACAAACAACATGTTTTGGCATGGAATACATTTTTTCAAAGAATACACAGAAAAACTGTCCCTAGATGTTTAACCAAATTCTCAAAAGACTTTATTGTCCTACATTGTTAGTTCAAAACATGGTAAAACATTTTTTTTTTATGGTTAGGCTAACATCATATTATCTGGATCATCTTGACTTTGCCTCCTAGGCAACAAGTGATAATAAAGCAACAGGTGTTCCCCTCTTAGAAGAACTAATAGAAATTTAAGTTACCACACAGCTTCAATTATATTTCAAGAACTTCGTGTACAGAAAACATATGGGTGTCTTAATAACAGTTCTGGGACAAAAATAGCAATACTCAGGGATTAGTGCTTTTGTCGATGTCACTTCTAGATACAGAGTAGATATGTAAGTTACCGGATTTACAAGAAGTAATACTTTGTAATTTCATATATTTTCTATGTGATTGCAATAATTCGTACTAGCTATTTAATAGCTAATGATGAATAAATTTGAATGATGAATATATTCAAAAGTTTCTCTCACATTAAAATTGATTTAATTTTATTTTATACTATTATCAATTTATAAGACCAAGAATGGGGGCACCTGGGTGGCTCAGTCGGTTAAGCGGCCGACTTCAGCTCAGGTCATGATCTCACAGTCAGTGAGTTCGAGCCTCATGTCAGACTCTGTGCTGATGGCTCAGAGCCTGGAGCCTGCTTCGGATTCAGTGTCTCCCTCTCTCTCTGCCCTTCTGCTCATGCTCTGTCTCTATGTCTCTCAAAAATAAATAATCGTTAAAAAAATTTTTAAGACCAAAAATGGAGGGAGTTTCAAGCATATATTTTATCATTTCTTTTGCCTACTTTCATCAAAATTTTTATATCAACTGAGAAAGTAAATTAAAACATCTTAATTATAAGAAGTGACAACTTAAACTAGTGCAATCCCTGTGAATGAATGAAATGTTCATATTTAAAGGAAATTAATATAAACACTTTAAATATCTTAGAGAATCTTTAGGTATGAATAGGTGTTCATTCATAATGAAACAGAAAAAGGAAAATTAAAAAAATCATGAAGTTATTACAATTTAAAATGTTGTCTCTTGCAATTAAGGAAAAATCACTGGGGAAGCTATTTTTCAAAAGTGTGGTTATTTATGTGAATCTCACTCATATTATATTTTATTTATTTATTTTAATATTTATTTATTTTTGAGACAGAGAGAGACAGAGCATGAGTGGGGGAGGGGCAGAGACAGAGAGAGACACAGAATCTGAAGCAGGCTCCAGGCTCTGAGCCGTCAGCACAGAGCCCGACGCGGGGCTCGAACTCACAGACCGTGAGATCATCACCTGAGCTGAAGTTGGACACAACCAACTGAGCCACCCAGGAGCCCCTCATATTATATTTTAAATCTCTAAGAAGGAACTTTCCTCCCAAAGTGCTCATTAACAGGAGCTAGACCCATAATATCTGTGGATATGCTAAAGCTAAATTTACCTATAAAGAGGTATCAAAAGTTTATGTGAAGTTAAACTGAAGGCATAGCTTTCATGAACAATTTCAGGAGAATCCAGAGTATGCTTGAGTGAAGAAAGGCACCCCAAAATGCCATGTTCTACTCCCCAGAACCTATCAATATTATCTTACATGGAAAACAAAACTCTGAAGATGTGATCGAGACAATGATTTGATATATTAACCTGGATTACCCAGAAAGTCTTCATGTAATTGCAAAGATCCTTATAAGAGGGCTACAGGAGTCTGAGACCGTGAAAGTGGTGTGATGAGGGAAGCAGAGATTGAAAAGATGTTCTTGCGGGCTCTCTGCCCCTCCCCCACTCATGCTCTGTCTCTCTCTGTCTCAAAAATAAATAAAAACATTAAAAAAATAAAAAAAAAAAGAAATGATGTTTTTAGATGGTATAAGGGATTGCCCATGAGCCGAGGAATATAGGAAACCACTAGAAGGTGAAAAAGATAAGGAAACAGATTCTCCCCTCAGAGCCTGCAGAAGCCCTCGTGAAGCCTCACTTTATCCAAGTAGGACTGATTTGGACTTCCAAACTTCATAAATATGAGAGAATACATATTTTAAATTACTAGAGTTATAGAAATTTATCATGGCAGCAATGGGAAAGAAAACAGATTTCCAAGAAAATTGATTTTAACATAAATATTTGCTAGCTGAAACTGATTAGAGAAGCTCCCTATCTGAACACATACCTTTGAGAATAAGAGTGGACATAGGTCCTTCCAAAAGATAATCATGAAACACAAAAATAAGTCACTCTCGACTTATTCTTAGAGGCCATTTCTAGTTTTAGTTGAGTTTTAGGGCTGTCTGTAACTAATTGACACAGATGAATCAATGCAGGTCAGAAAAAAAAAAAAGAACAAGATGATTGGTTGGTTCTGTATCTTAAAAAGAATGGACTCATCATTCATTGGTTAAAATTCTGTGTTTACTTTGAAGTGGTGGGCATGCTTATGGGTCCATTTTTCACTTACTAAGGGAAACAGCAGGCATGCTCATAAAGTGAGATCTTGTCTTTTAACATTTTGCTCTCCAGTTACTCACTCAGACAGGAATAGCACCAGCTAACGTATCCAACAAGTGTGCGTGACTTACTAATTTATCACCCACACCAGGACACACTGGAGAATTAAATGGGGCCCTATCAATTTTTTGTCTTATATAACAGGCTTTAAACTACAGCTGGTTGATACATGAAACACTGTTTAATCGGTATTTTTCCCAATTTTTATAAATTGTGATCTGTATGATTCTGATATTATCTTTAACAAATTATGAAGTAATATTACCACCTGGCACTCTAAGAAAGCAATGGAAGTATTAATGAAAAATGATGTATTCCGCACTAGAAAGTGAGAACCATACATAATTTACTATATGTCCAACATCTTGTTGATAGATATAATCATAAGTGATCACAAGGCCCATGGATTAACTAACTTTAACTTTCATTCTTCCTCTGTAAGTTTTAGTGAAAGCTTTAGTCAGGGGTCTCTATGGAAAAATCTCCCTACCCTTCTTATTTGCACCATGTCACTAGCTATTCTCGTTTAAATAGTATTTATTGAAAAACTACTTTGTAGAAATTCTGTATGACTGCTGAACAAGCCAGATCATGGTCCTATCTCACACTTTATGTTAATCACTTAAAGTTTAGGTTTGATGATTGTATTCATCTATTGTAAGGAAGGATTCAAAAGGAATGAAATCTTGCCATTTGCAAAGACATGAATGGAGCTAAAGAGTATTATACTAAGCAAAATAAGTCAGAGGAAGACAAATAACCTATGATTTCATTCATATGTGGAATTTAGGAAACAAAGCAGGTAAACATGGGGGGCAGAAAGAGAGGCAAACCAAGAAACAGACTCTTAACTATGGAGAACAAACAGAATTACTGGAGGGGAAGTGGCCAGGGGGCTGGGTTAAATGAGTGACAGGTATTAAGGAAGTCAGTTATTGTGATGAGCATTGGGTATTATATGTAAGTGATGAATCACTAAACTCTGCACCTGAAACTAATATTACATTGTACATTAACAATGTACTAATGTAACTAATATTACATTGTAATTATTAATTGGAATCTAAATAAAAATTTGGAGGGAAAAAAAAAAGGATTATTTCCTCAAACTGACAGCAAAAAAGATAGAATGAGAAAGAGAGAGAGGAACTTAAACATATTTAATTATACATAAGTATATGTTAGATGTTAAATATTTTTCCTACTTCCTTTTCCCAGCTCTTCATAATCTTTTCTTACCTGAATTCTGTGGTTGGACAGAAAAGTTCAGGGAATGGGAATTGCATGCAGATGAGTGGTCATAATAGGAATGTTGTAGTTCCAGAAAGAATAGGAGTGGCAGTACTTTTGTTGGTTGTTGCTAATGTATTTTGAATTTGCTATTAGAAAATCTGGGTCAGTCCCTAATTATTCTTACATCTGTTATGAGAACATAGAAAAGCATTTGCTTCACTAATTCTTTGTCAGTTACCAAATACTTTCAGCCTGGTGGTCACCTGAAGTCCTAACTCTATCTTTTCAGCTGCCCTTCATAAAGTTAGTATGTTTTTTGCAAGCAATCTTTCTTAATTTACCAAAAATTCCTTCTGACAATATGCTGGTGACTAGAACTTTTTACAATGAGGTGCAAAGTTTAATTATATAATTGTAACAAAAAGGCTTAATATGAACTGTCGCCCAGTTAAATTTTCATGCAAAGAAAATTAAAATTACTCATCTCATTTGAACAGTGAATATATAAATCAGGATACATAAATTAAATTTCAGTTTTAAAAAAGTAGGTGCCTCTCTTCTTACTCTGCAAAGTTCTAATTGGCCAACCACATCGTTTTAATACATGCATTCTGTCGCTTTAGTAACGATGTTAAGGACTCAGTGGTGTTATCCAAGGTGAATGAACTGAACTTTAAAATAAACCAAATTGACCCAGAGAAGCACATTGTCCCTTATCTCCTCATTAAAACTCCTGATATAGGGGCACCTGGGTGGCTCAGTAGGATAAGCATCCAACTTATCTGAAATTTTGGCTGAAGTCATAGTCTCACAATTCATGGGTTTGACCTCATGTCAGGCTTTGTGCTGACAGCATGTGCCAGCTTGGAATTCTGTATCTCCCTCTCTCTCTGCCCCTCTCCCTGCTCATGCTTCCATTTGTGCTTTCTCTTTCCGTGTCTGTCACTGTCTCTCTGTCTCTCAGATAAAAAATAAACAAACATACAAACAAACAAAACCTCCTGATATAAAAAGTAAATATAAAAGAGACCTGAAGAGGCACTTAAGGAGGGAGAGGACAAGATGGAGTAGCAGCATGGACGTTCTCTCATCCCCGAAATACAGCTAGATCAGCACCAAAACATTTTGCACACCTAATAAATTGATCTGAGGGCTACAATCTCCATAACTTGAGCCACAGAACACAGCAAGTACGTTTTGCAGAGCTGTGGACTGGGGGAGAGAGAAGCCCGGGAAGGTAGGGAGCTGTTTGTGCAGGGAGAGGACAGAGAAAGAGGGGAGAGTGCAGTAAAATCACTTTCCCACCAAAAGTGGCTGGAAAGAGAAAGAGTGAAAACAACCACAGCTGATGGAACAAGAAAGGGAGAAAAGAGAAAGGAGAGAGTCTCAACCATTAGGACTCTATAAACAGGGGAGAGAAGAGTAGGAAATTTTGCAGCTCAGTACCTGGCTGCACTCTGATGGCAAGGGTGAATCTTCAGGTGCAGGCAGTAAGGCCCAAGGGGTCCACAGGCCACATGGAGAGAAGCCATTTCCCTGCCAGGAGGGCATTTGGTAGAGGCCATATGGCCTCCCCAAAGGTCCATGGACACTGGAAACAGCCATGTTTGCTGATATTGGAACAAAGACAACAGGGTACAGTGAAACCTGGTGCTGGCTGGGTGTTGTGTTTTGCCATAATCTCTGAGCCTCTGCTGCAGTGCAATCGCACAAACGTTTTCTGGGACAAGCAGGAACCCAGCCACAATCTCTGAATCTCAGCAACAGTGCTACCGCATTAACATTCCTGGGGGGGCAAGCCAGCAGCTGGCTATTACCCGGAAAGACCCTCCCTCAGAGAGTTGGAGCAGGTCCAAGTGGTAGGGCTCTCAGAAGAAAGTAAATTGGAAACACAGCCCCATATGAGATATAATTCAGGAGGGAGATACCACCTGGCAGGCTGATGGCCTGGACAGTGGAAGGAAGTAGGGACTTCAATACCACACTTACAGCAATGGAAAGATCATCTAAGCAGAAAATTAAGAAGGAAACAATGGATTTAAATGACACACAGGACCAGATGGAATTAACAGACATATTCAGAACATTTCATCCTAAAGCAGCAGAGTATACACTCTTCTTAAGTGCGCATGGAACTTTCTCCAGAAAAGATCACATACGAGGATGCAAATCAGCCCTCAACAAGTACAAAAAGATAGCGATCATACTGTGCATGTTTTGACACCACAACGTTATGTAACTTGAAATCAACTGCAAGAAAAGTTTTGGAAAGACAACAAATACCTGGAGTTTAAGGAACGCCCTAATTAATGAATGGGCTAGCCAAGAAGTTAAAGAGGAAATTAAAAAGTACATGGAAGCCAATGAAAAAAAACACAACAGCCCAAAACCTCTGGGATGCAGCAAAGGAGGTCATAAGAGGGAAATATAAAATGATACAGGCCTTTCGAAAGAAGAAGAAAGGTCTCAGATATACAACCTAACCTTACACCTTAAAGAGCTGGAAAAAGAACAGCAAATAAAACCCAAAACCAGCAGAGGATGGGAAAAACAAAACAAAACAAAACAAACAAACAGAAACAGTAGAAAAGATCAATGAAACTAGGTGCTGGTTCTTTGAAAGAATTAACAACATTGATAAACCCTAGCCAGTTTGATCAAAAAGAAAAAGGAAAGGACTCCCAAAAATAAAATAAAAAAATGAAAGAGGAGAGACCACAAAAACACTGCAGAAATACAAACAATAAAAAGAATGTATTTTAAGCAATTATATGCCAATAAATTCAGCAATCTGGAAGACATGGACAAATTCTTAGAATATATAAACTACCAAAGCTGAAGCAGGAAGAAATAGAAAATATAAACTGAACCATTACCAGTAAAGAAGTCAAATTAGTAATCAAAAATCTCCCAAAAATTAAGAGTCCAGCTGGATGGCTTTCCAGGGGAATTCTACTAAACATTCAAAGAAGAGTTAATACCTATTATTTTGAAGCTGTTCCAAAAAATAGAAATGGAAGGAAAACTTCCAAACTCATTCTATGAGGCCAGAATTACCTTGATTCCAAAACCAGACAAAGACCCCACCAAAAAGAGGAACTACAGACCAACTTCCCTGATGAACAAAAATGCAAAAATTCTCAGCAAGATTCTAGCCAACTGGATCCAACAATACATTATAAGAATTATCCACCATGATCTTGGGATTTATACCTGAGATTCAAGGATGGTTCAATACCCACAAATCTATCAATGTGATACATAACATTAATAAAAAAGGAAAAGAACCACAGAATCCTCTCAATAGATGCAGATAAAGCATCTGACAAAATACTTGATAAAGCCCTCAAGAATGTAGGGGTAGAAGGATCATACCACAAGATCATAAAAGCCATGTATGAAAGACTCACCACTAATGTCTTCCCCCATTGGGGAAAAACAGAGCTTTCCCCCTAACGTCAGGACCATGACAGGAATGTCCACTCTTGCCACTGTTACTCAACATAATATTGGAAGTCCTAGCCATAGCAATCAGACAACACAAAGAAATAAAAGGCATCCAGATAAGCAAGGAGGAAGTCAAACTTTCACTCTTTGGAGACGACATGATTCTCTATATGGAAAACCCAAAAGATTCTACCAGAAAACTGCTAGGATGGGTTCATGAATTCCTCAGTGTCACAGGATATAAAATCAATGCACAGAAATTGGTTGCATTTCTATACAACAATACTGAAGCAGCAGAAAGAGATGTCAAGGAATCAGTCCCATTTACAAGTGCACCAAAAACCATAAAATATCTAGGAATAAACCTAACCAAAGACATGAAAAATATATACACAGAAAACTATAGAAAGCTTATGAAAGAAATTGAAGAAGACACACACATACACACACACGTGCGCGCGCACAAAAGGAAAAATATTCCATGGTCATGGGTTGGAGGAACAAATATCATTAAAATGTCATTACTACCCAAAGCGATATACATATTCAAAGCAATCTTTATCAAAATATCACCAGCATTCTTCACAGAGCTAGAACAAACAATCCTAAAATTCATATGGAACCAGAAAAGACCCTGAGTAGTCAAAGTAATCCTAAAAAAGAAACCAAAGATGGAGGCATCACAATCCCAGATTTCAAGATGTATTACAAAGTTGTAATCATCAAAGTATGATGGTATGGTACTGGCACAAAAACTGGAACAGAATAGAGAACCCAGAAATGGACACACAAACATATGGCCAACTAATATTTGACAAAGGAGGAAAGAGTATCCAATTGAATAAAGACAGTCTCTTCAGCAAATGATTTTGGGAAAACTGGACAGTGACATGCAGAAAAATGAACCTAGACCACTTTCTTACACCGTAAACAAAAATAAACGCAAAATGGGTGAGAGACCTAAATGCAAGATAGGAAGCCAACAAAATCTTAGAGGAGAAAATAAGCAAAAACTTGTTTGACCTCAGTCGCACCAACTTCTTACTCAACCTGTCTGAACACAAGGGAAATAAAAGCAAAAATGAACTATTGGGACCTCATCTAGATAAAAACCTTCTGCACGGCAAAGGAAACAATCAGCAAAACTAAAAGGCAACCTACGGAATGGGAGAAGGTATTTGCATGTGACATATCAGATGAAGGGCTAGTATCCAAAATTTACAAAGAACTTATCAAACTCAACACCCAAAAAACAAATAATCCAGTGAAGAAATGGACAAAAGACATGAATAGACACTTTTCCAAAGAAGACATCCAGAAGGCTACCAGACTCATGAAAAAATTTTCAACATCACTCATTATCAGGAAATACAAATTAAAAGCACAATTAGATGCCACTTGACACCTGTTAGAATGACTAAAATTAACAATTCAGGCAATAACAGATATTGGTGAGGATGTGGAAAAAGAGGAACCCTTTTCCACTGCTAGTGGGAATGTAAACTGGTGCAGCCATTCTGGAAAATGGTATGGAGGTTCCACAAAAATTAAAAATAGAACTGCCTACAACCCAACAATTGCACCACTAGGTATTTATCCAAAGGATGCAGGTGTGCTGCTTCGAAGGAGCACATGAACCCCAATGTTTATACCAGCACTATCGACAAAAGCTAAAGTATGGAAACAGCCCCAATGTCCATCAACGGATGAGTGGTTAAAGAAGATGTGGTATATAGATATAGATATACCACATCTTCTTTATCCACTCGTATATATATCTATATATCTAGATATAGATATGTATATAAACACAATAAAGTATTACTTTTCAATGAAAAAATGAAATTTTGCCATTTTCAACAACGTAGATGGAACAAGAGTGTATTATGCTAAGTGAAATTAGTCAGAGAAAGACAAATATCATGACCTCACTCATATGTGAAATTTAAGATACAAAATAGATGAACATAAGGGAAGGGAAGCAAAAATAATATAAAAACAGGGATGGGGACAAAGCATAAGAGCATCTTAAATATATAAACCTAAGTGTGGGTTGCTGGAGTGGTTGTGGGTGCAGGGGTGGTCTAAATGAGCAAGGGACATTAAAGAGGACACTAGCTGGGATGAGCACTGGGTCTTATTTGTAGGGGATAAATCACTGGATTCTGCTCCTGAAATCATTATTGCACTATATGCTACTAACTTAGATGTAAATTTTAAAAAATAATTAATTAATTAAAAAAAGTAAAAACAGCTGGAAGAAACAGACAAAACAAGAAGAGAATTATTTTTTTTCATTTTTAAAATCAGATTTTTTTTTTGAGCCTGCCTGAATTGCAGGGAAGGCTGATGAAATCAGACTTTTTAACATAAAGTAATTCATGTCAATTTGTATGGAAAACACTATAAAAACAGAGAAAAGCATAAGTGAAAAATAAAAATTATCTATAATATCAACACTCTAGAAAAGACAATTCTTAATTGTTTGGTATATATTGTATACCACTAATTATTAAGATACATATATACTCCGTATTTTTTCTATGTTTAGCTATATTTTCTTTTCAACAAAAATAGAATCATGCATTAAACTATATCGTATATAGCATTCCATACATTGTATATTGTAAATACCACTAACTCTTTCCTAATATTATTCATATTTTAAATGATGGCATAATATTCTTTTATATAATATATTTAATTAACCTTTAATTGGAAAACTGACTCATTTATACTTTTTGCTATTAAAAATAATGCCATAATTAAGAAAACAAAAAAACAAACACCTGAAGGAGTTATAAAATTACCTAGAATCACTCCCAAGAGGATGCCGTGGTAAATTTTATTATTTTTGATATTGTCCAACTTGATCTCTTTTATGAGGACCAAGAGTAAAAGTCTTAAACTTAAATCTACATATTTATGAAAATATACTCGATAACTTATTTGGGAAAATATTTAAGTTGCTAGATATAAAATCAGTGAGGCAAAACATGATTATAAAAAAATGACACTGGAAAAACTAAGCTTCTTGGAGGGGGAAAGATTTAGTTCAATACTTTTTTTTAAAGATAGAAATGATATTTACACAAATATTTACTTTAAATTTTTAGTTAAATTGAAAAATGTTACCTACAGTTGTGTTGAAGTAATATAACAAAATGCTACAAAACTTGATTGGTATTAAAACAGATAAATGAGTAAATATTAAACTATCTTTCCATTACTTCTTCAATTAAAAAATAATATTTGAGCCTCTCAGTCTGTTAAGAATGTACTCTTCCTGGGATGGCAACCATATCATATATGTCTAACTATATCATGAGAAACAGCATCAATCAGAAAAATGGAAATGCTGTGGAAACAAAATCTTATATATTTTTTAAGCTTATTTATTTATTTATTTATTTATTTATTTATTTAGAGAGAAAGACAGAGCATGCAAGTGGGGGAGGGGCTGAGAGAGAGGAGGAGAGAAAATACCAGATGCAAGCTTCACATTACCAGAACAGAGCCCGATGCAGGGCTCAAACCTACAAACCATGGGATCATGACATGGACTTAAATCAAGAGTCAGATGCTCAACCAACTAAGCCACCAGGCATTCCCCCGAAATTATGCATTTTTAAAGGAGTTGTGATTTTGTTCTTTCTCTAGAGAAGATGAAATTTAACTACAGCAAAAAAAAAAAAAAACAAAAAAAAACATAGAGTGAATATAAGTTAACTTGAAAAATAAAACTCAAGAGGTTTAGTTAATTAAATTATTTTATTTATTTAAAGTTATACTGCTATTACAACAAGTTTCACTGAATTTAGTTGAGGTGAAACATTTAGTAGGGATTTTGCTTTGTAACATAGAATGAGGCAAATGACCGTTATCTAGTTTATGAAAGAAAGATGAAGATAATAACTTTTAAATTGTTGTAAAACAATTTTTAAACGACTTTTAAATTATTGTAAATGATAAAGATAATCATTTCTTCTGTTTCTCAGACTTTCAAATACATTTCTGAAATTAAATGATATTTCGCATTCACGGCCATAAAATGTGTGAGAGACGATCAGTGGGGTTTAGTGTCTTCATTAAATGCATTTTTAGCCTGGCAGCCAGAAGCTGATATAGAAGTAAAGATAATCCGATCATTTTCATATTCCTTTGGGACTGACTGAACATAAAAGAAGGGCTTTATTCTTTGAAGATTTTCCACACATTTTCCAATTTCTTCATTTAATTTAAAGCAATGATAGGAGTTTAATAATAGACATTGTGTTTCAGAGGTTTAAAAACAAAAGTCCTTCAGAGGAAATAAATATATTAGGGAACAGGATAGCCTTGAAGAATTACAGTTTACCCTACTGACATAGAATGAAGACATACAATAATTTTACAAAATCTATAAGTTCAGTGATGGGAGGAGAGCAAGAGAGAGGTTGGAAGATGGCAGTTGAGGAGTAGGAGAACCCCGTCCCACAAACACAGCTAGATAACTATCAAATCATCCTAAACACCCCAGAAACTGACCTGAAGACTGACAAAACAAACTCCACAACTAAATTTAAAGAAGAGGTTACATCAAAGAAGGTTGGAGGTGTGGAGACACGTTTGGGGGAGAAATGAATCACGGCTGTTGTGGTGGCTGGGGAGCTGCAGCCGTAGAGTAGGGCAAGAGACAGACTAATCACAGGAGAGCTCACAAGGAAAAGGAATCCCCACTGCAGTTGGCTTGGAAATCTAGAAGGGGTGAATTTTGTGACTTCTGGCAATCAGAAGGACTTAAAGTCTGGAGTTTTAAGATCAAGAGGGTTGGCACGGTAGAGCCCAGGGAGCATTGTGCTGATCTTGGGGAAAGGTAGGGCAAACAGCAGAACATACAGTATGAAAACAGCAATCTGAAGAGTGCCTGGGACACACCATGGAGAGGTTATCCCTCATCTCCAAGTGCATCCCAAAGTAGTGTCCACAGAGACACTAATTCTAGGAACGAAGGAATTGGCTGATAACATTTATTTTCCTCATGCCTCAGCACATGCACAGGGCCAATTGCAGGAAACAGCACAGTGCCTACACTTGCTACCCAATTTCCCTATACCAACCTCCCTTTCCCCGTTGAAACCAACCCTTTCCAGTCTTGTGTGTCTCAGTCCCAGCACATCAGGCTCCTCACCTAGAAGACTGTCCAAGCCTTGCTCACACCACGTTTCCTGATGCAGGAGTTGTGCAGATCCTCGGTTTCAGCTGCAGTGGCAACAGGGCTCATTCACAAACAGATCAGAGCACAACAACTTAAAACATGCCACATTCAGGCCAGGAACCAAACGATGACTACAATAAGCAAAGGGAGTTCTGAAGATGAGTGGTCACAAGGATGAAGCAGCTAAGCAAAACAGCAGAGCACATGCAGCACACATCAGAGACACCCCCAGAAGCTCTGGCTCTGAGAAACAGGGGTGCTACAGGACCTCCTCTTCATAAGGCCATTACCCTCAAGTGCAGAAAATGAAGCTGACTTTTCTAGCACAGAGAAATGGGCACAGAGACTTAGACAAAATGAGAAGACAAAAGAAATTATCTCAAATGAAAGAAAGGGAAAAGGACGTGGCCAGAGATCTAAGTAAACAGATATAAATAATATACCTGATAGAGAATTTAAAGTAATGATCATAAACATAGCCACTGGAATTGCAAGAGTGGAGGACATCAGTGAGACTGTTAACACAGAGATAAGGAATAACATAACAGACATAAAGGGCTCAAAAATGAAATTGAACAGGTGCTTGATGGAATGAACAACATGACAAATACACAGCTAAAAGACATGACCTAAAAGACATGAGAAATGGAAAGTAATCAAGCTAAACAAAAGAGAGAAGAACGAATTATGTAAAAACAAGAATAGACTTAAGGAACTCAGTGACTCCATCAAACATAATAACACTTGTATTATGGGAGTCCCAGAAAAGAAAGAGAGAGAAAAGAGAACTGAAATTTATTTTAAAAATTATACTTGAAAACTTCCCTGATCTGGGGAAGGAAACAGATATCTTGATCCAGGACACACAGAAAATCCTCCAAAATGAATGAAAGCAGATCCGTTCCAAGATATATTGTTATTAAATTAACAAATTATAGTAATGAAGAAAACACTTTAAAAGCAGCAAGACGAGAGAGTAACACACAAGAGAAAACCCATAAGGCTAGCAGAGAATATTTCTGCAGAAAATGGCTGACTGAATTATATGTATATAATTCACATTATATAATATATATCTTACACATTATAATATATGTGCACTCACCAATCAACAGATACATTTCCAGGAGTGTCTGAATGGTTCATTCCATTAAGAGTCTGACTTTGGCTCAGGTCATGATCTCACAGTGCATGAGTTTGAGCCCCTTGTGGGACTCTGTGCTGACAGGTCAGAGTCTGGAGCCTGCTTCAATTCTGTGTCTCCTTCTTTCTCCCTTCCCCTGCTCATGTTCTGTCTCTCTCTCTCAAAAATAAACACCCATTAAAAAAATAAAATAAAATAAAATAAAATAAAATAAAATAAAATAAAATAAAATAAAATAATAAAATAGATACATTCCCATGTCTTGCCTATTGTGAGTAACTCTGCAATGGATACTTTCTTGTTATTATCTGATTTCTCAGGGTAGGACTGCTGGTAGTATGTTAAGTGAGAGTGGTGAGGGTAGGAACCCTTGTCTTGTTCCACATCTTAGAGGAAATTGTTTCAAACTTTTGCCATGGAGTATGATGTTAGCTGTGTGTTTGTCATGTATGGTCTTTATTATGTTGTGATACATTTCCTCCATATCCACATTTTTGAGATTTTTTGTCATAAATGGACGCCGGATTTTGTCAAATGCCTCTCATGCATCTATTGAGATCACCATATGATTTTTATCTTGCATTTTATTCATGTGGTATATCACATTTATTATTTTGCTTATATTGAACCATCCTTATAACCCAACGATGAATTTCGCTTAATCAGTGTTGTATTGTCTTTTAATGTTCTGTTGAATTTGCTAATATTTTGTTTAGAATTTTTGTATTTATATTCATTAGGATATTGGCCTGCGGTTTTCTTTACTCACAGTGTCTTAGTCGGGTATTGGTAGGAGGGTAATGCTGACCTCATAGAAAGAATTTGAGAGTGTATCCCTTCTCTTTTATTTTTGAGAGGAGTTTGAGGAGGATTGTCATTATTTATTTAAATATTTGTTACAATTACCAGTGAAACCATCTGGTCCTGGTAAATCCTTTTTTAGGAGGTTTTTGATTACTGACTTCATCTCCTTTCTCTTTATTTTTCTGTTCAAATTTTTCATTTCTTTATCATTCAGTCTTGGTCAATTATATGTTTCTAGGAATTTATCCATTTCTTTTACACTGTTCAGTTTTTTTACATATAATTATCTATAGTGGTATCTTATGACGTTTTTTACTTATATGGTATAAGTTGTAATATCTCATTTTTCATTCATACTTTAATCTATTTGGACCTCCTCTTTTCCCCCTTGTTTGTATAGCTAAACATTTGCCAATTTGGTTATCATTTCATGAAATCAAATCATAGTTTTGTTCATCTTTTTTATTGTTTTTCTATTTTCTATTTCATTTGTTTTTGCTATAATCTATTATTTCTTTCCTTCTGCTAACTTCTGTCTTAATTCATTTGAGATTTTTTTTAATTTTTTAAATATATATGTGTTTATCATTCAACACTTTCCTGTTAGAACTGGTTTTGCTACATCCCATATATTCTTAATTTTTTTCCATTTTCCTTTATCTCAATATATATATTTTTATTTCTCTTCTGATTTTTACTGTATTGTTGTGTTACTTAATTCCATATATTTATAAATTTTCCAGCTTTCCTCCTATTACTTATTTGTAGTTTTCCACAACTGTGGTCAGTGAAGATACTTGATACAATTTCATTCTTCTTGACTTTGACTTGTTTTGTAGCCTAACATATGATCTATCCTAGAAAGCATTCCATGTGCACGTTGAAGACTCTGTGTTCTGCTGCTGCTAGATGAAATGTTTTCTTACATCCATTTGATCTATAGTTTCATTCAAATCTGTTATTTTTTTCTACATTCTCTGAATGGATCTATCCATTGTTTAGAATAAGGTATTAATGGTCCCATGTATTATTGTATTGCTATTTATTTCTCCCTTTAGTACTTTTAGCCTGTATTTCATGTATTTGGGTGCTCAATGTAGGGTGCATAAATATTTACAGATGCTCTATCTTCTTGATGTATTGACTTCTTCATCATTATATAATAGTCATATTTATCCTTTTGACCATTTTTTGGTCAAAGTCTATTTTGTCTGATATAGCTACCCCTGCTATCCTTTGGTTACCAATTGATTGAAATATATTTTTTTCCATCCCTTCACTCTGTCTATATGTGTTCTTAAATCTATGTTATGTCTCTTGCTTGAAGTCTATTATTGGAAATTTTCTAATTTTTTCCTTTGAATTCATCATTGCTCTTTCAAAAATCATTAAATTTCTTTAAACCAGGTAGAATAAGATA
Organism: Paguma larvata; assembly: GCA_030068075.1. Taxonomy (NCBI): domain Eukaryota; kingdom Metazoa; phylum Chordata; class Mammalia; order Carnivora; family Viverridae; genus Paguma; species Paguma larvata. The sequence continues at coordinate 58,922,266 of CM057829.1, read as the reverse complement.
TTTTACAAGTAAATAAAATGTTAATGATTTATTAGTAGTAACTCAAGAATGAGTGAAAAAGAAATAGAAATGGCAGGAGAGGCACAAAAACAAGAAAACTTTAGATTTATAAGATCCTATACTTCAAAGTTTTGTGATAATATTTATGTTGTGTGAGTCAGTTAATAATTGCACCAATACTACTTCTACCAAAGTGTAAAGGAAAAACAAAAAAAAACAAAAGTAAAGTAAAAGATGATGGAGTTTGAAACTCAAGTATGTAGGTTTATGTCCTAGTCTTGTGAAAATCAAGATGTATGAACTTAAAAGAAATAAAACCTCTTAGTTGTCCTTTTATCTGAGGTATAGAACACAATACAAGAGTTACTCTGTCAAGGCTATTGAGTATTCAAATGAAATGAATTAAAAAGATAATGCTTTTTAACTCATTTGATTAATGGTAAAGTTTATATGTATGATAAAATTCTCTCTCTCTCTTTCTCTGTCACACACGCACTAACACACACACACACACACACACACACACACACACACACACACAAAGAGAGCAAAAGAGAAAAGTATCCCTATTATTAATGTCTTTATTATATAGAAGAAAAAACATGTCTACCTTTTCTTATACAGTTTATAGAAATTGGTGAATCTTAAAATAAATGTATATAGAATCATCAAGGAATATAGATGTTGCAGTCGTAGGTATAAGGCATGATTTAGGGATATAGTTTCTTTGAAAGAGATAAGTTTAAGATACTTAATGCAGCAAGAGAAGCAAAACATCTAAAAGAAATCATTATCTTGCCGAAGAAATGTGGCTGTTAAAATAAGAAAGCGACATGTAGAGTTGTTTTTAAAGCTTCTTCATACTATCAATCAAGATCAGTCTCCCTTGATAAAAAAAGAAAGGCCTTAAGGAAAGCATCATCAAATACATTTGATACATGAGATGTTAAATCAGTTGGTTAGGATTATAAAATTGCTGTGAATATGTATTTTGTGTCAGTCAAATAAAAGTCAGAAAACTTTGGTACTGCAAAATTTGCTCTTTTCTGATGTAACGTATACTGACATGTGATGCAAAAAAAATAGATTGCTTTTCTTTTTATGGACAATTCCCTTGATTCTCTGGCTTCGTTTTACTGTCATTGTGATACTATTTCATGATTGTTTTAATTTCACTGTTTGCTTAGCAAAATTATGCTCTCACAAGCTTATTGAAGTTCAAAGTCAGTTCAAGTTTAGTTTTCTAATATGTGCCAGTTAATTAGTTCACTGTCAACAATAAGATAGAAGTTCATTTCCAAATGCATGTCTGCATATCCCCGCCCCCTGGCAGCCCACTCACTGTCAAAAGAAATAGTGAAAATGCTGCATTTTTTACTGTTTTAAATTCTTATATATAAACTGAGCAGTCAAGTACAGAGTAAATTGACACTGCTATTTTCTTATATATTTTGTTAGCAATTTACAAACACTGTTTGCTCCAATAAATGTAATATTAATTTTCTTACAGAAATGTGAGCTCTATATTTTGTAGGATAAGGGCAAATTTAATATAATTGATGGATATCTCAAATTTGGAAAAACTTCAGAAAATGATTTTAGTCCCACCTCTAGATGGAGGAAACTTTTGATAAGTGTGTTAGGTAGGGTATGCAGTAATAATTAACTCCCCACAAACCCACAGGTGCATACACACACACACACATTCCAGAGGCCTAAAACAACAGAAGACAACTTCTTTCATCATATGCCAACTGTAGCTTTGTTCTTCATTCTCTTTTATCTCAGGAATAATATTTTGAGTATATAATTTATTTAGGGCAACTAACCATCCCAGTTTGCATAGGACTGAGTGCCTACTGGATATAGGAATTCCAGTGCTAAAAAAGTAAAGTCCCAGACAAACAGTTGAATTGGTCACCCTAAATCCACTCTAACACAACAGATTAACCCATTTTATATAAAATAGTCATGTTTCTATTTCACAGATGAAGTTTCAAACGTACAATTTTTAAAATATATTTCCAGTCTGCCAAAGATTTTCAATATACATGAATTCAATGAGAAAGTATTAAAACTAAGGATTATTAGGGCATCTGGATGGCTCAGTCAGGTTGAGCATCTGGCTTCAGCTCAGCTCATTATCTCACATATCTTGGGTTCAAGCCCACATCAGGGTCCTGCACTGATAGATTGGACCCTGGAGCCTGCTTCAGATTCTGTGTCTCCCTCACTCTCTGCCCCTCCTCCACTCACCTTTTCTCTCTCCTTTTCTCTCTTAAAAATAAACATTAAAAATATATTTAAAAAACCTTAAGAATTATTTTAAAGCATTAATTCCTTGTGTTAATTTTTTATAAAAAAATAAAATAGGTAAGTGAGTATTTCCATGTGAATGTTTTTTAATGCTCCTGGGACCAAATAGAATTGACGAGAAAAATTAATATTACTATGTCATCTGATGTCACTGTGGAATTATAGATAACTTAATGTCAGAGAGGACCATTCATTCTAGTGGAAATTAACTTCAGTGTAAAAGAGAGGTTACTTTAGAGTTACTGAGGTTTCCAAAGACTCCAATTTAGTCATACAAATTTTTCTGAATCATTAAATTATCTTTCTATTTAAGTTTATGAGAATTAAGAAAATAGTATTTTAATAGGCAGTGGGTATTATATTAGTAACCATGTCCGCGCAAATTCACAATGACTGCTTTTCCTTAATTAATATTTCCCTGTTATTTCTCATTTTTAGTGTTGATTCCAGTTATGATATGGCCATTTATTAATCATTATAGAGACTTATATTTAAAGATTCATATTTTGTCTAGCTATTAGGAAAATTAGGAAATCGTATCGTAAATCCGGTAAATGTCCTTATGACTTGAAACCATGAATACAAAGATAACTTAGTGTAGTAAATGCATTAAAGGCAATTACAGATGTTTATGGTACTTTGTTCCTCATGACTCAGCTGTTCTTCCCTTTGCCAGTTTATGGGGATTTGCTCATTGAATGCTCAGAGAAGTAGCAATTAAACTAGGGTATGCTCTAAACAGAATATATAATAATAGTCTCCCTCCAGGGCTTACATTTATCTTATTGTAATATCTCATTCTAAAACCTCAGTAAAGTAGCATGTATTCAAACTTAGTAATGGCTTGAGTGTGATTTGAAATTGTTTAAATTTCATTAATTTCATTGTGGATGTAGCCAGATATGAATTCTGTCTTTGAAGACACGAGGGATTACCATAGACAAATCAATTATTAGTAAATTTTAATTATATTAAAATATTTTCAAATTATATAAAAAATTTAAAAACCCAACAAATTCAAACATTACTTTGGCAATTCATTGTATTAATCTTATCGGTTAATGTGTGGTTTAAATAAAGTGCCTCTTAATACCATAGTTACTTTTAAAGTGTACTATGCATATATACATATGCTTATACCACAGAAATTGTGACCTCTTCAGAGAAAAGGCCCAATTAACTGAGATCTGTGTGGAAGCTGAACAAGTAGATCTCAGAAAATGGATAATCACTATGATTTTTCTGCCAATTGGTTTTCTTTTGGAGAAGGTATGAGTGCTAAGTGGGGCATCTCTTGACACTGTGACGTGCCTTCAGTTAGGGGAGCAGTCCTGGGCTTCTCCAGAAGCACTGACTGGCCTGTTGCCCCAGACCCTGTGGGTCCGTCAGGTCCAGTCGTTGGAGGAGCAGTTCTGGGTTGGGGCGAGCACTGGATCATGTATGAAGCTCTGGGGTCAGGGCAAAATAGTTAGCACACCTGTGTTGAATCCATCTCACCCCTGGCATTTGGTCAGAGTATATCATGGTGCCCTATGGTCAGGGACTCCTTCTGGCCACATTTGGATCCCCGGATGGTCATGGTGTCCATCCTACCCTTAGGCTGTGCGGTCAACAGTGTGAAAACCCAGCTAACACACAGCTAGGAGACATATATATGATGTGCATACACACGCGCACACACATTCCAGAAAACGGAGTGTAAGAGACTGTTATAGATTGAAGAAGGAGTCAATCCAGCCAAAAGAATATCACGTAAGCATTTTGAACACAAAGGTGATGAAAGATGGTACAGAAAGAGAAGTTAAAAGAATAGAAGAAACAAGTAAAAACTGGTATGAAAGGGATGTCTTATAAGCTTTAATTGGTACTTTTAGAAATTAGCTGTATATTTTATAAGCAAAATACTTATAAAACATATTTCAATAAGGTGTATATAATTTTGCATTACTTTCTTTTCTAGTATGTATGTGCTTCAGAGTGCATGAGATGCTCATGTTGGTTTGTGAAGAATGTTTGCTTAATTCATCAATACCCCTGCTACTGTGGAACTATCAGACAGGATATTTGCCAAGCTAAAGTCCATCCTCCTCCTCAATTTAAATATGTGTGGCAACTGGGATTTAAAGGTAATCCAATAATTATTTTTTTTAATTTTCTTGAATCACTTCAAAATTTATTAGGTAAGTATTCATTTTTCCAACTACCAAAAATTTTTGTATCTAAAAACACAAAATAATGTAAAAATGTATTTAATATTTGTGCTCTCTGATATGATCCTTTAATAGGCTTATGCTTAACACCAACCACATTCCAGGAATTCTGCTTGGGGCAGAGATACACAGTCATGAAGAAAACTAGAGCTATTCCCTACTCTTGTAGATCTATTTTTTGAAGGGGAATTATTGGGCATATACACTGATAAGTACATTATTGTAAACTGAAATAAAATGTTCCTATAGAAAAAAACAGCCTCTCATGAAAGCCTATAACCAAAGAGAAAAAAGAGACAAATACATGGGCAATTGGAAGAGTAATTTGGATGATAGATAAGGTTTCCATGATTAAATGACCCTTGAACAAAGATACAGAGAATGAGCCCAGGATAGAGAAGTTGGAGAAGGGAATTATATTTTTAAAAACACTATGTTTCAAAGGATACATAGTTTCAGTTATGCAAGATAAAGCAGCTTTAGAAATCTACTGTACAATATAGGGCCTATGATTAATGATAAAATGTTATATATTTAAAATTTTGCTAAGAGGGTAGATCTTACATTAAATTATCCGATCACAAAAGGAAAAAAACAAACAAACAAAATAAGCAACAAAAAAGGTGGATGGGAAGAAAGTCCTAGAGGTGATGGATAAGTTTATAACAATTGATTTTGATTATAGTTTCACAGATGTATATGTAACTCCAAAGACATCAATTTTTATACATTAAATATCTACAATTTTTATATGTTAATCATATCCCCCAAAAAGTGGGTTAAAGAAACAAACTCTGCTAAGAAGGGATGAATCCTTTGAAGGCCTGGCTGGAACTCTGAGTACAAGAGTAGAGATAAGACTTGGAGAGAGTGCAATGCCAGAACTAAAATGCTGGGTAAATATTTTTCTTTTATTCTAAAAGGCATAAGAAATCTCTATAGAGTTTGCCACAATTAGAACATGATCAAGTGGAGAAAGAGATTCAAGAACAGAAAACTGATAGTTGTATAGGAGTCATATTGTGAGAAGATGGAAGATTGAAATACATGGCAGTTCTTGTTTATGACTGAATACAGACAGCAAGTGACAGAGGTGTCAACAGGAATGCTAGATTTCTGGCTTTAACACTTGAAATGAAATAATTCCAATACATCTTTTATCAAAATGTGTTGGAATTATTTTATGCAGTTGTTTTTAATTGTTTTATACAATGGCAGCTCTTATTTCAAAATCTGTTTTGATAAACATAATTTTCTCTTCTATGATTATACTTTGTGTAGTATTTGACTTAGCTCATGCAAATTGATCCAATCCTTAAAACTGTATGACACTTCAGTTAAATCTTTTGAAGATTATTTCCTCTGTCAATGGTATTTTGGCATGACAGTTTGTCAACAATCAGAAAATTAGTAGATTTAATATGCCTGTTCTCAAAGAATGGCTTATTTTATTCAACCGACAGCAGCTGCATTTACAGCACTACTATTACATTAAAACAGTGTTGAAGTAAACTAACAATTAGCTTTTTAGACAGTAGACATGATAATTTATTTCATTATGCTCATAAAATGATATTCTGGAGAGTTAACAACCCCAAATGACAAAAATAGTTATCGGTTCATTAAGCAAATCACACTTAAGACCAAAAGCAGTAGAAGAGAGCAGTGACGTGTTGATTATTCGATGCTAGTGCGAAAAGGAACTTCAGAGGTCGTGTTGTGAATACTTACTATTTTGAAAATGACACAAAACAAACAAGAGCAAACAAACACAATACAAATGAACAGCCACTTGGGTTAAAGAAGTTACCTGATATAGCTCCTCTCAGGACTATTTAAGGAGTATGTTAGCTCAATGGTTTTAAACCTTCACCGCATAATATCATCACCTAAGGAACTTTTAAAATCTACTGCTGGACTTCCATTACAGAATAATCAAAGTGAAATTGTAGTGAGATGGACATGGGTGATTTTAAAGACTCCCCAAATGTTTTAAATATGAGAAACATTTGAAACATAATCTACTGTTAAAGTGAAATCAGTTTTATACTCTATTTTCCTTTGTCTCAAAGTAGAAATAATGAATGTGTACACTTACTTTTAAACATTAAAGTTCTTTGGAACTAAAAATGGCTACAGGGAACATATTCACAAAAATAAAATAGCAAATATATTATTTAGGAAAAATAGGAGGAGTCACAGGAAGTCAAATGGCTTGTGGATAAATTATCTCTGAGTAAACATTCATTTATGAGTGACAAAGTATAGTAAGTTTACTTTAAAATGAAACAAATATACTTTTAAGACATGAGGGTTATATGAAGACAAAATTGTTCATGCATAAATCAACTTTAGGCAATTATCATCAAGGTAATGTAAGTGTATTTAGTCATTATCCTTTCATGGAACTATGTTCAGAACTTAATGAACATTGCTAATTATTATGAAAAAAAAAAAGATTATGTGTCTTCCACATCTGAGAATCTAAATGACTTGGGCTATCCAAGCTAAAGAAGCCAGTGTGATGAAAGTCAATAAGTAAGTAGAGCTACCCCAATTCCTTTTTAATGTCAGTACAGAGATTCAGCAAGCAACTTCTCCCAGTAAAGTTTTCAAAACAAAAAAGAAGTTAGGACAAATTTTAAAAGATATGTAAATAGAATTACATTTTATGCAATTCTTATTTTTTTCTGCTTGTTGTTGTTAAGATCTCATTTCCTTTTCTTCTCATAAGATATAATTGAAGAGGAACATTAAAATCAAGCTGGTAAATTTGCACGGGGTGCATTAATTTTACCAGTAGTAAAATTATTTTAATTAAGAGATTTTTCTACCAACTAAATGAAGTGTCTTACACGCCCAATCAATTCTTGGCAATATGATTGCTCTACAAAGAAGGGATGATAATTAATTAGAAGAAGCCCCTTCAAGGACAATTGGTCTACAGTGCACAACTTGAGAAAGAGCTGACATGCACTGTTTCTTTTCAATGTCATCATCTATGTTCATTATGTGTGTTATTGGGTTTGAGAAAAGGAGATACTGACAGAGTGGATAATGAGTTGTGAAGTGAAATAAGATAATATGAATGATGGTTAAGAAAAGATGAAATCGTAGCAAAAATAAAGAGATAAGTTCCCTGAATACCTTTCTTTTTTAAAGATTGTGATCATCAAAGCTTAGTTAACCAAATTTAAAAGGCACATTTACAACATTTAATATGTGATAGTGAAGTATTTTTTTCTAAGTGAATAATGAGGGCTGTGATGTGAACTGGTATTGAAAACCAATATGTACTTCAAATTCTCTTTTTTCTTTATGAGTAGTGGCTCTTATTTATTATAGAAAATATTATAAGATATTAATTAAAATCTACTCATTTAAGTGACTTTTATGATTTTATAATGATTATTGGGAGAATGGAATATACCAAATCTCCAAAGCAATTTTGATCAAAAGTATGTTTTCCCACCATACTGTTCCACTTTTAGTCTTTTGTAAATGCCTGCTGTTATTTCTATGTCTATTTAATATTTTCAGGCCTTAAATCAAGATTTAAAAAAAAAAAATCTGAGTTTTAAAAACCAAATTTATTTTAGTGCTTTTCACTTATATTACCTATAAAAAATGTACAGGAACAGGATTATGTTAATTAATTATTAAATAAAAATAAGTGACTTTTATATATAGGTAAAAGCTATTAAAGGATTTAATAGGAAAAAAATTCCTGTAAACAACAGTAAGAATATGAAAATACCCAGCACTAAAATTAACAAAAATGTTATTTTTTGTAAGTTCTATATTAAGAAAGCTTTAAATATTGCTACAGTATAGTTACAAACACACAAAATCTAAAAAAAAAAAAAAAGTCCCATGCTGTTGGAAAGGAGACCTAATGTAATAAAGATTTCAGATCTCCATAAAAACGAATAATCCAGTGAAGAAATGGGTGGAAGATATGAATAGACACTTCTCCAAAGAAGACATCCAAATGGCAAATGGACACATGAAATGATACTCGAAGTCACTCATCATCAGGGAAATACAAATCAAAACCACACTGAAATACCACCTTACACCAGTTCGAGTGGCTAAAAGGAACAAATCAGGAAAGTATAGATGCTGGCAGGGATGTGGAGAAACAGGCACCGTTTTGCACTGTTGGTGGAATGCAAACTGGTGCAAGCCACTCTGGAGAGCTGTGTGGAAGTTCAACAAAAAATAAAATAGAATTACCTTATGGCCCAGCAATAGCACTGTTAGGAATCTACCCAAGAGATACAGGACTGCTGATGCATAGGGGCACGTGTACCCCGATGTTCATAGCAGCACTTTCGACAATAGCCAAATCATGGAAAGAGACTAAGTGTCCATCAACTGATGAGTGGATAAAGAAGATGTGGTAATATATGCAATGGAATACTACGTGGCAATGAGAAAAAATGAAATCTGGCCATGTGTGGTAACATAGATGGAACTGGAGGATATTATGCTGACTGAAATAAGTCAGGCAGAGAAAGACTGATGCCATTTGTTTCTATGCATAGGTAGGCTTTGGGATACCTAACAGAAAACAAGGGGGGAGGGGAAGAGGGGAAGAAAGGGAAAAAAAAAAGTCACATAGAGAAAGGAAGACATAAGATAAGGGACTCTCAAAGACTAAGAACAAACTGAGGGGAGAGGGGGGTGTTGGAGGGGAGAGGGGTGATGGGCACAGAGGAGGGCACTTGTTGGGATAAGCACTGGGTGTTGTATGGAAACCAAACTGACAATAAATTATTCAAAAAAGAGATTTCAGTAAGATAATAATTTTTTTGTTTATTTTATTTATTAAAGTCCATCTGGAAAATTAACTAAATAAAGTTATGTATACTCTGTAAGAGTACGTTATGCGGGTCATGGGGTAGAGACTTAGTTCTGCCAAATAGTAAAGCATAGTATATGACTTCAATATGAAGAGCATGCTACAGTTGCACTGATAGTCAAAACTATGCAAAATACAGTGTCCAAATTCAACTCACGCAGAAAAATTAACATCTAATAACACTTCCATCTCAATCATTAAGATAAATAAGAATTACTCAATACCTGAGGTGGAACACATCGATACTCATCTGGGAAAAACAGTCTGGTTTTTATCTTACTAAGCACATTCTGAGTTAAATTCATACCGATAACGTTTTAGATATAAAGATTTAAATGATAAAAGTATCAGAAAAATATTGGAGAATTACTTTTTAAATTTGGAGCGAAAGAACCTTTACAGCTACCAATCAAAATTTAATTGCCAGGAAGAAAAACTAGTCGCTTGACTGCAATACAAGCAAAAATGTCTGTGAAAGTCCTCATAGAAGCAGTCAAACAGCAAACAAACAAACAAAAACTGTTCAGAGGTATAAAAAGTATTCCTAAATGTATGAGAAAGTGTTCAACTTACTCATAAAGAGAATGAAGAAAATTTTAAAAGCACAATAAGGATATAATTTTCTCTGGGAAATAAATCTGGGAAAAATTTGAGTGATTTTATGCCTTGCTTGTGAAATGTAAAATCACTATAAAATCTGAACAAGGTAATTTTGCAATATCCATCAATATTATAAATGTTTATATGTTTTGACTTAGCTTTCCCATCACACACACTTCCTATCCACATACTGAGTGCTATATGTGAAAGATGATAATTGGAATCAATGGCTATCTGAGCAAAAGAATGAGCACAGATACAGACATGATTATACAATAGTCCTAGTACTTTTATGACAATCTATGAGATATATGGTACAGGGAAAAGAAAGGAAGGCATGCAGTAACGTGGAACTGTGTATATAATAAGCCACCTTTTGGTTTTTTTATATTTTTTAAATATTTTATTTTGAAAGAGAGAGAGAGAGAGAGAGAGAGAGAGAGAGGGAGCAGGCAAGTGAGCGGGGGATGGGCAGAGAGGGAAAGAGGGAGAATCCCAACAGGGCTCAGCACTGACAGCCCCAGGCAGGGCTTGAAACTCATGATCCGTGAGATCATGACCTGAGCAGAAACCAAGAGTCAGACGCTTAGCTGAATGAGCCCCGGAGTTTTTATATTCATCTTGTAATTATTTCCCTGGAAGCCTTTTTTCTATGTCCTTTGCCCCAGTGTTCTGAAATTTCACCGTGTTGAGACTTATGTTGCAGATTATAAACTTTTATAAGTGAGATATAATTGCCATATAACACTATATTAGTTTCAGGTATAGACATAATGACTCTATATTTGTATATATATGGCAAAACAGTCACCACAGTAAGTCTACTTAATATCCATTGCCACACATAATTACATTTTTTCTTCTGATGAGAACTTACAAGTTTCCCCCTCTTAGAAACTTTCAAATATACAATACAGTATTGTTAGCCATAGTCACCATTCTGTACATTGATTGCATCCCCGGGCCTTGTTTATTTTGCAAGTGGAGGTTTGTACCTTTTGACCACCGTCACCTGTTTCACCCATCCGTTACTCCCTCTTCTGACAACCACCAATCTGTTCTCTGTAATGATGAGTATGTTTGTTTGTTTCTCCTTTTAGATTCCACATATAAGTGAAATTATACCGTATTTATCTTTCTCTGTCTGACTTACTTCACCTAGCATAATGCCCTTAAGTTCCATCTATGTTATTGCAAATGGCACGAGTTTCTTCTTTTTCATGGTCGAGTGTGTTTCTGCATGTACACCCATGTTTATCCATTCATCCACTGATGGGCACTTAGATTGCTTCCATTCATCGGCTATTGTAAATAATTCTTCAATGAACATGGGGATACATATATCTTTTTAAGTTAGTATTTTGTAACTTTAGATAAATATTCAGAAGTGGAGTTACTAGATCATATACCTACTGCACCAATTTACATTCCCATGATTGTATTCTTGTTCATGTGTAAGCACTTGATAAACCCTTTATTTAGAAGCATGTGTCTTTCAGTTTTTAGGTAGTCTCTGTATTATTTCATTAATAATTCTTCTTTTCTGTTTCCTATTTTGATAATTCTAAGTCCATAAAGTTGATATTGCATCTCAAGAATTGATCTCATTTTCTCATAATTTCTTATCTTTTCCATTTCTTTTCGTTTTGTCCTATTTTCTAGTCTGCTCTCCCAATTAAATATATGAGAACTAGTGTTTATTTTTTTATTGTATTTGTACTTTTCTAGACGTTTTTATTATTGTCTAAAGTTGTAAATTACCATGACATTCTGTTCTTTTGTATAGATAAAATAACTTTTTTTATACTCTAAGAATATTAGAGTTGTTTTTGTTTAAAATTTTCTCTCCAATTAATTGTCTCAGTTTCTGTAAGTATTTTTAATGATGGTTTGTACTTTCTTATTTGGAATTTTTCTGACAAATGTTGGCTGATCATATTTAATGGCAATGACCTAACAAGACTTATTGGAAGCTTACCATGTGAACGTGGTTTTTGATAAGTGGCAGCTCTATAAGAGGGTTGCAGGTTGACAGCTGGCCATTCAATGGGGTTATCCTAATGAGCTCGGTATCCTGGAGGCAGGAGCCTCTAAGATCCTCTTTCTCCTGAGAATAAACCTTGAAAAATATTTGTTTATGGGCCAGCAGGGAGGTGAGTGATGTGTCAGAACAATTATCTGCATTTGTGATTTGAGAGAAAAGCCGTGTCAACTGATCACCCTGTTGCCAGAAACCCAGTACTACTTTCTCAGACACCTTTAAGTCCTAAAAATCTCAAGATTCCTGCTAAGTAGACAAATTTGACTTTTTTATAAGTAAGTCCTATAATTAGACATTTGACTATTGCCATTCTGCTAATTTAGACACTATATTCCCACCATCTTATCAGCTTCTTGAAATTTATTGAACACATTTGCTCAAACAATATTTGCTCTCTGTTGCCTCCCTTGTCATTCTCTGTGAATTAACACTTTTGTTTTGTTTCCCATTACCTCCTCTGTAAGGCTTTAGGAGGAAGAGGGAACAATATTTCAGTCAAATCCAAATGTTTAGTCAGATACATCATTATAGAAAATTCTGTGTCCATAAATTGGACAACTTAAATTAAATAGATAAATTCATAGAAAAACACTAGTCGACAAACTGATTCCATAGTACCTATAAAACTTGAATAACTGTATAAGCTCCAAGGTAACTGAATAGTTTTAAGTATCTTTCCACAAAGAAAAACACTGAAAACAAATTGTTTATCAAAGTTCTACCAAAAATTCATTGAAGAGTTTCATCTAATACTATTTAAACTCCTTTGGAAACTAGAAGGGATTATTTATCAATTGATTATATAGGCTAGAATAGCCAAATTTGAGTTATTGGGTTATTTTGTCTCAGCACACTAAAGATATGATTTTTATTGCCACCATGAAAGTTACTAATATTTTCCTCTCATGTGGCTGATTGCTGATAATCTCACCCATTGGTTATTTTATGACTAATTTAGTAATAATTTTTATAATCTTAAAATTGTTAGCAGTTAAATTACTTTAGTAAGGTTAAAAATGTTGGAACATTCTGCAAGGCTTCCTAGTTTCTTCTTTTCTAGAGTTACGTATGAGACATCTAAATAAGTTTGCACATGGCAGGAAGATTTCAGCTTGTGAACCATCTCTACTTTACAATTCAGGTGTAAGTTGCATAGCCTACATAATATTTTCTGGGAAGTCATGCCTCACAAACAATAGATTTTAGGTTTGTTAACCATAAACAATTTTAAAACAGGACTATTTGCTAGGATTCTGTGGACAAATATTATCTACCTAACAAATTGTATTGGTCCGTTTACTAGGAGGTTTAGTTATGTTTTAAAAAAATCTATATCCAGTCTCCTATGCTGTTTCAGTACTTGGGAACATTACACCATTAATAAACAATATTAGCTTCTTTTTTATATATAATGTTTATTTATTTTTGAGAGAGCGAGACAGAATGCAAGCCAGGAAGGGGTAGAGAGAGAGGGAGGGAGACACCGATTCTGAAGCAGGCTCCAGGCTCTGAGCTGTCAGCACACAGCCTGACACGGGGCTTGAACTCACAAGCTGTGAGATCATGACCTGAGGTGAAGTCAGGTGCTTAACCCACTGAGTCACCCAGGCTCCCCAAACAATAATAGGTTCTCAGCTCAGTATAATTAGTCTCTTTCTCTCCACAATTCTGGGATATCTTGTTTGTTTGTTTACATTTTGTTTCCAAATCTCTCATTCCCTTATTCTCTTTTTATCAATTATATTAATCTTCTATAGATACTTCAACACATTTACCATAGATATTTTATAATCTTGATAATTCTAAGTCTAGGTCATCTGTTATTACTGTTTCCATGTGAATATAGGTTACATTGTTTTGCTTTCTTGAAATGTCATTGTTATTGTATCATGGATAGTATGTCTAACAGAGTTCGAAGTAGCTAAATTATATATGTATATGTATGCCTGTGTATATCTGTATCTATACGTACACTATCACACGAACATACTCCTTCTTTTTAATGAGAGGGCTACGATAAGATGCTAATGATGTTTCTGTTATAAATATTTTAAGGATGTTTTCCAAATATCTTTTGAAATGATTCCTTGTGAAGCTATGGTATATAAAGAATAAAAGTGCTTTTTATACAAAATGTATCTTATTTATATTTATTAAATCATCTTATAATTAATTGGAAATTTACTTGACATTTAATTATTTAAAAAAATACAGTGACTTAGAAGCTGTGTCTTGTTTTGATGCTCTATTTCTCAGTCCATTTTTAAAATGAAAGAGTTTGGCCTTATTCTATTTTAGGTATTTTTCAATTTTAATATTCTATTCATACAGAAGCTTATTTTGTGGTAGATGTTCTCAAATTGATATTACTAAGTAATTTGACAATTTTTTAACGTTTATTTATTTATTTTTGAGACACAGAGAGAGACAGAGCACAAGTAGGGGAGGGGAAGAGACAGAGGGAGATACAGAATGAGAAGCAGGCTCCAGGCTGTGAGCTGTCAGCACAGAGCCTGATACAGGGCTCGAAACCATGAACTGCGAGATCATGACCTGAGCCGAAGTTGGATGCTTAACTGACTGAGCCATCTAGGCGCCCCTGACAGCTGTCTTTAATCATTAAATGTAAATTAAATTTTGTGACAGATTATTTAATTTTTCATCTCTTTGAAAGGATCTGAGGATGAAAAATGTGTAGTGGCTGCTGACGCCTACTTTCTCTCTGCAAACCGTACTGAAGATGCTGTCTCTGTGAACACATCTGAAGACCTTAATTATGTATTTTGGTTTCTGTGTCAAGGAACAATGAAGGTAAGATAATTCCTCACTTGTCTCTTTATGTCATAATCTTCTGATTGGAAAAAAAAAAGCTAAAATTGTTAAATTTGCAAATGCAGTGTTCAAGATGTGTGTAGCTTAAATATAACCTCATATCGATTGGGATTTTCGATTGATAGTCGGTGGTTATATAACATTTTGGCTTCTGCACATGTGCCTGCCCATGGTGCTTGTTGTTTTAATTATATTTATTTACACATTGTATACTTATGAGTTTCTAATGAGAATTTGCTGTGACTGTAAGAGCAGGTTGCATTTTTTGTGCACGTGCTCAGCTCTTGGAAGTCCTCCTGTGGCTTTTGAGCCAGCCCCGTAGCTAGGTCTTTACTGTTCCGTTAGCCCTTAGAGGAGGCTCTGGAGGTGTGGCTCTTAACTCTCAGGAGGTGGCTGCTAGGCTATGGTCAGTATCTGCTTTATCCCTCCTGCTCACGCCTAACTGCCTAGCAATTTTTGCATTTATAATATAGACAGGTAATGAAGAGACTTATCAATTTATCTCCAGTCTTTTTGTGTTCCATTTATGCTACAATTTGCTGACTGATTTATGCTACAATAGGCTACAAAGCCTCTCAAACAGTTGTGATTATGTCACCTTTTTGTTTAAAGATTATAATTAAATCTCCAGGAGACTTCTAATCTCTAGGTAGTTTTACCACTTAAATTAATGGCCTAAGGCAAGAATACAAAGAATAGTCCTTTTTCCCCTCTTTCATCTCCAGCTTATAAAATTATATAATATTATCAAACAAATAACAATTAGAAATACAAAATTTAGAATCTTAATTTTATTTTTTTAAGTTTATTTTGAGAGAAAGAGAATCCTAAACAAGTTCCACACTATAGGCATGGACCCCCATGAGGGGCTAGAACTCACAAACCATTAGATCATGACCTGAGCTGAAATCAAGAGCTGGACGCTTAACTGACTGAGCCACCCAAGCGCCCCGAATCTTAATTATAAACAAATAAAAATCTTTTTTTGTCAGAAAGATTGGGAAGTTTTCCAAAAAGTTGAGAGTTAACAGATTATTTGTAATCTCTCTTGTCTGGACACAACCTAATTTGGCTATTTTATAGAAACAAAAACCATATTCTAATTTTATGTTTGATATATTTTGTATAAAATTTTGATTAAATATTCATAAACTTTTCATTATAAATAAATCCACTAACACTGAGCTAACATTATAAAAAATAATACAAGTCACTCTTTACTTCAAAAAGAACCTGCTAGAGAGACATTACAAATACAAGCAAATAGACTTCAAATTTCTCAGAACTTTTATTTCATTTGTGCTCTCAAATATATATATACATGTATATTCATAAACATATGCGTGATGTTTCATATAGTTTTACATGTGTGTACCTAGCCATTCAGAGATACATGACACATAGATGATTAAAGTTTTTATCCTTAAGATATATTTAACTTTATCAGCATATAAAAGAACATTATGTATTATATTAAATTTACTTTCTCTTAGGAAACAAGCAAGCAAATCATAGTTATCTTGTATACACATTTCTATTTGTCTGTATTCTTTTAAAATAACTACCAACTTGAGGTGCCTGTGTGGCTCAGTAGGTTAAGTGTCTGACTTTGGCTCAGGTCATGTCGCAAGGTTTGTGAGTTCGAGCCCTGCATCGTGATCTCTGCTTTCAGCACAGAGCCACCTTTAGATCCTCTGTCCCCTCTCTCTTTCTGCCTCTCCCCCGTTTGCACACTCTCTCTGTCTCTCTCGAAATAAATGAATAAACTTGAAAGAATAAAAAAAATTACCACCTTTAAATAAAGTAACTAATATTTGTTTTTTTAGACTCAAGAGAAAACACAAAATAGCAATCCAGTAACTTTTAGCTGTTTTGTTTTTTCATGATCACACATTTTATATAACTTTGACAACTTTTATGTTAGGTGAAATAAACATAAATATACATATATAAACATAACTATATATCATTTAAAACATGTGCATGTCTCAATTTTTCATTCTGTAAGGAAAAGGGATAATTTAAAATTGTATTCAGTGACTTTTTGGGGCATCTGAGTGGCTCAGTTGTTTAGGTGTCCAACTCTGGGTTTCATCTCAGGTCATGATCTCACGGTTTGTGGATTGTTGAGCCCCTCATCGGGCTTTGCACTGCCTACTTGGAGTTGTCTCTCTCCCTCTCTCTCTGCCCCTACGCTGCTCGTGCTCTCTCTCATTCTCTCTCCCTCTCAAAATAAATAAATAAACTTTAAAAAATAAAATAAAATTATATTTAGAGATTAATATTTATATATTTTTCTTATTCAAACATTGTTCAGGATTCCAATGATTATGTTATTTCAATTTAATGTCAGTGTAAGGTCTTGATGTTACCCAAAGATTTGGAAATTGCAATTTGTACCACCATGTTAAGTCCTTTTGATTTTTAGTGTCATCAGTAAAACATTCTAGTACATAAATGTAGTAGAATCAGGGGCACCTGGGTGGCTCAGCTGGTTAAGCATCCAACTCTGGATTTCAGCTCAAGTCATGATCTCAGGTTTGTGAGATGGAGCCCCACATTGGGCTCTGAGCTCAGCATGAAGCCTGCTTGAGATTCTGTCTGTCCCTCTGTCCCTCTCCCCAACTCATGTGCATGCTCTCTCTCTCTCTCTCTCTCTCTCTGTCAAATAAAAAAGAAAAAACTAAATAAAAACAAATAACCGTAGTAGATCAATAAGAATTCACAAGACTAAACCCTTTTAAATGATATGCATTATTAAAATTTAACTTATTTCTATTTGATAGCTTTATAATCATAAATAATCTAAAGAAACAAGGAAAGAGCAGTTCTTTAAAAGTTATATTAAGTCATTCTAATTTGTCTGAGTATTAATTTATTTATTGGGAAATTGCATAAGCTATTTTTAATGTAAGTAAACCTCAGTGTTCATATATTTAAAAAATCAAGACTTTTGAATTTATGCACAAACTCTAAGGGTGTAATTTTCTTTTCACCTAAAAGACTAATTATATTACACACCAGGTACACATTTTCTGCCTTGTTAAATTTTTGGCAAAGGAAAAACATATAAATGAAGTGCAGTTAATCATTTTCCTTTTCCTTTCATTTTTGACTGTTTATCTGAACAATAGTCTTAGAATGTACATATTATAGAAAATTTATTTATGATTAAATAATTTTAAAAATTTCCCAGCAAAAAGGGAAGGAAGAAAGAGCAAAGATGAAGAAATGAAGGGAGCTAGCTTCACGCAAATATAAAATTATGACTTATGTTAAAGGTTAATTATCTTCTATTATCAAAGACCAGTAGAGGCTTAAATGGAGAAAAAACTCATTTTCACACACAGACACACACACAGACACACAGACACACAGACACACACACACACACACACACCAGTTATTATTCCAGTTAGTTTAAACAATAACTCACGTCCTTAATAATTCCATAGGGCCACATAATTAAAAATCTAGTGCTTATTAATCCCAGAAGTATGAAAATGAAAGAGGGGTTCTTGTGCATTAAACAGAGTAATCTCTCTATTAGACACACAGGACAGAGAGTCTTCTCATGAGAGTTTTTCTCGTTTTGTTCTAATGTATCTGTCAAATGAACAATCTTGTTCATGTCAAAATTTCCCCAGAGTGGCCACTGCAATTTCAGATTGTCCTTTGAGAAATTATAGCAATTACAGAGGTATGTACCTGACTTACAATTTGAAGGGAGGGATGTGTGGTGTTGAAACCTATGAGACTGAAAAGACCCCGTGAAAACTGAACATAGATGCCTGTTCAATGTCACGTCTCCAAAACTTACCAAAGAGCATTGAGTCCAAACTGATAGCCACACAGACGTTTATACAAAATTTTGAAAAGGTGACTCAAGGAATGCACATTGTTCGAGGAATGCACATTGCTGTGACTTTCTGAACTCATTGTTTATTTAGGTCATCTGGATGGTGAAAATGTGGGAGCAATATCTGTCCTCTCATTGTAGACATACTCAGACTCAGCAGAGGAAGTGATGTTGAAAAAAATTTCCTTTTTCTCTGGATCAAATTGGATCACATAATCAAAGGATTCCTTAAGTGGTTTCTTATTCTTAAGAGGAAAAAATAAATAACATTTGAGAATGTGATGAAAATAAATCAGAGTGCAGACCCAATACTATACCCATGTCGCTGTCATAGTTGGAGAGGAAAACGTCCGGTGGTCCCACTTGCAGTCTAGGGTCATGAACTTTGTTATTGGGGGTGTTTTAATTAGATCTTAGATCTTAGATTAGATAAATTTGTGTTCTCTCTGATCCTCCAAAAGACCACTAGACAGTCCTGTTGATCAAGAGAAACTAATTCTCTTAGATTTGCCACAATAATGGAAAACGACATCTATTAGAGTCAGTCTTATTAGTGTCTCAGAAGGGAGAGTTTAGGGAAAGATGTGAATATTCTCTAGAGCCTTATCTGTAGGGGGTGGGTACTTGTAAGGACTGGTTAGAGTTCATGAATTAAACCTTGTACTGGTGGACATAATGGGATGAGAATCTTAAAGTGAGATTGATGAAAAAACTGTTGTGCTTGGTAAACATGTTAGTTGGTTCACAGCCATACTTTCCCCCAAAAAAATATTTCATGGAGCAGAGTAAGTTATGTTTTATATATTTTTTCTCTGTATTTTAAAATATAAGACAAAAAAATTTGGTTCACTTGAGTTCTCATCATCAAAGACTGAAATTCTAAAGGTATTTTTTCCTTTCTTTGTGTTAAAAAATGTCCTCTCTTCAGGTCCTTTCAAATGCAAGCATTTTGGAAAGAAAACACATAAATAGAAGTAAGCTTTTTTATTTTTTGTACACACTTGCTACATAAAGGTTATGAGATTATATATTATTATGAGTTACTGGTGACAGAGGATGCTTTTAAAACAATGTGGAAGAGACAGATGGACACTAAAAGTTGAAATAAGAAAGACCGCATTTAATTATTTCAATATTTTTTTACTAGATTTAAGCCCAGATAAATTTGAACTTTAATTCATCCAGAGATATCTTTATTTAGCTAAGAATATGACGACGAAGACATTCTTAATGTTCCCATCGGCTTAACTGAACTTTAGATAGGCTTCTTCTTGACTATAGATTCCTGACCTCCTTTTTCTTGGAGCATTACTTCATAAAATTTGCAATTGTAAATTTTATATCTGCCTCTTTGAAATATATGCAAATCTACTCTCGGGCTCTGGCCAGTTTTAGGACCCAGGAAATGTCTTTCTTAAGGGCCTGGGAACTATTTCCTCCAACTGTAACCTTGAAGGAGAAATGTAGATGTAAATAGCCAGTGAGAGACTGGGAGCCTACCTGCAGCGGTACCAGTTAGCAAACACAGAAAGCCTGCTCACAAACCAAAACCCTCGCAAACTCCAGGAGAGTTCAGTGAATGTGCTTTACACATGTTATTGATCAATCTCTCCCTTAATTTCCTCCAGTACTTTTTCCCTAGCTAATACCAGCACTTAAGATCTTTCCTGTCTTGTTTCAGCAAAGTTGAATTCCATTTCTCTCTTCTTTTACAATAGTTTTGAGTGGTCTTTCTTGCTTTTTGAATTTTGGTGAAATTTTTACTCTGATGAATATTTTTCTAAGAATCCAGGTTTCTGCGTATCTTATAAAGAAGTCACTTGCTCCTATGAGTAAAGTCTCTTTACGGATCTATTTCATTCACAAGGGCCAAAAAATGGTAAATGTCTTTTAGGTCTTAGACTTTCTCCCCTTTAGAATCTCTTTACTAAGTAACTTTACTAATGTAATTTAGAAATGGAAAAATAATTTATGCAAAAAATATGATTTTCCATGAAATGATAGCATTATTTAGTCATTTACTTATATACACAAACCTTTTTTCTGAGTTACGTTGTGAATATTCTTCATGTAGCTTAAAACCATCCAGCCAAAGTTAATTTTGCATGTAGTGTTGTACTGTACCTATATCAGTAATAATAAATTCCCATTAAAAATTTCCATAGGTTTTGGGGCACCTGGATGGCTCAGTCAATTAAGCATCCAACTCTTGATTTTGGCTCAGGACATGATCTCACTGTTGTGAGATCAAGCCCATGCTGGGTGTGAACCTGCTTACGTTTCTCTCTCTCCCTCTCTCTGTGTCCCTCCCCTGCTTGCTCCTCCTTGCATACACCAGTGCTCTCTCTCTCTCCCTTTAAAAAACAAAAACAAAAACAAAAACCAAGAATTTCCCTAAGTTTTGTTTTATTTCTTTTCTCCTTGGGAAGAAAAGATCATCTTTTGCTCAGATTGATGATTGTATTACATATCCTCATCAAACAATCATTCTTTAATTATCAAAAATAGAGTAAAATCTTATTCCATTTTATGTACATTTATAATTTGGTATTTGTATAATTACAAGTGTTATTGATTGATTGTCAATGTAATTACTAATTGTAATATAATTATAAGTTAATTATTATATAAGTTGATCATAATGTAAATATGATATTAACATAATAATAATCATATATTAATACATATAAGTGCTGAACTTTCCAGAGTAATTTCTGTGACTCTAATCTTGGGCATGCATGAGTATATTTCAACTATTCTGTCTTTTTTTTTTACCTGAGTCCATTGAAAATCTGATGGAGGCTAGAAACTGTTTCTTCACAATAACTTATGTACAATCGCGATGTTGTGCACAACATTTCAGAGGGTTGCGGATCTCTTTTTAGCAGATTTCTTTATTTTCCATATACTCAAAAATTGAGAAGTATTTTACCTGGATGTGTAATGTAGATTCAAATTTGTATGTACCCACTGTTATAATTTACTGTATTTTAAGTTTTTCTGAGAGACATTTTCTTATGTATCAATTTAATTGTAGAAATTTAAAATTTTATTAGAAGACTAGACTATATGAAGAGATGAGAAACTCTTGAAATATCATATTAAGACTTCTTCAATTGCAGCAATTACTTGCAATCATTTTTAGATTTAGTAAATAATTTCAGAAAAGAAAAATTAATCATCTTCAACATATAACAAAAGAGTCTTAACAAAGCTTTCAATCTAATTTAGATGTTCATAAGATAGTCTTTACACAAAGGATAGTATTTTTTAAATATTATTTTGAGGAAACTTCATTAGCCAAGTTTATTTTAGTTCTTTCACAATTTCTTAAAGAAAAAAATTAAAGTATATATTTATAGGAAATAATAGTTTGCCATAGTCTCAATTCTGCACTATTATTCCATGTTGTTAAAACATTGTTTTTCTCTCAGGTTTGATTATGTATTATTTTGTGACCTAGATTTATATAACTAAAAATAACTCTGTAGTGTATGACATTTTTGTCTTCATCATAAAACAGTAAAATAAGTGTTCTTTTGTATTTTTCAGTAGAAATAGAGACTTAAGCATACACAAATCTTCACAGACTCTAGGCTTTGAGTGTGTTTAGTTGGTAGGGTTTAATTTTGTTCTTATATTGTATTGAATCATCCCAAACTATACGGAAAAGATGCAAACAAACAAAAGCTATAGAAATCCAATATTTGAGAAGCGTTAGTTTCTAGAAAATTTGAGTCATGAGTCAAATGGATCAACCTACATACTCTTGACTAGCCTCCTGAAACAAACAGCATAACCAAATAGGAAGATGGGGGCAAGTGTTACAAGTGGAGAAAATGAGTGCAGAAGCTGCTGTCAGAGACAGGGTCAAAGTCTGAAAGGCAGGAAGCGGGTAAGCATATAAAATATCTCTGTCCTAAGGGACTACATTGACCGTGCAGCTGAGTGTTCTTCCACTGTCTGAAAATCCATACAATTTACTCCCTAAAAGCAGTTTAATAAGACGTGCATGCTTTTTATTTTATTTTATTTTATTTTATTTTATTTTATTTTATTTTATTTTATGTTATTTTATTTTATTATTTTCATTTTTTTTAGAGAGAGAACATGTGAGCGGTAGAGAGGGGCCAAGAGAGAATCTTAAGCAGGCACCACACTCAGTGCAGAGTTGTTTACAGGCCTCAATCCCATGACCCAGAGATTGTCACTAGAGCCAAATTCAAGAGTGGGATGTTCAACTGACTGAGCCACCCAAGCACCCCAGGACTGTGCATGCTTAAAGTACAATGATAAACATAACGATATAAAAGTACAATATAAAACATAACACCCCCAAAATGAATAATCCAATTAAAAAATGGACAGAAGACACAAATGGACATTTTTCCAAAGAAGACATACAGACGGCCAACAGACACATGAAAACATGCTCAACATCACTGATCATCAGGGAAATACAAATCAAACCACAGTGACCTATTACCTCACATCTGTCAGAAGGGCTAAAATCAGAAAACAAGAAACAGCAGATGTCAGTGAGGTTGTAGAGAAAAGGGAACCCTCTTACAGTGTTGGTGGGAATCCAAACTGGTATAGGCTCTGTAGAAAACAGTATGGAGATTCCTTAAAAAGTTAAAGATAGAACTACCCTATGATTCAGCAATTATACTAGTAGGTATTTACCCAAAGAATACAAAAATTCAAAGGAGTACATGCACTCCAAAGTTTATAGCCAGCATTATCTACAATAGCCAGATTATAGAAAGAGCCCAAATGCCCATCAACTAATGAATGGATGAAGAAGATGGGCTGTATATATATACTACAGTGAAATATTACTCATTAATAAAATAAAATCTTGCTATTTTCAGTGACATAAATGGATCCAGCGAGTATTATGCTAAGCAAAATAAGTCAGTCAGAGAAAGACACAGTATGATTTCACTCATATGTGGAATTTAAAAAACAAAACAAATAAGCAAAGGAGGGGGAAGAGAAGGAGGCAAACGAAGAAACAGATTCTTTTTTAAATATTTATTTATTTATTTATTTGAGAGCGAGAGCACATGGATGAGTGTGGGGAGAGGGGAGAGAAAGGCAGAGAGAGAATCCCAGGCAGGCTCCACACTCTCAGGGCAGAGCCCTATATCAGGCTCGATCTCAGGAGCCATGAGATCATGATCTGAGCCAAAATCAACTTGAGCCGAAATCAAGAGTCAGTCACTTAACAAACTGAGCCACCCAGGCTCCACAAAGCAGATTTTTAACTATAGTGAACAAACTGATGATTATCGGAGAGGAGGTAGGTGAGGTGATGGGCTAAACAGGTGATGAGGATTAAGAGTGCGTTTATTGTGATGAACACAGAGTGATGTATGGAAATGTTAAGTTACTATATTTGTACACATGAAACTAATATAATGCTCTATGGAACTAACTAGAATTAAAATAAAAATTTTAAGAAAAAGAAGAAAAATACAAAAAAAATTGTAAAGCTTACTTCAAGAAATAAAAAAAAAATGTGTGTGTGTTTACAGAACACAAGAGGAATTGGACTTTAGAATAAGATTAATTTAATTGTATTGCTTTCATAATTAAACCAAATTAACTAAAAGGAATTCAAAAGTAAAGAAAATAAAGGAAGGTATGCACATTCAAACTTTCCAATACTATCTCTACAAAACAGTACAGACCAACAAGGAGTAAAAATAAAATCATTAATCACTTGTGTTTATGTATATTCCACTTCTGGGTAATTTGAAGTTTTATTATTTTGTATTTTGTAGCCATGTTGAAGGAGAATTTGTGTATTGGATTTTTATACTATATTAGAACAATTGGCAAATTTTAACAAAATGTATTCATTATAAAATATATAAATGTTAATTTCCTAACTTGATACTTTTACTGAAGTAATGAAAATATAATATCTTTTTTTATAAAAACTACACACTAATGTAATTGAGGATAATATGCAATCACAAATTTCAGAAAATAAACTAAATGTGAATATATATATACATATGCATATGTTATTATACATATATATGGAGACAGAGAATAATAAAAGTGCCATAAAATGCTAATAAGTATTCTTATATAAGTGCTAATTTAACTTTAACTTTGTAGGCAAATTCTAACAGGACTTCTTTAAGAAAATTTACAACAAATACCTACTGCATGTAGAAAATGATTACACTTTCAGTGAGGGATATATGTTTTTTCTGAAGTATAAACACTTAGACATTCAGACAAATATAGAGTAAGCTTAGAGATTGATTTTATGTTTTAGCCATGGGTTAAGGGCAAATAGCATTTGAAAAAAAATGTATCTATCCATGTCAAAGAAATGGTCTCCTTCCCAGTAGACTAAAAATTGTTGAGTGACTTGAGCTCCAAATAGAAAAAATGGGAAACAGATTCTCAGTTGACTCTTAACCCAAGAGAGACTAAATGTCTATAAATCACTTACTTATCACTAAAGGACTAGACCATGAAACTAAATTTCTAATCATTGTAGCCATTGATGGGAAATAGCTGTAAACAACGTAGATGGAAAAGATATGCCTGGATTTCAGCTGTCCATAAGAGATGCACTTCTATGGCAATGAATTTTACATACTCCTTTAAGGTAAATACACTGGGCATATTTGTGGAAGACTTCAGTATAGTTAAAATGAAATGTATTTTTTAAACAGCTAAAATTATGACTTACATGTGTATATGAAATAAAGATGTGTTAAAGATTTTATTTAATTCATTTTTAATAAGGGATGCTTTAAAATGTTATAATCAGTTCAAACATGAATCCAGTAAGTCACCCAAGAAGAAAAAACTATTTTGGGATACAGAAAACAGTTTTTCCATGGATCTGGTTATCGGTATACGCTATTTCCACTGTATCCGTTAACATGTAAGCTACGTCTATAAAATTTTGATACAAATTACGTTAAGATATTTTAAAACCATTGAATACTGGATGTTGATTTATTTTGCTTTTTACAATTTATATATTCATGTCATAAATAAGCTTATATGACTTTTTAAAACTGATTTTGATATAAATCAAATCTGAGTTTATTTTACCTTTGCTAAAGGAATACATGGATTTAATACCTATGGGAAAGCATAAAATTCAAACTTTGAGATGATTGTAATATTGTAATGTGATGGACGTATACAAAACTCTTTTATTTTTTTATAGATGTGTGCAAATGAATGCAATTGTTTGACTGAAGAAGGCAATAAGGAATACTGGTGTCTATGTATTCCAAGATACCCCGGAAAAATGTCTCTGAAAAATACAACTGATTATCAAGAAAGTGGGTGTCAACATGAAACTATTTATAAAGATGAAACTAACAAATCCAGGTATTTATGAATCATTTGAACAAAGAATATCATCTATTAATCAAAAAGTTATAATTGTACTGATAAGTTGTAATCGATTTTTTTAATGTTTCAACAATTCTATACATTTCTAACTGCTCACTAAGAAAAGTATACTCTTAATTATGTTTATGAATTTCACCTAAACACCCACCCACCTGCCCTCTGGCAAACACAAGTTTCTTCTCTATATTTAAGAGGTTTTGTTGGTGGTGGTGGTGCTCGTTGCTTTTTTAAAAATGTTTGTTTATTTATTTTTGAGAGAATGACAGGATGGAAAAAGGGCAGAAGGAAAGAGAGAGAGAGAGAGAGAGAGAGAGAGAGAGAGAGAATTCCAAACAGTATCTGGGCTGACAGTGCAGAGCCTGTTATGGGGCTCGAACTCAAGAACTGTGAGATCATGACCTTAACTGAAATCAAGAATCAGATACTTAACCGACTCAGCTTCCAAGTGCCCCTCTTGTTGTTTGTTGCCTTTTATTTTGTTTGTTTCTTAAATTCTCTATGTGAGATTATATGGTATTTGTCTTTCTCTGACTAATTTATTTCTCTTAGCATTATACCTTCTATGTCCATCCACATTGTTGTAAATGGCAAGATTTCATTCTTCTTTTATGTCTGAGTAATATTCTGAATATCTCTCTATCTCTCTATATATAGACGCATACCTATATATATATATAGATATATATATACATGCCACATCTTCATTGTCCATCTATCAATGGACACTTGAGTCACTTACATATCTTGGCTATTGTAAATAATGCTGTAATAAACAGAAGGGTGCATATATCTTTTTGAATTAATGTTTTTGTTTTCTTTGAGTAAATACACAGTAGTGGAATTACTGGATCATATGATAATTCTATTTTTAAGTTTTTGAGGAACCTCCATACTGTTTTCCAAAGTGTCTGGACCAATTTGCCCTCCTACCAACGGTTACATGAGTGTATCTTTTTCTCCACATCCTTGACAATACTTGTTATTTCTTCTGTTTTTGATTTTAGCTTCCTTTATTATTTTATAGTAATAATAATATTTTTGTTTAAAATGATTGGTATTTATATCTCAAACGTATGTATATATAGTTATTATATATGATTTATATAATATATACTACATTCTATTATATATAACATTAGCACAAACTAGGGGGTAAGAGAGAAAAACACATAGTAATAATTTTTCTATATCACATAAGAATTAAATTAGTATCTGTGAGAAATTAAATATGTAGTAGGTCTGATATATTAATGTATATATGGTAAACACCAGAGCAACAATTAAGAAAATAACTCAAATAATGTAGTAAAATCAGCATAATAGATACTAAATTTTGCCCTAGAAAATATTTACTTAATACAAAGGTAAGTAGTATCATAATGGAGATATAAAAAAGACATGAGATATATGGATAACAAAAAGGTGAATGGCAGACATAAATAAATCAACTATATTAATAATAACATTAAAATAAAATGGATTAAAATCTAATCGAGGGAAAGATTTTTACGTTAGATAATTTATGGATAAACATAGAATATACCATCTATAGGAGACACATTCTATATTTAAATGTACAAATGAGTTGAAAGTAAAAGGATAAAAAAAGATATACCATTCAGTCAGCAACCATTCAAACCTGGGGTATCTATATTAATATCAGAGAAAATAGACACTAAAATAAAAATGGTTATTGAGAAAACAAACAACATTTTATAATTATAAAAGAATCAACCCATGAAGAGATATAGCAATTATAATCATATATTCACTCAAAAGAAATTCAAAATACATAAAACAAAAACTGACAGAACTGAAAAAAGAAATGCTGAATTCAACAATAATAGTTTGAAACTCCAGTACTCCACTTTAAGTAGTGGATGTGACATTTGGTAGGTGAACAAATATATAAAATTGAAGAACACTAAAGATCAAGTAGAAGTGTCAGACAGCTATGGAGTGCTCTGTTCAGCACCAGCATAATGGCATTCTTCTCTAAAGCACATTGAAAATTTTCCAGATGTTAATAAAAGCTACAATATATTTAAAAGGATTACAATAATAAAAACATATATATTTTCTAACCACGATGGAATGAAATTAGGAATAAAAAACAATAAGCAATTCAGTAAATTCATAAATATATGAAAATTAAGTAACATAGTCCACAAATCAATGAATCAAAAGAAAATACAAGGAACAGAGAAAATCATTTGAGATTAATTAAAACAAATATATGGCATGCCATAATTCATGGGCTATAGGCAATGAATTTTTTTTCCAGTTTATTTATTTGCTTTGAGAGAGAGAAAGAGTGAGCAAGCAAATGGGGTGGAATAGAGAGAGAGGGAGAGAGAATCCCAAGCAGGCCCCATGCTGGAAGCATGGAGCCCTATGTAGGGCTCGATCTCACAAACTGTGAGATCATGACCTGAGCCGAAATCAAGAGTTGGATGCTTAATTGACTGAGCTCCCCAGGTGCTCTGGTGAGACAGTATTTAGAATAAAAATTATGACTGTAAATGCTTATGTTAAAAACAAAGAAGGTCTCAATCAATATCCTAAACTTCTACCTTAACATAATGGAAAAGGAGAAAATCAAATCTAAAGCAAGCCAAAGGAAGAAAATCATAAACTGTACAATGAAATTAGTGAAATTGAATATAGATAAATAATAGAGAATGCCAACAAAACCAAAAGTCTTTTTTTTGAAAGGATTGACAAAATATATAGACCTTACTTATACTGACTAAGAAAAGCAGAGAGAAGAATCATATTACTAAAATCAAGGGATAAAACATTACTTAAAGAAAGTAAAGGATTATAAGAAAACACTATGAACAACTCTGTATCCAAAAATGTAGGTAACTGTGAGGAAATCAGGACGTTCCCAGTAGAAAACAAACTATGAGAACTGACTCAAGAGAAATAGAAAAATCCAAATATATTTATTACAAGTAAAAAGGTTCAGTTACTAATTCAACAAAAATTCACACTAAGAAATGTATAGGTCTAAATGGCTTCATTTGGGGAATATTAGCAAACATTGAAGCAGAATTAATAGGAATTATTCACAAATACTTTGAAAACTAAATGAAGAGGACTCATATTTAAACTTATTCAATTAGATCGTTATTACAATGATAACAAACCAAAACATCACAAGAAAAGAAAGCTATAGACCAAAATGTCTTATCAATCTGAACATAAAACCCTTCGGTATAGTTATAGCACAACAAATACAGCAACATATAAAAAAGATTATACATCATGACCATGGGGAATTTATCAGAGGAATATGAGGTTGTTTTAACATGCTAAAACCTATTAGTGTAATATAACATATCAATAGAATAAAGGAAATAAAGGAAACACATGATAATCCCAATAGTTGCAGTAGGGAAAAGAAGCCTTTTTACAGAACCTAATATCCCTTCATGATAAAAACAATCAAGAAATGAAAATACAATGGAACTTCTTCAACTTGTTAAAGAATACTGAAAAAAAGAGGAGGAGGAGAAGGAGCACGAGGAAGAGGAAAAGAAGAAGGAGAGTAAGGACAAGGAGAACAACGAGAAGAAGCAAAAGGGGAGCAAGGAGGAGAAGAATAAGAAGGAAAAGAAGAAGAAGAGTAGGAGAAGGAAACATAATTACATAACGTTTAATAATGAAAGAAGACTAGACTTTCATTTCATTGTAAATGAAAACAATAATGACAGTTTATATCTGCTAATATCAATAATATGATCAAAAAGAAAAATTAATAACAAGTATTGTTGTTGGTGAGGGTTTGGAGAAACTGGAACCCTCACATACTGCTTGTGGAATGTAAAATGGTACATGTGAGCGATCTGAAAAAGAAGCTGTCTGTTCCTCAAAAGGTTACTTATAGATTTTTTTTTATATGACTAACCAAATCCACTTTTATTATATGCTCAAGAAGAATGAAAATATATGTCCACACAAAAACTTGGATATTAATGTTCTAAGATTGTATTCATAAGAGTCAAAAAGTTGAAAAAACCCAAATGTTCATCAACTGAAGAAGAATAGATAAATAAAATGTGTTATATTTATACAATGGAATATGATTCAGCAATTAAAAAGAATAGATAACGAATACATGGCCACAACATGGATATAGCTTGAAAACCGTGTGCTATGGGGAATAAGTCAGGTTGCAAATGACACATGAGGTAGAACTCAATAAATATTTGTTTAATTAAAAAGTGATTTTCAGGAATTTTTTACTTATTAAAATTATTTCTTGTTCTGCGATAAAACTGCATTTTTTCCTGACTTTTTTTCTGTTTATGGTAAATTTTTTATATCCAGAAAATTTTAGAATTTTTAGTTGAAATGATCAATACTGTTATGGCTTTTGATATTGTTTCATAATTAATACTAAAATAGAGCTGAGCAAAGTTTGTAAATACAAGTATTTCATATAAAATTAGCAGTTTATATAAGTCACAAAGTCTAGAAATTATTACTTAGTAGTAATATTATTACTACTTAATTACTACTAGTATTACAAATTACTAATTATTACTAAATTACTTAAGTTTTACCTACTATAATAGCGAGACCTGCAATATCTTAGAATTAACTTGCAAAATATGCTTAGTTTCTCTATCAAAAAGTCTATTACACAATTAACTTCTGTTAAAAAGAGAAAATAACAGTTGTAGTGAACACATCATAATGTAATCTATGGATTTAGATACTATACCTAATCCAGACAGGCTACCAATTTACCAAGTTAATTCACGCACGCATTGAATGCTATCTCAAAAATATTGCTTGTTATTTTATAAACTAATCGATAAGTTCAAATGACTATATAAAATAATAGTATTTTATAAATAGCTGAGTCATCTTTGGGTAACTGGGTGGGACATTACATTCCATCTGCTATGATAGCTATAAAATCCATATGATGCCACTGTGAAAACACCGGGTCAGCTGAGAGCTTTGAGACCAACTAATGTACATACGAGATCTTGATATTTTAGAATTTTTCCATAATTTAATGGGAATAAAACAGGATTCTTTTTTTTTTAAGTTTATTTGTTTTTTATTTTGAAAGAGAGAGAGACCAAGAGGTTCCATGCTATCAGCCCAGAGTCTGAGGTGAAGCTCAAACTCACAAATATTGGCATCATGACCTGAGCCAAAATCAAGGGTATGATGCTTAAGCAACTGAGCCAGCCAGGTACCCCAGTAGGATTCTTTACCTGAAAGGATTGGGGAAATGGTTCACTTATAAAACTGTAAGTAAAACTGGATTACAGCCTTAAATTTATGTAGAATCCGACGCTGAATGTTGTCAGAAACTTAAAGTAAAAGGCAAAATTGCAATGTAGCTAAAATAAATGTAGAAAAATATTTTTGAGGGGCCCTCGGGTGGCTCAGTAGGTTAAGCATCTGACTTGGACTAAGATCATAATCTTATGGTTCATGAGTTCAAGCCCTCCATTGAGCTTTCTCCTGTCAGCAGGATACCAACTTTGGTTCCTCTGTTCCCTTCTCTCTCTATTCTTCTCTCAAAAATAAAAATAAACTCATAAACTCATAAATAAATGAATGAATGAATAAATAAATAAATAAATAAATAAATGAATAAATGAATAAATAAATGAATAAATAAATAAATAAATAAAAATTTCCTTTAAAAATAATCATATATTTGAGGTTTGGGGATGCAAAACTTTTAAAATGAAACTCACAAGATACAACTTTTAAAACAAAACAATGATAATACTGTAATAATATTAAATGTAAGGATTTCTTTATGATGAAAGACACTAACAATAATAAGAATTGTAACGTTAGCCAATAGTTGATAATCATAAACATTTTTCTATTGAAGTATATTTTATATGAACACAGCTTGAAGGGCATAATGTAAATGAAGTATATTACACAGTTTTGAGTATTACCACATTTTTGCCCTAAAATGTTCAAAAACATTTTCTGGGAATTTAAAAAACCCTAATAGGGAAAAACAAATCTCATCAGCCATTTGGTCACTCTGGACTTAGGATTGTTTTTGGTTAAGTATGGGATGGTAACTTTACAACACCAGACTCTGTGAAGTGTTTGTAACTTCAACTCATTTATGAAGTTTAAATTTTTGCCCAAGTCACCAATCCCTATTTGCTATCAGAAATATTGTAACAAAATCCAATTGATTCATTCATACACTTACTAAACATTTATTGAGTACTTCCTAATTTGAAAATATTGTGCAAAATGTTGTGGAAATGATATCTGATACCTGACCAGGTAATGCACTATCCATACATAAATTCATATTCTTCTCAGAATGTAGTGGCGAGTCACACACAGAGAGTTGGGACACCAAGGCTTTTTATTCCAGGAAACAGCATTATTCGTGCCACCACAGGTTCAGCAGGCTAAGAGCCAAAAGGCTGAGCCCTGAATGTAGTCGGGGCGGGGGGGGGGGTTGCCTTTTGTACAATTTTTGCTCCTTCTTTCTCCCATATACAGTAACAAACAGTCTGAATGAGTGGTCTCTGTTACAGAGTCCTGAGGAATGCCACACATGTGCACATTGCCAGGTTGCCTTCCCTTGTCTTGAGATTTTCACCACATTCCTTAGGGGGGGGCTGTACCACATTCCTCCTTTTGATGCTTGGACTCCTTTTTTGGCTCAAAGAGCATCATCTTGGTTTAGAGATTTATATTTCCATAACATCATCACATGTGTAGCCGTTTTTCCTTTCAACCATTACCTCATTGAGGCTGGAGACAGACTGTATACTCAGGGGAGCTATGCAAGGTAGGATTAATCAAGCTCTCAATATCAAGAGGATAATACCTATGGGGTTTTGAATCCCCCGAGAGTTGAAAACCGTCTTCCAAAGAACTCCCTAGGGTCCCAACTTTTCCAGGTCTGCACTGTGATATGAGCAACCTTTTTCATTTAATCCGTAACTCCTCTGTGACTTTTCCTTCATCACTTATCTGTAGGCATCAGTTGCTCAGTCATACTTTCCACAAACTCCTCCCTCAGAGGCAAACAAGCAATCTAAGGCCAAGTGAGTTTGATAGATAGTATTGCGTATTTGGTTTGCTAATTGTCTAGTAAGTTAAGAGCTCTGGCAGTTTTACTGGTTATAACTTCTACAACTGTTTGTAGTCTGTTTATACAGTTTAGCATGTAATTGGGAGTACAGGTAGCCCCAGGACCCATCCTCTGTCCAGGTAGAAGGGCCATAATATTGGATTATACACCAGGAGGCCATTCATCATCTTTCCAATTGCCAATTTGTAGGACATTGTTTCCTTTGAGTCTCCCTGCCCCATACGTTTGGACTCTCATATGTTGCCCTTTGGCAAGTGAGGCAGGAAGAAAGACGGATGAATATTTCCCAGCATACATGACCCTGACCAGCCTGAGGGAAGTACTGTATAGGCTGTCCTTCCACATATCTAGTATACTCCACCTGGAACCCTCCATTCAGTGGTTGTGTTGACATTGTCCCAGGCCTATTGGAGATGAGAGAAGTTAGGCAAGGGTTGGGGATCTGGCTCAAGGTGCTCTGGGCACCCGTATCATTGGGTTTCCTGGGTAGGTGAATTATAAAATCTTTGGCTTAGGCATGCTAACCTTCCAACAGAGATGGTAAACTTTCTTCCCCACTGGGCAAGGCATTTTTTCTTAAAAATGAGTTTTGAGGAGCCAAACCCCAGTAGTAGGACTGGGGTATTCTGTTCCATTATAAATTTTGTCGGTATCTAATTCTCTAGCCTCCTTTGGCCATTAATGCCCCATGTTGGTCCACCTGGATACATAGCAAAAAGAGATCTTCAGAGTCTGGGCTCTAGTCTCTGCTAGGGCTAGAAACAAGTTCCTTACTGTGACTGAAATGGGAGGGGGGCTACCTCTTATTTATTCATAGAAGGAGTGGAAGAGTGGATGTGACATGGTTGGATGGGTGGTACTGACCCTCCTGAAATATATCACAGTCCTGGGGTCTCTGCCTTGCCCATGGATCCAGATGCCAATCCAGGTGCCCCATTGCCATTTGGAATCTCCTGGGTTAGTGATGGTAAAATTAAGAGGGTTACAGGCCTTTCATTGACAACCTGATTTAGCAGCCCCCTTCTGAATGAGTGCTGTTGTGCCTTCTTTTTCAAGTAGCTCATGAAACACATCTCCAGCTGGGGCATAAAAACTCAGGTGTATAGGCACATAACCTGTTTTCCTCATACATGTTATTTGTCCTTGAGTCAGTATTCCCACTTCCAATCTAAGCCACTGCACAGTATATCAAGAGTCCTAGGGCCCTCTATGACAAGTACCTGCTTTTTTTTTTTTTTTTTTTTTTGTATTGCAAATGCCTCTGGGCCAATACCCATAACTGGACATACGTCAAGCAACATTGTCATGGGTCATTTTGGGTTAGTAATTTGTGTCCGACTGACCAAGCCCTCCCTCCCTTTTGGTGGGATTGGACTTCTAATCAGTCTTTGCTAGGGGAGTACTGTGGTTCAAAGCAAATGTATTGCCTCTCCCGTTGGCAGATAGAATAGATGGTGTTATTGTGTCTTCAGGTCCCCAGGACTTTTCCTTGGTATGATGAGTGGATATAGTCTAGTAAGGTCTAAGTGACTCCCTGGTCTGACCTGGTTATGCAAATATATGGGTCACATGATGAGGAATCTAGGTTTACAGAAGGGGTCCAGATAAGAAACAACCAATACCAACAAAGCATCCTATCCACAAAGGGAAGGTGACTGCAAACAGAAACCTCCCACCACACTTCCAGCTGGCCTGGCCTGGGCAGCCTCTACCAATCCTATGGTGAAAAGTAGAGCAAGAATCACAATAACAGCAACCAACAAGGGGTGACAGTGCATCAAAGTAAGAAAACAGATATGGAAAATAAGGACAGTCTATTTGTTCCACCAGACCGTGGATTCCTCAAACTTCTGCCGTGCATAGATTAGCCAGCTTCCAGGGTGACTAACGCAGGGCTGCTGTTTTCCAGAGCTTTGATTGCTTCTTGTGTATGGTCAGCTTGCACAGTGTTGATGGATCAGGAATACACTCCCATACTGGTCCCCTAGTTTTCCTCAGTGGCATCTGTAGGACTTCCTGGTATTGCTGCAGGGAGGGACTGTCTCTGCTGGCCTAATCTTATAATCACCTTCCAGGAGGGATCTATGGGGTTAGGACTGGTGGTCTGGGTGAGCCAGTCACATCTGGAGAGGCCAGTGGTGCTAGAGGTGGTGAGTCCTTTGGACTAGGGCCAGGCTTCAGTGGAATGTCAGCAGCCAGGATGACTAGAGGCACAAGTGGCAGTGGGGCATATGACAGTGGGGTCTACTCAGTCTCCTGCAACAGTATGGCTTTTCCAGTTTCAGGCTGGCATTTGGAGGAAGTCATGATATGAGCCATCATAACTTTACAGTTCTCTTCAATACAGACTTTTAGCCAAGGCGGCTGGGATAGGACCATTTCTTGCCAACAGTCGATGTAAGGAAACTGGTCGAGGTGGCCTGGATCCCCCACAACAACCTTGAACACTTGGCCAACTAGTTTCTTATCAAGTGAGCACTTGGAGGGGCAGCCCACCCTGAAAGATGGCCAGTCAAGTTCACAGAATGTCCAGAGCTTTCCAGGAGTTAATTTTATACCATAATCTCCTGAACATCCCTTTATAAAATTCCTCAACATATACTCTAGGGGAGTCAATTTACTCTGCTTTCTGCCCATTTCCTTCCCCTCATGTACAACTTTCATGCACAAGAGAGGAAAAAGGGGGAAGAGAGGGCCTAATTTGTTGAGGGCACATACACCCTTTCTCCATTTCCAGCCACTCTCCTCTCAGAGATATTTCAGGTGCCCCTTAGCATTGGTGGGTTCAGTATCAAGCCCTGACCCGAATCAGACTCCTGAGGAAGTCTGACGTCGCCCTAAGCCATATGAGGTCACCATAGAACCACTGAGGATCAGGACTGAACACTTGGTTCGCTCCATTGGTCAGGTCCAGGCAGAACCTTTCCACTGTCCATCTCATTCACACACAGGCACACAGCTACTCATTTCCTTAGGTTTCCATAAGGTTTCATTCCTTATGTAACTACTCAGGCAACTCTGGGAGGTGATCAGGCCTCTTAGGGTCAGGTCTACCAAAAGGAACCCAGATTCTTACCAGTCTGACAGGTGGCACTCCCTGAGTTGGTTCCTGGGCCTCACAGGTTCCTTTGTGCGGGCGGGGTGCAGGCCTGGGGCTAGTCTCCTATGGATAAAGCAGTTCACTGGTGTCAGGTGAGGTTGCCTCTCCTTGTGCCTCGAGGTTTGTACCCTGGCAACGAGGGAGGTGAAACATCGTCTCTGCTTCCCAGGTGAGCCCCCATGAAATGTAGCATGGGTCACACACAGTTGGGATGTTGAGGTTTTCTTTCCAGGAAGCAGTTTATTTGTGCCAACAAGGGCTCAGCAGACTAAGACCCAAGAGGCCAAGCCCTGAACACAGTGGCAGGGGGTGGGGTAGGGGGGGTGATGGTGCATTCTGTACAATCTTTCTCCTTTGTTTCCCATGTATGGTAACATACAGTCAGAATAGATGGTCTATGTTACAGAGTCCAGGAGTGTCACACAGGTGCTCATAGCCAGGTTTCCTTCCCTTGTCTTGAGGTTTATACCACATTCCTTAGGGACGGGTTCTACCATGAGAACACATCTCATATTTATTCTCTATCATCTAGAAAGTAAATATTTTTTTAAATTGCTAAAATAACTATTATTTCCACTTTCTAAACATACAAGTAATTTGTGTTATAGCAATAAACTTTCTGGCTTTCTTTCTGGGAGCTTTAAAATAAACTTGTTTCTTTAATGAGCTATTTTTTAAAATTTAACATTTTCTGTGTAGTGATAATATAAACAAAACACTATTTTTCAGTTATAAGCAAAAGATCTCTTTTAAAGTGTAAAATCTAGATGTCTATGATAAAATCAAGTATAGTTTCAAAACCTGTCTCTATAGCATTAGGAGGCTTATATTAATATAGTTTTAGGTCAATATGCCACAGAAATATATTTTGATGAGGGTTTTCTTAAGTTACTTCTGAACCAGCAAGTCTGATTATTATTAATTTCTAAGACTATTTTAATGTTTGCCATGATATTGATGAGAGTTTTTAAAGAAATTGAATGTCTTGTTTTGTGTTTATTTTTAATTTTTGGATGTGCCATGAAAACTTTTCTGGCTTCCAGGCAAGTTTTGTTACACTTTAGTTTCAGAAAAAAAGAAAGAAAAAGGAAACTGAACTGCATATAAATATGGCTTACTATATGTGTATATATGTGTGTATTTTTTGTTTATGGTTAGTTTTGTAACCACTAAACCACATTTTTCTAGTGGCTGAATCCTTTTGTCTACTGTGTTTATCTATATATATAAATCCATACACAAATATATATTAACATATCCATATTATAAGGTATAATAACATAATGCATATATGTGTGTATAATACATATATTAATAAAATGTATAATATAATATATTTAATATATATAACTATATATATACATATCATTGTTGTTTGTTTGTTTTGTTTTGTTTTCTTTTTTATTGTACACTGGACAGTGAGATAACCTTGCTTCTCTAAATATGACAGTAAAATGATATGGAGGTCATTAATTCATTTAAGCAATTCTAGAGTAGAATCATTGTAGTTACTGTATCCATGCCAGTAATTAATTATAATAAACTTCATTAAAGAAAGCACATTTGTATAATTAAGTTTCAACTATGATATGAGTTGAAACTTAGCTAATGTACACAGTTATCTCCCATGTGTCTTTTTCTATCTTTACGTGCAAACAAATGCGTATGTTATGATATAAAGTCAAAGTTTTACTATATTATAGCTTCAGGCTCTATGACTTTTCATGCTTTAATTTCATATGTCAAACAATAAAAATGTATGCATGTTATATGATTTTGTGCTACCTGGGCCAGATTTTTATTTTACTTCATTATATCTAAATAGCTTTTTATAGGTCTAACCTTTTTGCATTACTTTTCAAATTATCTTCTAAGACTTGGAATTTCATGAAGCTGTTTATTCAGAACCTTTACGATGACCTTTCTCTTGAGCATAATTCAATTTTAAAATACATTTGATGGTTATATAGTCAAACAATATTCATGGAGCATCCACTGTATATAAAGCATATGGATCATAGTCTTAGGACTTAGGGCAATAAGTAGATGGATATATGTAATTTCTTCTTCTCTTCTCAGAATACTTTTCCATTAAAAAAACTAAATGATGAAAAAATTTAAATCACAATATTTATAAATGAGACTGTATTTTCAGCTGACATGTTTTGCTTTGTTCTTTCAATCATTACTTGTTTCAAACTTAAGTATAATTCGAATTGGCTTATTTAATAATAAAGTAGTAATACATTCATAAAATCTTTTAATTCATTTTATTTTCTCAACGTAAAAGTACTATGAAATTATAAGAACATTTTAAAATTGTAAATAAATATATGTGGACCACTATAATTTTCCTGACTTTTTTAACCAAAACTGATGTTTTGTCACTAAAACTTCAATTTAACAGCAATTTATCTTTGCACTGAGTATCCATATATGTGTGTACGAGCATTTAAAGGCATAGTATTAATTGGGATGACAAAATGCTCCGCATACTTGTACAAGATTGGGTGATTAAAGATTGTGCTTTGGTAAATGGCAGAAATTTATTTAGGTCAATGATTTTCAAAGAGATGTTCTTGTAATCTGGGGATATTTTGGAAATTTCCAGGGTCATTCTAATATTCAGTATGATTGGTTGAAACAGCTAAATGGTCGGTGACGAATGTTATAAATCTCTCAGTGCATGGAGTAGTTCCATGAAGAACAACAATAAAATGTGTTCCATGGTCTGTACAATTTTCAAAAGTCCCAACAACATATATTCATGTGGATATAAAACTTTTTTTAAATAAGTATCTGAGCCAGTATCATAACTCTATTTTACATACTGACACAAAATAATTTTATAAAATTTTAATAATCATTGGATTTTCCAGGAATGAAATTTTTGTGTTAATCAAATACGTATTATGTTTTATTCAGAAGTTTATCATAATTTGTTAGCCATATTGAAAAATTATATCATTCTACTTGAATTTCTAATAAACTACTATTATTAGTCTCCACTTATAGCTGCCAGGTCCATGTTCAATAACTTTATTTCAAGTAAACATATGCACACAAGATGTGGCTGGTAGTGGACTTACCTGCCCAGCAATGAACACGTTTACTCCTCTTGTGTTAGATATAGTACAGATAATTTTACAGATGAGAAAACCAGGGCACAGTAACTTCTAAATAAGTTAGAGATGAAGAATTAGAACTCAGGTTCCCTTTCCAAGGCCACTACTTTGAATTTTTCAAAGCATCAACTATACTGACTGCCATTAACAACCTCAGTGATCCTTGGCAAATTACATTAAACGGATAAATTTTTCACAACTACAAGAAGAAAGATTTGAACTAATTGACCTTTAACATTCTTGCTTGATCCAAACACCTACCATCATATAAATTTATGAGTGTAATGACTTAGGTTCAGTAAGTTAATTTTCATTAATAATAACAAGAAAAGTAATTTGACATTGCTCTTCTCAACTCATTGACATGTTTACATGATTATCTTAAGGGCCCTTTGAATAGTTGGCAAAGGATACTTTACTATCACAACACTTTACTTTAGACTAAAGATTATCTCTGTGATTTAGGTTTCTTCATCACCTTATGCATCCTTTTTCTGGTGTTTTATGTGGATGTATATACAGTATTCAAAGGAATAAATGTGCACATATTATACAGTGTATAGCTTTATTAAAATGGCATATCATAATCCACTTTACCTAAGGTGGTACCTAGCTTATGGAGAAGTGTATTTAGGTCAATGCCAGTCATATAGAAAATGCAAACATATATTTAGTGAATTAATATAGAAATGAATGAATGAGTACTCTCAATACAAACTATTAATTAAAACCCATTTCTCTTAAGCATGAGATTAAATATATCAAATTTGCTTTGTGCGTCTCAGTTATTGATAGTGCTGCTATCGGTTAGGAATGCCTGGGGGGTTTGGCACTCACCTGTCAGCAGCCAATGCCTGGGACGCTCACTTCACAGCTGGGAATGCCTGTGGTACTCATTTGGGCCTGTGCTGACTTTAGGAGAGCCCTCACAGGCGTTTCCACAAACCAGTTTTGCTACAGGACTATCCCATGCGGTTTTTATTATTTTTATTATTTTTATTATGTACCTCAGCAACAATTGTCAGGGAGTTTTGACCTCAGCAACAATTGTCAGGGAATTTTTTTTAACCACTGGTTCTGGCCAGCACACGGCAGACCTCTGGGAGAGGTTGCATCTCAGGTAAAGAGAGGGCGGATTTAGAATTGTGGCTTTTCGCGGGGTGGAGAGGGTGGCATTAGGGATTTTGGGATTTTTGGTTCACTATGCTGGTGAATTTAAAACACACAAGGGGCGCCTGGGTGGCTCAGTTGGTTAAGTAGCCGACTTCAGCTCAGGTCATGATCTCACGGTCTGTGAGTTCGAGCCCCGCGGCGGGCTCTGTGCTGATGGCTCATGAGAGCCTGGAGCCTGCTTCAGATTCTGTGTCTCCCTCTCTCTGTGCCCTTCCCCTGCTCACACTCTGTCTCTGTGTCTCTCAAAAATAAATAAACATTAAAAAAAATTAAAAAAAAAAAAAAAAAAAACACCAGTCAGCGGAAATTAAAGCTTGGCAAGGGAAGAGCAGAGTCACTCAAAAGATGAGTTATCTAGTTCAACCAGTGCTTTTCAAAAAGGAGAACTTCAGGTGGGTGTTTCTTTATTGGTTGTCGCTGGCAGTGTGTTTATTCATGATCAATGTCTGAAACGAATGCCTTGACGAAGGTTTATTGCAAGCACTTATATTGCAATCAAAGAAGCTAATTGTCAGCAGAATCTAATTTGTCACACTACAAAACAGTACTGCAAATTTTCACAGAAGTCCTGACAAACACATAGACACTCACCTTGTCATTTAGTCTCACTAGGGTTAATGACATTATCCTAGGTTAACATAATAATCAAAGTGGCAAAGCCTGTATTTGAGTCTACCTCTGTCTTCACCAAAGTTCTTTTCACTCATTTTGCACAATAAGCAACATTAAATTTGCCGAGTATGGATATTTTCTTTTCTTTTCTTTCTTTCTTTTTTTTTTTTTTTTTTGAGTGTTTATTTTGAGGAGGGAAGGTCAGAGAGAGAGAGAGAGAGAGAGAGAGAGAATCCCAAGCAGGCTCCACACACTGTGTGAAGCCCTAAATGGCGTTCATCTCATCTCACTAATGTCATGACCTTAGCTGAAATCAAGAGTCAGATGCTTAACTGACCTAGCGACCCAGGATGGACGTTTTCTTTTCTTTCTTTCCTTTTTTTTTTTAAATTTTATTTACTTATTTTGAGAGAGAGAGGCAGAAAGAGAGGGAGGGAGAGAGATAAAACTACACATTGTCAACACAACACACAAGATTATGACCAGAGCCGAAACCAAGAAACCAAATGAGCCATCCAGGTGCTCAGTATGGATATATCCAGAAGAATATTTAAAAGTGTGCCCACAACCATGTTTATTGTATTGCTATCCTGTGTATTTAATTACATATGTGATGAATTTTAAATTATATGACTAATTGGATTTTGTGTTTTTGCACGTTGCAGATGCAGCTGTTCTCTTGGTTACATGGACCCGTTCTCTATCTTCAATGTTGAGGATTGCTTAGGAAACCAGAGTACATCAGCGCATGGCCTCTGCTTGGTCCATTTGCACAAGTGCAACGGTAGTCTGCAAAGACACGGAAGAAACGTCTGTGAAATAGAAACCGAAGATTGTAAATCTGTGCCCTGCAAAAATGAAGCAACCAGTATACGTTTAAGCAGCGATTTCTTCTGCAAATGTGTCCCAGGATCTACAGGCAAGTATTTCTGAGAAATCAAATTCTCTACTGGATAATGCTAATACATTTATTTAATGTCTCTCAAATGTATTTAATGATTAGTACTGTAGGCTGCTTTCTCATTTAGCAAAGTAAAAATCTCTTCACTTGGAATAATAGGATTGTTTCTTTGGGCAATTACATTGCTGACTAGGCAGACTTGGCTCATGCAAATGAGGCTAAAAGGCCAGACTGAACCATAGAAAATATGATATATATGTCAAAGGTTTGTGGAGAAAAACAGACAGCCATAACCTC
The DNA here is from genome assembly GCA_030068075.1 of Paguma larvata. NCBI lineage: Eukaryota > Metazoa > Chordata > Mammalia > Carnivora > Viverridae > Paguma > Paguma larvata. Next base: position 58,879,827 of record CM057829.1, on the reverse strand, counting down.
CCAATAATTTTGCCTAAACAGCTTCAGTATTGGCCTTCAACCCCCTCTTTGGCGCCTAAGCACACTGAGTGCTTACATTAAAAATAAAACTTAGTTTCAGTATTTTCTCAGTCAGTTTAATGCTCCATTAGTAAAATTAAAAAACTCTATAAAACCACAAACATACTATATCCTCTGTAAAGCCATAGAGGATGACATTCAGATTGGCTATGTAGTAATAAGGCATCTTTTGATATAAGAATACCAGAAATTAAGCATTCAAATTTACATTACTTGAGATTTTATGCTTGGTCTTACATTGAAATGATGGCTAATAATTTCAAAACTTCTTTAGTTTAATTGCTTTATAAAAGTGCTGTATGGAGGCCACACAGAAGAAAAGAATATTGTCACTTTTAAATCACACCTAATTTTAAGTAAAATAATGAAAAAAAAAAGTTTTACGCAATTTGATATCCCCTTTTATTAAGCAGACCCAACTCTAAACATTATTTGAATTTCCATCTTAAAATGAAAAATATTTCCCTGTTTGATATTTAAAGTAATATCCTGAAGGTTTTGGAGGTAATTTAAAAAGATAAGTTCCAAGAATGGAATTGGTGATACTACTGGTATAAATGTATGGCCTTCCAGATTAGTTTTTTAAGATGAAAATATATTTGAGTGTATAAATTCTGGTAAGCTTGCTAAAAAGTTTGTCTCCTTACTTCACATTTCACATTTCAAACATGTTCTTAGTAAAAATAAGATAGCATAAAATGTGCTAGCATTGTTGAAACATAGGTATCTGCCTTGTGTATATGTATGTATATGTATTTATACATATATACACCTGTTTTGTAAACATAGGGTATTCCCCAAAATTCAGTGAAAATGTAATAGTAAGCACCAACTGCACATAAAATGGAATAAGGAATGGAATTTAACTCCTCTTAATACCATTACTAAGAGAAAAGTTCCTTTGATATTTGCATATTCTGTGTGTATATGTACATATGTATATGTGCACACATAGTGAGCATCCTGTCATTTTATATATCAATATCGTGTATTGGCTGTAAGTTATATGATCATAAGTTAGGTATTTTATATAGATAATATACATATACATATATTTACATACACAATCTAAAAAGTTAAACCACATGTAGTACTCAACATTGTTATAGAGTAGAAAGTTGGTATGACTCACTTGTTGATTGGGAATAAAAAATTAAACCCAGTTTAAGATTTGCAATCCTAAATTATTAGGAAGGCATGTATCTTCTATGAGGTCTTTCTGCTGAATTTCTACTGAATTATAAAGAACTCTGTGAGTTTCCTCATAACCAAATAGTCAGTCTTACTTTTAAACTCTTCATACAGTGAAATGTGAAGAAACGATCAGTCTAAATTTTCCCAAGGATGCAGAATTAATCCCATGGAAAGAAGAATATTTCGGGAACAATTTAAAATCGGTGCTCCTTTTCCTCTCCACTCCTTTCTCTCACTCTGTCTGGCTTCTCCCTGTTGTCAGTTCTCTCTCCCTTCACCTGGATTCTGCATCCGATTTCTTCTCTTCTGCCTAGTTTATTTTCCCTTTATTTTTTATTTCTTCTTTTCCTTCGTCCCCTTCCATCTGGTTTCTACCACTCTCTTTTTGTCTCCCTTGATCTTGTTTTTCCACCTCCATCTATGAACTCACTCGTGTGTTTCCTATGGAGAGCTGTAAGGTGTTTGCATACCTTTCTTATGAGGGTGATTGCACCGTTTTTAAATCCCATCATCTTTTTTGGGAAATTCAAGCCCTACATGCAAACTTCTAGGTTAAGTGTTGTCTCTATATGTAGTGTCAGCCTTACCCTGGTTGTTTCTCTTTCAGTAATTTAGGGCTCAGTGGGCGTGGCTGACGCTGATACTGCTGGTTCATGAACCACACTTTGAGAACCGCTCTTCTGACCCATTACATTATCTTTATGAAGAGGGCTTATGTGGATATGAAAATGTAAAATTGAGCTGTGCCATTCAGCACAGCATAAGGTACCTATCTAGTCTAATCTTCGGGTGACCACTAACTCCTGGAGTAAGGTGATGCAATCAAATGGTAAGGCCATATACTTGGGCGGATGTTATATAATTTAAATTTGATTCCATTGCTATTATGTGAAGTGCCCTAAAGATACGTTTTAAAAATTTTTTAATGTTTATTTTTGAGACAGAAAGAGACAGACAGAGCACAGCAGGGGAGGGGGAGAGAGAGAAAGAGACACAAAATCCGAAGCAAGCCCTAGGCTCTAGTCAGCACAGAACCAGACGTGGGGCTCAAACCCTTGAACTGTGAGATCATGACCTGAGTTGAAGTCGGATGCTTAACCAACTGAGCGACCCAGGCGCCCCCAAAGTTCCATAAAGATTTTAAAATGTGGGAGTGATTCCAATGGATTTTTTCAAGCAATAGTCTTTTTGCAATTCCCATGTTATTTCTGTGAAATTTTAGTGATGGAATCAAAATTTATTTTATTTTTTTTAGTTAATTGTTTTCCTTGTCAGTTTGACACTTTCAACACTGCTGGTTTCTAAAATGTTTTATAGTCCAAATAAGAACTCTAAGCTAGTAGGATAAATTCTTACCTAAAACTATCTTTGTCTATATTTCAAATATTTCAGGTTTCTAGTGCTCTTGACATAAGTAACCAAATTCTCCTTTTCCTCCTCTTAGAGATGTTTTGATAACAGGAAGAGGCTAAGAAGCTCTTTGATTAGTAGAAAGATCCATACTTTTCTATACAATTAGGCCCAGCTTTTCCCTATTTTAAACGGGCCTGAGCTAAGCCTCCTTGATAGCCTGCCTTCTTTCCAGCTGATTTACATAGTAAGGTCCCATATCCTAAAAGCAAACTCCTTCTCTGCTGTGGTCTTATAGGTTGTAAATTTGACTTGCACAGCTCTGTGGTTCTTTACTCTCCCAGATGACAACTTTTGTTACTTTTTAAATCTTAGTTACCCTGGCAATACAAATATTTTCAAGTCCCATGCATTTTTTACACAGACTTCCTTTTCTTTTTATCTGTTAACTACTAGTCCTATAGAAATTCAGGAGTATGCCTCAACCAAATTTGTGCTTTAGCTGGGATCCAGGTGCCTTTATACTCTCAATTATTGATGATTGATTATCAGTGTTCTAATACATAGGGTTATTTCTCAGATGGCCTGCCCAGTGTGAGGTAGTATGAGTACACACATACTTTAGGACTTTGGCGAGTCTCTTCCTGACAGAGTTCATTGGGTTCTATGGAAAACCCACTTTGTCCCTGTTTTTCTATTAAACCTGGAACTGACAGAGGGAAGTCAAACAATTTTATTAATACACTTTCCCTAATCAGGTAATGAAAGTTACTATATTCAGATGGTTTTGTATCTCATTTTTAAAATTTTTAATTGTTTATTTTGAGAGAGAGAAAGGGAGTGAGAGGTAGCAGGGGAAGGGCAGAGAAAGGGAGAAAGGCAAAGGAAATGAAAGTAAGCATGAACTATTGGGACTTCACTAAGATAAGCTTCTGTACAGCAAAGGAAACAATCAACAAAGTAAAAGGAAACCTGCAGAATGGGAGAAGATAATGTGCAAATGACATATCTGATAAAGGGATTAGTATGCAAATCTACAAGAACTTTTCAAATTCACCACCCAAAAAAAAAAACAACAAGAAATGGGCAGAAGACATGAATAGATACTTTTCTAAAGAATGCTTCCAGATGGCTAACAGACACATGAAAAGATGTGCAACATCACCCATCATCAAGGAAATACAAATCAAAACCACAATGAGATACCATCTCATACCTGTCAGAATGGCTAAAATTAACAACACAAGAAGCAACAGGTGTTGGTGAGGATGTGGAGGAAGAGGAACCCTTTTACACTGCTGGTGGGAATGCAAACTGGTGCAGTCACTCTGGAGAACAGTATGGGGGTTCCTCAAAAAAACAAATAAATAAAATAAAATAAAACTAAAAATAGAACACTGACACACACATATATGTGTATATATGTGTATGTGTATATATATATATGTGTGTGTATATATACATATATTCACACACACGTATACATACACACAAAGGAATATTACCCATCCATCAAAAGTGAGGAAATCTTGCCATTTGCAACAAGATGGGTAGGGATAGAATGTGTTATGCTAAGACAAATAAGACAATCGGAGAAAAATATCATATGATTTAACTCATGTGGAATTTAAGAAACAAAACATGAACATATGGGAAGTGGGTAGGGAGGTGAAGAGAAGAAAGGGAAACCGTAAGAGACTCTCGATGATAGAGAATAAACTGAAGGTCGGTGGAGGGAGGCATGTGGGAGATGAATTAGATGGGCTATGTGTACTAAGAGGGCACTTATTGGGATGAGCACTGGGTGTTGTGTGTAAGTGATAAATCACTGAATTCTATTTCTGAGACCAATTTTGCACTGTATATCTAAAATTTAAATTAAAAAATACACAAATATCAACCTCAGTTTTATTTCTTATGTAATTGATTTTTATTCCATATATGATATTTTCTTATTTAATATACAACTGAGAAGAAGATATGGGAGCTATTTTATGTGCCTGGTTCTTATATTCATGGTTTTCTCTAAATTTCACTATGACAGTGTTAGTCATTTTCCAGAGATATTCATGTTTGTTTGCTTTAATTAATTACTGAGGTTTACTTTAAATCCACTTTTCCTTTCCTTATGTCCTCTATCCCAGCATATTCAGCCTCTCATTGGAGCTGCAGGCACATCCCTTCTCCTTAAAGAAACTCCATCACCTTTTGTGTCTGCCCAGAGCTTTTGAGACATAGGTTCACGTCACACTCAGTACCATCTTTAACCGTGTTACATCTTAAGCCAGGACAGATGTGTCATCAGGGAAGGGACAGGGTCTCAGGGCTTCAGTATTCTGTATATTTGGTTCCTCATAAAAATGAGCTTGGTCTCTCAAGCAGTATAACATGATTCTTTTATTAAACCTAGAATACATGTCACCAGGGGCCTGATCTGTCTCTAGGAATATAGGAGTATGGGCCATTCTGCAAAACAGAACAACTATTCCTAAAACCCAGAGTTGAGCCCCAGAAATGCTTTCCTTTTGCCTTGGTCAACTCCCTACTTCATGTCATGGAAAGAACAACCTCCCTTACAAAAGATTAACATTGGATTTCTTGTACATATATATGATTTGTAACTTTTATTTACTTATATATTAAATTATGAATATAACTGGATTTCAGGAAGATACATATATATGTATCCTCACTTTTAGGAGCTTCAAAGTATTTGCTTAAATGAATGCACCAAACCTGAAATAGAATTTCTAGATCAAAGAAAATATATGTGAATTTTTGTTTGATTATTTTTGTTTTGTTTTATAAAACCAAGTTTTCTGTCCTCTTTAAAACATTCGCCAGCAGTGTGTGAAAGTACTACTTCCTTACAAATTCACCATAAGAAGTATTTAGTTTTTATTTTTGTTTTCCTGTTATATGCAAAATTGTATCTCATTTTGATTTTTCACTTCTTGCAATAAAACAAGGGTTGAGTATGTACAAAGTGAAATTCTTTCATTTGGAATAATTTTATAGGATCTTTATTTATTTATTTTTTCTATTGGAAAGTGTCTTGTTTATTTCTCACAGTTATTTATAATTTAAAGGCAATTTCACTCATTATTTCAAGGGAGATAACTGCATTATCTACAAATAAGGATACTTTTTCTCTTTTTTGTTATTTACTTACTTGGCTTTATGATATTAATATGATTTTGTCACAATCTGAGATAAAGTACAGTACTGATGGTTATAGTGGATATCATTTTCTAGTTCCTGAATTTCATGGGACTTTAGTTGTGTTACCTTTTAACATGGTGTTGGCTTGATATTAAAGAGATAATAAAATAGTTGGAATATTTCCATTTCTAATTTTAAAATATCATAAAAGATTAGAAAGAAGGGCACTGGGTGGCTCAGTCAATTTAGTGTCTGACTTGATTTCTGCTCAGGTTATGACCTCATGGCTTGTGAGATCAAGCCCTGCATTGGGCCCTGCACCAACAGTGTGAAACCTGCTTGGGATTCTCTCTCTTTCTCTGCCTCTGTTTCTGACCCTCCTTTGCTCACATGTGCTTTTGTTCTCTTCAAAATAAGTAAACATTAAAAAAGATAGAAAATAAAGTAATGATATTGCTTAATAGTCATTTAGTACAGGAATATTTACTTTTATAATTTTTCAACACTTTTGTATATATACCTGTAGTCACACAATATTGGTCTTTTATGTCTGTTTTTAGAAGTTTTGTTTTCAATCTTACAATTTAATGCTTGTTTTATACAAAGTCTCATGAAAAACATCCGTTCTTACTCCATACTCTAAATATTGAAAATGAAATGATTTAAAAGGATGCAAAATTCCTTAGGAATGCTAGTAATTAAAAGATAAATTTTTCTCTTAGGAAGGTTAGTCCTTCTCATAAATTTCTCAATGCTTTCCACGACTTTATTGAGTCAGTTACCAATTTATATGACTTGACTTAATCACCAATAATAATGGCTTTAAATTTTAATCGTCATATAATTTTATTTGACAATGTTACATACATATGCCTGCTATATAAACAAATGAGAGGCCCTGTGAAAATTGTTTTTTAATAATTTCCAACCAGTTCTTCTAAAATTTTGCCAATTTGAGGTATGTTATTTAGCATATATTCCAAAATCTTCAGTTTATCTTTTAATTCATGTTTTTTATAAAATAAACATAACTTTCTATTTAATACTTATTTCTGGGATGTTCCATTCTCTAATATTACTTTTGCCTTTGCCTTTTGTTTGGACATTTTAATCCATTTATATTTAATGTAATTGTTTGTGCTTGGGTTTAAAGATATCCCTACATTATTTGTTTTCCATTTGTTTCGGTTTTTCTACATTACTTTTCTTCTCCTTTTCTATATTCTTTTGGATGGATTAAGTATTTCCTAATTCTTTTTCTCCCTCTATTAAGTTGATGTTTATGTATACTTTTACTATTTTTAGTAATCTGTCTACCATACAGATTACATTTTTAATTAGTTTAAGATTTTATTATTATTTTAATTTTTATTTATTTCGAGGGAGAGAGAAAGAGTGTGTGTAAGTGGGGGAGGGTCAGAGAGAGAGATAGAGAGAGAATCCCAAGCAGGCTCCACACTGTCAGCACAGAGCCCCAAGTAGGGTTCAGCCTCACTAACCGTGAGATCATGACCCAAGCCAAAATCAACAGTCAGATTCTTAACCAACAGAAGATTCTTAACCAACAGTCCGATTCTTAACCAACTTACATGCCCCTAGTTTAACACATTTTAACATAAATTAGTACTTGTACCACATTCCAGAGAATGCATAGACCTTACACACTATTAGCACATGTAATCCCTCCAGATATGTGCATATTGTTTAATTTGTTTTCGTTTTGCCTATACTTAAAACTACGTAAGATGTTACTATCATTTTATATAGACAATATTTATTTAGACTTACCCACATTTTTCTCTTTTATTGTTTTTATTTCCTTTTTATATCTCCAGGCTTCCAATAACTTTCTCTTACCATATATATGATAATCACCATTTAACATATCTTTTTAAGCATTTCTGCTGTGATGAATTCTCCATTTTCTGTTCATTGGAGTATATTTTTATTTCATATTTGTACTGAAAAGATATTTTATAGTAATAGATCAGTAATGAGTTAAATGAATGAAGGCATGATAACTACAAATTAAATGTCTTAGTAGCAATGTATTTTAAAGATGTACATCTTTGGTGATTTGTGTGTGTGTGTGTGTGTATATACATACATGTGTTTGTATCTCCAATCTATATATCTATCATGTGATATTGCTTATTGTATAATACTTCTTACTCCTATTTATCAGTTCTTTTATAAACCGCATCATAGCATTCAAAAGGTTCAGACAACTGAGATACCAACTGTTTTACATAAGTCATGCCACAATGGTGAGCCATTCATTCTAGGTCTTTACTTACAAAATTTTTGCATATGCGTTTGAGACTTATTTATACTTATTATATTCTGAAGAACAGGAAATGGACGTGAGATAAAAATGTTTAACACATTAAGAAATATTAAGAATTTCAAATATTTTAAGGTAATTTTTCTGCCAGAAGAATTTCCTTTTATTAAGCAATTAATATACATTTAGTCTTGTTAATAATATACTGCTCTATTAGTGTCTGGTTGAAATACTGCTGAAATCAAGGGAATTATTATGGGGGTTATATTTCTGCCCTCATTGATCCTTAGGCTTTGAGCTTATGGAAGGCTCATCTAACCAAATAGCAAACAGGAGCCATAGTCATTGTGGGAAAGAGAACAGTTCTTTAATCTGGAAGATTCTTATTCTGTCCATTGGGGTTTTAATTTAAACTTCTTCAAAAACAGGAAAGATGAGACTTTTAAGATGGCAAAGGAATTTCAGTCTCACTGAAAGTAGTGTTTGTCATTACAATGGGGTGGCAGTTTTTTAGCTTTAGTGCAACACCTTTTCTTTCAGATTCTGATTTCATTCTAAATTGTGGTTTCCCCCAAATACATTAAAATGGGAAAGTTGTGCAAAACGATGTTTGCATAAAATAATTTACTAAATGTTGCATTTCAGGAAGAAAAAGATTGTGTGCAGGAATTCAATTGGCACAAAATGTGGTCTGGCAGCACAAAATATTCGACATCGGTTCTAATTGTAGCGCATCTGGGATTTTCTCCAAAAGAACTAGATCTCTAAAGGTCAAACATTTATATTAAAGTGTTATAAAATAACCATCTAGTAAATGGAAGATGAGCAGCTTTTCATCAGAAGTAGTACAAATTAACTTCCCAGAGGAAATGACCCAATATATTCATCTTACACAAGAGAGATCTGTATTGATATATTTATCATGTATGCTGAGCTCGTTTTTAAACTGTGGAGTATTGCAAAGCAAACACAGTAAACAAGGATGAATATCACCCACTCTTTCACCCACCCACAGTAAACAAGGATGAATATCCAGCCAAAGTAGCTGGAGACAGTAATCTTTATAAAACATCTACTTCTTTTTCAGTTTTTCTATTATTTAGACTGATATTCTATCTTCCCTTGTTCTATTTGTCCCACATTACTGCTATGAGAAATCGCGAATAGTTCTTGAGTTTCCTGAGAGAAATCCAGGATGTTAATAGAAGGCAATAATGTTACTAGAGCATAAGAGTCCTTAGGTATTCTAGTCTTTACCCAATTTCATTTTTTTTGTATTTTCCCATTGAAGTTAAAAAAACCACCAATAAACCAGCTAACAAACCAGCAGCCATCCAAACAATAAAACAGCAAAAAAAACCTGACAAAACCCCGTTAGCTTTTTAATTGAATCAAATATCAAGAATCCAGGGGCCACAAAAATTTAAATTTGTGTGTGAAGCTACACACCATAAATAAATATCAGCGTGTTACTGATAACTTATTTTATTTTATTTTTTTATTTTCTTCATTCAAACTTTTTAGTTCTTTGAAAGAAAGAATTATTACGACTCAGGTGGAATTTTTTTGTTTCGTTTCATTGAATCTTAAGCACAGGGACAATATAGGTTGATAAAAACATCTTACGTTAAGTTTCGAAGATATATGTACATTTTCATCAGTTTCTAGGTCCAAATTTTTAATCTGAAGATGTAGAAATTCTAGTTTTAATTCAATCAAGAATCTAACTTAGTGGGTAGTCAATGATTTTGCCTGTGGGCTTAGAGAGTATAATATTTGAAGGATAAATGGGATGAAACTGAGGTTTTTTTAAAAGCCTCATGAAGTGCATGCATAGTGCCCATAAACAAGAAATAACAAGTGACAGCAGGACGTGTTCACATTTGGCAGAGATTGAGATAATATATAAGGGCCAGGTTGTTAATTCCAAAGTGTCATATGTGCATACTGCAATAATTTTATTATTATGCAACTGAGTAATAACAGCACGAGAGTAAGTAAAAAGCCAAAGTTGAAGTAAACACGTATTTCGTTTTATATAGTTATAGGTATGGAAATAACATTGTTCCAATTGGAATTAATTTACTGTCTGTAAAATCTAACTTGGTATTTTCGGTGTTTATAATATTCAACAGGCTTAGTGAAGAAGTGACTGGGGAGAGTATTCGGGGTAGGTCAGAGGTCCCTTTGCATCCCCTGGTTGCCTTTGTTAGCCCAGGCAACCTCATGATGAGTGTGAGCCAGAGCCATCAGTGACACCATCATCCCGAATATTGTTACAAGATGTGTTAAGTTCCAACAATAGCCGGGGTATTTTTCTTCCCGAGTTTTCTGCATACTGTTGTAGGTTAAATTATCGAGTTCTTAAATTCCATTCTCTTTCCATCAGGAACTGAATTACTTCTACACTCACAATTCAACTTGATATGCCAGAAGTATTCTGGATTTGTATGTTTACAGAGTTTCCTATTACTTAATAATTTTTCTATGGGTAGGCATTACATAGTTTTTTATATTTTTGTGTTTTTCTAATTTCTCTAAAAATTTCATTCTGCTGCTACATATGTAAGCAAGCTTCCAAGTGCTACAGAAAAAAACTACTTCTCCAGAATGATCATTTTTATGAATAGAAGATAACATAGATTTTGTTGCTGTCAGGGCATTTCTTAAGAGATTTATAATCTGCACAAGCTTCAGAACTGCTGACTAAATCTAAAAAGTATTATAAAATAGCAGCCAAAAATGCAACAGAAGAAAAATGCTTTTTTTGTATTTGTCAGAAAATTATGTGACTTCTCTATCTTCTGTTATTTTGGTTGTAACTTGAAGGTAATCCTGGGCTGGTCTCACAAATATGCAAATGATGATTTTAATTTAAATTTTGTTAAAAATAAAAATGGACAAGTCATAGTAAAAATAGCAATAAAATAATTGCAAAGTTATATTTCAGACATTTAAGCCATAAAATGTATTAGAAAATGATATAAAAATTAAATCTTGTTTTCCATTTCTTATTTTAAAATTTAACATATATGTTGTGTTTTTATGAAAGCTATCTAAAGACCTGTAATACCTTTCAAACTACTATTATATTTAGTATTTTGATAGGAATGTTGAGTTTCAATATTTGTTTTTGAAACATTTTTCTTTCAATGGAAAGAAAACAGGAAAAAAAAAAGGTTGACAATAATCTGTCACATAAGAAGATATGGCAGAGAACAGTAAACCCAGTTCATTCTGACCTAAAAACATAGCCAGAAAACATCAAATACCCACGAGTATACACATGTAAAAAAGAAGAAAATTTAGTCTACTTTTCGAGAAAATATTTCGCTGTATTTCACTTAGTTAGGAATAGGATTCCTGTATGACTACTTAATAGAACATCTAATAGCTTACTATATGAATGCTACACAAATACATGTGAATTAACAAATATGTTTTGATAAGCTATAGAATAATCCAAGTTTATTGCTTCATAATGTCTGTCAATGTTAGACATTTTTAAATATGCCGTAACAAAATAATGCATTATGTATTGATCTCTCTATCCAGTTATCTACCACCCTATCTATGTTTTCATAAATGTATTTATTTAGTTTGATACAAGGTATCAAATAAAATGTCATAAGGGTTAATTTTGTGACCCACAGATCATAGAGTCATTTAGTAAATTTGTACCTTTTATATGCATACGCCAAATATGAACTATGAATGGAAGTACATTGGCAAAATTCAAGCTGCGTATATCTGTAAGCTGAGCTATTTTCAAAAAATTATAGTTAATATATCATTATATCATTGGTGATGCTAATTATAATAGACACTAACTTTATCAACCTTTAATAGAATTGTAAGCACATATAAAATTTCTGTTTTTAAAATGATATTTGTTGAGATTACATTAGTAAGTTTGTCTTGACCCAACTTAATGTTCCTTCCAACATCATCCCACAGCTTTAGCATTTAAATCTAGGTATATTCCCTGAATTTTTGTCTGTATAATTTAGAAAGCTCATGTACTTCTTTTGGAGTGTTGTAAGTTGCACTTTCCACCTTACCTTTAGGGTCTGCTGGGATTTGGGTTTAGTTACAGTCCTAGAAGGAAAGAGGAGTTTTAAGGGTGGGTCCTGAAAAGAATCAGCATTGTCATGGGCAGCAGCTGCCTCAGGTGAATCCATGACTGTTTTCTCAGGCAATGCAGAGTTAATTTCCTAAGAAGGGAGTGGGGAGGTCCCTGACACTGACAGTAAAGAAGCTACTTCCACTTGTGGTGGAGGTCTCTTCCACTGGGAAAGAAGAGTCATCAAATTTAGGGATTTGGTGTTCCCAGCTCTATCAAGTTCTTCCCATACATCCATATTTCCACTCAAGATCCTATTCCTTTCCAGTTAATGTCCTTACTTTAACAGTAGACATGCTGTGAACCTAGGAGTTCAACTTGTGTTGTAATTCCGCTACTCAAAGGACGAGGTTCTATGTTTGATTTTCACCTGTCTTAGCTCTGTAGTTAGAGGACAAGAAGGTCTCCTCCAGAGCACAAATAGAAATGTTTAGGTCACTTATGTAACATTTGATTTGGGCATTCAAATCTTGGAACTCATCATTTTTTTAGTCACTTTGTCTAGCGATGTTAAGAGCAGCCAGCCAAGAGGTGCCTGGGTCGCTCAGTTGATTAAGTGTCTGCCTTTTGGTTTAGGCTCCAGTCATGACCTCACTTTCGCGGGATCAGGCCCCATGTCCAGCTGTGCCCTGGAAGGGTGGAGGCTGCTTGGGATTCTCTCTCTCTCTTTTCTCTTTCCTTCCACTGCTTATGTGTGTTCTCTCTCTCAAATAAATAACTTTAAAACATTAAAAATTTAAAAAAGAGCAGCCAACCAATGTCATTATAATCATTGGCTAGAGAAAAATATTTGAAAGTTTTCTTTCTATACATAGTCACCCAGATCTTCGCTTCTTGTAAGTGGTTGATCAAGAGTATCCAGTGGTAACATTTTGTATGTTTCTATTGCCAGATCACATCATAGACTACCTTTACTCTTTATTACTAGAAATAAAGTCATTGGTATCTTTTATCAGATTAGAAAGCCAATTTCTGATATCCAAGAACAAATGAGGAAAACTATCCTTACAATTCTGTGTCTCTAGAACCACTTTCAGTACCAAAATCTGTATGAGTCAAGATTCTCCAGAGAAACAGAACCAATAGTATATGTATATGTATATTCGTATCCATACATATGTATATCCATATATTTGCATATGTTTGATTGATTATTATAAGTTGGCTCACATGATAATGATGGCTGACAAGCCCCACAGTCTGCGGTCAGTAGGAACCTGTACAGATAATGCATTAATATATTATGCATTAATGTACTGAACACATTAATGAATACATTAATGCCATAATGAATAAACCTGAAATTGACCTTCAGGGATAAAAAGTAGAAGTAGTATCCAAAATATCTTGACATGGAAAATTATGGCTGTGTAGGAAAAACTAGTTTAATGTACAAAGGTTAACACATCGACATGAACTATTTAAATCTCCCAAGATACATATTAGGTTAAGATTGGGTTTATGTGGCCTACCAAAAGGATGCGTACATAAGTTGGGGGAGGGGAGGGTGGCGTAACCTACCACAGCATGCCAATCAAGGCTGGTAACAATAACAGTATCATAATATGCTAGGAACATATGTCCATCAGGAAGTTTATATATAGGAAAGGAGAATCTACTCTGTAAGGTTTGAGTAGAGAAAGATTTTATTAAACAATATTAAGTGTAGCATATAGTCCTATGAAGGTTAGAAGTCAGAGTCTGTAGCTCTTTAGACAGGAATCTTGTCCAACTACACCATAGTGGCTGCTATAGGAAAAACTCAACAACCAAGCCTGAAAAATACAAACAAAAACAAACAAGAAATCAATCCTGAAACATTCAAGATCAGATGCTATGAATTTTGTCAGTGTTTGTTGAAAATTATAGAAGGAAACACATCTGCCTGGAGCTTGTATGGACATTGTATCCCCCAATCCTTTATATCCCCATCAAGTTGCTCAAGTCTGATTTCGAGTCTCATTTGGACATCTGATTGATAGAACCTGAATCATAACTGCAAGACACTCTAAACATACATATTTTTATTTTTAACCTCTACTTTGGGAAAAAGGACACATAATATGGAAGATGATAAAATGTAGGGAGTATGTTCAAAGACATGAAGAACAAAGATTTACTAGAGATTCTATCTGAATTATAGAGTAGGATCTGTGTTTTAGAGCTAATACTGGCCGTACAGTTTATGACTGATGGACTCAGATTATAAATGATATCTGCCTTCATATTTTTTATTTTTAAAATATTTATAATACAAAAAATTAAGTGATGATAAATCCTGAAGCCAAATCATAATAAAGTTTATTGAGTTGATTTAGTTTTTTGAAGTTTTAAAAAACTGACCACTAACAGAGTATTATAAAGTGATATAAACAGTTTTAAAACTTGGCATCGAAGATGCCACATCCTGTGTTATCCACCAGTTTCTCTATCTAGGTAAACTACTGTTCTTCCTAAAAAATGAGAATAGTATCACCTCCTTACATTCCCTAGTTTGACTTAGTTGCCAGGAAGTTAAATGTTAGATGCCAGTTTCCAGTCTCAACAACTGTCCTAATGTGGCTTGTGCACTTTCATAAACATTTCCATTCTCCCTATTTTCAGAGCACTCCTTTTGTGATCATCTCCTGTCTTTTATCAATGACCTTATTTTGTAATATTCTTTTATTGTAAGCTTTTTCAGGTTTTGGAGTAGTAGAGGAAACTGGAGAATGTAAATTATACATAAATAGCATAAATGTTGGATGTTTTCCTACACTAAGTAGAATATTTAAATACATAATATTCATGATCTTTTCCAAATCTATGAATAAGCCATCATTTTTATTATGCAATCTATATCCCAAACCATGATTTACGTTGTAAAATTTATCTTTTTAATAATTTGGTAGGACTCAAATATATTAAAGGGCCAGAATCAACTTTAGTTACTTATTTCCATGTATTTCACACATTTATTTGAAAAGATTATTTCATACTTATTTCTAACACCAGTACATGCTTCCATAGGTATTTGTTTCAAAAATTGTAATTTATTAACCATTCTTTGAACTTCTACAGGATAGATAAGACATTCAGTTTATGAAATATGTAAGGTATCATTCCTGAACATAATAAGAGCTTATTATAGAAGCCAGTATCCGGTGCATAATAAGATATAACTGTTGATTCTGTGTATGTGTATATGTGTATATGAATGTGTGTGACAGAGAGAGAGGCTTTTTAAATTAGGTTAATTTCAGTATCATCGCTTTCTTTGAAACAGATAAGTGTTTGAAAGGAAACTCATTCTTGCTTTGTTGAGAGTATGGATAGAACAATTAAAAATATTCCATACTTTGTAGAAAGTGGGTTTTGTTTGTTGATATTTTAGGGTTTGAGTATTCCCAAATACTTAACCTGAAAGAATTCAGTTGGCTGAATGATAGGTACCAAAGGGCATTGTTAAAAATATATGTTCCTGTGCTCCATCCAGATAAATTATGGTTTCTTACATATGGGATGAATTTTTATTGGTAAACACTGGTTGAATGCTACATAACTCTTCTACAGGCATTGTGTTAAGGTTATGGCTAATTATTTTTCTAAGTCTGGTCCTTTCACCTTGAGATAGACTCCGGCTGATATCACCAGCAAGTGATATTCTCAGTATGCTTTCATTTTTATGTGATTAGGCATTTTCCCAATGATAAATAAT
This sequence comes from Paguma larvata, assembly GCA_030068075.1. Classification (NCBI taxonomy): domain Eukaryota; kingdom Metazoa; phylum Chordata; class Mammalia; order Carnivora; family Viverridae; genus Paguma; species Paguma larvata. The sequence continues at coordinate 58,863,957 of CM057829.1, read as the reverse complement.
TATTATCTTTCAGTGGAAATTACCATAATGGAGAAACTTTATAAAGAATATTAGAGGAATACATATTTATGATCAATATCTATCTAGCCATATTAAAAAAATGGAACTTCATAGTCTCGCATAAAGCACAAGTAGGTCATGCTTCCAAACCTCCACTTCAAGATCATAAGTGCTTCTGAAAAGCCAGGGTTGGAGTGATACCTGCTGAAATATGTACAGAACATTTCTAGAAGAAGCCAGACTTGAAAAAAAAAAACAAAAAAACTTGGGCCTAATTCCACATTTTCACATTTATGTTATGTATATGTATGATTAGATCAAGGTAAATATATATGACCGCTATATTTTATACAAACTTCCAGTGTTAATTATATTAATAAAATAAATCTATAAAGTATACTGATAATAGTAATTGGAATAAATGATGGTTTAGGAAATAATTATGGAATAAGTATTTCTAAAACTTATCACTCAAATATCTGCTGTGTTCCCATGGATTTCACTAACATAAGTAAAATATTGCTTAAAATAAAATGATCAAAGGGACTCATATATGCAATTTTAAAATATCTAAGGTGACGATTAAGCACTTATATTTTGGATCCATTTATTTTCTATAGTATCGTGATTATTTTGTTTTAAGTGAATGCTCATGTGCACCAAAAGTTTGACTATTTTTTAAAAACCCAATCTTATTCTTTATTTGTTTAAAAGTAGTGAAAATGATTTGTATTCAAATGCAGCTGGGGGTTTGGAGACAAATGAAATATTCAGCATTTGATAGGAGTAGTATTAATTAACGCTTATTAAAGTACTTGGCTTAAGAAGGAGAAAATTATTTCTATGCATCGATAGAGGTTTCACTAATACTCCTCAATATGCTGCCTTCTCAGTATATTTGGCTGTCTCTGGTGGATCACCCACACTCAAATCTGAAGAATGCAGATTAAAATCTACTTTTTCTTTTAACTAGAAGATTTCAAATCATTATAGAAATAAAATTTTAATTTTGTAATCTGCCTAACTCTACCTTGTCCTTAGTACTGTATTCTTTCACTATTAACCATCCTGACTGGGTTCTTTTTTCTTCTTCGGACCAGTGCTTTTTTATTTATATCTATTTCCTTGTCCTTAATCTAATTTTAAACCCCCCTCTTTCTCCCTCCCTCCCTCCCTCACACACTGGCACACAGTGCTCACTGATTCATAGTCTATTTTTAGGTTAAGGTTATATTCTTCTTTGGGGCCCCCAGGGTAACTCATTTGGTTAAGCTTCAGACTCTTGGTTTCAGCTCAGGTCATGATCTCACAGTTCGTGATATTGAGCCCCGTGTTGGGCTCCATGCTGACTGAGAGGAGCCTGCTTGGGATTCTTTCTCTCCCTCTCTCTGCCCCTCCACCATGCACACACACTGTCTCTATCAAAACAAATGTTAAAAAGAATAAAAAAAATAATAATCTGCTTGTTTGTAAATCCACTAGTTGTTACCATTGTTACATAGAAAACATTTTATTTATCAAATATTCATAAAGATAATTAACTTTTTATCTTCAATGTAGTAATTATGATATAAATCTTTAAGACTATTTTTAAGGACTTTTTATTTTTGGCTTTTTATTAATTGTTCTGGAATGTTCAAAGTTCTTTCTATATGTAAAGGGTTGTGTTTTTTTTTCTTTTATTACATTTGTTGCTGTTTACTTATTTTTGAAAGAGAAAAAGAGCGAGACAGAGTGCAAGCAGGGGAAGAACAGAGAGAGAGGGAGATAGAATCTGAAACAGGCTCCAGGCTCTGAACTGTCGGCACAGAGACCTGTGCAGGGCTTGAACTCACAGATCATGAGGTCATGACCTGAGCCAAAGTCAGATGCTTAACCTACTGAACCACCAAGCTCCCCTATATGTAAATGTTTTTTATGTTTTATTATATTCATTGGATCTCATTTTTGATACCATATTTTCATTTATATTATCAACACACAAAATCAATTTCTGATTTCTCTCACATTGTTTAAAATTTGTTCTTATTACAAAACTAAATTATCTTATTTGTATCTATTTTGATTATTTAATGTTCCTTTCCATTTAATATTAGGCCCCAAAGATAAAAATGGATTTAGAATAATATAATTATCAATGAAAAATGGAATGATTTTGTGAGTACAGGATGATTATTTAACCTTCTCATCCTATTTCTTTATGAACAAATATTATATATTAATTTTTATTTATCTCATGATATGATTGTTAAATATAGCAATATGTGAGAAAAATATTTTGTTAATCACTATGCAAACCATAATTGAGTTTATTATTACTTTAAGGGTAACACATCAGCCTTTTATTACGCATATAAAGAAGTCCTTTCAGAAAGCTCTGGATATTGCTACCTAAGCATTCAATTACAAAGGAGTAGTAAACACAGGGAACCATACAACAATGGTCTCTGTTTTGTTATTATTTTTGGTCTCACCTAGTAAATGTTTAGGTGACTTGCATATATATGTCTTTTCAAAATGTAGAAACGTTAAAAATAACATATATATCTCTTATAAAAATGTAGACACCTAAAAAATAGCCATTAACTAAACTTCAATTATTTCATTCTACACTATAGCAATAGGTAATGTACAATAGAAACTAACAGAACCTGAATCACAAAAATAGCATTTTCTGCTCTTAAAATGATCCTAATGCATTTTGAAATGTTGTTGTTCTCTATTTTTTAAGGATCAGTGAAGTGCAAAGTTCTCCAAGTAAATTTACTCCAAAGAATGATTATAGTACTTGGTAACTCTGAGACCTAGATTCAGTAAAAGCTCTCAGGTTTTAGATAATAGAAAGTAAATAGAAATATAATATTTGGGAAAATGGATTAATAGAGTAAAAGAACAGATGATTTGATAGAGTAAAAAGTAGTGATCCTTTTCTAAAAAGTCCTTTAGGAAAATAATTCTATAGAAGCCCTAGTTCAGCTTTTTCCTTCGTTACTCTTGTCCTTGGGTCCTTTTGTACTTTTTAGCCATGGTTATTAAAACTATTGTTAGAGAATATATAACATAAAAGATACCATAGTGAGTGTTGTGTGGCATACAAATAAGAATGTATTGTGTACTTGTGTGCTTTAGAAAATTTATAATACATAGGCAAAAGATGAAAAATAATTGACAACAAATAATAAATACCACAAGGTGCAATGATAATATGCTAACGGAGTTCAAACAGAGATACTTGTCAGTGAGGAAGGATTGAAAGCATTGTAGAGGGATCCCCATTTTGGTGGGGATTTGAAATATTGATAAGCCCCCAAAACAATGAAATAGGCAGGAAGGAAAAAAATCAGAAAAATGAAACGACAGACACAAGGGCCATTGTGTGATAAAGTAGAGCAAATATTCAGGGATCTGCAGGTAGATCATGGAATGGAGTAATTGGTAGACACCCTTTGATCCCCCTCCCACTCTTAGCTTTACAGTGCAATAGTGGCAAAGACTGTGTGAGCTGGTCAATATCAGTCTACAGGAGGCAGACCTCTGGTGTCGCCTGTGTATCTCAGTTCTAAGCTAGCATTTTTTTTTTCTATACTTCCGATCAAATTGTAAAACACAAGAAGATTAATGGGAGAGCATTCCCATTAATAATAGTAAAACATGGAAGCTATGTGGAGTCGAGTGTTGAATTCCATGCAGAGACTTATCATTTTTACTTATCAGCCATGGAGCCAATGGCTTATTTGAATAACCAACCGTTTTGGCTTTGTGTGTCATTTTCTAGACATTAAAAAGGAATTTTTCATTTTTTAGTACTATTTGATGTTTCAATTCCTATGTGGCCACTTTACTATCTAAATTTACATTCAAGTACAAAAACACATCAACCATTTTTTAAATAATTTATTGAATCTATCTCTCAGGATATTTTATGCTGTGCTGCACAAAGACAAATCTCCCAAGAAACACTACAGACACTTAGTTCTCACAGAAAATATGCTGCAAATCAGTGGGATGCTCTGAGGCAGCCTTCCCCTACTTAATGGCTCAGTATTCCCAGCTGCTTCAATGTACTGCACCTCTATTTGTAACTACCAGTGAGGATGAGAAGGGCAGAGGTCGAGAAATAATTCTTAAATGCTTCTATCCTGATATGAAGCAGAACATTGCCCCTCACTCTTCCTTGGTCAAAGAAAATTTCAAATGGCCTTACCTTACCTAAAGGGGTAAATGTCTAGGAGGAGAGGAAATAAATAAGGCATCAATAATAATATCTATCATCTATAATTTGTTTTACAATTTTACGTACAGGTATATTTAAACTATTCTAATTGCTTTTAATCATCTTGCATAGATGTATGATATCAGTTTTCAGGTACTCAGAACATCTTAAAAATCAATTATTCCTATTTTCTTCTCCAGTTTGGATTTTCCCCTGCAGGATTTTTCTACTCCTAGTCATTTCTGTTTTTCTAAAAAAGTCAAAAATTTTTAATTTGTATTCATTTTTGAGAGAGAGAGAGAGAGAGAGAGAGGAGAGAGAGAGAGAATGAGTGGGAGAGGGGTAGAGAAAGAGGGAGACACAGAATTTGAAGCAGATTCCAGGCTCTGAGCTGTCAGCACAGAGCCTGATGCAGGGCTTGAACTCACAAACTGTGAGATCATGACCTGAGCCAAAGTCGGATTCTTAACCAATGGAGCCACTCAGGCACCCCTAAAAATTTTTAAACGTTTCTTTTTTTCCCAGAATTTCTTTACAGAAGAATTTATCATTGTGCAAATGATTTACCAATTTTAGTTCATTTCAAATGGCAAAAAATAGATTATTCATTTAAATTTTAGCCATAAGTATATGGTAGATTCAGGTTTTGAGAAATTATCAGTATACATTTTATTATATCTCCTACATGGGCACAGTTATATTAACATTCATTTATCATATTCTGCCACAAAACTTCTCTGTAGTTACCAGGAGGCCAAGACCATGTTACTTTTATAAAATCTGATAGAGTTTTATTAGTTTTTGACCTGTGCAAGAAAGACATTTTTCACAATCCTTAAAATTACTGATTGGTCAGATTACATATTTCCTTCCCCACCACCAACACTTTGTGACATATGTTTTACTAACATTTAAGCAGAGCAATTTTTCTTCTGTGAGATTAAAGCTAACTATCACACACAATAGAATATGCAAATGTTCTTTATACCTAACTTCCCAAGAAAGTTTATTTCCACAAAAATCAATGCAGACTTTCAGAAGAGGTTTACCTACAACCCAGGAACACTTAAAATTATGGAAATTGAGAATTAAATGACTTTGAATTGAAAGTGGTATTTTTTTCCTCCACGGCATCATCTCTTCTTCCTTGCTTCGGTCCATTCTACTCTTTTTCCACTGTTAAATTCCAACCATATTTTATTTCTGAAACTTATTTCAAAGTGATGTCCATGTAAGTAATAGTTTTTCATTTTTAACTTGAAAGTTATTTTCATCTAAGTGATTGAAGTGATTTTGCTCACAAAATTTTGAACGTTATGGGCACAGATTATCTAAAAAAAGTGTAAATTAGTAGACTTTACCTTTCAGAAATGAAAATGAAATGAAAACCACATTAATATCTTTGCCAAAATGTCACTTCATGCTGTACAAATTTGGGATTTATCCTTTATAGTATTTCAAATGACCAGTGCGTTTGATTTCATAAGGAAACAATATTAAATAAAATAGGTTATTCTTTTTTTTTTTAACATGTTATTTATTTTAGGAGAGAGAAAGAGAGAGCGCACATGCCAGCGCACTAATCAGGGAGGGGCAGAGAGAGAAAAGGAGAGACAGAATCCCAGTCAGGCTCTGCGCTGTTCCTGCAGAGCCCAAAGTGGGGCTCCAGCTTGTGACTCATGAGATCATGACAAGAACTGAAATCGAGTCAGATGCTTAACTGAATGCAGGTTATTCTGCATGACTCTCAATATTCACTTAGTTTAATAGCCCTAAATAACTTTCAACTATTTTCAACAGTAATAAATTGAGAGGCTTTTTAAAAAAATATTTATTTTTGAGCGAGAGAGAGACACATAGTGCAAGTAGGAGAGGAACAGAGAGAGAGGGAGACACAGAATCTGAAGCATGTTCCAGGTTCTGAGCTGTCAGCACAGAGTCCAACATGGGGCTTGAACTTAAGAACCATGAGATCATGACCTGACCTGAAGTCTGATGCTTAGCCAATTGGGCCACCCAGGTGCCCCGAGAGGCTCTTTAAAAAGGGAAAATTCTGAACTAAATTGTACCTTTCACTACAGTCTTGTTTTGCAGGATGTTACAGAATAAATAATTCTTTACACAATAATTTAGAAATCTAGCACTTGTAGTTTCATATTTATCAATTTCTCATTGTAGTAAACTTTAAAAAATACTTCTTCCCGATATTTAAAATGTAGGAATTTTCTTCTTATAATTAACGTTCCACTCTATCAACCAGCAATTTTTCTATGTGAACAGATGTTAGATGTCATTCGGAATTAATTCCAGTCTATCCTGCATAAATTAAATTCCTTGCTTTTTCTTATACCTTAACTGGGGACTTCTTGATTCAAGAAGAGATAGAGGTGAAATGTTTATGGTCTGATAATGTGTTTACATCCATTTTATTCCCCCAAAATATCTCGTTTTTAATATGTTGGCCAACCAGGTGTTTATGTGAGTGCCTTGTGCATTTGTATGTGCATATATATATGCACACTTGTGTGTGTCAGTGTGCATTGTGGAGGATGGATTGGGAAAGAGCCATGCTCAACTGCGCAAGTGATTTAAAAATGTTCTAAGAGATAAACGTAAATCTGTCTATCAAAAGAAATGCTACCTCTGTATTTTTTAAAGCCTTTTTTACCCCAGCAACACTTCTTAGAACTTTTAACATTCTTATGTGACTTTATAGATATAAAGAACTTTTAAGCTTCCTACCTTAAGATTTCTTTTAAATCCTTCTAATCTTTTCAATGAGATTAGGTTTTCTGAGAAGTGAGTCTGAGATGGTAGCATTTATATTGTAGTTGGGGGAGATGTCTGGAAAAATCTGAAAAAAGATGGGATATTAGAAATTTAATAATAACTCACAAAAGAGAGGTTTCTATTTACAGCTTTATACCCATGTCTACCTATCCAAAGTACCATTATATTAACCCATATTTTCTTTTTCTCATACTTTCATGAATTTGTTTCACAAATATAACTGTGGTCCCATATGACTTATCTCCTAAAGACTTTCTAGAATTGTAGCAAATGACAATATTTTTAGTGTAACTTTAGTGATGAGTATTATTCACAGCAAAGAATGTATGACTGACACAGTAATTTACTCTTATGTAATACATCATACAATTACATTTAAAAATACTTGAAATGTGTAGAAAATTACAATATATAAGCCTTTTTTTACTAGATCATAAAAATAAGAAAGGAAAATAACCTTGGATCATAAATACTAAAATTACCTCAGTGGAACTTTATCCTTTTGTATTCATCTTCATATTCTCTTAGTATCGAGACACAGAGCATATGTAATTAATAGGAGAGGATAAGAAAGATCGTTCAAAGCCCTCTCCCAGAACAGAATAGCTTAGAATAGGGGCACCTGGGTGGCTCAATCAGTTAAGCGTCTGATTTGGCTCAGGTCATGATCTCATTGGTTATGGGTTTGAGTCCTGTGTCGGGCTCTGTGCTGACAGATCGAAGCCTGAAGCCTGCTTTGGATTCTGTGTCTCCCACTCTCTCTGTCCCTCCCCTGCACACATATGTTTACTGATAAAACATTTTAAAAAAATAATGGATTACAATACAGATATATGGGAATTGAATAGTAAGAGCTTCATATTTGATACAGTTGACCGTTGAAGAGTGTGGGGATTTGAGGCACTGATCCCCAAACAGGTGAAAATCCACGTATAATTTTTGACTGCCCTGAAACTGTCAATAGACTATTGTCGCCTGGAAACCTCACTGGTAATGTAAACAGTTGTTTAATACATATGTATATACACATATATACATATATACATTATATCCTGTATTCTTACAGTCAAGTAAGCTAGAGAAAATTAAATGTTATTAACAAAATCATAAGGAAGAGAAAATGTGTTTATAGTACTATACTGTATTTATTGAAGGAAAAAAAAAATAAGTCATCCTGCACAGTTAAAACCCAACGGTCAACTCTGTATCTCATGCTATACTATCATCTTTGTCATTAGTTTTCAGTGGATTCCTTTCAATATGTCTGGCATGGTCCTTTTTTATTTTGTATTGTTTTATTTTTTTATGTTTGCATTTCATTGCATTTTTTGATTTGTATGATTTTTTGTTTTTCAGCTTAATAAGAACTTTTTCAGCCATTATTATTTCAATTTGTTTTTAGTACTCTATTGTCTTCTTTTTCTGGTATATTTATGGCATAAATGCTAATACTTTTGTTATTATCCCACAAGTGTCTGAGGCTCCATTCTTTTTATTTTTCATTCTTTTTATCTCTTTATTCCAAAGGACAATCTCTACATATCTATCTTTACCCTAAAATCCTCATTCTGAATTGAGGTTACCTAGTGAAAATTCTTAGTTCAGTTATTTCGCTTTTCATTTGTAAAACTCCCATTTGGTTCATCTTTTTATTTTATATTTCTTTGCTGAGACTATTTTTCCATACATTTCACTAGTGTTCTTTGTCACTGGAACATTTTTTTTTTTATGGTCATTTAAAGTCTTTGTCAGAAAAATTCAGTTTATCAACATTGGCATGTATTGGTTGGATTTTCCCCATGCTAGTTGAGTTTTTTTTTCAAATTATCCATGTGTTGCTAATTGTTTAAGTTATTTAGTTCTTTATTTTTTAGAGAGAGAGAGAGAAGGAGAGAGAGAGAGAGAGAGAACATGAGCAAGAAAGGGCAGAGAGGGAGGAGAGAGAGAATCCCAATCAGGCTCTTGCTGTCAGTGCAGAGCCTGGACTCTGACAAGGGGCAAAATCCCAGGAACCTGTGAGATCATGACCTGAGCCAAAATCAAGAGTTAGATGCTTAACCAACTGAACCACCCTGACACCCCCATGTGTTGATAACTGTAGATGGAGTTCTGGCCATTTAAAATAATATTTTTGACAGGTTGATCTTATATAAATCCTACTGAGAATATTGTTTTGTGGTATGTATCACCATTAGCCAGTCAGGAGCATGAGTGGTGTTCTGTTAGTCAAGTTCTTATTGTATTTGGTATACTGAATAAGATCAGATCCACTTCTGTGCAACTTAGGGATGAGTCCAGGAGTTCATTAAAAATTTGATGACCTCATTTCTCACTCTTTCTTCTCTGTCATCTCCCCTGTGTGTTCTAGTTCCCTGGAATCCCCTTTTTCATTCCTTTTTCCAGAAAGCTGGGATAAGTTACTACATTCTGCCCGTTAGCAATTAAACCTCTGGGATGGAGCAGCAAAAAGGACAGAGAAGGGAAAAACAACAACAAGAACAAGAACACAAAGAGCGAAATTAGTTTGTCCACCCTCTTGAAATCACAGTTCTAACAAATAGTTCTCCTTTCTCAGAGATTTGCCTAATACAACTTGCTGTTACCGTTGGCTGCTACCACCACTATGTAATTCCTTTGGGGTTAGTGCACAGACTAAGAAAAGAAAAAAAAATAGGGACAGGGGTTTCAGTATTCTGTCTGATAATTAGGAATCTTCTTTCCCACTCTGCATCATATTTCTTCTTATCTCTCTGTCTTCACCCCAGTGGTCCAATGCTTGAACATCTCCTGTGTGGACTTCCTCATGATTCTCTTACTGGGTCTCTCCAAGGACAATACCAATAATTAGTAGCACTTGGGTGTCGCAGTCAGTTAAGCACCTGAGTCTTGATTTTAGCTCAGGTCATGATCTCATGGATTTGTGGGGTTGAGCCACTTGTCGGACTTGGTCTCTGTGCTGACAGTACAGAGACTGCTTAGGATTCTCTCTCTCCCTCTCTACCTGCCCCTCCCCTGCTCATACATGCTCTCTCTCTCTCCTCTCTCTCAAAATAAATAAACAACTTAAAAAATACAAAGTTTTAAATCTATATATCATGAATGATGCTCTTCAGTTATCAGCTTTTGCTCTAATAGCCAGTTTAGCTTGCTTATTATTGATGTAATAAATGTCTTTAATGTTGGCTATCTCAGTAATCTAACTCTTTATTTCTATTCCAGTCAAAGCAACCATACTGTGAGTTTTTTGTTTGTTTGTTTGCTTGCTACTCTGGGTATGTATCACCCTAATTTCTGGAGTTCCAATAGACTGCTGGGAGATATGATTTACAGGGGAATATGATTTCCATTTTTTTCTACATTGTTTTTCTCTCTCTTATTCCAGATGAAATCTGTCCTACAGGTATTGGCTACTGTTTTAATGAACCCAGTATTATTGTGTTATGTAGGATAACCAGAAACAACCAGAGACTCCAGTCATGCCAAACTCCCATGCACTGCTGACACTCAGTCATCCCCCATGTTCTGTCATCTCACCACGGGACAGTATGACACATGTCATTTCTCCTACATTGAACTGTCTCTCAAGAAGCTCAATTCCATTCACTCCCCATCTTCCCTCACTGGCAGTCTGCTTGGAATGTTTGATGACTTATTATGGTTATTATTATGTTTATCGTGCATCAGTAAGCAAATCATAGGAAAGAGATATAGATTAAATCACTAAAAGATACATTGATACATTCTCAGTCATATTGCCTATTATTCAAATGTTAATGCAGTGTTTATGGCAATCATAACATAAAGTAAAACATCTCTGGCTTAATAATAGCAGACCATTAAATTGCATAAATGTCTGAGAGCTCTCTGGGGAGTGTTAAAATTGAGATGCAAAACCAGCTGGAGGAAAAAGAAAACAATCTGAGTATGTCTTTTTTCTTTTTTCCTTTTCTTCTTCTCCTTCCTCTTCCTCTTCCTCTTCCTCTTCCTCTTCCTCTTCCTCTTCCTTTTACTTTTTGGCAGAGTATGTCGTAAGGGAAATTATAAGCGATCTAGAATCACAAATGTGTAGTTTTCATATTTTTATGGATTTTATAATACATTTAATCTTTTTCTTTTCTTTTTCCCAAAAGAAACCTGATCATAAGATCTCTCAAACTAATATAATTATAAAATATAAAATTAACTTCGGGACATTTTACTCTGATGTAATTTTTAAATACTTTCTTTCCAAAATACCAAATATTAGTGACTAGATAGCTCATTATAAAGAAAATTTGGTATATACAGGGTATAAACAATAGTAACTTTAAAGCGATTCTAGACAAAATTAAAGATTAAACAAAAGGAAATGTATTCTAATCTTCATGTTTTCTAGAGGTTATATATGTACTATTTTGTCTGACAATTAGATTCAAACACATAATGAAATTATATTGAATGGGAATGTACTTTCTCCCATAGTTCATTCTTTCTTCAAATAATTTTGAGTGTTCATCACTATACTATGAAATGTTCTCTGCACTGGAAATGCAACAGGAGATAACACAGAAACAGTTCCTGAAATAAGTCTCACTCTAGTGGAGTAGAACAAAATATAAATACATCATAAATGTGGAATCAAAAGGTGTTGTTGAGAAAATAAAGTGGGATAAGAGGGATTGAGTATGGGAGTCCTGTCAGATACAGGGTTATCAAGGAAGGCATCTTGGGTAAGTTGGCATTAAGGAGAGATTTGGAAAAAAAAAAGTCTGAAGGAAGTGAGAAAGTCAGTGTCTGAAGGAAGGATTTTCAGACACACAAAGCACAGGTCCTGATGCAGGTGAGACTGTGGCATGCTATATAAGTGAGCAGGACAGGGAGCAGTAGAAAACCAAGTTAGAGAGTTCAAGGAATTCTGTAGACCATTGTAAGTACTTTAGTCTTGACTATGAAGTAAGAAGCAATTTAAGATGCTCTGATTTCCACTTTAAAAAACAGTATCTTTTTCCAGATCCCTTAGGTGTAAGGTTAGGTTGTGTGTTTGACACACTTCTTCCTTCTTTAGGAAGGCCTGGCTTATTATATATTTCCTTCTTATGACTGCCTTTGCTGCATACCAAAACAACAAATAGCAAACAGACCCAAACCAGTAAAATAATTGAATCAGTAATCAGATATCTCCCAACAAACAATAATCCAGGGCCAGGTGGCTTCCCAGGGAAATTCTACCAAACATTTAAAGAAGAGTTATCTACTCTTGAACCATTCCAATAAACAGAAATGGAAAGAAATCTCCCAAACTCATTGTATGAGGCCAGCATTACCTAGATTCCAAAACCAGATAAATTTTTCTGATAAACATGGATGCAAAAATTCTCAAGATACTAGAAAATCAAATCCAACAATACATTAAAGAAATTATTCACCATGATCAGAAGGTATTTATTTCTGGGCTGCAAAGGTGATTCTTTATCTGTAAATCAATCAACATGATACATCACATTAATAAAAGAAAGGACAAGAACCACATGATCCTGACCTGCTCTTGTAAGAACATTGCTTAAAGGCTTGATTCACTGTGCTCCGAGTCCCCGCATCCCTCCTGTGACTGAAAATTCCTCATCACTCCTGATAACTACCCAAGACAGGCTGGCAGCATGGAGAGGAGTCACTCATTTTAGAGAGGGGCCAGCATAGTGGAGGAGTAGGGGGACCCGGTGCTCTCCCGTGTCTTTCAAACTAAGAACTGAAACCAAGGGACTCTCAATCCCAGAGATCTACCGGAACAGGAGTTGAAGGCTACAGGGAAGAGAACACGAAATCCAGAAAATCCTGAGAGACGGAGGAGACCTAAGAAATAAACCAATACACACCTAGCCAAAATGACGAAACAGAAAAACTCCCCTCAAAAGACTGTACAGGAAATAGTGACAGCGCAAGAAATGATGAAAGCAGACATAAGCAAATTAATAGAACCGGAATATAGAATGATAAACATATAAATACTCGCTGGGATTGAAAAAAGCATAGAAGAAAGCGGCGGGGGGGCGGGGGGGCCTCAAAGCAGAAATCAAGGTCCTAAAAAATGGTCAGAAAGAATTAAAAAAATGCTTTAAATGAGGTGCAAAACAAATTGAAGGTGGCCACAGTGCGGATTGAAGAGGCAGAAGAAAGAATAGGTGAATTAGAAGAAAAAATTATGGAAAAAGAGGAAGCAGAGAAAAAGAGAGAAACTGATTTAGGAATAGGAAAGGAGAATTTGAGAGCTGGGCGATGCAATGAAATGGAATAATATCTGTATTATAGGAATTCCAGAGGAAAAAGAGAGAGAGAAAGGAGTCGAAGGGGTACTTGAACAAATCATCACTAAGAACTTCCCCACCATGAAGAAGGAAATGGATATTGAAATCCAAGAGGCACATAGAACTCCCTTCAGACATAACCTGAATAGACCCTCAGCACGAGACATCATAGTGAAGCTGAGGAAATACAAAGACAAAGAGAGAATTGCGAAAGCAGCTAGGGATAAACGGGCCTTGACATACAAAGGCAGACACATTAAGGTAGTAACAGACTTATCTACAGAAACTTGGCAAGCCAGAAAGGAATGGCATGCAATCTTCAATGTGATGAACAGGAAGAATATGCAGCCAAGAATCCTTTATCCGACCAGCCTGTCATTCAGAATGGAAGGAGAGATAAAGGTATTCACAAACAAAAACTGAAGGAATACATCACAAATAAGCCAGCATTACAAGATATCCTGAGGGAGACTCTATGAAGGAAAGGTCACAAGGAACATAGAGTACCAGAGACATCCTTACAAACATGAAACCTACAGATAACACAGTGACTCTAAACCCATATTTTTCAATATTAATGCCGAATGTAAATAGACTAAATGCTCCAATTAAAAGACACAGAGTAACAAAATGGATTAAAAAACAAGACCCATCTATCTGCTGTCTTCAAGAGACCCATTTTAGACTTGAGGACATCTTCAGATTGAAAGTGAGGGGATGGAGAACTATCTACCATGCTATGGGAAGTCAGAAGAAAGCTGGAGTAGCCACACTTATATAGGAAAAACTAGACTTTAAAGTAAAAGATGTAATAAGAGATGAAGAAGGGCATTATATAATAATCACAGGGACTATCCAGCAGGAAGAGCTAACAATTATAAATATCTATGCTCCGAATTATGGGGCACCCAAATATGTAAAGCAACTAATTACAAATACAGGCAACCTTATCGATAAAAATGTGCTAATCACAGGAGACCTTAATACCCCACTCACAGCACTGGATAAATCCACTAAAGAGAATCACCATAGAAACAATGACCCTGAATGACACATTGAAACAGATAGGACTGACAGACATCTTCAGGGCCCTTCATCCAGAAGCAAAGGAATTTACATTCTTCTCAAATGCACATGGTACATTCTCCAAGATACATGATATTTTGGGACACAAGGAAGCACTGAATAAATATTAAAAAATTGAGTTCGTACCATGCACACTTTCAGACCACAATGCTTTGAAACTTGAAATCAAGCACAGGAAAAAGTCTGTAAAACCCCCCAAAACATGGAGACAAAAGAATAATCTACTAAAAGACGAATGGATCAACCAAGCAATCAGAGAAGAAATTGAAAAAATACATGGAAACAAAATGAAAATTCAACAATTCAAAAGCTCTGAGATGCGGCAAAGGCAGTCCTGGGAGGGAAATATATTGCAATCCAGGCTTATCTCAAGAAACAACAAAATCACTAACAGAAGTTCTAACAGCACGCTTAAAGGAACTAGAAGCAGAAAAGCTAAGACACCCCAAACCCAGCAGAAAGAGAGAAATAACAAAGATCAGGGCAGAAATTAATCATATGGAAACAAAACAAAAAAAAAAGTAGTGGAACAGATCAATGAAACGAAGAGCTGGTTCTTTGAAAAAAATAAAATAGACAAACCTCTAGCCAGGCTTCTCAAAAAGAAAAGAAAGAGAACCCAAATAGATAAAATCACGAACAAAAATGGAGTGATTACAACCAATCCCTCAGAAATACAAGCAATCATCAGAGAATATTATGAAAACTATATGCCATCAAATTGGACAACCTGGAAGAAATGGACAAATTTCTAAATAGCCACACGCTACCAAAACTCAAATGGGAAGAAATAGAAAACTTGAACAGACCCATAACTAGTGAGGAAATTGAATCTGTTATCAAAAAATCTCTCAACAAATAAAAGTCCAGAACCAGATGGCTTCCCTGGAGAATTTTACGAGACATTTAAAACAGAGTTAAACCTATCCTTCTCAAGCTGTTCCAAAAAAATTGAGACAGTAGGAAAATTCCCCGACTCATTCTATGAAGCCAGCATCACTTTGATTCCCAAACCAGATAGAGACCCAGCAAAAAAAGAGAATTACAGGCCAATATTCCTGATGAATATGGATGCAAAAATTCTTAACAAGATACTAGCAAATCGAATCCAACAGCAGATAAAAAGAATTATTCACCATGATCAAGTAGGATTCATACCTGGGTTGCAGGGCTGGTTCAACAATTGCAAATCAATTAGTGTGATACATCACATCAACAAAAGAAAAGGTAAGAACCATATGATCCTGTCGATTGATGCAGAAAAAGCATTCAATAAAATATAGCATCCTTTCCTAATAAAAATTCTTGAGAAAGTCGGGATAGAAGGAACAGACTTAGGCATCATAAAAGCCATATACGAAAAGTCCACATCTAATAACATCCTCAATGGGGAAAAACTGAGAGCCTATCCCCTGAGATCAGGAACACGACAATGATGTGCACTCTCAACACTGCTATTTAACATAGTGTTGGAGGTCCTAGCATCAGCAATCAGACAACAAAGCAAAATAAAAGACATCATGATAGGCAAAGATGAAGTCAAACTTTCATTTTTTGCAGTCGACATGATACTTTACATGGAAAACCCTACAGAATCCACCAAAAACCTACTAAAACTGGTCCATGCATTTGGAAAAGTTGCAGGATACAAAATCAATGTACAGAAATCGGTTGCATTCCTATACACCAACAATGAAGCAATAGAAAGAGAAATAAAGAAGCGAATCCTATTCACAATTGCACCAAAAACCATCAGATACCTACAAATAAACCTAACCAAAGTTGTAAAAGATCTCTACGCTGAAAACTATAAAAAACTTATGAAGGAATTTGAGGAAGACACAAGAAAATGGAAAAACATCCCATGCTCATGGATCGGAAGAATAAATATCGTTAAAATGGCAATACTACCCAAAGCAATCTACACATTCAATGCAATCCCAATCAAAATTGCACCAGCATTCTTCTCAAAGCTAGAGCAAACAATCCTAAAATTTGTATGGAACCACAAAAGACCCTGAATATCCAAAGTAATATTTAAGAAGAAAATCAAGGCGGGAGGAATCACAATCCCAGTAGAGGCAGTAACTTCTACTACAAAGCGGTAATAAGACAGTATGGTATTGGCACAAAAACAGACACATAAACCAATGGAATAGAAAAGAGAACCCAGAAATGGACGCACAAGCATGTGACCAACTAATCTTTAACAAAGAAGGAAAGAGTATCCAATGGAAAAAAGACAGCCTCTTTAACAAATGGTGCTGGGAGAACTGGACAGCAAGATGAAGGAGAATGAAACTAGACCACTTTGTTTCACCACTCACAAAAATAAACTCTAAATGGATGAAGGACCTGAATGTGAGACAGGAAACTATCAAAATCCTAGAGGAGAAAGCAGGAAAAAAACTTTTTGACCTAAGCCACAGCAATTTCCTACACAACACATCTCTAAAGGTGAGGGAATCAAAAGCAAAAATGAACTATAGGGACCTCATCAAGATAACTTCTGCATGGCAAAGGAAACAACCAACAAAACTAATAGACAACCGATGGAATGAGAAAGAATAACTGCAAATGACATATCGGATAAAGGACTAGTATCTAAAATCTATAAAGACTTACCAAACTCCACACCCAAAAAACAAATAATCCAGTGAAGAAATGGGTGGAAGATATGAATAGACACTTCTCCAAAGATGACATCCAGATGGCCAACAGACACATGAAACGATGTTCAATGTCACTCATCATCAGGGAAATACAAACCAAAACCATGCTGAGATACCACCTCTCACCAGTCAGAGTGGCTAAAATGAATAAATCAGGAAACTATAGATGCTGGCGAGGATATGGAGAAGCAGGCACCCTCCTACACTGTTGCTGGGAATGCAAACTAGTGCAGCCGCTCTGGAAAACGGTGCGGAGGTTCCTCAAAAAAATGAAAATAGAACTACCCTATGACCCAGCAATAACACTGCTAGGAATCTACCCAAGAGACACAGGAGTGCTGATGCATAGGGGCATGTGTGCCCCAATGTTTATAGCAGCCCTTTCAACAACAGGCAAATTATGGAAGGGGCCTAAATTTCCATCAACTGATGAATGGATAAAGAAGATATGGTTGTGTGTATATATTTACATATACAATGGAATACTATGCAGCAATGAGAAACAATTAAATTGGCCATGTGTAGCAACATGGATGGAACTGGAGGGAATTATGCTAAGGAAATAAGTCAGTCAGAGAAAGTCAGATACCATATGTTTCCACACATAGGTGAATTTTGAGAGACTTAGCAGGAAACCATGGGGGAGGGGAAGAGGAGAAAGGAAAAAAGAGAGAGAGAGGGAGACAAAACATAAGAGACTCTCAAAGAGTAAGAACAAACTGAGAGGAAAGGAGGGTGTAGGAGGGGGGAGAGTGGGTGACAGGCATAGAGTAAGGCACTTACTTGTTGGGATGAGCACTAGGTGTTGTATGGAAACCAATTTGACAATAAATTATTTAAAAAAAAGAACCACATGATCCTCTCAATCGATGCAAAAAAGCATTTGACAAAATACAGCATCTATTCTTGATAGAAACTCTCAAGAAAGTAGGGAATTAATGAAAGTACCTCAACATCATAAAGGTCATATACAAAAGACCCACAGCTAATATCATCCTCATGGGGAAAAACTGAGAGCTTTCTTCCTAAGGTGAGGAACATGACAGGGATGTCCACTCTCACCACTGTCATTTAACACAGTACTGGAAATCCTAGCATCAGAAGTCAGACAACAAAAAAGAAATAAAATACATCCAAATTGTCAAGGAAAATATCAAACATTCACTCTTCACACATGACGTGATACTCTACATGGAAAACCTGAAAGACTCCACCAAAAAACTGCTAGAACTGATACATGAATTAAGCAAAGTCACAGGATATAATATCAGTGTACAGATATCAGTTGCATTTCTATACACCAAAAATGAAGCAGTAGAAAGAGAAATCCAGGAATCGATACAATTTACAATTGCCCCAAACCCATAAAATACTTAGGAATAACCTCACCAAAGAGGTAAAAGATCTGTAATCTGAAAACTCTAGAAAGCTTTGAAAGAAATTATAGAAGACACAAAGAAATGGAAAAACACTCCATGCTCAGGGATTGGAGGAACAAATATTATTAAAACATCTATACTACCTAAAGCAACCTACACATTCAGTACAATCCCTACCAAAATAACACCAGCATTTTTCAGAGCTAGAACAAACAATTCTAAAATTTGTATGGAATCAGAAAAAAACTTCCAACAGCCAAAGTAATGTCGAAAAGAAAACCAAAGTGAAACCATCACAATTCCAGACTTCAAGCTGTATTACAAAGCTGTAATCATCAAGAGAGTATGATACTGGCAGAAAAACATACACTTTGATCAATGGAACAGAAATAGAGAACCCAAAAATGGACCCCAAAACATATGGCCAACTATTCTCTGACAAAGTGGGAAAGACTATCCAATGGAAAAAAGACAGTGTTTTCAACAAATAGTGTTGGAAAAACTGGACACCAACATGCAAGAAGAATTAACCTGGACCTGGACCACTTTCTTAAACCATTCACAAAAATAAACTCTAAATGGATAAAAGACCTAAATGCAAGACAGGAAACCATCAAAATCCTAGAGGAGAAAACAGGAAGAGCCTCTTTGACATCAGCCATAGCAACTTCTCACAGATATGTCTCTGGAGGCAAGAGAAACAAAAGCAAAAATTAACCATTGGGACCTCATCAAATAAAAAATTTCTGCTCAGCAAAGGAAACAATCAACAAAACTAAACGGCAACTGATGGAATGAGAGGAGATGTCTGCATGTTTGATAAAGGATTAGGATCCTAAATCTTTAAAGACATTTTCAAATTCAACAACCCCCCAAAAAATACATAAACCAATGAAGAAATGGGCAAGAGACCCGACCAGATACTTTTTGAAAGAAGACATCTGGATGGCTAACAGACACATGAAATGATTCAACATCCCTCATCATCATGGAAATACAAATCAAAACCACAATAAGATACTACCTCACACCTGTCAGAATGGCTAAAACTAACAACTCAGGAACAGCAGATGTTGAAAAGGATGCGAAGAGAGGGGGATCACTTTTGCACTGTTGTGGGGAAATCACACTGGTGCAGCCACTGTGGAAAACAGTAGGGAGGTTCCTCAAAACATTAAAAATAGAACTACCCTATGACCCAGAAATTGCACTACTAGGATTTTATCCAATGGATACAAAATGCTGATTCAAAGGGGCACATGCACCCCAATGTTTAGAGCAGCACTATAAACAATAGCCACGTTATGGAAAGAGCTCAAATGTCCATTGACTGATGAATGGATAAAGAAGATGTGATATGTATAATCAATGGAATATTACTTAGCCTTCACAAAGAATGAAATCTTGCCATTCGCAACACCATCAGTGGAACTAGAGTGTATTATGCTAAGCGAAATAAGTCAATCAGAGGAAGGCAAATATATGATTTCTTTCATGTGGAATTTGAGAAAGAAAACAGATCAACATAGGGGAAGGAAAGGAAAAATAAGATAAAAACAGAGGGAGGCAAACCATAAGAGACCCTCAACAACAGAGAACAAACTGAGGGTTGCTGGAGGGGTTTGGGGTAGGGGGATGGGCTAAATGGGCAGTGGGTATTAAGGAGGACACTTTTTGGGATGGGCACTGGGTTTTATCTGTAAGTGATCAATTACCGAATTCTACTCCTGAAACCATTATTTCACTATATGTCAACTACATGGATTTGAATAAACCAAAAATTAACTAATTAAACTAACTAAATAAATAGACACTATCTCCAGTGCAATGAATAAATGACCACAATTAGGCCACAATACAAACTAAAATATGCACACTTCAAGTTCCGTGATAGCTAGGGCAAAGGAGACTGAAAACTATTATTTAAAGGTAGTAGATATTAAAATATTCTCTGATGACTATTAAATAACAGATAAATGACATGGGAAATGACCCATTTATTTTCAGCTACCATCAGGGAATGGAAGGAGAGATGTGTGTAGGGCAAGGCAAAATATTCCAAGGGTTTTTTATTGCTGGCTTTTGATGTTAACTGGGTGGGGGTGAGGAGAGGGAAAATGGTGTAACCTCTTTATTTAAAATTTCTCTTCTGCAAAGTGAGGAGTAATGTTATTGACTGATGCTAATACATGCTACTAGTTATTTTGGGCTTTATTTTTATTCCTGTTACGATTTATCGTGCTGATGAAAATCAGAGTTTTAAGCTTGTGTTCTAAGAGGTAGGTGCCAAATTTAATGTACAAAATTCCATAATGAATTGTCCCCATGGAACCTTTTAGAAATAATGTATTGTTCTTTACTCCTGACCATATACTTCTAAACTGCAAATCTTACTTTCAGGAGTGCTCTCAATTTTTTTGAAAAAAACTCAAAAGCCGCCTTTATCACACATCCAGGAAATTTCATGTTGGAACTTTAAATTAGAATATAAGTACATACTAATTACTTAAATCTGAGACAATGTCAAAAACATGAATACTAAATATGATTAAATCAATTTTAATAATAGCTGTAGAAATTAGGCATTGTGATTTGGGGCACCTGGGTGGCTTAGCTGGTTAAGCATCCAACTCTTATTTTCTGCTCAGGTCATGATTTCATAGTTGGTGAGTTCAGGCTCTGAATCATGTTCTGTGCTGACAGTGCAGAGCCTGCTTGGGATTCTGTCTTTCTCTCCCACTCTCTTTCTGTCCTCCCCTGCTCATGCTCACTGTCTCCTCTTTCTCTCTCTCTCTAAATAAAATAAACTTAAAAACAGAAGTTAAAATCTTAAGAACTAGTTTAAATAAATAATGATGCCACTATTACATTCCAATGAGATTAAAACTCTCATTTACATAATGTTCTAGTCAGTATAGTATGGAGGCATGAAAAGCCAAGATCTGAATTAGAGCATACATATCAATTATTTTTCTGTTGAGTATTTTTCATTGACCCTATTAAATGACCTAATGACCTAATTATTCAGCCCCATTAACAGGTTCAGATGATAGATATATTTTGTGTCTTAAATTTACAATCAAAATAAGCTGAGTAGTAAACTTTTTTACACTATTCATTAATACTTGGTCCAATAAATAGCCATTTGCAGTGTGATAGTTAAGTCTAATGAGAATTTTCATAAAATAAAAATAAAATTGATTATTAAGAATTGATGATATTTCATCTGTTTTTGTCTTTTTAAAATACTTTTTAAATATTATTGACATAGTAATATGGAAGATATGGAAATATTACAAAATATGGGGAAAAAAGTCACTTGATTCCAAGTTAGAGCATTTTTGTTTTTTTTTAATGGTTACCAGAAGCACTAGAAACATATGGATTGAATATACCATCTGAGTTTAAAATGTTCCAAATTTTGAATATTTCAAAGAACATTATTAGTAAGTACTTCATCATTTAAGGACGTTGTTCTGAGGGTGTAGGGAAGGCAGAAGGCAGTCATTCCAAATGCAGTTGTTAGTACATAATGTTTTTCTTTTTAAAATCTAGATAGCCTATGGCAGGCTTATTTATTTGCCCCATCTGCAACTTACACACAGGCTCCAGTTAGAAGAATAATGAATCTGCCTTAGAATACACATATTTAAGATATAAAATTACCCAGTGAACTATTTGCTTTTTTTTTTTTTTTTATTTTCCAGTGAGAACTAGAGTTGAGAGAATAATACCTGAAGATCTTTAGTTCTCTTCATTCCAGGATTTTTCTAGGCTTTTGATTTGGCCGTATGGTTATAATGTTAGAAATGTATTTGAAAACATACTTGTCACAAGGACACAAAATAATAGCTTTTTGAAGATGGCCTGGAAACACATTATATGCTTAGCCATTGTTCTTTGATATTTTAAAAGTTTCAGTAGAGAAACGTGTGTGTGTGTGTGTGTGTGTGTGTGTGTGTGTGTGTGTGTGTGTATGTGTATGGCGGGGGTTGGGGAGGCATTTCCAATATGCATGTTAGGAGACTGTAGAAAAATATTTTGTTTTAGCTGCATTCCGAAAAGACCATATGAGGAAATGAGAGATGTTGAGCTTAGGCAAAATTGAGAAAAAAACTGGTGGGGGCCATTTTCCCAGTCACCACCAACCTTCTGTTAGGCAGATTGACTTACCATGGATATAATTGTAATAATTGATAGGAATCTATATTGAAGTCTACACCCAAATAAAATGCTCTCGGCTGCTCTGGATTGGTTCCCCGGTATATAATAAAACATCAGTAATTGAGTAATATCACAAAATAAGTGTTGTCTTTTCTCAAGAAACATTTACTGATGACCCAATCTTCGCGATGTGCAGCATATTTTTCCCTACACATTTCATATTTATCATGTAGGTCTGGGAGGTCATTATTACTGTCTGTACCTTGCTTTCGTCTCTGGCAAAGTGAGAATAATACTAATAATGACAACATAACACTAGAGTAAGGAATCAATTCAGTAATCTATTCATAGTGCTTAGTACACATGTAGGCGCATAGTAGACACTCAGTGTTAGCTATCTTCATAACTGTGGGTTAGTATGATTTCATGAACTGTAGAGAGTAAGGTTAAACAAAAATAATTTTATGTGTCTCACACACTGCTCTCATGCATTTGAGAGCCTTCATTCTCACTCGATTGAAATAAAAGATATCTTATGGGGGATGAAAAAATAACTATATTGATGGGGCATGGTTTCAGTTATATCAAGGGAAGTATTATGCTAAGTATGTTTTTCAGGACTCAAAAATATAATCAATTCTATTGCTGAATAAATTCTATTTTATTTAGCTCTTTTGAAAATTTACAGCAAGCATCTATTTAATGGCTCTGAGATTATGAGATAAAAACAAACACCACCAGCAGCAACAACAACAACAAAAAAATCCTT
This sequence comes from Paguma larvata, assembly GCA_030068075.1. Taxonomy (NCBI): domain Eukaryota; kingdom Metazoa; phylum Chordata; class Mammalia; order Carnivora; family Viverridae; genus Paguma; species Paguma larvata. The sequence continues at coordinate 58,840,603 of CM057829.1, read as the reverse complement.
AACACAAGATTATATTAATTTGTTAAATTGCAAACCATAAATATCCATACTGCCTACTACCCCAAATTCCTTTGTTGGAGGGAGGGAGTGATTGAATCTACTGATCTCTGACTTTAGGAAAATGCTGAATTCTGGTAAAATGTAACTTAGAAGACAAAAAAAGGAAGAACTGAAAAAAACAATAATTTTCTCATCCCTAAAACATAGCTCAGGAGAGCCGTAGACAAAAGCCACAAGAAAGTGCATGTATGTAAAGAGGTACACTTATGTAAAAGGGTAAATTTGGGGATAAGAATAACCAGCCGAGGTAGCAGGCTTCTCTGAAATCAGCAGTTGTATGTGACTTGTAATTGTGAATGAAATATAACTTCATTTTGCTTACTACGTGGCATTATAATTCTTTATATTACTATTATCTTCAAAGCATGGATACTTTAAAATTGGCTGCATGATTGAAAAATAGGTAAGTTTTAGAGGAAAACATTGAACTTGTATTACACCGCCCACTCCTTTGCAAAAGGAACAGGATCAGAGCATTCTATTTGCTTAAGTTTTACTTTACTTTTTACATATAGTTCTTTGGTATGTTTTGAGCTGCTGTGGCAGCAAGTTTATGTCTGCCTTTTAGCAGCACCATGTATAATGTACTGACATTCTACACACTTGATAAACTTGTATCGAATTCTCAGCACTGTTCAACAGGAGGGCAAGGGAATATTTTTGTAGAGAGAACATTTAATGAAAGTGTGGGCAGTAGTGTAATTTTCAACATTTTCATGACATTTCTTACTATTTATATTAATTTTATGCTAAAATAATGGAACTTTAATAAGCCAAATCATTTTGATTAGACACCAGTATGTCTAAAGACCATGCACATAGGAATAATGAAACGCATATATTTGGATGGTGAATATTTCAATATGACTATAGCACAAGATAGATAATACAGAGGAAATAAGTTTTGATAATTAATGTAGAAATCAAGCTCTGAGTATATTCATTATGGAACAGCATGAATTTTTTGAATAAGAGTAATATGAACAAATAAATTATTTAAGGAGATATTTCTAGTAGGTTTTTAAAGAATGATTTATATACTAATTTAATTTGCAGGTAGAGTAAATTTTAAGCTCTCTCTAGCAAACTCTCATGGTCAAATTCTATTAACAATAGAAGTCCATTAGAGAAAAGAAGATGTAATAATCTGTATAAAGAGACAAAAAGAAATATTGCAACAGTGACCACCTCTCCTATTAAATACCTCTGTTCACAAGAAAAACAGTTTCACAGTATGCTAATGTGTCTTAAGATAATATATCAATAAATTATTTATATATATATATATATACCGTTTTATATATTTATAAATTGATTAGACACCATTTATATATATATAAAACGGTAATGATCCTTCATTCATCTTCTTCTTTAGTTGCTTTGCTGTAACTCGTGACTGAAGTTAATTGGGAAATATCCAGTCTTCCTAGGAATGAGCTTTATCTGTCTTATATCACAATGCCTACCTATCACTGTTTATCAGAGTAAAGCTTAAATAGCCTTCTCTCATTGCAGGTCAAGGGTGGAGAAAGAACTGTGACAATGATAAGGAGTGAACTTATCTTTATTGGGTCAAAAATTATTTTTAAAAAAAATTCATTCAGTTTATTGAAAAAAATACCCATTTCTCCTACCTCCTACACCCTGCCTCTTGCAATCAATAATATGTTCTGTATATGAGATTTTTGTTTTTTTGTTTTTTGTTTGTTTGTTTATTTGATTCCACATATAAGTAAGATCACTAGGTATTTGTCAATCTCTGACTTACTTCACTTAACATAATGCCCACAATTTCCATCCATGTTGTTATAAATGGCAAGATTTTCTTCTTTTATATGGGTGAATAACACTTTGAATATTTTGAATACTTTTTATGGTTGAATAATATACACACACACACATACATTCATACATACCACAAATCTTTATCCATTCATCCATCAGTGGACACTTAGGTTGCTCCCGTGCCTTGTCTATTTTTAATAATGCTGCAGTGAACATGGGGTGTATATATATTTTAAAATTAGTATTTATATTTTCTTCAGATAAATACCTAAGGGTAGAATTGCTGGAACATATGATATTTCTATGTTTAAGTTTTTCAGGAATCTCCATACTGTTTTCTGTAGTTACACCGATTTACTTTCCCACCAATAGTGCAGAAAGATTTCCTTTTTCCACATCCTTGCAATGCTTCTTATTCTTATTTTTTTGCTAATAGCCATTCTAGTAGGTATGTTACTAAAAGATGAGTTATTTGTTTTAAATTTATTTTAATGTTTTTATTTATTTTTGAGAGAGAGACAGAGTATGGGCAGGGGAGGGACAGAGAGATAAGGAGACACAGAATCTGAAGCAGGCTCTAGGCTGCAAGCTGTCAGCACAGAGCCTGATGCAGGGCTTGAACTCATGAATCGTGAGACCATAACCTGAGCCGAAGTGGGATGCTTAACCAACTGTGCCACCCAGGTGCCCCTGAGCTATTTTATTTGGGGATAAGAACTAGCAAGATAATAATTAAAAATCCTACAAATATTGATCTCACGAGAGACTTACATAGTGGTGTGTGAGTTCTTTATTAAATAAACAAGTGTCTCAAAATTGTCTTAAGACCACATAGCAAAGGGAGAAATATTTTTCAACTTTGCATATGAAGAGGAAGAGTCTTGGCATTTGAACATGATTGCTCCCTTACCTCATCCCTCCTGTCATCCCAGTTAAGTGTGATAGAAACTCAACAGAATAAAGACTCTTTCCCATAACTCCCATTCCAAGGCTATAGTTTCATCCTGGGAGGAGCAGGCCTCCAATTACTCTAGTCCCTGCAACTATGTTGCAAGGAGCTGTATTCAGTGCAGGTCTTCTGTTCCCTGCAAGGAGCTCTTTCCCTTCACTGAGCCTCCATTCATGAGGTGGAAGCTGTATCCCAGGTGAACCAGCCTGAGAATACTGGGTCTTCACCTCTCAAACCACAGTTTGCTCATAAAGTGGAGGTTTCATTCCAAATGTGAGAAGACTAGAGGCTATTAAACTGCTCAACACTTGGCTTGTAGAATGGGGGTAATAATCCAAGAGGAACAGGCCTCTGTCTTCAATGCAGAAGGTCAAAGATTCTAACGAGGTGGAGAAACAGTCCTTAACAAGAGAGGCATAAACATTTTCCTTAGGGAAGTTCATCCGAAAAGATGTGTGCGAAACATTGGAGATTTGGGCTGGGAACAATGGAGGGAAGGTAACATATAAGATCAGGTAGAAGTTGAATAGAGAGAAGAGTAAAACAGACAGCTAGGAAGAGCCCTGCTGAGGGAGGAGAAAACCTCAGGTCTGATAACACTCAACCTCTGACAGGAAACAAACTTTAGTTGGATCAGAATGTAGAACAGTTTGAGGCACCTTGGGTGGCTCAGTCGGTTAAGTGTCCAACTTGGGCTCAGGTCACGATCCCACAGTTTGTGAGTTTGAGCATCACACTGGGCTCTGCGCTGACAGCTCAGAGCCTGGAGCCTTCTTTGGATTCTGTCTCCCTCTCTTTCTTCCTCTCCTCCGCTCACACTCTGTTTCTCTCTCTTTCAAAAATAAACATTTAAAAAAAACTTAAAAAAAAAGAAAAGAAAAGAAGAATGTGGAACCGTTTATGTCCCAGAGTATGGTTGAAACAACAGTCAACACTAACTCTTGGTAAAGGATAACTCTTGGATGTTATTCAAATAGTTACAAATAATTCAACAACTTAATTGAGAGATTAAAAGAAAAAGAGAGGCCAGCTAAAATTTTAGTCATAGCTAAGGAAACTATGTCAAGAAGACTGTGTGAAAGCCCAAGTGTACAACCTCTGAGGAGCAACATTGAAGGTTTCACAGAGTAAGGGGGGATAGACATCACTAAAATAGTTCAACCAAGTCACTAAAGAAGCAGGCAAAGAAATAATAAAGATAAAATGCCTGAGTTGGGAGGAGTGTGAATCATTATTTATAGCTGCCCCAATATATTATCTAAAATGTCCTGTTAGTAACAAAATGTTAAGACATGCATAGAAACAGGAAAGAATTACTTAAACATAGGGGGAAATGCGGGCAACAGAAACTGGCACCAAGGAGGCCCATGTATTAGAAAATTGGAAAAAAATACATGTATGTATATATGTATGTGTATGTGTATATATATATATATATATATATATATATATATATATATATTTGTGTGTTTGTGTGTAAAGAAAAAGAGAGTCACAAAGACCATATGCTGTTTGTTACAATTTATATGATGTACCAAAAGAGGAAGATATGTAATGATAAAAAACTAGATTCATGTTTGCCTAAATCTAAGGCAGAGATATGGAGACTGAAAGCTATTAGGTTCTTTTCATGGTGACAAAAATATTCTAAAATTAGATTTGTGATGATGATTAGACAAATCTCTGAATACACTAAAACACACACCATACTTTAGGTAAAGTGTCGTATGATTTTATTTCTCAGTAAGACTGATTATAAAGATATATAGTAATTTTGCACATAAAGTTATTTTTAATAATGGAGTAGAGCCCTTGTGCAGATAATCCACTTAAATATTTATTTGAAATTATCTGTATTTGGTATAATTTCTTTAATTTGTTTTTAATTATGACTTAAAATACTTTATATCTCATAACTTTGTTATTGCATGTGGTTCTCTTTAACAAATGTAGTTGAGAAGCAGGAGTCAGTGTTCAGTAAAAGCAATCCCTAAAGTACAAGCTGACACCTGATTTACTCATCCTCTGTCCAAGCAAGATTAGATCATCACAGACAGATGGTTGAGAGCCTTGCATCCACGTTGCAAGAATCAATCAAGTGTAGAACCATAAATATGGCACATAAGGAGACTGATTCTACGATTTCTTTAGTTGATAAGTAGAAATATATTATGGATGGAAACTCCCAAATCAGTATTTCTATTAGAAAAGGCAGAAACTGCAGATGTGAATTGTTATAAAGAACTGAAAAATGCAATTATGTTAAAAATTAGATTCAAAAACAGAAAATGAAGGGATTCTTGGTAAAAAGCAGTAAGATCTAGATCAGATTATGAGTTTTGATATGCAGCCAACTCTAAAGTATTTATGAACTTCCCATTTGTATTAACCCTCTAGTGCCAAAGTGGAAAGGAACACTAACATACCAAACATAAGGACATGATGGGAAACGTTGCTAAGAATGTAAAATAATTAATTATATATGTAACATGCATGAAGAAAGAAGACTGACAAGTAAGGCTTGCACAAATAACATGGCCACTGTAATTAAAAAAAGTATCCTAAGCTTATCTAATTTATAATTTATATTTAATATTTTCTCTTGATAATGCCATTAAAGCAGAATGAATCAATAAAAAGTGATCTATCAACTTCAGTCTTCATGTAAATATAGTTGCATTTCAAAAATCTTTAAAGACAATTAAGAACAATTGTTTTCTACCTTTTAACATTAAATCTAGTAAATATTTTCCTCATGATTTAAAAGTGAATAATTATTTGAGGAATATATGTCTTTATACACTTACTTTTACATGTTCTAGGAAACCACCATCAGAACTTTCAAGCAGATGTTCTAGAGGGAAAACCTGTTACTACCATTTTGGGAAAGTACGAATTTAGTAAGCTCATGTTCTCTTTTGACTCATTATAAGAAGAACATGGCAGCGGGTTGCAGTTCTGTAATTCTTCTGAGATTTTTTTGTCAAGAATATTAATGCAATGCTGTACTTTTATTTCCATTAAATCATGTAACTGACTTCCTACTGTAGCCTTACAGTAGCTACATTTCTGTATATCTGTTCATCTCATACTACAACCTGGACATTTCCTATTCATTTGTATTATTAATCACTTTGAATGAAATCATGTAGCAATACACAAATGTGGTATATAGCACTGGCATATTCCTCTTTAAAAAAATTCCTACTGAAGTTTCTCAGTTCTCTCTGCTAAATGGCTCAAAAACCACTCCTTTCAGTTGCTTAAGACTAATATAAAATGTCTACTAAAAAAGCTACATTCAATTATAATTGTATAGACCTATACTGTTCTGTCTTCAAAGGGACATTCTAAAACTTAGTGATTATTTTTACTCTCCAGTCGGAGTTCAAGTAGTCCCATGAGTACTAGTGATGAGAGACATTATTAGAGGCTGACGAGTTTTGCATACTTTAGTTCTATTTTGTTAGTAGCAAAAACTGATATAATGAGCAAAGCATAAAGCTAATAATTACTAAAGTCCAGCTTTTTCTCAGGAAAGAATTTGCCATCTCTTTCGAATATATGTATTCCAGGATTAGCTAGTTCTGACTATCTCCTTTATGCTTTAGGTTTTTATTTTATATCTGATATAAATATGAAAGTGTGTTCATGTGTGGGAGAAAGAGATAAATAAGAGAGCAAAAGGAGAAGAAACACAATTGAATCTTCACAGCATCTACCTTATACCTAGTTAACTCAATTTTAGTGTATTCATTAGAGTTTGTTTCTGATTATTCACTTTAGCAGAAAGACATCTATTGCAGAGATATAATCTACAAATGTATATGTCAGGCAAATATCAAAAGTGTTCTTGCTCGTTCTGTTGAAGAGGTTTCTCAGAAGTTTTTCTTTTTTGAGAAAAGTAGTGAAAGCATAAAGACACATTTATGCTATATAAAATTTCAACCCGTTAAAATTTAAAGAAACTATACCACTGATTAGTAAACACATGACTGTTGCAAGCAGGTTTTTGATAGCCACAGACTGTCATCTGCTAAAATTATACCATTATCATAATTCTCCTTTTCCTTTTGAATTGAGTGTGTAAGCCTGAGAAGGGTATACCTAATTTTATTTTTTTACATTTTAAGTGACATCATAGAAATTTTGGTCACATGAATATTGAAATGAATAATTTGGGTCTTTAAGAATTTTTCCCTTTAGGAAGTTAGTAATCTATTAAAAACGGTTGATATAGCCCAAACTAACAAACTAATACTAATGATAATATTTATTAAAAAATACTATGTTACTTAACTTTATTCACTTAAGAAGTTACATATATTTCAAAGATCAAAAAGTAGATTTTTGTAAATTATAACGTGAACTACTCAGAATCACAAGTTTTTTTAAAAATCTTATAGTATTAATGCTTAAACTCTAGAGATTAAGGACTTGTCTGAACTAACAAAATTGATTTTTGAAAGTGCTGGTATTTGAACCCACCTCTAATTCATAATTCAATCTCTTGCTATCTCTGTCAGCTTGTACCTTGTAGCGTTATTAATTATATAAAGAATAAATGTAATATATGAAGTAATTATACAAGAGAAATTGTCAGATCTCATATTAACTACTTTTCTTATGACTTCTTCCGTTATGATGTCTTATTATGCAGTTTAACCACATATTTTCACTGCACATTTATGCTTTCCACTCTTCAGAGTGTCATATATATTCCATTTATATCCATTTACTTCCAGCAGATTAAATGTGGCTCAGTCACAGTATGACTATAGATGACAACCTCTCTGCATATTTAAGAGAAACTTGAACAATGTAAATCAGTTATACTATTTTCCATGTTCAAGAATGAAATCTTGACATCCTCTGTAATAACCATGACAAAATTCTCCACCACTACTTTAAGGCAGAAGGTCTGGCTCAAACTCATATTCTGCATATTTCTTTGCAATGCTGGCTGATATATCTTGGTTTCTGTGACAGTTTGAGTGCTAAAAAGATGGGGTTTTAAGCACCTTAAAATATCTCTCACCCACCCTTACTGTTTGCTCTAGCCATACTGATCTACTTTTAGTTATTTTAATACACATGCTGCAGATTCCTCTGTGACTATTCTTTCCATATTGTTAATTGCATGAATTTCCACATATTCCACTTCCAATTTTCTACCTGCATAAATTTTAAAACATAGCAGATGTTAACAGCTATAATATGTCTTCTTTAACTCATTGAAGTCCAAATTATGGTTTGTTCTTTGATGCCAAAATATTTGATGCAGTTATCTTTGTATTATACCAACATTTTGTACATATTTACCCCTATTAACTGACCAAATAAATTATGTAGTTTGTTAATTTCATAAGTTAATCTTACTCAAATTGTAAAGACGTTTTAATGCTTTAATTGCTGTACAACTGTTGGCACTTTTGAACCTAGACCTCCAAGGGTTACATCACTTCTCATTTGTAGAAAGTAACAATATCAAAGGCAGTGTGTTAAATGAATTTTATTAAAGCCAACAAATTATTTTTATTTGATATTTCCTTCTTTCTTAAAAATCTTTTTTATTTTAAAATTACAAAAGAAGGAGCAATGTTGAGATGAAATCCATGATAGGTGAAGTTCATTACTATGATTGTCATGGCCCCAAATGTCCTAAGATTTAAGTAGATACCTAGAGTTAATTTAACAAATACAGCAATGCCCTAATATACTGAAATAAGCTGGATAAAAAAAATTCAGTCCTTCTGAGAACTAAACTTGGATAGAGAATAGGAGACAAATACAGATATCATTATATATAATTTGTTTTTGTCCTGGTGACTCACATTATTTCAGGTATCGTGTATTGACTATGTACCTACTAGATACTAGCCATTAGTAAAGACTAGGATTGTGGGAAAACAGGAGGAAACAAAAAAAAATGGTTCAGATCCTAAAGGAGTTATCAGTCTTCCCAGAAGACATAAATAAATATACTAACATAAATAATGGATTAAGGCTATCATTAAAACAGAATGTTGTAGGACACTTGACTCTTGATTTCAGCTCAGGTCATGATCTCACAGTCATGAGACTGAGTCCTGTGTCAGACTCCATGATTAGGATTCTCTCTCCCTCTTTCTCTCTGCCCTTCTGTTCTCTCTTTATCCCTCTTTCTCTCTCTCACAAAAACCATGTATCATTTAAATAAATTTTTAACATTATTTATGGAGATATTTTTAAAATTAAATAAAATATACGTAGGGCCAATAATAATACACTTCATCTATACATCTGCCTATTCTGAATATTTTATGTAAATGGAATCATACTATGTGTATGTGTATATGTATGTGTGTGTGTGTGTGTGTGTATAATTATATATAAGGTTTTTGTCCTTTGTCTTTCATCAGCATAATGGTTTCAAGATCCATTCATGCCTCTCTAGTGAATTTTTCATTTCAATTCTTAAACTAGAGCTACAAACTTCCTATTATGTCTTTTTTATAATAACTGCCTCTTATTGATATTCTCTATTGGATGAGATATTGTCATCATGCTTTATTCTAAGTACCGAATCCTAGTTTTCTTTAGTTCTTTGAACATACTTATAATAGCCACTTGGAAGTCTTTTTTTGCCTAAATCTACCATTTAGATTCCCTTCAAAGGGAGTTTCTATGGTTTCCCTTTTCAGTGGTTGTTTTGTGTGTTTAACTGTGCATGGGTCACATGTTCCTCTTCCTTTGTATCTTTCATTTTGTTTTTGTTGTGGTAAACTGAACGTTTATATAATATGATGTAGTGCCTCAATACAGATCTCACCCCTTAACCTCGTGGTGGTCGTTGTTTGCTTGGTGATTTGTTTAATGACTTGTCTGTTGACTTTGTGAAGTATATTTTTTCTTAATAATTTCCCTGTTCATTTTATCTTTTTCCTTGTTTTTATCTTTTAGCTAAGCTACCTAGAGATCTTGCCCCTGGGGTGGGAATGGTGCAGAGGTATTAGCCATTTACTGGAGAAAGGTTGTGCTGCAGTCCCCTTTAGCCTGTTAGGTTTTTACCCTTTTACTTTTGGGTGTGATTGTGGCTTGAAAGTTGAAAAACTTGTTCAGAGAGTTTTTAAACTTTAGATTCACAGTCAACTGGAGCCTATTAGCTCAGAGATGACCTCTTCTGATTGCTCCTTAAAGGATGTTGCCTTGGGCATGTGGAGTCTTCCGGACTTGCTGGGGATAAGGGATAAGTATTATTTTATTTAAAAGCTTGTCTCCTTTTGGAGTCACCCTGGGTTAGGGTAGCTAATTGTTTGGTAAGCGTTAACTTAAAGAGGTTGTGCTTAAGCCCCTTGTGCCACTGAGACTTCTGCCTTGTGTTGATGGTTCTGCTTGTGGCTTGAGGAATGTTTTCAGTTCTTTCCCATGTTCTGTCGTGATTGTTCTGAGTGGTCAGCCTACCACACACACACAGACTTCTCAAACCTAGAACTGAAGAGGATTCCAGGATGATTCTTCTGGGTGTCTCCGATTCTACTAAACTTTTTGCTGTTCTATGTTTTAACTTGTATTATAGACCAGACCTACTAGCCTCTTCATTGCCATACACCATGATCTCCATAACTTTTATAATACCCTGAGGCATAGAATACTCCATTCTCTTTTCCAAATAAAGTCAGTATCCTCAGGAAAAGCTGCAGAATCCTTTGGCTACTGCACCAATCCTGGAGAGAGAAACCATGTTTCTCAGAGTGGACACTGGTTGGTGGGGTAGCCCCCGATCTTTTCATTTTGCTCCTTCTAGTATGGAACCTCTACCCTACCAGTGATCTGGGTCATGGGCAATCAAGGCCCCATATTTCTGTCATCTGCCAGGAAGACCCCTGCCATATCTAAGGAAGAGCTTACGATCAGCAAGGATTGTGTAAAAGAAGGGTGATCTGTTTTCTCTGGGTACCTGTCTGGAATAGAGCTTTGGTAGTAGCACCAGACTGGTTGCTATGATGAGAAACAAAGGCAGCCTCCCTCTCCAGGGGTGAAATCATAGCCCTTCTCTAGGAACTGGCAGGTGTTCTCAGCTACACATGTCTGGAATAGAGCACCTAGAGCAGGACTTCTGTCATACAGAATTGGGTGGTGGTAGTCGTGGCAGGTGAAACAGGTTATGGCATATATGCCATAAATTCTTGCTGTCCCTATTAAGATTTAGTATCCTCTTAGGACAATTTCCAGAGACCTTAAATGATTGTTTTATTATAATTTTCACCAGTTTAATTGTTGTTTTGCTGGAGAGAAACTGCACTCAGCTACCTACTTTGCTACCGCCGATTCCCAGCTGTTTTGTCTTTTGTTTTTGTTTTTATTATCAAATACCATTATTCACTGATGTCCCCAGCTTCATTTTCCATTATTTTTCCTCTGCTATTTTTGCTCCAGACACACTAAACTTCCTATTTTTATAAGCTTCTTATTTTCAGCTCCTTCTTTCTTGGTTTTCTACGTGCTCTTCCTCTGACTGGAATATTTTTTGTCCACTCTCTGTCCTTCATCTTATTAGCTTCTGTTCATTCTTTAGATCTCTACTTAAAAAGCATTCTCTAGCCAGGACTCGAAAAATCACTGCCTTCATGGACTATGCTCCACATTGCTACTTTTTTTTTTTTTTTTAGGAGAGAGAGACTCTGTGGTATGTGACACATGCACACATGAGTGGGAGTTGGGGCAGAGGGAGGGAGGGAGGGAGAGAGAGAGAGAGAGAGAGAGAAAGAGAGAGAGAGAGAATCTTAGGCTCCAAACCCAGCACAGAGTCCAACTCGGGGCCTTGATCTCACCAGTCAGATCATGACTTGAGCCGAAACCAAAAGTGAGACAACCAACTGAGCCACCCAGGCACCCCTAAATGATACATTTTTTAGTTCTTATAAAATTTCATGTAAACCAACACTTAAAAACATGACAGCATGAGAGCATATTATATACTATATTCAAAAATCTTTACCAAGTATTATAGGTCTGTCGAATAATATTGGATAAAATAGTTCAGCATTATTGTACTATATAATAAATATTAATATAGTTGCACACACATGCACAAATACACACACACACACACACACACACACCAATTTAAGTCCAGTCGTTTACAGGTATTTGTGTTAGAACTTAAGAAAAGAGAAGGATTAACAAACTGTATAAGTACCCATGTTTCTACAGACCTGATTATTTACTCATATAGTTTATTTTATAGAGAAAGCAGAAATGAATACAGAGCATTTTCAAAAGCAATGTAAACACTAAAATATTATCTTTCAGCTTTGCCATATAGATTGGACTTACTGATTGCTTGAGTTTTCCATTTTACTCTCAGGAGAAACATTTCTATTCTTTAACTACTCATATTACCACTTGCATATTCTGACTTCTCTTACAAATGTCTTTTATCTTTAAATCAAATGGCTAGCAGACTTTAAGAAATCATAAATATATTCCGCGATTAGAGTCCTTCAAAGGAGATAACCTCTTTTCATTTAGGACAAAATAACTAATATTTTATTGTTAAATCGAAGTATGAAACAATACTCCAGAAGAAAAAGAAGCCTGTACATTTAATTTTCTCACAACTTAAAAGCAAATTCATTCTTTGCCACTCATTCTTTTGTATATTCGTGGTCAAAGCAGAAAAAAAAAAAAGAGAAATCTATGATACTCATGTAATTCATTGGTTTTCAGCCTACATGAAATTTTCTCTGGCAACATATGAAAATATCATTTAGTAAACAGGTAAGGAGTCACCCTATGGTTGTCTCTTTAAATAGGACAAGGAGGGAATTTACATACGATAGTTTAGAATTTAACTCAACTATTAGACGTCTTTCACATAAGCTTTTTTTGTTGTTTTCTTGGTTTTGTCATGTTTAGTTTTAAGGATGTCTCCCTTTTTAACTTCTGAATACTTAAACTATTTGGCATATATACATATATATGGGTGTATGTGCATTGAATAATATATACATACACATATATGCAGCTTAAAATTGGTTTTATAAAAATTTTACCCTATGAAATATATACTTTTTTGTTTTCCTCAAACATTTCCAGTATAAGTGAAACATCATTTAGCAAAAGTAAGTCGCTGATCTGTATAATGAAAAATATGTATTTTTCAGAAACAGTGATGGTTTAGATACATATCACTACTGAAAAATTTTAAAATTCCACTTCTATAAATGATGAATAGTCAAATTACAGTCCCTACTCTCTAAATAAGATATGACTCAAAGGAACATAATTTTGTGTCAGTATTTTATCTCTGGGGTATGTGAAAAGTCCTCCACATGTGAGGTAGCTTAATTGTTCCAGTTAACCGACACATGAAAATAAATTTTTCATTGTTGATAATTACATTTAACCAAAATAGTATATTTTGTTATCTCAAAATGTTTTTAAGAGATGAGGATTAGTAACTAATATTAAATTTAAAAAGAGGTATTAATACTTATGATACTTTATTGAAATAACTTTTGGGGAGAAACCATGACTAATTGTATTAATACATTTCTTTTATTATATGGTTGCTAAATCCATGTAGATGACTCAATGCTCTGTTATTCACCAATTATTTGTATTTTTTTTCTATTTTGGATTTAAAATCTGTCTAGTTATGGAAAAAATACAAGAACACAATGTAATTAATCTAGGAGAAAATTACATGAGAGTAAAGCAAAGGCAAGAACTGTGACTCATTCTGTTAAGAACTTGATCACTTAATTTATCTTTAGATTGCTTCTATTGTGTTATGAGAAGAACAGATGTTTAAACTGCAAGTAGCCTGTGATGCATTCTACCCTTTATTACTCAAGTGGCTATTGTACAAATATTCTCTTTTCATAGTTCATTGACCCCTATACTCCCTACCAATCCGTCAACTTTCCCTTTATTCTCATTTCTCCTTATGCCTTGGATTACATGGTTGGTAATTTTAAGAAGAGTCCTCTAAGACTCCTTGACAATTTATGTATGTGTCACAGATCTCTGTCAAAATTTTACTGTCTACTTTTTCTGTACCTTCAGTTGGGTGGTACATAAAACTGTATTATTTCAGAATAAAATACAATTATCTTGCAATAAATCCATGAGTCCTAATCTAAAATGGATCCAACATCCTACCTGGCTATCACATTAGCTTCTTATTTTAATTCATGTCACTGTCTGCAATATACTTGTCTATATGCGTGTGTGTATGTGTGTGTGTGTGTGTGTGTGTGCATTTTTTTCCCCTTTCACTTTTCTTCACTCTTTAAATTCTGCTGCTTACTACTCAGGTCCAATCTTAAAAAGAAAAGAAAATCATTATCCATCAATTTCTTCCTCTTTGCAGCCAAACCACACAATGCCTACACCTACACACACATGTTCTCTTTCCTTCTGTTAGAAGGACTTTTTTATCATCTGTCTAATCTTCTCAAAAGGTGAGATCTTGTTGCTCTTGCCCTGTAACTATTTTTTAATTAATAATACATTTTCTTCTTTATATAATTGACTTTTTATCAACATATTTATCCTTTCTAACAGCTTTTAATCTTCACCATTATATAGCAAGAGCAAAAAAAAAAAAGTATAGGGAGATACTATATACAGATTATCTCCCTATAAACCTTTTCTTTCTCACAGAAAAGTATATTTAAATGTCTAAATCTCTGTCTTCTTTCCTTGCCTATCTCTTGCTTGCTAAACCACTTAAATAGGATTTCCTCCACCATCACTGCACTCAAATAGTCTGTATCTTACCAGATAAAATGGATATTTATCAATATTCCTCTTAGAAGACATTTCAGTAGCACCTTATAAAGCACCTTTTTCATTATACTATGTTAAATAAGCCAGATATGTAGAAGTTCTGTAGATTTAACATACAGATGGTGATTGTAGTCAGCAATACTCTATTGATTTCTGTACTTGAAAGTTGCTAAGGCAGTAGGTAGGTCTTATGTGTCTTTACTACAAAATAAAAGGAAAAGAAAATAAAATGGTAACTAAATGATATATTGGATATGTTAACTAACTTGATCGTGATGATCATTTTATAGTGTATACACATATTAAAACATCAAGTTGTATACCTAAAATATATGCAATTTTTATTTGTCAAATATAAGTCAGTGAAGCTGGAAAACAAACAAACTCTCTTTTTTTTTCTTGAAATATGCTTTTTTTCTTCTTGAAGAACATGCTTTCCTTCAGTTCTCTTCCTTTGGTTCAGTTTTTGTTGAATTGTTTGTTTTGTTTGTGAGTTGTGAGAATTTTTTAAAATATATTCTAAATAATATATATATATATATATATATATATAATATATTCTAAATAATCAAATGTATGATTTACTATTTTTCCCTATTCTGTGATTTGCCTTTTCACTCTCTTCTTAGTGTCCTTACCTACATCCATTTATGGTGGTTTAGAGTCCACTGCTGTTCTCTCAGCTCCCAAATTGATTTTGAAACCTAGTGGCCATTTCTTTTTCTTCTTTACAGTAGTATCTAACATTTTGTTGGATTATTACTGTGTGCTGACATTTGTGTAAGATAACTGAATTAACTATTATTCCTATAACAAGTATCTGAGGCGAGTACTAAATTACTCTCATTTTAAAGGGGAGGCAAATAGGAACATAATTATTTGTCCAAGATGGCACAGCTAATTAATAGCAAAACCAGGGTTTGAACACAGAAATGAGGTTTTCTGAATCTACACTTGGAGTGTATACATTATGGTAAAATAGACATAACAGTAAACCATTTAAAAAATTAAAGCGTATAGTTCTTTGCATTTTGTAAAATTATAATGTTATGCAACCATCACCACTGTCTAGATCAAGACGATGTCATTACCCTCATGAAATTAGTCATTAAACCACTTTCTCTCTATGGATTTACCTATTCTAGACATGGCATATATTCTAGAACATTTTGTACAAAGAGTGGCCTTTTGTGTCTGGCTTCTTTCACTTAGCATAAAGTTGTCAAGATTCATCTATGCTATAGCACATCATTACTTCATTTAATTTATGGCTGAGTAATAATCCATTGTTTGGTATACCACCAATGTTATCCATTTTGTTTATACCTTATCAGTTGATGAACATTTGGACGACCCTATCTCTATCTTTTGGCTACTCTGAAAAGTTTTGCTGAAATTTGTGTAGAAGATTATTTGTTTTGTTTCTTTGTTTTGAACACCTAATATCAACTCTTATAGATATATACACAGGAGTGGAATTTCTGAGTTGTATTATATTTCTTAACACTATATATCTATACTATATCCTCACAGTTATATTTCTTATTTTATTTTTATTTAACTCATATTAATTGATGCCAAATATTATGTTTATTTATGTTCACAATTTTACCCCTACTGCCTAGCAGAGTGCCTCGTATATTATGAAGTATGTGATAAAAATGTGCTGAGTAAGTGAAGAATTAATGTTTTGCCACTAGTTCTATTCTTGGATTTGTGGATACTTTTAAAATAAATGCATTGTCATTCCATAATGCACTGGGAATCTCATAGAAGATTTTTGAATATCTATTAAAAGTCAAACTTCTTAGTTTGAAAAAAAATCATTTTTCTAAACTTAGTCGAAGAAAGTAAAGTCATTAATTTTCTTTCAGCTCCTAATACTCCAGGACTCTGCCAAGCAGACCTGCAAATCCTCTATTCCATTCTGCTCATAAATATAGCTTAAACTATGGAATGTTCTTCATGGCTTCACCAATCAATAATCTTTATCTGTTTTTTTTTCCTATATTGAGAATTGATATCCCATTTTTTTTTTTATAAAAGTAAGGGATGTTTTTCTCAAAATTTCCTGTGAATACTTAGGGAAGAGCCCTGACGTCTACTCTGTTGCAATGATCTGAAAGCCTTCTGCAGAGTGGCAAATATGCATATGGGGAGGCAGTGCACAGTTCTATCAGTACCATCATTCCATGAACAACGTTGTCTCCCTAACAAAATACTGTTAAAAATCTCAAAATATTTTTTCACTTTACTTGCATTACATGCATAGGTATGTGTATCTTGTTTTAAACAACTTGCTTCTTGGGCTCCTGGGTGACTCAGTCGATTAAGTGTCCGACTTCTGCTCAGGTCATGATCTTGCAGTCCATGAGTTCGAGCCCCCACATTAGACTCTGTGCTTATGGCTCGAGCCTGAGCCTGCTTTGGATTCTGTCTCTCTCTCTCTTTGCCCCTTCCCTACTCACACTCTATCTCTCTGTTTCTCTCTGTCTCTTTATCTCAAAAATAAACATTAAAAGAAAAAAAAATAAAGGAGTTTGCATCTAACTATAAAATAACATGACTGACTATAAATAATTTTTGTATTTATACAAAAGTAAGACCATTTTTGAAAAGAAAAGAGATACTGGACAATCCTACCTCTCAGAAATCACTAGCATTGATGTTATATATTAAAACTATTTCAAATATACATATAAGCCCATTTTTTACCTTTGAAAATTAGGAACAGCCCAAATATTTAATTATATATGTTTTTCACATATAATTATGAGAATTTTTTCTAACATAATGGAATTTTCTTCCAAATAATAGTTTTAAATCATTCACAGTTTTCATGGTTATATTTCGTTTAAGGTATATAATAAGATTGGAGTTTTATATAAATAAATGTATTTTTGGATTTACTAAATGAATAAATAAATAAGTGTTTATTTATTTAATTTGAGGAAGAGAGAGCGCATTGGAGGAGGGTCAGAGAGAGAGAATCCCAAGCAAGCTCTGTAAGCACTGTCAGCACAGAGCCCAATGCAGGGCTCAGTTTCAGGAACTGTGAGATCATGACCTGACCCGAGATCAAGAGTCGATTGATTAACCAATTGAGCCACCAAGGTGCCCCTATGATTGGATTTTTTTAATTTCCTTATTGTATATTACTAAGATAATTCTCATTTTGTATAATATTTCAGACCATCTTCTTACTTCCTAAGAGTGATTTTCTAGAACAGCACTGGCCTACAGAACTTTCTGCAGCGATCGAGTGCTCTGTATCTGCACTGTGCAATTCAGTATCTGCTAGCCATATGTAACTATTGATGACTTGAAATGTGGCTATCCAACTTGAGAGAGTTTTTAACTGAATTAAAACTTAATTTAAATAGCCGTCATATCAGACCGCCATATAATAAAGTTCATAGAATATAAAATAGTAAACCATAGAGTTTTAATATTTCTTTAACTGTGATTAAAATTTTGGATTGGGTTATAGGGATCTTAGATACCATCTATTTTCTTCTTTAAAAAAACTGTTATTCAATTATTCCTCCTTTTGAATACTTATTTCTTCCTGGAAAACACCTGTTTTTCTTGTCTTGGATTACCATATTCTTTCCACCACTCTGTTGTCATCTTTGTCACATTTAACCTGAATTCCTGTACATTATTAAAATTATCCACATACCTGATACAGTCTCCATCATTTTAATAGCATCATAATGTAACTTTATATCCTAACTTTCTCTCATTATATCTTTCTGTTTTATCCCACATATTTGGTGATTTTTAAATTCTTCATCTGATACAGATAGTTTTGTATCTGTGGGTCTTCCATGAGTAGTTATCTTTGCTTTGTTTTGCAATAAACACAATAGTGTTTTTCATAAACATAATAGTGTTTGGCTTTCTACTCACTTGTAATTAGGCATCAGGATCCATTAGGCCCTAAACTTAGCCAAAAGTCTACATAAGCACATGACATTTTAACCTACTCTGAATTTCCATTGAGTGATAATTGAACCTATTCTCATACAGACTAGAAGTTAAACTAATATTCAGTGTTCTCAGTATAGTTTGCTGGCAAGCCAAAACCTAGTGTAGTTTTGCTATAATGAGTACAATCTATCTCCTTCTAGAGTCTGGTTTCGTGCTTTGGAATACACATAAAAAAAAAAAAAAAAATCACAGCCCTGAGTTTAAATTGCTTTTGGAGCTACTCTTGTCTCTACTTTTCCTATAGAAAAGTAATGTCTATCTATGTTTACCAGGACACAATTTTAACAGCAAGCCAGACTCTGCCTTCCTGTCTCTCTGATTCCTGGTAATCTCCCTACCTAAATGGATATGGTTAAATACAAGAATATTTTGGTGAAAATAAGAGTTATAAAGTCAGTGCCTTGGTTGCCTATAAATGTCTTGTCATTGTTGGTGGGACAAATTAGGACATAAAAAGTATTTGTTTTTATTTGTGGAAAACCTATGGTTTTTAACAATCTTGTTTCATTAAATTTTCTCCTGGATTATGTGAATAATTTATTTTCCAGTTTTTTGCCTGTTATGTCTCAGACACAACCAGCTTCCTTTACTCTGTGACAGTAGTTTGGGGCTCTGTAAACCACATCTTTCAGATTCTTTTACCAATTGACTTCCTGTTAGAATCTGAAGATAGGGGTCCTCACAGGTACCACAAGTAGCTATACTAGTCTTCTCCTAGGAGATCTGATTACTCTGTGAGACCTTTCTGTGCTTTAAGGGTCTGGTAACCCGACCTCTTCCTTTAGTTCCCCTGCCCTTAGGAGGAGTAGATATACTTGGCGTTATTATTTTTGCTTACCTCATAGTTCCATTTTTGTTTTTGATCCCTCTGATCGGTGCAAACAGTTCCCCATTTTAAATGCACTTAGAATTACCTACTGTAGTTTCTATTTTTCTAACTGTACACAGACTGGTATAGTTACCTCTCAGTTTTCAGGGATCCTGCGTGCTTTGTCATTTGTGTATGTGTGTGTGTGTGCGTGTGTGTGTGCATGTGTGTGTATGTGTGTGTGTGTGTGTGTGTGCGTGTGTGTGTGAGCACATGTATATGTTTGCCTTTATAGGTAAATTAGAGTATTGGAAGAGACAATATCATTGGGCTTATTAGGCAGATCCTGCTATAATTCAGAATATTAAAATATTTATTTTAAAAACTTATACCTAAAACTTTCCCCTGATATATTCAAAATCTTGTTGAAATATATTAGAAAATTACCTTACAAAATCTATACTCTTCATGCTACAAGTGACTTTCCATTTTTGCAACTGTCAAAGATACATTTAAATTTTTATCCACTATTACCTTTTTATTCATGTTTCCTTTTATGTATTTTCTTCTATCACACACCGTTACTTATTTTCTCTTTGCCATACACTTACAAAGCGGCCTTGTCTTTCCAAAGTTGTCACATTTGCGATCATGCCAATTGATTTCATAATGTGAGACTATTCTCCAGTGTGCTTAGTAACTGCAACCTCTCTTTATTTTATAATATTTGAAAATTATCCTCTAGATTTTAAATGAAATTATTAAATGGGATCATTAACCAGAATCAATTATTCCAGATACTGTGTCTACATCCATAAGTGGGGAGACCATTTAACCACAACGCAGCCTTTCCCCTACGCTCTCATTATTTAAAACCCCTAAAGGAGAAGAGACAGATAGGATTCCACCAGGAACGTTCCCATGTAATCACTCCAAACAAACACTCTGTTCCACAAGGATCCAGACTGAAACATTACGCTTGTGAAACTATCATGAGACACAGCAGGAGATTAAGCATGCAAATGTGATTTGTCAATTCTAAAGCACTTATAAAATTTAAGAATCAATCTGGTGCCTGTATTCATGTTCTCATGTTTTGGACATTTAATTTTCGATAGCACATCTTACTATGTTTGCCTTTTCAGCTGCCTTTACTTTCTTTCTTGCCTCCCTCCATTATTTAGTGTTTCCTCTCCCCTTGAATCCCAATCCAAGTCCATACCACAGTCCACATACTTTAAGCTCTTTCCAGTCTCTTGTTCCTTCTCTCCCACTATTGTTCTTTGCTGCTTGTGCTTGAAAACAACAGAGTTTTGTTTCTGTTTTTGATTTTTGTTTTTTGTTTGTTTGATTTTTGCTTTTCCTTCAATTAAACAATCTACTTCCTGCCTGAAGAGTTTTGAATGTGTTGTTCTCTGTCCGGTCACACTTCCCCCCACGTCTTCTCATGACTACTTCCTTCAACTTTATTCAGGTCTCCACTCAAACGTTACCTCCCCACACAGGTGATCCTTGACCACATTATTTTTGATGCTCTTTCCAGTCACCCTCAAATGCATAGTTGGTTTTCTTTTACTTCCTTGTACTTATCTCTGCCTGAAAGCATATGTTAGTTTTTGTTGTTGTTGTTGTTGTTCTTTGTTATTTCGTTGTTGTTTTGTCTGCTTTTGTTTTTGTTTTGATTCTGTGTCATTCCCACAAGCATACACACTTCATCAGACAGGTAGGAACATTTTTGCATGATTACCATTGTATCCTTAGTGCCAGTTAATAGTGCCGGACATACCTTGGAAGTTAAGTAAATACAAATTTTTAGATGAATGCATACGACATTTAATTGGGCCAGGATTTCAAACTGATAGATCAGGGATATAAAACTAAATGAGGCTTTTCCTATTCTCTGTATACTTCTCTTCTGCATTGGAAAGGCAGTAGTCATTGGTGGTGGTGATGGGGGTGGCACAGATTGGGAGGGGGAAGGATGGTGTGAATAAAACCTGAATGATAGAGCAAGTATAATTGTCTTTTCATTTTCACATACTCTGGTTTTTAAACTATAGTGAATATCTTGGGATATTTTTGAGATTTATGGTTAGTTCGGTTTACTAAGAATCAAGGGAAAATATCAACATTATTCCCATTTTACAGATTAAAAAGCAATCTATGTTACAGAAAGTGCCCAAGGAAATAAAGACTAAGGCTTATTTCAGGAGCTCTAATTCCCTATAGTTAAGCATTCATGTTTTACTTTCAATTTCTACTTTTCAGGGATATTATAAATAATTTTGCTGTCACTACGCGAGAGTATAAAAATCCACAACTATAGAATCTTTTTTCGTTTGTTTGTCTGTCATTGCCAAATGATTGCTAAGTTTCAGCGGCCCCAGAATCAGCATGAATCAGTTATTGAAAAATCATAAATCTAATCAGAACTATCATTTTATTTCACTCACTTACCTTATTTCAACACACAAACACAATAATTTGATGCCTTTAAATTTAAATGCTTTATAAGATAGTCTTTCCTGTAGCCCAGAGCAACCTCTGTTTTAAGAAAACTATAGATCTTTATTTTTACTTCTAATAGTAACAGATCACCTCTGCCAATGATCTGATTCCTACCAAATGGAGAATTTCTTCTAAGATTAGGTAATTTATTCAATATTATAACTAACAATACATGATTGATAAATACTTGAAAAGGACTGAATTACCTTACACTGATAGCTTCCCAACATAAATTATCACTATATTATAATATTTAGCTTATATGTAAGAATCCCTAGAGAAGATTAAAAAGTGTCATTTGTACATAAAAAATTATGAAAAACAGCCTTTGGGATATATATTTATTCTCAATTTCAGAAAAAAATAAATTATAAAAGTTTTATTATGTTTTGAGTATCATTTTTCCCCTTTAGGCATTTTAATTGATTTTAATTGAGTTTTCTCTTAAATGCAAATAAGAATAGAAAATAAGAAGATAAATTTTTGTCAAGATTTTGAGAAAGACACGTGGAACTATAGCAATAGAAAGAATAGAGGAATAGCTAGAAATTCTCAGATAAAAGATGTTCAAAATGAGAAAAAAAATAATAAATACACATTTACACATACTAACTTTAGTTTGTAGTCAGTTCTATGCCTAACCCATGCTTTTCTTAAAACCCTCTTGCGCCTTAGCTAGTCTATTTTCTTTTTTCCATGGTGTCTCTGAGGAATCCTTCTCTTTGATTTACTCTGGCTTCCTTTGCCTATCCTGTAAAAGTCTAGGCTCCTCAGAGTTTTATGTTTGAGTTCCTTCTCAACTTACTATATCCTCATGACCTTTTGAGTCCAGCAATTTCCACTTTCTTGAATTCACTAATGACTCCGAGTTCTTCGATGTCAGCTTTGATATCTCTCTTGTACTTCTGTCTGCTTACTGTTCATCTACATTGGATTTCCAAATACTAAACTCTTCTGTAGTATCACTCATGAGACTGCCTTTCCTTTCTTGGTTAAAAGATACCACTATTCACTCAGTCACGTGTGTTAAGAGTCTCAACATCATCTCTGGCACTTAATTCTCTAACTTCATTCTCTTAGTGGTAGGATGTGATAATTGTAGCACTGTGAACTTTCTCACAACTCTATCTCATTCTCTTCAGTCTCACTGTCTTAGTCTGTTCGTGCTGCCATAACCAAATAGGATAGACTGTGGCTTTTAATAACAGGAATTTATTTTTCATAGTTCTTTTTTTTAATGTTTATTTATTTTTGAGACATAGAGACAGAGCGTGAGCAGGAGGAGGGCAGAGAGAGAGACACACACAGAATCCGAAGCAGGCTCTAGGCTCTGAGCCGTCAGCACAGAGCCTGACACGGGGCTCAAACTCACAGACCGTGAGATCATGACCTGAGCCGAAGTCGGCCGCTTAACCGACTGAGCCACCCAGGCGCCCCAATTTTTCATAGTTCTGAGAGCCGGAATTTCTGAGACAAAGGTGCTGGCAGATTTGGTATCTAATAAAAATAATAAATAATAAATAATAATAAATAATAAAATAAAAATAAAAAACAGAGTTCACAGCCACCACCTTCTTGCTATGTTCTCACTTGGTGGAAGGGGGTAGGGACCTTTCTGAGGTCTCTTTTATAATGTAACTAATACCTCCTATGAGCACTCTGCCCTCTGACCTAATCGCCCCCTAATACCATTTTCTTGAGTATTAGGATTTCCACATTTGAATTTTGGGGGAACACAGACATTCAACACATAGCACATATTGTTACTGTATTGAGGCATCTCATTTACCTCTCTTGAGATCTTGTCATTTTCTCTACTGCATCGTAAATGAAGTAACAAAGTTTTCTAAAACCCAAATATGATCATGTTACCCTCCTATTATTTGTATTAGCCACTATCCAAACATCTGTATGGAATCCCAGCATCACTCACAATCTAGCCTACCTGAATATTCCAATCTTATCTTTAGTCACTCTCTTCCAGGTATCCAATTTCAAATAGTCTTATTTCAATTAATGACTAGTTACAAGACAAAAATCAAGTTATTTTCATCTCTGTTTGCTCTTGCTCATACTTTGTTCCTGCTACTCAGCTTACTGTTTCCCATTTCTCTTTTTCTATCTTCTTAGAAATTGCTATTGTCACTTCTAGATATATATCAGATGCTTCATCTGTTATTGTCCGAACAGAATGAGTGCTCTCATATATGTGCTTTTATTTACATGATACATAAATAATATTTGCTATGATAGATACTCTTTGGCATTTAGTGACTTCCATCACAAATCCAGTCTGCTTTAAAGGCTAAGACTTTGTTCAGTTTTTAATACATTGAGTACATTTCTACTTTAGGATAAATATGAGTTAAATATTCAAAGCTTCAAAAAATATGTCCTACACAACTGAGAGAGTAAACTTTGCTTTCTTCTTAGAGAAGAATTGCGTAGAGCTTCTGAGAGAGAGAAGTTACTGGAAAGTGACCACTTTGGATCAGGCCAGAGATTTGAAGTTCTAGCTAAGTATTTGAATATTAAAGTAGAACCTACCCTGGTCCAACAATTCACATTGATACCTAAACCATTAAATCAGTAATAAAACTTTTAGTCTCCAGGTCTGGTCTCAGATAAAAATGTCACTACTTAAATATTTTAGATCATATTCTAAATGTAGGAAAGTTGGTAGAAACTAGAAATTATGATGAAAACAATATAGGATTTTTTTTAAAATGGCAATAAAATGAAAAGTATTTCACTGAAGCGGACCTCAGATGTTCCTTTAGCTTAAGTCAGATTAAGAGAACTGCATTCTTGAATACTTGATAGAATTATTTGGATGTCTAGGTTATATTTGGAATTTACCATAAATACAGGAAAATAATGCTTCCTTAATACTCTCCCCACAATTACTAAAGCTGTGTGTCTTCCACATCTTAATTAATATGTTTCTCTGTCTACACATACCTAGGAAGCATCCTTGATGCCTCTAACCTCATCAGCCCCCAAATCCCCAATTATAGCTATAAGTCAGTCTAGTCATCTCTACTGCCAAAATATTTCTCAAACCCATGCATGTTTCTTTTTCTTCACAGCTAACATATAATCTAAACCATCAGATGCTCCTCTTAGATTAATGAAATAGCTTTCTTTTAAAAAAAATAATGTTTATTTATTTTTGAGAGAGAGGAAGGGACAGGGTGTGAGCTGGGAAAGGGCAGAAAGAGAGAGAGAGAGAGGCACAGAATCCAAAGCAGACCCCAGACTCTGCACTGTCAGCACGGAGCCCAATGCAGGGCTCAAACACACAAACCATGAGATCCTGACCTGAGCCATAGTCAGATACATAACCAACTGAGCCACCCAGGTGCCCCTGAAATAACTTTCTAAAATGGTATTCTTGGGGTGCCTGCGTGGATTAGTCAGTTAAGCATCCAACTCTTGGTTTTGGCTCAGGTCATGGTCTTGTGTTTCCTGGGTTCAAGCCTTGCATTGGGCTCTGTGCTGACAGTGCAGAGCCTGGTTGGCATTCTCTCTCGCTCCCTCTCTCTCTGCCCCTTCCCCGCTTGCTCTGTCTCTCTCAAAATGAATAAATAAACTTAAAAAAAAATTTTAAATGCTATTTTTACCTTCATTCTTGCCAGTACTTTCTACCAAACAGAATTCCCAAACAATAGTCCATCTTCTAACCATATAAGTCAGATTATGTTACTTCCTTAGCATAAAAGTCACCAGTGGCTTCCCATCGTTCTTAGAGTTAAGTCTAAACTCTTCACTATAGCCTATAACGTCTAACATCATCTTGCCTCTGCTGTTCCTTTCACTTAATATCAGCTTCTCTCTACTTACCTCTACTTTAAAAGCACTGACCTTCTGTCTGTTCTTACATAAGTGCATTCCACATACCGTTCCTCTCTCCCAACTCCTTTTCCTTATGCTCTGTCCATGACTGTCTTGTTCTGGTCATTCTAGTCTCAGAATTAAATGCAATTATGTATTGTGTCTTTGATTTTGCCCATAAAAATAGTACCTTCTACCTTCACTCTTATCACGCCAATCTGTTTTATTTTCATCTGGTAATCATCACTACTTAATATCCTTTTTATGTATTTATTTTAAGTTTTTGTTTGTTTTGCGAGAGAGTGACTAAACAGGAATAGTAGAAGGAGAGAGAGAGAGAGAGAGAGAGAGAGGGAGAGAGAGAATCTTAAGCAAGCTCCATGCCCAGTCCTGGAGCCCAATGCAAGGCTCGATCTCATGATTATGAGATGATAACCTGAGCCAAAATCAAGAGTTAAACCCTTGGGGCGCCTGGGTGGCTCAGTCGGTTGGGCGACCGACTTCAGCTCAGGTCATGATCTCACGGTCTGTGAGTTTGAGCCCCGCATGGGGCTCTGTGCTGATGGCTCAGAGCCTGGAACCTGCTTTGGATTCTATCTGCCTCTCTCTCTGCCCTTACCCTGTTCACTCTCTGTCTCTCAAAAATGAATAAACATTAAAAAAATATTAAAAAGATTGAACACTTAATCAGTTGAAACTCCCAGGTGTCCCTATTTTCACTTTCTTATTTTATGTCCGCTCACTAGGATGTAAACCTCTTGAAAGGAGGACCTTTGTCTGTTAAACTTAATCCTGTATTCAGTTTCCCATGCTCTTTGAAAAGTGCCCGCAACTGCATTTGCTATCATTACTCTCCACAAACCTATCCGGGCGATCCTTTGAAACCTCCATTTAAAATGCAATTTGCGTGCAATTAAATTCAGAATTCTATAAAAACAAGTTCTACAGAGCATGATAGATCCTTTACTGCCCTCACCCCATCATAGCCACCTAGTCGACTCCAGTTTGGTGAAACTTCTGGATTCTGTGTTATTATTCCTGCATCCCAGCATACACAGTTAGTAGCTCTCTAACACATTTGCATTGACAACTCCCTTTATTTGGGTGCTAATTTCAGAAAAATTAGTAGCTCCAAGGAACATCTACTAGCCAATCACCCACTTAGCATGCAGTGGAAAGGACATCAATTCAACCTACAGTGGATATCACAAGCTTTGATACAATCTATTTCAGGGAAGATAATTGTATACACAATTTTGTATTGTGTATCCTTCCTTTATTTGGGTGCTAATTTCAGAAAAAACTTAACAGAGAGGTTGTGATGAATCTGTTTGAAAGATAATAATACCACCATCACCAAAAAATCCTTCATTCATTATCCCTATGCCAGTTTACTTTTCTTTATAGTAGTACTCAGCACATTAGATGTACTTTTATGTTTGTTTTCTCTCTTTACACAATAGAATTTAAGGAACATAAGGGCAGAGAATTTTTTTGTTTACTTAACTATCCCAAGCACCTCACATAATATTTAGTACAAGGTAGATGTTTGGGAATGTTGATTGAATGAATGAAGACAATGAGCTTAATGAATGCTTATTGAAAAAAGAAATGAATTAAATGGTATAATAGTAAGATAGATAGATGATAGATAGTTTCCATATATTTAAATTTTCATTTTCTTAATTTGATTCTGCAAATAATAGATGGTGACTGAAAGAATAAATGAGAAGGAGGAAATAGTAAAGCTTATTTGTGCTTGAGTCCATGCAAAGCGTAACATGTTTCTTAAGTGTGATGCATCTTCTTTATAAGTGAAGTTCAGTCAGTCGTGATTCAGATAATTTGACTTGTTTAAAAAACAACTCAAGGTCCGATGGCACTCTTTTGGGAAATAACAGCATTGTAAGTGAACAAAATTATAACAAACTGACAAAGAAAAATAACAAAAGTATGTTAGTGGAATAATGTTTAATTTCATTGACTTGTATATAATCTGTTTGCAAAATTGTGTATCCAATTATCTTCCCTGAAATAGATTGTATCAAAGCTTGTGATATCCACTGTAGGTTGAATTGATGTCCTTTCCACTGCATGCTAAGTGGGTGATTGGCTAGTAGATGTTCCTTGGAGCTACTTTCTGAAATTGGCAATTATTATTCTAAAAGTCTGTTTGGAGATATTCACATTGCAGGATTTATTGTTTTATAATCATTTTAGATATAGATACATAATTTTGTTCTGTATAAAATGGTATTTTCCCACAAATATTAAAAAATGATCTCTGTGCCTGCATGGGCATGAATAATAGACAGAGGGTTTTGCATAGTTTTTTCGTAATACATGGATGTGATGTTCTCACACTGTACTCACAAGTAAAATGAAAAACTGCTTGGCTGCTCAGCCAAGTGCTAGGGAAGATAGAGATATACACGCTCAACTTTCTTCAATGTATCTTGTAACGATGGCATTGTAATGATTGAAACCCCCAAATTGCTCATCTAATTTCAATTTAACACTTTCAGCAGACACAGCTACAGCGCCATCAATGAGACCACTCAAAGAAAAATAAAACATGAAATAGGCCAGCGAATAGTACAATCATTAATTACTAGTTTTTAATTTGAAAAAAATCCCCAAATTAACACGAAATTTTCACATGTGCCTGTAAAATAAAACCATTAAACATGAATAGACAATTTTCCAAAGAAGACATCCAGATGGCTAACAGACACATAAAAAAGATGCTCAAAATTACTCATCATCAGGGAAACACAAATCAAAAACACAATGAGATACAACCTCCCACCTGTCAGAATGGCTAAAATTAACTCAGGAAAACAACAGATGTTGGCAAGGATGCAGAGAAAAGGGAGCCCTTTTGCACTGTTGGTGGGAATGAAGACTGGTGCACCCACTCTGGAAAATAGTATGGAGCTTCCTTAAAAAAATAAAAATAGAACTACCCTATGATCCAGCAATTGCACTACTAGGAATTTATCCAAAGGATACAAATGCTGATTCAAAGGGCCACACGCACCACAATGTTTAGAGCAGCACTATCAACAATACCCAAATAGTGGAAAGAGCCCAAATGTCCATTAACTGATGAATGGATAAAGAAGATGTGGTATATATGTACAATGAGATACTACTTGGCAATGAAAAAGAATGAAATCTTGCCATTTGCAACAATGTGGATGGGGCTAGAGGGTATTAAGTTAAGTGAAATTAGTCAGGGAAGGCCAGAAATCATTTGATTTCACTCAGGTGGAGTTTGAGAAACTCAACAGATGAATATAGGGAAAGAAAGAAAAAGTAAGGTAAAAGCAGAAAGGGAGGCAAACCATAAGAGAATATTAAGTATAGAGAACAAACTGAGGGGTGCTGGGTGGGCGGTATGTGGAAGCATGGGTTAAATAGATGATGAGTATTAAGGTGGGCACTTGTTGGGATGATCACTAGGTGTCATACATGAGATGAACCACTGGGTTCTACTTCTGAAGCCAAGATTATATTGTATGTTGACTAAATTAAATTTAAATAAAAAATATAAATATAAAACTGTTATGTTAATATTAAGAAAAACACAAGCTAATATGTAGAAGAGAATAATTAATAGTAGTAATATGTACTCATTCTAAAATTTAATAAATAATCAGCAGAAAAACTTGCAGGTTGATGCTGGAATTATAAAATAATTCCTTAATTAATGCATTATGCCAATATGTCAAATGAAGGAAAAACATAAATGGTGATTACAAAAGGTATTTCAAAGTTAGTTAACGAAACTCAGTATATATTTCAAATACTTTTTATTTTTAAGAATTTAATCCCATTATAGTTTACATTTGGTGTTATATTAGTTTCAAGTGGACAATATAGTAATTCAGTAATTCTATGCATTACTCAGTTCTCAGCAAGGTAAGTGTACTCTTAATCTCCTTCATCTATTACACCCTCCTCCTACATATCTCCCCTCTGGTAACTATCTGCTTGTTCTCTACAGTTAAGATCTTTTGGCTCCTCTCTCTCTCTCTCTCTCTCTCTCTCTCTCTCTCTTTCTCTCTTTCTCTCTTTCTCTCTCTTTCCCCTTTTGTCTCCTGGATTCCACATATAATTGAAATCATATGGCATTTGTCTTTCTCTGACTGACTTACTTCACTTAGCATTATACTCTCTAGCTCTATCCATGTTGTTGCAAATGGCAAGAATTCATTCTTTTTATGGTTGAATAATCTTCTATTGTATATATATGTGTATATATATATATATATATATATATATATGTACACACACACATATAGATCTCACATCTTCATTCATGTATCAATGGGTGACTGATACAAATGGCAAGAATTCATTCTTTTTATGGATGAATAATCTTCCATTGTGTGTATGTGTGTATATATATATGTGTGTATATATATATATACATGTGCATATATTTTCATATACACACACACACACATATATATATATGTATATATATATATATATATATATATATATATCTCACATTGTCATTCATGTATCAATGGATGATTGGACTACTTCCATAACTTAGCTATTGTAAGTAATGCTACAATAAAAATCTATGATTGGTTCTTTTTTATGTTTTCTATCCCTATGTTGTGTCTAATGGAGGTCCTTCCTCCACTCTTTTTTCAAATTCAGTGAGTATCTTTATGATATCTGCCTCTATTAGGTATTTTAGCTATCTGCATTTCATTTAGATCTCTTGCTGTGGTTTTGTCCTGTTCTTTCATTTTGACATAATTCCTCTGTCTCCTCATTTTGTCTCTCATGTCTGTTTCTGTGTTAGGAACGTCAGCTTTGTCTCCTGCTTTTGAAATTAGTGGCCTTATGAAGTAGAGTTGCTGTAGTGCCCTGAGTGTAATGTCCCCTGTTGACCAGAACTTGGTGCTTCAGGGGTGTCTCTATATGTGTTGCTCTCTTCTCACTGGGCCATATTTCCTTCAGTATGGTTATCTATCCACAATGGCTCTCTTTGCCTGTCATGGTAGGATTTGACCCGTGTGCTCTTAGTGGGCTAGTCTAGGGCCATCTTGGTCTTAAATTAGTTAGACCATGCATTTTCCAGAGATGCAGTAGAACCAAACTGCAGGAGAATGTGGAAGTGGGGCACTCAGAGCCAGCAAGGTCCAAGCTGGTGAGAGGAGATATGTAGCTTCCAAGACCAGGGTGGCTGGGCTGGAGGGGCAGATCTGCAGAGGTGTGTGGGACAGGAGCGTGTGGTGTTTACAAGGTTTGCATGGGTTTAGTGTGGAAGCGGCATGGAGATATGGCCAGGCTGTAGAACGCGTGTCCACCGGAGAATTTGGGGCTGGGGGTGCACTGTTAGCAAGCTAGGTGGTGAGTGTTGGTGCTACGTTGGCTCCTGCAGGTGTCTATGTGCTTATGTTGGAGATGGGGGAGAGAAATGGCACCTGCCAGTTTGTTTCTTCTTGGAGAAGTTTCCCAAAGATTTCTGCCTTTCCAGCACAGGCTCTGAGATTAGTAAACAGACCTTCCTTTATATGCTTGGTGTTTTCAAATTGCTGCTTGTATGGGGTGTCTCTACAGGACTGTTCATTGTGCTTTCTCGTTAAGGGTGAGGACTCACTTTCCTCTTGCCTTCTCAGTTTTCCCAGGAGCCTGCAGATTTTTAAAGTTCTAAGTTTTGAGCCCCATTGATTGTAATAACTCACAAAATTTGTCACCTGTTTTTTCAAATCCAAAGTTATGAAGATTTGCATTCCCCATGTGGGCTCTCTAGTGTGAGAGTCTGTTTCTCTCCCCTCTCAGCACCTTTGACCTTCATTGGTGTCCCTCTCTTGGATAGTCCCATGGGTCTCTTTACCTCCTGACCCATCTCCGCCCTTCTTGTCCTCTTTGATGTGGATTTTTCTTTACATTTAGCCGTGAAGAATCTTTTCTGCCAATCACTTATGTGTCTTTTTCTGGGTTATATACATTGACGTAGCTATTATCTAGTTGTATCTGTGGGACAAGGTGAGGTTAGGATCCTACTACTTTGCCATCTTCCCCAGAAGCATGTTCCAAAAATTTCTATAAGCAAACAAAAAGCAGAAAGATATATCCTTAGTATAACAAAATGTGTCCAAATCAAACTTAAAGTCAACGTAAAGTCAAACATCTAGCCAATATCACATGGAAATGTGAGTGATTAGAAGCAATCCCTATATAATTAGAACTATGACAAATTTTTCACGATCATTCCTATTAATTAACAGATTAATGGTCAATGTATTAATATGAAATAAGAGAAGGAAACACTTGAAACCTAGACCAATCAAGAGAATCTGAGCTAAACTAGGTTAAATGTTGTCCAGAGTTCCATTAGCAATCCAAGTCTGAAAGAGGTATTTGGCAAGCTTAAGATTCTTATTGATTTATTTTTAGATTGTACAAACTCCCCAAGCCACTTTCAAGACATTGGACAGAGGTCACTCCTGTTCTTTAATTCTATAGATCTTTTTTATTTTTCTTCCTGCCATCAACAAAATCTTCCCTATTAATTCACTGTTCTTCGCACAGTCCTCCTCCTCACCCTATAGTACACAGGAACATTAGTGGACAAAACCTTTATCGGAAGATGAGAAACTTGTTTAAATAAAGATGATTTCTACTCTAGGTCCTGCCACACTTCACCGTTTTGCAGATAAGCGCTGAGCCTGCTTTTAGCATATATTAAGGAACGGGAATGGAGAATAGGGAAAAAACATGAATAATATTAAAATTATGATCTGATTGATTTCATAAATGTAAGTAAAATATAATATTTATGTGTGCATAATATTTTAACTTTCAAACTTAAAATTGACATGGAATAAATGTTACTGTTAATACTTCGGGGTTTTTTTAGCCTTGTACTTACAAATTACTTTAACATTGCTTTGCTAACTCCAGGGCCACCTGAAGTATTAGAATTTACCAATATGTTTCCACGAATAGGTGGACTCTGTGAGACTAAGCAAAAACCAGGGGGAGGGGAAGAGGGGAAAGGAAAAAAAGACACAGAGAGAGAGGCAGATAAAACATAAGAGACTCTCAAAGACTAAGAACAAACTGAGGGTGAGGGGAGTGGGGGGGGAGAGGGAGTGATGGGCATTAAAGAGGGCACGTGTTGGGATGAACACTGGGTGTTATATGTAAACCAATTTGAAAATAAACTATTATAAGAAAATAATTTGCCAATAGGATAAAAATTAAAGAAAATAACTATTTTAATTGTTTTTTAGGTTCATTTGTTTTAAAATCTTTCCTTAAACTTAAAAGGGCAAATAAAGTGTGTTTCAGAAATGGTCAACTTAAAGAATGCACTCAAGGTGTTCTGAACTCACCACAACAGGGATTTATTTTGATTTAGGGACTAGCACTAAGCCATCTTTCTTGCAAAATTTGGGGGGAACAATCCTATCCCATTAGGTGAGGAATTTTAATTTCAGTTAAGTTAATTTGAATTATTCATAAAGACAAAGCAAAAACTTTTTCTAAAACAACCTTTCGTTAAAAAATTTGCTTTCCCAGGGAGTTCAAAATATTATTGCATGCATTTCAATTTGTTCTCCCCACTGGTATACTGAGACATTGATCCTATTGGCCCTGAAGTGTTTGTGTTGGATATGTCTGTGAACCCAGGTTATGAGCAGCCCCAGTTTTTTCCTCAGGGTTCTATTGTTATTATTTTCCTTTATGCAATATTGTTTTACTTTAATCTTTCCTCTCTTAATACAGATAAGGGCACAGATTTTCATATGGTTCCTTGATATGCCCTAAGTTTCTGGAAGAGTGCCTGGCATAAAGTAGGCCCTTATAAAATATTGCTTAAAAAATGAATCAGTGGATGAAAATGTTGGGAAGCACTTGCCTAGCTTATATAGAATCTTCTCCTATTGCCAATACAACTTTAAACTTTCAGTAGAGAAAGTCTCGCATCCTCAGTTACGTCCCGTGATTTCTTTGGTCTTTATTGGGCTTCTGCTTTCACTTCATGTTTCTAAAAAGACACATTAACAGTTGCCCTTTTTTATAAGTATGTATGTGTAAGGACTAACCAATATTTCTTATAAATTATCTTTAAGATTACAAAAGAAAAGACATTATAGGGAAATGGTGACATATAGACTCTAGCAATGGACTGCATAGGTTTAGACATTGAATATATTAATTACTAACTCTGACAGCCTGAGCAATTACTTAAAATCTGTACCCTTTAGCTACCTCATCTATAAAATAAGGTAAAGATAGATCCATCCTATTGCTATGGAGTATTAACTATATGAGTATTAGGTATTAAGGACTCTTAAAATAGTAAGGATTTCTGAAATTCACAACTGTTATCAAATTGGGTATTTTAAAATAAATACATATTTCATAGAATGTTAGCTAGTTTTCACTGTAACATTTTTTTAGGTGAATCTTTCTTAACAATTCTTTAATTCTGTTTTACTGAGGTTTTTCTTTTTTCATAAGTGGTACTTTATGTGTAATTATTCTTGATATGAAGTTTTACAGGAGAGCAATTATACACACATATAGACCCCCCCCCACACACACACACACATACACACACACATGGAATAAAAATGAAAAACCATAGGGACAAAGTTGTTAAAATGTTTAATCCTAGGATACATGATTATGGATATATTTGTTTCTAATTGACTTATTTGCATTTTCTACGATAACAATTAATGAGTAACGAATCCCTTGAATGTGAAAAGCAAATACTAACCATAAAAACACTTAAAACAAACAGTACTTCTAACACTGAAGGGTCCGAATTACATGTTAACATGACCATTACCAAGACCGCTAGTCTTCTATTTTACTTCCTTTAAATTGGTCATTTCATTTTAAACCTGAATGGCCACTTTAGATTTCAAAAGCAATAGATATTTTGGAAGTCTTTAATGTGGAAAAAAATGTACAAAGGAATATAATTTCTGTTACTCAAATCAATTGCTGAAAATAGGCCAAGTTATTTCTAGTTAACAGTTACGAAATGAAATAAAGCAACAGCTAGGTAACCTAATTCCACAGGGTCAGACCCATTCTTTATAGCCCTGAATCCTGGACACATACATGCCCTATGGAAGCCTGAGTTAGTGCATCGATCTATAGTGTCATTTGTCTACAGTTTTTTTGTTTGTTTGTTTGTTTTTTGTGGTTCAGAACACCAGCACTAGTCAGCAAGAGTTATGTACGAACTGATTTTCTTTTGGCAAGTCACAGTTTTCTCCCTCTCCCAATGCTGTGATGCACGTGTAATTTTTATTGTGCTTTAGTTGATTGCCTTGAAATTGCTTTCCATCTCATGTAAATTTGCAAATGTCTGTGTGTGATTGGTGTTCACAGTTGAAAGAACATAAATTGTTCCTATTTTACACAGGTGATATGTGAGCATATTTCCCTAAGTTCCCTGAAAGAAGGGCAGTATGTTGAAAATCAAATAAGAGTAATTTATCTGTTTAAAGGAGCAGCTGTTCCTGTGGTCTGAAACACCCATCCCATTTTGTGTACTCTTGCCACAACAGAACCAATATTCATTAGGTCAGAGGTATTTCACGTATGTGTTTGATATCTTTATCACATTTTCGAGTTTTCCTGGGTGGTAAATGTTACTTTGCCGAACCTAAACATATGCATTTAACAGAATCACAGATATTCACTTTAATTCAGAAAAAAAGTAAGACTGAAACTGCTAAGAAGCCATAGTTATAGGTCATTTTAAATAAACATTTTTAGCTTAGAGAAAAATGCCAGGTATACTGCTCTGTCTCAGGATAAATACTAGGTTCTAGGAATTTCTAGCTTACCTAACTTACCTGCAGCATGTCACATTGGTGACGAATTTTACTAAGGCAGAAATTGAATTATTTCAGTAATTCCCAAGCCATTTCTGTCACTGAAAATTTTTCAGATCAGCATATGAACTATCGTTTCCCCTTCTTTAGCCTCTTGTTCATACTCTACAGAGCGATTTGGGAAAGTTTTTGGAACTTCCGTATGAGGCACAGGATAGGCAATATCCTGTGCCTATGTGTTGTCATGCATGACTTGCTATAACTAATATAGTTATTTCCAGTGTTCCCTTGCTTGGTTGAGGGATGATAACATGCAAATTGTGGAATATTTTACATATGGAAAAGTATGTACCAAAGTACATACCCAAAGCTGTCCCGTTGACCGGTATCTCCTTTTGGCTCAAAAAACCATGGCCTCTGCTGGCAGGTGACCTCGTGTGTCTGTTCGTGTGCTCAAACACAGCAGAACCTGCTATCCCTGCCCTGAATGGAAACAGTTCTGTTTCTTTCTAAACTGGTCTGCAAACTTAACTTTGAGCTGCTTCTTTTCCTCTTTTGTTTGCTTTGTTTTGTTTTCTTTAATGGTAAATATTCACTTCCCTCTGTAGAGGCACAGGGAAAATGATAACATATGCTTTTCATCATTAGATTTGTTCAGGCATGATGATCCTACTCAGCACCCAGGGAGTGATTTTGACTTCAGAGCACTTTACAAACATTAAGTAATGATAACTAACCAACTGTGATCCAGGAAAGAGCATAACCAGGGATAAGTAGGTACTCCATCATTTCTAGTATATGCACCCGTCAGTTTTAAGCATCTTTAACATAAAAGAAAAGGCTCAATAGCTATGATATAATTAATGAATTTTATTTGTGCTGATTTTGCTTTATTTTATTCTCTTCTGTGCTTTAATGAGGCAATATTTTTTGCTAACATTAAACTGCCACGGCAAGGGAGAACTCAGTAGCACAGATCCTGAGAACTCATTAATATGTTCCATAGAGCGATGCGTGTGCTGTGGCTGCTCTCATTTCTTTTGATATGGTAGAGGAGCAGATGACACCTAAGTGTGAATTGTCAGCCCGGAAAAATCATGATTTTTTTTTCAAAATAGTTAACAGTGGACTCCTGCGATTGTAAAGGTCAAGTCCGTTTTGAATCAGGAATATATATGTTTTTTATTGTGACAAATATTTATACTGGTACATTATAATTCCAATTCCAAACATATAATAAATTATCACAATCATTATCATAAATAAATCATATATACATATATTTTTTTCTTATAAAAGAGTATAAGTTATACATATAGGTATTAAGTTACTCATTCTTTTTACATTGCCTTTTTTGACATTTTCTTAAGCACATGTGGTCTATATTGCTAACAATATTAGGGGGCATGTGTTAAAATAAAACTTTGAAAATTTAATTACATAATTAAGATAGATGCCCATACGGAAACTGTATTTTTTATGGTTGCTATTATAAATCGCCACAAACTCAGTGCCTCAAAATAACGTAAATTTGTTACTTTATTGCTCTGTTGCTCAGAAATATGAAATGTGCCTCAATGGACTAATCAGGATGTTGGCAAGGTTGCATTCCTTCTGGAGGTTCTAAGGGACCATCTTTTCCTTGTCCTCTCTAGTGTCTAAAGGCTGCTTAATTTCTCTTTGCCGTATATATCCATGTATATTCACAGGTTCTAGAGGTTAGGAAATAAATATCTTTGGAAGTCAGTGTTCTGACTTTGACAGACATGCACAGTGAGCTGATTTTCCCTGGATAAATGCATGATTCTGGTATAATTAAACATATATTTCAGATCATACCCTCTACAGAACCTGTTTTTTTTTGTTTTGTTTTGTTTTGTTTTTGATAATGTTTATTTATTTTGAGAGAGAGAGAGAAAGGGAGCACAAATGGGAGGGGCAGAAAGAAGGAGAGAGAGAATCACAAGTAGGCTCCGCACTGTCTGCGCAGAGATCCATAAAGGACTCAAACTCACAAACCATGAGCAGAAATCAAGAGTTGGACGCTTAACTGACTAAGCCACAAACAGAACCCATTTTTAAGGAAATGGAAGACAGAGAAATAAAGCCACTTGTAACTTTTTAAATCTAGTGTTGCAAATATTGTATCTATAAAACATTATGAGTTATGATTATTTTTCACTCCCATTGAAATTATAGTCTATATGTTGACAGTCTCAACATTAGCCTTGTTCTCAGTCCAAATCATTATCTTCCAATGGAACTGAGAAAAGAATGAAAGCTTTTCCTGGAGCTGAGTTCAGGGGAATTGAGGAAACTGAAATACTTGATTTGTCTTCTATACTATTCCTAATAAGATTGATACAGGTATATATACTTTTTACTAGAATTCATTTTTAGAATTTTGAATATAATTTTTTACTGTAAAAAGATAGGCATAAGTTAAGTAGAAAATATTTTTTTAATGTTCATTTATTTTCAGAGAGAGAGAGATATGGAGGGAAGGAAGGAGGGAGGTGAAGGGGCAAAGAAAGAGGGAGACACAGAATCTGAAGCAGATTTCAGGCTTGAACTGTCAGCATAGAGTCGGTCGCAGGGCTCAAACTCATAAACCGTGAGATCATGAACAGAAGCAGAAGTCAGATGTTTAACCAACTGAGCCACCCAGGTACCCAAAAAATACCCTAATATTTTACAATTGAATTTGTGTACTGTAAATATGCAAATTATGATATTAAAATTAATCTCGAAAATAAATGTGAAACGCCATTGTTATATATAAGGACAGTTAAATGTAAAGATATGAAGTAAGTAGTTTTAATTCATTTAAAATGACTCAACTTTGAGTAAATCTCAGAAACAGAAATTAGTTTATGAATAATAAAATTTGCAATGTTTTTGTATAAATAAACATATTCACAGTAAAATTTCAAAGTAAATGGTAGCCATCATTGTCAAATTGTTTCTCTAGTTTGGAAATGCTCTGCCTCAATAGACATGTCTCTTGATTCGTTAAGACTTTATTTTTCATTTGAAACTGAGTTGGTTTTTTATTCTTATTACTCAGGCTTCAGAGTATTGGGTATTGTATTTATTTAACATACTTAACTGACAACTCTGTATACAATACATAGCAAGCACAAAACACCAACCAAAGACCTTACACTCTAGTAGAACTAAAACCTGCATGAAAATTTTGGAATTATTCATATTCTGGCAAGAAATGTTTGTCACTCTGGCTATACTGTTATTTTCTTTCCTATGCTGTCATTAAAGTGGCATGTTGACATGAGTTTTTCTTACTAGTGGGAACTGAGATTAGAATATATTGGAAAACAATCTACATGTTATTTTAATATTTGATATAAAAACTGCAAGTAGAAAGCTAGAAATTGTTACATTATTTCTAAAGTTGTTTTTCTTTTTTTTTTTTTTTTTTTTTGAGAGAGACAGAGACAGTGAGTGGGGGAGGGCCTGAGAGAGAGAGAAAGGGGAGGGGAGAAAGAGAGAGGAAGATAGAGAATCCCAAGCAGGCTCCACACAGTCAGCTCAAAGCCCTAGGCAGGCCTTGAACTCAGGAAACTGCGAGTTCATGACCTGAACCGAAACCAACAGTCTAATTGTTCACTGGCTGAGCCTCCAGAGTGACATACATTGTTTCTATTCTTTGATCCTGACCCCCCCACTCCACATCTATTTCTGGTGGGTTCATCCCTTGTTTAAAGATATCAAATTTTATTTAAAATATAAAACCAAAAAAAAAATTCCCTAACAGTCACATGAATTCCATTTGTAAATTGAATATTAAATAGAATGTTGCTTGTGTCCAGAATAACTGTTATGTAATTCTAATGTATGAAGAATATAGTAGAGTAGCACTTAAAAGAATTTGAAAGTTTAATGTGGCCATACTTTTGTTGTCTAAACTTCATTTTATATATAATTTTTATTTTTATATGTATTTTATTTTATTTTATTGTAAACTTAATAGTATACAGCCCCAACTCATGTTCCTGTTTATGGCCTTATTGAACCTCCTCAACCCTCAGAGTTATAGTGGTGAATGCTGTTGCTATAGCACTAAGGCAATTTCTAATATATGGAAATATTAAAAAGGGGGGCTACTCCACTCAACATATTTTAAATACAAATAAAACCTGTGTGTTTGTGGGCAAATATTTAGATGGATTCAGTGTCATTTAGAAGGACAAGAGTATGTGAGAATTTAAAGTTTCATGGGACCAACTAATAATCCCATTTGGTAAAAATGTCTTTAGGAACTGTGATGTTATGCTATGCTTTTATAGTTGTCATCCTTACCTAGGAGGTGGCCTGGTCTTTTGAACTATCTTTTAGAAGATTGTTATAAGATATAAATGATTTCCATTAAAAGTCATGTTTTTAAGTAGATAGCTGTGTGTGAATTTGAAATTACTTTTAATTTTCTATGAATTCTGTTATCTACCATCTGTGTTGTCCTTTTATTCTGTATCCCTCACTCCTGTGTTATATCACTCCCTGTGTAGAGATCAGTCCCCAAAGTGATGAACTATACACAGTATCCTTAGTTATAACTTTGTAGCTGCCAGCAACCCAAGTATAGTGTAAAATCACGCAGTCTACTAAGACATACCACATTCTCCCACCTACGACAATAACATATCATAATCTGGATTTCCAAAAGCTTGAAGTGTAATTTATTTTCTTTTGAGAAATTCCACATTAGGAGGAAGTTATAAATCTTTACATGAACTGTGTTTTTCTCTTATATTTTAGTCTCAAAAATTGCCAGGAACATATGTTTCTTTAAAGCATATCAAAATATTTTCCCACGATGTATGTTGAAATAAAGATCTCTCAAAATAAGGAAGGAAGTTGATAAGTTTTAAGTTACCTAATATATCTATAATAACCAATTAACATTTAAGGTGTGGCACAGGATGTATTTAATCATCTGCATAGAATAACAGAAAGCAAGCTATTATTACACCTATGTTTCTGTTACAGGAATTATAATTAGCTCAGGAAAATAGCATAGGAAGTAATTTGTGAGGTGCTTTCCAATCAAGTAGCTTAATCCAGACAACGGCCTCAGATATAGAGATCAAATACCCCGTTTTAGAATATTAAGGGTTCAGAGTGGATATTGATTGCTCTAGCTTTGAGAAGAATGCTGGTGCAATTTTGATTGGGATTGCATTGAATGTGTAGATTGCTTTGGGTAGTATTGCCATTTTGACGATATTTATTCTTCCAATCCATGAGCATGGGATGTTTTTCCATTTCCTTGTGTCTTCCTCAATTTCCTTCCTAAGTTTTTTATAGTTTTCAGTGTAGAGGTCTTTCACCTCTTTGGTTAGGTTTGTTCCTAAGTATTTTATGGTTTTTGGTGCAATTGTGAAAGGGATTAGCTTCTTTATTTCTCTTTCTGCTGCTTCATTGTTGGTGTATAGAAATGCCACCGATTTCTGTACATTGATTTTGTATCCTGAAACTTTGCTGAAATCATGAATCAGTTCTAGTAGGCTTTTGGTGGATTCCGTCGGGTTTTCCATGTAAAGTATCATGTCATCTGCAAAAAGTGAAAGTTTGACTTCCTCCTTGCCAATCTTGATGCCTTTTATTTTGTTTTGTTGTCTGATTGCTGATGCTAAGACTTCCAGCACTATGTTAAATAGCAGTGGTGAGAGTAGACACCCCTGTCGTGTTCCTGATCTCAGGGGGAAGGCTTTCAGTTTTTCCCCATTGAGGATGATATTAGCTGTGGGCTTTTCATATATGGCTTTTATGATGTTTAAGTATGTTCCTTCTATCCCGACTTTCTCGAGAGTTTTTATTAAGAAAGGATGCTGTATTTTGTCAAATGCTTTTTCTGCATCTATTGACAGGATCATATGGTTCTTATCTTTTCTTTTGTTGATGTGATGTATCACGTTGATTGATTTGCGAATATTGAACCAGCCCTGCAACCCAGGGATGAATCCTACTTGGTCATGGTGGATAATTCTCTTTATATGCTGTTGGATTCGATTTGCTAGTATCTTGTTGAGAATTTTTGCATCCATATTCATCAGGGATATTGGCCTGTAATTTTCTTTCTTTGCTGGGTCTCTATCTGGTTTGGGAATCAAAGTGATGCTGGCTTCATAGAATGAGTCCGGGAGTTTTCCTTCCGTTTCAATTTTTTGGAACAGCTTGAGGAGGATAGGAATTAACTCTGTTTTAAATGTCTGGTAAAATTCCGCAGGAAAGCCATCTGGTCCAGGGCTTTTATTTGCTGGGAGGTTTTTAATCACGAATAGGTGGACTTTGTGAGACTAAGCAAAAACCAGGGGGAGGGGAAGAGGGGAAAGGAAAAAAAGACACAGAGAGGGAGGGAGATAAAACATAAGAGACTCTCAAAGACTAAGAAAAAAACTGAGGGTAAGGGGGATGAGGGAGGGGGGAGAGGGGGTGATGGGCATTAAAAAGGGCACATGTTGGGATGAACACTGGGTGTTATATGTAAACCAATTTGAAAATAAACTATTATAAAATTAAAAAATAAAATAAAATAAATAAAATAAAATAAAATAAACATAGTGGATATTGAGGACATGGTGAAACCAGTAGTTCTACCCTAAAATTATTTTGTATGTAATTTTTTAAAAGATTTTATATTAAACCCAGGAGGATGCCATGAATAATAGTAAACAAGTTATATTGAATTAGCCTTCAGAAAAATTACATTTTGGGGGGACAACTCTTTTTTTCCTGGTTGTACCCAAATGCAGTGTCATTCTTTTCAGAAGATACAAAAACAGGCAGAATAGAGCCTAGCAGTAGGGAAGAGCCTAAAACTCATGTGATTGTATCCATGGCTTGTCAAAGTTGAAACTGGAGAAGATGT
The DNA here is from genome assembly GCA_030068075.1 of Paguma larvata. Lineage (NCBI taxonomy): Eukaryota > Metazoa > Chordata > Mammalia > Carnivora > Viverridae > Paguma > Paguma larvata. The sequence continues at coordinate 58,798,166 of CM057829.1, read as the reverse complement.
TTGCTGGGAACAGCCAAGAAAGAATTGGAGTACTTTTTTTCTAGTACTCTACTACCAATAAGTAGGATATTTTGTGACCAGAGTAAGTCAGTTAAACTTCACTGATCATATTTTCAAATTTTTGGGACATGTGTGATAGAATAGATGTTTCTAATGGTCTCTCAGCTTAGTTTCCTAGAATTTGACACTGTTATGAAACTAGGATTTTAGAGTGGGTGTCATGGCCGCCATAGCAATGCATGAATACGTGAAGCTGATCGCACTGAGTGTGAAATCTACTTGCAGAAATCTCAGTTCGACAGTTGTATAGAGTCTCTGGTGTGGAGGATGAGATCATAGAATTGCTGTCCTCTACTTTCTCATTTTCAACATAACTGCTTACGCCCCCGATATAGTATCTACTAACATTTCTAGTAGCTGCATCCTTAAGGAACTTGATTATTCTAAGGAAACAAAATAAAAAGTCTCGGCATAAGATTTTCATTATGATACCAGATTTTTAAGAAGCCAAAACCAATAGCTATAGTAACATCATTATTGATAACTCCAAATAGATGAGAATGTTAGCGGGCATTAAATGCTTAATAGGTTTTACATGACGAGATTTTGATATATTGGAGGTATTAGACATGTGTTTTTTTCTTTTTTAGACTATTTTGAGTTACCAAAGTAATAGTATATCTATAGCTAGGTGGTATATAATCAAGATTATTATTATGTTAAATATAAATGTTTTAACTGAGTAAAAGAGTCTCCTATGATTTCAATTATTTTAAATGACAATAACATTGATATGTGATAATTTAAGAATATTTGAATATAAAGTAAGCATATAAAAATGATTTATAAATTTCCCGTAGTCTGAAAATCTAAAACTATTACTATTTCAATGGATCTGAATGTCTCTTTTTATTCACATCTAAAATGAACAGTTATATTACTATATAACATAAATAGTTGAGAAGATTTATATATATACATATATATATATATAGTCTTTCAGTTTTCAAGATAACAATATATATGAGAAGTTTTACTTAACATATATTTTTATTACAGCATAAAATATTTCATTATAGATATGTATCTATCTGAAATAAATATTCCACAATTTTGTACATTTAGTTTTTCTCTGTTTTCTTTTCTATTTTAAATAATCTTGTGGCTGATGTCAGCGTCCCCACATCTTTGTCCAAACTTTTCATCTTATAGTGATAACGGATTCTCAGACTGGGAGAGTTTTATTAGTGAGTCAAGTATGCACTTATTTGAAGTTTTTAATTTGTAAAGCCCAGTTGCTTTCCAGAAATGTTCTACAAATGCTCATTACCTGGGACTGAAAAACCAAATTCTTACCGGTATTAAGTATTATTTCCTTATTTTTTTCTAATTTGGTTTAAATACATATTATTTACTTTGATTCAATTTCTATTTCTAATGAGAATAGCTATTATTATGATATATTAATCTTTTACTGTTTTATTTTTTTAATTTAGTATCAGGGTTAATATGTATATATATATATATTAACCCTCAGATGTGTGTTGCTGTTGTTTATTTGTTTGAGTCATGATGTTTTATGTGGCCTTATTTTATCAATTTATTTAAAGTCACTTATAATATGCTACACTGAAAGCATTTCCGAACAAATCTGATAGGCAATCCCATGCCCCAAATGATCATTACTTTAGTCAGGTTATCTAAGTATATTCCAGTGTGTTTGGGATATGAATCAGCTGAAGTATGATCATTGCTTCAATACCAATAAAGGACACATTGTTTTTCAGCTGAAAAATATTTGTAGCAGGAGGAAGTGTAGCCATTGCTTGAGAAAATTTCATTTTAGTGTTCGGTTATAGTAGAAAATGCTAAGTATACTTTTTCTAAATCTTTGCATTTTTTTCTTTTTAGTTTTTTCACCCACATGATACCTATGTCTCAAGAGTATAAAAAAGTATTGAAAACATAAAATAATTAGAAAATGTAAACACTAACCAGATAGAAAATATAATTAAAAGAAGCATATTTTAATAGTTTTCAAAATATGTAAAATAAAAAAAAAATCTAAACAAGAAATCCAACATACTAGATTAAACAAAATGTTAAAGTTCACAATGTAAAAGTATATGAATGGAGAAAAATACCATATTTTTAAATATATGTTTTTTTTTATTACAAGGGGTATACCTTTAAACATTTTTGTAAACATGTTGAATTCTAAATAACATCCTAAGAAATACATTAGAAATTAAAAATAACTCCAAATCAGATCTGGGGTTATAAACAGGTATAAGTAGTTTAGAAAATTTTGGACAATAAAGGTTAAAATACCATACAAAACTCAAAATACTGTAATGAGACTTTTTGAAGCATACTAAATACACAAGAACAAATGAAACACAAAAACTTTTAACCAATTTGTGAACTCAGAATAAGAAAGCGTGGTATTATAGTAAGGAGAGAAGACATATACATTCCATACATACTCATAAAACAATTTATTATATGGAAAATAGTATTAGTTCTTATTTCCCAACATTGGAAAATTTAATTTCAGCAAATTTAAATCTAAAATGTAAAGACAAAAGAATCAATAACAGAATCAAATGTTGACGGACACTTAAGTGATCTGAGATGTATCAAGAAAAATTGCTTACAACATATGAAAGGAGAGAAAAAGCCTAAAAGGACAGCAATAGCTCACAATATGTATCCCACTAAAAGGACAGTATACAAAGCTAAGACTAATAGGTACCTAGGAGATGTTTTCATTTTGTTTATGTGTATGTTTTCATAATGTTGTACAGGAAAAAGTATCATACACATGTCATAAAAATATAAAAATCCTGAAAGGAAAAAATGCTAAATTCAATCACATAAAATTAAAAAAAATATCTGTATGGAAACAAATTAAAATCCAAACTCAAATTTGAAAAAAATATTACATAATTATGGACATGCAGAACTTTAATAATCACTGAGAAAAAATATTTTTGTGAAAAATGTATTCAGGATCAAAAATTCTAAGGGCACCTGAGTGACTCAGGATTTTTTTTCTTTTCTTTTTTTCTTCTATTTCTCTCTAAAAAGAATGGGAAAAATAGAAATAAACTGAACAAATTGAAATCTAGTACTGGGAAGAATATGTAGGAAACAAAAGCATTCTTACACATTTTTGGTGGGTGTATAAATTGTTAAAACTTCTCTGGAAGGCATTTACACAATAAGTAGCAACATGTAAAATATGCACTTTTTAAAATCCATTAATTACCCTACACGGTGGTGGCTCAAAAATATTTATATGATTAAGAAATAATATGCATTATATTATTCAGACCGCTGTGTAAAAAGTTGCAAATTTGAAAAACTTACTGTCAATTTAGAGAGTCATCTCTGAATGTAGTTCAGACTTAAAACGATGGTATACATACCCAGTTATTGGGTTGAAAAGCTATCACAAACTAGAAAAAGACAGAGGGGTGCCTGGGTGGCTCAATCCCTTGGGCATGCAACTTCATTTTGACTCAGGTCATGATCTCACAGTTCGTGAGTTCCAACTCCGTGTCCCATTCTGTTCTGACAGTGTAGAGCCTGCTTGGGATTCTCTCCCTCCCTCTCTCTCTGTCCCTCACCTGCTCGCTCGCTCTCTTTCTCTCTCTCAAAAATAAACAAACTTAAAAAAAAGAAAAGAAAAAAGACAGATACAAAATAAAGTATAATTCTATAGAGCTAAACATACACACCTACTACAAATAACCACTAAATTTAACAAAAAAAAAATCAACTTCTATGATAACCATGTAATTGATATATAAAAGCAATAACAAAACAGAATTTTCTAAGACATTAAAAAGATATTTATACAATACTCTTTGATTCTACAGAGTGTGATGATATGAGCATTTGCTCACGTTGCAAATTGAAAAATAATGGCCAAAGTATTTGTAGTGGTCAGTTTGGTCATTGAAATCAAAATTTAAACGTGATTGTTTTTCACCTGATAAAATTATCTCTTGACATTTTTTTTCTGGTGAAATCTTGCCACACAAATTCATTGTCTCTCTCTTTCTCGCCCTCCCTCTCTCTCCCTCCCTCTCTCTCCCTCCCTCTCTCTCTCTCTCTCTCTCTCTCTTATGCATATATATATATACATTATATATATATATATATATATGTATCAGTATACTGCCATATATATATATAACATATATATGACAGTATATGATATATATATGTATGATATATATATATATATATAAACACTACATATGGCAGTATACTCATTGTCAGTATGTATGTGTATTTATGTGTACATATGTGTGTATACATACATACATACTACCTCTTCTTTATCCATTCATCAGTCAATAGACTTTTGGGCTTTTTCCATAAATTGGCTATTGTTAATGATGCTGCTATAAACACTCAGGTGCCAGTGCTTCTCTGAATCAGTTTTTTGTATCCTTTGGGAAAGTACCCAGTAGTACAATTGTTGGACCATAGGGTTGTTCTATTTTTAATTTTTTGAGGAACCGCTATACTGCTTTCCACAGTGGCTACACCAGTTTGCATTCCCACCAACAGTGTTAAGAGGGTTTCCCTTTCACCACATCCTCACCAAAATTTGTTGTTCCCTGTGTTGTTAATTTTACCCATTCTGACAGGTGTGAGTTGGTATTTAATTGTAGTTTTGATTTGTATTGGCCTGGTAATGAGTGATGTTGAGCATCTTTTCATGTGTCTATTAGCCATCTGGATGTATTCTTTGGAAAAGTGTCTATCCATGTCTTCTGCCCATTTCTTAACTGGATTATGTTTTTGGGTGTTGAGTTTGATAAATCCTTTATAGATTTTTGATACTAACCCCTAACATATATGTCATTTGCAAATATCCTCTCCCTTTTCATAGGCTGCCTTTTAGTTTTGTTGGTTATTTCCTTTGTTATGCAGAAGTCTTTTATCTTGATGAATTCCCAATGCTTCACTTTTTCTTTTGTTTCCCTTGCCTCTGGAGACCTATCTAGTTAGAAGTTTCTGCAGCCTGTGTCAAAGAAGTTGCTGCTTGTGTTTTCCTCTAGGATTTTGATAGTTTTCTGTCTCACATTTAGTTCTTTTTTTTTTCCAGTTAGAATGTATTTTTGTGTATGATATATGAAAGTGGACCAGTTTCAGTCTGCATGTTGCTGTCCAGTTTCCCCAACACCATTTGTTAAGAGACTGTCTGTTGTCCATTGGATATTCTTTCCTGCTTTGTCAAAGATGAGTTGTCCATGTAGTCATAGGTCCATTTCTGGGTATACTACTCAGTTTTGTAGATCTATGTGTCTCTTTTTGTTCTAGTATCATACTCTCTTCATCCCTATAGCTTTGTAATATCGTCATGCCTCCCAAGTATGTTTTGGCTATTCAAGGTCTTTTGTGGTTCTGTACAAATTTTAGGATTCTTTGTTCTAGTTCTATGAAAACTGTTGTTGGTATACTGATAAGATTGTATAGAATGTGTAGATTGCTTTGGGTAATATAGATGTTTTACAATATTTGTTCTTCCAATCCATCAGCATGTAATGTTTTTCCATTTCTTTGTATCCTCTTCAATTTCTCTCATGAGTTACCTATAACTTTCAGATTATAGATTGTTTACCCCTTTGTTAGGTTTATTTCTAGGTATAGTTTTTGTTGTAATTGTAAATGGGATCAGTCCCTTGATTTCTCTTTCCACTGCTTCATTATCGCTCTAAAGACATAAAACACATTTCTCTATGTTGATTTTGTATTCTGCAATTTGGCTGCATTTGTGTTATCAGTTCTAGAAAATTTTTGTTAAAGTCTTTTGGGTTTTATACATAGAATATCATGTCATCTGCAAATAGTGAAAAGTTTGACTTCTTCCTTGCCAATTTGGATGTGTTTTCTTTCTTTTCGTTTTCTAATTGCTGAGGCTGGGACTTCTAGTATTATATTAAATAATTATATTAAATAATAATGGTGAGAATGGACATCCCAGCCTTATTTCTGTCTGTAAAGGAAAATAATTTAGATTTTCCCCATTGAGGATAATATTAGCTATGGGTCTTTTATAAATGGCCTTTATGATGTTGAGATATGTTCCTTCTACACCTACTTTGTTGAGAGTTTTTATCAAGAAAGGATGCTACATTTGGTCAAATGCTTTTTCTGCCTTTATCGAGAGGGATCATATGGTTCTTATCCTTTCTTTTATTAAAGTGATCAACTACACTGATTGATTTGCAAATATTGAACCACTTTGCAGCCTAGGAATAACTCCTACTTGATCTTGGTTAATGACTCTTTTAATGTGCTCTCGGATTCAATTTCCTAGTATCTTGTTAAAAATTTTTGCATGTTCAGCAGGGATATTGGCCTGTAATTCTCTTTTTTAGTGGGGTCTCTGTCTGGTTTTGGAATCATGGTAATACATGGATTCACAGAATGAGTTTTGGAAATTTTCTTTCCATTTCTATTTTTTTGGAACAGCTTCAAAACTCTTCTTTAAATTTTGTTTGTTGCGAGATTTTTGATTATTGATTCAATTTCTTTGCTGGTTATGGGTCTGTTCAAGTTTTCCATTTCTTCTTGTTTCAGTTTTGGTAGTTTATATGTTTCTAAAAATTATTTAGAAACATTTATTTATTTTTCCTTATTTTTGCCATGTAATTTTTCATTATATTCTCTTAAAATTGTTTTTATTTCTGTTGTACTGGTTGTGATCTGTTCTGTCTCATTTGCGATTTTATTTATTTTGGTCCTTTCTCTTTTCTTTATGATAGTTCTGACTGAGATTTTATCAATATTTTTATTTTTTCATAGAACCAGCTCCTGGTTTCATTGATCTGTTCTACTGTATTTGTTTGTTTGTTTGTTTCTGTATCATTTGTTTCTGCTCTAATCTTTATTATTTCTCTTTTTCTGCTGGCTTTAGGCTTCATTTGCTGTTCCTTTTCTACCTCTTTCACGTGTAAGGTTAGATTGCATATTTGAGAATTTTCTTGCCTCTTGATAAAGGCCTATATTGCTATATACTTCCCTCTTATCACCGCTTTTGCTGCATCCCAAAGGTTTCAGACTTTCATATTGTAATTGTATTTTGTTTGCAAGTCTTTTTTAATTCTTCTTTAATTTTCTGGTTAACCCATTCATTCTTTAGTAGGATATTCTCTAATCTCCATGTGTTTGTCATCCTTCCAAGTTTTCTCTTGAGATTGACTTCAAGTTTCATAGTGTTATGGTCTGAAAATATGCATGATATGATACTGATCTTTTTGTAAATGTTGAGGACTGATTTATGACCCAGTATGTGATCTGTTTTGGGGAATATTCCATGTGCACTTGAGTAGAATGTGTCTTCTGCTTTAGGATGAAGTATTCTGAATATATCTGTTAAGTCCATCTGTTCCAGTGTGTCATTCAAAACCTTTGTTTCCTTAACGATTTTCTGCATAGATGATCTGTCCATTGGTGTAGTGGGGTATTAAAATTTCCTATCATCGTAATATTGTCAATGAGTACCTTTATGTTTGCTATTAAGTGTTTTATTATTTGGGTGTTCCAAATGGGGATATAAATATTTATAATTGTTAGATCTTCTAGTATAATTGATTGCTTTATTAGGATACAGTGCCCTTCATCTCATGTTGCAGTCTTTGGTTTAAAATATAGTTGTCTGGGGCACCTGGGTGGCTCAGTTGGTTAAGTGGCCGACTTCGGCTCGGGTCATGATCTTATCGTCTGCGAGTTCGAGCCCCGCATTGGGCTCTGTTGCTGATGGCTTGGAGCCTGGAGTCTGCTTCAGATTCTGTGTCTGCCTCTCTCTCTCTCTGCCCTTCCCCTGCTCATGCTTTGTCTCTCTGTGTCTCAAAAATAAATAAACGTTAAAATTTTTTTCAAAAAAATAAAAATAAAAATAAAATATAGTTATCTGATGGAAGTATTGCTACTCTGGATTTCCTTTGACATCCATCTGCATGGTAAATATTTCTCCATCCCTCACTTTCAATCTACAGGTGTCTTTAGGTCTAAAATGAACCTGTTGTAGACAGCATACATGTAGGTCTTTTTTTTTTTAATCCATTCTTATATCCTATGCCTTTATATTGGAGCATTTAGTTCATTTAAATTCAGAATAATTATTGATAGACATGAATTTAGTGTCATTTCATTACTTGTTTTGCCATAGCTTCTGGAGATTTTCTCTGTTTCTTTTATTCGTTTGGTCTTTCTTTCCCGCTCAAAGAGTCTTTTTAATATTTCTTGCAGAACTGATGTAATGTCATGAATCCCTTTAGTTTTTGTTTGTCTGTGAAACTCTTTATCTCTCCTTCTATTATGAATGATAACCTTGCTGGGTAGTGTAGTCTTGGCTGCATATTTTTCCCATTCAGCCGATTGAATACATCATGCCACTCCATTCTGGCCTGCCAGGTTTCTGTGGAGAAAGCTGATGCTACACTTATCATCTTCCCTTGTAAGTTAGGGACTTCTTTTGTCTTGCTTTTTAAAGATTTTTTTCTTTATATTTTGTAAATTTAACTATGATATATCTTGATGTCCTGCTTTTGTTCATTTTTATTTTTTTAATGCTTTATTTATTTTTGAGAGAGAGACAGACAAGCAGAGTGCAAGCGGGGGGGCGGCAGAGAGAGAGGGAGACAGAATCTGAAGGAGACTCCATGCTCTCAACTGTTAGCACGGAGCCCGATGTGGGGCTCAAATTCATGAACCATGAGATCATGACCTGAGTCAAAGTCTAACACTTAACAGACTGAGCTACCCAGGCACCCCTCCTGCTTTTGTTCATTTTAATGAGATTTCCGTGTGCCTCCTGGATTTGAATGTCTGTTTCTTTCCCCAGATTAGGAAAGTTTTCAACTATAATTTCTTCAAATAAGCCTCTGCCCCTTTTTCCCTTTCTTTAGGGACTCCTATAATAGAAATGTGCTTATACTTTAATGATTCACTGAGTTCTATAAGTTTACATTCATTATCTAATGTTTTTCTTTCCTAGTTCTTTTCAGCCTCATTATTTTCCATAATTTTATTTTCTACATCACTTCCTCCTTTATTCTTCCACCCTTGTGGTCATCACATGCAGTTGTTTTTGAATCTTGCTTATAGCATTTTGTATTTCAACCTGACTAGTTATTAGGTCTTTTTTCTTTGTGATAAGGAACTTTCTGGTGTCTTCTATGCTTTTCTCAAGCCCAGTTAGTAGCCTTATGATTGTTGCTTTAAATTCTGGATTGGGCATATTACTTTCATTGTTTTCAATTAGATCCGTGGAATTTTCCACCTTCTTTGTTTTGGAATAAACTCCTCCATCTTGACATTCTGTCTAGGTCTTTGTCGTCTTCTGTGTATTAGGAAAGCCTGTTATGTTTCCTGCTCCTGAGAATAATGACTTTTGGGGTGCCTGGACAGCTCAGTTGGTTGAGCATCTGACTCTTGATTTTGGCTTGAGTCATGATCCCAGGGTTGTTGGGTTGAGCCCCATGCTAGGTTCTACACTCAGCATGGAGCATACTGAAGATGCACTCTCTCTTTCTCTCCCTCTGCACCTCACCCCTCATTCTCTCTCTCTCTCTCTCTCTCTCTCTCTCTCTCCCCCTCTCTTTTTCTTAAGAAAAAAGAATGGCTTTATGAAGTGTATGCTAACCAGGGCCTGGAACTTGAGAAGTGTCTCTGAGGTATGCTGTGTGCATTCCGCTGCTATGTTTGGCTGATTTTTCCCTCAGTTCATTCTACAGAGTTTCCCCTTGCCTGCAATGGAGAGTGTTTGTAACTTGCCCAAAGTGTGACAAGTTTTAACTAAGTGTGCTCTGGTCTGCTTTTTAAAAGAGACCTGGTGCTCTTTCAACTAGAGCTGAAGCTTTGTAGACCCCTGTGGTCAATACACGTGGTGAGTGTGGGCACTTGTGCCGGTCTCCGAGGGGAGGGGCGTGCTCCTCCAGTGTTCAGGCCCACTTGCCAGAGAAAAGCAGCATCTGCAGAGACCAGGCGGGTGGGGCTTGGTGTCTGTAATTCAGGCTGCCACTCAACACTGTGATGCTTACCAAAGTTGGTTTATGCTGAGGGGCAGGGAAGAGAAATGGTGCCAGCACCCTCCCTTGTCCCTGGAGTGGAGAGTTCACAGGTGCCACTTTCTGGAAAGCCCTTCCCAAAGAGCAAACAATCTCCCCTGGCATGTCTCTGGCTTCCCTGAGATCCCTGCCTTCACCCTGTCTGTGTCCAAGCCATCTGCCCTCCCAGAAATGCAGTGTACCTGTGTCCTATCTCAGGAAAGCCAGCTGAATTTAAAATTCCAAACTCTAAGGACCTGTCATGGCACAGATCCACGTTGGTCCCAGAGGGGGAGTCTCACCACACTAGGACTGATGCAAGTTTGTTCCAGAAGGGCAGTTGTACCGAAGTGCAGGGGCCTGGAATTTGAAGTAAAATGCAGCAAAGACTTGATGAACAGACTCGCCGTTCTCTGCACCTATGCTGAGGGGTGGGGAGGGTATGATGCCGCCTACTCTTTTGTTCCTGGAGAGGCAGGGCCACCTCTCCCAGATGCGCTCCAAGAAGGGGGACCATCTCTCCCGGTGTGTCCCAGGGGATCCTCGAATCCGAGCGTCAGCTCCCTGGCTCTCTGCCTTCCTTCTCCACAGAAGCACTGCATTGCTTTCAGCGCTCCATACAGGCCACGCCATGGACCTCTAACACTCCAGTCTTGGGCCATGCTTGTTGTAAAAGCTCATGAAAACCAGTGCCTCTCATGTTCCCAGTCAGTGATTTTGGGGATGTATTTTCCTTGTGTGATCCCCTGTGTGCTCCTCCTCCTCTCTCTCTCTCTCTGTCATCTGTCTCTGTGACCAGGGATCCCTCACTTTGCAGCACCTGCAATCTGTTTTTCCCACCAACCACATTTCTGTACTTCCTACCTTCCGTGACGTGGCCTCTTCTCTCCCTCTAGTTGTGCAGTTTGTTTTGTCAGTCCTCAGATCGATTTCTTGTGTATTCAGAATGATTTGATATTTATCTAGCTGTGTTGGAGGGACGATTCAAGCCTAGGACCCTCCTACTAGTCCTCCATCTTAGCTCCTTGACCTATCCTTCAGTACTGATACTGTTTCACAACACACAGATTGCACTCATCTCCTCGTCCAAATCTTTACAATCATATGCAATCTCACATTTAAGGATCTGATACCTCTTCGTCCATATTTGCGCTTTATTTTGTAATACCAGTAAGAAAACCTTTACCAACAATTCACCCCCTAGCCTTTTACAACCATCATCAGTGTTCTCCTCCTTCTTCATTTTTCTTCATTCTTCTTTTCCTTTTCTTTTTTAAGCCTCCATTGATTGCAAGGTTTTCAGCCTCTCTCTTCTTCCTGACACCACCTAAATGTATACTCTGTTCAGCTGTCTGTCTTTGCCCTTCTTCTCTTTCTCCATTTTTTAACCTGAGGTATTCTAATTTTATAACTTTAACTATAAATGTGTATAATGTGTAGTACTCGATGCTATAAACTAAGTCTGTCTCCTGTGCTTGCTGTTTTATATTATATTTCCAAATGTTTGGTATCCTCTTTTAGTTGAACATTCAAATTCAGTATGCCTAAATTTAATCAGTGACTAATACCTTAAATCAGCTCCTCGTCTTTTTGACTGTAACATTTTTGGGAGGAGTAAAATTATTTTTCTCAATTTCTTTAATAATCTTTTCAGATGTCTCAGTATTAGTGTCATTAGAAATAAAAGTGACTTCTTTCATTAAAAGCTTTTCCATTTAGGTGCGCAACATCTTCAGCTGGCTTTTGTAATGCTAACGAAACATTCCATGTTGATAAGCCCCAGAAAGTCATTATTTAGATTTCCATGGATAAAAAATAAAGCTAGTTTAAGAAAGAAATGTATTAGGGCACCTGGGTGGCTCAGTTGGTCAAGTGTCCTACTTTACCTCGGGTCACGATCTTGTGGTTCTTGAGTTCAAGCCCCCCATCAGGCTCTGTGCCGACAGCTCAGATCCTAGAGTCTGCTGCAGATTCTGTGTCTCCCACTCTCTCTGTCCCTCTATGGCTTATGCTGTCTCTCTCTCTTAAAAATAAATAAACATTAAAAAAATTTAAACATGAAAATAATGTATATAATATTATTGATATTATACAATGTTTGAACTTTTATATTTCAGCTCAAATGTCTATCAATATTTGCTATATAAGATTCAAATTTGTTTATTGAACATGTCATATTATTATAATACATACATCATAATCTCTTTTGAGAGTTTCAGTTTTTTTTATGTTTAGTGATCTACTTAGATGATTTGCAACAATTATATGTATCAGTTAAGCCTACAGAGCAACAACAGAAAAAATCTGTTATAAGCAAAACCAGTTTTGGGGCACCTGTTGGCTCAGTCGGTTAAGTGTCTGACTTCAGTTCAGGTCATGATCTCACAGTCTGTGGGTTCGAGCCCCGCGTTGGGCTCCGTGCTGACAGCTCAGAGCCTGGAGCCAGCTTCAGATTCTGTGTCTTTCTCTCTCTCTGTCCCTCCCCCACTTGCACTCTCTCTCTCTGTCTCTCTCTCTCTCTCAAATAAATAAATAATAAATAATCATCAAAAAACAATTCAAAAAAAAGAAAGAAACCAGTCTTTTTTTTTATCTGCCATTTATATTCATCAGATTAAACTTGGAGAGATCAAATTATCTTTCTTCAATGTTTTTATTTTAATTCCAGTTGACTAACATACAGTGTTACATTAGTACAATATTATAATTCAACAATTCTACACATCACTTTGTTCTCATCATCCCAGTGCCCTCCTTATCCTCATTACCTATCCAATCCCTTCCCCAACCCTCCTGGTAACCATCAGTTTGTTCTCTATAATTAAGAGTCTGTTTCTTGATTTGTCTCCCTCTCTCTTTTTCTCTGTCTCTTATTTTTTCCCTTTGCTATTTTTTTTTAAATTTTTTAATCTTTATTTATTTTAGAGAGAGAGAGATCACGGTAGGGGCAGAGAGAGAGGAAGACACAGAATCTGAAGCAGGACCCAGGATCTGAGCTTTCAGCACAGTGCCTGACGTGGGGCTCAAACTTAGGAACCATGAAATCATGACCTGAGCTGAAGTCAGATGCTTAACAGACTGAGCCACCCAGGAACATGTGGGGGACTGTATTCTGGTCAGAAAGATTGCTGAAATTCATAAAATACAAAACAAATCAAAACCTGGTGCCCATTTCAGTTTCAAAGAATGGACAAGTGACAATTATTTTTGAACTTTCATTTCTAGAACCATTTGCAGCTCATCTTGTGCTCAGTATAATGGGAAAAGAAGATAGCAATAAACAGTGATAGACAACGGAAGGTCTCCTAAGCCATGTTTATAATCATATAAATCTAATGTGATTATTATATAAAATTATATTCTCTTTCACAGTCTTCTTTCTTCATAAAAAAGCAGTCATTATAACCTTTGTAAAGAGATGTAGATTTACCATCTGTGTGTTTTAAGGTAGATTTTAACATTTAAAAATCACCCAAACTGTGTTCCTTTTATAGAATTTTTCTGTTTTGCAGCTTTTATTATTTTGTATCATGTGTGTGGGTGTGTCCTATTTCCTATATTATTATCCAGTCTGTCTGAAGTAAGAGTCCATATGCTATCTTTAAGAAAATTACTTTGTATACATTATAATTGCTCAGGGTTTAGTTAAGTGTATAGATAAAATTTTAGTTAAAATATTTTAATCTGTCAATGTAATTATAACATATTGCTCTACGTATGGGCCTTATTATGCAGCTGAATGTCAAGCGAATCTTAACTGTTACTTTAATAGCAATATAATTAATTCAAGAACATAATGCAACAGTTAACTTCACACATATAATTGTATCAGTAGATTAAGCTCTATTTCATGAGATTTTCCAATCTTAAATCTGCAGGCAACATTCATTAGTATTCTTAAAAAAATTAAAAATGAAAATTATTTATATTTACATGTGAAAATGAAAAATTTATTGTCTACTCTATCATTGCATTCCTTTGATAATAATTGCTTTTAATAGGTTTTCATATAAAACTTCTATTTCAGAGGATATACTATTTTTCATAATTGTAAGACCAATGTTAGATGTTAAGGAAACATTATTAGCATCTAATATCATACTATTTTTTTTAATATTTGGTTTGATGAGTCTCCTATTTTGACTTATTTTCTATTCTTTTGCTTCATATTTTGGAGAGGTTAGTTGATTTACAGTGAAGTAACAAGAAATTCTTGCCGTCTCCTTCCCTCTTAAATATTTTACAGTTCTACCGAACATGATCTATAAACCATCGTCTTTTCAGACAGTATGTTCCAAAAGAAACAAACACATGAAAAAAATGAACTTTAATATTTTCTATAGCATAACAAAGAGTATGACTCTCATGGCATCACAGTATTTTAAGATAGGGTTAGCTTTTCTGTGCTGACGTAGGCCAACATGACGGAATCCTCTGTAAGAATCCTGTGAAGCCAACTTCTCCCTTCTTCATTATTCTTGTCAAAAAGCCTGCAAATTATAATGTGGGCAATTTCAGTTAAAATTAATATCTCTCGTAGAGAGTTGTAAAATGTTCTTTTGGTTTCGAGGCTTTAGGATATGTTGCTTTCTTAAATAATACAACACACAAATTTGATCCTTTGACTGCATTGTGTTTTTATGTTCTGATGACATATACGTCTGTGTCTTCTAAAGTGTCACTGCACTCCTAAAGACTATACTCTTCTTGTGCAAGTTCAATTTTAAAATATCCTCAATAAGTGTTATTTGGCATAGTTCTATGGTGGGCTGTCGAAGGTCATTATCACCCCATGAAAATGTTCTCTTTTTTTTTTTTTTTCTAAATGAATTCTTGAGGATGGGAATTGAAAACAGTGTTTCAGACATAGACATAGTCTGATCTGCATAATTTACAACAGAAAATTAGTCTTGTTCATAATCAAGGGGTGGTCAGTACCAAAGCTCTGGTTTCCAATGTATAAGCTGTGTTTTTCTTAGAGTGCCTTACCTGCATTCAGTCACTTATATTGCTCAGTCAAATGAATTAAAAATGTACTGTTTTCGTCTTTATGAACTATTCAACTGTATCTTCTTCCCTTGAATAGCTGATTGCTATTTTAGGGACATAAGCTAATGCACATTTTAACAAAAATGTGAAATATTTTTAAAGTTTAAGAAAACCATGAGTATTACATACATAGCCTATTTCAGCAACTCAAAGACAGCTTACCAAAATCTAGATGTACCCTTTTACTTTATTTTCTCCTTTTCAGCTAGCAGAATGGCCAGTAGTATGGGCTTTGGGAGTCTCCGAATGGCAATTTGTTAGTTAACATTCTTACTAACATATTTCTGTTCCTCTGTATAAGCCCAGGACTTAAAATCCAAAGTTACAGTGGAGCAAGAAGTCTAGATGGTATTAAGGAGTGCACATTCCCCATATCAGCTAATTTTCAGGCAGGATTTACAAAGTACTAACATTCTTCTTTTTAAAAAGCTACGTCTGGACAAAAATTTTCTGACTTAATTTATCTTCTAGGAATTTCTCGTCAGATTTACCTTACGATTATTTTAATCAGAATCACAAATTCCATAAAATTAAATTATCAACTTCCTAGTGATATTAAGGAAGAATCCCATGAATATCGAGGCTTTCTATGAGAGCAAGATACCACCTTAAAGTCTGTTTGCCATTTGTTCTGTCTGTAGATGCATGCCAAAAAGGTAAACGGAACTTTGGGATTTTGGCACATAGAATCATATGCCTTTCTAATATTTTATTATTACTCTCAATTTATACAATTCTGTTCACTGTTAGTGTTCATGGTGTATAGTACGTTTTTGTGAAGCTAAATGTGATGTAAACCAAAGTGACTGATTTTAATAAAATAATATTTTTTTAATAATTGAATAATTTCTCAATATTTTTAAAGTACTCTGTAGTCATGTATAAAATTACAGAGTCTCAAGAAACCATTTTAAGGGAAAATATTTTAATTGCATTTAGTAGAAATATTCAGTTTTAAACTTTTATGAAAGTTGTGTGTATGAGTGAGATCAAATGACCCTTTTCAGTCTTGCTTTCGTGGTGTCGGTAGTATATTTTTGTTGTTGTTGTTTGTTTTTGTGAACTGTTTCCATGCATGTAAAGCCAATTCCGTTTTATCACCAGAAATTGCCTCTTGCAAATGTAAGGTAGTACATTTTAAAACCGAGCTTTTACCAAACATATACAAATATACATCTGGCGTTGTGGAGTCTTACATTTGAAATACATTGTGTTTCTGCTAACTCCAATATCAGGGATAGCATTCTAGAGATTGTGACAGATAACTTGAAATTAAAGCATTGGAAATTTGGAAGTTAAATTTTAGTCCCAGAAGAAGACCAGCTATTAATACAAGAATTGTTATTATATTGCATGGATACATGAAGATTATTTAATTGGTTAGCTATGAAGAATCCATTGTTTTAGCTCATATTTATTTTCTGGAAAGAGAGAAGATATAAATTGTAAAGGCAATTAGAAAAGTGCATAAAACCCAATAACTGTGAAATCGGTAATTTCTCAATAGTTTTTTTGAAAAACTGGTATGGTCCAGATTGCTTATTCTACCCATACTTTCCCGAAGCTACCCAGAACTGTTTCAGACCACAAACAGAAGTAACAAATAGTGATAATGCCTTATAACTCTAACAGGCTATGGGGCTTCTATTCAGGTTTTAATTAGAATTATGACTAAATTATTCATTGTCTGTGGGAGTTGCCCTGAGGAGAGAAAATAGTTGAAAGTTTCGTAAGACAAGAGAAAGATTTGCTACTTAAAAGTATTGAAAGTATTGGAAAAAATATGGTGGGACGTCTTATCATTTGGTGGATCTCATTGTATCTTATAATTCATTTTCCATTTTTCATTTTTGTCAGAATATTAACCATACAGCGGTTATTATCTAACTTTAAAATAAGTGATAATAGAAAATCTGTGAATATTTTTGTCTCCAGTTTTTCATTGAATGTCTTATAGATTTTTGTAGACTTGCTACTTTGTGTCAGTTCTTCTATTCTCTTGCTTTAATATTGTTCTATATGTTAAAATGTATCTCAGCACTTCCTCAGGTTACAAGTATTTTATAATGCTTAAATGTGAGTAAATAAGCAACTCTTAGTATTTGAGCTATTCAAACTGTTTTTGGCTTAGACATTTTGGTAACATTGTAACAGCAGTTTTCATAGTTATTTTTTGACCTTTTCATTTATTATTATTTTTTTAAGTTTATCTAATTTGAGAGAAAGAGAGAGAATTTTAGAGATAGGGAGAGAGAGAATTCCTAGCAGACTCTGTGCTGTCAGTGCAGACACTGATGTGGGACCCATCTCCCAAACTGTGGAGATCATGACCTGAGTAGAAGCCAAGCGTCAGACGGTTAACCAACTGAGCTACCCAGGCGCCCTTATTTTCTGACCTTTAAAAATAGTAACTTCTAGTTCATTAAACTGAAAGAAATTGCAATATGGAGCACCTGGGTGGCTCATTCAGTTGAGCGTCCCACTTCGGCTCAGGTCACGATCTGACTGTTCATGAGTTCCAGCCCCACGTCTGGCTCTGTGTTGACAGCTCAGAGCCTGCTTTGGAATCTGTGTCTCCCTCTCTGTCTGTTTCTCCCTTACTTGCACTCCTTCTCTCAAAAATAAAAATAAAATATGAAAAAAATTTAAAAAAAAACAAATTGCATTTTTAGACCTTTCAATCACCACCTAAAATCATATAATTTTAGCATTGCTGCAACATTCTGGAAGTGCTTTCACTGTAACTTATACCTTAATGGTAAGTCTTCTTTTGGTTCTAGGAAATGGTATATGTAACATATCCCCCATGAAAATACAAGTTTATTTAATTTATTTTTTAAATGTTAATTTATTTATTTGAGAGAGAGTGAGAGAGTGCACAGAGGAGGGGCACAGAAAGAGGGAGAGAAAATTCCAAGCAGGCACGGAGCCTAATGTGGGACTCAATCTCACAAATCTCAAGGTCATGACCTGAGATGAAACCAAGAGTCAGATGCTTAAGTGACTGAGCGACTTAGGAGTTTATTTAATTTTTTTTCTACATGATAATAAGCCCAATGTAACTTTCATTATAGCAATACAATTTTATATTATATACCTTATGCTCTGTGTATGTGTGTGTGTCTGTGTGTCTGAGTGTCTATGTATTCTGATGCTTATAAAAATCTAATCCCTTCGCAGTGAGGTTCTTTGGTAATTGACTCATCTAATGTTCTCTAAAATGAGTCACTCATATTAGGAATGTGTCACTATAATTATTTTATAGTACCATCATGGTCTTGTTACAAAAATAGTTCCTACAAGTGAAGGGAAGTTTCCCATTTTTAGAAGATAATGCCTAATGGTGTTTGTTTTTTCTTTTCCATTTGATTGCATACAGTTCAAGGCAACACACATTGTATCTGTATTGTTTTGTTTTGTTTTTCTTCAGAGCTAGAGTTTAGTATGTTCCGCTTAATTTCTTCTCAATACAGACATTACCAAAGCATGTTGTTCCAGCTATGCAGTGAGGTATTCTTAAACATGCAATAATAATCAAGAAGATGGGAGAAAATGTACTCTAAATTTGAGGAACATTACAGAGTTGTGAAATACTTTGGCATAACTTTAGATATGGTCGAATGGAAGTTAGTACAAATAGGCTATTTGTACTATTCTTTCCAAAGTCATATTGGCCTTTTAAAAAATGCATGAATTCTTATGTCCAGGTTTTGTTGTTATTGTGTTTAATCAAAAATTTTTGTTTTATTTTATTTTTTTAAAGTTTATTTATTTTGAGACAGAGAGAGGGAGAGGGACAGATACAAAGACACACACACACACACACACACACACACACACACACACACAATCTGAAGCAGGCTCCAGGCTCCTAGCTGTCAGCACAGAGCTCAACGCAGGGCTTGAACTCATGAGCTATAAGGTCATGACCTGAGCCGAAGTCAGACACTTAGCTAACTGAGCCACCCAGGTACCTGTCCTCAAAAATTGTTTTAAAATTGGTAATTAAAAGACCCATCTTATGGTGCCTGATTTACTTGACCTCTGGCTAGAAATGAGAATACTCAAAAGAAGTAAATTTATATTTTATTTTACTTTCTGATATTTCTTATATATTCTATTAAAAATTAAATATCAAAATAGAGTATTGTAAATGAAACATTTATATTTATATCTTTACACATTTTAGAAATAGTAATTACATTTTCCATTTCCATTAACTAAACTGTCATCGAATTTGTTTATGCATCATGTACAATGTAGATCTTAGGTATGCCTTCTGTAGACATTGAATTCCCTCTGTAGTGTAGATATAGTATACTTGGTCTGTTCCTGACTGCTTCCAATCTCATTTCATGAAGAATAAGGTAACTGACTAGTCAAAAATAATAGAATGCCTTTCTTCTCTGTGGAAAAATAGATTTGCTATGGAAAATAATACAAAAAATTATACACAAATTACCCAAAAAGCTTTTCTTCTCAAACTCAATCCCATACTGATTAAGGTGTACTAGTGCTTAAATACATGTTCATTGATTATTTCAGAAATCAATGTAAAGATGAAAAGGGCATTGATATATCTACCAAGAAGGATATTGTTGAATTAGTAGGACAGTCACATCATAGGTTACTCTGCAGATATTTTAAAAATAAAGATTTGAGTCAGTATCTCTTGACTCAGAGGAATAGGCTGTTACACAATAAAAGCAACTGCAGAAGGGAGCATGATCCTATTCTTGTGAAACTAAGATTAGATTGGTTTCTCTCCCGTAAGAGAAATTCACTTTTCTTGAACAAAGGACTACTTGTAGATCAACTTTCTCACTTATGATAACTCAAAAAGATTGAAAATTTGTTAAAATATGTTTAAAAATATAGAAGCCATAAAATGGAATTAATTTTCACCAAACCAAAGTGCTGAAAAAGACAGATATACAAGTATCATACCATGAGATTCACTTTGAGCATTTGTCAATTTTGAAGAAAGTTGGCTATGAGGTTAAGAGACTGAGCAGTACTTACAGCAGCCTTAAGGGACTGGGAAAAGGGGGCTGTCTGATACTAAATAAAGGAAACTGTATAGTAAAATTTCTTCTTTAAATTGACTGAAACCACAGACAGATTAGAACTTAAAAGGAAGAGTGACTTGGAAACAGTATGCCTTTGTATGGTTACAGGCCAACTTCAAACCAGTTTTTGAAATTAGAATATTGTGGTACTGGACTACTACTGAATTTACTGACCTTCTGAGAGCAAATATGAAATTTGAGAAAAGATAACTTTATCACTAGCCTAGTATAATTCCCACAAACAATTTTGAAAATACGATGATGGTAAAACATTCATAAATAATCATAGACCTGAGAAGAAAAGACAACCTATTTTTGAACAGAAACAAATGAAGGATAGTGATAGTCTCCAGGGACTCTAAATAGTGGTATGAGACTTTTAAATAAGTGTACTCTCTGTGTTCACAGAAATAATGACAAGATTAAGAACCTATAAGAAAATCAAGTGAGAATTCTAAAATTAAACAACAACAACAACAACAAAACATAAGTGAATTAAGTACATAGAAGGCATCGCATGCAGGTATTTGGAATCCCAAAAGGAAAGGTAGTAAAAAAATAAAGGAAGGAAGAAAATAAAAGGTACATAAGCAGTATTGGAGAGATAATGAACAAAAATTTCCCCAAAAGAATAAACGACCTGAAATAAGTTTAAAGAAGTTTTATAAACCAGAAATAAGGTTAAAAATATTTATCTTTAGCTCTATCCTTCTATGTATTTCTGTATCTATATGTCTATGATTTACTCAGTGTATCTGTATTATCCATTCATAGTTTCTTGAACATTTAACAGTAAAACTGCTGAAAACTAAAGAGAAAGTGAATTTTTTAAAAATAGGTTTTCTTATGTTAAAATTCACATACTATAAAACCCATTCCTGTAAAGTTTACAATATAGTTGTTCATAGTAAATTCACCAAGTCATGCAACAGCCACTACTATTTAATTCCACACCAGTAAGCAGTATTTTCTTAACTCCCAGTTTTTCTTCCCCTAAACCTCTGGTGACTACTGATCCACTTTCTGTTCCTACAGATTTGCCTGTTCTAATATTCTTATAGAAACCAAAGAATATATACTCTTTTATGTCTGGCATTTTTCGCTTAGCATAATATTTCATGATTCATTCATGTTGTAGCTTTATCAGCATTTTTTTTCCGTTCTTGAAGAATATTTCATTGTATGGATATACCACATTTGCTTACCTTTTTATCACTTGATGGATATTTGGGCTATGAACATTCACGTACAAATTTTCGTGTAAACACATGTTTTACTTTTCTCAGATAAATTCCTAGGAATAAAATTGCAATGACAATGACATTTTATGTAATTTTTATGTGTAGGAAATGATATTCTACTTTATTTTATTCATCTATTTGAAAATCTAAAAATAATTCTTAACTCATGGACCGTGCTGAAATAGGCAGTGGGCAGGCTTTGGTCCATGTGGCATGGTTTGCCAATCCTTGCTGTACCCAACCAAAGAGAATAAATAAACTATACTGGTAGTTCCTCTAAGACAGTGAGACATGCCTTCTCCACTCTATTCATTCTGCTGTACACCTGCCCAGGACTTCTTTCTTTAAGAGTGGGAGAGAGATTTCCAATTTTAGAATTGTAAAATAGAAACATTGAATTTTATGTTTTGCACATGGAAAACATATGTGTACTTTTAATTCTGTGTTTAATTTCATCCTGGAATCTTTAGCTTTATGGAAAAAAGTCACAATTCTGTTTATTTAGTTCCTTTTTATAGTTAAAATACATTATATTGAATGGGAATGTTTTTAAACTCTATAAAATATGTATTCAAAAGAAAAGAGTTTCTTATCTGTCATAAAACTGAATTTTAAAATACGTAAGAGAAAATAAACACTGATAGCTAAGATCAACTAAAAATAAACATAGAAAAAAATGTACTACAAGAAATGAGTGCCCAAGGAAAAAAATCAGTCAGATAATAGAGGCCCTCAAGTGGTACAAAATGAGATTTTGAAAACCAGAGTTGAGAAATGGCAATGAGAACTTTGAAAACAGAAATAACTGGTAGTGACACGACTCCTGACCATTCAGTTTCAGCCGTTTAGTTCAGAAGAGCTTAGATTTCCGACAACATAAATATGTCTTGGAAAAATTTGCATAAAGAATAAAAAAATTGTTCAGTTGGAAAACAACTCAGGAGGAGACAACATTTTACTGAAGAGAGAAGTGATTTGAGAGTTTTAGTGTGTAGGCTAAGGATGAGAGAAGTGGTCATTAGAAAAAAAATATTTCCAGATGCTGGGCTGCCTTTGGGAGAAGCATTTCATTTCAAATTCAAATTCTCATTTGAATTTTTAGACTTAGGTAACAAGATACCTCAGTTCCTATGTAAAAAATATAAGAAAAGTTATCATCATCACCAGTGCTTGACAGTAGGACAGGAGGAAAGAAAGAAAAGGAAATAAATATGAAGGAGTCATATAGTAGTCATAAAGCAGTATTAAGAATATACTAGCTGAGAAAAGGAAATTAGAAGCAACGTATCCTTATTTTGTGCATGTCTGTGTGTGTGTGTGTGTGTGTGTGTGTGTGTGTGTCTTATCTGTAGAAATACCAATTCAAAACATAGACCTATAGTCACAGATGTAAAGCTGATGAGTAATTACATTTCCATTGGGAACTCAGAACCTGAACTGTTCATTGTCAGTGGGTCACTGGGGTTTTCCTCAGTTTTTTTCATATCCAAGTGTTTTTTTTTTCTTGCATTTCAAACTCAAGAAGATAAAATCTTACCTTTCTTCTATATTGAGCTTCATTGCTTTTAGAAGCTGTCACATAGATTATCTCCTTTGTCCCTCGTAATCCTGAGAAATGGAAGCAATGGTATTAACAACTCCGTTTTTATATGAAGACACTCAGATTTAAAGACCAAGTTAAGCTTGCTGGAATTGAAAGCCCATATAAAATTTCCATTAAATATACTATTTTCTTCTATGAATATCTATTCCCTACAGTGTTAGCACAGTGATTTGCTTGTATGAGATGTTTAGTAGTTAACCATGAATAATAAACGTTAATTGTAGCATGCTTTGCTGTTTAACAAAACTTTCACATATAAATTGGGGAAAAAAATCCCAATTTATTCAGAAAACGTCTGATTTGGGCCAAGATGGCGGAGCAGCATAAAAGCTCTCTGCTTCTCTCATCCCTGAAATCCAGCCAGATCAGCATCAAACCATTTTGCATACCTACAAAATTGATGTGAGGATTAAAACAGCAAGCTGCATAACTTGAGCCACTGAACTTGGCAGGTATAGTAAGGAGCCACGTTTGCGGAGAGGGGACAGAGAAAGCGGGGAGAGTACAGAAAACACACTCCCCCTGAAAGTAACTGGGGAGAAAGAGAGAGAGTGGAAGCACCTAGAAGTGCTTGAACAAGAAAGGGAGAGGAGAAGGTTTCAATATCATTAGGACTCTATAAACAGATCAGAATAGCGCCGGAAATTCTGCAGCCCAATATCAGGTGGTGCTCTGGTGGGAAAGGCGAATCCCCAGCAGCAGGAAATGAGATCTGACAGGACCACGGGGCCACACAGGGAAAATCAGTAACTCTGCTATCCTGTTAGGAGGGTATTTGGTAGAGGCTGTATGGCCTCTTCACAGGCAAAGCTCCCAATGGACCCCAGAGAACAGGATTACTGATCATGGGACAAAAAAAGCCAGGGTGCGGTGAAACCTGATGCTGGTTGTATGTTTTGATATACCGTAATCCCCGAAATGCTGCCACTATGAGATTGAACGAATTTATTCTGGGACAAGCCAGCATCAGTCACAACCTCTGAGACTCTACAGCAGTGTGATCACAGGAACGTTCTTGGGGCCTCGCTGGCATCCAGTCACTGCTTGGCGAGACCCTCCCCCAGAGGGTCAGAGCTGGTCTAGGCTGTAGGGCACTCAGAAGTGAGGGGTTTGGACACACAGTTCCATCTGAGATAAAATTCAGATGAGACGTGCCACCTGGCTGCCTGATGGCTTGGAAATGGACAGTGTAGAAGTAGGGAGTGGAAGGAGGCCAGAGACAAAGGAGGGGTGCTTTATTGCCAGTCGGGTAGAGCCCAGAGTTCTGACGCTAGAGACTGGGAAGCTTGGTGATGCCATCTTTACCTCTCCTGGGCATGCACACACACTAGTGCACACACAGATCCACCCCACTAAGCTAAGCACCGCCACCTCGTAAAGAACGGAGCCATTACACCAAGCCATTCCAACGGCACAAACCAAGACCCAGAGGGCGATCCCAAGTCTCGCTGTGTGCTTAATGTACTTCATAGTTTGACTTCCAAGGGAAACTGGATATAATTTCATTTGTATTTCATTCTGCACCCTGGTCAATGTATTAATTTTTGTCGTTGGTAGTGGTTTTGTGGGGTTTTTTATTTTTTTCTTTTTCTTTTCTCATTCTTGGATACAGAGAGAGAGGGGAAAACAAGTATTTTTATTTTGCATTTTTATATAAAATATTTTTAAAAACGTACTATATTGTTTGAAATTTATTCTTTATTCTATTTTACCTTCTCTAATTCATTTTATTCTATTTTATGGTATACATTTTCTTAATTTTTCAATGTTTTCTTATTATTTTTTCTTTTTCCTTTCTTTCCCTTTCTTCTCTAGTCAATCAAGCTTCTTTCAACAACCAAACATACCTAAGTATGTTTTCACCATCTCTATCATTTTGCCTCATGGGAAAATACTTTTAGATTAGGCCTTATTTGGGAAATTTCTCTACCTAACCAAATATGCCAAATATAACACACGCAGTAAAGGGTACAATTAGTAAACTATAAATAAGGCAAGATAGACTAGCCAGGGTATTTCATATTGCTTCAGCATTAAATAAAGAGAAGTATTCTTTTGGTAACCAACTGGATATTTTACCATCCATCTACTAAGTAGTAAATCTCCCCAAGAATAAAATTATAATCAATTCTTTTTTAACACTCTTGTAAGCAAGGAATAAAAGTATGATCAAAATAACTCTTGTGGCAAGCAGAATTTTAAGTTGACTCTCAAGAATTCCACCTCCAAGTACACATGCCTTGTATAGTCTCTTTCTATCAAGAGCTAATAGAACCTATAAATATGACAGGATACCATATTATTAGTTTATGTATGTGGCAAGGTAGAAATAATTATGAATGTATAATTAGAAATAGAAAATGCAAGGTTTGTTTGATAACCTAAATAGTGTAAAATATACTCTAAACTATATACCAAGGTATTAAAGGATTTTAAATAGGTTATATCATGATAAGGTTTACAGTTTAGAAAAATCGCTCAGGATAGAAATTTGGTCCGAAGTGATAGGAGCAGGGAGGCAAAATGGTGTGTAACTGTAGTAACTAAGACCAGAAATTGTGATACTTCAGATGTTGGCAGTTAGAAAATAGAGAACCAGGAAGGGAAGTAGTAGAGTTTTGTTTTGTTTTGTTTTGTTTTAGTGAGGGGCGGTGGTTGGGAGGGAGAATATGATAAATATAATTATAAAGACATTTAGATCAGAATTTCTGGGAATATTGACAGAGAGATGGAATTTGAATATAAAATCTTGGGCATATCAAAATTCTGGGGTAGATTTTTTTTTTAATTTGGAACGTACAGATATACATGAGACAGTTGAAGTAAAAGAGAATAAGTAATTCATGCAAATATCATAATTAACATAAGAACAGAAAGCTGAATAAAAAGGCCTTGAAAGTATTGACTTTAAGGGTAAATATCAGAGACATCTACATAGGATGTTGAGAAAAATTGGTCATGAATTAGGGTCACAGAATCCAACATGGTAATGGTCAACACTGCCAGGTGGTCAAAATTTTACAAAGTAGTGTTCCTTACTTTGAGACTTAGGAGAGTATTGGTTCAGTCATCTGCAGTTATATAGTCTCATCACCTGGGAAAACTGTGTCTCAGATTCTTATGTGAAAAGCAAGGGAAAATAGCAGCTGCAACATAATGTTTAAAAATAATTTTAATATATAATAATTAATAAATAATTTTAAAAATATAATGTATCTGGAATAGTCAAAATTTTAGAACTGGAACCAAAATAAAGAGAGAAAAGTGATAAACTGAAGGTATATGACCAGGTAATAAGAAACTCGAGGGGCACCTGGTGGCTCAGTTGGTTAAGGGTCTGACTCTTGATTTTGGCTCAGGTCATGATCTCATGGTTTGTGGGTTCAAATCTCATACCGGGCTCTGCATGGGCACTGAGGAGCCTGCTTAGGATTATCTGTCTCCCTTTCTCTCTGCCCCTCCCTTGCTCATGTGCTCTAAACAAACAAGCAAACTAACTTAAATAAAATAAACTTGCAACTTGAACCCAGCTCTCAAATTTTATATTCATCAATCGACGGTTAATTTTTATATGTTTTGAAAAATAACTCTACTAAGTTTATGAATGTGTAGAGAAACAAATATGACAAAAATGTTGGCATAGTATAAAGAATGAGGTAGTGGCAGAAATGCTGAAGGAAGTGAGAGGCATTCTGGTGTTCTCACTGTCACTCATTTCCTGTGTGCCATTATTGAACTGCAAGTTAAATCTCGTGACTGTCCTTTGCTCTCATTTCTAATTGTTCATTTCAGGATAATGAAGTGAAGGCATTTATATCCCTTTCTTCTTTGTTCCCAAACTGTCATTTATGATTATTTCAAATTGCAAGGTGGTAGAGACATTTATATCCATTTCTCTTTCAAAGATAAAAAATAAAAAAAAAGAGATCCAATTTCATTTCTGGCAAAAATAGGATATCTGCAATATCAAGCCATAAATCTGTAAGTAGGGAGCAGATGGGAGGGTTGTGACTTAGCAGAGCTGAGAACGGTCAAACTTAAGGGCATATAGAATCAGATTCTAATGAGAAGCAATTGGATTTCCATGGAAAACCTCAGGAAAGTCATAGAGAGAAAGCTTATGGGTATTGAAAAAAATTTAAATTCCAAGGGCCACCTGACTTGGTTCAGCCAAAAGATACTCATTCCCCACACATAAAAGAAAATAGGCACAGAAGTTACGCCAAAATGTGAGTGACCTTTTAAAAAAATAATGAAATATATTCTTTTTAAAGCTTTAGTGAGGTATAACTGATATTTAAAATTTTCACAAATTTAATATATGTTTGGACATATGCATATACACGATACCATCAGCAAACCAAGATAGTAAACAACTATTACCAACAAAATTTTCTTTAATTCTTTGTTTCTGGTTTTCTTTGTTAGAACCCTTACCACGAGATCTATCCTCGTTATGTAAAGGGTGCCATGCTATCTTATTAACTATAGATACTACGTTGTACATGAGATTTCTAGAACTTACTTATCTTGCATAACTACAACGTTAAATCCCTCAAGAAACTAATCCACCTTTCCAGTGCCTCCTATCACTTGCAAACCATTCTCTACTTGTATGACTGTAACTAGTTTAAATACCTCATACAAAGGAAATCATGCAGTATTTCTCCTGTGACTGGCTTATTTCACTTAGCATAATATCTTCTAGGTCCATCCATGTTATCATAAATGATAGGATTTCCTTCCTTTATAAGGTTGATAATATTCCATTTTATGTATATACAACATTTTCTTTATCCATTCATCTGTAGTTGGACACTTGGGTTGTTTTCTTATCTAGCTATTGTTAATAATGTGGCAATTAACATAGGGGTGCATATATCTCTTTGAGATCCTGATTTCAAGTCTTTTGGATATATACCCAGAAGTGAGATTGCTGGATCATATGGTAGCTCTATTTTTAATTTTTTGAGGAACCGTCATATTGTTTTCCATAGTGGCTGCACATGCTTCATTTTCACAGTGTATAAGGTTTCAGGTTTGTCCAAATGCTCACCAACACTTATTATCTCCCTCCCCTTTTTAAATTTTAAATGATAGCCTAACAGCTGTGAGGAGATATCTTATTATGATTTTGGTCTGTGTTTTCCTCATGTGTAGTGATGTTGCACACTCATATCATATGCACATTTCATATACCTGTTGGCTTTTTTTGTGGTTTCTTTGGAGAAATGTCTGTTCAACTTCTTAACTACTTTATCTGTCTATCTATCTATCTACCTGTTAATGACATGTAGGAAATACTTACACGTTGTTTGCCAATAATTTTTCTTAATCGGCAGGATGCTTTTTTCTCTCTGTTGATTATCTCCTTTGCTGTGCACAGCTTTTTAGTTTGATGTAGTACCACTTGTCTATTTTGGGTTTTGTTGCCTGTGCTTTTGGAATCAGATCCAAGAAATCATTGTCAAAACCAATGTCAAGAAGTTTCCACCCAGTGTTTTCTTTGACAATTGTTACTTACAGTTTCAGGTCTTATATTTAAGTCTTTGATACATTTTGAGTTGATTTTTGTGTGTGGATTAAGAGAGGGATTCGATTTCATTCTTTTGTGTATGTAGATATAATTTTCCCAGCACCATTTGCTGAAGAGATTGTTCTTTCCCCCTGGTGTATTCTTGGTACCCTGTCAAAGATCAACTATCCATATATACACAGACTTACTTCTGACCTCTACATTCTGTCTCATTGGTCTATATGTCTATCTTTATGCCTTTATATCAATGTTTTTTTTTTTTATTGCTGTGGATTTGGGAAGTATTTTGAAATCAATTAGCGTGATCCCTCTAGCTTTGTTCTTCCTGTCAAGATTTCTTTGGCTATTTGGAGTCTTTTATGGTTCCATATGAATTTTAGGATTTTTTCCCCAAAAAGTCCTTGGGGTTTTGATAAGGATTACATTGAATCTGTGGATCAGATCACTTTGTGTATTATGGACATTTCTTCCAAACCTTGAACACAGATGCTTTTCCATTTATTTGCGTGTGTCTTAATTGTTTTTACCAAGGTTTATATTTTTCAGTGTCCAGGTCTTTTAATTCCGTTATTTAGTTTATTCCTGGGTACATTATTCTTTCTGATGCTATTGTAAATAGAATTGTATTCTTGATTTCCTTTCCAGATATTTGTTGTTAGTATATAGAAACACAATTTTTATATGTTGATTTTATATCCTGAGACTGCTAAATTTGTTTATTCTAACAGTTTTGTTTTGTTTTTCTGTTTTGTGTGTGTGTGTGTGTGTGTGTGTGTGTGTGTGTGTGAAATCTTTAGGGTTTTATATCTATAAGATAATGTCATCTGCAACTTGAGTGAATACACAAAGGAGCTGAAATGGTTGCAGTGAGTAGTCTAACATACCTAGAGCTCTCTTCTGTCCATGTCCCACAACGTCCAACCTGGTCATTAGATAACCCTTATCTGAAAAACTAAAAAACCAAAACCAAAACCAAAACTGGAAAAGTTCACAAAAAAAAGTGGCTATAGATTTCAATAGAAGTCTTCCTTGTAATAAAAAATTGGCTATATATTCTACGTGTAATAAAGCTCAACAATTAATATATTTTGCTCACACATATTTTTTCAATTGGATTCTTAGTCCCTTAAATTGAAGAGAAAGGTAAGAATTCTGTAGCATGTGAGGAAGATTCCCAACATTAAAGAGAAATCCCAAAATAAAGACATCAGAGGAACTCAGAACTTTTTCAGTGATATTCAGTGACACCTTATTATTCTTTAAAATACAAACAAAAATAATAACAAATATTAACAACAGTAATTAAAAACTCTCCTTAGAGTGCATTTGAAGGTTTGTTGGTTAAAAGATTGGTGGTTGGGATTCAGAATGCTTTATAGGTAAATTGTTTTTATGCCTAATTTTTTGAAAGGTTTTATCATGACTGTACACTGAATTTTGTCAGATATTTTTTCAATACCCATTGAGATGAGCACATGATTTTTGTTTTTACTTTCGATTCTGTTAATATAGAGAATTAATTAATTGATTATATGCATTAAACCATTCTTGCATCCCAGGGATAAATTCCACTTGATCATGATGATTCTTTTGATGTGCTATTTAATTTAGTTTTAGTGTGCTTTTTTGCTTCAATGTTCATTAGGAATGTGGGTCTGCGTTTCTTTGGTTTTGTTTTTCTTGTAGTGTCTTTGTCTGACTATACTATCAGGGTAGTATTAGCCTCATAAAATGAGGCTGAAATGTCTTCTTGTCTTCTATTTTTTGGCTGAGTTGGGGAAAAATTGACATTAATTCTTGAAATGTTTGAGAGAATTCACAAATGAAGTTATCAGATCTTGGGCTTTTCTTTATTTTGAAGTTTTTGGTTACTGACTCGATCTCCTTACTTATTATTGGTCTGTTCAGATTCTATTTCTTTATTATTCAGCCTTGGTAGGTTGTATATTTCCAAGAAAGTATCCTTTTATCTTAAACTGTCAAATTTTTTTAGTGTATAATTATTGTTCCTTGC
This sequence comes from Paguma larvata, assembly GCA_030068075.1. Lineage (NCBI taxonomy): Eukaryota > Metazoa > Chordata > Mammalia > Carnivora > Viverridae > Paguma > Paguma larvata. Next base: position 58,767,581 of record CM057829.1, on the reverse strand, counting down.
AATCTCTGTTGATATATTTTTTTTAATTTCTAAGGCACAGTTGTCTAGTAAATGTTATGCAAATTAAATAAGCTGGTCAGGGAAAGACAAATACTTCATGATTCCACCTATACAAAGTATCTAAATTAGCCAAAATAATAGAATAAGCAGAATAATGGTTGTGAGGGGTTAGGGATAGGGAGAAGTGGTGAGATTGCTATTCAATGGGTATAAAGTTTCAGTTATTCAAGACGGATAAGTTCCAGAGATCTTCTGTACAACATTGCACCTGTAGTTAACAGTATTGGTGCCTTTAAAAGTTTGTTAAGAGAGTAGACTTCATGTTAGGTGTTCTTACCATACACACACATAAATGCTTTATACACTTTGCATTGTTGGAATAGGATGATTGTCCGTTGACTGAATTAGAAATGGTTCCATAGTGCAAATTCATAAAGGCAGAAAGAAAGTGTTTTGTTATCTATATGGCACTTATTTTTTGCCAAAATAAAATTACAAGTATAAATAGAAATTACAATAAAACATGCGTTCTCATAATTTTAATTGGAATGGAAATTTGAGACACTTTCTTTTCAAATTATAAACCTTTCATTTTAGAGATATTCAGGTGATGTATAATTTCCCAGAAGTTTTTAAAACCCATCATTTTTCTCTTCCATCAAATAAAGTATATTTAAATTGAATTAAGATTCTTTTCCAACTGTGTTTTTTCTTAATTATCTACAAATATTGACAATTTTGTTATCAAAATCAATTTATATTTCTTTACAAAGGACAAAAACATCAGTGAGCCACGACACAACAGCTGAGAGTCTTGGTTAAAACATAAAGGGCACCTTGGTTGAGCATCCAAGTTTAGCTCTGGTCATGATTTCACAGTACCTGAGTTCGAGCCCCACATTGGGCTTGCTGCTGTCAGCGCAATGTCCGCTTCAGATCCTCTGTCCCCGTCTCTCTCTGCCCCTCCCCTGCTCAATCTCTCTCTCCCTCTTTTCCTCTCTCTCTCAAAAATAAATAAACATTAACAAAATTAATAAGATCAGGAGCACCTGAGTGGCTCAGTGAGTTGACACTCCAACTCTTGATTTCAGCTCAGGTCATGATCTCATGGTTTGTGGGTTCAAGCCCTGCATCCATCTCTATGATGGGTGTGAACCCTGCTTGGGATCCTCCCTCTCCCTCTGCCTGGACTCTGCTCTCTCTCCAATGCACAGACTTTTGCATGCTTTTTCTCTCTCTCTTTCTCTCTCTCCCTCTTTCTCTCTCTGTCTCTCTGTCTCTTTCTCTCTCTCTCTCTCTCTCACACACACACACACACACAAAAAAAAAAAAACCATAATATATACATTTCATTCTTGTTAAAAAATATGACTGAAGAATTTTCAAGTATTTAAATTTATTAATTATTAGCTAAGTTTTAAGATAAATCCTTTGGCACATTACTCTAATGTTCGGTGGAACTAGAAAGACACAGTAGGGGCACTTGAGTGGCTCAGTTGTTTGAGTGCCCAACTCTTGATTTAGGTTCAGATCAGGATCTCATGGTTCGTGGGTTCAAGCAACATGTTGGGCTATGTGCTGGCAGCATGGAGCCTGATTGAGATTCTCTCTCTCCCTTTTTCCCTGCCCCTACCCTGCACACCCTCTTTCTCCCTCTCTCACAAAAAGAAGTAAACTTTAAAAAAAAAAAAAAAAAAAAGACATGGTAAAAGTAAAAACTCGGAGTGGCTCAGTTGACTAAGTGTCTGACTCTTGATTTGGCTTAGGTGATCATCTCATGTTCCTGGGATCGAACACTGCATTAGGCTCTGTGCTGACAGCATAGAGCCTGTTTGGCATTCTCTCTCTCCTTCTCTTCTCCTTCCCCACACTCTCTCACTCACTCTCTCAAAATAAGTACATAAGCTCAGGGCTATACAGATTTATAAGGTTAATACTTAGAACAAAAATTCAACTGAAGAGATATTCATCAATGATGATATAGTTAAGTTTGTCAACCTGGATGAAGTTTTAGAAAACAGAGTGAAAGAGACACCTGGGTGTCTGAGTCGGTTAAACCTTCCACTTCAGTTCAGGTCCTGATCTCATGGTTCATGAGTTTGAGCCCCATATCAGGCTCTGTGCTGACAGCTCAGACCTTAGAGCTTGCTTCAGATTATGTGTGTCTCTCCCTCTGCCCCTTCACCCCCCATCTAAAATAAACATAAAAAATCTTTTTATTTAGAAAATAATAAAAAAAAAAAAACAGAGTAAAATTGTGAAAGTGAAGGCTGCATCAGGAGAATGGAACTGGAAAGAGGAAGCCCAAAAACTGACAGTAAGGGTGTATGACAGAATAAATGCCTCAGTTATATATTTGAGGTAGAGACTTAGTATTACAAGAATATAAGATATAGTTAAATTATACAAATATTAGACAACTAAGCTAGTCTTAGTAATGATGAGTAGGGATTGAATAAGAAGGGCTCTTTGATCTTTCATTATTGAATTGTCTTGGAGAACAATGTAATCCCAAGGGAAGGCTAGTCTCTGGAACAGTCTCAATGTTATACATTCATTCATTTTATTTTTACTCTTTCTCCTCTTCTGCAATCAAATTTAATTATGCAATAAATACTGATAATTATATTTCTTGATGACCTCTATTATCTCTTCTTCTTCCCGTCACCATTTTTCTGTGACTTTTATAGTTTGGAAAGAAGATAAAGCTTAAAAGAATTAAAATCTCAGTACCAAAGCTCAGTGGAATTTTCTAAAATGCAAATCTTTCATATTACTGTCTTCCTGAAAATGTTTAAATGTCTTCTTACTGCCTAGAAATGTCTAGACATTTCGTAAAAGGATCTTCATGATCTTGAAACTTTCTATTGTCATCTCCTCTCATAGTCCATATTCATCCAAAGCCTTAACACTACCAAACTGTTTGCAAGTATCAAAATATAATGTAGTCATAAAGTCTTACTGCTTTGAATATTCCTTTGCTCAAATGTCTTGTCTACTCAGTAGACTTTCTAGTGATATTCAAGACTTGGCTTATTACCTTTCTTGAACTTGCCAGGCAGAGTTAGGTTCAACCTTTATTTAAGATGCTTCACATTTTATTTTATGTTTATTTATTTTTTTTTTGTTTTTGTTGTTTATTTATTTTGAGAGAGAGACAGAGTGTGAGTGAGGGAAGGGTAGAGAGAGAGGGAGACACAGAATCCGAAACAGGCTCTAGGCTCTGGGCTGTCAGTGCAGAGTCTGACTTGGGGCTCGAACCTACGAACTGTGAGATCATGACCTGAGCTGAAGTCGACGCTTAACCGACTGAGCCACCCAGGCGCCCCTATTTATTTACTTTTTTATCTCTCCTACTCCATAAGCTTCCAGACAGGATTTTGTGTTGCCTAATTTTTATCTATAAATGTCTCTCACATAGTAGACTAATAACTCTCTATTGAACTAATAACTAAACAAATGGTCTTCATTGAATCTTGTCACTAAAATATCTGAGGAATAATTCTTGTAATAGTTTTTAAATGAGGAAAGAAAATCAATTTACTTCCAAATACTCATTTATAGTGTTAATGACACATAAGACAGTGCCTACGAAACTGGCCAAAAATTAATCCATGAATTTCACTAAATGTTTCTAAGACCCATTTAATCTCCAAACTCCCCAGTTGGAAAGAAGTAATTCAGGAGAAAATTCTACTAATCCATTTGGCATGCTCAGTAATGGCGATTGCTTCAGGGTTGTATCTGGTGAAACCGCCTGTTCAATGTCAAAGTTGAAAGCTTTAGAGGAAATAATTGTACATGTTGGGGAGGAAAGCTGTTGGTTTGAGCACGACAGCCCCTTCTTTGTCTTCTTTTCAGCAATTCCATTAGAATCAGTCGCTTACAAGTTAGGGTAGTAGCTTTGATGAAAGAGTTATGTTAAGACTTAATCTAGATAAAGTACAGGTAATATTGAACTGTCAGTAGAAACAGTGATAGAATGTACCTTGAAATAAAGCCACTTTTTCACCACAAAGACATGGAAATGTTCTACATTTCTGAAGATACAAAATTATTTTAAAATCCTCAGTCCGTTTACTTATGTATAACAACATATATACTTAGGAAATCTACCACATCACTTCTGCACTGTCTATTTGGAGACTAGCATATGTACTTATTTTGACTTATAATCCATATGTCAATTACTTGTGGCACCTTCATCTTTCCTGTCCTAAAATGATATAACAAAATCACAGTGTACTTTTTGGCTAATGTGACCTGATTATTTCCTTATGAACTCTTAGTTTTGGTTGAGTGGTTTATCTCATTTAAATGAAGAATCACCTTGAAAATTGCTATTTCACTAATCAGTAGCATTATGTTCCACAATGAACATCTCAGACCCTGTTGTCCATTTTTTAACATTTTAGTTGGATAAAATAATCTGTCCTAGTCATCAACAGTGGGTATGCTTAATGGATGTAATTAAATAGTACTTAGTCAAGGGACTATTAAAAGATCATCCCAAGTATTAAAAATCCCCCTACTTTTTTCACTCCTCTTTTGCTCATATAACTATTACAATTGAGAAGATATATTAATAATTACCTAATAACAGAACCTATAGCATCTTTAAAATTACTGAATGCATCATTATAAAATTGTTCTCAATAAAATGTCATTGTAGATATTCAGTAAAAATAAAGAGAAATTCACAGATGATCTACTTGGGGATTAACTGTACTAAACCTATCATTTTATTCTAGAAGATAAAACTATTAAGATGGATTTTCTTTTATTTTTATGTTCCCTTCTATCATTAATTTTTCTTCTCTCTTTCCCTCCTTCCCTTCCTTTATTCCTTCCTTCTTCCTTTCCTTTGCACATTTCTTTTTCCTATTCCCTTCACTTGTCTATCATTTAAAGCGTGTTTTTGTGTACATAGTTATTCTTTTTTTTTAAAAAAAAAACTAGTGTTTTAGGATTCATGAAAAGAATTCATTATTGAATCATGTGATCATACAAGGAAAATATTTATTTAAATGTGCTATTCAGGAATTGGCACTCTGAGGTTTGAAAGCAATACATAGACGTAAACCCTTTTGCCCATGAGCTTGTATACTATAATAAATTAACACATACAAATGAATAGGTGCACCTTAAAGCAATTTATGATGGTTACTAGATGAGTGGCACAAACTGCAGTTAATATAAAGAGATCAGTTTAGACAATCACTCTAATTGGCTAGTTGCCAAAAGGGGTAATATTGTAAATAATATCAGATGATATTCGTGTATTTTTAAATTATATAAAGGTCATTTGAGAGGTGAAGAGAAGACTATAACAGTACCATCTATTTGACAGTGATATTTAAAAGAGCGAGAGAGTACAGCAGGTCATGTCATTAACACACGAAAGTTTCTGTATGAATATGTAATATAAATGTATAAATATATATATATAATTTTGATTTGTAATGTCAGCTTTCTGTATTCACTTGTTAAATGCACACTGAGAAATGACAAAGGTTTTCATCAGTGACATTTCCATGTAAAATCCAATAATCAAATTAAGAAGCATATCTCTGGAGAGAGATATATATCAGTAGATACGTATATATAGATATGTATATCTAGATCTATGGATATTATACATATTAAAGTATATATTAATTTTTGTTATATATAATCTAACGATGTAGGCCCTAGATAGATATACATATATATATATATATATATATATATATATAGACAGATAGATAGATATGCATATCTTCAGATATATATATATCTAGATATATAGATAAAGATCTAGAGACAGATATAGATATAGATAAATATATAGATATAGATAACTCCAGATACAGATATATAGATATAGATAACAAGATGAATGTTACAGCCTTATATAACAATAATATAAACACAACAACATGTATCTTTTTATCACTGTCATATTCTCTTGATTAGAAGCAGTGACAGGTCCTGTTCACAGTCTAGATGAAGGGTTTATACAAGGGCTTGAACACCTGGAGGCAGGGATCCTAAAGACCACCTAAGAGTGTGCCCACCACAGATATTATAAGTCAGTTATAAAAAAGAACAAAAGTGAAAAACGCATTTGATTTTATATGAATATTACTTAAATCACAGGTCTTTAACCTCTCAGAATTGATCAGATGCTACACTAAATATCAGTTCTACTAGTTGATTGAAATGCCACTGGTTTGCTTTTGAAGTACTTAAGAATAATCCCTAAAATAATCTCTAACATGGGAAAACCAACAAATATGGAGTAGTAATAACATTTTACCTAGAAAATCTTTAATTTTACAGTTTCACTAAATACGTATGTAAACTGATTAGAAAACATAGAAAGCATATTGAAAATAGTTTTAAAAATTTTTCCACTTCTACATTTCTTTATTTTTTTAACGTATAATTTTTTAATGTTTATTAGCAAGAGAAAGACAGTGTGTGAATGGGGGAGGGGGAAGAGAGAGGCAGACCCAGAATCTGAGGCAGGCTCCAGGTTCTGAGCTGTTAGCACAAAGCCTGATGTGGGACTTGAACTCACGAACCATGAGATCATGACCTGAGCCGAAGTTGGATGCTTAACCGATTGAGCCACCCAGGCGCCCCTCCACTTCTATGTTTATAAAGTTATTAATCTCGAACACTGATTGTTCATTGAATTAACACTGCTAATTATTTGTAGCTTCATGTTTTTGTCCTGTATTGTACTTGTCAATGGAAGAGAATTAAATATGGGAAAAAATAATATGGGCATCAAAGATACAAGATAATCAGAAAGGACCTTAAAATAATAACTGTAGTTTTTGTTTTGTTTGCTTTTTTTAAATCTTTTTATTTTTGAGAGAGAGACTGAGACAGAGAAAGAGAGAGACAGAGAATCCCAAGCAGCTCCAGCTGTTAGTTCAAAGCCTGGTGTGAGGTTCAAACATGAGATCATGACCTGAGTGGAAGTCCAAAGCTCAAACAACTGAGCCACCCTGACACCGCTATTTTGTTTTATCTTTCAGTCTAATGTTGCCTGTTAACTAATTATATTTATGAAAAAGCAGTATAAATTTTACTTGCCTGATATGTTATTAACTTCTCTATATATCAGTACAGGTATTTTCACTAAGGAATTTCAGCTCTTTTCAGGAAAGTTTAGAGAATCATATGAATATATAAGTTAAGGGAAAGTTATAGTGGTACTCCTCTAATTTCCCCTCTTAAAGAATAATTTTTTTGATATCCTGAAGAAATGGCCATTCAGAATTTTCATAAACATTTTTTTAAAATTTTATTTATTTTTGAGAGAGAGAGAGAGTGCAGAGGAAGGACAGAGAGAGAGGAAGTCAGAATTGCAAGCAGGCTCTATGCCATTAGTGTAGAGCCCAACATAGGTCTCAAATCCATGAACCATAGGATCATGACCTGAGCCGAAATCAAGAGTTGGACACTTGACCAACTGAACCACCCAGATGCTACACCAATTGTTTTCTGTGATTTGTAACTCCTGATTCTTCCTGGCAGATTGTCTACTTGAGAAAATACTAATTCCTTTACATCTTCTCATTTTCATATATAACTTCTTTAGGGTTCTTAGTTTTTGCCACGTAACACTATTTCTAGACTCCTATTTAATTTGACTACCATCCCCTGAATTCTATCTAGACTTTCACATCACTCTGCAAACTTGTAAGTAAATGCTGTATCCATTCTGATAAGATTTGGATCACAAAAGTCAGTTGAAACTATCACTTTATTTTAATTAATGTAGCCTAATATTATGTATGCTTTTAGACAGTGTTGATACTTTTCATTTTACATTGTATTTTCTTTCAGCCAAAAAAGTTCCTTTTATTTTTTTCCACATAAAATATTACCAATCCAGATACTTCATTCTATGTAATCAGTGTATTAATGCTTCAAACTCAAATTATTATTCGTCTTTGCTAGATCTTAATCTACTTGTTCAGTATTCTTTCTTGCTTAGATTGTTTCCACTCCACTATTCTCCTGCACTTTAGCTTCTGCAAGGTGACAAAAGACATTAGTAACTATATTCTGCTTCTTATTGCCAAGTATATTGCAGACAATTACTAAATATCTGCTGAATGAATGAACAAGAAAACACATAACACTGAAGATTTGTTGCTGGTCAGTGACATATGAGGGGAAATTTACAGAGTAAAAAGATAGATGGAAAATTAATCCCAATGACATTGTTATGCTACTGGATCCTTAAACGCTGAGCTCACCTGCCTTTGCGCTTTGATTTTTGTAAGGTGATTTGTTTCTTTATCATTTATGTCAGTTGTCAGTGTTACTTCCAGCTAAAGGTATGCCTAAATTATATTAATAGGATGTACCAAGTCCAACCAATAACATTATTTATAGACTATTATTAGGCTTTCATGAAGAAAACAAAGAAAAGGAAAACAAAGTATACAAATAGATGAAAGTGACTAAACAAACCAACACAATATAATATGCATTGTATACAGTATACCGTGAAAGTTAGATTAGTTTTATTTTCCTGTGTAACAAAGTGCAACCATGTTAATAGCTTGAAACAGCACAAACTTACTATATCATAGTTTCCATGATTCATGAGTCTGGGCACAAGTTAGCTTGGTCCTCTCTTCAGGGTCTCACAAGCTGCACTCAAGGTGTGAGCTGGGGATCTCACCTGAAGCTCAGGGTGCTCTTTGAAGCTCACTGCTCGTTGGAATAATTGTTTCCTATAGTTGTAAGACTAAGGTCCCATTATCTTGCTAGCTGTTAGTAACTACTCTTAGCTCTTTTTTTAAATGTTTTTATTAAAATTCCAGTTAACCTACACTGTAATATTAGTTTCACATGTACAACTTAGTGATTCAGTACTTACATGAACCACCAGTGATCATCATAAGTGCACTTCTTAATCCTCATCACCCATTTAACATCGTCTCCCCACCTACCTTCCCTCTAAGAAACCATTAGTTTGTTCTCTATAGTTAAGAGTGTCTTTCTTGATTTCCTTCTCTCTCCCATCATTTCCCTAAGATCATTTCTGTTTTTTTTTTATATTATTTTTTTTGAGAGAGTGGAGAAGGGCCAGAGAGAGAAGGAGACAGAGAATTTCAAGCAGGCTCCATGTTGTCAGGGTAGATCCCAACTTGGGGCTTGAACTCATGAACTGTGAGATTTTGACCTGAGCCAAAACCAAGAGTTGGTCGCTTAACCAACTGAGCCACCCAGGTGAACTCCTTTGTTCTGTTTCTTAAATTCTACATGAGTGAAATATTGTACTTGTCTTTTCGATTGACTTATTTCACTTAGCATAGTACTCTCTAGCTCCATCTATGTGGTTCCAAATGGCAAAATTTCATTCTTTTTGATTGAGGAGTAGTATTCCATCACATATATATTACCATATCTTCTTTATCCACTCATCAACTGGTGGATATTTGGGCTCTTTCCATAATTTGGCTATTGTTGATATGCTGCTATAAACATTGTGGTACATGCATTCCTTCGAATTAGTATTTCGTATTCTCTGGGTAAATACCTAATACTGCAATTGTTGGATCATAGACTATCATTAGCTCATTACCACAGGACCACCTCCATAAGGCTTTTCTTGCAGAGTGGTAACCTACTTCCTTAAGAACAACAGAAAAATCTCTTGTAAGGGCTCATTTGATATTGCCGAGTTCATTCAGGATAATATCTCTTTAACTCAAAGTGAAATGATTAGAGACCTTAATTATATATTCATAATTATTTCTACCTTCCATATATATAAACTAATAATATGGTATCCTGGCATATTTATAGGTTCTATTAGCTCTCGATAGAAAGAGACTATACAAGGCATGTGTACTTGGAGGTGGAATTCTTGAGAGCCAACTTAAAATTCTGCTTGCCGCAAGAGTTATTTTGATCATACTTTTATTCCTTGTTCACAAGAGTGTTAAAAAAGAATTGATTATAATTTTATTCTTGGGGAGATGTACTACTTAGTAGATGGATGGTAAAATATCCAGTTGGTTACCAAAAGAATACTTCTCTTTATTTAATGGTGAAGCAATATGAAATACCCTGGCTAGTCTATCTTACCTTATTTATAGTCTACTAATTGTACCCTTTACTGCATGTGTTATATTTGGCATATTTGGTTAGGTAGAGAAATTTCCCAAATAAGGCCTAATCTAAAAGTGATTCCCCATGAGACAAAATGATAGACTAGACATGGTGAAAATTCTTGCAATGAATAATATTTCCTACTTATTCAAGTTCAGGTATGAACTTCAAACTGTGTACAATCAATACTGAATAGGGTGTACTAGTCATTTGTTTTCATTGCCTTTTGATTTCTTCCCTTGACTGTTACACCGAAAGCTTTAGGTAGATGGAAACATATCTAGGTAGTGTGGACATTTGCTTACCATATTTCTTTGATTGGTAAAGACTAGGTGAAAAGCTTCTTTAAAATGCATAAAGGAGGTGCCTGGGTAGCTCAGTGGGTTAAGCTACTGACTCTTGATTTTGGCTCAGGTCATGGTCTCGTGGTTTATGAGATTAAGCCCCAGATTGGGCTCTGAGTTGATGGCACAGAGTCTGCTTGAGATTCTTTCTCTCTCGCTGGCTCTCCCCCACTCAGGCCCTCTCAAAATAAATACATAAACATTTTTAAAAATGCATGAAAATGTTTTAATAGCTAGCTAAAAAATACAATAAATATATATTAGTGAAGCCATGAAAAGACATTAACTACAGATCCATCTTTTGAGCAAATTAATAAATAAATTAATTATGATTAGTAATTTATTTTTAAAGGGTTAGATTTCAATGTATATCAAAAAGAGACTGCAATAAACACAAAAAGGAAAAAAATAAGTTTGTTTTCTAGTTCTTCATGGTAGGATATTTGACAAAAATGTAAACAAATAACTACACTAAAGTATATAATCCAGAAACTTCTAAAGTTATTCATTATTTAAGCACTCTTGTGTCTTCGTTAACATCCTATATTATAATCTAAAATGATATATTAATAGCAAAATTTTTATGACCCAGCAATAGCACTGCTAGGAATCTACCCAAGAGACACAGGAGTGCTGATGCATAGGAGCACGTGTACCCCAATGTTCATAGCAGCACTTTTGACAATAGCCAAATCATGGAAAGAGACTAAATATCCATCAATGGATGAATGGATAAAGAAGATGTGGTATGTATATATATATATATATATATATATATATATATATATATATATATAAACAATGAAATACTACAGAGCAATGAGGAAGAATGAAATCTGGCCATGCATAGCAACATGGATGGAACTGGAGGGTATTATGCTAAGTGAAATAAGTCAGTCAGAGAAAGAGAGATACCATATGTTTCCACACATAGGTGGACTAGAGAGACTTAACAGAAAACCATGGAGGAAGGGAAGAGGGGGAAGAAAAGCCACAGAGAGGGAGGGAGACAAAACATAACAGACTCTTAAATACTAAGAACAAACTGAGGATTAAGGGAGATATAGGAGGGGGGAGAGTGGGTGATGGGCACAGAGGAGGGCACTTGTTGGGACGAGCACTGGGTGTTGTATAGAAACCAATTTGACAATAAACTATTAAATTTTTTTAATCATAAATTACTTATACTAACACAGTCACCTAAAATCTTGGTATGTTTATTGCTTGAAGTATGGCAATGTTTTTCAAAATGTTTACATAAGCCGGTAGACTTCCCTCAGAATGTTTATAAAATTTTATGTATACAAATTCGAAAAGAGGAAGTTCATCTTCAGTTCTTTCAACTTCCTTCCAAAGAATTCTGCGACAACTAACATGATGAAAAAAAAAATGTGTGTCTATATAGTCAAATAGAGTAACACTTTATAGTCATATAAAATAATTGTTGGTTAATGATTGCCAAAGAAGTAACAGAGTGTCTGTTACGTGAAATCTAAAATCACAGTAAAACATTTATTAATATTTTAATGGATAACCCTAAAACTTTCCTAAAGACAATGTATTCATTCCTTAATATAATGTTTTTACTACTATTAAAAAATTTCAATGTTTTATTTTCTAGTTGAACTATTAAGGCAAAGATAAAAATACTCAAGAGGACCTAAGTAAGTAACGGTTCATTTTACTAGGTACCTTAGTTTATTTGGACTGCTGTAGCAAAACACCCTGGACTGGGTAACTTAAACAACAGATATTCATGGTTCTAGAGGCTAGAGGTCCAAAATCAAGGCCCCACCAGGGTTGGTTTCCTCTGAGGCCTCTCTCCTTGGCTTATAGGTGGGCTTTCTCTTGCTGTATTTTCATCGGTCTTCCTTCTGTACATGCATGCCTCCCATGACTCTGTGTATGCCCTAATATCCACTTCGTATATGAACTCCAGTCAGATTACATTAGGGCCTACCCTAATAGCCTCATTTATAGTCACATTCTGGCACAACTGGCTGTTAGGGCTTCAAAATATGGATTTTGAAGAGATACAGCTTAACCTGAAACAGTGGGTATGGAAAGTGTGGAGACAAGTGATGAACATACTTTTCCTTATTTTTTTTTTTTAATTTTTTTTAGGGACTCCTGGGTGGCTCAGTCGGTTGAGTGTCCGACTTCGGCTCAGGTCATGATCTCGTGGTCCGTGGGTTCAAGCCCCGCGTCGGGCTCTGTGCTGACAGCTCCGTGCCTGGAGCCTGCTTCTGATTCTGTGTCTCCTTCTCTCTCTGCCCCTCTTCCACTCATGCTCTGTCTCTCTCTGTCTCAAAAATAAACATTAAAAAAATAAATAAAATAAAAAAATATTTTTTTAAATGTTTGCTTATTTTTGAGAGAGAGAGAGAAAGAGAGAGAGAGAGCAGGGGAGGGGCAGAGAGAGAGAGAGAGACACACAGAATCTGAAACAGGCTCCAGGCTCTGAGCTGCCATCACAGAGCCCAACATAGGAATCAAACTCCCGAGTCATGAGATCATGACCTGAGCTGAAGTCAGATGCTTAACCGACGGAGCCACGCAGGTGCTCCTGAACATATTTTTCTAATATAAACATTTACCAAAATGTTGTACTGAGGGATACATGTCTATGTTATTATGGAAAATTTTACAACAATTTGAAAAGTAAGGAACACATTGCTAGGTAAATTTTAGAAATAACAAGAAATTATTAAGAAAATTACAAATATTGAGGAAACAACAAAAGATAGAATACCCCTTAGTAACATGTATGGAACACAACAAAAGTGATTCTCACGTGAATTTTGAAGCTTTACATGATGTCACGACTTTAGAACACGAAGAAGACAAATCTCTATACTTATTTGAGATATTAAATTTTAAAAGTTATATTAGTGAATTAATAAAAATAAATTTTGAATTGATAAATAGGACTGTTCAAGGAGAAAGAATAAATATTTTCATAACCTTTTTTTTAAGACCTATTGTATAGAAAACCCCTTTGGGAATCCGATTAAGAAAAAAAATGTAAAATTTGACCAGTATAAGAATATGAATATAGACTGGCACATAGAAACAGAATAAGAACACTGCCTACAGCAAATTTGATACCCTAGAAAAAAATTGGTGTTCTCCTAGCAAAATATCAGAATCGATACACAAATTAGTAGAAAAAAATTAAGGTAATGACTAAAGAGCTTTTACTGTCTGATAGTTTCATAGGAAGTATTAATTAAGAATATATATAAAAAGCATTTAGCATTGTGCCTGGTTCATGAAAAGCACTCAATTAACATCGAATATTATTTTTGCAAAGAATTCTAAACAATGACCAGTGTATTTTCACGATTTATTCATATCATGTTCTCACATATTTCTTGTTTACTCTTTACAATATTATAAAAACTATTTATCATAAACGTAAGGGAACTTTTCAATGGGCAAACATTATTTTTGTTCTTTTCTTATATCATGGGCTTTCTTTCCAATATGATGATTTTGCACTCTTGGGGTTGTATTGTTCCTATTAATAATCCAAGCATTGCTTAAAGAGCTCTTTCAAATAGGTTCAAAAGTATAATCTTTGTAAATGATTTCTTGTGTAACGTACTTAACAAAATAGGCATATAACTTTTTTTTTAAGTTCTAAGATAAGTAAACTAGTCTAATCTTTTTTTTTTTTTTATAAGAGACTCTCTCTTTTTTTTTTTTAACCTTCATTTATTTCTGAGAGACATAGAGACAGAGTGTGAGCAGGGGAAGGGCAGAGAGAGAGGGAGGCACAGAATCCGAAGCAGGCTCCAGGCTCTGATGAGCCATCAGCACAGAGCCCGACGTGGGGCTCAAACCCACAGACTGTGAGATCTGACCTGAGCTGAAGTCGGCCACTTAACCGACTGAGCCACCCAGGTGCCCCTAAACTAGTCTAATCTAAGCAGGCACAACCTTCTGCCTGTCAACATTTGGGATTTTATTAAATTGGGAAGTCAGAGGAAAGGTTAATTGGAATTCAAAAGTGTTGAATTACCATGATAATTCTAGGGTATAAAGAGAAATAAATATTAAAAATAATAGTGAATCAAATTATACTTAGTGGAAAAATGTAACCATAAAGAAATGAACCTTCTAATGTGTGGAATTTAGTTATATCTTCCTTTAAGGAGTAGATCTGTTCCAATAATTTTGGTTATAAATTGCTTATTTTCTTTCTGATATTAATTATGAAATCAGAGATGCCTTCCTGTACAGAATAACTCCCACCAGACAAATTTGGAAAATTTGCCTAGAGAGACCAAGTAATGATGAATTCTTCTAGAGCAAGTTGTGTGTTGTGGAATGGCAGTGGTACAGAGGTTCCTGGGAGTTGTTACTTAACTGTTAAATCTTCTCTTCTAGAAGCTTGAATACTTTGTCATGATATACTGATTATGAAATTCCCTTTAGGCATTATCCAATCACTGAATTGGTCACCTATGCTAATTAGGTTATCTTACTAAACGGAAAGAATGTGTATCTTCTACTGTAGTTGTTTCTAACTACTATTTTTTTGAGAACAAGAAATTCCATAGCAGAGGTCATAAACTGGTGTCTCTCAGACCCGAATCTAAAAAAGTGTTTTAATATGTATGCCCTAGATACTTAGCCAATACGTAAAGATGGAATCGATATTAGGAGAAAGCTAAATATTTTTCTTCTCTTGATATCCTGAATTTTTGAAATGACCAGTTTATATTCCTACATCATAAAAATTTAGCAGACATTGAAGAACAGATAATTCCTTTTAAATAGGACACAAGCTTTCCAATTTACTACATATTCAAAAATAATTTGGCTCATACCATTCCAGCCACTTATATTAACTGAGAATAATGGATATTTAAATTTATGACCCCTCCTTTAAGCTAGTGTCGAGGAACTCACTACTTTACATTAATTGAAAAAGGATGGAAATAATTTTCAACTTAATTCTTGGTAATTGTGTATTGCTTTTCTGATCATTTACTGACTGGTTGTTATGTGCAGATCCTGGGCCAGGCACTAGCAAAAAGGATAAAGACAAATTATATACATTTTCTGGCCTAGAGAGGTTTATAATTTAGCAATAGAGACAGATATTTAAAACGGAAATACTGTAGTAGAAGCACCCTCGGGATGCAGTTGGAACACAAAGGAAAAATATCTAATGGAGTTGGCAGGGGAGACTGTCTGGGGAGATGCTGTATCTTGGAGGATAACAAGACTACAACTTGAGAAAATGAAGAAATCCTTAAAATATATCTCGATCTCGAAGATTTTCATCATTTGATCTAGTTTTATTTCCCTGATGTTAAAAAACTTTCATAGACCAATTCTAATGCTGCATTTTAATTCCATAAAACTACTGTTTTATCATGTAAATTACATAATTTCAATTAGTTTCTGTATCAGGATAAATGTGTATGCCTGTGTAACACAAACCTTATGAGTATAGAAAGCATTACAGATACTCCATTAAATTACCCTGGCCTTTTCAGATTTTGTCCTCTCTTTCAGAGATGACCACTGTCTTAAAGTTCTTTTCTACCACCCATTAGATTTGTTAGTTCTAAATAAATACAATAATTCACTATCCATTGTTGTATGAAATAGCTCAGTATTGCTTTCAATTTCTGAATTCATTGTTGTATAAAATATTTTGTTCAATATTGCTTTCAATTTCTGAAAAACATTCAGGTTGTTTTATGTATCACTAGGCCATTCATTTTTACTGCCACATAGTATTCTGGTTAATAAATTTATCACAGTATATAATCTGTAGTCTATCAAGACTCTTAGACTGCTTTTATCTATTATGGAAAAGTTACCATGGATATTTATATAAAATGCTTTTTTGTGTATATATTTTTCTTCCCCTTGGATAAATATACAGGAGTTAAATTTGGTTTTTGTATATTTTTTAAAATTTTATTTATTTTTGAGGGGGGGCAGAGTGTGAGTGGGGGAGGGGCAGAGAGAGGGAGACACCGAATACAAAGCAGATTCCAGGCTCTTAGCTGTCAGCAGAGAGCTCATTGCAGAACTCAAACCCATCAATGGGAGATCATGACCTGAGCAGAAGTTAGATACTTAACCGAGTGAGACACGCAGGCACTCTGTAGGGGTGGAATTTCTGAATAGGTATGTTTATTTTTGTAATAAATTGACCTAAATTTCTCAAAATGATGCTGATGAAGGATTTTGTTTTTCTTTTATCTGGGAATGTCTTTGTTTGTTTCACTACATAAGTAAAGTATTATTTTGGCCATATTCAGAACTCAGAATTGACTGGTGTTAATTTTGTTTTATACACATTTTATATTTAGTTATATATTTATTTATTTCAGCACTTAAAAATTGTGTACCACTTCACTCTGAACTCCATGACTTCTGATGAGAAACCTACTGTCATATAGACATTTCTGTCCCTTAGAAAAGATGTTTTAATCCTTGCTTTAAAGATGTTTCTTTGTCTTTCACTTTATGAACTATGATTAGACTTAATCTTGGCATGAATTTATTTGGAATTATCCTATTTGGTGTTTATTCGCTTTCATGAATCCATTTATTTTAACAGATCTGAGAAACGTTCTGCCATTTATTCTTCAAATATTTTTCTAACCTGTCATTTTTATTCTTTCCTCTGTGACTCCGATGAGAGAAAAATTTTTATCTTTGGATATAGTCCCATAAGTCTCTGAGATTCAGTTCTAAAATCTCATGTTTTTTTTTTTTTTTTTTTTCTTAATAGGTTCTATTTCTTTGGTGAGTCTTTTTTGTTTGTTTGTTTGTTTCAAGTATGTTTGTTATTGCTCATTGAAGCATATTTGTATGGCTGTTCTAAATTCTTTTTCAGATTATTCCAACATTCGTGTCATTTTGGTGTTAACTTTTGTTAATTACATTCCCATGACTTTCAGATGTATCCTGGAGAGTTGGGGGTAATGTATTATAGGACTCTGGATATTTATATATATATATATTGTTGTTATTGTTGTTGTTGTTGTTGTTGTTGTTGTTGTTGTTGTTGTAGCTGGCCTCCTCTAACCACTGTGCTGGTGGGGGAAAGTGGACCCTGTGACAGTACTGCCAGTTAGGGGTAAATGTCCAGGTTCCTCACACAGCTTTCTTCGATACCTCTTCTTACAGCTACAGGCAAGTGGGTTGTCAGGCTCTCCATTACGCCTCTTCTGACAACTTTTGACTAAGAGTGGGAGAAGTACATCATTCCCACTGGGCATGGTTCTCAGTCAAGGTTACCATTCAACTTTTGCTGACCTGCTTGGGGGTGGATCTGTTTTTATTTTTTCCCATATTCTTTATATTATTTACTTTGTAAACATTTTATATCTTACTCGGTTACCAATCTCCTGATCTTTGGCTAGAAAGCAGATTTTCTTTAGGGCTATTTTTGTCTGCTACTATTGGCATTTACAGGAGGATGACTTCTTCAGTGCCCTGTCTTGCGTATATAAGATAAAAAGAAAATCGAGAGAACTCGATATGTTATTCCTTGGGTCCTGGGGTCCCTAGCTGGTCCATCTTCTCTACACCTTTCAATTTTCAAATGTTTGCTTATAAATAATGTCCAGGGTTTTTTGCTATCTTTGGCAGGATTAAGAGAGTGAAATACATCTACTCCATCTTTGTCTGGACCAGGTACAAGTGACCTTTGAACAATATGGGTTTGACTTGTGCATTTGAGAAAGTGGTCTCTTTAAGACTTTGCAGGTTCACTTAGTCCAAGACTGTTCTTTACTAGTAATCTTAGTTCGGGTGTCTAGATGTATCTTCTCATAATGTTCTTGGGAAGATGGGACTGCTATTAGGTGGATTTTGGGGCAAGGAAATTGTTTGAGCTCTGTGGTCATGTGTTAAGGGGTGCACTGGCTGAGAACAGCTAGACAGAAGGACTGCTGGCTTGGTTCCATACCCAGGTGAAGCTGTAAGAGAGGCTTCCTGGTTGCCTGGATTCTCTGGTTGTAGATCACAGGGACTGAGTACTCTATTCAACAGTAGGTGGGGCTATGAATTAGCTTCCCTGACAGAGCAGTAGAATAGGACCCAGGGCCTGCACAGATCATTGTTTGGAGACGTTAAACAGTCCAGAGTGTTCACTGAATATCCTGGTCAAATGAGGCCATCAGTTTTGATCTGTAAACAGGGAAAGTCATGGACTGTGTGCTTTATTCAAGTACTATTATAACCAGGACTATTGGATGGGCTACACAGCTTCCCATGTGCTCTAGTAAGATTCCTTTGATTGGGTGGGCTGAAGGCTGTATTCAGCAATAATGGGCTATGAATTAATTTATCTGCCTGAAGCAGTGGGAAAAGTAGCCCCAAGACCAGTAATGTTCTCTGTGGTCTTGACCAGCCAACCTGTGCCCCGCATCCCTGGCTGGAATGTGGCCACGGGTTTTGCACTTGGGACAATCAATCAGCTCTGCCTGCCTACCTCTTGGCTCTAGAGTTTCTTGGATTACACAGCATCCTAATGTTCTTGCTAGCCTTTCCTGACTCTTGGAAGGGCAGGACTGGGTAGGTCCACTTCAGGTAACTCTCAAATTTTCCTAAACAGGTTTTCAGGTTGGGAAGGTTTGAGAGCCACCATCCAAAGCAGGTGGGGCACTTCACTTTAGCGTGGACAGACCACGCTAACAGAAGTCCTCATTTGGGAACCCACAATAGGCAGACCTGTACCTTGTTAAATTCTCTGGTCAGTTTGTGCCTCTGACTTGGTTCTGCAAGTGAACAAAATCACAGATTAGGACTACTACTTAGATTCTGCAGGTAGGCAAGTGGTCTGCCAAGATCCTAGTCCTAGTTGTTGGAAATTCCACCCCACTTCTCTGTCTCAAATTCCCAGTGATTGAGCCCTGCAAATTCCCCTGTCATTCCTGGTGAAAGCAGAGTATAGTCTCTGACAAAGTGACCCACAAAGCTACAGGGTCTATATGTCACCCCTGGGATCTCCCTTTCCACTGGAGGTCCTGTAAGCACAGCGGAGACGACTTGGTATGGTGTTGTACTAGACTTGGAAGGGCACTGTAGTCTTTGTGTAGCCATCACTCTTACCCTTCTAATACACTCTGTCCTGGTCTTTTGATGTAAGGGGCTGCTTTAGCCTCACTCCCAAGTTCTAGGATTCTCTCAATGCTGTCTTCACTCTGAAGAGTTGTTAGTTCTTCTTGTGAGGGGGAGTGAAGTCAGAAATGATCAATGTTACTATCTGGGTGTTGTCACTCTTCTAGATCTCTTTAAAATTTCCCCTGTCTCTTTCTCTTTCTAAACCTCCAAATCCCACCCTATCCATCACTAATTCTATTTTGCATCTTAAATATTTTTAATTCTGTTTACCTTTCTCCCTTTCTTTCCATTTCCTATGTCAAGCTATCACTGTCACTCACCTGATCTTATTTAAAGTTTCCTAACTATTTCCCTTAATGCTCCCTCATCCTCAGACATTACATTTTGTATATTGAAACAGAATTTTCCAAAACACAGAAATGATCTCACCAATTTTACATTCTGTCCCTGGCTTAAAATACTCCAATGTCTTCCTATTACCATAATTTAAAGTGGTCAGTCTTTAAATTATCTCCAGTCAAGTCATGATATCATCTTTCTACATCACCTCAAATAGCTAATTGCTCTCTCTCACTTCCTCCAACATAGCATGTACTTGAGGGCCTTTTAACATTCTATTCTTTCTGATTAGAATGGTCTCCCAACACGACCCATTCTCTTACACTGGGCCTACTAGCGTTATAATGATTCTTCATCATTAAACCTACTTTTTCAGAGAAATTAACTGGAATGATTTTTTTTTTCATTATGTGGACTTATGGAAATATATAGCTATCCTTCTTTATTCTTACTCGTAGTTGTCTATATATTTATTTAGTGATTATTTGCTTGTTTATCTTCTTATCTGGACTTTTAATTCTATGAGGTCACATTTGATCTCATTGACCAAATATCCTAAATTTCTATACAATGTGTGGCACATACTCAGTGCTAAAAAAAAAGTGTGTTAAATTAATTAATAAATACATTACCATTTTGTAATTTTTGTCTGGTAACATACTATAGTTTTCATTGTATTGACAATAACTCTGGGTAGGATATGTATTCTTTATCATGTACATAAGAAATTTACTTCACCATTTGTCTTTGTCCATCTCCTGAAATATGGCATATGTATGATAAATATTATTACATGTTGAAATATTGCATCACCCAAGTGTTTTCTTGAATGGTAGAAATTCAGGATAGAATGCCAATTTTCTTAAAGTAACTCTGGTATTTCTTTATTTTTCCTTTTTTTTTCCTTTATTTTTTCTTTTTAAGTTTACTTATTGAGAGAAAGAGAGAGAGAGAGAGTGAGAAGGAGGGAGAGTGTGAGCATGGGAGAGGGCCAGAGAAAGAGGGAGAAAAGAATTCCAAGCAGGCTCTGTGCTTAACCACAGAGGCTGAGGTGGGGCTTGATCTCATGAACTGAGATCGTGACCCAAGCCAAGATCAAAAGTCAGATGCTTAACTGACTGAACCACCCAGGCACCCCATAAAGTCCCTCAGGTATTTCTAAGATTAGAAATAATTCATAAGTATAATAAAGTGCTTGCAGTACACAGTAAAATGTTTCATTAAATTAAATATTCAATATAAACAAGATGTTTTTAAAATGCTTAAAACTTTTTTTTTAATTTTTCATGTTTATTTTTGAGAGAGAAAGAGACAGAATGCAAGCAGGGCAGGGACAGAGAGAGAGGGAGGCATAGAATCCAAGGCAGGCTCCAGGCTCTGATCTGTCAGCACAGAGCCCCATGTGGGGCTCAAACCCACTAACCGTGAGATCATTACCTGAGACTAAGTTAGACACTCAACTGACTGAGCCATCCAGGTACCCCTAAAATGTTTGAAAATTTTTAAGGAGAGAAGGATTGTAGTTTTCTATCTGATTCGCACCGTGATAGTAATCTACTTCAATTATAAATATCAAATGCAACCTGTTTTCACTGCTTAGAAATTTATATTTTTTTAAAAAATTCATTTTGATTTAATTATATTTTACTATTAATTTATATTATGTAATACCTTTCTGTGTTTCTAATTTATATACCACTCCCATGGGTAACTTTGTTCATGAATAATCAATTTTCACCTAGTAACATAGGTAAAAATGTTCATTGTACAGGATATATTTAATTTATGATTCAAGGAGGAAGCCAAATTGAAAGGAAATGTTGATTTGTCTTTATTTTCTAACTCTAGTGTTAATAAATGGTTCACTTAAAATATACATCTACATATTTATGACATAAAGTTATTATTTACATTAATTTTACTTGTAAAAGATTCAAGATATAGTTGCTACAGACTGCATGTTGTGGAAGTGTTAAGTTAGTGGAAGTTGTGTTGCTGGTCCACAGTTTCCAAACAGTTAAAGACAATTTTAGAGTAACTAAGAAATATAGGAAATTTGCATTTACAAAGCTGTTTTCTGGCAAGCATCCCAGAGTGCTGTGTATAATCAAATAAAATTACAATTAATGGTTAGTACTAAAATTCCAGTTCAAACATATCAAACAAAATCACAAATAACGGTTAGTGCCAAAACGCCAAATTAAACAGATGGACTCCGATTCTAGATTTCTTTAAAAATGAGTGGGATTTGCCATTTTAATGTTAACCAACATTCTATTTAAAAATCTTGGAATAATTTTTGAGAAAACTTTTATTCTAAACTATGTATAAGTAAAAAATATTTTAAAGGTCTGTGTGTGTCTGTGCCTAATCCACTGAAACAGTTCTGTCTTCATAATCATGTGTCTAGAATGGTAGAACATTTAAACTACAGGTCTTTATTTCAATTACACAAAAGTTTTAGGCAAATTATATTAAATAAGAGGCAGAAAGGAAAAAGCTAACTCAGTGACAGTCATACTGAAAAAAAAATAATGCAATTTTATATAATGAACTTGTTATTTGAAAAGTTACCCTATTAGTTGAGTATAACTGAGAAAGTATCTGACTAAATAAGATAAAAATACAGCTATGTGGTTTATTTTAATCTTCCAGCAATTGCAAATATGATTGCCTTTAGTTGAAATATCATATTTTCTCTGCCATTTCCATAGGAAATCAAGTTTGTTTTCTAAAGTAAAAGATGAGTGGGCATACATGAGTCTAAATCACTGAAGTGTGACATTACTCACCATTCGACTTCCATAACCACTGTAAAGATTCCAACCCAAATCATCTATCACTTGGGAAAAAAAAATAAAACATATGCCAGTCTTCACACCCACAGGTGTCTCATAGATCACACACATGGTCACAGATTTTTGTCAATGACCTCCCCTTTTTCTCCAGTCCTGTACAACTGTTTGGGCGTCCTAGGATCTAGTCCATTGTTCGTCTTTATCTTCCGTCCAAAAATCTTCTGATGTGTACCTTGTTCCTTAGCCCCACAATATAATTGGCCATTCTTAAAACTTACCTCAATCTTAATATTAAGTTGACTTTTCACTCTTTCTCATTTTAGATTTTTATTTACTTATTTAGGCTCAAGCAAAATACTGCTTCATTCTGAAATAAAATTAGTTTCTCCTTTTGTGTGTATCCCAAATAAAGAATTTATTCTTCTTGTTTCATTCCTTTTTAGTCCGAGTTAATTAATTCATTGTTACCACTTACAATGGCAATTTTTGTGGGCGCATTTAAAAATGTTTCATTATATTTTAACAACTTCAATTTTATATTGCATTCGGTTTTCTAATTTTAAAAACATTGCTTTCCATTGCTTAAAACTGTTTTTAAAATGTAAGGGCAATATAGTATGTGTTCATAATCTTAACTCCCAAGTGTAACTTTTTTCCCAGCACAATGTTTATTCTCACTGGCTCTCTTCTTCTCGACTACTTATTCCATGAAAAATTTTGAATATTATCTTTTGCTCTTTCACTGCCCTACTTTTGAGGGGGGCTTTAAGGTAAAGATTAGGGTGCTATTAAAGTTAGGTCTTAAAATAAGGTATGGATAAGATAAATGTTTATTTCTCTCTTATTTTAAGTTTATTTATTTATTTTTTTTGAGAGCGAAACAAGAGAGAGTGAGGGAGGGGGAGAGGGAGAGAGAGAATTCCAGGCAGGTGCCATGCTGTCAACAAGGAGCTGAATCCTGAACTTGATCCCAGAACTGTGAGATCATGATCTGAGCTGAAAGCACTGGAGATTCAACCGACTGAGCCACCCAGGGTCTCCAGGATTATTTCTCTTAATGAATAGAGTGAGACTAGGGGATTTAACCTGGTAAGATAGATTATTCTCAAAAAGTCATTCAGAAACACAGTTGTATGTACATGCATACATACATACATACATACATACATACATACATACAGTGGGATATTACTTAGTCATAAAATAGAAAGAAATCTTCCATTTACAATGACATGGATCAAGCTAAAGAGTAATGTGTTAAATGAAATAGCTCCATCAGAGAAAGACAAAAACCATATGATTTCACTCATGTTGAATTTAAATAACAAATGAGCAAAGGGGAAAAAAAGAGAGAGAGAGGAGCAAACCAAGAAACAGACTCAACTATAAAGGACAAACTGATGGTTACCAGAGGGGAAGGGGAGGTAGGTGGGGAGATGGGTTAATCAGGTGAAGGGATTAAAGAGTGCACTTGCTGAGGTCAGCACTTTGTATTGTATGGAAGCGTTGAATCCCTAAATGCACACTTGTAACTAATATGACACTCTTTGTTACTTAACTGGAATTTATTTAAAATTAAAAAAAAAAAAAAGAAAGTCACGTCGGTTTATATCTTATTTGTGTCAGTAGTTCTACAAAACATTTACATAGCACTGTACTCATGTTATTAGTTAAAACATAAGTGCTTTTAGTATTTGTTGGGAGATGATTCTCCATAGATCTTTCAGATTTCTAGATGTCTTGTGAACAAAAACCCTGGCTGATGTTTTTTTTCAGCCCATATTTTCAAAGATACTTGCACAGTGAACAATCTTGAAAATAGAAATGGTCTATTTCAGGAACAAAGGACAATTTGCCTACAGCTTTGGAATATGGGGATAGTGTCTTTTTTTCAGAGCAAAGGCAGACCTGTTTACTGCCCGGTACAGTAAAGATGATGTCTCTAAAGATGGTGTCTCTCTCTAGAGCAAAAGTTCAGGCTGGTTAGTGACCATTATAAAAGATTCAGATTCTCTGTGTGGAGTTCCTCTTTGGTGATGCATGTCCTAATTGTCTTTTTATAAGAAGTTTACATAGTTTAATTTTTTTTTTATTTTGCTTTTTAACATTTAGTCTTCTCTAAGTTGCTGGTTCTTGCGTTTCCCTTTGATGAAATTTTGGGAACAAATAAAATGCATTATTTTGTTACTGGCTGCAATTAGATGATATATAAAATATGTAGTTACACACATATGTATAAAACAAATATAGTAGAGTTTGAATGGAGAATATATTCTCATTTGTCTCTCTGAATTCATTTCCTTGGTTGGACTAAACAAACTATTTATTCATGTATATTCTATGGGCCTTTCTTGTAATGAAAGTAAACTTTATGTGTTGATAAAAGTTTTACCTCACTAATTATTAGAGGTTTAGAAACATGGTGACTAATTTATAAATAATTATACAAGACATGTCATTAATCATGCTGTTAAATAATTAGTACCACCAGTGAATATTTTCAGATGGAAAATGCTAAAATCATTTAGTGTTCTTCAATTTATAATTACAGCTAGATTAAAAACATTGCAAATGTTTACTGTATTGATTATCTGCTCTCTTATGTAGTTTGCTGATTGGATTTTTAAGCTACATTTAAATATAATGCTTGCATTAGAAGTTAAATTTATTTTTTCTTTACTGAAAATGCATAAAAGGAAGATATTTTTATGTTAATGAAAGGAAAATATTTTTGAACTTAAAAATTTTAATGTTTATTCGTTTCTTGAGATAGACAGAGCATGTGGGGGAAGGGCTGAGAGAGAGAAAGGCACAGAGTTCTAAGCTGGCTCTAGGCTCTGAGCTGTCAGCACGGAGCCTAATGAGAGGCTCGAACTCACGAGCTGTGAAATTATGACCTGAGCCAAAGTCAGACACTTAACTGACTGAGCCACCCACGTGCCCCTAAAAGGAATATTTTTGAAGTCTTATTCTTTTTGTATTATGTAGACTAACTTATGCATTATTTTTAGAAATTCAAATATTCTTCTCTACTCAGTGTGCTATCTGAATACGTCTATACTTGCAACATTGTTTAAAAAATCTGTTCGGTTACTGAATATTTTTCTCACTGAATGACATAAGTAGAACAGTGTTTATTGGCATTATTACATTCTCACATACAACAGAATTTACTTAAATGTTGATGATTCTAGAATTAGAAATGTTAGTATAAAGCAGAATTTGGAGAAATGTTATATTGTGTCAAGTTTCCTCTGGCACAGCGTTCCTTCTTCCATCAACTGCCAAGACCAGGTGCATAGCTAATAGCCTTAAATTAGGATTCTCGAGAGCGATGGATCACAATTCATCCTCTACTACAATCCAAAAAGCCTCAGGAAAAACAGCGTTCAGTAGGGTGCCACCTGTTAGCTGAAAGGTATAAGTTGAGAGAACCCCATCCAGCTCCTGGCAGGGGTCTCCTGAGCACTGTCCCCCCAGGCCCTTTGGAATGGCAACACTTTTCATCAGCTGGCATTCTAGGCTACACCAGTAGAAGAGAAAACTTGGCACAATAAATGACAGCTTCCAGCTCTAAAATGTCCCAAGGGTCTGGAATATAACCATTACTAGTCCTTCTATGCTTGACTGACTGCACTGGAATCTTAAAGGGGTGCTTCATAAAAATAATTATTTGTGGACCCTCCCCAAACTTATCGGTGGAATAGGCTCAGAGTGTGTATTTTAATACCCCTTCTGTGTTGCTGATTGTCAGACAGATGCCTGTCCAATAAGTGGCCCTTGGAAACTATATGCAGCAAAGAATTAGATGTGGAAAATTCAGCCTGGTGGGATCCATGTCTAACTCTGGCGAAAGCCCAGAACTCTGTCAAGTCTAGTAAAAATCGACATAAGAAAACATGATGACATTTTATTGTTTATCATTGTTACCAATAACTCAAGTTTTGCCTCATTATTTCTAAGAATAAAAGTAAATGAGGATATTGTGCTAAGAGTCTTGTTGCCAGCGAACATAGAAAAGTTGAAGCCACGGGGAAGAGTGGCAAAATAACTCATAAGGTAATCACACATTTTAGATGGGAGAGTGAATGAGTTTACCTAAGGAAAAGTATGAAATTTTGTTTCTCAGAACCTGCTATACTTAGCAGAACTTGTAAAAAATTGTTGATTTCTCTATGTCTCACCAGATTATCTGATTCACAAACTTGATTCAGGTATAGGAATCAATGCTTTATAATCTCACCACGTATTCTCATGCTTCTAATTACAAAGCTGCCGTAGGGGCTACCTGCAGATGCACGATGGCCCCTACCAAAATCTGATTTAGATGTAGAGACTAATGAAGCCACACGCACAACATGTGGGGATGCAAATTTTCTTACCTAAATAATAAGGCTTTTCTGAGGAGAGAGGGGCAGGCCTCCCAAGCTGATCCAAACATGACTTGAGAGAATAAGGAAAGGAGACTGACATGGAGTTTTTCTTGCTGTTAACAGATGGGGTCAGGATGAGAGTTTCTGGTCCTGGGAAGGGGCTCATGTGATTTGAACTTCCCACCTGTGTCAAAGGAGGGAGCACTCAGGCTTGCCTGTGAGCTTCTGTGGGACAGAAAGAGAATGGAGAGGAAAGAGGCTTAAAAGCTGTCAGCAAATATCAGAAATTTGAGTCAGAGTCTTTATTACAAAAGTGTTAGTCTATACTATTACACTATTAAACTATACTATACTATAGTATATATTATAACTCAAAATAGAAATAGTAGACACAGATTCTTAAATTACATTAGTGAAATCAAAATGGAACTCTATAGGGGTGCCTGGGTGGCTCAGTCAGTAGACCGTCTGAATTGATTTTGGCTCAAGTAATGATCTCATGGTTCATGAGTTCAAGCCCTGCCTCAGGCTTCTCACACTGAAGGTGCAGAGATTGCGTGTGATTCTTTCTCTCTCCCTCTTTCTCTGTCCTTCTCCTGCTCATGTTCTTTCTCTCTCTCTCAAAATAAATAAATAAACAAAAAAATGGAGCTATATAATTAAAGTATGTATTATTCTATTTGAATATATAAAAAGGCAAAGAAGGTTGAATTAAACCCCAAATAAAATGTGTTTTACAGTGATGTCCGTTGGATGTTTCTTTTGGAACATTTTCCATTAATTTAAAGTCAAATTATTACGTTGCAAGAAATACTATGACCCTTAGATTTTGCCACAACTTAGACAAATGACCCTCTACAGTTGTCCAATGTGTTAAAGTTTTTCTTCTAGTGGTAGAGGAGGATGGCTTTTCTGAGATTTTAACAGATTGACAGCCTCTTATCTTAGGCATGCACACACGCTTCATGAAGGTAGAGAAGGCAATTTACCCTCTACTGTGACTATTTATTTGCTTTTTAATTGGCTTGAGCTAGTTTTCGTACAAGAAACCATTAAATCATACTTGAATACAGAGGAGATATATGATGGGTGAGAGCACCTGTGTTGGTAATTTCGAAGTAAATAAATTACACCTGTTCAAACACTTCATAGAGCATTGACAGTAACAATTAAGATCTTGGTCAGTGCTGTTTTCTGAAGATGTGTAAGGTTTGTGTAGTTATGATTAACAAAGCATTGTTCCTTCAGGCAAAATACCTTTTACATTTAGCTATTAATGTAAATGTCACTATGATTTAATGCAGATTGATATAGTCAAGAGAAGTAATACATTATTCATTAAACCTCTGGATGTTTAAGTTTTGATAAAAAGTTATAACACCTCAAAATAAGTGCACATTCCATTTTTTTCTTTTTTATCTAGGTTAGATATTAATTATACACAATTATTATCCTATGTGACAAATTTTAAAAACTATTGAGTCCAAATCACATTCTTTCTTACTAGTATACCAGAGACTTTTAATACATCAAATTTATCCATCCGCGGGGCACCTAGGTGACTCAGTAGGCTAAACATCCCCCTTTGCTCCGGTCATGATCTTAAGATTCATGAGTTTGAGCCTTTCATCAGGCCCTCTGCTGTCATCACAGAGTTCACTTAGGGTCCTCTGTACCCCCCCCATCTCTTTCTCTGCCCCTCCCCCACCTGCATTCTCTCTCTCTCTCACTCTCTCTCTCTCTCTCTCTCTCAAAAATAAATAAACATTAGAAAAGGAAAATATCAATTAAAAAATCCATCTGCAAATGATATGTAACTTTTCTGAATGCAACACATAAAAGGAACATCTAACTCAGTCATAAATGCTTGTATATCTTCATGCACAGATGGCCCATGAGGTCCTCTTTGCTTCCAATATTACATTTAGGATTATGGACATGATTCTGAAAAAGTGAATGTTTCATCAGTTCAGAATTTAGGGAAAATCTTAGCCAAAGATCTTAGAAACTCCTTTCTCCTTGTAAGATTGAATTTAAGGGGTATGTGTATGTTTGTGTGTGTGTGCATACGTGTGTGTGTTTGTATGAAAAGTCAGTTAGTGAAAGGTTATAAAAGCCAGGAGGCAGTCATCAATTCAACTTTTCACCAAAGCTGCTTTTACTTGTTTTCTTCTTTTTAAAGTAGGATTCATACCCAACATGGGGCTTGAATTCATGACCCTGAGATCAAGACCTAAGCTGAGATCAAGACTCAGATGCTTAACCAATCGAGCCACCCAGGTACCCCATAGCTACTTTTACTTTTTTATTTTATTTTATTTTTATTTTTTAATGTTTATTTATTTTTGAGAGAGAGAGAGAGAGAGAGAAGGTGTGAGTGGGGGAGTGGCAGAAAAAGAGGGAGACAGAACTTGAAGCAGGCTCTAACTCTGAGCTATCAGCACAGAGCCCAATGCGGGGCTCGAACTCGTGAACAGCAAGAGCATGACCTGAGCCCAAATTGGACGCTTAACCTACTGAGCCACCAAGGCACCCCTCTGCTTTCACTTTTTATAAGACATAACATTAAGTAATGATCATATATTACCCACTCTGTTTTGTCAATCCCTTACTCTTCTATCATTCTCCATTTCCCAATTATTAATGGGTTTGAACAGACAATCCATATCACAACCTGTCTTAAAAGCTCAGGTTCTTTGGAAATGACTCCAATTCCTTGCCCTCCTGATGGAAAGTGAACTCCATTTATATATCTATATCACCAGCTTAATTCATTTAATTGTATATTTTTTTTACAACTTTCTCCATTTATGGCATTGTGGGGTGATTTCCTGGAGATATCTTAAAATTAGCAAAACCTGGATCTAAGACAAAAAAAATAAGAATTGTTTTATAAAATATACTTCATTCTTCCCTCTTTGTGATTTATTTTTAAAAATTTCATTAGGAAAACAATAGCTCACCTTTGCATTAAAGTATAATATTAAGAAGCACAATTGTACAAGATTCCTTTGATTTGTGGAACCTTTTTGTTTAAATAGACATGGCATAGTTGCAAGTACTAATAAAATAAGTATTTTTATCTGCATTCAATACACTTTAGAAATCACAGTGAATTAACGATTGTGTCTTTATTTTATCATGTGTCCAATAATGTCTGTAATTTAGTACATTTTCAAATTTTGTTGAATGAATGGGTAAATACTCCGTGCCATGCACTGAACTCAATACGTTATTACATTAGTATTCATTTACTCCTTGTTAAATATGCAACCAAAGTATTGTCACCATAATTTTATCCCTGTAAAACTTTAAAGATTTTATTGCTTAAATATTTTAAATGATTTATTCAAGCTTAAATAGTAAGAAAAGAGAATAAAGAAAGTTAGATTATGAAGCCCAACTCAAATTAATTTTATTTGTATTTCCCCTCATTGATTACAAATCCAATAAGTAATTAATAAATTGTTGCACATTTAATAATTTTAATTTATGGAATAAAAAAATGACTCAGTAGTGTTTGAGAACTGAAATCAGCCTAATTTTTTTTATTGACCAACACTGGGAACAAACTTACTTTCTTTCTCTATGATAAACAGCACTAAATTCAAGTAAAAATAAGCTAGTTACTTGTTTCTGTAAAATAAGACTGGAAAGCAACTAATATAGATTACTTATGGAGACTAATTCATCATAGGGGCAGCTGGGTGGCCTAGTCTGTTAAGCCTCCAACTTTGGCTCATGTCATGATCTCACAGTTCGTAGGTTTGAGCCCTGCGTTGGGCTGTGTGCTGACAGCTCGGAATCCGGAGCCAGCTTCAGATTCTGTGTCTCCCTTTCTCTCTGCCCCCGCTTGTGCTCTGTCTCTCTCTCTCTCTTTCTCAAAAATAAATTTTAAAACGTTTAAAAAAAGAATAATTCATCAAATTTTCTCCTTAACCCTTGCTTCAAGACTCTAGCCTTATTATGTCTACTGACCCAAAGGTATTAATTCATAAATATTACCCATGCCCAGTTAGATCTCAGACTTGGTCTCTACCCCAAGACTATCCAGCAAAGACCCTACAACATTAAATATATTCTCCTCTGCCTTTCCCATCTGAGAGACTGCTAACATTTTGCCAAAGCAGTGGTCTTCCTGAGCATACTAGTTCTAATAAAGTTGGCTTTGTTTTGATCAGCAGGGTTTTCTGAGGTTTCTTGGAAAGATTCAATGACCAATATGTTGTCTAACGATTCTAATTAGCAGGAATCTGCTCAAATAAAAAGCAAGTGGTGCTGAAGAACAATTAATAGAAAAATATAATAAGAATGAATATTTTAGGAATGTATTAAATGTTGCAGCGTATCCTCTAGTTAGATCTAGACAGGATAGCTATTTCAAAGCACTTAGGTACAAACTTTTATTTATCTCCTTCCACCTTTCTTTATTCTCCTTATGCTTCTAGATGGCAATCTCAGGGAAATAATTTTATATTTTCATAGTGGAATAGCATTTTGTTCCTTAAATAAAATATATATTAAAAATAGAAAATAATTAGATTTTGGAATGAAAAAACCACCTTAATATAATATTATAATCCTCTTCTGTAAAGTGAGGATAATAGTAATAAACTAATATGATTATTTTAAGTATTATTGGAGATTAGGTGAGGTACTTTATAAATTCATTATATCTGACACAAAGGAGACAATCAAAGAATACGATAAAATTGAAACGATTTGAAAATCGAAGCTGAGTAAAAAATGGGAATCCACTCTTTGGATGGACAAAACCTCCCACAATCTTAGGCACTTTTTTTTAACGTTTTTATTTATTTTTGAGAGACATAGAGAGAGTGTGAGCAGGGAAAGGGCAGAGAGAGAGGGAGACACAGAATCCAAAGCAGTCTCCAGGCTCTGAGCTGTCAGCACAGAGCCCGACGCGAGGCTCGAACTCACAGACTGGGAGATCATGACCTGAGCTGAAGTCGGCTGCTCAACCAACTGACTGAGCCACCCAGGCGCCCCTCTTAGGCACTTTTGTAAACCATGGAGTAAACTTTTCCAAAGCAATTCCGTGACAATAAAATTTTATTTTTTTAGTAAAATGATTATATTTGGACATTACTTTTATTGCAAAATTAAATTATTTTCCTGTTCATATTTATAACACTTAGAAGAAGTAAAAACCATATTTTAGCTCCCTCTTATTTATTGACCATAAGTATCCATAAATATATCTTTTGTGGAATGACATCAAAGCAACCATACTTCCCTCCTCTTGTGTCAAAAATTGCTCGGAAGAAACGTAACTGTCTTAACAGGCTTAATAAGATGTCATAAATCTAGTAGAAAAATGATTTGTTCATTTTACTTCTTTTAAGGAAATAAGTACTATGGAATACTGAATGGAAAAAAAAATCAAAGTATAAAGAAGTTCTTACCAATCATTTTTAAAGAATGCTTTAATAATGATTTCAAAATTAATAAATGCCAATTACATGTTCAATATAGTGCTGTGTATACTAGAAGATCCAAATATACACATAGAAAAATATAAAATAGATACTGATATAGAAGAATCTGGAATTTATCAACATTCAGTATGTGTTCACTTTTCTAAGTGATTTTTTTTAACCTCATATGAGAAAAGCTGAGTTAATCATACATCTCTGTAGTTGGAACAGTGTTTTCACTGGTTAATTTAATCCTCTTCCGATAGTTTGCTTTTATCTTAATCTTTGATTACCAATAATTTTAATATCTTATCATATTCTAATAGGCTTTAGGGCTTTTCTTTTCTTATTTTTGCTTGTTTTATGTTGAGGTTGGTGCCTTTAATTTATAAGCATATTTTTCGTATTAATATACTGTTAATTCAGAAATGTTATATCACAATCAGTATTCTGTCAGCAGTAGCCTTTGTTGGCCAAGATACTCTGGGGCGCCTGGATGGCTCAGTCGGTTGAGCGTCCGACTTCGGCTCAGGTCATGATTTCGAGCCCGCGCCGGGCTCTGTGCTGACAGCTCGAAGCCTGGAGCCTGCTTCGATTTCTGTGTCTCCCTCTCTCTCTGCCCCTCCCCCACTCATACTCTGTCTTTCTCTGTCTCAAAAATAAATAAACATTAAAAAAAATTTTTAAAAAGATATTCTTAATACTGTTATAATCAGATTCACATGACTTTAGAAATTGTTCTCTGTTCTAGGTGAAATGAATACTTTAATAATTTCTGAATAACTGTAATTTTATATTAAAATTTATATATTTAACGTTATAATTTTGCATTTAGATTTTTAATGTATTTCTATTTTATCTGATTATGAGCTTTTGGATAGGAATTTAATTTCCCTCCATCTAGAAAGCCAATGGCTTAACAGCATCTACTATAAAATGTAACTTTATTACTTTGTGGGACCACTTTCATCACATATTAAACTCCTATATATGTATAGGTCTGTTCTTAAGATCTCTATTTTGTTTGTAATATATTTGATTTTTCTTGTTATAGTACCACAGTTCTATTTTATTATAACATATTTTAAGTGTCTTAATATTTGATATTTAATTTGTTTCTTATGGGGTTTTCATGTTCAAAGTTAATTCCAAGGTATGTATACACACATATATATATATCTATTCTACTGCCTCTAGGTGCTACAACTAGGCAACATATCAATCTTGGTTAGAAAGACCATTGTTGCATAAGAGATCTCGTAACTGTGTCAAAGAGTGCATTTCGGAGAGCAAAGAGCAAGAGAAATTGCAAGCCAAGAATAAGGAGACCATTTAATATCCGGAAACCATAGCAAGAAACCAGGGAGCTAGGAGAATGAATTAATTAAGTGGTACATGTAGCTCTAATAAACTAAATCTATAAACAAAGTAAATAAGACAGAAGCACAGGAATGAATCAAGGTCTGGAAACATGCTGACAGAGGAAAATGTATGAATGGGTTCTTCAAGCACACCGTGTGTCTCTAGTTACGTTGCATAAGCCAAGTTACCCTGGACTAAGTTCGAACTACCTATTTTTCTACTAGATATATTTTTGTACATATAATATTCTGTACTTTATTTATTTAAGGTTTTTCTTGTCAAAATGTTCTTCTTTTTGCTTTACTGACATTTTAATGTCTGTCCCAGTTCAAGTTTGAGATGTCTTTAAAAGCACATTTCAGCCTAATGTGAAAGCTTATCTTCAAATTCTTTAAAACTGAAATGCAGGTAGATAATTTTCTCCTAGAGATATTTGTAGTGGGGTAAATTATTTCAGTTGTATTAGGCATAAGGCATGGTATAAGAAATTTTATCATTATTATTTTTTTCAAATTTGCTTTTATCATTTTTATTTATTTTTTGAGGATGCAAGCAAAATATAAAATCGGTAGATTGAGAAAAACAGGAAGACTAATAAATAGAAATGAGTAAAGGTGAAACTAAGCAGAAAATGAAAATAACCTAAGTAAATTGTGTCCTGACTTTAATTTTAGCCAGAGGCTTTGAGATACATTAAGCAATTGCCTTTAATGTTCTAAATCACCACAGCAATTTATTACACATTTATAAATACAGAGAAATAGAACATAGTGAGAAAAAATGTACTAACACACATACAAGTTATTTGTGGATTAGATCCTGGTAACGAAAATATGCTTACTATTAGTGTGTACTTAAGTGTGCACTAATGACTTACTCCCTAAAAATATCCTAAATTATTGTTTAACTTCTACCTTAAAATCATGTCTTGCTAGCACTGACATGCTTCTTTCTCAAATTTTTGATAAAGTATTCATGAAAATAACAATAATGGTAAAGCACACAGTACCTAAAAATTTGGCAAAAGCTTAGTAGCAGAATCAGGATTGTATGGAAGACAGTTGGACATTTAAATAATAGACTACTCAATCCCATCATAATGAAAATAGATACAAACATTCCCCACTATTTCTCTACACTTTGTTTTGATTTGGTTTGGTTTGGTTTGGTTTGGTTTGGTTTAGAAATACAAGCCCCATCCCAGTCTCCAAACAAGGAATATTGTTTCCTTACTGGGCGTATACAGTTTTGAAGTTAGTTCAGGTATCCTGGTCACTGGAAGAGGCACAGGAAGTATACTTAGTGGTTAGTGGGCTTACTGCTCACTGTACATACTAGACATAATGGTACTCTCTTCTGCTGCTACTCTCCACCGGGATTGACAAGGTGGGAACTGAAGCTCTACGGGATCCTTCTGAGAAAGCTGTGGGAGTCAGCGGTCAGGGTCTTGATGAACTCCAGGAAGTATGAGAGTGAACATTTAAAATCAGGAGATCTAGGTGTTCCTGGGTGGCTTGGCCAGTTAAGCATCTGACTCTTGGTTTAGGCCCAGGTCATGATCCCACAGTTCCTGAGACTGAGCCCTGCATGGGGCTCTGCGCTGGCAGCATGCAGACTGCTTGAATATGTCTCTCTCCCTCTCTCTCTGCCCCTCCCCCTCTTTCTTGCTCTCTCTCCCTCAAAGTAAATAAACTTAAAAAAAATAAAATCATGAGATCTCCAAGAATATTATACGTTACAGGGTGAGGTAACAGAAGGGAAAAAGATGAGGGGGAATAATTAATTAATTAATTAATTTGCTTGATTGCTTGCTTGCTTGAGAGAGACCATGCACTAATGGGCCTACCAGCAGGGGAGGGGCAGAGGAAGAGGAAGAGAGAGAATCTTAAGCTGACTCCACACCCAGGGTGGAGCTCTATCTCAGGACCATGAGATCATGACATGAGCAGAAGTCGAGTCAGATGCTAAACCTACTGAGCTACCTAGCCACCCTGTAGGGAAAATATTTAAAATGAAGATATAACAAGTACTCTTATTATGAATAAGGCACAAGTATTCAAAGAGAAAAAGATCAATGAATATAAGGTGATGAAGACATAGAGTTCAGGTTAAGATTATTTCATCTATATAGATATTGATATCTTTGGGACTGATTAAATGAGATGGGAGGAAAGAAAGTCTGTGATCCAGAAGCTAAAATCTCCTAAGAAAAGAATGGGAGAGGGAGAAGGTGAGTCAGTGGAAGAAAGGACGATAGAACTCTGTGCCTCGCAGGATGTATTCCGTGGATCAGCAGCACTGGATGCCCTGAACATTTTTAGAAATGCAATATCTCAGGTCCTACTCCAGATTTATTGAATCAGAATCTGCCTTGCATTTTAACAATAACCTCTCTTACACTGTTCGTGGGAATGCAAGCTGGTGCAACCACTGTCCAAAACAGTATAGAAAAACCTCAGAAAGTTAAAGATAGAACTCCCCATGACCCAGCAATTGCACTACTAGGTATTTACCCAAAGGATACAGAAGTACTGATTCAAAGGGACACATGCACCCTGACATTTATAGTGGCACTATTAACAATAGCTAAATTATGGAAAGAGCCAAAATGTCCATTGACTGATGAATGAATAAAGCTGTGTGTGTGTGCAAGCATGCATACATATACATATACACATGCATAGTGGAATATTATTCAACCATCAAAAAGAATGAAATCTTGCCATTCACCACAATGTAGATGGATTTAGAGTATATTCTTTTAAGTGAAATAAGTCACAGAAAGAAAAATACATATGATTTCACTTATATGAAATTTAATTTAGAAATTAATTTAGAAATTAAATTTAGAAACAAATTAGAAATTTAGAGACAAATTTAGAAATTTAGAAACAAAACATGAACAAAGAGGAAGGGAAAAAAGAGGGAGACAAACTATATGAGATTCTAAACTAAAGAGAACAAGCTGAGAGTTGCTGAAGGGGAAGTCAGCAGGGGATGTGCTAAATGGGTCATGGGTATTAAGGAGGGCACTTACGATGAGCACTGGGTGTTATATGTAAGTAATGAGTCACTAAATTCTACTCCTGAAACCGCTATTCTACAATGTAGAATTTAAATAAAAATTTGAAAGGAAAAATAAAGAACCCCATTTGATTCACATTAAAGTTTGAGACACATTGGGACAATTTGCACTTCAAAAAACCAAAGTCATGTCTGGAAGCATTGACAATGAGCCTCTAGAACCGTTACTCAGCCTCCTGGCTCTGACATATTTGGGATGTAAAAGAAGTGCCTCAACTTAAGGCTATTGTGAAAACTTGTTCTCTGAAGAAAATTAGTTTTCTTTTAACACTTCATTTTCCTGGAAGCACATTTTATTTGCTTGAGGAGCTTTAAGAAATAATACTAAGTTCCCACTCCTAGAGTTTCTGATTTAAACTGGTCTGTATGCAGAGTAGAGATAGATTTTTATTTATTTGTTTACTTCCTTTTTTTGCCATTGTTCTTTTATTTTGTTTTTAATATCTAAGATTAACTACAATATATATCCAGAGTTGAGAATAACTGATTCAATGTACAGGGGGAAAGGTAAAAGGCTAAGAAACTGAGGAAATGGAATTTTTCTTGTCAGAGGGAAGATGATCTCAGGAGAGCACCCTGGAAGTGTTTGGACATTCTATGTTGACCTGTCAAGAGTCTGAGGACTAAAGGACATATGTCTGGGTGATCTATGATCATTAATGCATCGGCAGTAGGTAGTGACTGAGATTTAACCAGATTGGAACCATATGGAATTGATTCTTTTGGTTTCTTAAAAGGTAAAGGCATCAGATATATTGCTGTCTCTTTTCATGATGAAATCTAGAGTCAGTGACTCTTTGTGTCTTGGTACAGGATAATGAATTTTATCAGAAGTTACTCACAAATGTTTAGCTTTGAACTTTTCCAGTCTTCATACAGATAATAGTAAGCCACAACTTTTTTTTTAATTTTTTTTAACATTTTTTTATTTATTTTTGAGAGACATAGAGACAGAATGTGAGCAGGGGAAGGGCAGAGAGAGAGAGGGAGACACAGAATCGTAAGCAGGCTCCAGGCTCTGAACCATCAGCACAGAGCCCGATGTGGGGCTTGAACTCACAGACCGTGAGATCATAACCTGAGTTGAAGTCGGCCGCTTAACTGACTGAGCCACCCAGGCACTCCAGCCACAACTTTTTTAAGTAGTATAGTAGAGTTCACTGGTACTGGTAGATTTTCTACAGATATAATTGAAAAGATGCAAATTTAGCTATTTATACTTTACCTGATTTATTTGGTGTTTTTCTTCCTTTATTTTTTTCCTTTATTCTTGGTTTTATTTTAATTTAAAGCTTTATTTTTATAGTAGACTTTTTATTTAAGACTTTTGAAATTCTATTTTCTTAAACATTTTATCTTAGTACATCTTCTGGTATCTTTATCTTAATAACAACTTAGTTGGTCATGGAATCATTAGTTATATATATACATATATATATAACTAATATATATATATTTTATATATAATATAAATAATAAATAATAATATATATATTTAATATATATATTTTTTTTATTCTCTTAAAGCCTTTATGAAACTCGATTGATTGTAATCTTTACAATAGCCTCTAAACTGGTCACCCTGCTACAACTTTTACCTTCTAGTAACCCATTTATCGCAAAGTAACCAGAGTTGTCCCATTAAGATACAGATTCATATGTTATTCCCTGGCTTAAAACTCTCTTGTGGCTCTCCATTTGTGAGAATGAAATACAAATTATTACATTTAGCCTCCTTTGTTTAAGGATGGGTGGTTATTGAATATCATGCAGATGGCACAATTCACAGGCATCATGGGTACAGATAGGATGTGGAGAGGAGGAATATCCACTTAGTTTGAAGAACCAGAAGCGCATGTGATAACAAACGGACTCCTATTCTTTCTACAGGTCCATGCAGTTGGTTTCATAATACTGTATTATAAAGCCCCAAACACAGTGTTTCTTTTTTATTAACACAGTAAATGAGATCTTATTTAATCATAAAATGTGCCTGATTATTTTACATATATTAGAATCCATTCATAATTGGGTTGTGTTCACTAATGAAACCTCACTGGACTCATCACATGTCTACCAACATTCGTTATAACAAGGCCCAAGTCTGCTTCTCCCACTCATCTCTTACTCTCCTTTATGAGTTCAGAACACCAGTTGCACTGTGATATTTCTTATATCTCACTTGAAACCAACCTCAACTCACCGTAGAGAACAAAACTTGAGAATACTGAGTTCTCTATATCATTCAAATCTCAGTTAACTTTCTCCTGCTCAGATAGGTCTTCCCAATCCACTGGGTCTAAATCACTAACAAACCCAGTCCTTCCCCATTTTTTCTCATTGGTTTTAGTTCTTCCTTGTAGTTGCTATTATCTGTATTTATCTGGTTCATGGTTTGTTTGTTTGTTTGTTTTGCCTTCTAATTTCATTGTTTTACCTCCTTCTACCTTCATAGTGAAACATGTTCCCACCTTTCCTTCCCTCCCCCCTCCAGAAGTGTTTCATGAGATAAGAGAAAGAGATCTGGTGTTTCTCGACCTCCAGTATCTCTATCAGTGATTAGAACATTAATAAGACACTTAAAAATATCAATTATTATTTTTATGTGAGACTCTTCCTTGGAAATCTTCTACATTGATCAAACTTTTATTTATTTGTTTTTCTTTTGCTTTGTCCTTTCTATTTACTTAATTAAATTATGAATACAGCTACTTCCTATAAACATTTATATTTTGTAACGTTTTTATTTTATTTTATTTTTTGAGAGACATAGAGACAGAGTGTAAGCAAGGGAAGGACAGAGAGAGGGGGATACAGAATCCAAAGCAGGCTCTAGGCTCCTAGCCATCAGCACACAGCCCAACGCGGGGCTCAAACTCACAGACTGTGAGATCATGACCTGAGCTGAAGTCAGCAGCTTAACCAACTGAGCCACCCAGGCGCCCCTCCTATAAACATTTACATAGAGCGTATTATTGATCAAATTTCCCTCCAGTTCTTCATTTTTTCCCCATGATTTTAAAGTCCACAATAGCAAATACCATCACCACCTCCTCACTTTTTACCTTTACCTATTTAATTCTGGGAATGGCAGTGTCCAAACAGCTTCAGAAGGCATATGGTCTAATTTGAATGGTGTTGGAAAGAACTCCACTTGTAAAATGTTTTGACCGATTGATCAGTTTGGTTAGGCCAAATAGTAAGAAAAATTATAGTAGTCACGTACATGCTCCAGAGCTTGAAGCAACCAAGATTTATTCCTTACTCTCATGAAGTCCATTGTGGGTTTAGATAACTCTTGGGAATGTATTATGTGTGATGGCTTAGCACTGTTCCTCTAATTCAACCCTTATTTCCATTAGAGTCACTGGGTTGGAGAAGAAAACACAGGAGAATCTCAGCCTGCTATTAAATGTTTCTGCCTGAAAGTGATTCATATCGCTTTACTCACACTTGACTGGACGAAGTAAGTCTGATGTCCACACCTAACTTTACAGGAGCAATGAAGCATTGTTCCTCCTTGTGCCAGGGAGAAAAGGGAACAGGATATTTGTGAAGGGTTAAAATGTGCATGGCAGCCCCTAAAATACCAATGTAGCGAGGACATAGAAGGCAGCAGAAAATATCTTCTTGTGTGATAGATCCAAATTTCATAAGTACAAAATTACATTTGCAAAAGGATAGCTTTCGTTTTTGTATAACAGCTGAAGTCAAAACCCGATTCCACAATCTGGAGAACTCCTGAAAAATGTCTGTTAATTTTAATTCTGTTTGATGCGGTTTAAAACATACTGTCTTTGAGATAAATTCAGTCAACTTTTGTTTACTTTTCATAGAATTGGTATCTAAAATGAAATTCAATCACATTCCTATACTCAAAAAACTATTCTTTGATATTTCCTCAAGTGCTTAGGGGCACAAAGAACCTTGGTGAGGTAAGGACAGCCATATTTAGACCATCTTTAGCTTCAATATACTGCAGTTTGGTCCCCATGTCAGTCATCGCACTTTTGCTCAAGTGGGCCTCACTCTATGCAGGCCACTTCTACATGTAATCACTTCACTGCAGTTTTATCTGCTTCTCCCATTATTCTGTCACAAGACACCTTACAGGATTAAAATTATTTATCATCCACAAATCATGTGTCCATCTCTCACTTTTCAGGATGCTAGGAGGGGGAAATGTGTTATTTAGAACTCAAGAATGTTGACTTGTGATTATTGTGGTTGGACTGAAGATGGAAAGCCCTCAGTGAGAGGGGCATACTGATTTTATGAATGTTTTGGCACATTCTAGATTATTAGTTTTAGTCTATACTGCATTTAAAAGAATTAATCTTTTTTTTCCTATGTTTTTAAGAGTATTTGAATTGGAATGAGGGGAGAGAGTAAATTACTGTATTTTCCTAAAGGTTACTATTTAATAATGTCTGGTATTCATTTTTGCCTGTGTCAAGGCTTTATCTAAGCAGTTATCAGGAAAAAATCATAAGTCAATAAATCACACATACATACAGACAGACAAACAGATACATGAACGGACAAACTGCTAAATCGATAGACAGATATAGTTATTTCATTGAGAGATAATATAACAGCGTTGTGAAGTAAAGTTTTGGAAATTATATTAGGAGATGGATATACTGCCTAGTATGCTAAGGGTGCAGATAGGTTTTTCAAGTTAGATACCAGGGTTCAGGTCCTAGGTCTACCCCTTAATGGTGCGATGTCTTACAAGTGACCAAAACCTTATACATATCAGTTTCACCCTCTGAGGAAATATTATGGACAAAGAGATATCTTTTATCGAAAAGCCATTCTA
The DNA here is from genome assembly GCA_030068075.1 of Paguma larvata. NCBI lineage: Eukaryota > Metazoa > Chordata > Mammalia > Carnivora > Viverridae > Paguma > Paguma larvata. The sequence goes on along the minus strand of CM057829.1, from coordinate 58,725,794 downwards.
AGGATGGCTTTAGTGGATAATAGAGATGTTTGACTGTCATAATCTGTATAGAGGTGAGCTGGTATAATACATATAATGTGCTGATCATTATATGTGTGTATATATATATGCATATATACACACATACATAATGTAGTACTCAATAACTTATTTCCAATAGTATTAGTATTATCTTACGCTATGACGAGTATGGATATAATCTAATGAAAATATAAGATATGATACATAGACATCAATGTCTCTCTTTCTTCCTTCTCTTTAGCATAGTGTCAGGCATTTTTTTGAAGACATGTGATCAAACTATTAGCTAGTCTCATCTGAATTACACAAGATAAGTAGATTAATCAAGTGAACCAGGGACAAGAAATAATTTCAAGAAAACAGAACATAAGTGAAGGCACAAAATGCATATTGCTAAGGTGAAACTCCGGAACAGTGGGTTTTGCAAATCAACCTGAGCAGGTAAAACGAGTGTCAAATGAACACAAACAGTAGGCACGTGAGTCATTGAAGCCTTCTCTGTCGTTGGAGAGTGTATGAACTTTTTGTTTTGGCTTTGATGGAAATTCAGTTTCAGAATTTAAGATGAGAGTTCTATGGTCAGATTCCATATTTTACTCAGTGTGATAGCTGTGCAGCATATGTAGATTGCAGTAAAGATGCTAAAAGGTAGGCACCCAAATAAAACATTTCAGTTAATGGATAATGAAAGCTCGAGTTGTTGTATTAGGCAGAGAAATAGAAACAACTCAAGAATTATTTATTACATAAAATTGACTCAACTTATTGACTAAAAACCTGTGCAATATGAGAAAATAGTAAATGTATACACCAAAAGTAAAATAGTAGAAAGTATACACCAAAGAAAGGTGGGTAGGATCATGGGACTCATCAGGGGAGTGATCAATATTAGAGGGAAAGGTGATGAATAATGTAAGCAAAGTGAAAGAGTATGAATTTGATAAAACTTAAAGTACAAAGGAGCAATTAAGGTCTGGAGGTCTGGATTTGGGAGCCATCAACACTTAGTTGATAATGGAAAATTGTGGATGGAATCACGGGAGAAGTGAGTACAGAGTGCAACTTAGTGTAATCAAAGAAGGAGATTAAACTTGAAGGCAAAGGAAGAGCCCACCATAAAGAAAATAAGATTCCAATTACGAAATAAGTCACTCAGATAAAAAGTACAGCATGGGGAATATAGTCATTAATACTGTAATAACTTTGGTGGCAATTACTACACTTGTGGTGAACATTTCATAATGCACAGAATTTTAAATCACTGTTTTGTATACCTGAAACTAACATTGCATGTAAGTAAACTATACTTCAATTAAAACTTAAAAATTATTTTAAGAAGAACAATCTAAGGATGTGAGTGCATTCCCAGAAGAACCAGCCTTGTGAGTAGAGGGTTAGAACTTGAGTCCCGCCTCCCTTCATTCCTTACCGCCACCTCCAGGAAGGGGTTGGAGCTGGAGGTCGAATCGATTGCCAGGGGCAGTGGCAGTCAGTTATGCCTATTAATGAAGCCACTGCAAATAACCAAAAGGACTGGGTTCAGAGAGCTTCCAAGTTGATAAACTTGGGAGAGTGGTGCACCTGGACTGGGCATGGAAGTGCCACACACCTTTTCCACACCTTGCCCTATGCATCTCCCATCTGGATATTCATATGTATCCTTTATTATATACTTTTATAATAAACTGGTAACATAAAATAATCACTCTCCAGGAGAGATAATATTTCCTTCTTCATTTACATTAATATATAGAGATTTGATGATGCTCTATGTACTATTTAGCTTATACACTATTTTATGTAATCCTCAGAGCCAACTCGAAAGATGTTATAGATGAAAAAAATGACTTGGATTAACTAAACTTTCAGAGTGAGGATGTCTAAATTTCTTTCCAACATTTTCTATCAAAGACCATCCTTCTTTTGACCAGGTCATGACATTTAAGAATAAGGAACAAGAAGATTTATGATCATAATGATGCTCTATAAAAATGAAAACCAAACAAGTAGAGTTTGTTTTGTTTTATTTCATAAGGATCACATGCATTTGATATTTCCTTAATATGAAATATAAAAATTTCATTTAATACTCCAGGTGAATTTTTTAACATAAGAGGGGACAATTAAATACACTAAGAATCTTTCTGATAATAGTAAAACTTCCATTTATTGACTATGTCTAGGTTTTGATGCTCTGCATAGATACCACATTTATAATCCTCATATTTACTTCGCATACGTTTAATTATACCCATTTTGTGGATGGAGATAGTACAAATGAGGATCCTTGAAGTGGCAGAGCAAAATTTTCATGCTGATTCTTCTCCCCTTTCCCCGCCCTCTCTCTATGCCCATGGGTTTTCCTGTACAACAGGTTGTGGTGGAAGCACCATCCTTTCATCTGAAAGCAGCATACCTAGCAGAGATGCCATTGACAATGTCTCTTTCATCATAACTAGAAAGGAGAGTCTGACTTTTAGAAGTGACTGGTAATACTATGTCTTCTCTCTTAATAACTGAGTAATGTGAGTCCGCTGGCCTTCAGCTACTTGCAGGAAGAAACTAGTCATAGGAAATAAAACAAAAGCAGTGAATTGTTTTGTCTCCTTCATAATTCTCAGTAGAGCAGATAAATAAAAGATGTTATGTTTGTGTCTCTCATTTAGTAATATAAATATCTGAAAATGTATTAGTATAGTACCTAGTATGAGAAGTTAAAAAAAAAAAAAACACTCCATTAAATAGTTTCTTGTCCTCAAAAATTCTGCTTTCAAAACAGCTAGGAAGGATACAGCCCTTTAGAATTGCATGGCTTATATGTTTACAGATAATCTTAAGGACTCATACCATCTAGTTCTGCATTTTGCTTACCAGGTCAGGTAGAGCACGTCATAAGCAAAACTAGTAATAGACACTTTGGGCAAATGATTATAGGTTTCCTCTCTGAAAAGCTCATAAAATTCAAAAGATGAATTTAAATTCTTCCTTTGGTCACAAGCGTTACTCTATGACTCAGTTCTGTCAGTATTTTCTCAATGATAAGTCCCTATAATTTTCTCTTTCATGGTGTTTTTTTTTTTCTTAAGAACTCAATTTACCATATAAAACTGAAAGAGAAATGGATAGTTCTATACACAAGATAGATTTTCAGCTTCTCATTTTATTTTTCATAGGGAGAATCATGTCTTTCTCCTAAATTTCAGTCGCTGTAAAGCAATAGAGTTAGATTTAACTGAAATTAGTATTTTGTTCTTTGAATCTACAAATATTGTTTTGCCAAGCAGTATTATCATTCTGATCTCTAGAAAGGACTATTTTCAAAAGAGATAGAACACTTAGTACTTCATCTTTCTGCTTATGTGCACAACTAAAAAGAGGTTTGCAACAGCAAAATTGAAGTTTTTAAATCCTCTAATATGAAAGTTGTATTATGTGAGCAATTTTTCTGGCTTTTAATATTAATATTGCATGCTATCACAATTCATTTTCGCCAATTTAGATAGTGTAGAAACATGCTGAACAGTTCAGTAAAATGGCATAATGATTATATTTGCATATCATAAGAGTGGAAGCAAATACTGAATATATACAGCACGAGTACTTTATGAAGGACAACCTTAATCTAATACAGATGAATACTTAATATAAAGTATTTTATTATCTGCAACTGGTAGAGAGATAGCTGCTTCACTGAGCTTATGTTTGCTTCTTCCTGCAAATTTCATAAAGCAATATCCACTGAAGTTAGTAGAGGTTTAGGTAAATGATCATAAATGCTATCATATATTTTACCCAGAAACTGCAATGTTACATTATTAAAGGAATCTCTTCTTTGAAATTGTATTCATTTAATTGAATTACTGGACATTAACTTGATGTAAGCATACAGGAATTCACAATGTAATGTATGCTATTCATTGAATCATTTATAATATTACTTAACTTTATGGGCCATTCCAGCATTTTTGGAAGTGGTTTTATATGTATGTATATAGGCTCTTTTTTTAGAGTTAGTCATTCCAGGTATTAGAGAGAATCAGTATTCAGTACTAAATAAGCCTTTTTCTACTCAGGACCCTTCGTATATTACCCCTCCCCTGCCAAAAACAAACAAACAAACAAACAAAACAAAACAGAGGGACTTAAATGTGTTTTATTTTGTTTTTATTTTCAACCTTTCCATATTCTTCTAATATGAGATGATAAAGCATTATCAAACATTGAAAATCACAAGATAAAAATTCCATTATTTCTCTATACTTTCTTTTTTTTAGGCATAAGATTTGAGAAATTATTAGGATAGATCATTAGGATAGTAAATTAGTGATATTTCTCCTTCCTATGAGAATAATAATAAATGTGAGCTCATAATAATTAGGTTGTCATTTTGCATAACCAGGGGGTTTCACAGTTATTAGTATTCAACTTCAAAGAAAAAGTATAATAAAACTCCAAGCATAATAAAATCTTTGACCTGAGAATATGCATAATGCAATGGAAAGCACATTACCGTGTTTGTCAGAAAACCCTGTTGTTCTAGGTCTGCCTTTGACAAGTTGCTGAAATGCTACATCTCAGTTATTTCATACATGAAGCAGAGGTTAAAAGACTTCATATTGATATTGCAACTAATAAGCTTCAGTTTGAAAGTGAGTCCTGCTCTCTGGGATAAGGAAATATAATGAACACTGGTGCTATAGAATAAGAGTTTAAGCAACCAGAGTAGATGTGGAAACCATATTAGCAGTCAGTCCAAAATTAAGGCTTGAAATACACACAATTTATATAGAGATTTGTGAGAAAATAATTGCTGAACCATAAAACAAACAAACAAATGAAAAACAGAATACCGAACGTTGTCTCTACATTGCTAGGAGGTTTTCTCAACAATTTGGGGAGAAAGACAAAACAATATAGTAGTTATGAAATCCTGACTGAAGGTAGATATCAGAAAGAATAATAATGAAATTAGCAAAAATGTTAAAAATACAAAAGCAGGTATGATTTTTTTTTTCTCTACTTAGTGTTCTTATTGATGTAAGAAGTCATAGCTTAATTCATCGATTGCTTATGCATAACAACTCAGCACAGACCAATCAACATCATTTCTCCATTCTGTAAAGTTCTTCCTTCTATTTAAATTGAATTACCAAAAAGAGAATCAAATCTTGGAGTCTTATTTGAGTAATATTTCCTTCACACCCCTCATTTCACTCACAATGAACTGCTAAGTCCCTTTAATTCCATCTGCCATATTTTCCCAAGGCCAACTCAAGTTTTCATACCCACTACTATCCATGTGGTTCAGATTCCTATAATCACTCTTTTAAAGCATTAGATGGTCTCCTTTGTTTCAATTTTCCTACTTGAATTTATTCTTAATTCGGTGACAAGATTTGTCATTGTCATCTTTCTAATATATACATTTTTTTCATGGCATTATTCAGTTAGGTCTTCAGTCTGTGATTCTTCATACTGTACAGTTGAGAATGGAGAAGGAGCTTTATCTACTTATTATCGCACATCCTGACACAACCCTAAAACCACTCCATGCATCTTGTATGTCAGACACCTGGAAAAGCAACTATTTTGTCAGCAAGATAAGTATTTTTCAAATGTGAGTTTAAGAGAATGAATATTTGTGTTAAATTGGCCATTTCATGTCCATGATTTTTCAATGACCTTTAATATTGTTAGCAAATATTTTATAACACTTACACATCTTAGGTAAGGACATTTTTCATGTTTAGTTTTTGATTTTCTTTATGGAAAGTTTCATTCCATAATGGGCTGAATAGGTAGCCCAATTTCATGATGTTTCAGTTTATGGTGATATGATCATGTATGGTCTGTAAGAACTATCATGCTAACACCTTTGTTTCTATTACCAGTTTCACTCTCCTTTTTTGTATGGTCATCTATGAATCAACTATTTAAGTGTTTTTGTTTGTTTGCTTGTTTTCTTAGCTTATAAAGGAGATTGCTTTTCCTGTAGATATGAGTCAATATTTAATATTCTTCAATTAATCTCTCCAAAGATGATACTTTTCCAGCTGTAACAATAACATTCCTAGTTGCCTCCACTTACAGGTTCATGGTATCTTAGAGAGGAATCACATGCTTATGGCTTTTTCTTTGAAATCTCCACAGCTTCAGGAAACCCAGGAGTAATAGGCTTCATTCAGACAAGGGAAGTGAATTTCACTCCATCTCTTCTATCCTTTATACAGTATTCTGGAGTGTTTCACAGACATGGTTACAGTTTATTTCAAAATAAGAAAACATCAGTATATAAAAAATGTAAGAGTGTCTCTTACAAATAAAAAAATAAGAAATTTAGACTTTAAATATATATACACTTATAGGTGTATATATGCTATATATAAATTACATAAATGTACCTATGGTGTATATATTGTATAAATGTACATATGTGTATATTTATATATACATATATAAAGATATACATTTATATAAGAATGTAAATATATATGCTCTTAAATTTCCCATCAAACATACTGTTAAAGAATGTTTAAATAAATAGTAAATGAATAACAATGAAGCATTCTTTAAAAAGGAAGCAGAAGTAGATTTTCATAAAGACAAAAATAGTTTATGTCTGTACGCCATATAATTATAACTACTACACTACAATAATAAACTCTTTGTTTTATATAACTGGAAATTCTATTTAATATAATTATTACTCAAAAATAATTTTTGGGAGTGTCTGGGTAGCTTAGTTAAGTGTCAGACTCTTGACTTCAACTCAGGTCATAATCTCAATAGTTCATGGACTGAGATGCATGTCCAGTCTGTGCTGACAGTGTGGAGCTTAGTTGGGATTCCCTCTCCTTCTCTCTCTGCTCCTCTCGTGCTTACTCTCTCTCTCTCTCTCTCAAAATAAATAATAAATAAACTTTAAAACAATAATAATTTTTGAGGTTTTCTTAAATAACTGAACTACAACATTATATAAATGTGACCAATAGAGAGAGTGAACAAACTGTATTTTAGTAGAGGCAAAACTGGTTTCTGGCAAATAAACTGTTTTTAAAAGTGTTTGATCCTTGAATATTTAATAATTATTGTCTCCCATAAAATGCATGCAAACCTATCTGTACACACACATTCTCTAGATAATTCTCCAAATGCGTGTCCTCAAAACAATTATTAAAAAGAAACATGTTCTATGTAGTATAATATATAGTTACTCTAACAAAAGTGTAATGCATATTTTCAATTTTTTGTGCCCATAGCCATGTTTTCATGATATCTTTATGTCCTTATTCTTATTCTTAGAACATTTATGTCTTCCCACAAATTATTATCTATTTTATTAAATATCATTTTGAGTTGAACAATATTTGTGTTTGAAGAAGAAATATTCTAACCCACATATTTGAAAAAATGTATCATTTTGGAATTCTAAAAAGAAAATAAAAATGACCTTTAGAGGCTGCATGATTTGTGATAAATAAATACAATTTTTTCATAAGATTTTTTAGTCAATCCAGACCTCTGAGGAAAGGTCATAATATGAATCAAGGTAAAGTTGTGACATACAGTGTAGGAGAGAAAGAAAGTTAAAAAAAGATGAAGTGAGTTAGTGAGAAATGAAGTGATACTGGGCATTGAAGAAACTTGCATGTAAACTTGAAGATACTAGTTTAGCATAGCTGGTCTTCTATTCAGTTTTCTTCTTGAAAACTATTCAGTGGCGTCTGGGTGGCTCAGTCGGCTGAGCGGCCAACTTCAGCTCAGGTCATGATCTCATGGTCTGTGAGTTCGAGCCCGGCATTGGGCTCTGTGCTGATGGCTCGGAGCCTGAAGCCTGCTTGGATTCTGTGTCTCCCTGTCTCTCTCTGCCCCTCCGCCCGTGTTTTGTCCATCTCTCTCTCTCTGTGTCTCTCTCTCTCTCTCAAAAATTAATAAACATTAAAACAAAACAAAACAAAAAACTATTCTGCATCTGCATTTAGGATGAATGAGGTAAATTGGAGATAGAAAAAAGTATTAACATTGAGTTAAATTGTGGGCATAATGCTGTGAGGCTTACAATAAGATATCTGAGAGATATTTCATGATAAAGTATCAACAATTACTGCTGTATTGAATATAGGGAAAAAAGCAGGAAAAACAATGTAGATTCTAAAATCTGCACACATATTGAAGACATTCTGTACAATAATCAATTATTCCAATCAAGCATAAACTTATTTTGTGCAAAGTTAAAAAAAGTCATTTGCTAATTTTGCTTTAGAAAAATGGGATGATCACAGTGTTATCAGCTATTAACTCAGGGTTAAATATTACAAACATAAAATTATTTGAAGATGATCTACTTCCTATGTAAACCATTTTATTCATAATTTTGTAGACTACGAACAAATCCCATAATTTTAGATATTAAAACTATTTTAGAAATACTGAATTTAGAGTAATGAATAACCAAATAACTGAAAGAAACCTGCTACCTAAAATGTTTGGATACTCAAACTTTTTAAATGTCTATCAAATCCCTGATGTGACTGAGAGTTTGTTAGATAGTATTAGTTATTTAGCTACTTAGATTTGTTAATAGTATTAAAATACTATTACTAAAGTATTACTACTTGCCTTTATTTCTGTATAAGTTTAAATTTCTATAATCTCATTGTAAATTATTAGTTTTATTTCTGGAGGTAAAGATTAAATCCATAGCATAGTAGCATAGTAGGAACTAGCTAAATTCTTAAATGAGCAGGAAATTCAGTGTACTTATAATCTATCTCTGCTGTGATTAACTCCACCTAGATATATATTAGGAAGCCAATACTATGTGATAAAATAGGTATTCTAGAAGATCAAGTAATCTTTCAGGTCAATTTTATATTTGCTAAGAATACTAATAAGATGTTATCTGTATATAGGTAGTAGTTGATTTAAATTAGCATACCCATTACAATACAAAAAATAAGGCAATGGTATGTTTCTCATCGGGGGACAGGCAAAAAAGGGAAAGATTTTCATTAGATATTAAAATTTCTTGATCAGGCAATAACTTTTTCAATGTAGGTGAAAAAGCAGGCATGCCTTCAGTTCCACAGAAGGAGAGAACTAATGAAGTAAGCTCTCTTGGAATGTAAGGTGAGAAGTGGTTCTCAACCCTAACTACACATTAAAATTGGGGTGCTTTAAAAATCTCTGGTCTTCTTATCAGATAATTCATTTTGATTGGTATAGGATGTTACTTATGAATTCTTTTATCTTAATTCATCTGATCACTCTAATATTTCACCACAGTTGAGAATATCCGATTAGTTATTCTGTTAGCATGCATCATAATCACTCAGTGGACTCGTTAAAACACCCTTTGCTTGACCTCACCCCTGGAGTTACTGATTCAGTAGATCTGGGATGGAGTCACAGATTTTGCTTTTCTAACAAGTTTCCAGGTGACAGGGATGTTGCTGTTTTCAAAGACCACACTTTGAGAACTGCAGTTTGTGTTAAAACAAGCAAAACATCATCATCAACAGAATGGTACCACTATTTGGATGTCCAGTGTTGAAATGACATCTTTTTAAATATTTATGTCACATCTATAATTGCACATGTCTAAAGGAAAACAGTTTATGAATTAAGTCCTATTAAAACAATATGCTAATAAAACAACTTAAACCCATATAATTAGTTGCATCTTTTTAGAAATAAGTTGTATCTTGATAATCTGGCATGGACTTTCATCATCAAAAATTTTTTAATGGAATATAGATGTTTTTAAAATCTGTCATAATTTGCCAGAAATCATAATTTTTACCTTCAGCATGCTACTCATCTTTCCATTAATCTGTATGAAATTAATCAAACTTGAGCTGAAATTTGTTCCTATTAAACTTTCTTTAAGAGTTTAGTTATAAAGTTTCAAAAACACTGCATATATTTATCTTTATATTTTACATATAAATTAGGACCTTGAAGTGAATTTAATTAAAGGAAATAAAATATGCATACACAGTCTTGGGTTTTGTTAAGAGCTACATTAAAAAGTAGAAATGCCAATGATGTCCTTAAGCTTTTTCGTTTTAGAAAAAATGAAATATTTTATTTTGACTAATATTCTTCTGCATTTAAATTGCTAATTGGTTTTAGAGTGTGAGTTGTCATTTTTTAAATCAGTATTGAATAAACAGGATGATAGTACATAATACTGTGTTGAAAATGAATAATATGCTTCAGGAAATAAAAATTAATATTAATAAAAGTCACTTTGCTTTTAATTTGTTCAAATTTAAGCTATATATATTTTCTCAAAGTCATTGAAGATACAGAAAAGAAATTGAGGATCATAAGAAATCCTCTAGAGCTGTTTACATAATTTGAATAGTACTGCAATGTTTAAAGATAGTTTTTTCTATGCATCATGTTGTCATTTACTTTTGTAAACACTATAAAACATAATTGACTTTACTCTTTTGAAAGAAAACGTGTCTTATTTTAATGAGAAAAAAGCATGTATTCAAATAATGATTTGAAGTACAATTTTAGATAAAACAATTACTTCTCTAGTAAATTGCTACAGATTCATAAGAATTTCACAGCACAATGTTTTGGAGAGGCCTTGAGGATTTATGTTGGACCATGATTTTAGAAAGAGGACACTAATGTTAATGAGTAACATATAGTATTGTCTAGGGAATATGTCAGCATCAGGCTGTAAATGAAAAGCTGACCATAAATGCCAAGCGGATAACTAGGGACTGCAGTGTGGTAGCAAATAAGGTCATTACCCAATCTGATACTTACACAAATGGCAAGGTCAAGATGACTGCGACTCCAAATTAAAAGGCAGACAGGGTACTCCACAATTTGGGATAGGACAGTGTATTTTAGAGATCGGTCAACAACTGACAAACCAAAAAGTAAGTACAGGAATGTCAACCAGAACACACGCTATTTGTTATCTGAGGTAGTGTACTCTTGAGCATTCAGTTTTTCTTATCTTTCATAATAGCATACATAACCCACGCTCTCTGTAGAACTTGAGATTTTTAAGTGGAGTAATGAAATCAATTAATCAAATGGCCTCATTGGATCAATAAGGAGAATCAATCAAATGGTTGGAAAATTCTGAACGGAGAAAAAACTGAGTTACTGGAAGGACCACTGTGTTCCTCAGTCTTTTTCTAGAAGCCAGATCTGTTGTGTCATCTATTTATTTAGTACTCACTTCCTGAGTACATACAATAGTATCAGGTACACAGTGGTCTGTAACTTAGAATAGCTCCTTAACTCAAATGAAGGAAGTAGGGACGCCTGGGTGGCTCAGTTGGTTGAGCATCCGACTTCAGCTCGGGTCATGATCTCGCAGTCCGTGGGTTCGAGTCCCGCGCCGGGCTCTGTGCTGACAGCTCAGAGCCTGGAGCCTGCTTTGGATTCTGTGTGTGTGTGTGTCTCTCTCTCTCTCTCTTCCCCTCCCCCACTCATGCTCTGTCTCTCTCTGTCTCAACAATAAATAAACATTAAAAAAAATTAAAAGAATATGAAGGAAGTAAAAATGTTTTAACATATTATGTTACTTCATCCTTCAACCTTAATACAAAGATTTATTTGAATAGTTCCCCAAATCTTAGAGAATTTAGCAACTAAGTGACCTGGCCAATCAATGTTTGCCACTTTCTAAAAATCTGTCACGTTTCGAACATGAGATTTTAATGACAGACTTGTACGAGATAAGGTTTCATTTAGTGTAACCATCCTAATGATTCTTGAATCCCGACTCCAGTACTTCAGAGTTATGTTTATCCCCTTTAAATGTGAACATTTCTACTAATGAATAATTCAATACTTCCCAAAGGTATCTCATTTCATCTTTGAGTCATCATTTTGAAAATTCACTTATATTTGAAATGAATATCTGTGTCCTCCTAATTTCATCTTTTGATTCCACCTCTCTAATTACATTACTCAAGTGATTAAAAATGATCAATTAGCACCTCTTCCTCAAGTCAACCTTCAGGTATTTTAAGATTTCTATGATATGCCCTGGGGCTCTTTTTAATTCCACCCCCCACCATGGGAATGTTTTAGATGCATTTTTAATTTGGTAGAACAAACAAGGTCAGCAATGAATTTTCAGAGTTTTTTCCTAAACAACTGTGTTAATTCTGGTAAGTCATTCAACTAATTTCCTCACAACTCAAAACGAACAACAACAAAAAATCACTAGTCTTGAACTCTAGAATACTTAAAAAATCTCTTTGAAGGCAACATAATTTTGTTCCCCTTTTTGTCACTCTTTAAGAGTTGTGTAAACCTCTTTGAATTTGATATGTTAACTATGCAATCATTTAAATCATTCTACTGTGTGCTAAACTCAAATATAACAATATGTAGCTCTGGTACCATAATTTCCTTTTTCATCTTTTGAATATGTAATTTTAATTCTGCATTTATTCTAGAGTACCCTATGAAATAATTTGTTTTTGCTCTTCATTAGAATAACTTGTAATGTAGTTGTCAGCATTTGGGGGTGGCATTTTAGACTTAAGAAAATGCTTGCATCATTGTTCTTTAATTCATTTTATTAAACAAAAAAGAAATGAGGACACAAAAGTGACCCATAACTTCATAAAATTTGTAATTTTGTTTAATCTGACTTTAATCTTTACTTTTCAGAACTATTCTACTATTATTTGAGTTGTATGTGGCTGTATTAAATTGTTCCCCCTTGAGGTTATAGGATTGCCCCTTCCTTAGGTTCCCTCCATGTCTGATTCACTGTAAACAATCCCACCTTAGTTACAATTAAATCTAAAATATCTGCTCTATATGGAAGGGGAGATGGTATATCAAGAATTACTAAACCTTTTTAAGTTTTTTAAGTAAATGGTAATTCCAACAGATAGTTTGATGACCACATGTTTTGGTAACTGTTATCTTGCTTTGCCTGTCTTTCCCCTTTGTAATGAAATAATGGCTTAATTTGTTTCAGTTTTGTTCCTAAAATCTCTACCTTCCCCCCCCCCTCTCTCTCTCTCTCTCTCTCTCTCTCTCTCTCTCTCTTTAAATCTCTGATAAAGTAATTTGTTGAGAATACCTAATTCTTGGATTGATAGCAGTTCAGAGATATCTTGGTATGCAACAGTAGCCTATCTTCTGTAATAAAGACCTATTTCCTTAGAATAGGTATCTGTTAGTTCATTCCATTTAATAGAAGGTCTGTTATATCTCATGTCCATCCAGTATATTTACTTAAAAGTCCTTTTAATCTCACATTTTATTTATTTACCATGGCATCATCAATTTCCTCTTAGCTCTGTCAGCAGAATGTATCATTTTAAGCCAAAACTCTTTGTTGATCAGTGCCGTTTTTTTAACCCTTGACTATACTATTACCACTCTACCTTTTAGATATTTTATACTCCCTTGCAGTCTTTGTTATAGTCCAAACTTTAGCATGCTACCTTTTAAAAAAAATTATTCTTTTCCATACTGGAAATTTTTATACATAAATTTTCCAGATGTTATGGAATATAGTTTTTATCAAAGTGAAAAATGAACCTCAATATACGATCTGAATGACAATTTCTAATTTTTTAATGTTTGTTTATTTTGAGAGCGAGAGAGAGAGAGTATGTGCAAGCGGAATAGGGGCAGAGAGAGAGGCAGAAAGAGAATCCCAAGCAGGCTCCACACTGTCAGTGCAGAACCTGATGTGGGGCTCCATCCCATGAACCAGATCAGGACCTGATCTGAAATCAAGAATCAGTCGCTTCACTGACTGAGCCACTCAGACACCCTGACAATTTCTATTTTATCCAGAAATGTAAATGCTAAAATACTCATTACCACTAGAACAAATGATTTGAGAAAACCACTCTCTTTATTATTTTTATAGGCATTCAATCAGTACAAATTATTTATTATATATTCATAACTCACTGAGACATCAAGCACATTTCATAATTACAGTTTACTTAAAGGCCTAGGGATTTGTCAAATGTACATTTTTGTCTCACATCTAACTATAAGTAAATATGTATGTAATTGATGTTATGTTTTATTTGAACTAAATAACTCTCATTTTCTTTTGGGTCTGTACAATGTTTAGATTAAAATTAACATTGTAATTGACCTAGCTGATCAATTTTGATAAATATGCCTTCTACTATTAATTGAATATGTGAATAAATTGATATCATCCTTTAACCTTCATATAATTTGGTTTCAGATTTTAATATTAGTTTATTTTTGTATGTAGGATTTTTGCCTTTAGCCCTTCCTCCACTTAAAAAGTCAGAAAATAGAACTGGACAGAGAGGTATGGGTAATGTCTCACTATTCTTCAGTTTAAGGAACAAAATAGATTTTTATTTATTTATTTTTATTTTAGAGAGAGAGAGCAAGTTGGGGAGAGGAGCAGAAGGAGGGACAGAGAAAGAGAGATGGAGAGAGAGAATCCCAAGTGGGCTCCACACACTGCGGGGGGCCAGGTGGGGGGTGCTAGAGCCCATACCCTTAGGATCATGACCTGAGCTGAAAACAAGAGTTGAAACACTCAACCAACTTAGCTACCTAGGTGCCCCAAAGTGGTTAAATAGATTTTGATCAAATCAAAATGAAAAATTTTTTTCAGTAATATAAAAACCATTTTAGTTTAATTACTACATAATGTAGGGCTATTTTGAGCACTAAAATGCACATGACTTCTTATAAGTTATATTTATTTTATGAGTTGCTGCGACTTACTTTTAACTTCCATATATAGTATCCCTTCTGGTGATACATATTGTCATTTATCCTCCACAACCAGGAAACATTCTGGCAGTGAGAGCTTTCCTAGGTGAGATGGGAGTTTAGTTTCAAGCTTGCCTAGTTCAAAGCTGACTCCAGTACTTTAAATCTTCATTTATAAGTCATCCTTTCTCATATTAAGGGAAATAGAACCTCAGCCAGCTTCATCCTGAAGCACAGAAATTCCTTCTAAAACCCCGAGGCTACCACAGTGACATCTCTAAAGTTACAAATGTCTGTGTGATAACCCTTTTACTCAAAGAAAATGCATTTACTGACTTCAATATATTCCTTTTATTCCTCTAAACAGAAGCAATTCTATCCAGTTATGTATTACTTGCTAGTATATTGGAAAAGGAAAACATTCTCATCTTTTGCCTCTACTTAAGAAGCTTTATCCATCTCCTTTTATTTACGTTTTACAAAGGAGTGATGCCTCAAGAGCTAATGCGTAGGACATTTTGAGATGTGATAGGGATTAAAAACAGAAACAAAATCATATTCTTACGTTTACATCTCACTGAGACAATATGCAACTTTAAAAAAAAAAGAAATGACATCTTTGACCTAACAGTTGCCTTTTCTTTAATTATTAAAACGTACTGCTAGATTAAGAAGCAGTTTCTAGGGCACCTGGGTAGCTCAGTCAGTTAAGTGGCTGACTCTTGGTTTCTGCTCTGGTCATCATCTCACGGTTTCATGAGTTTAAGCCCTGCACCAGGCTCTGTGCTGGCTGCACGAAGCCTGCTTGGGATTTTGTCTCCCTCTTCCTCTCTCTGCCCCTCCCTATTGCACTGCCTCTGTCTCACTCAAAATAAATAAAGAGATAAACTTTTTTTAAAAAAGGATCATTTTCCAAAATTCCTGATAAGACACAACTGAAGTAACTTAGGTTGCCAATAGATTTAAAATCTTGAAAAAGTAGGGACTATGTGTCTTGTTCATGCACTTGTCTTCAAGTGTCTGGCACAGTGTTAGCTGAATAAATGTTTGCTTGACTACAGTTAAACAAATATTTGATGAATGAATGAATCAATGAATGAATACATTGCTGCTGAGCGTTACACATGGCAAATATAAAATACATGAATTAGATTAACTAAAATGGTCACAATCTGTAAATGTTAGCTTTTTTGACTAACGTAGCTTAACATGGGGACTTGAAATTAATTATTTCATACATATGCCCTTATTTAATAAATACTCTTCACAGAAACAATTCTGAAACGTATTTTCCAGTTAAACTACTGGAAAAACAGATGAAGATATGAAATATTTGGATGGGCTCCCCATTCCTGTTTTTATAATGGAGTTAAATTCTAAGATAATTTTGGAAGGCTCAACTTCATGAAGCCTTTGATCATGTTTATGTCATGGGTCTTTTACTGAAGTTTGTTTTTATACACAGAAATACTTTATCAGTTGATGCCACAGGTATGTGTGTCTGGGCCCTATAGCTTTTTTAGAAATAGGAAACATTTACGTGGTTATGTCTTCATAAAGTGGAATTATGAAATTCATGAAACAGAAGGCATTCAAAGAAAACTCAGAAGGTTTTTGTTCTAAATTTAGATCTACCAATTATCATCTTTGTGAACTTGGATGAGAAATTTACCTTCTTGAGAACCTTTTTTCTCATCTAATTAAGAGGTGCCTCAGTAGCTCAGTCAGTGGAGCATCTGACTGCGGCTCAGGTCATGATCTCACGATTTGTGAGTTCAAGCCCTGCATCAGGCTCTGTGCTGATGGCTTAGAGTCTGGAGCCTCCCTGTGGGTTTAGGGTTTCTAGGGTTTAGGGTTCCGTGTCTCTCTCTCTCTCTGCCCTTCCCTTGCTCATGCTCTGTCTCTCTCTTTATCTCTCAAATATAAAAATTAAAGCATAAAAAATTTTAATTAAATGTTGGTGTGGTTTATTGCCCATTTTATAAAATGGTGAAAAACATTTATTAATGAAATGCTATTTTTGAGCATATGACTTGGCTTTAATCATAAATTTATGGTAATAGCAAAAACAATATTATTACTTCTAATGATAATATTTGAATGCAGTAAATGCTTTAGATAATGTCTACTTTAATCATCCCATGAGCTGGAAATATAGGTATCATTGTTCCCACATTTTATGTGACACAACTAATACGTGGAAGTTGATGCAGATTTCAGAAGTCGGAAGCTTATAGTTGTCAAAGCCAAGATTTTAACTTAGGTGTCTCTGAGTCTGTCATTATCATAGAATCCCCTCAAGAAGTTTAGAGTCTAATATGAGAGGTATAATTATATGAAGGGAAAGCAAAGGATAATCTGCAATGTACTGACAAAGAGCCACAGGGACACAAAGGACAGATAACTTTTCTCTCTAGAGAAGTCTTGCAAAACTTCACTGAAAAAGTCATATATGAAATGATATTGGAAGGATGGATAGGCATTTTTACACAAGGAGATTGGGTGAAAAATAGATAGTAGGGAGAGACAGGGAAGATGAAGTGGAAAGGATGTTCTTCAGCGAGGGAATATTCGTACATGCCCAAAGTAGCGAAGTAGAAAAATGATATAACAAGCCTGGGAAACTGTAATCAATGTAGTGAGGCAGAGATGCAGAGAATTCAGAGGTAGATAGAACTAAATTGTGAAATTATTTGTACAGGAAAGTGAACAGTGTTAACTCTTCCATGTAGCCAAACTACATTTTCAAAGAAGAGAATGGTTAGCTTTCATTCTTGAGAAGTGTGAAGAGAATAGATTAACAAGAGTTAGGGCGGGTATAACTTTCAGGAAATCAGTATAGCAGAATGAGAGATGTTAAGGGCTAGGATTAAGGAAGCAATAATGTAGGTGGGTGCCATGGGTTAAATATGAGAAGCACCAAAATAATATCAACCAAATATTCACAGAACCAGTTTAGGTGGATAAGGGAGAGAAATTAATGATACCAACCTTTCAGATATAGTGACTGAGTAATTATGATGTATTTAACTGAACTGAATTTAAGTCAGGCTATTAGGAGGAAATCAGGAGGAGGATTCCAATTTGGGCATTTTAAGTTAGAGATGCCTGTGGAACAGGTGTATTCCACAGGCAATTAAGACTTTAATACTTTTGGTTCAAGTCAAGTGTGAATTAGTACATACAACACATGAGTTCACTAGAAAAAAAGAAAGCTTTCCTTGACAATATGTATATTTAACAATAGGCAGCAGAAGAGAGTCAACGAAGGAGACGGAGAAAGGACAGTAATAGAAGTAGAGGAGAGTCCGAGCTAGGGACAAGGAAGGAGTTGAGGAGCAGTGTGACAGAGTGGAGGCCAATTCACAGTATATGAAGGTATTACACAATACATAAAGCTCCATAAATTAAAGGTGACATTCTTATTCTAAATAAACATTTATTTATTAGGTAGTGAAGGATCAAATGGTCAGTGAAATGAAAAACAAGATTTATATATGTAGTGCCATGGGCTGAATTGCATACCCACAAAATTTATACATTGAACTCCTAGGCCCCATCACCTATGAATGTGACTTTATTTTGAGACAGGGTGCTAACAGAGGCAGTTTTGTTAAAATGAGGTCATTAGGGTGAGCTCTAATTCAGTATTACCAGTGTCCTCTTAAGAAGTGGAACTCTGGACACAGAGATATGAATAAAAGAGAAGACATGTGAGGAGACGAAGGGAAAAGACAGTCATCCAAAAGTTAAGGGAAGAAAATAGGTATTCCTCTCACAACTAGACAAGAATTCTGTCTTCCCTACGCCTAGATTTTTGCCTCTAGCCTCCAGAACTGTGACTCAAAAATTTTCCATTTTTTAAGCACCCAGTTTATGGTACTTTATTATAGCAGCCTAAGAAATTAATACACTTAGTCTTATCAGGGTGACAGTGAATTAATATTGAGACATTTGTACTTCGAAACAATTGAATTAACCTCTTCTGTTTATGTAATTACAAATAATGTCATACATTTTTTAAAAATATAAACTATTTTGCTTTTCTGTTAATATCATTATTTCATTAGCTGAAATATACCAATGGGCTATTGTAATAATTTCTTAATAGTACAAGTAATAAGCACTGAGCACAATTTACTGTAAGTCTATTGCTACAGTTATAACTACAAAGATAAGAAAATTGAGACACAGAAAATTTGAATAATTTGCCCATTCTTAAATTGCTGGATATGCCCAACCAAGGCAGTTCTAGAACTGATTGGAGAACCAAGTTCTTATCCACATCATTGTCAGTTATTCATAAAAAGTTAGGCATGCTTTTTTCTATGTATTTTCAAATACCTTGGGTTCTATTATAATAATAGAACGGTTCATTTTATGTTTCATCTATGCAATTAGTGGACAATTCAGTCAGAAAGATCATCACATATGTGCTTGTATCTACAAAGTGCTTGGATCTACAAAGCAAAACATGTAGGCTAAAGATGACTACATGATATACCACGAAAGTAGGAAACTATACCTGGCTGTATTTCAAAAGTTTAACAATTCAATATCCAATTAAAAAGACTAACAAAAATAGGATTCAAAGAAACAAGTGAAGTGAAAATATTGTGATGTTATTAAAATAGTGTATTCCAAATTCTTTTTTGTTTTTGCACCTGCATAGTTCTATAGTTTGATGACAATTCATATTATAAAAAAATTAATTTCCATGTAATGATAAATATCCAAGTAGTTAAAACTTTATGGTACAACATATCATAATGTTAGAACAGTCTAAGAAATTAAGAAATTCAGTTCTGGTTTTCTGGAATATTCATTATTACATCACTTCTGTAATTTGTATCTGTTAACAATACAAATATTTGTAGCTTCGGTCAATTCTACAAAGTTTAGTTTAATTTAAGACTGGATTCAGTACAATTATATTAATTTTTCTAGCATTTGTATAGTACATTTAAGAGCAAAATATGATATTTTTCTCTAGTAATTGTTTTTTTGTGTTCTAATATATATATTCTCATATACATTACATGAAAGAATCCACAACAAATATAAATTAAGTAGTAATCATAATATAGTTCCTGTATTGAAAATTTACACAAACCTAACCAAAGAGGCAAAATCAGATAAATAAAGTAAAAACTCAGTCAAACTGTGAAAATGAAACTTGGTCATTTTTCTCTTAATTTTATTTTTATTTATTTTGAGAGAGAAAGAGAGAGAGAGAGAGAGCGCGTGTGCAAGTGGGGGAGGGGCAGAGAGAGAGAATCCCAAGCATGCTTCCTGCTGTTAGTGCAGAGTCCAATCAGGGGCTCAGTCTCAGGAACGCTGAGATCAAGACCTGAGCTGAAGCCAAGAGTCTGACATTTAACCACCTGAGCCACCCAGGCACCCCTGAGCCTTGTTTTTTTAAAGGAACTATGATATTGAGTCCATAATTAGCATATTCAGTTCATCTGCTCCAGATTATTTTTTAATCACATAAAATTATGTGTCATTCTCTAACCCTTTTTAGTATTAAGTATTTTTTTAACTCATAGTGTTAATTTGATAATTAAAAGAAAAATACTGAATTTCTGTTAATCTAGAATATGACAAATGAAATACTATTTAAAAATTTTTCCCAATTTTCTTGAGAAACAATTCTGGAATACGGCACTGTGTAAGTTTACAGTATTTCATGGTAGTTTGATTTACATATGTTATGAAGTTATTACCACCATTATTTTGGCTAATATGCATCTTCTACGTCGATACAATAAAAATTAAAACAAAAAGGATAAAGAAAAAGAAATTCTTCTTGTGATGAGAACTCTGGGGATTTACCCTCTTAACAACTTTCCTATATATCTTACAGCAGTTTTGGCTATAGTCTTCATGTTGTTTATTGCATCCCTAGTATTTACTTGTCTTATAACTGGCAGTCTGTAACTTTTGACCACTTTCTTTCAATTCTCCCTCCACCTCTGATATCCACATGATTGATCTCTTTTTCTGAGGTTTTGTCTATTTTTTTTTTAATTTTTAGATTATCTATATCAGTGTGATCATGCAGTATTTGTTTTTTTCTGACTTATTTATCTCAGCATATTATGCCTTCAGCGTTCATGTCCTTGCAGATGGTAGGGTTTCCTCATTTTTTGTGGTTCAGTAATGTGTGTGTGTAAGTGTATGGTTTTTATTCAACCATAAAAATTGAGGAGATACATTAGTTCCAGAAGTAGAATTACAGGATCACACGGTAGTTCTATTTTTAAATTTTTGAGAGACCTCCATACCATTTTACTAGTGGCTGTTCCAGTTTAGAATCCCAACGGCAATCCACGGTGGGTCCTTTGATTCACGCCTTGGCCAGCATTTATCTTTTGTCTTTTTGATGGTGGTCATGCTAACAGGCATGAGATGATATCTATCTAATTGTAGTATTAATTTGCATTTACCTAATAAGTAGTGATATTGAACATCTTTTCATGTACCTACTGTCCTTTTGTATGTTTTCTTTGAAGATACGTTTATTCAGGCCCTTTGTCCATTTTATTTAGGTTATTTGACATTTGCTATTGAGTTGCATGTGCTAGTTTTATATTTTGGATATTAACCTCTTATCAGATATATGATTTGAAAATATATTTTTTTCATTGCATAGATTTTCTTTTCATGTTTTTGATGATTTCTTTTGCTATGAAGGATTTTCGTTCGATGCAGTCCCAATTGTTTATTTTGTTGTTTGTGCTTTATGTGTCATATTAAAAAATCATTATCAAGACCCATGTCAAGGACTTTTATTCCTATATTTCCTTCTAGGGGTCTCATGGTTTCAGGTCATATATTTAAGTCCTTGATTCATTTTGAGTTAATTTTTATGAGTGGTGTAAGATACGGGTCCAGTTTCACTCTTTTACATGTTAATATCCAATTAGCTTAGTACCATTTATTGAAGAGACTGTCTTGAAATATTATTAAAAACTATACAAGTGTTTATTCTTTTTATCTTAAAAAACACATGTTTAATCATATAAAATTAATTTTTAAGGATAAGAAATATGCATAGAATATTGTGGGTGGAATAGTGACTTCACAAAGGTTGTGTGAATAATACATAAATGAATAAATGCCATTGAATACTTACTCGATACTAGGTCCTTTGCTCTACTTTTTATCTGTTAGAGAATTTTATTTCTATAATTTATAAGGGGTTAATATTATCATCTCTATATTACAAAGAAGAAAACAGCAAAGAGATGTTAGATTAATCAGCCAAGCTTTAAGAGTATATAGAAGAAAAGGATGTTGGGAATAATAACTTCATGTTTTTTATAATATAATGGATATAATGCTATAATATCTTTTAAATAATTTGGAGTTATGACACACTGTCATAAAGCTTATCGGCTACTCATATGACTTGCCTTTTTACTTCTCTCCCATTTCCATTTATTTAAAATTTTTTAAATGTTATATTTGAGAGCGAGACAGAGATGGAGCACAAGTAGGGGAAGAGCAAAGAGCTAGGGAGACAGACTCTGAAGCAGTCTCCAATCTCTGAGTTGTCAGCACAGAGCCTGACACAGGGCTCAAACTCAAGAGCCTTGAGATCATGACTGAGCTGAAATCAGACACTTAGGTGACTGAGCCACCCAGGCACCTCTCTTTAATGTTTTTAATTAGTATTTTATATTTGAAAGGCTCTCTACTTTGCACTATAGAGAATGTAAAATAAAATGTAAAGAATATGACCAGAAAATTAAAGATGAAAACCATGGAATTCAATTTATTAATTCAGGGTATACATATACATATACATATACATATACATATACATATACATATACATATACATATACATGTACATATATACATATACACACTCATATCCCTTTTAATGCTTGTAAACTCACTTCCTGGGTACTAAGGATTTAGTATGTGCTTTGGCCCACTATTCAAATGTCTCCACTTCAGGACTAAACCACTCATTCTACTGAGTGTTGACATATAATAGCACTTATATAAGCTTACAGATTCCCATTGGATAGGAAGAGGAAGCAGAGCCAACAGAGACATTGTGTGGATGCAACCAGTTAGATAAGATACACAGATGTGTAAAGTCATGAATCAAGCAAATAATTTAAAAACTAGGGAATAGTTGATAATTTGAATATTGAGCATAACTGAGCAAAGATAAGAAATTAAAAATACCTACTAGATTTGGCAATAAGTAAGGCATCAATGATTTGATAATTAGGAGTTCCTATGGAATATTAGGTAAAGAAGCTAAATTGAAGTTAATGGAGAAGTCAATAGGAATGAGTAATTAAAGACAATGAATGTTGTTGCTTTCAGAATCTGCAATCATGCAAAGGGAGAAATATGGTTGTAACTGGTGGGATATGAGATCTAGTGTATGAAGACAGTACTTTAGAATAAGACAGGTAAAAGCATCTGCACCCTTCACTATTTCCTGGAAATTGTTACAAGACTAAAGCAAAATAATATATCTATAGATAGAGAGATCAATAAATAGATATAATATAGACATAATATATATAATATATATAAAT
The DNA here is from genome assembly GCA_030068075.1 of Paguma larvata. NCBI lineage: Eukaryota > Metazoa > Chordata > Mammalia > Carnivora > Viverridae > Paguma > Paguma larvata. The sequence continues at coordinate 58,702,485 of CM057829.1, read as the reverse complement.
ACATATTTTGTGTCTGTATGCATGTGTGAGTATATGTGTATCTGTGCATGTGTGTGTGTGTGTTTATGTTCACACACATGTGATGAAAATTTATAAAACAATAGATTTTAGGCAAAATTTCATAACTCAGACAAAGGTCACATTCACAGTTCAGCACCTTGCACTAAATTCCACTGTCATGAGTTGTTTTCTAATAGGCTCACACTTTTTGCTTTTTCAATATCAATACTGTGTTCACCAATGTCAAAATAAGTCTGCCATTGCAGTGCCTGTCCAAAGAACTGATTTTTCAAGCTTTTGAAAAATTCTCTGCTGTCATTCTATTATCATTCTCACATGTATTTCCTGTTTTTGATTTCCATATGTGATCTATGATATGCAAAGGAAAGAAAGAAAACAACTGAAATTTATGCCACATGTGTACAGCAGTAGTACAACTTAACAAAGGAAGTTGCTTGTGCCTAAGGTATAACTAGAAGGTTTAGTCTTTTACATGTTCGTGCCTGATTAATTTCATATAAGAATCTTAAAAATTGTGAAGAAAATGAGATAATGGAGAAAGAGAATGTGAAAAAATAGGAGAAGGGAAGACGTATGGAGTCAGGTGCTCCATAAGACACACGAAAGGTGACATTCAGAGATAAGAGAAGGGAGAAAATCTCTTTTATCTGGAAGAAGGGAGAAAAATCTAGAAATGTTACTTTATTAAATATAAACACATTGAATTGGTCCTTCAAGGAGAGGCCAGATATGCTTGTAGAGTTGGGGAAAGAAGCAGGAGCAAAGGCAGATCTATACCACAGGAAGAACGAATGTGATAATTCAGTGGCACTAAGCCAAAGTGACATAGAGAGGGGCAGTGGGAGGTGAATATGGAAGGGCTGTTGAAGAAGACATTAGGGAAGGACTCGAGTTCCTCGTGAAGATATTTGAATTGCGTTCTGTAAATGCGAAAATGTCACTGAATAATTCTGATTGATGGAAAGAATTAGATGGAACTATACTACCACTTTAAATCTTAACGGGCATATTTCAATTATCCTATTTCATTCTCTTCCTGTAATAAATGGGAATTTGCCTTATTCCATTTTAAGCAACCTGCTCAAAACTACATAGAAAGTAATATATCCTTGTTCTGACTAGATTAAAACACAGTAATTATTCATTTGTATATTCCTTTTGGTTGGAAAAGTTTGAGGGTACTTGGATGTTTCTTCCACAGAAACACACAGATATCTAAAGATTAGTGGTAAAATAACTATATAAAGGAAATTAGAGGAATAAGAAAGTTGAGAAATTGGTGTAGGTCCTCATATGGGATAACTCACAGATGCTCTGAGTTGCTAATATTCTCTTACTGATTGTTGTAATTACAAAAAGATTCCAGCTGAGTCCAAAAACAGCCTCAGTATTAGAGTTGTATCATAAGTTGGGGGTGCCTGTGGACCCAGTGATTTTCTAGGTCTTGTTGGTTTTACTTATAGTGGTTTTCATAGCTTACAGTTTCACTCACACCCCTAGTGTTTATTTATTTACTACTGTCTTCTGTTCATATAACAGATCATATAACATTTCCTAACTAATTGAATTCTTTAATATTTAATTTTAATACTCTCAGCATCCTGATGTACCAGTAAGAGTAGAATCCCTATATGCCTTGCCTTGGGAAGATATTGCCTGTGATATGTGTGCCATGACCAGAACTTTCCCTGGTGCCAGCAATCCATACTCTTTTTAATTCCAGAATTCTTACTTTCTTGATTCATATCCCTTATACTTTTCAGAATGCTGGGTGCATTCTCCTAAAATACTAATTTTATTCTGATAATTATTCTTAAGTTTTCACAACACTTATTGAGATAATTAGAGACATTTACCTACATTTAATGTCACGAAAATGCTGACAAATTAAAAGTTATACATTTGTATTTAAATTATGGATGATTGAAGGGAAGAAAAACCCCTATATATTTTTACAGGTTTAAGAATTTGGTCCAAATTATAATTTCACTATCCATGACATTTAAGTTAGGGAGGGCATTAGGTTGGATAGGAAAAGGACCTAGTATACTGATTTTAAGCCGCTTAAGAGGCATTAGGCTTAAAACTGGATACCGGACAGTTAAATACACTAGAATGAGGGAATATTTTGACAAATAGTTTGTGGGGCAGATCTTGTTTATATTTTAAAAAGTGATATTAGTGAAATCTCATTCCTGGTTCTACTTTTCTAGTCTGTTGTTTACTGTTGCGGGAGCAAGCCCACACTTATGTGGGTGGGTGATCTGTGTGAAAACCATTTCACATTCTAAATGAGATGAGGCGGATTGATTCTAAAAGTGCCTTCACGTCATAAATGCAACCAGTTTTTCTCTAACATTTAAGCACTACTCAGTATCAGAATTTGTATTCTTGTGTTTTAAATTCATAGTAAGCTAAGGGCAATTGTCATAACAAATAGATTTGCTTTGCAGTGAGAAACAACCAACCTTTTTTCAGAGGTTGACAGTGACTCATTGTGCAGTTAGAGAATCTTCCGAGAGATTCTACGAGAGAAGACAGGAATAGAACAGTATCATCATTTACCCTGCAGTTCGAATAGTTTCTATGTCATTTAGGTTGAAATGTGGATTAGCCATTAGATATTAACTGATTTTTAACAGTTATGTGCTGAGGTTTAGAAATATAAATGTTTGCCTTCTAAGCATTTTTTTAAATTTCAAAACAAATATATTTCTAATAGTATGTAGTCTTTTTATAAAAGACTTTCTGTATATATGAGTCATTTATATTTGAGGAATATAATAGCATGTGGCTTGGAAAATATACAAATTTCATAAATTGGTTATGAAATGACATCTTTATAGTAGATGGTAGAAATATCAAATCTACTTGCATATATTATACAAATGTATGAAATGTTCTATCACGAAACAGATTTTAAATACAATCCATAAAACAAAGCATTTTAGAGAACTGGCTCAACAAAAGAAATAGTTATTAAGTGTTATTTTGGTTCTGCACTCAATTTTAGTGTTTGTGGGGGTTTTCTCCACACTACCCCAGTTATTGGACATCTGATAGGTATCATGGAGTTTAACTTAATTCTGATACTATCTTTCTGGAGATCATAACGGATTCCACAGGTTAAGGGCTCAGTTGCTATATATGCTTCTGATCCACTGGCTACAGACTGCAGGTTCCAACAACTCCCTTCCGCATGAAGCCAATTGCAAGTCCATGTTGTAACCTGTACTTCTGAGCAACTGGCCATAAATCAGAGGTTCCCGCAATCCCCTCTTTGGTTTTGGTTAATTTGCTAGAGTAGCTCACAGAACTCAAGAAACCTGTGTACTCACTAGGTTACTGACTTATTACAAATGATATTAAAGGATACAGATCAACAGCCAGATGAAAAGATACATCGGGTGAGGTTCCCCTAAAAGGTTCATCTACCTTCATGGAATTCGGAGCCCAGAACCATAGCATGGGGAGGCATTCTGGGTTATGGAGGCAAAGGTAGAAGCTTTCGACTTTGTTTCTTTTTTATGGAGGCTTCATTACAAAGTCACAATTGATTAAATCATTGCCCATCAGTGATTGAATTCAACTTCTGGGCCCTCTCCCCTCCCTGGAAATCAGGGTATGAGATTAAAAGTTCTACCCTTTTATTCATGGTTGGTCCTCCAGGAAACTAATTCCCGTTCTTAGATGGGTTCCAATGTCAGCTCATTAACCTAATAGGAGATGTTTTTATCACTCTCTCATCACAGAGATTTCCAAAGGTTTTACTTCTGTGCCAGAAACGTGATGAAGACCAAATGTCTATTTCTTCTTATAAATCACAATATCACAGGCATATACATCTCCTTGAAAAAGGAGTGATTGGAGGAAAAGAAAATAGATAATATTAAATAAAGTATTCTTAACAAAGGAAATGATACAAATGATTAGAAAAGAGGGCTCAATAAGTAGTAGTCTTTACGAAATAATGTTTGTGGTGTCCGATATTTATTATATTTACCCTGTTACTATTAAAACCCTAAATAGAAGTCAAGTTATTGCATCCAGGAAAATTATTATATAGAAGTTTTTACTAATATGATACTAATGTATCACAACTTCTACATAGTCATGTGTAGAGTCATAACATTGACTAGTCCCTATAGATTTCTATCAGTATTATCAATTTAACTTTAAGAAATGTGAAATTTAACTTGCTTGACTAAGATAAAATAAGTCAACTGAAAGAAAAATAAATACATTTGCTTTTTAAATTTTTGATTAATCCATACTGATGTATTCATCTGATAAAGTAAAATTATACAATACTGATTTTTGTTCTAATTATCTATATTAAAATGTTTTTTCCTGTTTTAAAAGTTTGTGAGTCTAATGCTCAGAAATTGAATAAATGAATGCAATTCTGTTCTCTGCTTCAATGGAACTGTCAGAATTGTGTCAACAAATTTGTCTATTTTTGCCCAGAAGGGAAGCTACTCTAAACAATGTGTTTTTATTAAGACAGACGGTATATAAAAATTGGCAGAAGATATTAAAATTCTTCACTAGAAGCCTTGAAAGATAGTCTAGTACTTCCCAATCAATATGTTGTTTCTAAAATTTCATCTGCATTTGTTTATCTTACATCTATTTATCCATTTACCTCTATCAGTCTTCCCAAAGCAAATAAATTATACTCTTGCATACATTTTCTTAAATTGATAAATGTTTATGTAATTAGTAATCTAATGTGTTGCCTTTCTAGAAAACTAAGAATTCATATATTTATTGTAGAGAAACTAATACATGTTTTTCAACTGATGGTATGATCAAAATACATCAAGAATGGGTAGCTAGTATAACAATAAGACAGCAACAAGAACTCAGAATCTTTTTTTTTTTTATATACATCCTTCATTGTTAAAATATCAAACTTTAATTTACAGAATAGGGCAGAATGTACTGTATAGGCAAGATTTTGTTTATTTTCCAATGCAGTTACTTCTTTTTGTTTGATGTTTATTTATTTTGGAGGGAGGGAGAGAGAGAGAAAGAGAGAGAAAGAGTGAGAGAGGATGAGTTGGCGGATAGAGAGAGGGGGAGACACAACATCTGAAGCAGGCTCCAGGCTCTGAACTGTCAGCACAGTGCCCAATATGGGGCTTGAATACATAAACCATGAGATCACGACCTGAGTTTAGTCGGATACTTAACCGACTGAGCCACGCAGGCTCACCTCCAATGCAGTTACTTTTTAAAAGAGTGTCTTAATACATAATTCCCTTTTTGGAAGTATTCTGGGATTCTGTATTTGAAGTAGAAATTTGTCATTATGACTTGGGCAAAGATGGCAGCCTGAGATACATACAACTAAAATTACTTTTTTAACATATTTTTTTCTTTCCTAATACTTATCTCATTGACATGAAATAAATTGAACCACTTGGGTTTTGTACCTATTTCAAACAAGTAATAAGAAATATTATGTTTTCATGGTTTTGTATTTTTAATATAAAAATGAACATGACTCCTATAAATTGGTCTATTTATGTGGACCATATTCATAACCTCCACCATTAGAGAGGTTGATATCTAAGGCCAAAATAGGTATGACAATCAGGTGAGTGGTAATCTCAGAGAGAGCGATTTTATTATTAACTATGCTTGACTAGGTTAGATCATTTATGTTAGGAAAATAAATCTTGACATTTATATGGATAATTTTGTGGCTTACTTGTCAACCTTCCTGTGAGACATGGGTCTGATTAAACTCTGATTGAGAATGAGAACTGTAATACATTATTAATGAACTCAGGGTAATTGTAAAGTTTTATGACTTAAGGATCACTGGAAATTGGTTCCATGGTCAGTTTGAGAAATTATGAGAATACACCTTGCACCGACAGCGCTGATAGCTTAGCATTAGTCATGGTCTTCCCACAGCCATGGCCTGTGACAGCACTAATGATAGTCATTTTGTAGCGTGACCATGCATTAGAATACATTTAGAGGAGCATAAAATGTCAAATATTGGAGTAAAGACTTTTCAGCAGTCTTGGCACAAGAAGCCTTATATTCCCAGAAATTCATGTTTCTTGGAATTGTGACCCATGTTTAATAATCTCAAGATTAATAGAAAAATGTTGATTAAAAATAAATTAAACATACTTTTTTTTAATTTTATAATAGTTTATTTTCAAATTGGTTTACATATAACACCCAGTGTTCATCCCAACATGTGCCCTTTTTAATGCCCATCACCCCCTCTCCTCCCTCCCTCATCCCCCTCACCCTCAGTTTGTTCTTAGTCTTTGAGAGTCTCTTATGTTTTATCTCCCTCCCTCTCTGTGTCTTTTTTTTCTTTCCCCTCTTCCCCTCCCCCTGGTTTTTGCTTAGTTTCACAAAGTCCACCTATTCGTGGAAACATATGGTATCTGTCTTTTTCTGACTGACTTATTTCACTTAACATAATACCTTCCAGTTCCATCCATGTTGCTACACATGGCCAGATTTCATTTTTTCTCATTGTCATGTAGTAGTCCATTGTATATATGTACCACATCTTCTAAAATGAACATATATAAACTTATTTTTTTAAACAAGTATCATTTGTACTTTAAAACCATATTGACAATCGAAGCCCACGCCCCAAAAAAACCATAAAAGTTTGTTCTTTAAGTGACAATTATGTAAATAAATTACTTTGCTCATTTTTTAACTGAACATAGGATATGATAAAGGTAAGCTTAGATCTGATGTTTGTTGAACGATTTAAGTAACCAAGTAATAATAAGAATTTTCAGTTTCAATAGTAAAATTTAATATGATAAAATTGAATATTATAAATTTACAATAAAAATGTCAAATGATACATATTAAAAGAGCCAGAATGACATAATGAGTAGGGAATCAGGTTAGAAACAAAGTCTTGCAAGAGACTTCAACATGTTTCAGTTCTTGCCTTAGATTGTTTATTTATCCTCACTAAGTTTGCTTTTGTTGTCTTTGAAGTAAAAATTATAGTGACTTTACTAAAAGGAGTTTTCTAAGTAGTCACCGAGTTAAAGACAATGGTCATTTTGATACCTGATATTCAATAACCACATAAGGTATTTCCATTATTATCATTTCAACACGTTACTTAATAGAAATATATTGACCATTTAAAGTAGTACTTCATGATGAAGCAAAAATTGAAATTGCTATTTACCCTTTGCTATTAAAATGCAAGGATTTGGGAGTCATAACTGTGAGACTTGCTTTGAGAAACAGTTATGGTTTCAGTAAGAGCATTTCTGTCTGTAGACATTAATGCAGACTGTTTTTGTTTGCTGTTTAGCCTTCAGCTTCACTGTTAGATGGATTTGTTGATGAAAAGCCTACATTGTTTATAAAATTCAAATTAAATCAGAGAAACTAAGATATAAATGTAAAAAGATGAAAGATGATGCAAAATTTGGTGTTTTGAACTATTAGGCCATATTATCATGAAACAATATATTCTGATTTCAGTAAACTGACTCAAATGTGAAGGACTTAGCTAATCATTTTTCTTTCTTTATCTTTTTAAATCAATAGATAGCTCAGCAAAATAAAAGAACAATTTCACTATTTTTCATTTTATTAAAATATTTTTTTAATTTTATAATAGTTTATTTTCAAATTGTGAGACTAAAATAATTTTTGAGATTTTTTTTATGACTTGAAGGCTCAAGTATCAGTTCTTACTCTCTCAAAATCCTATCGAATGCAGCTCACAGGTTTCATTGACCTGGCCTTAATAGGCCCTGATATCCTGAAGCAATGGTTACCTTATCATGTCACACATTAGGTAAGTACTAGAAGCCGTTCTTTCAGCCATGAAAGGAAAGTTGCCGAAGTTGTATACTTTAAGTAAATTTATAGACTGTCCTCCCATTTGTTCACTTCTTCCTAATAGCACCCGTACTATTCTGATAACATCCTGTAGCTCTGGACCTGGCCGGACTAAATCTCAGTGTGTGGAGGGCTCTTTGTCTTATCCTGTTCTGAACAATCCCTGTGGTGACCTGCTCTCACAACCTCCTTGGAGGAAATGTGGACCTGTATGTAGGTGGCCATTGGGGAACAGAGCTTATGAAGAGATGGGTACTCCACTCCTATGTTCTCACATTCCTCCTTTTCTTTGAATCTTTATTGTTCCCACTTATTTTTTTTCTTTTCTCTTTGCCATCTCTTGTTAGTCAGTGATAGGCATAAAAATAGACTAATATACTGTGACAGAAGGAAAGCCTAAAATATTTCTACCTTCCTCTTTTCTCTGTTATCCCACTTATGCCTTTCTCTGCCCATCAAAACAACACTATGAATTACGTTGTCAGGATTTCTGGTTGTGGGAACTGTGTGGGGAAGGAGATGACTAGGGAAAGAAGAGGAAAATGTAAGTAAATTTAAAATAGCTTGGCCTAAAATATATTCTTAACAGTCTGTTTAAATTTAATACTTTGTAGATTTCTCTTCTATCTCAATAGAAATATAATGCGAGCCACATATATAATTCTCATTTTTTCAGTACCTACACTAAAAAGCAAAAAAAGAAAAGAACTTAAATTTTATTTAACCCAATATTTTATATGTAATCAATATGAAAATATTACTAAAATTATTCATACTTTTTTCTAGTTACTCTTTGAGTCTGTTAAGTATTTTACATTTACAGAGCATTTTAATTTGTATGCTTATTTTTCATTGGAGTTACTTGATCTGTATTTTCACTTATAAAATTTAAAGTTGAAAATATAGATTTATATACATCAAGTTGTCTAAACATATTTAAATGTTTTCAAGTAATTAAAATGAATCAGTTTTAAATTTTAAATTTAAGTTAACTTAAATCAAATAAAATTTTTAAAAAGAGTACTCTTACACTAACCACATTTCCAATGCTCAACAGCTACTCATGGCTAGTGGCTACCATATTGGACATCGCAATCATGAATATTCCTATTTAAAAAGTATATATCTTATAAGAAACCGGAGTCCTCGATGTCAAATCAGTTGAATGCACTACCCTCTGGCCACTTTTGACATCACATTCATTAATATTATTGTAATTAGTTTCTTTTATTTATTTTGTTTTGTTTTTACTTATTTCTGAGAGACAGACAGAACATGAGCAGGGGAGGGGCAGATAGAGAGAGAGACACAAGAATCCAAAGCATGCTCTAGGCCCTAAGTCATCAGCACAGAGCCCAATGCAAGGCTCAAACTCACAAACTGGGATATCATGACCTGAGCTGAAGTTCAACCGCCTGAGCCACCCAGGTGCCCTATATGTAATTGGTTTTTACTTATAAGAGCAACAAATACCTAAATTTGCCTCCTCGTTATTTATAATCTATACAAATTACTCTGCCTTACATGCATTATACATCCAACAGGATTATTGCTTTGGGTTGTTAGCTAGTCCACACTTGGAACTTCATTCATATACATATAATTACTCTCAGTGGCTGAGGTTGATTTAAATATTAGATATTAATCACATTCTCTTGACTTCCAATTTGTTTTCAAGGCATCATTTAAAAGACAGTTTCTTTCTTGGCAAACTTGCTTTGTTTTTGCATCTTCTGTTTCGCTATTGTTTCCTATAACTTAATCAACAATTGATCTGTAGAGTAGATATCTTAGCTTAAGAAAGATCGTTTAACAAATAAGCCTTTGTTTAATTTACCCTGTAGTATTTCAGATCGAAGTTACTGTTTTCATTTTTGGAATTTGTTTACCATAAATGATGAAGTAACAGTTTGAAATGAGATTCCAAATCTGATTGCAAACATCAAGTGCATGCTGGCAAAAAATATGTAGACTGCTAGAATATGCTAAGCCTGTTTAGGCTCTGAAAATTAAATTAAGGAACCATCTTATAGTAACATACCACACAAAACAACCACTGGGCTGCACAAAAAAGAAAAGGGAAAATCAATTATGGTTCAATAATACCACTTTCTCAATCAATTAGAAATAACAAAAGTGCCTTGTTTACAGGAAGTCTAATGGCATAATATTCTGACAGCTCTTCATCTGTGAATATTAAGCATTGCTTGTTTAATTATAGTGGAAAGTACAACAATTGAAATCATATGAGAGAGAAACATATTCATTTGTTCCCAGAAACACTAAAACTACCTCAAAGTACTTAAAAATTATTTTGAAGGGTTTTTTTCTTATAAATATAGAATGATACATTTTTTAAACATTTTAACATTTTATAGACACGCTAGCTTTAAAGCATATCAAGGAAATAAAATTGCTACAATTGTGAATATTGTAAAAATGTGCTTATAAGAAATTATTATCTTTGTGACATTAATCTAGAAAAAAATAGTCTCATCTATGAGATGGCCTATGTTCAATACTCATGTTGAACATGCCTCTTCTATAACAGAACTGCAATACTATTTTTGATTTTAATTTAATTTTGATTTTTGAGAAGAAATTAATGTTAAGTTGTAATTCTGTATGACATTAAAAATATTCCTCTTATATATCTAATTTAACTCTTGATTTCATGAGTTTATGATAGTTGCTTTTACATTCTTCTGTTTATATCATGCAATTTACTATAAACCTAGAGAATTTTCTTCTGTGCATCATTAGCTGACTTCTTAAGTCAGATTACTACTGTAAAGAGTAGCATCGATTTGAGTATTTTATTTCCTATTTGTCTCTTTTTCTTTACTAGTGACAGACTAAGACATTAATTCAAGCAGCTATCTTGTATATGCATTCCTTGACTAAAATTGTGGACCTGATGTTAAAACGTCATTCTGCAGAGGCCACAACCACTCAGACTTTAGAGTTTATTTTTAAAATTATTAGTCCCCTATAGGTTTGTTCAAACTCAGACCTAGAGCTAGTAGATCCTGGTGTATTAGTAGATCCTGGTGTAGGAGCTCCAGAGGAGTTGTGTGTGACTCTGCTGTTTCCGTACTTGGTGCAGTATATGTTTACAGGTGAGCATAGGTACCACATATACTCACTGATTATCATGATTTCACGTCTGTGTCTACTTCATTGTAGTGTGGATGATACAACTGTTCTTCCTTCTTATTTCTGGAGTCTTTATCCCCAGTTCAGTTTGCTGCCTAGTTTGGACCTGGGCCTCAATGAACATCTGAATATCTGGGACTTGTATCTTAAATGGGGAAATCTACTTCAGGTTGTTAGTTTCAGTGAGTGCCTGTTCATTCAAATGTGGCCAACTGCTGTCTCTCTTCTAGACTTCTGCTGTCGCTTCCCAGGGTCCTGATACCCAAAGTACTCACCAGGCCTTCTTGGCTGGACTAACATGTGAGGGACAATACAGAAAGATGAGCAATTCACAGTGTGTAAAGGGTAAATCCCACAAACTTTGGACTCAGAACTAAAATTGAATCATAATTTTATTGCGTTCTAAATATGTAAACTCGAAAAGTTAAGTTTGTTCTCTGAGTCTCAGGTTTTCCATCTTTAAATTGATGATGATGATGATGATGATGATGATGATGATGATAGCAATTCACAAATATACAGTGAAATACAAAGAGAGAATACATATGGAGGATTAGAGTGATACATCACACATTATAAAAGTTCAATTAATGGTAAATAATGTTACCATCAGTAAAAGAAATCATTTACTATAGAAAATAGTGATTTTAACTGTTCTCTTTGAAGTGTTATATAATTCGTGTTTAAAAAAACTATATAAGTTTGTGTGTAAGATCAGAACTTTTAGATGTTCTGTATAGTTCTTATTTTTTTAGAATGAATCAGAAAACACAAAGGAAGGTTTTTTTTTCAGTGCAAACATTGAGAAAAATGATACTAATAAATTAACCATATTATATTAGAGAGATACCATCTATACCTATTATCATTTAAGAATTTATGCATATAATTTAAGAATATCATAGATGAATATATACTCAAATTTATTTTAAGAATAAACTATATGATGATAGTGAGATATCTGTGATTTTGACTCCGATAGTTAATTTTTCATCATTATTCAATCTACCTTTATGAGGAAAGCAAAATCATACCTTATAATTCAAAAGATAACAGAAATATAACACAAGCCTCCTTTAGTTTGTTTTTCCCTAATTTTTAAAGTAGCAATAAGAACATGTTTCTTAAGATGCCATAATAAAAACAACATGTATTTATAAATTTATTTCAAATTTTTGTGGATATTTTTCTTTGGAGAATTAAATTTTTATGAATAACATTTATGATCCTTACCTTTAAAACTATCCAACAAAAATAAAATGTGGTGGAACTAACCTCTTACAGTTACTTATGTAGTTGTCATTTCGACTGTAAGGTAACTCTTTCTTCAAATCCAACTTGATTTACTGTTTTAATGTTTTATTTTATTTTCTGTCAGATAAAAACTTCAGTAGACATTGATGAATGGACTTCCAAACCCTGTAAAAATCTAAGTATGTGATTTCACCATGGTTACCTGACAGAAAAATAACGAGATATTTATTTTTAGGCCTATCAATGAATTTTCATTTCAAGAGAAATTTTTCAGTTCACTACAGGTTAGACTTGATGTGTTAGCAGTTTTCCAAGAGTTGATGTAATTCTCTTCAGAAACGTTAGACTCCAGGGGTGCCTGGGTGACTCAGTTGGTTAAGCATCCGACTTCAGCTCAGGTTGTGATATTGTAGTTCATGAGTTTGAGCCCTGCATTGGGCTCTGTGCTGAAAGCTCTGAGCCTGGAGCCTGTTTAAGATTTTGTGTGTGTGTCACTCTCTCTGCCCCTCCCCTGCTCACATTCTGTCTCTCTCTCCCTGAAAATAAATAAACATTAAAAAAATAAAAGACTCTGAAAAACTCAAATTCTAATTACTAATGCAAACTGATGTAGCAACTCTGGAAAACAGTATGAAGGTTCCTCAAAAAGTTAAAAATAGCCTGGGTGACTCAGTCATTTAATTATCTGTCTCTTGATCTCAGTGTCATGAGTTCAAGCCCGACATCAGGCTCCACACTGGCCGTGGAATCTACTGAAAAAAGAAAGAAAGAAAGAAAGAAAGAAAGAAAGAAAGAGAGAGAGAGAGAGAGAGAGAGAGAGAGAGAGAGAGAAAGAAAGAAAGAAAGAAAGAAAGAAGAAAGAAAGAAAGAAAGAAAGAAAGAAAGAAAGAAAGAAAGAAATACAAAAGTAAAACACCCTACAATCCAGCAATTCCACTACTAGGTATTTATCCAATGAATACAAAAATATTAACTCAAAGGGATATATGCACTCTGATGTTTATAGCAGCATGATTCATAATAGCCAAATTATGGAAAGAGCCTGAGTGTGTACCGACTGATGAATAGAGGAAGATGCCGTGTGTGACTTACACACAGACATACACACACAATGAAATATTACTCAGCTATAAGAAATAATTAAATATTGCCATTTGCACAGACATGGATGGAGCTAGGGAGTATTATGTTAAGCAAAATAAGTCAGTTAAGGAAAGACAAATACCATATGATTTCCCTCAAACATAGAATTTAAGAAACAAAACAAATGATTGGAGTGAAGAAAAATAAATAGAGAGAAACAAACCAAAAAACAGACCGTTAACTATAGAGAACAAATTGATGGTTTTCAGAGGGGAGTGGGGGGATGGGTTAAATAGGCAGTGCAAAGTAAGTAGGGCACTTGTAATGAGAATTGGGTGTTGTATGGAATTGTTGAATCGCTGTGTTGTACACCTGAAACTAATATTACACTGTATGTTAACTAACTGGAATTTAAATAAAATCTTTTTAAAAGTATATATCATAGATGCAGGAAATAAAGTTCTGTCTAGGTAGTATCCTAAAAAATGTTTGAATCTAAACAAACATATACAATACTATTTAGAAAATGCACTGTGTACACTTAATAGTATAATCTGGGTTCTTCTAAACATTAATTAACCTAAATTTCCTCAGGGATTACTAATAAAATATCTCTTTTTTCTCATAAAAAGTTTTTAGTAAAGCTAAGACCATAAAGAAAAATCATAAATTATTAACTAACATGTATTGTGTTGAATTGTTTAAAAGGTAGTTACAATACACAGACAGAAGCTTGAATATTTATACAGTATTTCCCTTCTCTAAACCATATTTACTGCTCTCAGAATGTGCAGAATTGTTTTAAGCTGTTGGTGATACTAAAATTTTTTGATATCATGATTGTATGCAGGCAGTATTTTTGCTAACCCATAAAATCAGTGAATCGTAGAAGTGGGTAGATTATTAAGCCCTTGGTTTTCAACAAGAGTACCCAAACTTCTGGTGGGATACAAACATAGTGTAAAAGGGACAAGAATATTCAAAACAGTGACTAAGAATTCATGTTCATAGCTTCTAAGTCCTCCTACAAACATACTGAAGATAACAAGAAGATTGGATGAGAACCCAGAACATGAAATGAAAATTATATACATTTTATTAGGCAGTAATTTTAGTATAATTATACACAATGACTACTTGCATTATATCATGTGATTTTAATACTGCTTCAACTTGTCCTTCTGTAAGAAGATACTGAAACTCTTAGCCAGTGTGTCTTATTTATTAGAGTAATCTTGTCTGGATATTCCTTTTTGCTTTCACATGCTTTGGTGAAGCACACATCGGTCTACCTGATCATTTTTTTCTCTTGATACAAAGGCATGTCTTTGTCTGGTTTGGCAGTGAATTGCATTCCTAAAAATTTTCTCATTTAAAACCTTCTCCAATGTCTACTCACTTCTACAAGTCAGTCTCTCTTTTGGTTACTATTAACTGCTCTGATCTGACGTTCTAGTTTGCCTTTAGTATACTGCTTTTCTGCCATGTTGTGCTCACCTTCTCGCTACCACAAAGGGGAAGTGTAAGTTCCTGGTTGAAATGTATCTCGAGAATGAATCTCGCCACACAACCTTTATAAAATTACTAAACATTCCCTTTCTAGTAGTCCCTAAGAGGTGTTTGTACTTAATAATAATTTTCCACATAATCTCTCCTAGGTCTTGCCAAAGGACCCCTTGAGTAGAAGTGGCCTTGATTAGGCACCACCAAGGGCAAAACTGTATGAAATTCACACAGGAAGATAATTTTTGAGATATATTACAACTGGTGAAAAAAACCTTAGTGCCACACCTTCTAGGATCCTGAGACTCCTATATTGACTGAAAAATAGAAGCTGACTAAATGAATAGTGGCGGAATCTGGGAACAGTTTTTGCCATGGGATCAACATATTGTAGTCTCAAAGAGAGTTGCATATTTCTCATTTTTTTTCAAAGTTGAAAAACAATTTTAACAGCTTATTTTCAGTTTTTATTATTAAAAATATATCACATAAAATAAATACATATCTTAGTAAGCTATTTTAAGGTGAACTACGCAACATACCCTTATAACCATCACACACGTAGAAAAACTGAACTTTTCTAGATATCCCTGAAGACCCTCCAGTGTCACTGTGAACCCCTCCCTTCAAAAGCAACCACTCTTCTGTTACTCATTCACCTTTGTGCGTTTTTTAATTCCTATTTTTTTCTAGGTGCATACCTAGACATCATTGTTTACTTGAGCCCATTTTTAAAATATGTTTTTAAGTGTCTGGCCGACTTAAATATCTTTACTCTTTCTGGAACTACCAAGTCAAATTCAGAATTGTAGATTCCTAGACTTAACATCTCCTATGTAATATCTGTATATTCTCTCTTTCATATTTAAAATCCTAATCTCAAGAATACAAGGGGTGACTAAATCAGAATATCCCATTATTACTCATGCACATTATACGGCAGTATAAACATAAAATAATAGAACAAAAATACTAATAGAAAATGTCAACATAATTATGGATAATATTTTAATTTTTGTTCATGGACTCTCTTCATTTTCCTCTAATTTTTATACTCTATCTCTGTATTCTGAACCTATCGGCAATACGTACAATGCACTTTCCTTTTTTTCCTTCTTTTAGTTTATTCCTACAAGTTTATAGATGTATAATGCTTGACAACCTATCTTATTTGGTGCCTCTCTAATTATTTTGGTTGCCTAAAGTTTAGACTGACTCTAGGGGATTTCTCAGGGAGGGCTCATGGAATAATAATCCTTGAATTCTTATGTATTGATAATCATAGATCTGTATCTTTTATACTTGAGAGTACATTGCCTTGATATAAAATCCCTTGTTTCCATTTTCTTTCATTCTTGCTTAAATATTGTAAATTTTCCTAGTATCTAAATATTTTCTTTTCTTTTGGCATAATGTTGCTATTGAAAGGTTTGATGTTAATCTATTTTTTTCCATTATAAATCATTTGCTGCTTTTTTTCCCCCTCTTTATGGCCAAAAGTTGCATTTTCCTTTAGTGCAGCAATTTTACTAGAATGAAGTGTTCTTGAAGTATATTTTTGATGTTTGTTTGTTTTCTTTAATTTTGTTTTTTTTCAAGGAATCCTTAATTCATATATTGAATCTCCTTTTTCTACTTTCAATATTTGTCTGTTTATCTCAAATCCTTTATATTTTTTTCTTAATTTCTGTTTTATTTCTTTTCCATCTTCTAATTACCCTAAGTAATTATCTGCTGTGTTCATTCTTTGTTATGTTCTTTTGGAAATGCTTTCTTTTGTTGACTCTTTTCTGAGTTCTGTGACCTCATTACTGAGTTTTTCTAATTTCTGTGCATGTTGTTCATTCATAGCTTATGCTATTTTCTTAATGTCTTTTAGCTCATTTTGAAGTAATATGTTGCATACTTGATCTGATTATCTGACAATGTCTTTGTCATTTGCTTTCATTATTTCAGAAACTTTCATTGTCCATAATGATTTTATTATATTTTTTATTCTTTTTCTTTTAATAACTTTGTATTGAAGTTAGCCTGAATACTTTCAGAATAGTTTTTTTTTTGGACATTGAAAAAGACGAATAAGTCAATCTAGCTTTCCTTACCTCACAGGGCTCCCTTTGCGTTATTGTTGTTTGTTTGTTTCTTATTCTAATATATGATGGCTCGCTTGCCAAAATGTCCTAGGTCTGTACCTCTCCCCCAAATATGTCTGATATTCTCCCTCCTTCACCTCTGTTGTCCCTATCCATTTTGAATAATTTCTCCCCAGAGTGGGGCCCTGTTTAGGAAGAGAGGTGTGGCAGTTTTGTGAATTTTTGTAGCTACACTTCTCCGAAGGCATATTTGACTGTTCTTCCTTTGTACTCACCCATCATAAGAATAGACAAACAGTTCTAAGCCTTCTCGTTTCCAAATTGATTTCCTGTACTTTCCAGTGAATACATGAGAGCTATTTTGATTCTCTTATCTCCAAGTCTATAAGATGCCCTATTATTTCCTATGGCTAGCACTGGAATAAATGCACATGGCGCATAGTTTGTAGTTCTTGTGAATATATTTAATAGTTGTTGTTGTTGTGTGTACGTGTTTATGGGAATACCATGTCACTAAATTGTGTTTTAAGTGCTCTGCATGGATTTTTTTTGTTACATTACCTAATTGTGGTCTGATTTTAGGCAGATATTCAGAGAACTTTAAAAACTATCCCAGTATTTTCATCATTTCTCCAAAATCCCATTTCTAAAGCAGATTACTCCTATTCTGATTATTAGAAGTATTTTCATATATTTTCAATTTTATATTCATTTTCGAAACAAATTTTCTGATACTGAATAGGCTGAAAATTAAAATTCCCATTTGGTAGCTTATGTATTAAGACTGTTTTTGATATCTAGAATGACTTGCAATTTTTTGTATTAAATAAACACTTTTGTCTTTCTAAATTATAGTATCAGTATAATATTAGTATAGTATATAAGTATGCTCAGAAAACGTTTGCAGATTAAGAAGAGAAAGAGGGCCAATGACAAAAGCTGAGGCTTATCACTATTTAGGATGGGAGTAGAAAAAGAGGAGCTCTATCAGGAGACCACATTAGGCAAAGGAGAGAAATAGTGAGGATGGTAGCCAAGAGAAACGTGCAGCGTAGAGGCCGATGTGGGTCTTGATCTCAAAAACTGAGATCGTGATGTGAGCCCAAGTCAGAGGCTTAACCAACTAAGCCACCCAGACACCCCACAGAAAAATTTTTAAAGAAGCCTGGCCACAAAGAGAGGGAAAGGAAAAAAAAAATAAAGGAAGGTGTTGAAGAGTGGAGGTTTTCTCTTTTGTTTTTTTTAAGGCAGAATATTTTAAATAATGATAAAAGAGACATTTTGAAGGCTCAAGAGGTAAGAGAAGAAGTAATAGAGGAAGAGCCCCCCAAACTGTGGAAAAGGCTAACCAGCACATGTGTAGGTGTGATTATACATAGGGGGGAGGGTGGAGAAGAGTGAGTATGTGGTGGGGAAAAGGGGTAAATATGGTAAAATATGAAGATTAAAAGTCCCGAATTTTATGAAGCTCTTTGATTGCTGTTCTTTCTGAGAAGTAAAAAGTCAGGTAATCTCTTGAAAGGGTGTTATGTGAGCAAGATTAAAGGTTAAAGGAGTATAAACAAATTTTCGAAGGATACTCTGGTATCTAAGAAGTTTCATGACATCATCAGAGTTTCTAGATACCGGAGAACATGATTCATTAGCAGACTTTAGCATCAGCGAATTAGATTATTGCATTGATTCAAAACAGTGTTTACCAACATTTTTTTTAACACCAGAGTGCGCATATAAACAGGTAGCATTTTATGACCATGATATACAGTGATAAGCCTCCTTGAAGCCACAGATTGCTGGCCTACAATATGCAGCTGGTCTGAAAATTGCCACCTGGAAGTAGGCTCCAAGGATCGATATCTATGCTGACCTGAAACCCATGTGCTGACACACTGACACACATCTGAGAAGCTCTGACCAAGCTTTACTTTCCCTGGTGAATGTAACTAAAGAAAACAACAAGGGGATTAAAATATTTGCAAGAGGATGGTTTTATGGAATGTAAGAAAACAGGTACAAAGACCTAGAGTTCAAAGTAAAAGTGTAGTGGGAGAAACAGAATGAGCAGTAAGAATGGGTGATGGAGATCACAAATTATTAATTGTGATAATTGCAGATTACCACATATCTGCAGAAAGTCTGTGTTTATTTAAGCGGTGGAGCAGTGTGATGATGAGGACAATAGCCATGGCTTATTCCTGGGAGTGTGTAGGTGATGTCAATTGGATGTAAAGGTCATTGGAAAATAGAATGCCGAGGAAATGAGTCATGTACGGAAATAATGGGAAGGGTGGTCCAAATAAATGTTGGCATTATCCAAGATAACAGAATAAGGATGGAAAAAAGAAGGTTTCTCAGGGATTAGTCCCTTCAATACAGCAGGAAAAAGTCTAAGAGAATAAGAAAAGTTAGCAACAGGAGCATAGAAGAGAGTGTCAGTAATTACTAGTAAGCTTAAATATACGATGATTTTGTTCCAAGAATCTAGATCAATGGACAGGAAACTGAGGATTTTACCACTACCTGCATACTGTTAACTTCCTACCCTGGGGTAGAATTAAGTGTCATCTTTAAGTGACTCACTGAAACTATGATTAAATTATTAGTTAGATCTATACTACTTCCATAACATGTAACACAAGATATTGAGTATCAAAGCCAAATAGTAACATAATTTTTTTTTAATGTTATAATGGGAGAGGAGTTTTGTCTCTGCTCTGGTACTCTTCTTGCATTATTCTGTCTGTCTGCTTGGGCATGTTTCATGTACTAGTGGGCATTATAAAACATAAGAATATTATTTTTTTAATTTTTTAATATTTATTTAATTCTGAGAGACGGAGACAGAGCACAAGATGGGGAGTGGCAGAGAGAGAAGAGATACACAATCTGAAGCAAGCTCCAGGCTCTGAGCTGTCAGCACAGAGCCTGACATGGAGCTCAAACTCACCAACCCTGAGATTTTGACCTGAGCTGAAGTTAGATGCTCAACCAACTAACCCACCCAGGCTCCCCAGAACCTAGGAATAATCTAATATTAATATTCTTCAAAAGTATCTTTACTCCTCTTAGTAGCTAATCATTTTCACTAGTTAATAATTTTTATATTATTTTTTTTTCCTTTTTAAATTAGTAACGTGTTTTCTGACTGCTCTCTGGATCCTGATTGATACAACCAGAATCGCAGCCATTGATTTTTGGACTGTAACAGTATTTCATGCAATCTAAAGCACACCTTTTGCATTTATTCACATACTATCATTTCTAAAAACATAGACTAACCAATGGTTGATGGTATGTTTATCAATTTCTGGAACACCTAGTAATGTGTGACATCTTAGATTTCATTAAACACGGTGGTATTTTCCTGCTTTATCTCTATCCTAGATACCAATCGTTCAGGGATGTAGATGAACGATCACTTACATATGTCCAAATTTCAGAGAAATATCCTCTTTTAGGTATAGACATATATGTTTTTATCCTGATTTTTTTAAATTTATAATAGTTTATGTTCAAATTGGTTTACATATAACACCCAGTGTTCATCCCAACATGTGCCCTTTTTAATGCCCATCACCCCCTCTCCCCCCTCCCTCACCTCCCTCACCCTCTGTTTGTTCTTAGTCTTTGAGAGTCTCTTATGTTTTATCTCCCTCCCTCTCTGTGTCTTTTTTTTCTTTCCCCTCTTCCCCTCCCCCTGGTTTTTGCTTAGTCTCACAAAGTCCACCTATTCGTGGAAACATATGGTATCTGTCTTTTTCTGACTGACTTATTTCACTTAACATAATACCCTCCAGTTCCATCCATGTTGCTACACATGGCCAGATTTCATTTTTTCTCATTGTCATGTAGTAGTCCATTGTATATATGTACCACATCTTCTTTATCCACTCGTCAGTTGATGGGCACTTGGTCTCTTTCCATGATTTGGCTATTGTGGAAAGTGCTGCTATGAATATTGGGGTACACGTGCTCCTATGCATTAGCATTTCTGTGTCTCTTGGGTAGATTCCTAGCAGTGCTATTGCTGGGTCATAGGGTAGCTCTATTTTCATTTTTTTGAGGAAGCTCCACACCGTTTTCCAGAGTGGCTGCATCAGTTTGCATTCCCACCAACAGTGTAGGAGGGTGCCTACTTCTCCACATCCCTGCCAGCATCTATACTTTCCTGATTTGTTCATTTTAGCCACTTTTGAAGAAATGGGCGGAAGATATGAATAAACACTTCTCCAAAGAGGACATTCAGATGGCCAACAGACACATGAAATGATGCTCAATGTCACTCATCATCAGGGAAATACAAATATCCTGATTTTAAAAAGGATTTGCTTGGGTCTTTGAGTTAGTCTAGATTGAAATTTCCACCTGAATTCTTTATATATATTTATTTCTCCCTTATTTTATATACTCAATTTTCTTTCAGTGTCTACTTGTCTTCCCTCCTTCTAATCCAGCAGACACAGATTATTAGGGTTCATGGTGATGGAAGTGGATATCTTAATTCTTGAAAAATACATTGCCATTTCCTTTCTAACAAGACAATTTTCATAAACTACCTAAAAGTAGAATTAGGCAATAGACCACTAACTTTTTGTGCTATGTCCTTTCAAGAACAATAATTCTACATGCTAAATATGACATCATATTTGAATGACCCGTCCCATTTGCTATTCCTCCAGAATTGAGCAGGTATTACATAGTCCATCTCCCAATTGTTGCACGCACAGTATCTCATTAGTATCCTCATAGTGCTATGTGTAACTATTTGTGAATGAAAAAATACTTTCACTGGAGTGAGATTAGCGTATGATTAGCAAGTGTCTACTAAGAAAGGAACTGATTTGAAGGCATACAATCTAACCAATTTAGATAGCTTCCCTGATGAATTCAAGCTTGAATCAATTTGTACTCAGACTTTTGAATGTGTTGTAATTTTGACTAAAAACTGAAACAAGATTATTTCTGTAAATCTAATATCTCCTTTCTGAAGTGCTCTCGGATATAAAGTCTATTGTACCATGAAATAGGTCTGTTGTACTTTTCCTTTCAACTCTGATGACATGCCTAATAAACTCCTGCTTCATTATACAGAAAAAAAAGGATTCATTTCTGAGAGTGAGCATTATAGGAAAATGGGTTTCCATATTGTTATTCCACCTGATAGACTATTAAGAAATCTGCAAGTATATAATTACCAGAGTAATCTTGTTATTACCAATTGTTCATGACCTGAAAATAGGTTCAAAATTGCTAAAGGTACAATCAGAGATAATTTCTAACATCTATGTGCCTCACAACTTTAATAAACTTACATAATCTCACAAACTTCATCTTATCTTTAATAACAACATTTATATGTGAACAATGACAAGTATTAACATTTATTAAGAATGAGATTATTTCATTAGCCATCCAATAATTATGAGAATCCTCTGAGAGATCAAGAACAAAAAGACATGGTATTAACCCAAGATAAGACTCCATGACTTTAAAAATGCCCTAACACCAATAAACCACAATGTCCTTAACCACTTTATTTCTCTGGCTGTTATTGGATTAATTAAGTGTAGACATTGTAATAAAAACCTGCCCTAAATTCTACATATAATACTGTAGAAGGAATGGAGGGAAAGTGTTTTTGTGGTGTTATAGATAAACATATCACCCTTAATACTGTTGGGTCTGTGAGTGTTTGAACCAAGAAATAGCATATTCTTTCATGCCTGAGTTTTAACTAATGTGTAATCATAGCACATCCATCCAACTTAGATTAAAAATATTAGATTTAATAATGAATATATCTAGAAGGATATAGTTTCATATAGAATCCCAATGGGTGCATCCAGTCTGAAAAACAGAGTACTTGGTTGCTGCCTCCTACGAGTATTGTCAGAGACAGAGATCAACTCTCCTGCAAACTAGACTTTTGAAAGATTAGGTACATTTAAAAACTAAGATATTTGAACCAAGGCTGTTGTCCACCATCCAGGTAACTCATTGCACCATTTGTGGGAGGATAAATAGAACGCATAAAGAAGCCAAGACTATTAAGACAAGATTCCTCTAAGTGGAAATGAGGAATGGAAGAGAAATTTCCCCTTACAGTAGATCTCTACCTCATTCAAATCCATCAGTGGCGGAAGTATTGATCTTTAGATTTCTTGGCCA
Organism: Paguma larvata; assembly: GCA_030068075.1. Classification (NCBI taxonomy): domain Eukaryota; kingdom Metazoa; phylum Chordata; class Mammalia; order Carnivora; family Viverridae; genus Paguma; species Paguma larvata. Next base: position 58,679,350 of record CM057829.1, on the reverse strand, counting down.
TCAACTCTTATCTGGGTTGTAAATGAAAGAGCTGCAGTTTTGACATGATTTGAAATTAGAGGACCCTTTCCCCTACCTTCCTGGCTAGACTCTATACAAGAGTATCCCTAGAAAAAGTATTCAAGCAATGCTGAGTGCCTTAACTCCCTCTTTTCCACTTACGAAGAAATGTAACGTGCCATGCTATACAGTGATATCTTTGTTTATAATTTAGAGTTGTTAAAAAAATATTATTAATCATACCCAAAGCCAAATACACATAAAAAGGAATTTGATACTGATCAAAAATTCAGTAGGGTAAACAGCAACTTTGGCCTCCAGACTAATTATTAATGAGTAGATTAATAATGCTAAGATTAATAAGGTTTTCTGAGGATTAAGTTGTTTATGTATAATTTCAGAAAAAATAATTTTAAAATCAGTGAATTCTTATTCTGAAGTTTTCCCTGATATATATCTAGACATAGACATATATAACCATATATATATATATATATGGTTGTATTTCTATACATTTTTATACACTAATAAGGGACTGCCTTTCAGAAATCATCAATTTACTTAAAACATTTAATGTAGTCCAACTTGTAGGAAACATTGTTTCGTTGATGGGGAAATATTAACACCAGGACAGACAAGGTGCTTGCTCTTAGGTAGCTAACTTTCCATTTGGAGAAAAGATACATAACACAAATAACAAACACACATACACATGCATGTGCTTGTGTGTGTATACAGTAATAAGTTCTACAAGGCAAAGTAAAATAGAGAGATGTGAGCGAGTGTGTAGTCAAGGTAAACCTCTTCTGGGAGTTTCCATGTACACCAAAATCTGAATAAGAAAGAAAGAACCCCAGGAGAAGAATGCTGTATGTTTAGAGGGCTGCTAGTACAAGACCCTCAGATAAAAAAATGAGTTTGGTGTGTGAGTTGTGGGTTGAAAGTCAAGAAGGCAAAGAAGTTGGATTTTATTTGAAGTGCTGCCATAAGCTGTCATATTGGGTTTATATAGCATAACTGCATTTTACTTTTTAATCACTCTGGATGTGAGTGGAGACTATAGTAGAGTGAGGGTGAGAAAAAGGAAACCAGTCAAAATGGTTAGTATTCTCACTTAGGATGGTGATAATTATGATAGACTTGGACACTGAGATAGAGATAGACAGATTTGTGATATTTTTTGAGGTAAGGTTGCCAGGATTTGCTGGTAAATTCAGTGAAAGTAAAGAAGGATAAATAGCTAGTAAATTTTGCAGTTTATCATAGTTAATAAGGAAGGATGAAGATAGAGCTGCTCAGAGAGTTTTGTTTTGCCTACTTTGATTTTGAAATGCCTAATAGATATGCAGGAGGCATTGTCAACTGATAATTAGTTGTTCGGTCCTAAAGTTCCAGTTAGGAATGGAGATTATGCTTGACAGTCTGTTATGTAGAGATTGTGGCATGGTTAATGTTTTCTATAAATCAAATAATGGTTTGTTTTAAGTGAATTGACCAATGGTAGGTAGAAAAATACATGTTTAAGTGAAAGAATAAATTAAAAAATGATAGCAATAATCGGTAGACAGGTGAAGATAGGAAACAGTTTTAATACCTAGGCAAGTCACAAAAGATAAGGGGTATGAAGAAATTGAAGAGATAGATTAAAGAAAGCACAGAGTGATTGAGACACTATGTATGACACAGGAGTCTGATTTTTAGGATTTTTTTTTCTTTTTTTTGGCCACTGGATCATTTCCTTTTTATGGTTTCTGTGAAGAGTAACCTATCACTCTGATTTAGCTCAGAAGGAGCAAACAAATGAAGAAATCAGAAGGAAGAAAATATTATCAAGACACATATAAAAATTGGCTAAACATAGAAATGTAAAACTAATTTAAATGTGTGTGTGTGTGTGTGTGTGTGTGTGTGTGTGTGTGTGTGTGTTTTAGCCAGAAATGAAATACAGACTTGGAAATATATGAAGAAAGAATGAATATTATTTAGAAATTAACATCTAAAATTCATTTTAAAACGAGATATCACGGCATGCCTGGGTGGGCTCAGTTGGTTGAGCATCTAACTCTTAATTTCGGCTCAGATCATGATCACAGGGCTGTGGGATTAAGCCCCTCACCCTACTCTGTACTGAGCATGCAGCCTGCTTAAGATTCTCTCTCTCCCTCTGCCCCCCTACCTGATTTATGCTCTCTCTCTAAAATAAAATAAAAAAAAATAGAATAGAATAGAAAGAATAGAATAGAATAGAATAGATAGAAGAGAATAGAATTCTCGTTTATTCAAATTGTATATCCTAAAACTCACAAACTCAAAGGATGCACAAATATTACTTTATTGAATGTCTTCACACTGGTTATTCTTAATAATTTATTTGTCAAACAAGTGGAGACTTTATTACTGTCCACTGATTCAAATTAGAAATCTCATTTAAATTCTGTCTACATTTTGGCAATAAAAGTTCTAAAGTAGTATACATGTGTACCTTAAATGCCGCTTATTGTTTTCAAATCATGTGGAACATAATCAGAAATTAAATAAAGTCAACCATAAATTTCATTTCTGACGAACTTTATGATAAGCATTATATCACTTGGAATTTTAGTGTTTTGTTAATGAATTGTCCTAACCAGGATTGAAAGTGATTATTTGTCTTTTAGAGATACAATACCATTGCCATTTATGTGCATTCAGTCACTGTTAATTTTTTATCCATTGAACAAATATTTTTGAGCACCAATATGTGTCAGTAGCTATTTGAAGTGCCAGAGATGCCAGAATGGATATTTATAAATATACTTTTTAATATTTTTATAAGCCTACATTTTTAAGGAAGAGACAGATCCATCCATAAGCAACTGCCACAAGTGAAGGTGTAAATTATATAAAGGTGGAAGTGACTATCTGTACCTGAAGAAGACTGGCTGAGGCTCCCTGAGATTACATTTGATCAAAGTTTTAAAAAGGAGCCAGGCAAAATCATAGGCATTTAAAAACCTGTTGATGTTGCTTGGAGGAGAGGACACATCAGAAAAGGGGCAGGTAGAGAGATACTACCTGTAAGGTATGCTAAGTACAGGTTTTGATATCTCTGTAGACTATAATGGGAGCTTTTTATTTTATTTTCTAAGTCTGTACTTCTCAGGCTAGAACAGTATACCCTAGGAGGGGGTATGGAAGGCTGAGGGAAATTCACATGAGTAACTGAAGCATCATCTTGTCAAGTTTCATACAAATTTATCTGAGCTGTGCTGTAAAATGATCTATATCTTAACACGGTTTAAATAGGGTGTAAGATTCAAGATTCGCATGAATTTTAAGTTTAAAGTGTCAAATTTGAGGAATAAAAACTAAAAAGCCTTACTGGTAGGTATCCTGTCAAACACTTGTGATAAATCCCCTGTCTTCATGAGTTAGGGCTGTTTTAATGATGAGCTTCAAAATATGGATGAGGGGTAGGGATCAGTTGGAGAGTGAAATGGTAGGATGTTCCATTGAATTTGTCTTGTAGAAATACAGGCTGGTAGCAGTAAGCATTCAGTTTGTTCAGAAATTACTGGGATCAGACTGCTCAGAGACATGTTTAGGAATCATAACCCAAGGAAGGACATGGTAATCTTGTTCAGGAAGTGTGGAGGTGAGACAGACCAGACTTTACCAGAATGCAAGAAGAATGTCATATTAACAATATAAATTAATATTTTATTAGTTCCTTCAACTCTTTGGGAACTCCAGGGTTGTAGGAATTTTCATACGGTGCCTTATCAATCACAAGACATTTTAATAAGACCAAGACATCCTTCATGTTTCCCTTGTTTGACCAAAGTTTATTTTTTTAATATAATTTATTGTCAAATTTGTTTCCATACAACGCCCAGTGCTCATCCCAACAGGTGCCCTCCTTAGTGCCCATCACCCATTCCCCCCCTTCCCCACCCCACATCAACCGTCGGTTTGTTCTCAATTTTAAGTCTCTTATGCTTTGCCTCCCTCCCTCTCTCTGACTTTTTTTTTTCCCTCTCCCTCCCCCATGGTCTTCTGCTAAGTCTCTCAAAATCCATATATGTGTCTTTCTCTGACTGACTTATTTCACTTAGCATAATACCCTCCAGTTCCATCCATGTTGCTACACATGGCCAGATTTCATTCTTTCTCATTGCCACATAGTATTCCATTGTATATATAAACCACATCTTCTTTATCTATTCGTCAGTCAATGGACACTTAATCTTGTTCCATGATTTGGCTATTGTTGAAAGTGCTGCTATAATCGTTGGGGTACATGTACCCCTAGGCATCAGCACTCCTGTATCTCTTGGGTAAATTCCTAGTAGTGCTATTGTTGGATCATAGGGTAGTTCTATTTCCATTTTCATGAGGAACCTCCACACCATTTTCCAGAGCAGCTGCATCAGTTTGCATTCTCACCAATGGTGTAACAGGATGCCTGTTTCTCCATATCCTCACCAGTATTTGTAGTCTCCTGATTTATTCATTTTAGCCACTCTAACCAGTGTGAGGTGGTATCTCAGTATGGTTTTGATTTGTATTTCCATGATTATGAGTGACGTTGAGCATCATTTCATGTGTCTGTTGGCCATCTGAATGTCTTCTTTGGAAAAGTATCTATACATATCTTCTGTCCATTTCTTCACTGGATTATTTGTTTTTCGGATCTGGAGTTTGGTGTGTTCTTTATAGATTTTGGATACTAGCCCTTTATCTGATATGTCATTTGCAGATATCTTTTGCCATTCCATTGGTTGCCTATTAGTTTTGTTGGTTGTTTCCTTTGCAGTGCAGAAGCTTTTTATCTTGATGAGGTCCCAATAGTTCATTTTTGCTTTTAATTCCCTTGCCTTTGGAGACATGTCGAGTCAGAAATTATTGCAGCTGAAGTCAAAGAGATTGTTTCCTGCTTTATCCTTTAGGGTTTTGATGGTTCCCTGTCTCATATTCAGGTCCTTCATCCGTTTTGAGTTTATTTTCGTGTATGGTGTAAGAAAGTGGTCCAGTTTCATTCTTCTGCATGTTGCTGTCCAGTTCTCCCAGTACCATTTGTTAAAGAGGCTGTTTTTTTGTTTTTTGTTTTCCATTGGGTACTCTTTCCTGCTTTGTCAAAGATTAGTTAGCCATATATTTGTGGGTCCAATTCTGGGTTGTCTATTCTATTCCATTAGTCTATGTGTCTGTTTTTGTGCCAATACCATACTGTCGTGATGATTACAGCTTTGTAGTAGAGGCTGAAGTCTGGGATTGTGATGCCTCCCGTTTTGGTTTTTCTTCTTCAGTATTACCTTGCCTACTTGGCGTCTTTTGTGATTCCATACAAATTTTAGGATTATTTGCTCTAGCTTTGAGAAGAATTCTGGTACAATTTTGATTGGGATTACAGAGAGTGTAGATTGCTTTGGATAGTATTGACATTTTAACAATATTTATTCTTCCAATCCATGAGCATGGGATGTTTCTCCATTTCTTTGTGTCTTCAATTTCTTTCATAAATTTTTTATAGTTTTCAGCATAGAGCTCTTTAGTTTGACCAAAGTTTAGACAGTCTTCTTGCCTTCTTGCTCAATCCATTCCTCTACAGAATCCAAGTGGCTTATCCACAGAAGACCCCCTCCTCCCTTTTCTTAGAGCAGTTCATCCAAGTGGTGAAACTGCCTATCTTGAAGATTGAGAAAATTTACTTGTATTTTGTGTAAGGTCAGTTAGCAAGCACATATATCTTATGATTATAGATGATAGATCTCTCATCCTTTGTGACAGCTGTAGTGAAGCTCAATCTGAGTTCTGGCCTCTCTCCTCTGTTACAGTAGCCAGGGATAAAGTTTTTCTTGCTTGTTTAAATTTGGTGTAACTTTTGCTTTGAAAACAGGCTCTTCAATTTCCACAGAATTACATCACCCTGTCCTGAATACTGGCGTAAATAATCTCTATTATTTACTGAAGTATGGAGTTTTGTTTTTATAAAAGCGACATTCCAGCCTCCCCAGTGTATTTAATCTAATCTAAACCTTATTTCTAGTGAACATTTATCGAAAATTGTACTGAAGGAAAAAACACCTTTTTAGGGAAGATCTAAATTAACCTGTGCCTTAGATATCCCATAATCTATTTCTAAATATTATTAAGAAGAAACATTTACTAAGTTTCTATGGAATTATTTTTACATTTTGGAAGTTTGTGTTGTAAAAACAGGTTATATTGGTGGAAACGTCAAGAAACCACGATATGAAACTCATCTCATGTCACCTGCAAAAATGTCTCAGAAAAGTTACCCAGATTTCTTTAAGAGGACCCTCTAGCAACATTTCTTTCTGGCATTAGTCTCAAGAGTAATTACTCTTTCTCTTAAATCAATAATGCATGGTTTTATAATGAGCACTGCTAAATGGTGTAACTAGCCAGCTTTTCTTCTGTACTGTGTGCTAGTAATATTAGGATCAAGTTAGTAGACTCCCTAAAATCCTTAAGATATGGCATTTTTAGCCATATTCTTAAATTTATTTTATAAAACCACTGCATTTATTTTCCTCTAGCTTTGACTTTGAGACTTGGTTTCTATATTCCATTTTACTTGCTTTCAAATCTTAAGGACGGGCCTGACCGATACACATAAATGAGTGGGCAGATAGCTAAATGGGTTAGTGGTGTGATTATAGGGAACCCAGACAGATTTGCTTTGGAACTCTTGCCTCGGCTTTTTGGAGTGAACTTTGAAAACCCTCCTTCACAGAGATTTTAGAGACCCTAAATCTTTGGCAAAAGATATTACAACAGGCAACATTTTGATAGAGAGATCCAAAACAGGAAATGAGGGGAAGGCCACATGTCTTTTAATAATCAAATGAATTATTTGATGGGCACAAATAACCAGAAATATATGGAGTGATTCTACAGAGTGAGAGATCTTATTAAAATGAATTAATTATAAAGAAGAATAAATCTTACAGCAGATTGTTTGTATTTGAATTATAGCTGTCACCAGATGAGAGACATACTAAGCAGGTTTATATAACCTCTATTCATCTAAATCTCACATTTTCAAAATAGAGATAAGAACAGTGTCGACCTAATGTTGCTACAGGGATTACAGAAGTGAGTAGATGTAAAGATAGTAAGCACCGTGTAATTGTGACCCAGCCGATTTGATCTGTAGATACATAAACCATACACCAAAATAGGAAATTTTAGAGAACATTACTGCAAACTTTTCTCTGAAAATCCCTTGTTTCTAAAATAATAGCAAAAGAGAGATGCACTGAAACTCAATAAAACATTTTTTCACAGTTAAAGGAAGCAATCTTTTCTTCCTTTCATGAAATGGAAATCATGCTCTCCTTTGGTATATAAGCTATTGTATCTATAACTGAGTTGAATAGAAATGCCACCTTCAGCCTCTCAAACCATTTGTTTACTTAAAAACAAATGGATATATATTTTTTTCAAATTTACAAGATACTGATAAGGATATTTAACAATTCATCATTTTTTAACTTTTCCTAATGTACTTTATTTTTATTTGCATTGGGGCGCCTGGGTGGCTCAGTCGGTTGAGCGTCCGACTTCGGCTCAGGTCATGATCTCACGGTCTGTGAGTTCGAGCCCCGCGTCGGGCTCTGTGCTGACAGCTCAGAGCCTGGAGCCTGCTTCGGATTCTGTGTCTCCCTCTCTCTCTGCCTCTCCCCCAACTCATGCTCTGTCTCTCTCTGTCTCAAAAATAAATAAACATTAAAAAAATAAATAAATAAATAAATATTTTTATTTGCATTGATTTTTCTCTTTTTAAATCTATATTTCTGGTGCTATATGATGATTTTTGTAGAAAATTACTATTATTCAAATATCTTATTCAAGTACAAGTACTGATTATAAATTAGCTTTAAAATATGGAAATTGGGTTTTTAGAATTAACTACAAAATCTCTTTTGCATAATTGAATGATTTACAGAATGTTATTGAATTGTGGCTGCATATATCTTTGAAAACTTTATATATAGCACAATAGAAAATTGAGGTTTAACTTCTTCACTGTTTTGATTATAAAATTGAGAGCTATATATCCTAGCTTACCTAATGATAGTCACAGAACTAGTTATTTTTTTGAGCTTCACACTCACCTTATATATACTCATCCATTTAAATTCAGGTATTTCGGGGCGCCTGGGTGGCTCAGTCGGTTAAGTGGCCGACTTCAGCTCAGGTCATGAGCTCACAGTCTGTGAGTTCGAGCCCCGCGTCGGGCTCTATGCTGACAGCTCGGAGCCTGGAGCCTGTTTCAGATTCTGTGTCTTCTTTTTCTGCCCTTCTCCTGCTCACGCTCTGTCTCTATGTCTCAAAAATAAATAAACGTTAAAAAAATTAAAAAAAAAATTGTTTTAAATTCAGGTATTTCATGAGAGATGGGATATTTTCTTAAAATACTATTGAAATTATTACAATATTGTGGCACTGGGGTGGCTCAGTTGGTTAAGGCATCCAGCTTTGGCTTAGGTCATGATCTCGCAGCTGGTGAGTTCGAGCCCCATGTTGGGTTCTGTGCTCATAGCTCAGAACCTGGAACCTGCTTTGGATTCCCTCTCTCTCTGCCCGTCCCTTACTCACACTTGCGTGGGTGCACACACTCTCTCTCTCTCTCAAAAATACATAAACATTAAAATGTTTTTAATTAAAAAATAGTTACAGTATTAAAAACAAGCAAAAAACAAATTCAACATTGAACATGGTAAATAAAATCAAAATGACTTCCAGTAAAAAACAATAGATTCTCTACCTTCAAGTCTACTAAATAGAGACAAACATTTTTAAATAGTTCCTTATATTATTCTGTTATGCCTTATTTGCTCATTCAAAAAATATCTTTGCTCTTTTGAGTTTTGTGATTAGAGATATTAGTTACTCGTTCTCCATTGTGAAAGGTGAATCTTTTCGTTAATTCCCTGAACCACCATTTCTCTCCAACATGTTCTCAGTAGATATTATTTTTAGTTCTAATGTTGACGTTTATAAATTTAAGCTTTATTTCTAATCAAATATAGATAACCTTTCTTGGCTTTTATTAAAATTAAGGGAATTAGCGCTCATACTCTTCTCTTTTCCAATTAACCCTTTCCATTTACCAAGTTCCATCACTTCTTTTTCTGTTTACATTATCATATTAAGTATATATTAAAAATGAATACATTAGGTATAATTAAGTTAGGTGGGCATTGATTAAAAGTTGAGTTGAGGGGCACCTGGGTGGCTCAGTCGGTTGGGCGGCCGACTTCGGCTCAGGTCATGATCTCACAGTCTGTGAGTTCGAGCCCCGCGTCGGGCTCTGTGCTGCTGGCTTGGAGCCTGGAGCCTGCTACGGATTCTGTGACTCCCTCTCTCTCTGCCCTTTCCCCACTCATGCTCTGTCTCTCTGTCTCTCAAAAATAAATAAACGTTAAAAAAAAAAGCTTTAAGCATTTTAAAAAAAAAAGTTGAGTTGAAAAGTTGAAAACAGAGGTACTTGGGTGACTCAGTTGGTTAAAAGTCCGACTTCAGCTAAGTTCATGATCTCAGGGTTCATGAGTTTGAGCCCTGCTTTGGGTTCTGTGCTGACAGCTCAGACCCTGGAGCCTGCTTCAGATTCTGTGTTTCCCTCTCTCCCTGCCCCTTTCTTGCTCATGCTCTCTCAAAAATGAATAAACATTAAAAAATTATAAATAAAAACTAAAAACAAATCATAAACATTTATATTACTATGAATATGTAATGTTATTCATTGACGGAATGATGCTAGAATTATATTTATTTTCTGAAGTCGACTAGTCTTGGAGCCCAAGTCCCTTGGACTTGTAGCTCAAGTCCATTTGAAGGATAGTATTTCTAGTTTTGAGATCAAATAGTTTATTTCCACTGAATCAGTTTGTTCAGCTCAGGTCAAATTTAGTTTATTTAGACAATTGCATTCTTTCTACACTTCTAATTTTGTTTCAAATTTCTCATTGACTTATTTATATTTAAAGAAGAATCAGTTTATTCTTATTTAAGTTTTACAAGTAGTATGCAGCTTTATGTCCACTTTATATGTAGAATGGATCCACAAAACCATCCTTGAAAAAGAGTTTCTTTAGCATTCACTAATTTAGACAATGATGTTTTGCAGCTATTATCAAAGGATATGTTGTCACTGAATTCCTGAATTAAACAAATAATTTCATATACCATTTCTCTTTTTTGCCATAGGAGCACATCTTTTTTTTAAATATTTGTTTATTTTTTTTTAATTTTTTAATGTTTATTTATTTTTGAGAGACAGAGAGACAGAGTGTGAGCAGGGGAGGAGCAGAGAGAGAGGGAGACACAGAATCCAAAGCAGGCTCCAGGCTCTGAGCCGTCAGCACAGAGCCCGACGCAGGGCTCAAACTCACAGACCGTGAGATCATGACCTGAGTCGAAGTCGGCCGCTTAACCGACTGAACTACCCAGGCGCCCCGTGTTTGTTTATTTATTTATTTGGAGGAAGAGATGGAGTGTGCAAGCAGGGGGCTGGAGTATAGAGAGAGAGATGGAGAGAGAGAGAATCCCAAGCAAGCTCCATGCTGTCAGTGCAGAGCCTGATGTGGGACTCGATCTCACAACCAAGAAATCATGACCTGAGCTGAAGACATGAGTCTGATGCTCAAAGACTGAGTCACCAAGGCACCCCTCTTTAGGAGCACATCTTAAAGTAACTTCTTGAGAATATTTGACTGAGAGGATTGTTTTTATTAATTCATTACAAGTGATTCTTTTTCCCCCAGAAACATTTAAAGTTTTCTTCCTACCCTTAATGTTCTGAAATTTCGAAGTAATGAAACCAGATGTAGATCTTTTATTCATACATATATTAGTCTTCTAAAGAACAACTTATGTTTCATTTGTCTTTTAATGCTTTAAATTTATGCTTCTGTTACTTTGCTAAACCATTTTAAATTATAGAAAAACGCTATAATGAAAAACGTGATAATAACATACAAAATAATTTCAGTATATAGATTTGCATATAAAGAAGTTTTCTATGCAAATAAAATTTACTAGTATGTGTTGTAATTATGAGTATACATATAAGTGACTAATAGCAAAATTTCATGATGACAAAAGGATCAATATTTCAAAAGATTAACAATTATAAATATATACATATCTGTCAAAAAACTCCAATATACACCAACCAAAAATGGAAACTGTTCATAGGAAAAATACATCAATTAACAACTATAGTTGGAGATTCCAATAATCTTATCAAAATAATTAATAGAATCACTAGATGGAAAATCAGCAAATATATGGAAGAGTTAATATCAACCAACAAATCCAACTGGCATTTTTAGAAAACTCCACCTATCTACAGCAGAATGGCAGAATACGCGTTATTTTTAAGCACACTTAGAACATTCTCCACATGACAATATGTTAAGTTTACAAGAAAATCACAATGAAATGATTTAAAAATCAACCCCAGAACAATATTTGGGAAATTAAACTACTTATAAATAGGGCATGGGTTAAAGAAATATGACAGGAGATATTTGAATTTTTTTTCAATAGGATGGAAATTAATACAGAAAATCAAAAATATGCAAAAGAGGTACTTAGATATGTTTATGGTTTCTAATACTTATATTAAAAAGAAATGCCTAAAGGCAGTAATCTAAGCTTGCACCTCAACAAACTTGAAAAAGAAAAGCAATTAAATCCAAACTAAAGAGAAACACAACAAAGATTGAATTAGAAGTCAATAAAATAGAGGCACTTGGGTGGCTCAGTAGGCTAAGCATCTGACTCTTGATTTCAGCTCAGGTCATGATCTAACCATTTGTGAGTTCTACCTTTGCATCAGGTTCTGAACTGACAGCACAGAACCTGCTTGGGATTTTGTCTCCCTCTCTCTCTCTGTACCTCCCCTGTTCTTTCTCTCTCTCTCTCAAAAATAAATAAATAAACATTAAAGAAAATGAAATCAAGAAAATAGGAAACAATAGGAAGAATCAGCAACACAAAAATCTGTTTTGTTTTTTAATGTTTATTTATTTTTGAGAGAGAGAATGAGCAGAGGAGGGGCAGAGAGGGAGGGAGACACAGAATCTGAAGAGGCTTCAGGCTTTGAGCTGTCAGCACAGAGTCCAACACGGGGCTCAAACTCACAAAGTGTGAGATCATGATGTGAGGCGAAGTCTGCTGCTTAACCCACTGAGCCACCCAGGTGCCCATGGTTTTTTGAAAAAATTACAAAATTGATAAATCTTTAATGCACACTTTCTCAAGACCAGAAATGAAATAGGGGACATCATTATAACACTACAAAAATTTTTAAGATCATAGGAAATATGAACAATTTCACACCAACCAATTAGAAAACATAGAAGGAATATAAAAATTTCTAGAACGACACAAAAATACAAAGATTAATTAGAAATTTAAACAAATGAAAAATAAAAAGTAACAAAATTGAATTATAATTGAATAATGTCCTTGAAGGAAAGCATTAGTCAGATGGCTACACCAGTAAATTCTATCAAATATTTGAGGAATTAATAGGATCAACCATATATAACACTTTCTTTTTAAAGATATTTGTTATTGATGTATAGTTGACATACAGTGTTATATTAGTTTCAGGGGTACAACCTAGTGATTTGACAATTCTACTCATTATGCAGGACTTACCATGGTAAGTGTAGTTACCATCTGTCACCGTTCATTGTTATTACGATATTATTGATTATATTATCTTTGCTCCATTTTTCATCTTTGTGACTTGTTTATTTTATAACTGAAAGTTGCGCCTCTTAATCCCCTTTACTTATTTCTTTCCCTGTCTCCCTCCTCTCTGGCAACTACTGCTTTGTCTCTGTATTTATGTTTGTTTCTGTTTTTTTGTTTGTTTCTATGTTCATTTCTTTTGTTTTAGGTTTCATATATAAGTGGAATCATATGGTATTTTTCTTTGTCTGACTTATTTACCTTAGCAAAATACCCTCTAGCTCCATCCATGAAGTTCCAAATGATAAGATCTCATTATTTTTAATGACTGACTAATATTTCATTATATATAGATGATATTCATTCATCTCTCAATGGATACTAATTTGCTTCCATATCTTGGCTATTGTAAATAATGCTGCAGTAAACATAAGGGTGCATATATCTTTTCAAACAAGCATTTCCATTTTCTTTGGATAAATACAAAGTAGTAGAATTACTGAACGTTTTTTATTTATTTATTTTTTTGAGGAATCACCGTACTGTTTTCTGCAATGTTGCACCAATTTACATTCCGAGTAACAGTACACAAAATGTCCCTTTTCTTTATATCCTCTCTACAACTCTTTCTATAAGAAGATGAAACAGTTTCTAAGAAGTTCAATGAGGTCACTATTACCCAAAATGTAAAACAAGGGAAGGACAGAAAGAGAAAACATAAACCAATATCCCTAACTTCAAAGTGTGGTGGATATGACCTTATTTGCCTCTGAAAATAGAAGAAAATGAAATATAGACTGACATTAATGATTTGTTAACATCAGTGATATTTACTACAAACATCTGAAAATTCTTTTGAGTTTTTCTCCTAGTTGTTTTATCTATAAAATTGAAATATAAATATTTAATAATAATGGCAAAAGCAAATTGTTAATACTTGCCGCCAATGGAATTATTCTCTGTGGGTATTAGAAATATACTCAGGGTGGTTTAACAATAAAATGATTTAATTTAGAGTTTATTAAAAGAACATTACATGTAGGACCTATAAGAGCATTTGTAATCAGATCTGGAAAACAGGCATAAATTAGGGAGTCTAGATAGCAGATAATGAAACATCAAATATGATCACAATGTCAGAGGGAGGGGCTTTGACACGAGACAGCAATGAGGGCGTGTAGTCAGTGGAGTCCCTGAAATCTGGTATAGTTGCCCGAATGTCACCACCTGCAAAACAAATTAGTTCTCCATTCCTGTTTCTTTTTATCACCAGCTTACATTCAAATTCCATGATGGGTCTGGGATACATTAGCCAACTTTGGGTTGCATACCCACATTTTGGGAGAACTGAGACTGGGAAAGATAATACTTGCATTTTCACCTTCTATTATGAGAGGTGATCTCTAACTTTTATTAAAGAATCATTAAGTAGTTAATTATCCAGATTCAGAAGAAAGTTCAGAGGATGAATAATGCAAATAAATAATAGACGAATTCCACTACCCATTCATTCATTAAATGATTTTGCAAAAAACATACCTTTTCTACTGAGAAACTAAAATAATTCGTGGTTATGAAAATTAATTTAGTTTACAGTAATTGTTGAAGGAGATCACTGAGAGGATGTGACTGCTTGTTGAACCTCATGTGTTAATTAGGCATTTGGAAGCTTCTTACACCCTCCTCCGTCCTTAGAATATACATGCCGCCCACTATTCTCACACTGGGAGCTGTTTTAAGGACATAACCTTGAAGGAGGAAGATACTGTTGAGATTATCTGGACTGAAAAGATGACTGAAGCAGGTTATAGACTATAAATAAACTTGAGATTCTGATGGTTGGATGCAGAAATCTACTTGGTCTTTTGGCAGCCCAAGATAAGCCTTGTATGTGAGTTCCCTTATTAATAAACTTACCGCCTATCCATCTGAAGTGGTCTACCTCTTTCTTCGGTCTCTTCTTGCCCTCCAGGTACAGGGGCCAATTGGAAGGCCAATATGTAACTTAATGAAACAAGAAGCCGAGAAGATCTTAGTTTTTGGTTTTGTTTTGTTTTTAAATAATTGCAGGCAGGACTCAAATATGTATAATGCACTGGTTTTGAAGGACAGGCATCCGAGAAAGTCAATTTGTTTAACATTATACAGTCATATACAAACACGTCATGTATGTGTTTAAGGAAATAATGTACATTTTGAATTCTTCTAGTTTCACTGAAATGAAAAAAAGCCACAGGTTTTCAGTCACAACAAAACAAAAATAGAAAGTAAATATCTAGTTGATAACATTAGGTAATGTGCTGTTTTTTTGCAGACAAGTCGAGAGTCTCATATTTTCATAACTTAGACTTAGCTGCAAGTTGCATCAGTGACACATTTATAATGAAGTGAATCCTTTGCTTGTTTCTAAATAATAACTGTGAGATTGAGGTTGATCAGTGCCTAAGTGAGGCCTGTGCAAATGTGTTGATCTTTACAGCACCTTTAGCTGCCTGTGTCAGAATGGATTTCAAGGTAGCCACACATGCTAAGCAAAACTGGGATAACTGAAGGTTAATTTGAGGTGGAAGTAAGTCCTTATTTTTAGAAGATACAATTCATCTAAAAGACATGCATATTAATTTCTTTTCCCAGGAGAACATTTGATTTTTTTAATGGTTTTATTTATTATTGAGACAGAGAGAGACAGAGCATGAGCATGGGAGGGGCAGAGAGAGGAAGAGACACAGAATCTGAAGGAATCTCCAGGCTCTGAACTGTCAGCACAGAACCCAATGGGAACTCGAACTCACAAACTGCGAGATCATGACCTGAGCCAGTTGGAAGCTTAACTGACTGAGCCACGCAGGTGCCCCTCCGGGAGAATATTTGAATATATAATATCTGATTGGATTATTTTATGACATTTTCACATAATCACAGATATAGGTATATGTAGTGTTGAATGAATATTTTTTTGTTTTTGTAAACAAACCAGTGTTTTTAAGGAGATTTATCAATGATAAGTCCGTTAGACTTATTTATATTTCTTTGCAGACCACATTCTATTCTGTTACTATGGTAACTCTTACAGGGACTTTTGTCTATATATATCACTTTTTTGATAAACAGCTGTTTATGTTCTTAAATATTTATGTGTTTGGTTTTTTGTTTTTTGTTTTTTTTTTTACATCAGGAGGAAACTCTAATAATAGACAGACTTTCATTTCCAAGATTGGAAAAAGTATCAAAACTTAGTACTTTATACGCAAGCAAATACTATCATACAGCCTTCATTGTAAGCCAAAGTGTTCAAAATCTAGCTCTCCAAAACTCTTCCTAATTCTTTTCCTATGTGAATGATTGGTTTAAATATAATAGCACTGCATAATCTTTAAGCAATAAGACAGTCAAATTTGTTTTGAAAATTATAAACGAAACAGGTATTTTTTTTCAATTAAATTTGGACAACTGTTTTTATGTGGTTGACTTTAAGAATGACCATATCCAGATAGTGTGGCCACTTATTAAAATTTAATGTACTGTTTATCATCAACAAAAATTCAAGATAATTTTTTAAAATTAGGGGCACCTGGGTGACTCAGTCAAGTGTCTGACTTCAGCTCAAGTCATGATCTCAGGGTCTGTGAGTTCAAGCCCCACGTGGGCCTCTGTGCTGTCTGCAAGAGCCTGGAGGTTGCTTCGGATTCTGTCTCCCTCTCTCTCTGCCACTTCCCTGTATTACCATCTCATTCTCTGTGTCCCTCTGTGTCTCAAAAATGAATAAATGTAAATTATTTTAATTGTATGAGACAGAGCAAAAACAAGGTCTTCGGAGAGGTAAATTTTGGCATATTCCCACCAACAAGGAATAAATCAAGGTTTTAAATGTGCTATTTTTCTCTTGATTCGTAAGGAGAATTACCAAATAAATAATTCTAAGATTTAAGCAAAGTATTCACTCATGCTATTATTTTTAATCGACTTTTTTCCTCCATTTACCTTGATGTTCTAATGTCATATTTTCACTTAATATTTTGTCAGTGATAATAATAATACAAATAGATTTTTTATTTAGTTAGGTATGCTCTTTCCTATTTAGATATCTGTTACATTGATTTTTCTCCAGGCCAGATTCATATCACTATTTAGAGAAAAACATTTAAGAATATCAGAAAGACTTCCATTCATCTGATTTGTGAACACCACGTGTTATATGTCAATGCCAATTTTCTATTCTTGTTCAAAATTGGCAAAATATGTGTGTGTGTGTGTGTGTGTGTGTGTGTGTGTGTGTGTGTGTGTGTTTAAAGTCTTAAGAATCAGGGCACCTGGGTGGCTCAGTCTATTGAGATTCAACTTTGGCTTTGGTCATGATCTCATATTTCCTGAGTCCAAGCCCTGGTTGGGCTCTCTGCTGTCAGCACAGAGCCTGCTTTACAGCCTATGTTCTGCCATTCACAAGTGTGTGCTCTCTCTCAAAAATAAAGAAACATTAAAAAAATTTAAAAAAACAAAGAAAAAAGTCTTAAGAATCAGTTTATTGTCAGTTAAGGCTATATTTTCAACTCTTTGCAAATCAAAAAACAATCCAAGGAGATAATATAAAAGGTCAGTTTTAACAACATAAATTCTAAGTGAAGCATTAAGGGAAAATCTGCACTATGGAGCTCGTTAAAAGGAAATGTGACGGGGTGGCTGGCTGACTCAGTCAGTACAGCAGTGTGACTGTTGGTCTTAGGGTTGTGAGTTTGAGCCCTACATTGGACATAGAGATTACTTAAAACAAATGTTAAGATTATATAGTTAATGAATACTTTTGATTTATTTTCCTTCCATATAGACCTGCTACATGAAATTAATAAAAAGCAGTGTGATTCGTCACCCTGCCTCCAGAACATTACATCTACAGAGTTCATGGATAAATTCAAATCCTTGTGTCCCTCTGGCTTTATTGGTAAGTAACATTTGACAACAGTGCCTTGTAAAGAACATTTAGCCCTGGGGGACATATGTCAGGATGGTATTGATTCGCTAGTATTTCCTCTTTGTTACTTTTTTTTATTTCCCTTAGACTAACATTTGATTTGCATCCCGATAACTTGAAACATCTATTCAGGCTCTAAACTCCAAAACAGAAGATAAATTATTTCACATCTAAACAGACTTTGAATGCCTACCAAATTCAGAGGACATTAGTCTGCATTTAGTAATTCCAAGAGAAGTTGTTGCAGTTTGTAACAAGGTAAAATGAGTGGATTCTTACACTATTATGCGTGGCATTCTTATCTGACAAGTTTAGTCTGAAATTATCACCCCCAATGGATTAGAAGATTGGGGCACTTTTAAGAATTCTAACCTGGCACCTGCTTGCCTTATTAAAACTTAAAATCTTTTTTATTTTTTTTCAAATATTTAAGATGTGAGATAGATGCAGATTTGTGTGCGTCATAAATGTGCAAGAATGGAGCCCCCTCCATTTTCCAACCTGGTAATTACTTTTGCTAGTGTGTGGCTCCATTTAAAGGTAATGAACACCAAGGGAAAAGGAAAAGCAAACATAATTAACTTTAAAAAGCATTTCTGTCTCTTACCTGATCTCATTTCAGTCTTCCGACATTATTAGTCCTTCATTTTCTTAAAGTCAGCTTCTAAAGTGACCAACCAATTATCCCTTAGGCAGAAACTAGAGTGAAATGAACTTTGTTTATACATCCACTAAAACAGCAGAGTGTCTTATATTTCTATTGGAAAGGCCACCAATACAACTAAATGATGACATGAAAAGGAAGGACTGTATTACCAGTCTATCATGTTTTAAGTATTTTTTCCTATTAATTCAATTTCTCATGAAATTGTCAAGGTTAGTAAGCCATTAATAGATACTTTTTTATTTGGCTTCAACTTTGACCATATTTCTTTAGCTTTAGGAATGGAGTTATAATTATTTTCAAAAACTAAATAAATTTATGCTTTGCTTTATAAATTATAGATTTTGTAAATTATTGTATATTGAAAGGAAACTAGTATATAGAAAGTAAATCACTGGATACCATAAGCTATGGAATTTGAAAACTAAACTATCCAGGGTTGCCTAGAGAAACAGAACAAATAGGAGATCTATCTATCTACCTATCTATCTATCTACCTATCTACATATCTATCTATCTATCCATCCATCCATCCATCCATCCATATCTAGGTATTACAGCAATTCATTGTGACAAATTGGCTTATACAGTTATGGAAGATTTCATGATCTGGTGTCTGCAAGCCAGAGACCCAGGAGAACCAGTGGTATAGTTCTAATCTTGAATTAAAAGGCATGAGAACTAGGGAATCAGATGGTATAAATTACAGTCCTAGGTATAAATTACAGTCCTAGGACAGAAAAAAACCAATACCCCAGTTCAGTTGGTAGGCCGAAAGTCTGCCCTTTCTTTAGTTTTTGTGCTGCTCAGGCCTTCAACAGATTGGATGAAACCCAACCAGTTTGGTAAGGGTAATCTATTTTAGTGAGTCTACTGAGTCAAATGCTAATCTCATCACGAAACACCATCACAGACACACCTGGAAATGTTTAATCTGGGCGCCCTGAGGCCCAGTCAAATTGACACATAAAGTTAACCATCACACTATTCAACTAAATACAATCAGTTTAGATATTTTTAAATGTTGTACCTAATTTTCTTTGTTCTTCCTATAATTTTTAATGAACAAATATGACAGCTGACAAATTTCAAATATTTTCTATCTATATAAACTCTATTAGTTATAGATTTCATTTTAAAAATAACAAGTTTGACCAGTATCTACATCTTAGTTTCTCAAACCACTCTCCAATAAAAGTATCCGGATAAAGATAAGTGAGATCCTTACTGATTCTAGGCATAAACGCAGAAGGTACAAATGAGTGTGGAGAATCTTGTAATGACAAAAACCAATGAACCAATGAAGTACTTAAAAAACAAAAGTATGAGAGCATGTCAAGGGGCACATGAGCCAACTGAAGGGATGCCTCATGACCAAAGCTAGAATGATTTGAGCAAGAAAATAAGAGAATAATGAATTATTCCCCAAAATATAAAATAAATATCCATTAGTCCATACTGAGAAAAATAAATGATTGATGAATAAATGAATGGGAATAATAGACACATCTTTTACACAGAATAATTCCAAATAATTTCTGTAGATACTTTGCATTCAAGGAGATAGAACATAACTTTCCACCTCTTAAGTTTGGGCTGCACATAATGGACTGCCTTTCAAAATATGTAGAGCATGGAAATGGGGGTTGGGAAGAGTTACTTGAGGGTAGAGAAATCTGACAAACACTACCTCAGCCAAGTGATCAAAATTAACAAACTCAAACAGTCAACAGTGCAAACTCATGTTAATAATGTTAATAAAGTTTTATGTTAATAAAGTAGACATTTGATATGAAGTAATGAGAATGACACTTTATCTTAGATATTTTCTTTTTAAAAACACTTTACCCCAGTATAATCATGATAAAATCATCAGACAAGTTTAAATTCTACAAAATACCTGATAGTACTCTTTAAAATGGTCAAGGTCATAAAAAACAAGGAAAGCCTGTGCAAAAGATTTTCAGTTTGGTATAGTCACAATTATTTACTTTTGCTAGTGCTGTCCTTGCCAGAGGAGACAGATAAAAAAAAAATATATATTCCTATGACTGATGTCAATGGGTTTGGTTATTTTCTTTTAGGAATTGTATGGTTTCAGGTCTTATGTTTAAGTCTTCAATCGATTTTGCATTTACTTTTGTATACCATGTAAGAAAGTGGTCCAGTTTAATTATTTGCAAGTAGCTTGTCAGTTTTCCTTAAGGAACTCATTAACCTACTGAATGGGAGAATGTATTTGCAAAGTATATATCTGACAAGCATTTTGTGTCTAAGATATATAAATAACTCATACAACTCAACACTAAAAAATCACAAAATGCAGTTTAAAAAGAGGGTCAGAGGACCTGAAAATATACTTTTCCAAAGAAGACATACAGATGGCCTATAGATCCATGAAAAGATGGTCAATATCACTAATCATCAGGGAAATGCACATCAAAACCACAGTAAGATATCACTCACACCTGTCAGATTGCCTCGTATCAAGAAGAGAAGAAATAACAAGAGTTGGCGAGGATGTGAAGAGTGAGCCCTCATGCACGGTTGGTGGGAATGTAAATTGGGACAGCCTCTATGGAAAACAATATGGAAATTCCACAAAAAGTTAAAAGTAAAACTAATACAGTCCATCAATTCTACCTCTGGGTATTTATTCAAAGAAAATGAACACACTAATGCAAAGAGATATACACACTCCTGTGTTCATTGAAACATTGTTTACATTAGCTAAGATATGCGAACATCATAAGTGTCCATCATAAATAAATGGATAAAGAAGTGGTATACAGCATAGGGTATATAATATTGTAGTGACTATATGGTGACAGATGGTTACCTCACTTATCGAGGTGAGAATTTCATGGTGTATACAAATGTTGAATCACTATGTTGTACACCTGAAACTGGTATAATATTGTATGCTAACATTACTTCTATTAAAAAAAAAACAAAAAACAAGAAAAGTCTGAAAAATATCCAAAGCCAAAGGAGCCTAAAGAAGCATGAGTACCAAGTGTGATATCATGGATTGTATCCTGGAAAAGAAAAAGACATTAGTTTAAAAAATCCAAATAAAATATGGACTTTGGTTAATAATAATGTATCATACTGGCTAATGTGACAAATGTACCATACTAATATCAGTTATTAATAATAGTGGAAACTGTTTACAGAGTATACAATACCTTCTGAACTATCTTTGTGACTATTCACTAAATTTAAAACTATTCTAAATTTAAAAAGTTTATTTACAAAATAAATGACCGCATACAAATAATTTCTGATTTGAAATTATTTGTAATTAAAGAAAACAGAAAACATGTAAAACATATAGTCATTTTAGATAATCATATATGTTTTTACCTTTTCATATACTACATATTGTAATCCACTAATTATAATGAAGGAAAGAATTATTCAGTAAAGAGCAGTGCCTTAGATTTGTAAAACATACTAAAATATTCATGGGATTTTAACACAAAGGCATAAATAAAACGTGAAAGCAAAAATGAAGTTCAATTATAAAATGGATGTTCCTAACAATGAATATAATAATTTTCTGATAATAATATGTAATATAATTTATAATAGTAGAAATATACTATACTATCAAAAACACACTTTTGACAATTTTTAATTCACTTTATATTATTCTACATCTGTCTGCTAGAAAGTTTGCCTTGTTTTACAGAACCTAACTCCTTGTCTCACTTTTTCCTTTGCTTCTGGCATAAGGTTAATTATCTTTCACATATTTGGGACCATGTGAATGCTCAGAACCAACAGAAAATGAATGGAAGTTTTAACCTTGTAGTCTGGTCCATAAAAGTGTCCTACAACTCTTTTGCTCCCTTTATTCTTCTCCATTCTTGTTGGAAGTGAGATGTCTAAAAAACTGGAAAGAAAGAAGAAGAAGAAGATAGAAAAGCATAGGTCCCTAAATCCCCTGTAGAAAGATGTCCATGAGTCAGAAATATCCCCATTGTACTGAGTGCACAGAAAACATAAAAGTTTTTATTGTGGTAAGCCACTAAAATCAGTAGTGTGTGTGTGTGTGTGTGTGTGTGTGTGTGTGTGTGTGTGTGTGTGTGTATGTTTCAGCAACTAGCATTATTTACGCTAAAAATTACCCCTTTCATCCTTCTAAAAACTTCCTTCAAAATTTCACTGAAATTAATTTTTAAAATCCCATAAGTATATATTTTTGAAAAACATGTCTGTGTAATACAGTTATGGATCATTTCTAAAGGGAATATATATATATATATATATACACATATATACTTACAATACACACATATATACTTACTATATAGTTTACATACTATATATATATATATATATATATATAGTTTCTTCTTTTTAGATTTATTAAAAAAATTTTAATGTTCATTTATTTTTGAGAGAGAGAGAGTGCAAGCTGGGAGGGGTAGAGAGAGGGGGAGACACAGAATGCGAAGCAGCCTCCAGGCTTTGAGCTATCAGCAGAGAGCCCAACATGGGGCTGGAACTCACAAGCTGTGAGATCATGACCTGAGCCAAAGTCAGACACTTAACTGACTGAGCTCCCCAGGCGGCCCTATAATTTCTTCTTTTTAAATGTATAATTACTTATTCTCTGATCAAGTTTAAGATTGTTAGCAGTTTTGCAATCTGTTTCAGAAAGAAAAATACTCAGAAACAATGAAACTTCAGCAAAATGCATTGAAGATTAAGAATGCATAAGATTAAATTGGAAAAAAAAATTAGTTGATTAGTTAAGTCAGTGAAGTTAGGTATTTTGTATCGAGCAGATGGTTTAGAAACTATGCCCCAGGTGGGAAAAGTTCAGGCCCCTCCCTGTTTTGTTTATCTCACACTCATTCATTTGTGTACTGTTGATGGCTTAAACCGCAATTTCTAGAGTGTATGCATTCATTGCCTGCCAAACCAGAATCATTTATTATCTGACCACTTCAGAAAACATTTGCTGACCCTGGTGTAGAAAATGATTAAATAAGCAATTTTATAAGCTACTTGTTGATATAGTCCAAGTTTTATTTATTGGTTCTTTATTTGCACTAATATATATTTTGTGAGAGTAATGTACAGAATCTTGCCTTTTATAGGAAGTATAAAATTCTGCTCTACTATATTAGATTAATATAATGATTTTCCGTTTTCATAAAAATTGATGCCAAAAAATAATATACGTGTTTGGGAATTTATAAATTATAAGCTTCTTTTTTTTTGAAAATTTAAAGAATATGTACAGTTTCTGTTTACCAAATACGTAGATTTGTAAGACATACTGCTTTGAGTGTTTATTTTAAGAATATATCCTGGTTTAAACATTTTGCCACCTGTAGAAGTTATATTACATAGCTAATTATAACTTCTTAAAACAAAAAGCAGAGAAAGGAATTTATCCAAAATTAAATTGTGATTATATAGTCTACTTATGGAAACAATAGAAATAATTAGAAAAATCTTTGTACAATTACTTCTGGAGAGCTGAATAATACAGTGTTTTATTCATGTTATTTTCTAGAATTATAATTACAGATGCATAAAGACCACAGGCTTCACATATATTGATGTTATACATCTATTTTGAAATCTGTAGAATCCTCTTCTTCTTTTTTAAAAAAGTAATGTATAAGCATGGAAAATAAATTCTTTAATACAGCAATTCTTTTTTCATGAAGTGTTCATCCACTAGAGTTATCTGGCAGTTAGTTTTGAGTTAATCTAGGTTCCCTTCCAAGTTCTTGTCTTAGGAACTAAACTTAGCAAATAATCATCAAAAATGCATTTCATTCAGAAATAAAGGAAATTGCATTATTATTTCGTTTTCTGTTTACTACGAACCAAAATTTTCTTCAATAATGAACAGAGTATGTTAATAAATACAAACGGGTTTTCATCTCCCCTTAAGTGGGTAGTTATGATTTCCATCAAGGGAACTTAATGCTTGTGGAGTCTGGGTGGCTCAGTTGGTTAAGCAGCTGACTTCAACTCATGTCATGGGGGTTCGGGTCCCCCATCTGGCTGTGTGCTAACAGCTCAGAGCCTGGAACCTGCTTCAGATTCTCTACCCCTCCCCTACTCACGCTTTTTCTCTCTCTCTCTTTCTCTCTTTCAAAAATGGATAAACATTAAAAAAAGAAAGAAAACCTAATCTTTTCATGTAAGAAAGCAAGATATGGACTATATATATATATTCTAAATGTTTGGATGCCACAATTTTATATTTTAATTAAAATAAGAAGATACAAATCATTCATTCACAATGATGACTCTTTGCATTAATTTGTCTGTTGTTACAGCCTATCATTGCTTACTGAGACACCCTATACTAAAGCTCTCTATTCCCAACACTTCCAAAAGAAATCAGTAGTAATTTATCTCATTCTGAAAAATGTAACGAATATTGGTTTTTATGTTTTCACGCGTGGAATAAATGGGAATAGATAATACCTCAAGGTGTTATTTTTCTCTCTGTGTATGAAACAAAAAGAAAACTATACATTGCACACATACACACATACATCTGGGGTTAAATATACTTACTCATCTTCCCTCCAGAATTAAATGTAACTGTGTATGAGGCCATGTTTTATAAATTCTAGTTATTACTCTTTATTTAGAAAATATAATCAGTGTCAACTAATAATGCAGGCCTTACCCAATCAGCAGTTTTAAATTCTAAAAGTTATATCCTCAAAATATAACTGAAGTAAAGAAAAGGTGAAGTTGACAACATAGAATGAAAATTGCTGCTGACAGACTCAGCCAGTGTGCTTCTTACCAATAACACACTTACACAGGCAGTCCATTTCAGAATTTGGAGTGTTTTCTAAGTAGCTGCAGAAGACCACAACTCTTAAATTGCCTATTTACACATTAGTGATACTTTGAGCTATATTAGGTTAATGTAAGTCTCTATAGAAAAGTATGATTGATAAATTCAAATTTTAAGTGTCTATTTACTTGTAACTAACAAAACCATTGATGATTGTATAATTCATAAAGTGAGCTATTTGCATATTGAATTTCATTAAATGAAGGAATTCTGGGAGAAAATAGTGTTGCATATATGACTGTTAAAGCAATAGTCTGTATTTTTATCATGTTTTGGTGGTGAAAATTAAGTTGTTTGCTTTTCCTTCTAAAATATAAAAGTTTCCAATATCTACTACAAAGAAGACAGGACTTTGATGAAAATTACTGTTTGGTTCTCAAGAAAATAAGTGCTTAAACTAATAAGAATGTCATTTTAATAAGGCTACATATGTGCAAGTAGAATAGAAATATTGTTTGAGCAAATGTCTTATCTGCTGAAGCTTTAATGACACATGTCCCTAAATGTGTAGCAATTAAGATAAAAGAGCTGAAATGGTAATTAGCCATTAAACATGTTTGCAAAAGAAAGTAAACAAAGAAGAAAGAAAACTCAGCAAAATAAAAATGCCTAAGTGTGTTGAAAGCTAGAATAATAATGCTGTTTTCTGAATAGGACACTCTGTTATGGGAACTTGTAATTAGAAAGCAGATTTAAGTACATATTTTTAAGTGCTTGTGAAGTGAAAAAGACCAGAGTACAGATAATGGAGCAATTAGTTTTTCAGCCTTCACAGGCCATATCTCAGTCATTCTTGGTTTGTGCTACAATGGGGAGCTATGGATGCTGTAATTAAATGCTCCAGTCTAGTCAGTCTACAGCTACACTAAACATTCGTGTTGGACAAAATATTTTGGCTGGGAAATTTCATCAACTCAACTACAGATTATTTGAACATATTAACAAAAAATCTATTTGACTTAAGTATTTTCATGAAAATAATATGAGCATTATTTTGCAGAGGTCAAACCAATTGGACCAATTGTAAGGTTCTGAGTTCATTATAAGAATATAATTCAAAAAACAATATTCATTTAATAGTTGATGTTGATGATTTAGTCTCTTATTTTTTCTACATAGCAATTTAAACCAGAAGAATGAAGTACACATTGTTTTGAAAACAAGTATTATCTTCAACTTCTTGGTGATTACATCATTGCCTTTTGTGTGATAGAAATACTTAGATGCTGAGGCCATTTGGACAGCAAGAATATAAGGAATCTGAGTAAGGACAGTTATATTTCTTTGTGCTATTTATAAAAGGGATTAATTCTCTAGGCTTCTTTTATTAATTTCTTTCTCTATTTTTAGAATTCATAGATATTTATTTATTTTTTTAATTTATTGTTTTTAATTTTTTTAAATGTTTTTATTTATTTTTGAGAGCAGTAGAGGTAAAGCATGAATGGGGGAGGGTCAGAGAGAGAGAGGGAGACACAGAATCTGAAGCAGGCTCCAGGCTCTGAGCTGTCAGCACAGAGCCCGATGTGGGGCTTGAACTCACAGACTGTGAGATCATGACCTGAGCTGAAGTCAGACACTTAACCAACTGAGCCACCCAGGCGCCCCTAGAATTCGTAGATATTTAATATCTTGGTCAAATATTTAATTGTATGATTTTCAATTGTATTTCTTATTAATGGTTAAGAGCTATTATTTATCACTTTGACATCTCTACCTTATTTCTTTATAAATTGTAGACTACATTTGTTCGGTAATTTTATTTGATTATATTTTCTATAAAAATAGCATACCAAGTGAAAAAAATTCTGTCGCTGACTATAAGTGTGAGCATATTATATCGAACATGCTATGGAGTTCAGTCAACAAGATGTTGTAGAGATACTCCCATCTGGGTAACCCAGTATGTGCAATGATGGAATGACAGGACTGGCAGATTCAGAGCAGTGCTTAGCCATAATGTACATTTTATACCAATCAGGTTTTATTTGCATTACCAAAGAGAAATAATGTACCCTTGACAGTCTAACAATTATGGAAAATTATAATTAAGTTGAAATTTACAGAGAAAGAACTCTGTAAACTTGGAACATGATGGCACCACTATTTTCTTTTAATTATTAACTTCCTTGTTTTCTAGAATATTACTCCCCTTTAATTTCTGGTATTATCCAGCATGTTGTACCCAATTCTTTTATCTTTTATCTTTTCACTTTTCATACGCTTTAGGTTGATCAAATCTATCCACATGTATCAATGACCTCTTTCCCAGCATGGAGAGAACAGACTTTTTTCCTTCAAGTTGAAAGAACTTCATGTTGCTGATTTCTAAACTACTGTGCATATCTTAGTACTATAAATATTCCTGGAAAAAATTTTAAATAAAATAAATAAAATAAAATAAAATAATAAAATAAAATAAAATAAAATAATCTTAGCTGAAGCAAAAGAAAGCGTAGTAATTTGAAGGGCTCAAAGATATTCAGTGCAGCCAAAATTTATCCTGAGAGCAATGAGGGTAGAGTATTAAGCACCGTCCAAATCAGTTATGTCATCTAAGGAATACTAGGGTCAATGACAAGTCATTAAAATAGGAAAAACATAATCAAATACATATTTTGAGAGATTACTCTAAAGTGGAATTAGATTTCTTGTTTTTCTTTTATAGAAGGGTTATATACCGGAAGAAGGGAAAAATGTAGGTGCTTGAAATAATTAAGCTATTATCTAATGTATAGACACGGAAACAAAATTTTAGGTAACTAGACAATTTCAGAAGATATTTAGGTGACACCCCAACAGGATAGGCTTTTATGATGTTCAGATGTGTGAAGTGAGGAAGAGAAAAAAAAATATGCTCAGATTCCCAGGGTAGATAAATGAATTATTGCTGTGGGGCCACAGAGGTAGAAGAAGCCTGTTTAATGAAGAGAGAAATCAGCAGAGCTTCAAATGTCCTGAGTTTGTCAGACTATAAATTACTAAAGTAGAAGTCTCTCTTAAATAATCCTAATATGTGTGTCTAAAGCACAGGAGAGACTAAAAAGCCTATTGTTTACTAAGACATCAGTTAGGAAGAAATATAGTGAATGACAAGGAAAGAATGCTTGGGATAGGCACTAAAGAAGACTAAAATATAAATAATGGATAGAGAAGGGAATACACAATGTGAGGCAATAGAAGAGAGGGTTTCTATTAGGAAGGAATGTAAGAAAGTGTCAAATATTTTTGGACACCACGGTATAATTTGATGTAAATATTGTCCAGAAAAATAATTATTAGAGAGCCCTTGAAGACCTTCGTAGGAAAATTTTCATAAGAAATGGCTAGTTGTTGACGGTGGTGTTGAATGAAGGATTGGGGATAAATAGATTAAATGAGAATGTGGAGATAGAAAGACTAGATTACTCCTTGAGAAAACATGGCAGATGAGGGAAAGGAAATACGAGTCTAAAGAGGAAGAATGAGACACAAAATAATTTTCCTCTGAAATTTTGAGTGTTTCATGAGGCACATGGAGGTCGTTCATAGATAGACTCTATGGCTAGGAAGCTAAATCGTACTGCATATATATCTTCTGCCTTCTTTTATGTTTGGCAATTAAGAGCCCATTGTGAAGGAAGAGGAAAGGTGGAGGACACAAGATGATCATTCTCTGCTTCTTTTTTGTGGGACAAGTCTCGTTGTGTCCATTGAATGATCATCGTGTCTTCTCTAAGCCAGTGGTCTCCACATAGCCTCTCTGTCTCAAGTTCCATAGCAGATCACTCAGCCACTTCAGACTGAACGGCACAAAGACCCCACTCTGTCCCTTGTGGTTTGAGTACACCTGTCGCACACTTATAGTCTCATACTAAAATATCTTCAAGTTTCCTATTTCAAGAGTACCGTCTCATTCCTGCCAGGATCCAATCACACATGTTAATCTTCACGTACTTATGGGATGATGTTGCCACAAGAGGAGGGACTAAACCTATAGGAAACGATAGTTAACAGAGAGAGGGTGTTGGAATATGGTGAGGTAGAGATCTAGAAATATGGTGATGACATTAGCTATAGACAGGAGGAGGAACAGATCTGTCATGATTTTAAAAGAAATTAACTGGAAAAAATAGATGGTGATATTGATAAGACTTTAGAGACTTTGGTAGGAATTTGGGGGAGTTATCACCTGATGGTATCTGTTTTCACTGAAATTCAAAAGTGTGGTTATTTTCTATGAGTAATGAGAATAGTACATGATTTAGAAATTCAGAGAGAGTGTAAAATGCTTCACACTTAGTTGACTATTCATTTTCCTGCATTTCCATTCATGATACAATGACCTTTGAAAGTGATCCTTCTGACCACATTGTTCTATAGGAGCTGCCGCTTTGACTAGAGTTGGCATCTTATTTAACTTTAAGTGAAAGACCATTCTTGGGATTTGGAATGAGGAATTTGAAAAAATGCTGTTCATACTCTTTGATATTCAAAATGTAGAATATGAGTCCACTACTATTGGCATAAAATTAATTTATTTGAGGACAACAGTTTGAGCAAGCATAGAGAGAAGCTGAAAGATAATATTGAGAGTTAGGAGAAGCAGACAAACATGGTAGAGTTCCAGTACCTAACATATCCAAGCTAGTCACATTTTTTCAACTCATGATTTTCTTCTTGAGCCAATAAGTTTCTCACTACACCATTGCTAATCCTATTAGGGTTCTGTCTCTTTTCTAAAAAATGGTCTTAGTTGTAAAAACTCAGGCAGGATTAACATTTGGTCAAAGGTGGAGATCATAAATTAATGTTGGCATCAGTATTCAAATTTCCATGATATTTCTCCATCTGTGCTCAATGGCTGAAATGGAGTCACAGGGAATAAATGAGTTGATTAAGCAGGAGTTGCAAAACAGAGAAAGTTCCATGTTTTTTTTGTGTGCCAGTGAGTAATAAGGGTAATTCTGTCCCACTTCTTGACCTTCAAGTTTAAGTGGTGTAGGAAAAATTCCTGCCCTAAGAGGGCTAAAAACAGTACAATGTAACTACAATGGGGAAGGTTTTAATGGAGCAGGAATGTAGAAAGTATGCTCAAAAATAATATAGGAAGGTTGTTCATTGTACAGTGTGACAAGGTTGGGAAGACAATAGCAGTGGGAGGTTGGTTTATGGGAGAAGAAGCATAAAGATGAATGAGAAAAAAGGGTTAGGATAAAACTGCACAGCAAATATTTTATTTTGACAATTGCCAGAGTTTTCAGAGATCTGGAATAAGGTGGACTTAGGAGAACTCACACAAAAAAGGCAAAAATTAATCCCCAAGACTTCTAGTAATGGTGGACCAGCATATAAACAAGTCATTCCTCAGATGACAGTTGTAAACTCTGAACGAATTATAAAAACAACTCTTTGAAGGCACCAATGAGTGACTAAACGCAGGTAGAAATTGGAGTGGAGTCAACCCATAAACAAAAGAAACCTGATTGGAAAAAATTTGTTTGTATATGGCTTTTTACCTGAGGAAACCTTCAGGCTGCCCTGTATGGACAGTGGAAACAATCGCAGAAAGCTGCAATCTTACATGTGTGAAAAGTAAGAAGATATTTGAGACTTCCAGAATAGCAGAAATGATCCACTAATGGAGGGAATAGAATATGAAGGAGCAGCAAGATCTCATATAAACTGCACAAATCCCTTGTTAATGCTTGAGTGGCACCATGGAAAGGAATCCCAAGGTTCGCAGAGAAAGCAACTACTGAACATATGAAAATCTAGTGGTTTCTGCTGCTTCCAAATCCATGAGACAGACTTTGGAGTTTTCCTTCAGCTATGTCAACGTCCTGCTATAATTAACAGCATCATTATTTGGAGGAAGAAAACAGAGTCCAAGGATAAATATCAAAATAAAGACAAAATATTATCATGGTGTCAAGGATGTCAATAATTAAATATTATTACAGAGAGTTCACTCTCAAATACCTTCACTGTCATATCTTGAAGGAAGTTCTTCAGGCTGCAGGAAGTAACACCAAAAGGAAACTCAGATTTATAAAACGTGAAGGGCTTGAGAACCAGAAATAGGCAAATATACAAAACATATAATATTTCTTCTCTTTTTTCTACTCTTAATTTCTTTAAAACATATACAATTATTAATTATTTTAAGGTTTTTTTTTGTTTTTATTTATTTTGAGAAAGAGAGAGAGAGAGGTGGGGAGGGGCAGAGAGAGAGGGAGAAAAAGAATCCCAAGCAGGCTTTGTGCTGCCAACAAGGAGCCTGACACAGGGCTATATCTCACTAACCCTGAGATCATGACCTGAGCTGAAATCAAGAGTTGAACTCTTGACAAACTAGCCACCCAGGCACCCCAACATATACAACTGTTTAAAGCAAATTTTATAACGCTTAATAGTTTAATTTATCATGTAAGTATATAATCATGATAACAGTAATATACCAAATGGGGCAAATAGAACTAAATTAATATAATATTCATACATTTTATGAGAAATACTACAAACCAATTGTCCTTAGACTGTACAAATGGCAGTCCAAAGAGAAACAATTTCAAAAAATAATGTAAGGAGGTATAGCTATGGCTATCGCCAATAGAATAATAAAAATATTTAACAAAAAGAAAACAGAAAAATATATAGACAAAAATAACAAACCAGAGCAAACCAAAGCCAAGCAAACAAAAAGTAAAGACCAAATGGTGGACATAAATCCAACCATAGCATAATTAAATTGAATGTTAACGATGTAAAAACATTCATCTGAGTTTCACATTGCCCAGTTATACAAAAACCAAGATTAAGTTTTATTTAGTCTCAAGAAATGCATATAGAGATCCAGATAAGTTGAAAAAAAAGGTAAATTTTTACCATTTTGTAAAAGAATACAAATGTGGTAAAGCTATATTTATATCAGAAAAATGTATTTGAGTCCAGAAGTAGAATGTGAATATCATAATAATAAAAGGTCAATTCACCAGTGATCTTATATCATAATAATAAAAGATCAATTCACCAGTGATCTTAGCTAACATGTAGAAAAGCAGTATCACCCATCAGATACAGATTCAAGAGAAATAATAGGTTGCTGTGAGTCCCTATATACATCAGTTGTTTGTTACATAGATAAAAATAAATGAAACAGAAATTAGTATCTAGGAATGAGGTGCTCTCACAGCAGAAACCTAGTATATGCGGTCCTGGGATGATTTGGGGAAGAGGAAGCAAGAAAAGTGAGGCAACTGTAATGACATCAATAGAACAGTGAGCACATTATTGTTAGAGGCTGGAGAAATTAGGATCGTGGTATGTACTAGACAAATACTGGCAAGAGTCTTGCCTGTGCTAATGTGGAAGGTAGAAAATACACACAGTGACCTCATTGAGTTCGCAAAGAGGATTTAAGAGTAAAATCTTGAAATTAGCAAATAGCTTCATTTAATGGCCTATGATAAAACGGGAAAGGAAGTAGATGAGCTAACGATGTGACTGTTTTCAACTAGATTTTAGAAAACATATTTTTAACTCAGGACTGCTGTGTTGGAAAATAAATATGATTGTTATTTCCAGACTCTCCAGCTGGCAACAGATTTTCAAAATGGACTCAGGGCAATGATCAAATCTAGGATATTACCAGTAAAATTGAGCTTCCTATGAAGCTGGTGGGCAAGATCAAAGGTGCATGAATTTAAAACCCTGTGTTAAGACAATAGTATAAGTTAAGGCAAAGGCACAGAGATCCCCACCCCCCAAGCTCCGCAAAAATACTTCTAAAAGCCTTAAGGGCATAGCCTAACTTTCACCCCAAGGTACAGAGGAAATACTTCAAAGAAATATTTGAGTTTGGCAGGAAACAAGCTGAGAAAGATATTCAGCTGCAAACAGACGCCATTAATTATGCCTTACAGAGTAGAGATCACTGAAGTGCTGTGAAATAGTCTTTAATATATTTCTTCCTCCCTTTCCTCCCCGTTTTGAATGTATGTGCATCCCAGTATTCTTGTCTCTGTTTCAGCTTTGTATGTTGACTATATGGGCAAGCAAAATATTTGTCTTTTTAATTTGTAGGTCTATAAATCAAGAAAAGCTATACTCAAGTGCACAAACAAAGGAGCTATAATCAAGTAGCCTTATCTACTTCTAAACTTAATTTAAATAATGATAGCCTAGATTTTAACCAGTTCCAATGGGAGAAGACATTTATGAGTGAAAATAATATATTTTTCATATATGTGAGTTACAGTGACCAGTGATTGAACTATGTCACATATTTTAAACTGATCATTGAGTAGTAGTCCTTTTGGTTAGCTGGAGCTGACCAACTACTCTTGTCCATGTGTCTCTCTCTATCCCTGCCTTAGGCTTCCTCATAGCCAACACAAGTGTAATCAGATATTTTTATGTCGGATTTTTAGAGGAGCAGTTCTCAAATAAATATGAATTTGCCCCTCCAGGGGACGTTTGGCAAAGCCTAGAACTATTTTGGGGGAGGAAGAGAGGCATCCAGTGGTTATGTTAGGAGTTGAATTGTGCCCTTCCATAATTTGTATGTTAAAGCCCTAATCTCAATTTTAGAATGCAATCTTACTTGACAGTAAGGACATTTCAGATTTAAGTAGTTAAGATGAAGACCTATAGATGTAGGGTGAGTCTGTGATCCAGTATGACTGGTGTTCTTATCAAAAGGGAAAATTGAGACGCAGACACACACTGAAGGCGATCACCACGTGAAGATGAATGCAGAGATCTGGGTGATTCTTCTACAAACCATGGTGTGTCAAAGATTGCCAGTTAACCACCAGAAGCAACAAGAGAGGCATGAAACAGATTCTCTTTCAAGATCTTCAGAAGGAACCAACCCTGTCTACACTTTGATCTTGAACTTCTTGCATCCAGAATAAATTTCTACTGTTTAAGCTACCCAGTTTGTAATAAATCACTGGGAAACTCATACAGGTAGAGTCAAGGGATCCTGTAAGACCACCTTGAAATGAACAAGATAGCCTTACACAACAAAAAAGTATTTGATGAAAATGATATTTCTGCTGATATTAAGAAATTTCCTCAGAGTATTTTGAGAGGAAGGAACTTGAAACTGCCGGTCTTTGTTAAAATCTATGCCAAAAAATATTGAGGAAGTAACACTTCTGCAGCATTTCACTAGGCAAATGTTCACAGAGCTCTTCCAGATTGAGGAAGAGGGGTCATAGTTATTTTTCTCTGCTATAGTTTGCCATGTGACCACGAATTATTTACATTTCATTTACGAGCAAAATACACACTTTAAGATCCTAAAAGCATATGCATCAAGCTTGTGTTGAGATAAGAAAATGAAACTTTGTAAAAAGGTTTTTTACAAAAGTCACCAAACACAAAAAACATATGGTTAAATTAAAATTTAAAAATGTCTATGCAGAAAACTATAAAACATTACTGCGAGATATTAAAGTTTTATAGAGATGGAAGCAATGTAACATGATCATACATTAGAAAAATGAATATGATTAAAATGATCTATAAATTCAATTTCATGCCTGTTGTAAGAAGTGTTTTTTTAATTGACAACTTGATTTAAAATATGAGAATATATGTACCTATATTGGCAAAAATAATCTACTGAGTAAAATAATAAGTCTGAGAAGTTATAATATCTGAGTTCAGAAATTAATATCACGAGATATTAGAATAGATAGATTAGACATTAGTTTTATTAACATAGAGGCAAGAAAGGAAAGAAAGAAGGGAGAGAATAAAAGAGGAAGGAAGGGAGGTGTGAGCAAGGGAAGAAGGAAGGGAGAAAGGAAGAAAAATTGATTAATGAATGTGAAATGAGATTACAGGAACAGAGCCACAGTTATACAATTTATTTTCAACAAAAGATCCAAAGCAATTCAATAGGAGAATTAACGTCTTATCAACATGTGGTAATGGAATAAATAGATATTTATGTGGGAAAGAATGGCATTGACTTCTACCTCATGCCATACACAAAATATTGAGTTTAGACAGTCATTAATCTTTATGTAAAAGCTAAAACTACAGCACTTTGAGGAGAAAACATGGGAGGTGCTCTTTTTGACCTAGGAGGAAGCTTTTATTAGAAAAGGCAAAAGACAACAATATCCATAAATGAAATAAAAGATAATTTAGTGTAATTAAATATAAAATATTTACCCAGCAAAGATACCATCAGAAAATAACAAAATAAGCATGAGAGAAAATATATGCACATATCTATCTGGCAAAGGACTAAGAAGAATATACATAGAGCATCAATAATTCAATAATATAAACAAAACAAAGCATTGAAAATAATTTGCAAATGACTGGAACCAACATTCATAAAGAAAGATATGCAAATAAAAAATTCTTATCATCATTAATTATCAAGGAAATGCAAAATAAAACTAGAAGTGGATACTCCTCTAAAGTGCCTAAAATAAGAAAAGATTGTCTTGGAAAATGTGGAGTAAATAGAACTTTATACATTAATGATACAGATTTAAAATTATCAATAGAAAATACAATGTAAAAAATTGGGAGAAACAGTTTGGAAGTTACTTTTAAAGTTAAATGTACACCTAACGTAGGAACAGCAGTTGAATACTAGGTATATTAACAAGTGAAATCAAAACATTTGTCTAAAAAAGGACTTATAGGAGTGTTTGTAACAATCTTATGCAAAGTAATTCAAACCTAGAAACATGCCAAATGTTTGTCAACATAAAAATATATAAACCAACTAGTGATATGTACATACAATGGGCTATTACACAGCAATCCACTCATGTTATTTCTCAAACAGAAAAGAAAAATAAAAGTGGTTTCCAGAGACAGAGTTGATTAGGAAGGGGAAAGCAGAACATTTCTATGGTAATAAAAATGTTCTAAATCTTAAAGGAGTATTATGGATTAAAAAGTATGCATTTATAAAAAAACATCTACTGCACACTTAAAATGTATTCATAATGTACATTTTTATTTTATTTTATTTTGAGAGAAAAAGAACATGAGTATGGAAGAGGCAGGGAGAGAGAGAGAGAATCCCAACCAGACTCTGCACTGTCTGTTCAGAACCCGCTATGGGGCTTAAACCCACGAACTGTCAGATCGTGACCTGAGCCAAAGTCAAGAGTTGAATGCTTAACTGTCTGAGTCACCTACACATCCCTTGTTTTTAGCAACAAACAAGACCAAATCGACTTTTTGTTAGTAGTTTTGCTTAGTAATTTTGGTTTTGGTTTGGGTTGGTGATTCTAAATCTTTTTTTTTTTTTTTTGTATGTGTATTATAGTCTTGAGCAAATGGGTGAATATACTAAGGATAATAGGAGTTAGATAGCTCACTGGTAGTGAAGGAATTTACAAATATGGAAAGAAGGATAACTAAAAGACAGTCCAATGGGATTAGCTATAAATTGGAGGTATGCATATGAATTCACTGTTCTTAATAAGTAGACATAGAAACATAAATGTAACTATTTACATGCATGCATTATTATGTTATGCTATACTAGAATGTGCCCAGTGGTATTGGATGACTGGGTGAAATTTCATGTATCACCTTGAACCTGATATGTGTGTTTGTGTGTATGTATCTGTATGTATATCTGTGTGTAAACATATATATGTTATATATATATATATATATGAATGTATGTGTATATACCTGTATACCTATATAATATAGATAAAAACGGAGTTTTATTTCTACATATTAACCTCTATTTAAAGGGACTGTGGCTTTTTAGAGAAAAGGCACATTCCAAGGGAAACCTTAATATAAACCATAAATATCTTTTTGCATTAATAAAAAAGCAGAATTCAAAGAAAAATGAGAATTATCAAAAGGAGCCAGCTTAAAAGGGCTTCCTTTGGCCAAGTATAAGAAAAATTTGATTATTAAAATAAACAATAGAGTTAATGGATTAAAAACCATTCAATACTATAATAATTTATGCCTCAATTCTTGCATAAATAGATAATTGAAAATAGACAAATGGGGAGTTAAAAGGGAAAACTCTTCATTATAGCTGAATATCAGGTAACAAGTATAAAGTAATGATTGGGTTGGAAAATCACCAATAGTTATTAGAAATGATTGGTGAAGAATTCTTAAGAGAATTGTTGTGTACATAGGCTTAAGATATTTGATAAATCCAAAGAGACAAGTTATAAGTTTTTATTGAAATAATATCACCAGTATTTGAACAAAGGAACTTACAATGTCCCTTGAAATGATGAACCGAGGACACCATGTCACTTCTGTTGTTATTCCTACAAAAGTACATAAAGCTTGAATTTACATCATAAGATGATATCAAATAAGCCAAAATTGATGGGCCTCTTACAAAATTACTGGGCTATAATATTAAAAAAAAAATCTCAACGTCCAAAAAAAAGCCAAGAAAAGATAAATAACTGTTCCAGACTAAAGATAATCACAAGTAACTTCAGGATGTGAGCTTGGGTTTGATACATATGAAAAGCAAATAAACTAACAAAAAACAAAAAAAGTATATGCAAAAGATTTTATTGGAATTATTAACAAAGTTGGAATGTGTACTATAAGTTAAATAATAGCATTGATTTTGATAATTTTACTGTTACAATATAAAGAATAACATTGTTATTGGAAAATGCACACTGCTGTACTTAAGGGTAGATAGTCATATTTCCAATTTTCTCACAAGTGGTTCACAAAATGTTGTGATGTAGATAATATATAATAGAAATCCATATAACATATATATAACACATAACATATAAACATCAGAGGAAATATTAATGCAAATATCGCAAAATATAAACATTTTGTGATTGAACAAAGTACTGGAGTTTTATGTACTATTTTTACATTTTCATGAAAGCTTTAAATAATACTAAAATAAAAATTTTAAAAATTGTCTTAATACTTCATGGTGACCACCATACACCTATTAGTATGGATAGGATGAAATAAACAGATAAAAACTAAACAACAATGCCGAATGTTTGTGAGGAGACAGAGCAACCAAAACTGTCATTAGTGGGAATGATGGGAGTGCAAGGTGGCAAAGCCCCGTTGGAAAATAACTTGGCAATTTATTATAAATTAAACACACACGTACCATGTGAACCAGCACTCCAGTATTTACTCAAGTGAATTGACTACTTGCGTTCACACAAAAACTCAAATGTGAATGCCTCTACTGCCTATTTATACCTATTTTCATACCCACCCAAAAACTAGAACCAACCAACATGTCTTTCAACAGATGCCTGGATAAACAGATTCTAGTACACCCATACATACAATGGTATACTGCTCAGCAACTGAAAGGAACAAATTACTGATGATTTTGCTCTGTAAAAGAATCTGGACACAAATGACATATATTGCATGATTTCATTTATAGGACATTCAGGAAAAGGCAGAACACTAAGGAAAGCAGATCAGTGGTAGCCAGGAAGTATATGGATGGGTTATTTTTAATGGGGCAGTCCAGTGAAACTTTAGGTTGGTGTAACTGTTCCATATGGTCCTCAGATGGGAAATGCATCAATCTATACATTTGTTTAAATGATAGAAGCATATATTACAGAGTAAACTTTATGCAAATTAAAAACAAAATCAACCAGAGTATCAGAAGGTCCAATCACAGAATCCAGACTATCAGAAATAAATCCAATTTCATTACATATTTATGACATAACCTTACAAAATGAAGAATGGACAAATGGAGCTGAGCTAATAACCTTTGCAAAACAGAGTTTTGACTAGTTACAGTAAGGTAAATGCCAAAAAAAGAAAATCCAAACATAGATGCAATATTTTGGAGTAAATTTATTTCTCACAGCGGTAAATCTTAACAAGTCTGAAACTACTTTACTTGTATACTAGGGTTGAACATGCAAGTAAATAAATTATAGATAATGGGAACCAAACTGCTCACCATCAGAGGAGAAAACAAAAGCATTAGAAGTAAACAAGTGAGAAAGAGTGAACCATACATGTGGTGACGTATTAGTCAGAGGTATCTGAATAAGCACTAGTTACCTGACAGTATTTTCCAAAGTGATATGTAGGCTTTTGGACTGTGCTGTCCTAAACAAATTTCAGGTATAAGACTTTGTGAGTGAAATAAGTGACTAAAGTCTTTTTTGATCTCTCTAAGGAAAGGACTGAAGAATTACTAAATGGTTATAGTAAGGTAATGACTGATAAAGAATTAGGGACAGTGGCACAAGGTTACAAATAAAAACACATGGCAAGTTAGAGTACTTTGGGAATAATTCAACTATCAGGAATGTATTTATGAACTAATTTTCAAAACATATTTTGTATACGAATGACTTGAACTAATTTTGAGACACTCGTTTTGAAGAATCACTGTCCTGGGTAGTCTTTTACAATGAACCCTTTTTGTCCTATTGAACCCTTTATAAAGTTCCATTAAAACAGTATTACACTCAAAGACATACATCTGCTCTGATATCTAAAATTCAAATAGGCCTGGAATTTTTTTTTTTACCTGATTAATGTTTAAGTCAGCCAGACTACCAGTCTTACACCATTTGCACTCACTATATACTTGCTAAATGAAATATTATTTTTCTTTTTCTTTTTTGGACAACTTATATTCTCTAAATTATAATTGTTAAATAGATGAGAAGACCAGAGTCAAATATTATGTATATCTCAATAGGAAATTATCTGGATTTATATATTCATTAAAACCCATTTGTTTAAAATCAGTTTGTTTGCATTTTCTTTATTGCAGACATTTTACTAAGGATGGCATGTGCTTTTCCCCTATATTGTTTTAAACAGATATGCAATTGCTTCATTGACATTTGATGGTTTGTATGTTTAAAGGATTTAAGGGAACTCCGAGCTCAGAACATTTGTTATGGCTAAATATATTTTATCAAGTTAGTTTTTCATGAGTAACACATATTGATTTTCGGTGTTATGATGGACACAAATATGCTTTGTATTCTATTGAATAACGTAACCTCTAAGATACATTCTCCAAGATTTTTTTCTTGGGAATTTAAATATGACTTAATATTCCTCAGAACATAATAATGTGTTTCATATACAAAAAGAGTTTTGTTATACCGGAATAAGATAGAGGAATTCATCTGCTTCTATTTTACTCAATTTTAGGCTTTAACCTAAATTCACTACTTTTAATCACTCTAGTCAAGGATTTATGCCATGAAATTGCTGAAACCAATCATGTGACTGGTAATACTCAATGAATGTCTACAGTACGGTTTTTATCAAGGTTATTTAAAGTCATTTTGGAGCACTTTCCAACAAGAGCAAGTGTTAGTTCCTAGATTTTATTTTAGGGGCATTTTTTAAAATCCATGTATGTACGCTGCTTATATAGAATCACCAGAATTAAAGTAATAATTTTCATCAAACCCTATGATTTTCAACTGGTAGGCAACTCAGAGTAAATAAAACAAAATGGATTTTTAATTTAAGATTATTTACATCAAATTACCTGGAATTTCTTACATTAAAGAACAAACCAACAAACAAACATAGTTTTGAAAATCCGAAGACATGAAGAATAACCGTGCACTATGACTGAGTTCATAGAATCTGGGTCCAGATGGCTGGAATGAAGCATGGCTCCCCTACTGACTTCATCAACCTGTGCAATAATTTCCTCACCTAAAAAAGTGGTGATAATCACAACACCCACTCTTAGATTCTTTGTGAGGAAAGAACAAGTCGGCATATGTAAATCATTTAAAATAGTACCTAGTGTCTTTTAAGTTCTAAGTGATTGTCATTATTATAAATATCACCTAAATCATGTCTCAGGAATTACCTTATATTGACTTTATGTACATTAGTGAACCGAAACTCCCTAAACACACAAAGATAGAAATATCACTGTTAGTTTTATCCTTTATTTATTTACTCTGAGTAGAAACTCACAGAAGCTACAGATTTACATTTATGACTGTTTTTCCAAAATAAACTTAGTTTTGTAAAATATAATGAAAAAATAGGACCACTGAGAAGCTAAAGTTGTTTACACTAAACAAGGAGGGGTGTAGTCATGTGATCTAGGAGCTTCTCAGTCTTAACTAGAATTGTGCTGTTCTTCAAACTTTTAACCTCACCAATCATTTCGTACTTGAGACTATTTAGTTTAATGAGCAACTAGGTACCATAGTTTAATCTGAAATTTGAATTTAGATGTCTCGTTACAGGAGAAAGATTCTTGACAATTTTAATCCTGTCAGTGACAGTAAGATATAGGATTGGGAAAATGACTAGGCAAGGATCCAGACTGAATTTTTAGAATATATTCCTTGATAAATACTTGCTACTCTACTTAAAAGCAAAAGATTTTGTATTATTTTTAAGTGGCCTCCCCAATATTATGCAATGTTATGTCCCAAGCTTGCCTGCTCTTCATTAAACTGGGAGTCAGCATCTTGAAGTTTGTACACAGGATGAAAATATACAGTACTAAAAATGTAATTTTGCAAACAAGCAATTTCCTTTTATATTTTATCTCATACCATTGAAGGTACTATTGCCGCTGAAGACATAAAACAAGCTTGACTATTAAAGGTACTGCCGTTGTTGATATGAGGTGGTTGGTTAATCCCAGGTTAAATGTCAACTTCTTTTGTGTTCAATAATCTGTGTTTTGGGGGGTTTCTCCTTTTGGGATTTTTTTTCCATTTCAGTGCGACACCTGGTTTAGAGGTGGTTTATGTAATATCATGGCTTAGAGGAAATTGTTTCATTTGTGTGTTGTACCTGAGTTTTCTCTGGCTTCTATTGAAGTTTCCCATAGTGCTTGATCTGTTTGCCCTTTTCTGCCATTGTACCACCCTCTGCTGAGAGACCAAGATTGATGTAAATTGTGGTCCATTCTCTTTCCTTGTTCATTGTAAGATCATTCTCTCATTCTTTCAAGCTCACCTCACCACCCTGCACTTCAGGGATTCCCTTTAGTTTTCGCTGCTGCTAAATTTACCAGAGCTATCAAGATCAGGGGGTTAGCCCTGCAGACCTTTGCTAAAAAATTATTTTACCCATGCCTGCAGAAAGCCACATACCAGCGTCATATGGACTACAATGAACAATTACATGCCAACCTATTGGATAGCTTAGAAGAAATGGATAAATTTCTAGAAACACACAACCTACCAAGACTGAATTATAAAGAAATAGAACATTGAATAAACCAATGAGTAAAGACAGTGAACTAGTAATCAGAAACCTACCACTAAAGGAAAGCCCAGAACTAGATGCTTTCATGGTGAATTCTACAGAGGATTTAAAGAAGAATTTTTCTCAAACACTTCCAAAAAAAAAAAAAAAAAAAAAAGAGTAGGAAACACTCCCAAACTCATTTTAAAAGACCTACCCTGATACGAATGTCAGATAAGGTCACTATAAGAAAATAAAATTATAAGTCAATATCTCTGATCAACTGAATTCTTAATTGTATATGGTATCTGTTCTTCCCTTAATAAATTAATGAATTGACCTAATGGTGACCCACCAAGGTCTGATAGGAATATCAGTTAATATTATTAAAAGATAATATTACCCCATTATATTTCAGTAGCTTTATTGAGATATAATTCATGTATCATAAAATTCACGAGCTGATACAACTCAGTGGATTTTAGCATATTCACAGATTTGAGCAAGCGTCATTACAACCTAACATAAGAACATTTCATCACCCCTAAAAGAACCTCTGTACCCATTAGCAGTCACTCTTCATCTCCCTCCCCAGCCCTAGGCAGTCACCAGTCTATATTCTTCCTCTACAGATTTACCTATTCTGGACATTTAATATAAATGGAATGCTATGTGATCTTTTGTAGCTGGTTTCTTTCCTTAGGATAATTACTGATAATGTAAGATTTATGACAGTTTCGCTACTTTTAATATGTCATATCTTTTTGTTCCTTTATTCTCAATCATTCTCTTCTTTTTGTATAAAATAAATATTTTCTAAGGTATGATTTCGATTCCCGTCTTCACAGTCTTAACCACACACTTCATTATGTGGATGACTGATTTTGTTTTTTGTAAAATGGATGGGACAAAAAATAACAGGACAAGGTACTGAAAGTGTGATGGGACTGGATTAAGACCTGATGTTTGTTTATATTTCTTTGCAAAGATAGGTGAAGAAGAAAGGAAAGGGGGAGTTAAGAATAATTAGTTCATGTTTCTATGGGGATCTGTAGCTCCATAAAAAATTGTATCATAAAGGAGCAAAAAATACCTATTAGACAGACATTCTTATAAATGTATTTATCTTAATCTAAAATTTATAAGGTTTTAAAATAAATCTTAATGCAGAAATTATTGGATTAAGAGAATCATGTCACTCATTTCTTCTTTTGGTCTCGCATTATCTTACATCTTTGCCATTTTTTCAGTTTGTGTGCACTGAGATAATCTAATACAATTTCCTTTTCGTTTCCAAAATTCAAAATAATATCTACAGAAAGGTATATTTCCTTTTTAGTGCCTATATTTTTTAAAATAAAACTTAAGCTAGTGTTGCATAAACATAAGAAAAATAGTAATACATTAAGAAACATTAAATACATTAATACATTAAAAACACATTACAATTGTAATATGTAGTTATTTTTTCTGGCGTTCAATCACACAGGAAAAAATTGTAACTGTGTGAGGAGACATGTTAGTAAGCTTAACCACAGTAATCATTTCACTATGTATATCAAGTCTTCATGTTATACACCTTAAATATACAGATCTTCTTCAACTTACAATGGGTTTATGTTCTGATAAACCCACTATAAGTTGAAACTATCATAAGTAGAAAATGCATGCAATGAATCTAAGCTACCAAACATCATAGCTTGGCCAAAGCTGCTCAAAACACTTATTAACCTATAGTTGAGGAAAATCATCTAATGCAAACCGATTTTATAATACAGTGTTGAGTGTCTCATGTAATTTACTAAATACTGTGCTGAAAGTGATAAACAGAATAGTTATACGGGGACAGATGGTGGTAAGTTTAGCCTCACCATCACTGGCTGACTGGAAGCTGAGTCTTGCTGCTCAGCTTC
Source organism: Paguma larvata (assembly GCA_030068075.1). NCBI lineage: Eukaryota > Metazoa > Chordata > Mammalia > Carnivora > Viverridae > Paguma > Paguma larvata. The sequence continues at coordinate 58,635,074 of CM057829.1, read as the reverse complement.
ACAAAAGTATATCGTACTACATATTGCTAACCCCCCAAAAAGATAAAAATTTAAAATTAGAAATGCAGTTCTACTGAACGCATATCGCTTTTGCACCATTGTAAAGTTGGAAAATCATAAACCATAGTAAGTCAGGGGTCATTTGTATACAATTTTTATTTAAGTTTTTTCTTAATTATAAATTTTAAAATATAACCAATACTTGTAAAATACATCTATATCATTTGCCACTAGGAAATGAGGATTGTGGGAAAATAAATGAGGAAATTTCTAAGGACTATGAGAAAAAAATGTGGTTGTTTCCTTGTTCTCTGTCTCACTGATCACTAACTTTGAGAATAAACCAAATCTTTTTTTTTTTAATTTAAAATAGTTTATTTTCAAATTGGTTTACATAAAACACCCAGTGTTCATCCCAACATGTGCCCTTTTTTAATGCCCATCACCTCCTCCCCCCCCATCTCCCTCACCCTCAGTTTGTTCTTAGTCTTTGAGAGTCTCTTATGTTTTATCTCCTTCCCTCTCTGTGTCTTTTTTTTCTTTCCCCTCTTCCCCTCCCCCTGGTTTTTGCTTAGTCTCACCAAGTCCACCTATTCGTGGAAACATATGGTATCTGTCTTTTTCTGACTGACTTATTTCACTTAACATAATACCCTCCAGTTCCATCCATGTTGCTACATAGTACAATTGGGAGCTGTGGGTCTGGGCATTTGGGAAACAAAGGGAGATGATAGAAATGGAGGTGAAGGAGAAAGAGAGAAAGAGAGAGAATATCTCCCCATAAAAATCAGTACTCAGCTTTCATTAGTCTACATGAAATTTCTGATGGTAGATAATTATAGACCTCCCTAGTCATTCACAATGCACAATAATATTTATTGCCACGTTAATATTGATTAAAGACACACAGTGTCATCTAATTCTTCTGTTCGTAAGCATTGTTTCTCTTGTACAATTTGGATAATAGATTCATAATGGATTTTAAAAGAATATATAGAGTACACCTTTCATATTTCAATGTATGCTTCATGAAAAACTACCCTGTTTACCCAATACATATCCCTTAACTCTCTGCAGAGACAGAATTTATACTGTCTAAGCTGATCCTTTCGTCTTTGTTGCAGGCTATAAAAGTTGGAGGACTTGATTTTCATTTCCTGTATCATTGTAGTGGATGCCACCTTGCCTTTATATTACTGTCATTTACACCTCCTATATGACACCTCCTAACAGAAATGTAACCTAACCTAACCTGCTATTTACTAATTGATAACACTGCTATGTTTTTTTAATATATACTTGAATTCTACATTTTTCTTTAAGTTTATCTAAATCATCATAAAATATCAAACCACTGGACTAATATGGACTCATATTATGAGCATGTTCATGATGTTTAGCATTTTCACATTTTAATAAACATCTACATCCACTCAAAGCTTTCAAAAACAGTATTTTTCTTTAAGAAGTGTAACAATATAGTAAAGAACGTGATACTAAAAGTGATTCATACACTTGAAAGTAGCATACTAATTTGAGTGACGCAAATTTCAATTAGTGAAAAAATCATTCAGTTAAATGCCCATTTCTACTACCAGTACAACTTCAGTTGGAACCTAAGCATTTGGGATTTTGTAAATTGATGACACAGTTGTAAAAGGAAACTAATGAAAATAGGTTTTTAATTTTTCCTACCAACTATGTATGTAAATAAAATGTATATTACCATGGCTTCTCAATTTTAAATTGTGTCAACAAGATACAGTTTTCAGCAAAATAAAACCTCAGGGAAAAAATAAACATTATGCATATATTTTTAAACACAACTTGGAAATGCAATGTAATTCTTAGTGTGAACAGGCTTAGTATACTTCATTATCACTTTTTAAGGAAAGATTCTAACGACTTCTCAATGAACATAGGTCCAAATCCTATGGACCACAAAGCATTTTATTATCTTGTTCCAACCTCGGAGATGTTATTTAAAATCCGTGAATTTCATTTAACTCATCCTTACCTTTATAACATATGAACATCAACATCATTTTTAATTATTTCAGTGTAGTTAACACACAGCATTATATTAGTTTCAGATGTGCAATATAGTGACTCAACAATTCTATACATTACTCAATGTTCATAATGATAAGTGTACTTTTAATCCCCATCACCTATTTCACGCATCCTCCCCACCCACCTCCTTTTTGGTAACCATTAGCTTGTTCTCTATAGTTACGTGTCTCATTTTTGGTTTATCTTTTTGTCTTTGTTAATTTATTTTGCTTCTTAAATTCCCCATATGAGTGAAATCATTGGTATTTGTCTTTATCTGAGTGACCTGTTTCACTTAGTATTATACTTTCTAGATCCATTTATGTCATTGCAAACGGCAAGATTTCATCTTTATGTTTTATGACTGAGTAATATTCAGTCATAAATTATTCAGTCATTCAGTAATAAAGTATGTATACTATGTGTGTGTGTGTGTGTGTGTGTGTGTGTGTGTGTGTGTGTGTGTGTAGTAAAACCTGAAATTCTGGGATTGTGAGTAACTTGTTCTGAAAGTGTTCCACAAGACAAACAAACATTTCTAATAAATTTTAACTTGATAAATGAGCTTTGCCTTTCAATATGAGTAGTACGTGATGCTGAATATTACATGATCACAACTGAGCCAATGGTTCTCTCTCTCTCTCTCTCTCTGTGGGATTGTGGGTGATTGTCTCCCATGCTCAGATGCCCAGATTCAGGCTGTGGTGTTTGGCAGAAATAGAACATTGGAAGGTCCCAGAACTGATATTAGTGGACTTTTTGTCATATCAAAGCACCTATGGACAGTCCTTTGCTTTTCCATACAATAGTAAGCTTAGGAATGCTTTGCTTCATTCTAGGTCAGGCTGCCTGCAGATATAAACCCTTTCCTCTGTCACTTTATTGCCAGTTACATTAATTAAGTGTATGACAAGAGTTTATTAATACTGTACCATAGTCAGCATCTGTGCAAGCCTCTACAATTCCCCCCCCCCATGCAGAAAAAGGTTGAAAAGAAAGGCAATAAGAAGGAGAGGATTACAATGGAAGTTAAGAGGGAAATCGTCGAGAAGTGTGAACAAGGTATGTGAGTGGCTGAAATTGCAAGATATCATAAGTAGTCTACATCTGCACCTTGTCTGCAGAGGAGAAGGAGAAAAAGGCAGAGGAATAATTCACTTCACATGAGGTTAGGGAGATGTATAAAATGTGAGAAACAGTGCAAATTTTTGTAGAAAAGCACCACCCGAATAAGGCTATAGCAGTGGAAGCAATGAATTTATTTAATGACAATGCAATGTCCCATTTCCACAAAATCCCCAAAAGGAGGCAAAAGCAAGTGTCGTTGGATGGGTGCTTTGTTAAAGTTGCACGAATAGAAAAAGATTCCATGGAGCCAATAGATAACAGTGATTCTGTTAGTGTTTTGTATTCTTTGGGTATCTACTGGCAGTGAAATTCCTAGATGTAATATGGTAATTTTGTTTTTAATTTTAGAGAAACATGCATCTTGTTTTCTACAGTAGCTGTGCCATTTCGGATTTTCACATAGCTTGTGTACAAGGATTCCTTTTTCTCCACATCCTTGCCAACGCTTGTTTGTTGTGTTTTTATGTTAGCTATTCTGACATGTGTGGAGTATTATCTCATTATGGCTTTGCTTTGCATTTCCCTCATAATTAGTGATATTGAACATCTTTTCATGTGTCTGTTGGCCATCTTTTCATGTGTCTGTATGTCTTCTTTGGAGAAATGTCTGTTTATGTCTTTGGTCCATTTTTTAATTGGATTATTTGTTTGGGTTGTTGAGTTGTATAAGTTCTTTACATATTTTGGATACTAACCTTTTATCAGATATGTCATTTGCAAATATCTGCTCCTATTCTGTAGGTTGTCTTTTAGTTTTTTTTATTTTTTCCTTTGCTGTGCGGAAACTTTTTAATTTTGAGGTAGTCCTAATAGTTTATATTTGCTTTTATTTCCCTTGCCTCAAAAGGCATATCTAGAAAAATGACATCTACAGCTGATGTCAGAGAATTACTTCCTAAACTTTCCCCTAGGATTTTTATGGTTTCAAGTCTCATATTTATGTCTTCAATACGTTTTGTGTTAATTTTTTGTATTGTATAAGAAAGTGGTCTAGCCTGATTCTTTTGCAGGTAGCTGTCCAGTTTTCCCAGCACCATTTGATGAAGAGACTGTCTTTTAACCATTGGCTATTCCTTCCTGCTTTGTCAACAATTAATTGACCATAAAATTTTGGGTTTATTTCTGGGCTTTGTATTCTTTAAGATAGTTTTTTTTTTCTTTTTTTTAACGTTTATTTTTGAGAGACACAGAGACAGAGTATGAGTAGGGGAAGAGCAGAGAGAGAGGGAGATGCAGAATCTGAAGCAGGCTCCAGGCTCTGAGCCGTCAGCACAGAGCCCGATGCGGGGCTCGAACTCACAGACCGTGAGATCATGACCTGAGCCAAAGTTGGCCGCTTAACCAACTGAGCCACCCAGGCGCCCCTGGGCTTTGTATTCTGTTTCATTGATCTATGGGTTTATTTTTGTGCCAAGACCATACTGTTTTGATTACTTTATTTGTGTAGTACATGTTGAAATCTGAAATTGTGATACATCCAGTCTTGTTCTTTTTCAAGATTGCTTGGACTATGTGGAATCTTTTCTGGTTCCATACACATTTTTGTATTATTTGTTCTAGTTCTGTGAAAAATGCTGTTGGTATTTGAATAGAGATCACATTAAATGTGTAGATTGCTTTGGGTAGTACGAACATTTTAACAATATTTGTTCTCCCAACCCATGAGCATGTGTGTCATGCTTTTTTCCTTTTTATGTGTATCATCTTCAGTTTCTTTCATCAATGTTTTATAGTTTTCAGAATATATCTTTCCTTGGTTTAGTTTAATCATAGGTATTTTATAATTTCTGCTCATGTAAATGGGAGTGTTTTCTTAATGCCCTCTCCCTCTCTGGCAATCAGAATGCCTTTCACTTCTTTTAAAGTCACACCTTATTCAGTCAGAGCTTCCCAAGGTAATCTCTCTTTTCATTGACTTAAAGTCATCTGATCAGGTGACTTTAATTATTTTCACAAATCCTTTCTGCATTATAATGTAATATAATCATGGGAGTGATGTTTTATCACATTCTCAAACCTCACCCATACTCACAGGGAGAGGATTCTACAGGTCATGTACCCTGGGGATGGAGATCATGGAGGCCATATTAGAATTCTCCCTGCTATGGTGATTCCTTAGCATGAGAACTTGACTCCATTTACCTCTTATTAGACTGCATTGATTTACTTGCTTATATGAGCCTTCATTGTTTATAACCCCAGCTTCTTCTATCTCATTGTTTACCACCTAGTAGGGGTTCATGAAGTATTTATATAGTGAATTAATAATATACAAATCAACATGGTATTCAAAGTACAGTGAATTCCTGTGTATTCTGTAAAAGAGAATATCATGAGTGATTTCTCAAACATGAGTATGAATTACTATTCAACAATCTAATGGATTATATGCATGCAACTATTATGAAAGAGACAAGGTAAATTAACTTCTTAGTAGCAAAGCAAAACATCTATTCTCACAGTTAAATATTTAGAAGTAGGTAATTAGAAAGAAGGGTATGCATGAGAACTTTTTGTTAAGGATAATTCATTGTATGTATTTCTGGTGGATGTTGTTTGATGCCATTTTATTTTCTTATTTTGCAAAGAAAATACTTTCATTATACTAAAATAGTATCTAGGAATGCACCATTTGCAATATACTTCAATTTCATAATGGTTTAAGGAGAAGGAACAGGTCTCATTTCTATTTGTATTCTCCACACTATTTACCATAGCTCTTGAAAATAAAAAGCCACTTAATAGATGTTTTAATTGAAGGACCTATTTATTTTTATGCTCTTTGGAAGTAGTTTTTATTTTTACTTCTTTCACTGTACTTGTAACTTAAAGCACTGAGTGTTCAACTTAGTACAGTTTCTTTTGCTCTTATTTTATGGGCACTAACTATATTATTTTAGGTCTTTCACCATTATACATCGCTTACATCTTTAGCAGTGTCTAGGGTTGTCTTACGTTTTTTCTTGTTATCAAGAAAAAAAATAGCTGGGAGAACCATAGGGATCCTGAGGTTTTAGAATTTCTCTAACTACCACTGTACTTCTAAAACTTCAAAAGCTTTATCCTTATCCCAGTTCATTTTATCAGCCCTTCATTCTTATAGTTGTGAAATCACGTAGGAAATCTGAGCAGTTAAAGGACCTAATGGTTACTGGATATTTTCCTCTCTCAGATATTCATTAAGGACTTTTAGAAGTTATGTTTGCACATTTACATGACACATTTGGTGAATGAATGCTATTATTTAAATACTTGCCAAAGTAGTTGATATACAAATATTTTTTTCTATGTCTGAAAACTGACACTTGAATAATTGTTTTGGTTTGTTGAGCAATTTAATGCTATTTATGGTTCACTTTTTGCGTGAGATGTATTACCTTGGGTCAACTATCTTCCTTAACTCCAAAAATACTCATGTATATTTTACCCAGTGACAATTGCTTTATCTAGTTACATTCTCTGAGTAAAATTTAAAACTTAGTTTCAGGGCTGATGTGTTACTCTTAAGATTAAAGCCTTATCAAAATGTTCTTTTTCCATTGTTTTCTTGTTTTGAGAATAGCAACAAATCTATCAAGCAAAGCTTGTAGTGATAGCAACCTCCAGGGTACCAAAAAAACAAAACAAAACACAGGGAGCATCGAATCATCAATAATGTACTTTTTTAATTGCAATGCCTTCAGAGAACATTGTTGAACAATAGGTATAAAGTATGAAGAAACAAAGTGGAGTTTTTAAAATTGCTGTCACTTAACATTGCTGCCTGCTGGTACTTTGTTAGATGAAGCATAGAAATCATAAATAACATTTCTTTCTTAAACTATAATGTAGAGGGAGAGCGAATCACAATGATAATATTGAAGAGAATTATGAGTCTTTGCCTAGAGACTAAGTTGACTGCATTTATGCAGACAAATGCCAGGCAAGTGACAGCAGTCGTGGGGATTTGTTTATTAAGTAAGCACTGACACTCTGATTGTTTCCTTCCAGATATTTTTTGTGATTTGGAGCCGTGTGAGGCTAGTAATCCTTGTGAGAACGGAGCTGTATGTGGAGAGAAAATGGATCTGGAAATATCTCCTCTTAGGTACCAGTGTCCATGTGGGAAAGGCTTTGCAGGCCCGCACTGTGAGATCCATGTCAGCGAGTGCAGTTCCAGCCCTTGCCTGCACGGATATTGCTATGACAGTGAGTTCACTCAGCCGCAGCAATTCCTGTAGAGTAGTCCAACTAAGAGTCTGACATAGTAATGAAATAATTCAGTATGCAACCTTGATATTTACTGACTGCCCTGAATATCAAGGCCAACCCCCTTATGTTCACAAAACACTCCCATACTTGACAAATTCATTTATGGTTTTGTAAGTCATAATGGTAGCAAATGAGAAAATTTAATGAGATGTGAGTTCTATGTTTTAATGTTAGAATTAGCCATTTTTTCTATTTTTAAATTTTTTTAACATTTATTAATTTTTAAGAGACAGACAGAGCACGAGCAGGGGAGGGGCAGAGAGGGAAGCAGACACAGAATCCAAAGCAGGCTTCAGGTTCTGAGCTGTCAGCACAGAGCCCAACATGGGGCGTGAACTCATGGACCAACTTTAAGATCATGACCTGAGCTGAGGTTGCAAACTTAACCAACTGAGCCACCCAGACACCACTTTTTTTCTTTATTTTTAATGGTAGATTATTAAGGTTATTTATTAGTAGGTAGGGGAAGCATGATTTATAGTGATTGAAAATAAAACATTACATTATCCCATATATTAACGCACGTGCGCACACACAGACACACACACACACACACACACACACACATTTCCTCCTCCTAAAATATGTAGTCGTTTAAGTTTAGAGAGGAAAAGGAATATGATAGGAAGAAAAGGAAAAATCGGAAGAACGAAAGGTGGTGGGGGGAGAAAAAATATTGAGTATTAGAACACGGATTTTGGGGCATCTAAGGTGGCTCAGTTGGTTAAGCAGCTAACTGTTGATTTCGGCTCAGGTCATCATCTCAGGGTTTGTGAGTTTGAGCCCCGAATCTGAATCTGTGCTGACAACACAGAGCCTATTTTGGGTTCTGTATCTTCCTCTTTCTGCCTCTCCCCCTCCTTTTCTCTCAAAAATAAATAATAAAATTTTTTAGAACATGGATTTAGCCATGGAAGAACATGCCTAAGATGGATAATTTTTGTTGAGACACAGGAAAAATGGCACAAAATAGCTCTAAGAAATGGATATGGCTAAGGGGCATGAAGAGGAAAGAAAGAGTGAGCTAAAAGGAGGTTGACAAAAAAACTCTCCGTATTTTACTTCCTTTAAAATATATGTTCACGTGATCTTTCAGTAAATGGATAATGTAATCAATGAAGAAACACATTTTGATAGAAAATCATTTTGTTTTGAAATGGTATAATTTAATAGAAATTATGAATCAGTTTTCTCTAAATCAATGTTTTGCAAATATATGACATTAAGGAGCATAACTGACTTTTTTCAAATTACGTGAGGCAGCCCAAGTTTAAAACAACAGGATGTAGTGGAACCCTTGCAAAATGGAATATCTATGTAGCTTTTAATGTAGAATTAACTTTTCTAACACCTACGGCAGCTAAGCAAGATACATTTTGGGGCTGTGAGCCACCTGTTTACTACTCCTGACTTGAACCAATATTATCATCATTTTTCTCTCTTTTTTTTTTAGATTTTGTCACTTTAAAAATTATGTTTTTAAATTTGTGTAATTCTCAAATTACCTTGAAATAAATCACTATTATATTTCTGACCTCATGCCCACGGGTATTTGGGATATGCTGGGAATGACTTCAATTTCTGATGTTCACTAAAATAAGGAAAGGGCACGATGGCATGCCTCGGAGAAGGGTTAGCAACATTTTTGGATCTAGGTAGCCCTGGAATAATAGCTATACATGGTTATATATAGGGCAGTTCTGATATATTCTGAGGGACATGTATTTATAATATTCATATGATTTCTGTAAGTTGTGGTGAGCACTGAGTATTTTCTGGAAGTGTTGAATCACTATATTGTGTACCTTAAACTAATATCACACTGTATATTAACTAAATGAAATTTAAAAACTTAAAAATAATAATAATAAAGAAAAAAGGTCTAAATATTTTAAATCACTATTCCTTATACAATAGCAAAATAGACTTTTCAAATATGCTACTTATAATACAATGCTACCTATTAAAATTTTGGAGGTCATAAATAATGTATTATGGAAAGTAAACTTTAGATACCTGATATATTAATCTATTTTCTAATAATTTGATACATAATATATTTGAACACAAAGGAGATTTGACTACCAGAGAACCAAAAACTTATTAAAAATTAGATCATACATGTCAATAGATATCAGCTTAAATCTAAGACATTGTATTCTTAATACTTTCTTATAAATAAAATAGTTTGGTAAGCCAGACTTCCTGGTTCAGTATTCATTACATGACTGTATATGGGAAACAATTATTAAAATGTAAACATGCAATTATAAATTTCAAACATGTGTTTATTCACCATATTGGCAATACATTATTAAAATACCTCTGTATTTTCACCATGAAGTTTTATCATACCGGAAGCTTTGATTCAGTACAACTAATATATGATGTTTGGTGTATATTAAAATATTTTTAAGGACAAAAATACATCCAGAATCATACAGGGCTTATCTGATGAAAATTTTAATTCAAATCAAGAGTGTGAAATAGTTACAAATGAGAACTAATAAAAACAGTGATTTCTGGTAAAATCAAAAAAACCAAACCAGGTAATATGCTTAAAAAGTATTTCCTGATGAAATGGTGATAAGTTGCCACATAGCCCATAGTTAAAAAATTAGATGTGGGGGAAAAAATTTTTGTTTCTTTGTTTTAAATTTTAAACAATTATGGATGTTTGTTTGTTTATTTATTTTTCCTATAGTATCCAGTTTAATTCCCTAGGCTCATGTGTTTCTTTTCTTAGCATTTTTAGCCCAGAATAGTCAACATTCAGAAAGCATATTTCTTGATTATAAAAGCAAGCTTTATTTCCTAACACTAATCTCTGTCTTTCAGACCCTTTGCTAATTTAAAGTTCTCTATTGTTATTGTTTTTCTTTTAAAATAATTCATCATTCTGCATAGAGAATACCTCTATCTATACAGAGAGTAAATTTGACTCTAGTTTTTTGTTACTTGCCAATTTGCATCAGTATCCAAGCTTGAATTTATAATTATAAACATTTTAAATACTATTATAATTGACGACTATCTACAATGCCTTAATTACGCATAACATTTCATTTTAATTTGTTTGCATATAGCATGCCATCTATAATATATAAGGAAGCACAACTGATCCTATCTTCCTTATTAATTTATTTACAACTCTAGTTGTATATTTATTAATTATTTTGACTCAGTGAGATGTCAAAGACTAGAATGCTATGCTACATGAAAAAAGTAAAATAAAGTCCTGTCCAGAGGGCTGCCATTCTTGTGTCTCCCTTGTCTCATCTTGACAGCTGAGGGGTGATTTTCTTTAAAGGCCCAGGTACATGTGCTGTACAGAAGCACAGCTGCAGAAATCTAGAAGCTAGCTAACTACCACACAATGTATTGAAAACACCATTGCCACCCAGGACCTCTACGCTTAATGAAAGCAATAGCAGGTACATGCACAGAGGCAGAGTGGCAATGTAGATTACACGGTAAGTCTCAGGGATAATGAAGAACCCAGGGACTGACTAAAAGCAGTCATAAATCTGTCCCTGCTCTAACTGCAATTCATAGTGTCAGGCTTCGGAGAGGCTTCGGAGACCGTTCTTTTTCTATCATTAATGATAAAATAGAGGACAAATTCTGATTATTACTTTTAAAAGATCATGATGAAATGTGAAAGCTCTTTTTAACTAAGGCTTAAGTAGTTGAATATCAACTTTCAGACACTACTTACTTTAATGTAACCTGTCACACACAAAAAAACTTTAAAAATTAGTTAACTTATTGTGTATTAAACCTGAAACAGTCCAGGAAAAGTTAATTGATGTAAAAGTAGACTATTTGTCATAAATATTGTTTACTGACAAATAAAAGAGAGAGGAGGAGGAGGAGGAGGAGGAAGTAGAAGAAAAGTGGATATTTTTATTGTTACTTTGCATGCTGTATCAAATGTTTATTGTGATGGTTCTCATTTCAAATTAAAGTTTTAAGTTAAATAGAACTGAGCAAAAGTTATTTAGAAAATATTGTAGAGAGCTGTGAATTCACATTTTCTTTGGTTAAAAGTGAAATGTATTTAGTTTAATACAACATTCTTTAGAAGGATTAGCATTACCCATATTATTATTAAAGGGATATTATTTTCTCCTCTCTCTTGTTCTCAGTGGTTAATGTCTTCTTCTGCTTATGCAATCTGGGTTTTGCTGGCCTGAGATGTGAACAGGACTCTAATGACTGCATCTTGAATGCCTGTGAGCACAATTCTACCTGCAAAGATCTGCATCTCGTGAGTATCCATGAATATTATTAATGTCTCTTGAAGTGGGCAGCATAAATTAACCCCTACAAATATATTTAGCATTTGTCTGTACGTCCTGTTGGCATATACACACATTGAGATATACATATATATACACATAATGCTGATTAAGTTAGAAAAATCAAGCACTATTATTTTACCTTAATAAAAATAAAAAAGTGTTCTTTTCACTACTATATATAATTGATGTAAATATTATAAAACAATAGATTCATTCTTTGAATTTACAATTCTTGGTAATATTGAATTTGTGTAAAATTTCAGAAATCTTCGGAAAATAATGTTAGTCATATGTACCTACTTTCATATAATTCAAGATATTTTATTTATTTCGTTGACATTTATAATCTTAAATTTGATTTTGCTTTCTGTCTTGGGTTGTATACTTCCACCAACTGCTTCATTCATCTGCGTTGGTGCTGTCCCTCAGTACATATCCATTTGTCATCACCTTTGTCACAAGCATGTGCCATTCTGCCTTAAACGGACTGTGACACAGTTGGCAAATCAATGGGATCGCTTCAGGCTTCTCATTTTTCAGAAAGTCTGACATAAAAAATATCTACTCAAGGTGGCTTCACTGACTGGCTTCAGAAAATAAATGACATACAACGCAGGTTAATGCTGCAATACTAGTACAGGCTTATAGTTTATCCTTTAGCAACAAAGCTGATTTTCACAAAGGACTACAGTAGTTAAAGCTGGAAGAAAATGCTTTGGAAGACAGACTCGTTTTCACTGATGTATTTTGATTCTCTGTGTACTGACATTGTTTGCTTTTACAATGAAAGGATAATTTGTGGCAAACTGTTTCTTTCCCAGGAGGAAAGCAGGCATCCAAAGGGAGAATTATAATTATTGTTTAGATGGCCACGCCCAGAAACGGATGGTGCATCACTTACCTAGCTACCGTTTACCTATATGCAGTGGCCCTGTTGCTTTGTCTTTGTTCCTATCAGATGCCTTGTCTTAGTCATGCTAATCTCATCCCACTTTTGGGGACTCCTGAAAGAGTGGGTCCTGTGACTCTATGCTGGTCTCTGAGATACGAGTGGAATTCTTTCTGAGGAAAAGCTTCCTCACCTCTGTATAGGATGTAAATAAAAGGTAGGTGTGACTTCTTCTAGACCTTCTAACATGTAGATTTTTTAAAATGTTTATTTATGTATTTATTTTGAGAGAGAAAGCATATGTGAACAGGTGAGGGGCAGAGAGAAAGGGAGAGAGAGAATCCCAAAGAGAGAGAGAGAATCCCAAACAGGCTCATTGTTCAGCACAGAGCCCAACATGGGGCTCTATCTCATGACCATGAGATCATGACCTGAGCCAAAATCAAGATTTGGATGCTTAACCAACTGAGCCACCCAGGTACCCCCTAACATCTAGACTTTACACATGTAATTACTGTTGCCATTTTTAGACCCCAGGAAGGGAATAGGATGCTGCCTAATGATGAGGCATGCACAGCCATGAAGGTAGCAGAGCTGAAAGACAGGAGAAGCCTGGTCCTTGATCAATTGTTGAACTCCTGACTGAAATCCCTTGTATCCAATAATGTGAGATCACTTATGGCTTATTTTTAATATGACTTGAGTCAGAGTAGGTTTTTTGTTGTTGTCGTTGTTTTTGTTTTTGTTTTTTTACTTGCAGGTGAATCGTTTAATTTCCATAATGCAGTTAAACTGTATTTTAGCCTAGGATTTCAGCGATAACTTCAGCTATAATAGGACTTTATTCTAGTAGAAAGAGCTTCATACCCATAACCTTAAGACTCCACTTCTAGACCTGACTTTGCCACACCTTATCTGTCTGATACTAAGCTAATCATTTGACAAAGGGACTGCAGCTTTAGGAACTGTCATATCAAAGAATAGATCTTCCAAGTATGGTATGCTCTCATTTATTCATTTTATAAATTGCCAGTTAGAAGCTATTCAAACTCTAGACTCATATTAGTTTAAGGTCTTGATCCCTACCTCCAGAAATTATTGTAATAAGAATAAAGAAAAATAAGAATTTTAAAAAAGCAGGACTCACAGAAAGAGTAGAAATGAGAGTTAACAGCAGCTGAAGGGTGGAGGAAATAGGGAGCCATTGGTCAAAGGCCACAAGCCATCAGTTATAAGATGAGTAAGCTGCAGGGATCTGATGTGCTGCATGGTAACTATAGTCAGTACTGTATTGTGTACTTGAAATCTGCTAAGGGAGTAGATCTAAAGCATACTCGCTGCACACACACACACACACACACACACACACACACACAAAGTGACTATGTGACATGAAGGATGTGTTGATTAACCTTACTGTAGTAACCATTTCACAATGTATACAAATATTATGTCATCAGGTATCAAGGACACTGTTCTCAGGTAGAGTATCCCAATGCTCAGAGGTTATCCAGGACCCAGTTAAAGGGTTAGTCTTTCCTTTGGAATGCACAGGGTTTGAGCATCCACACCTGCTAAGTTAATTATTACACCAATATTATATTAAATATTGCATTTTTGTGTAGGATAAATAATATGTAAGTAGAAAGTAATCCATTATATAATACTAAAGAGGGAAAAAAGCAGAGTTAAAACTCATAATTTTGAAATAAATCCTGGCTAAAGTAAACAACATAAATAATTGAAATAAAGCAAGGTCCAGGAATGCCTTGGTGGCTCCGTTGGTTGAGCATCTGACTCCATTCAGCTCAGGTGGTGATGTCACAGTTGTGGGATCGAGCTCCCTGGGTTGGGCTTTGTGCTGGGCATGGAGCCTGCTTGGGCTTCTCTCGTTACCTCTTCCTCTGCTCCTCCCCTGCTCAGGCTCTTCCTGTTCTCTGTTTCTCTCAATAAATAAATAAATAAATAAATAAAATAAACAAACAAATAAAAAAATACAAGCAAGGTCCAATTTGAGTTTCATATTTGCTGTCTTTTACCAACATATTGGAAAAAAAACAAACCATGAAATGCTGAAGGCTTTGAAGTGTAAGAGAAAAAGAAAGACACGGAGGGTGATGTTCTCCAAAATATTTGATAATTGTGATAAACAGAAAGATGACTTGATTCAACCTACCAGGCACTCACATTTGACTGTCAGAGTCATCAGCCTGTTTTTTGTTTGTTTGTTTGTTTTTAAACGTTTATTGATTTTTGAGACATAGGGACTCAGCATGAGCAGGAGGAGGGCAGAGAGAGAGAGCGAGACACAGAATGTGAAGCAGGCTCCAGGCTCTGAGTCATCAGCACATAGCACGACGCGGGGCTCGAACCCACACCGCGAGATCATGACCTGAGCCCAATCTGGCGCTCAACCAACTGAGCCACCCAGGCGCCCCCATTAGCCTGTTTTTATGTGCGTTTTTTTTTTTTGTTGTTTTTTTTTTTTTTGTATTGTTTTTTGTTTGTTTGTTTTATGACAAACCAGTCCAGGCAATGCCACTGACATTAGGCTTGCTTCTTCTTTGAATTCGGTATGGGCATAGCTTTAAATTAGCATTTTTAGATTTGCAGCATCTCCTTATGATTATATGTAGCATCATGACCGTGAGTTTAGATAAAAAGCAGAAAATCAGAAGACTTTGGAACCAGGATGAGAAGTATTTTGTAACAATGAGCCAGTTTTCTTATTTTCCTTCTTCATGGTTCAGTAAACCTAAGAAAATAATGAAAGAAAAAAGAAAAATTTGATGCTCAGTGCATAATAAGACACAATAGTTCAGAATGGGTAGAATAGGATTTATTTTCTCATGTAACTTTCTTAGTTACATTTGAGAATAAGTATTTCTTTGTGGTTATTTAAATATGTATGATCAAATTATTCAAGTATTTTCCCATCTCATTTCACTTTCATTTTCCTCTGTATCTTACATGAATAATGAATGCTTAATTTTGATAACAGCGAAGAAGCAAAACTAGTACAGTAGAACTAACATGCAGAAAGGACAAAGTCTTTCATATGCAACTATGTTAAAATTTATACATATTATATATACTAGTATACTACAGATATAAATTTTCCGCCAAACACTCCGGTTCAAAATCCTAACTGAATTTATGTGTTTTCCAGTGAAAAATAAAACTGCCTTCACCTTTACCACCATATGGTTGAAAATCTATGTTCCTCACTTGGGAGTTGCCTATCTCTTCCTTTTGGGGTTGGAGAATAAATGTGGGGGATGTCTCAAGCCAGAATCGTGAGGTAATAGCCTGTGCCCCTTAGTTCATCTTGGCTGATACTGAAATGCCCGTTTTGTCATCCCCATGCTCCTTTCAAATATGGGTTAATCTGCCAAATGATTCCAAACCTTAAATACCAAATTTGGCTCCCAGGACCTTCTCTGCATCCCTCAAGGGCATGGTGCTTAGCTAATTAGTAGTCAGGTCCCAGTTGTCCCTTCAGCATATCCAATGGGAACCTCTAAAACCTCGGGTTCTGCTCTCTCTCTAAGATTACAAACCCTCCATCAGTATGGAATCAGTCCAACTGCTCTCTGTCCAAATACAAAACCCTTTATTTCTGTCATGCCCTCCCTCTCCATAAAGATTTGCTTAATCTCACTTGATGAAAATTAACAGAGACTCTGGTTTAGTGTCAGAGTTTGGGAACTCTAGAATTTTTCTAACACACAGAACGGACTATTACTCCTAGATGGAGAAAAGAAAAAAATCATTTTCTGGCAATGAAGATAGTAACAAGTTTTATTCTCAATAATTTCTGTTATATAGGAATATGACAAAATCTATCAAATCTCAAATGTTTCAGCTCTTATGTATAGTATCTACTGTGGCTGTGTTGTTTATTAATATTGCTTTTAAGTTGTGGGTCCTATAGAACGTTATCTGAAATAGTAAACCTCCAAAAAAAGAGAGAATTTTCCTTATTCATTTTTCAAAAATGATCAGTCTAAACATCTTGTAAGTTTTGAGTAACAAAAGATTGGAGACAGCATTTGGAGACTGACTTTTTGACATGGATTTGTTCTGTGATTTACTACAAGTTACAACTTACTGGAATCATAACATGAACTGATAGAATAGTCAGTCTTGTCCACTATATGTGACACTATTTTATTAATTTAAGAACAATATACTTTTCCATTTTATTTAAATGTCAGAGTATACATCAACAAGTACCAATTATAGGACTTTTTAGTTGCGTTAGCAGTTTCTTCAATAAAATCAAAGGCTTGTACACAGTTGCTCTTAACTAAGGGGTTACCTTTGAAAATACACATGCTTAAAATTCTGATTCAGTAGATGGATCCATCTTGCACCTGAATAACTTACAATTCTTTGTGATTTTGATGTGTACTTATATTTGCGAATCACTGGACTGGGTATCTAGATGGCAGTTTCCAGCTCTAAACGTCTGTGATATCAGAAGTGGAACACAGAGGTTGTTATTTCATGTGTGCAGACAACTCCCAATTTAGAACCTTAAAGGATGGTCCGAAAAATCGAGAGATTTATCCTCTTAGTTTTTAGCAGCATATTTCATTGTATCTTTTCTTATGGATTCTTCCATCTGTGTTGGTGCTTTTGTTTTTAAGACAAAAGGTATAAATATAATTTTTTAATTCCAATCCTTTTGTGATGGAGATAATAATATATTGCTTTCTCTTTACTTGCAACAATTTAGTTAAGTGTCACTCTCTTTGTGTATTGACATTTGCTAATCAGAAAATCTATGCATGAGATTATAGCCTTTCATAGAGGCTCAGTATAATGGTTCAAATTATATTTAAAGTATTAAAAATAATGACTGATTAATTATAGTGATATCACAAAGGTTCATTTAAGTGTTTTGATCAACTTGATTAGTTGCAATAGCTTCAGTAGTGAATATTTAGCCAAAAGTTTAATCTAAATCTTGAGGCATTAGCTAAAAACCAAACACTTTGTTAAAAGAGGCATTGAAATGATATAACACAAAATGAAGTCTTTTAGCCGTGTCCATTCTAAATAACCTGTTTTTGTTATGTATAATATAAACTGCCTTTTTTTTATTACCCAAATCTCTAAATTTCATTATACCAATCCTTACTTTAAGAATTTACTGGGAAAAATTTAATGTAACATTTATTTTGATGTCTGTCAGCTTTCTATTGTGTCTATAATAGAGTAGATCATAAAATTGTTTTTCTTGTAAAATCCAAGACTAATATAAAATTTTAGTTCATTCATTTGATGCCTTGTATAATTCTTTCAATATAGTCCCCTCAATAGTAAATTTTGATCACAGTTAATATGCTTACCTGAATAGCCCCTTTCTTCCCCTCTAATCTTTTGTTTTGATTCTGTCTAGGACTTGAAATAGAAAATCAAGTCTGTTAGGATTATATGCAAAGTAAAAGTAAACAGAACCTGAGAAAATATTTGTTTATCCACCTGAGTAAAGAGATACATGAGCTTTAATAACTTTGAACTCATAAAATCTATTTTGGAAGCTCAGACATATTTTCCCTTCTTTCTTATTCCAAGACTCATTACAGAGAAGTGAGATTTACAGATGGTTGAATTTTGAGGTTTAAGAAATCTATCAAGCAGAACTGAATTTCATAAATATTGTGTGAGAACATAACTGATCAGAGAGAGGACTTTTCCATTTTCAGACTCTCTAATAAAAATGGACAGTTCCCAGAAACAGTCCAGGTTAAAAAAATGATTTAGAATTGATTGAATAACATTTGCATTGCCAATGTCAGCCAAAATGCATCAATAAGTGGGATTATTTTGAAAGATTTATAGGACAGAGTAAGCTTCAACTTATTTCAATGTAAACATTGTATTATACTTTTATATTGTTATTTGTTACCTTTATATAAGTATAACTAAGACTCAACTATAGGCTTCACAATTGAGAATTTAGTGGATACAATCCACAATATTTTCATTTTTTCCTCGAAACCATCCTTTCTGCTATTTCTCTGGATGACATTTTTAATCGGTTAAGTCTATATAAGACTATTTTTTAAAAAATTATTATGTCATGTTTATATATTCTCTCTAAGAAGATAATAAGAGAAACCCACAAATACATACACACATGGGAACAAGTTGACTCAACAATTTATTATTAACTGACAAGAACAATGGTCAAAGGATAGTAAGTCTTTCATCCCCATCAGTAAAGAACTCCATTATGTGCTAACCATGTCATCATAACTCCCCATTCATCTGTGTGGAGTTTATCAATGGTAGAAATTCTGAATTGGAAAGTGGATGTATATTTGTGGAAGCAAGTATATGTGCAAATGTGTATGCACATATGGGAGCACATACACAGAAAAGAGAATCTATCGTTGTCCTTTACTCTTTGGCTAGCCCTCCTATTTCAAACAGACATCAAGAGCTTTCCAAAACTGAGCTCTGGAGCCCAGGTCAACTAATATTTGAACTTATCTTGGTTATAATAGGTACACATTAATGCGAGCTTGCAGAGAAGTAGCGTCTTTCTGTAAATCGATGAAAAACTTTGTTTTGAAATAATAGAGCATGGCCTGTGACATCATCTTGATTATAGTAGGGTTAAATTTTGCAATGTGTCCTTTAAAACCAAAAGGTTGCATGTACAAAAAAGGATGGAATAACAGTAATTATGAAGATTAAATGAGATACTTCCTGTAAAATGTTTAACATAGTACCTGCCACATATAAAGCAATTTACAAGTATGTACCAAGTTTCATGATGATGACGAAGATGATGATGATTTGTGGAAAGAGAGAGACAGAGAGGTGGGGAAGGAGAGAGAGAGAGGAAGGGAGGAAGGGAGTGAGAGAAAGGAAGGGAGTGAAGGAGGGAGAAAGAAAGAGGAGAAAGGAAATAACAACAATGAATAAATGAATGAATGATTTGAATCGTGAGGTCTTTATATCTCCTTAACAATTTTTAGATTTTCTCATAGAGTATGAAACCCATGGAGTTTGTACTCATGCCAAGGTCCCAGAGACTTGGCAGCTGCTGAGAGCTTTTGTTTTACATGATTTCAGGCTGCTGGGGCTCTTGAGCCCTCCTTTAGGGCTTGCTGTGAGATTCTACATTTCCGGTGAAACACTCTGCATCTGATAGACACAAAGCAAAACGCCTTGGCCTGATCCCTCTCTCTTTAGGCATCAGGCCTTTAATCTAGCGAATGTCACTTACATCGTAGTCCCACAGCCTTCCAGGTCAGTTCCCTTGATTTAAGTTACTGGCCTTTACTGCCCTCTCAGGGTAAGAAAATCTCCCTTCATCAAACTGCTGTGCTTAAAAGAGCGAGACAAAAAAAAAAAAAAAAAATTATCCTCTCTACTTAAAAAATATTGGAAAAAACTCGAAACAGACCAATGTGATTGACATGATTATAAATGCGAATGACTATATGAACATATATTCATTCGGTGTTATTACTGATCCTGTGACTTTTTAAAATATACAGTCAAGGACTAAATGCTTATCAAAAAGCATAAACACCACTTTTTTTCTGTAGTGCGGTTTGCCTTTCCAGGACTTCGATTATAGTTCAGTGGTATATCATAGACCCTGTATTTTACAAAGAAAAACACTGCTCATATTCTCATTGCCACACAGTAATATATAGCAGTTAAGGCAGGTCTGCAAATCACATGCTTCTCTTAAGCTTCTCTTTGTGTTCTTTACCATGCTGGACCTCTGAAAGTTACAGAGTTTGAGTGCAGTTGTCCACACGACTCACAGAGAAGATGAGAATCCCCAAAGCAAGTCAGTATTTCAGAGATTCCTCAATAGACTCCAGCAGTCACCTGTGCTGTTTCTAAAAATACATGCTTATTTTGGACTGACCTCCTGGGGATTCTGATTTAGCAAGTTGGAAGTGAGGTCTGAGTCTCTGTGTTTTTAAAATACTCCACAGAAGATTCACATCCAAAGTCATAATGCATAAATATTGGGCTATCCGTATCCTTTGGACTGCATGGAAAAGGGTATAGCCATGCCAATAGTTTGTTTGTAAGCCTCCTTTCGGAGAACAGAGCTCCCAGCTAATGCTAATCCGTACCAGAAGCCTAAAATGAGAGATGTCCAGAAAGGTGCTGAGAGGACAGGTCGATTCAGGGAATGGTCCTATCCACAGGTAATAGGATGCAGCCAGAGAGACTAAATTTTAAGCGTCAGCTTCTCATCTGCAGAATAACTGGGTCTGAGGAGGATTTAGAGCTAGAATTCTAAAAAGTGAATTTAGGATTAAGATAGAGTTAGTATGCTAAACATTTCTTTCTCAAATGGGAACTTTTTATGGAAAAAGTGCTATCTTCGGCTAGTTCTGAGGTGCTATTTTAGAAGTCCTAGTCATCAAGGAAGTGGCTATTAAAGGACATTGGCGTGGAAAGAACAGACAAACCCATTATGGGACATTGGTGAGGATTTATTTGAAAGGCTATTGAACAGAATGGGGCCTTAGGAATTTATATTCTATTTTTCCAGAATATACAACTTTTCCTATACATAATGCTCGTTGGGTACTTGGCATTTGAAACTGTAATACCAACCTATTGCTACCAGTGAGGTTTTTTCCCAAGATTTGGGTGGGAGCTTCAGATAGGAATTTCATCCACGATACACTGGACCTCTAATGTTACAAGCAGCCTGGTATAGGCTGAGAATGGCTATTCGATGAATGGGTCTTGCTTAAGCTTGGCAAATAACCAGAACTGTAGAGCCAATATTGGTTAGGAAAGATGGAGTTAGTTCATTAGTAGAAATGCAGTGAGAGAAATTTACAAACTAGGTACGATTGCCCTGGACCTAAGAGAGGCAATGAAACACAGGAATGAAAGTCTCTAGGCTTATAAGCAGGTTACTAGAGTATAACCTACTTCTGAACTATACATACAGTATTGGAACATAATTTCCAGTCTTAAAAAACCCAGCAGCTTTCCTCCGTGGTAGGATACTCAGCCTGGCAAACTCATTCAATGAGGAGCTAATGGCTACAGTAACTGAAACAAGCTGTAGCTGAAGATCTGGGGACTCAAACTACCTTAGAACTTGGATCAGTTTGTCCAACTGCTTAGTACTGATTGTGAGATAGGAAAGGGCTTTTATTGTTCCCCCTGTAATTGTGGTTCAATGAATTTTAGAACTCGGTGTGATATTTAATTTTGGTCAGTGAGAGATTGGCAGAATCAGAAACAGGTTATGGAGCATAAAATGCACTCCTGGAGTGGGGTGGGAAATTAAGGAGGACTCCAGCAATAGGCCCTAAAAGAAAGCTAAGAGTTGGTGGAAGTGTCATGAGGAACTGGAAGTCTAAGAGGAAATACGCAGAAATATATTGCAGACTGATGATTGCTGTCCAATGCACTCAGAGCAGGTATTTATTGCCTTGCAACATATTTTAGAAGTCCAATTTCCATCCTTAAGAGATTAGGACTATGTCAAGTAAATTACCTCAATTCAGAAATTACCCGAGGTGAAGATGTGTCCTCACAAATAATTTTAATTTTGAAGAATAACAGTTTTCAGAATTTGACATTTGAGATATCTTATTTTTTTAGTTTTTTAAAGGTTTATTTTTGAGAGGGAGAGTGAGAGAGAGAGAAAGAGAACGAGTGCACCCAAGTGGGGGAGGAGCAGAGAGAGAGGGAGACAGAACACCCAAAGCAGGCTCCACACTGACAGCAAAGAACCTGATGCAGGGCTCAAATTCAGGAACCGTGAGAACACTACCACCCAAGCTGAAGTCGGACATGTAACCGACTGAGTCACCAGGACATCTCTTAGATATCTCATTAAATGTATGTAAGACTGACTTAATTTTTTAATAGGAAAGGGTTCTTTTTAGATAGTGTTTTAATTCAGTTATAAGTATATCTTAATAAGCTAAAAATTTACCTAAAATTTCTATTTTAATTAGAGGAAAACAATTTAACAAGAAAAAAATCATAAAAGTAAGCCTCCCCAACTTCTTTTACATTATTAGAAAATTTACACTGATAATCAAACATCAAAAATCCAAAATTTTGAAACCTTTTTTCTAAGAATATGAACCGCTTCTCACTTTTCCCAAATGGTACCAATTACTGCACTTAAGCCATCAGGGAGTTTCCTCTTGTGTTCTAGTAGACAGAGGGAGCAGACCAATCTTTTCTTAAAATTTACCAATCCAACTAGTTTTATCAATGGATTTCTGTTATTTGTCCACCCAGGTTTTCCCTTGATCTTGTGTGATAAATTGGAATAAATATATCCACGATACAATCAAACTTTGCTCTGATTTTTTAGTGTATTTTGGTATTCTGAGACAAACTAAGCATACTTTTAAATTAAAAGAATTTAACTAAATCTAAAACAAAATTTAGTCTCACCAAGTCCACCTATTCGTGGAAACATATGGTATCTGTCTTTTTCTGACTGACTTATTTCACTTAACATAATACCCTCCAGTTCCATCCATGTTGCTACGCATGGCCAGATTTCATTTTTTCTCATTGCCACATAGTAGTCCATTGTATATATGTACCACATCTTCTTTATCCACTCGTCACCAGGGGGAGGGGAAGAGGGGAAAGAAAAAAAAGACACAGAGCGGGAGGGAGATAAAACATAAGAGACTCTCAAAGACTAAGAATAAACTGAGGGTGAGGGAGATGGGGGGGTGAGAGGGGGTGATGGGCATTAAAAAAGGGCACATGTTGGGATGAACACTGGGTGTTTTATGTAAACCAATTTGAAAATAAACTATTTTAAATTAAAAAAAATAAAAAAAATAAAACTACCTTTAGCATGGCAAAAAAAAAAATAAATAAAACAAAATTTAAAATTGATACTACACAATTCCAAAGGAATACAATGTGCAAAACGTTTTCAATTTATTACTTATTGTCCAAGTGTAATCTGGACCTCATTGTTTCTAAGTGGAGACAATTGAATGAATAAATATCCTAACTCATGTAAATTTAGATTCAAAACCAAACTATAGCTAATGTCATTATGATTTATTTCGTATGTTTGTAAAACATTGCAGGAATCACCATGAAGTATTAGTAAATTAAAAAATATATATTTATATTAGTAAATTAAAAAATATATATGTATATCCTTTACCACACACATTTTAAAAGATCTTCCTGTAGTTCAAGGCAGAGTCAAGATGTTTGAATAAATTAGATTTATTTTATTTTGCATTTCCATTCTCCTTTCTGTGAATGATTCATATATGTATATATAATAAATTGATGTGATTCAGAAAATATTATGCATTGTATATAAACATATACTTTTTTGCTGTATGATACAGAGAGTTTTAGAAGAAAAGTAGAGGAGACATAAAGAATGGAATGAGGTTATCTTAAACAATTTCCCTTTGACCTACTTATAAAGACTTTTTTTGTTTATGAAGAAACATTATATAGATAAAAAGATTTTGTTTTAATCAAGTTATTTATCATAATAGAAATTTAAATATACCTTAATTCCATTGTGGGTGGCAAGACCCTTTACTTGCCTCAACCTTGAAAAATATGATAGATTAGAAAAACTATCTGATATATAGAGAATCTCTCATGAAAAAACGACAGACCAAAACTTTGGCTTAGAGAAATTGGAGGTGATATGCATATGAAGAGCTGTGACATACATCAGGTTAGCTTCTGGAAAGTGTGATAAACAGGGAAAACTGAAAATAAGCTGCTGGACATTTAGGGCAGGACAAGAATACGTCCAGCGATTTAGGACAGACTCCACAGTTAGTTTTTATCTAAATTCTCTCAACCTACTTTAAAAAATACTTGTTCTACACCTGGTCTGAAATACACATTCAGTCTAAGATCGCCAGATCCAGCAAATAAAGATACGTATGTCTGAACGTTGCATGGAACATACTTACACAAAAAGAATAATGAATTTTTATCTGAAATTCAAATTAATTGGGTGTCCAGTAACTTATATAACACTGCTAATACAATCAGATCTTATTTTGGAGAAATTTATGTATCAGTCATCATATATGCATACTGTGATGTTCCTGTCCTTAAAGAAAAAAAAGTTTATTTTTTTTATATCCTGCTTAGATAAGGAAAGTGACTTACTTTAGGTAGAGAAGATCAAATTCTTGTAGAACTGCTGAGATTATGGAGGGGAGTAGAGAATAATGAAGGACAAGAATGCAATAAAAAAAGTATCTCTCCCATCCTGTGTACTAGCAATCTAACCAAACAAATTCAACCAGTCCCTGAGGTGTTTACTGATAGGCTTAATTAGTCAGATCCCAAAATAATCCGTTACTTCTTGTTGTTCACACAATTAACAGATAGGTCAAAGAGAACAAATTCTGGCCCTGAGCAAAGTCATAACATCCATATAGATTCAGACCTTTTCACAGGCTTTTGGTGATTTTTTGATGACAGTCGTCTTTAGCGGCCATTGGCTTTTGTATTCAGAGATGACCTCTGATTGCACCAGTTCACTTGGCACCTTGAACCAATTTAAATAAGCCCCGTCCTACATCTGCTCATCCATAAAACAAGAGATCATTCTTGGGACATATATGTAAAAGACAACACCAGAAAATTAATAAATGTGATGCAAGGGAGGACCCATATGTATTCAGTTTCTGATCTTTGCAAGAATTATAGATCCTATGAATTTTTAAAACAATTTTAAAATTCCCAGAAGCTGGGAAAGAAACTTTTATTTCTGCTAGGAGAAACTGGTTTTGCTGTAATAGGAGTAGTGTGTAGGATGGATGAGAATAAAGCGTGATTGTATCAGAAGTCCACCAGGAAAATAGACCTTGGGATGCACTGTAAGATACAGAGGTAGTGTGGACTTCTTTACTGCATAGAACATCTTATAAATCCACTGAAAATAAGTTTATGAGTACATATTCTTTTCTAACTTAAAATCATATTTTCTCTGGTTACCTGTAGCTAGGTAATTATTTTTTGTTTTCAAATATTTCCATTGTCTTGCTTTTCTTGTATGCCAAGATTGATTACTACACAAAGCACTAAGTTATTTTCTTTTTTAAATTCTGTGAATAACTATTTAATAACATTTTAAAATTAATTGCAAAATTACCGCATGTTCTTTGTAGACAGTTTAGAATGTAAGTGGAAAAGACAAAAAAAAGTTTTTAAGTCATTTCAAATCTTACTGCCAAAAGAACCATAACAACTACACCCTGTTTCAGGACATTGTTGTGGAAATTATTGCCACATACCTTGTGCTTCAATTGTTTAATACCCTATCCCCTCCTTTAGAAGATAAGTCATCCAGTGGGATAATCAGCTCAGAATGGGGTCATCTCTCCTTCTTCAAGATTGGAAGAGTAAAACAAGAGTGATTATGTGGAGGCCCAGGGACCGAATCTGGCCTTGGAGATCTTTGGTTTGGCACTCATTAGTTGATCTGTATTGGTTTATGTTTCAATTATCCTCCAAAATTTAATATCAGGAAAAGTGTTTTATAAAAATCAGAATGTTCATCTTCTTTTGAAGAGTCAGGATATTTGGTATGCCCAGGTCAGATCGTAAGATAGAAGGAATTCCTGGAGTTGGTAGTCTCTACATGCTCTAGATGGTACTCTACCTTTCTGCTTGGTCAGTTTACTAACTACTGAGGCCCTCTACCGGGTGTAAAATATGTTGGTATCTAAACACTGCAAAATATTGAAAGCTTGTCCTATAGGTTGATCTTCCTCAGTTTCACGGTTTCACGAATTCTCCATTTAAAGACTAGGTGATAGGCTATTCTTCCACTAAGGTCCAGACAGTGAGAAATTATCCCAAAACTGGGTCAAAACTTAGAAAAAATAATAAAGAAAATATCCTTTAATTTTTAGAAAAACAGCATGTCCATTTTACAGTAACCTCATTAACATGAACTAGGACAGGGGAAAGAAAAAGTGAAGGGGTCTTTAAAGGGGCTTCATAATAGCATCAGAATACCTTTAAATAATGATTTAAAATTTTGTGGATGGTAATTTTTTTAATCTTATCCATTTTATGTTGGGAGGGTCATCTTTTGTGAGTAAAATCATCTAAGTATAATTTATTTTTATTTTTTTTGGTGGCAATGTTGGTGTGGAATCCAATGAGTGTATATATATTTATTATCTATCTGTTTATCTTGACACAAATGGCACATATACGTCTTCATTTCTTATATTCACACTGAAATATGAGTAGATTAATTGACATAATGCAGTTATCTATCTTTTTTATGTCTTCACTGGAGAAAAAGTGCACTCTACTGAGACAGATTCAGTTAATTAAGTCACTCTTACTTCATATTGTACATTATTCTGTTTAGGCAGCATAACAATCCTGTTGACATTTTGCCCACGGGCGACCTCTTTCAAGGCTAATTCCTATTCAGTTGTCCTCTGTAAGTGAATCAAAAGATAAAGTATAATATGAACAATTTATCTTATTAAGGATCCAGAATATCAATGTGAAGGAAAAATAAAACTGACATAAGTTCATAATGTAATAAAATAAGAGCAATTTAATACATGATATCTATTTATTTAATAGATTTATGCTTGACATCAATTTCTCTGGCACAGACAAGCATCATAAAGACTTTTTTTTTTAATTTCCCAAATAGGTATATTTGAATTTACTTATTCATTTATTTATTTTGAGAAAGAGAGACAGAGAGTGAGCAGGGGAGGGGCAGAGAGAGGGGTTGAGACAGAATCCCAGCCAGGTCCTGGGATATCAGCACAGAGCCCAATGCAGGGCTCATTATAATAAACCATGAGATCATGGTATGGAAGAATTCACTGAAATTTTGCTAATTTATTAAGTATAAATGCAGCTCAATAAAATAATTGGAAATTTTTTGCATAAATTATAGAGTAGATTTTAGTATTTTCTAAGACATCTACCATCACCTCTAAATAATGAAATATCTACTCCAAATTTTTAATATTTAAGGGGCACCTGACTAGTTCAGTCTCTTTAAGTGTCAGACTCTTGGTTTTGGCTCAGGTCATGATCTTATGGTTTCGTGAGTTCAAGCCCCTTGTGGGCTCCCTCTCTGCTTGGAATTCTCTCGTTCCCTCTCTTTCTGCCCATCCCCCACTCACACTGTCTCTGTCTCTCTTAAATTAAATAAATAAATATAAAAATATTAATATTTAATAAAATTAAGTCTTTTTAAACCCTTCAAAATCATTTTTAAATTAATTACATTCATAGGGGTTGAATCTATCAGTTATTATATAACTATAATAAATCACCATTAGAACTCAACTGCAATTGAGTCTGTATCCCTATTGAGTCAAAGTTTTGCCACAAGTCTGCAAACTTCTTTGATTTTGTTCCTCTATCAATAAAACATTTTGTTTATTTCCAAATGTATGTTATTTATAAATTATGTATATGGCTTACTCCACTAATAAAATTAAAAATATACACAAAATGTAAATAAAAAACGTAATATAGCCAATGAACACAAATTTTATATTGTTATATTATTAGTAATCTAAAAATTTTGCTTATTTAAAAGTTATAATCGATGAGTACAAAGTAGTTAAATATGCTGTCTTCCCTTTTTTATTCTTGAATTCTGCCATAGTAATTTGAAAGTTAGTGTCTAATTTCATTTGTTAAAATATTTAAGAACTGACCAAGACAAAGAAGTATAGTGGTACTTAGTTAAAATGGATAAAGTATAACATTGGTCATGCTTACTATATCATTACATTTGTATTTCAACCAGCCCCACTAAGTATGTAGGTCCTGTGGAAGGAAAGAGGAGGTATTATTCCTGGCCTGGTCCTCTGCACTGTTTCCCTTTTTTTACTACAGATACTAGTGTGGCTGATGTTCCTGAAATCTGTGGTTGCTTAGTTAAAAGGTAACTCTCCTACAATGAGGTGATTTATTTCTTTTATTTTTTTAATTATTTGGAGACACTGCTCCTGGTAATATCAGACAATAGCTCTGGCAAGCCTAAAATCTCTTCTCCGTCTGTCACTTACAATCCCCTCCTTGCTGTATTCTGCATCCTGCCATTTTCTTTTAGCCCAAAGCCAGAGAGGAAACTCTCTTGAGAGAATCTCTTTAAAAATGATGGGCAGGATTTCTTCCCTTTCTTTGGATTCCACTATGACTGAGGCAGTATGACAAAACTGTTAAGATATGGGGTCTGAAGTTCAGCTGCTATATTCAAATAGCAGCTCAGCCATCTATAGGCTCTATAACTTTGTGTTAATTTTGTCATTTGCCTCTCCTTCAGTTTCCCAAACAATATGTGGAAATATGTGGACATTGTTTTGGAAAGAATTGCTATTTTCACGAGGTGATCAGGAAAAATTAAAAGGTGATATTTAAAGAAAGGTCTGAAAAAAGTGAGGAAGTATGGCATATGGATATTTTGGGGAGTCTCGTCAAGGTGAAGGGAACAGCACATGTCAGATTCTTGAAGGAAAAGTGTGTTTGGTCTGGCAAGAAACAAAAAGAGAAGAGTGTGGCTAGCGGAGGAAGAGGTGGTCAAGGATTAATGAGTTCAGAAAGAAAGTAGGTGCATGATGGAGGACCGATGATGACAGGCCATGTACGCTATCACAAAGACTCTTTTAAACTCCGAAAGAGGAAGGGGGACAATTAAGGACTCTGAGTAGAACTGTGGCGAAATCAGATGAGTTTTATCTTTTCCTGGCGTTTCGTTCTCCCTTTGCTCTACCACATGGTGCTCTAATTCAGTGGCTTTACCTGTGCTTTTCCCCCATGTAAGATTCTGGGGGGCCAGAACCATTAATTATTTATTTTTGGATCTACAGAGCTGTGTATGCTGTCCAGATTAAAGTAGAAGTTCCACAATTATGTGCTGGAAGAATGAATTACAAAAATGAGAAAAATTCCGTCTTGAATTAGTCAGCCGAGAGCAGTGAAAAGAGCTGTCTTATGAAATTCCATAGATTTGATATGTTTTGTGCAGAAACACTGGCTTTGTAACCTCAGGGCAATTATATAATTACCAATTCATTCATCAGAACTTTTTTATTTAATTCTGTGAACAAAAATATGAATCTCTTAAATTATCTGGGACTTTGTGGCCTTATTTTTACAATGAGAGTTATACCTACCTGTAAGGTCCTGTTCTCTCAAGATATCCAGTTCTAAATTAAGGGTATTGTGAGCCTCAAGGAATGTTTGTCTTAACTCACTCAAATGGACCATTTCCCAGGTATGTTTTAATGAAATTGAAGACGAGAAACTGTCTCCCAACTATTAAAGCCTTAGGCCTATTGAGAAATCATTAGTTTTATAAAACTTTAAAATGTTCTCCTCAATTCAGTTTGACATTGCTAATGATCTTGAATCTACTTTTTCCCTTGATATTCTTATATTGTCTAATTCATAAAACTTAACAAAGCATATACTACACATAAACCTACATTACTCTTCCATATAAAGACAATAAGGACACATTAAAATATACACATTAATGTAGCTGCATAAGAGCAACTGTATTAGTTACCATCAGACATGCTGTAATATGAATTCAGACTCTAATTATTGAAATGTGCATTTAATAATTCATGTTTCATTAATAATGTAACATAAAAATACAGCATATAAAGGAATATATGATGTATTTAGTGTGGCATTCTGGAGAATTATCTTGAGGCAACAGACTAATTTAAAATATTATTGTTCTTATCACACATTCTGAGCTATTTCATGAAAACAGTCATATATTCTATAAATGACCTAGCTTTAACTTGGCTCCTCTGAAATTTTCCTGCACTATTTTTAATGCCTTGAGGGAGTAGGGTGGGATTTAAACTAGGATCATTTCTCTATAATCATTGCACATTATTGTAGCATGTTGAAATAATAATAAAATTTAGTATTGATGTATTTTATGTAGAGGGAAAAAATAAGCTTGCAGCATATTTTCTGTTATTGCCCATTCCGAGGTAGAAAGTGTTTCTGTATTTTTTTTTTTAATTTTAGCAATGGAAGACTAAAAGAAGTGTCATCTATTTTACTTGAAAGATTTTCTACTATGTACTATCACTTGGAATGACAGGGTTTGGTGGTGTCCCTGGGGACTGCACGGCTCCTATTATGGTGACATCTCAAAGTAGTGCCCGCAATGTCATTGACCGCATCATATACTGAAAAAGAAATTTCCTATGGTCCAAAGCATGGCAACCTTACAGAGTTTTCAAAACTGCCATCCATGTTTGTTAATTAATCTTTGTTATAGTCTATTTTTGAAAATATTTTTTATTATCCAGGTGACTAGCAATATGTTATTGCTTAAACATATTTGTATGTCATAACAGAAGGAGTCCTTTATTTTGATTATATATAGTAACAATAACTATGTTGCATGAATTTTTGACCTTGGTCCTCGTGGGTTATTTATTTTTCCTCATCCCTCTTAACAAATCCTATTCCATTACTGGTATAATGGAGTCCCAAGGACCCACCTGTCAACAACTGATCTTTGTTTTTCCCCCTCAGTCTTGACTATAGTCAGACACTTTCAGGATCCATGCTCTGATCTGGCTGCTCATAGAATCTTAAAAAGCTTCCAGCCGAAGCCAATGTCTATCATTAAGCTCCTTTCCAAATAATTTGTTTCTCTCTTTCTGTTTCTTTTGACTCACCCCTCCAACACTTGAGTATATTTTTCAGTAGTATATCTATATTAATTGTGGAAGATATAGTGCTTATACTTTTATTTTTTTTAAAGATAAGATCTCATAAGGCAAAATGTGGCTCCTGAACCACCATCATAAGCATCACTTGGGAACTTTTTTTTTTTTTTTTTTTTTTTTTTTTTTTTAATTTTTTTTTTTTTTTTTAACATTCATTTATTTTTGAGAGACATAGAGACAGAGTATGAGCAGGGGAAGGGCAGAGAGAGAGGGAGACACAGAATCCGAAGTAGGCTCCAGGCTCTGAGCCGCCAGCACAGAGCCCGACGCGGGGCTCGAACTCACAGACCATGAGATCATGACCTGAGCCGAAGTCGGCCGCTTAACCGACTGAGCCACCCAGGCGCCCCTTGGGAACTTTTTAGAAATGCAGATTTTCAGATCCCTTCTCAGACTTATTGAGTCAGAAACTATGGAGTGGGACTCGAAAACTTTAACAAGCCTTCCACATAATTCTAATTACATGAAAATGTGAGAATCATAGTCATAAGGCTTTTGTGTCATCTAGGAATTTGAATTTCTTCTTCCATCTACAATGGATTTGACCTTGATTTTTCCCTTCACAAATGCCCTGATTAGAATTTGCTTTTCTGCTTCTGAGTCGTGTTCTCACTCAGAATACCACAGTGGGTGACAAGCCTGGATTATTTGATAGCAAATATTTGACAGTAGTGAACTCTCTTCACTATTCTGTGCTGCCAACAAAGGTGATTTTAAAGTAGGTGCTCTTCTGGGACCATATATTAACTTTAATGGGACAGCTTCATCTCAGCCTATAGAGAGACATCCCTTATTTATGAACTCTCCCTTTAAATTCTTAGCCCCTCAGAAACTTCAAGAACAACAGTACAAAGTATAATATATCTCCCAATCTGATTTACTGTATTCAATGCCACTAGGAAAGTCATTGTGATTCCTCTTCTTTTTCAAAGGAAATAGTCACCTAGCTCTACCTACACTAGTTCTGCCAAGTTTTCTTTGATTTGGTGACTATGATATTAATTAATATACTAATATAGTTTTATTTATATATGTGGGAAAATGTATTTGCATCTTGTATGAATTTCACATTGGTTATGTCATATAATCCCTGGAACACATTAGTGACAGAATCATAGCTCTCCTTTGTCCCCGCATGAATGGAGATAGATTTCAAAATATGTAATAAATACTAGTTGCCAAGTATATTATACTAAAATTAGGACTTTGCATTATAAATAGGCCAATACTATAAAATCATGTAAGCCATGCCATTTTGAGCATACCTCATTTTATATTCAACACATACTGATTTTTAAGACCTTGCCAAGAAACATCCCCCCAAAAGTAGTCATTTGATAGAACTTAACATGTCCAACTTGACTACTTCACTGTCATCTACTTTTCAGTAATAATTATTTGTAGTCTTAGCTTTTTTTACTCTACTTTTTTTTAAACTTTTTTTAATGTTTATTCATTTTTGAGAGACAGAGTGTGAGCTGGGGAGGGGCAGAGAGAGAAGGAGACACAGAATCTGAAGCATGCTCCAGGCTCTGAGCCATCAGCACAGAGCCCGATGCCGGGCTCGAACTCACAAGCTGTGAGATCATGACCTGAGCTGATGTCGGATGCTCAACTGACTGAGCCACCCAGTCGCCCCTTTACTTTCTTTTTAAAAATTTTTGTATATCACGATGATGAATTCATTTAATAAATGTAATGGTAGCCAACTATTATTTTTGTTTTAAATAATTTATTTTAAAACGTTAACTGAGGGGCGCTTGGGTAGCTCAGTTGGTTAAACGTCCAACTCTTGCTTTCGATTCAGGTCATGATCTCACGGTTCCTGAGTTTGGTCCCGTGTTGGGCTCTGCCCTGAGCCTGCTTGGGATTCTCTCTCTCTTTTTCTCTCTCTGCCCTTATCTGCTCACGTGCTCTCTCTCTCTCTCAAAATAAACTTTTTTAAAAAGTCATCTGAACTTAATGCAGTTATTTATCTATAGAAGTTACTTAAAACATAATTTTAAATGTTTTATCTAATCTGTTTTTAAAAAGGTCCCAACGACATATTTTCTCCAAATCTTAATATAATATTTAGTACCAATAAATTAGGTATTTGTTTAACATAAAATCTGTTTTCAAGATAAGTACTAATGAATGATTATGCTTTGCTTAACAAATTAAAATAAAATTTATAAAGTAGGAAAATCTAAAGGAGATATTTTTAGAAGCTCATCCAGCAAAATATACTTACAAGAATTTACTGCAAGCCCTTTGTAATTCTATTAGCCCTTCATTTATATGCATCACAGAAACATAGAGCCAAATCATGTTTGCAGGAAATGACCATTTTTAATGATCAGTTCTTCAAGGTGTGTTTTCTTGTTTTTGTTTTTGTTTTTTGTTTTTAAAGACAACCTATTTATATGAATGCAATCTATGTGGAAGTCTGAATTGCAATAGAGAAAGAAAGCACATTTGAAAGTGAAAAAGAAAATACCAACAGAACATCTCCATCTCACATATTATAAACACACACAGTGTCCAAATAACCAGAGGTCTTTCCTCTTGGGATATGGTTCTTAAATTATTTTATAGACAGGACAAATTGTTGCTTTGAGTCCTGAATTATACATTATGTATAGTCATGTACTATAAAGAACTGATTTATAAGGGAATCTGAAAAATAACAAAAACTGATTTTTTCACACAAACTAATACCAATGGGTGTTGTCAGAAACAAAATTATCATTGTTATGTCTTATTCAATAAGTGATACACTTTTTAATCAGCCTTAGAAATTCTCAGATAGGTATCAGGCTGAGGAGCTAAATGATAATAAAATATGTGCAGCTACTGACCTAATCAATTTCAAATGTCATTTTCAGAGAAATAAAGAGATTTTGGGACTTGGCATGTTTTACCAAAATATATGAGAGACAAAATTATTGCTTCTGTTTTTATTCATTGGAAAACTGCAGTCTCAAGTAAATTTAAGTCTTAGCCTGTTATGTATTATTTTTCTCTTACATAAAATGGACCAACAAATTTTAGAATTAATTTTAATGATTTTAAAGCCATATGCACACCAAAATGTCCACTCAACATAGTGTTCTTACCAAAAAAAACCTATCACCCTGTATGTGAAATCATTTTCATTCAATTCAATTCATAGTTTTAAAGGACTTCTACATTAAAAGTCCTTGTTCTTTGTGCTGTGCATTATACACAGACTAAAGAGATGATATTGGTAGTCTCAATAAGCTTTGAAAATTATGAGAAAAGTAAGTGTGTGTTG
Organism: Paguma larvata; assembly: GCA_030068075.1. Taxonomy (NCBI): domain Eukaryota; kingdom Metazoa; phylum Chordata; class Mammalia; order Carnivora; family Viverridae; genus Paguma; species Paguma larvata. The sequence continues at coordinate 58,600,430 of CM057829.1, read as the reverse complement.
TTCACACAAATTAAAGCATAAAAAAATTAATGTTTACTTATTTTTGAGAGAGAGAGACAGAAAGCAAGTGGGGGAGGGGCAGAGAGAGAGGGACACATGGAATCTGAAGCAGACTCTAGGTTCTGAGCTGTCAGCACAGAGCCCAGTGTGGCGCTAGAACTCAAGAAACCACTAGATCATGACCTGAGCCGAAGTCGGACGCTTAAGCAACTGAGCCACCCTGGCACCCCCAAATTATGGCAATTTGAAGTAGAATGTAATATCTATCATACAAGAGAAAAGAAGAGCACAGACACTATTCTACTGGTTGGTAGAAAAAAGCACAATTTTGTCTTCTAGGAATTTTTGACTTTAGTAGAAAAACATAGCATTTGGAATATTGTAGCAAAGTCACTCTAACAACTAATATTAGAAGACATAAGTCTCATTCATGATGGTGTTCAAAATTCTCTAGATATCCTGATTCAGTAATTCTGGCTGAGCCTGGGAATTCCTCATTTTTAATAAGCACCTCAGGTGATTCAGATCAAGCAGTCAAAGATAACATTTTGAGATCATAGGGGTTGCCTGAGATTTTACATTATGAGACATTTATTCTCTCTTACTTAAGTATGTTAACAAATAATCTTCAAGTAAAGTATAATCTGCTGCCATATTTCTCATTCTTTTGGTTAATTCAGCCAAACTCTGTTTCTGTTTGTTGTGTTTTGGGCTCTATACATAATTTCAGAATCACTAAATTAGTATTTTTAAGAACTTAAATATTTTGTTAATGTGCATGTGAATTCTTAGGAATTCTTAAAAAGCTCATGTATGTAATCTGATGATGAAGTGAAATGCTAAAGTCCTTTTCATGCATCTGTTATTACACTTTCCTCAATGTATGTTAGTTCTCTATGGTTTAGTTATATGAAACTCATTTTGGTTTTGAAAAGAAATTATCTTCCTATATGCCTTACTCTGTCTCATATTTTGATTTAACGTATCCATGTTTAGGTTTACAAAAGAGCATTTCATCATTTTCACTTGGAAAATGATAGTAAAGCCCATTTTTAAAATGAGAAATAATTGGGGAGCTTGAGTGACTCAGTCAGTTAGGTATCCAGCTGTTGATTTCGACTCAGGTCACGATCTTGTGGCTCATGAGATCCGCCTCCACAAATGGCTCTGTGCTGACAGCGCAGAGCCTGCTTGGGATTCTCTCCCTCTCCCTCTCTCTCTCTCTCTCTCTCTCTCTGCCCTCCCCCCACTCACTTGTGTGCACAATCTTTCTCTCTGTCTCAAAATAAATAATCTTTCCTAAAATAAAAATAAAGAAACAATTCATGTATTTATGAAAAAATTTGGTAACACTGCAAAATAATAATTTTTCACCATTTGGTTTCCGCAATTGTATATTAGTTTGTATCTTCAAGACCTAGGGCAGAATTTAGCATGGGTTTTAGTGAAACAAAGATTCCCTGAAATACCGTTGTTATGTGTTCTCAGTTTGGTTTGCAAGATTAGTTTGTACATCCATTCAAATGTATTCAAGGCACAATATGCTGTACTCTTAATTGAAGACAAAATGGTAACCTATACATAATCCCTTCCTTCAGGACTCTTACAGAGAGAGAGAAATAAATTTTGTTACCATAAAGTGTGATAAAAAAATATCACATGACTCACCAAGCTAAATTATTTGTTTTTTGTTAAATATGTGTTGTGACACTCTCAATGCCAAGTGTTATTTCTCTTCATATCATTGGCTCTGGTGATTTTATATGCACACATTGTGTGTGTGTGCGTGTATGTGTGTGTGCGCGTGCGAATGTGCATGTTTTCTCCTTCTCTGTCTTCCCAATACAGTGTGAGTTTCAGGGTATTGTGACCTCAGAGTAGTGACCTTATGTCCCTTATTGATTGCTGTATGCTTAGTGCCAAAAACATAAAAAGGAATCAGTAAATATCCGTTAGGTGAATGAACAAGATGGCTTTTCTCCAGGCCTGTTTTATGAAAGGCTGAGCTTCCTGCAGATGTATTTTGTAAGAGAAAACAATCACTCATGCCTCCTATGAAAATGACACTGTATATATGTGTGTGTGTGTGTGTGTAGCAGTATATATATTACATAATATATATACTATTAAATGTATATATTATATATCTGTATACACATATGTATTATATGTCTATGTCTATATTTGTGTAGTAAAATTAATAAACTCTGATTCATATTTATTATATAGTATTATTTTTAAATTGATACTAGGTATATGGAAGGTACTTAATAATTAAAATGCCTACTATTTTTTAACCAGCAATTTTTCTCAATAACTCATTCATTTCATTTTGATGCTTGTAAATTAGAGATGAATTGGGAACTTGGACTTTGACTATTAAAGCATGACATAGAAGTAAGATCCGTAATTCCTAATGTTAATATTTATAGTTAATAGGTATTGGATTTTTACTATACAAAGAGCTACCTTAATGAAGTCATAGAAACCTTGTATAAATATCACAACATTCTATAGTACTTTTATATATTAAGAGGCTTGGAGGCTTTAGGTAACATCCAACTGTGTGGTGCCAAGGTAAGATTCTCCCAGTCCTTTGAGATTCTACTGTTGGGACCATTGCATATACCTTTTACTGCTTCTGTAAGTGTGGAGATAGGCCAGTGACACACACATCTGTGTGATGGAAGACATGTTCTGGAACTCTTGTCATGTAATCTTCATACCTACAGCTAGTTGGGGCTAAATCCTAGTAGAGGGCAGTTCCATGTTATCTTTCAAGACCTTGAACTCTGTGTCATCCTAAGTAAAGGGAGAGGGGGCTTCTTCTATGGGCCTGGTACATTCTAGGGGGATTCTGGCAGTCCCGCTCTTATAATTAAGTCCTGGTCCTGCTCTTCAGTTTTTACGGCACTCCAGCTGCAGGAGATGAGAGATTCTTTATAAGATTCCATAGAGGTCTCCTCTCTCTTACGTTTTTTTTTAGTGTTATTATTCATTATTATTCACCCTAATTTGTCTTTGTTTTTTTCAGTGTTATCAGTGACACTTCTCAAGGGCTGCTCGATTCCATTATTCTGATTTCTACTTCCACTAAACCTCCTACGCGCCTGTAATGCTGCATTTGCCACTGTATTCCCTTCTGCCGATTATTCCAATGCAGTTCCCAGATAGTATAACGCTTTAATATTTGCATATCTTTCCCATGCTGTGGGTTGTCCACACTACACCTACAGCCACTGACAGAGTTCTCTGTGCCAGCCGACTCTCAGACAACCCAGCTACAAAAGGCCATTTTACAGTTCATGTGCGAAACCATTCCTGGCTCAAAAATCTTTTAGATGGGATTCCCCAGGAGACTTTTCACAGAGTGGAGATCATTTTTTATAGAGAGAGTTTGTTGTGAAATACTCAGGGAACAATATCTGTAAAGGAGTGAAGGAAAGAGAAACGGACACAAACAATTTTAGCAATGGTGTGGTTGTAACCAAGATTTTAGACAGTCCCACAGGAAGTGCTTAAGCTGAGTTACCCCTTCAGAGATGTCTCTGACTGAGGCCAATGAGCTTGGTCTTTGTACCTTTTATAAACCAGTAATTGGTTGTAGTCTATCCTGGGGGTTGGAGAGAGTGGCATAAAATTGGGCAAAGCAGCTCCTTTAAGGCAAGGACAAATCCTAGGAAAGGACTTAGCTATGGATTGTCAACTGCCAATACTCTAGGCAGCAGGGGTTAAGAGACCTTCAGATATGAAAAGGAGTCTGAGTGCTCCCCCACAGAACCCACCACAGCCCTTGCAGCTGACTAGTGAAGAAAGTAAACATGAGCCAAGCAGCCCAGACTTTGGTAAATAGAATTTGAGATGCTAAATTGCACAGCTATATCATGTGATTATTTTGTTGTCTAGGAAACAACAAAACACAAACAAACAAACAAAAAACTGCTTTGAGCCTCCGTGCAAAGCAAGAAGCCCCTCACTCCTTTTGAGAGCAATGATTCAAAAAGAAACATTGGTTGAGATCAATGTATAGAATTGTTGAGTCATTATATCGAATCCTTAAAACCAAATTAACACTTTATGTTAATTACATTTCAATAAAAATGATTGAGAAGGATATATTTAAGTGAGTATACAGATGTTTTAAAATCAGAGAAACATGCAAACATGTTCCTTTATTTAATATATGAATGAAAGAATTCATATAAATATACTTTGAATAATGTTTTAGCACTATAATTATTCATTTAAGAACACTTTTGGAAAATATAAAATCACCATAATTTGCAGGCAGTGAATAATTTATATAAATATATTACTGAGTAGTTTTAAAATTCCAGTCCCAGAAAACTAGGCCCAAATACATGTTTCAGCAAATGTATGTATGGATATATATATATATATATATATATATATGTGTGTGTGTGTGTGTGTGTGTGTGTTGTATATACATTATACGTTTATATATGTTTTATATATGTGTGTGTTGTATATATATGTTTTATATGCATGGCTTTATATGTTTTATATATGTGTTGTATATATATGTTTTATATGTATGGATTTATATGTTTACATATATACACATGTATATATGTGTATATTATATGTACATATGTATGTAGTATTTTACTGTTTCTGAACAAGGAGTAAAAACAGAAACAAGAGTTAATTTCGTGTTTACTCGAAAATTATTTCTGAAGGGAGATCTAGTTTAATGTATGACAGTATCTTGAAGAGAGAAGTGTTTATCAGTTATGTCATTATTATAGGCACTAGTTTTTCTCACTTGCCTCTGAAGGCCTCATTCATTCCACTCAACCCATTTGTAGAGTGTCTCCTTCCTGCCAAGCTCTAGTTTCTCTGGATCCAAAAATGATATGGACACAGTATTTCCCACATGCTCAAATTCACATAGAGGAGAGAGAGTTATATTAAAAAATAATGCCACACAAATGGCAAAAAGAAATATGAATGAATGTGGAGACCCAAGAATGGAGTGGCTATTATTTCTACATTACCGAAGGAACAAAAATCTTAATGAAGTTTAGTCCGCCCTTTCGAGGGACAAATAGGAAGGAGCTTGCCAAGCAAAGTATTGAAGTTAATTCTATATCACATGCTTATAAAATGGTGGTATTTCTTTTGTACTTGGAGTGCCTGGTATACTTGTGGAAAGATGTGAAGGGGTTAAAAAAAGAGACTGGAGTTTTGGTCTCAGAATAGAGAGGACTGTTTATTCAAAATTATAGAGTTTACATTTTGTTCCATAAATGGTAGTAGTCAATAGGGTCTTTTTCAGGAGCTGAGTAACTTGGCCATGTTTAATTTTTAGAAAGGTAATTCGGGCCGTTTTGAAGGAATGAATATGGTCAGAGACATGTAGATTATTTAGAAAATGGATACCATAACTGATGCTAAATATAATAGCTCAGTAATAAGGTAGTGGTCGGAAACTAGAAAAAAACAATTCAAAAATAAAAAAATAGAAAATTATAAAATTTTTAAAAATTAATTTAATAGAAAATAGAATGATATTTAAGAATATAATGGAATTTAATTTGAAATCTATTTTCTATGTGCTAACTAGATTACCTTCATGAATAGAATGCCAAAGGTAGACACATGGACAATGAGTAGACTGAAGATAAAGATATCTAGGACCTAATCCCTGGAACTGTGAAAGTCACTTTATATATAAGAGGGATTTCACAAATGTGATTAAATTCAATATCTTCAGATGAGATAGTTGTGCTAGATTATGTGGGTGGACTCTAAATGTATGACAAGTATCCTTTAAAGGAGACAGAAAGAGAGATTTGAAGACAAAAGAAGGCAGCGTAAGGACAAAAGCACCATACTGCAGTGCTGAATTTAAAGATGGAAGAAGGGGGCCATAAGTCCAAGAATACAAGGAAACAGTTCTATAAGTGAAAATAGCATGGAAATCGATTCTTCCCTAGAGCCTCCCAGCAGAGCCCACATTACATAAACTATACTACACATAACATTTTATACAAAAAGGCCTACAGACAATAAGTATTCTTATTTGTGGTCAATATCGTATGTATATGTTCCTATGTAAACATTATAGTAATTTTCAGGCAAATATTTTGTGTTTGTTCACTGAAGTATCAAAAACACCTAGAATGCCACTGATATCATATTTTCAGTAAATATTTGTGGAATTAAGAAAAAACATTATATGAATTTTCTTTTACTTCTCTTGTGTTTTTCTTTGCCGATATTATAATGAAATGATTTAACAGCATGCATTTATTAATCTTGAGCATGAGGATAATTTTACATAGCTTTCATTTCTGTGAGCTCAACTGTTATTAATGTTATTAATATAAACTTTCCATGCCCTTTCTTCTGAGGGAAAAGTGCTAATTTTATATTCTTTTGCATCTGCTCTAGAGCAATGGATAAAGCTCATGTTTTAGAAAATTGTTTACTAGCGCTAATCACTATGATAAGAAATTTTCCAAACATTCACCTTGCCAAATATAAAATAATTTATCAACAAATGTTGAATAAAAATTATCACATTTGAATAATCTCGGTGGAAGGGAAATAAAAGTAAATGTATTTATTATGATTTAACATAACATTTTGTACTCATAAGTTATTTTAATAACAACACAAAGCTTAAAACATGTAGTAGTTCAATGAAATAGTTGAAAAGGTTGAGAAATTTTTTTAGCTTACTTATTTATTTAGAGAGAGACAGAGAAAATGTGAGCAGTTGGGAGAGGCAGAGAGAGGGAGAATCCCAAGCAGGCTCCACGGGGTTGTGAAGGCTGATGCGGGACTCAAACTCACAAAACTGTGAGATCATGACATGAGGCAAAATAAGAGTAGGACACTTAACTGACTGAGCCACGCAGGTGCCCAAGAAATTATTTTCTTTAATGAATAAAAAACACTGCATAGATATTTCATTATAAACAAACTATAACTGTTTTTAGAGGAAAAGAAGAGGGATATTATAGATGATAAGCATTTCCAAATTGTAGAAATAAAAATTTATAATTTATATGAATGTATATATTTTTGAAAATCTTACTTAAAAATTCACTGAAGACAGTTATTTTTTCATTTTAAATTCCAAATGATATATATCTAATTTTCAAGTTTTTAGAAGTATCTATGTTAAGAATCTGTATTAATAATAATAATTATAAAACATACAATTTATTGAGAAGTTACTAGATATTGGACTTTTAAAAATTCATTTATTTACTTCTTAAGCTTTTCAGCAGAGGATGATAACCTCTTTTGTATAAAAGTGCATTCATGCATGTTTTAACTAATAGAAAAGAAGTATAATTAATAAAACATATGATATGATATAACATATCATATATCATAGTATAAATTAATAGATTTATAAAGGAATGTTTTGCTCTCACTGGTGTTTTATGTATTTGTTGTAAATAAAAAATAATTTAATGAAATTGTGGTATAAAAGAAATTCTATTGAGATAATCTGACAGGAGTGAACAGAAATAGTACTTAAAGATTTGGAAAGTGAACTTGAAATCTATTTGAACATACCAATTATGATTTTCTTGATAGGTTCCCATAACTACAAATAGTTATAAAGAGATGTGAGCTACCTCCATCACTTCTACACTACTGGGTCATAATAAAATCAAGCCAGACTGAATTATGTTATAATTTCTTAATTAATGATGTCCCTGTTCTCTGTCTTCTGTTGGTCTCAGAAATGACTTGCATTAGACCTTCCCTTAGGCAACTGTGGCAGTATTTCCAGCCATCGGACCCAACTGCAGTATCATTTGCAGTCATGGGAATGGAAAACCTCTAAACAAGAAAAGAAGCAGAAAGTAATTAATTTAACCAGGATTAGCATTTCTGTGGTTGCAGGCTACAGGGCTCACCCCACCTGGTCATGAAGGAGCAAGAGATGTTTCTAAAATATTTTAGGGATGTCTCTGAAATATTTAATCAGTCCAAGTATCTCGAATAATATTTTCACTAATGGATCCTATTTTTTAACTGTTATTTATTTTTGTTTATTTTTGTGGAGGAGGGGCAGAGAAAGAGGAAGGCAGAGGATCTGAAGCAGGTTCTGCCCTGACAGCAGAAAGCCAAATGCAGGGCTTGAACCCAAGAACTGAAGATCATAACCTGAGCTGAAGCCAGATGTTTAACCCACTGAGTCATCCAAGAACCCCAGTGGATTCCTATTTTTAACTTACACTAACTAAAAAACAATCTGGTGTTGGTCAAGAGTAAACATAACTAAAGTACTTGTCATAACCATCTTTAGAATGTTGGCTTCCTAAGCAGAATATTAGTTTACCAAACCTAAAGAATTTTTGCAAAGGAAAAACATTGTCTATAGGATGGCAGTCAGAATTACACACACACACACACACACACACACACACATACACACACACCACAGGTCTAAGTATTTTAAACTACATAAGAAAAGTTATTCGAACAGAGCTGAGTATATTAATAGAGTATCAAGGAGACATGCATAATAGAAGGGCCAAGGGGACATAATTTTCAGCCTCAATCAGCTAATTAAAATTAGAGAAACTTGTTGTTTTGCCACAAATTTATATACCACTTATATCAACTCAAATGTTTCTTAAAATAAATTTGTTCTCAAATAAGGTATTCAGACTGGATACACTTTACTTATAATACAATTTAGAGTAATGATAAATAAATATTATAAAATAAGCCTGTAATTCTCATATATCAAGTGGTATAGGTATCCCATTTTCAGAAATGCTACATGGTAATCTTTAGGAAGCGAAGTGAAGAAAGAGAACTAATGATCTTGTCAAATATACTTCAGGAACAGGGGTACTTAAGTGAGCGGTATTGATAAAAGTAAATAGCAAATAGAATAGAAACAAAGCTTTAGAAAAGATGACAGTAAAGAGATGGGTGTCAAAGTTTGAAATACCATGTTTTGAGGTGTTGAAGGTTGAAAATGCCTTAGGGGAAATGAGAGCTAAGTTGTGGTTATGAGTTTGGTTTGTGGTTATGTTTCAGTAGAGGTGAAGGCCAAGAACTCAGGGTTCATGGTTTTACAGTGCTCAGAGAATGAACAATAAAATAAGTATAATGATAATGAAACTATAATGAATTTTTAATATATGAGTACACAGAAAACCCTGCAAAAATATGTCTCCCAAATAACTCTATTCTCATCCAAGTTTTATAAATGAGGAGATAGGTTAAGTAAATTGTCCAATGGCATATGGACCGAAAACAGCAGTTGGGTTGCATTTGGGGCCCAGTGAGGGTGCAAAATGGTATTGGCATTGGCAGATGGAGAATGGGGTGAGGTTTAAAAATATAATAAAATGAAAACAATATGTAAAAACATCTTATAAATTCCTTTTGGACTTGTACCACTCTAACAGAGAGGCATGATTCTTTTTAGTATCATTGGTAGCTTGTGGTTGCCTCAGGGGTGACCATGTAGCTCTCATGTCCTGTTGAGTATTTTCAACAGGAATTTTTATATGGATACATTTTTGTCTTATATATATATATATATATGAATGGCAGTATGGGAGAGAGTACTTGATCCTCGTGTACTATTCTTGTTCACTCACATCAAGTGATCACAGTGGGACTTCTCTCGTTTTATGCCAAAATATGTTGGAATAATTGATAATTTACAGCAACAAATACACAACACTGTTGACCAACAGCAGAATTTTTCTTTGGGAAAGTTGGCTTTACAGGGCTATATCCTGAAATCAACAGTTGAAAAATGCAACATGTGAGAGGGCATGAGTATGTTTTGGGACATCAAAGTTTCTGGGGACAGATTTCTATTTGTAGATTAGATGCTTGTAAAAGCAATCTTTTAATTATGTGAAAGATATATTGGAAAAGAGAAAGGTATATAAAAATCTACGTCAGGTCACCTGGGATCTACATCAGTGAAGAAATCATTGATAGTAATTTAAGAAGGTACTGTGAAAAATTCTTCCAAAATTATTTTGTCTTAAAATTTAAAATGATTGCGTAAAATTTTACATTATTTTTCAAGAAAATAATTATACAATACATGATTATAAACTAACAGGAGATTCCATATACCACATACTCACAAAATTGCTTTGATTATTCCTCTTATTAAAAAAATTCTAGTAACAAGATAAAAGAAATTGTCTGGAAAACTATTTGTAAACTTCAAATCACAAGTCAAAATTTCGCCGTAGGAACTCTGTTTCCTTTTTGTATATGACAATGGCTATTGATTTTGTTCAATTAAAACACATTAAGACTAGTTTCTCTTATGTTCTTGGTGAGTAAATACTAATTATTATGACATAATAAGACATTTTTATCTGTGTATTTTAAAAATAGATTTTGCCTCTTAAGCCTGTGTAAGGAATGGGAAACAAAAGCAAACTTTAGTATGGTTTCTTCTAAGAAAAAAAAAAAAAACTGTAGGTTATAAACCACTTACTGTGTCTCCAGCTGTCATTTCAGAACATAATTTTGTTAAACAGGAATTAACGAATCACTAGGAGTGTTTCAGACAGCTGGTGGGAATGCATGGCACAATAGAGAGACCATTCTTGTTAATATCTGGCTCTTCTAGGTAATGTAAATAAAGTGTTAAAAATATGATCACTTTAAGATTGAAAGAGTTGGTAAGAATCACCTAGTTTAATTTTATTGATATAAAAATTAAGACCAGAATAACCAAGCTAGGTGAGTGGCTCAATAGCCTATATGTAGCAGCATTCTAGAACAGAATCAAATACCCTGACTCTTCCTCCTGGGTATTTTATGCATTCACATTATTTTAATAACATAGGTGGTTTAATATATATAGAAATTTTACTTGTGGATAAAATAAAAACATAGCCTTCATTTCCTGACTCCAAAGGAAGGAGGAAGGAAGGAAGGAAGGATGGAAGGAAGGAATGAAGGAAGGAAGGGAGGGAGGGAGGGAGGGAGGGAGGGAGGGGCAGGAGAAAAAAGGAGGAGGAAAGGAAGAAAGGAAGACCTATGTCTAATTATCCTGAGGAGAGGGAAGAGAGTGATCAAATCAATAACAGTAATTCCAAAATGCTTGTTTTCATAATTAATCAAATTTGAGAATAATGCATTTGCTTTTTGGAATTATTACTGGATTGAAAGTGTTTTTAAACTTGTAGTCGAGTCTTCTCTAAGCATTGTTAACACTTCCTAGCCCTTCATGCCCTCTGCTTTCTCCGTTACACCTGTGGCTGAATTCTTTTTCCACTCTTCTTACTACTGATTTCTATTACAAAGGTGGCCTTTAAGCTTGCAATGAAACCATGATGGTTAACCATAAGGCAAAATGGTCCTCCTATCAAGGAACTGTAACCTATAAATATATAAAGTGTACTGATTGTTAAGGTCATGAGAGACAAAGCAGGTTTACATTATGACCCTCTAATCAGTGCTTTTCTGAATGTGATGTGCTGAAATTCCTCTTGGCAATTGCTTGGAAATAATTATGTTTAAAAAAGGTAAACATTCAGAAATACTATAATATGTGGCATTTGCTGTAGGTTTAACTCTGAAAAAAAGCTGGCATATTCAGATGGCATTAAATTCAATTATTTGTATATAATGTAGAATTTATGATGTATATGCATCTATCACATATGTTAGATTATCTATAATTATGTGCAATTATTATATATGTACATATACACAATTGTGTTGCACATAAATGCTTTCTGTTTAAACCTAAAGAAAACCTCTACCTAATCTTATAAAACTTAAAATAAAAATCTTAATAAATTAAAATGTTATCAAGAGTCAAAGTTTTACAAAACATAAAACAATCAAAGTAGCTTGAAAAATATGTTCAAAATATCTTTGTATTATCTTATGTTTATTATTTTATTTCACTGCACTAAATGATAACATGATCTAATGTAAGGCGATATTGGAAGTTATCTAAAACAATATGGAAATGTAGCATTATTTGTTCGATACTTCTGCTGCTGTGAAGAAACCTAGCTTACTTTTCCAATTTCTTAGATGCTCATTTTCTTTGGGATCACTGTGCTGGGTCTGAGTTCCATACTTGTGGTTCGAAGAATTTAGACACAATGAAAAGTTTGCCCCATATATGATTTACATATATCCTGAGACTGCAAATATCCCATGACTGCATCTTTCAATCAAAGCAGTGGTTTTTACTTTCTCTGCTCACTACCAAGTTCAGCGAGGATAAACATTGCCGAAGTCTCACCTGGAAATAACCCATTGTCAGGGAAACTCTCTTTAGTCCATACTGGTACAGTTCAAGCTTCATATATACAACATCAGTTATAAAACCATCAATGTCAATTATAATGTTATTATCAGGGCTTTCTCTTTTGTCATCTCTATTATGAGAGTAAGGAAAATGATTATTGGTCACCATTGTTTGCATGGCATCATGTTAGTGTCAACTAGATGATATAACAACTTTCTGATATACAGAGAAAAAAAGATTATAGGTATTCATGTAAGAGGATTATTCTGTGTACATGAATTAAAGATTGCCTTAAAATTCTCAGGTTGTCAGGGCTCCTGGTTGGCTCAGTTGGTTGAGTTTTTGAATCTTGATATCACCTCAGGTCATGATCCCAAGGTCATAGAATTGAACTACCGTGTGGACCTCCCTTAAGATTCTGTCTCTCTCTTCCTGTGCCCCTCTCACCCCCTTGTGCTTTATCTCTCTCTCTCAAATAAAAAAAATTTAGAAAAAACATTCTCAGGCTTTCTTGAAGGTCATTTCAGAAAATATATTTCTGAATTTACTAATTAATCCAGATGTTTTGAATAGCTTTTTTTTTTTAGGCTGCATTTGGAAATATTGGACAGGGAGTCAAGAGACACGAGTTCTAGTTCCAGTATTGACATCAGCTAGTTATAGTAGCTTGAGCAATTAATTTAACATCCATGAGTTCAGTTTCTTCATTATAAAATGAAATAGGATGGATAGATCAGTGTTTTTCAGTCTGAGATTTGAGACTCTGTATTAATGGTGTCCTCAGGGGCAGGTGGGGAAGGGAGAGGGTGGCTAAAACAGCTACATGGGAAGGGCTTTGGGCTTCCTTTTCTTGCTTCAATCAGAGCAGATCTGCTTAAAGGTGCTTTGTTGTTGTTGTTGTTGTTTTTTTTTTCACTCCCTAGGAAATTATGTTTGTACGAAGGTTTCTTACTTAAAATTAACAAGTCTTCAAAAACGACTGGACCAAATAATCTAATGTTTAACAGCTTTGAACAATAAAAGATGTAAAATTTGTGGGCTTTCTAACGTGCCTGAAAATGGAGAATGAGAAAAGGAGCTATATATTATCTTTCTGTGAAATATTTTTTAAAAAGCCTGATGGGGTAAAAAAAAAAAGTGATTTTTAGTTTATTGTGCACTTGCATTATCATTGTCATTTGACTTTCAGACCAGAAAGTAATTGTCCCAAACATGTACACTATCTGTAGCATAATTGCATTCATATTCTGTCATCTTTATGTTTGGGATGGTCTCTGAGAAGATGACGGTTTTTTAATATTCTATATGTCCTGGGGGTAAAGCTTTAGGTAATAGACTGTGTCTCCAGTTGTCAAATTGATTCAATATGGAAAGCAGTAGTCATGACATTGGAAACACGTCTGATGCAGATGAATCATTTTATCACGGTAGTTATCTTAGCAGTAAAGAATAAAATCTTGGTTCTGGTATCCTAAGCCCTTTTAGTCTATTTTTAAACTTGTTTTATTTATTTATTTATTTTAAGTTTATTTATTTTTGAGAGAGAGAGAGAGAGAGAGAGCAAGCATGAGTGGGAGAGGGGCAGAGAGAGGAAGACACAGAATCTCCAGGCTCTGAGTTGTCAGTACAGAGCCTAACGTGGAGCTCCAACCCACTAACAGTGATATCATGACCATGAACCATGAAATTATGACCTGAGCCTAAGTCAGATGCTTAATCAACTGAGCCACCCAGGCACCCCTTAATTCTTAAAAAAAAAAAAAAGGAAGAAAAGAGGAAAGAAGGAAGGAAGGAAGGAAGGAAGGAAGGAAGGAAGGAAGGAAGGAAGGAAGGGAGGAAGGAAGGAAGGAAGGAAGGAAGGAAGGAAATGTTAAAGGTAAGGAAAGCTTTTGGGAAGGATTGACAATAGTTTATGAAGGTAGAACATTCAATAAGAGAACTAAATTATAATGAATTAATTAGAATGAAAGAGAATTAACTGTAATGAAAGTGGAAATTTGCACTTAAAATCATTTCCTCATTTAGAAAAGGAACTAAAATACTTATCTGTTTTTCTTGTTACAAACAAATCTTTACATGAAAATGATGACCAAGTTTCTTACAGGTTTATGTTTCCTTTAGAAAGTGTTTTTAAAAGGTCAATATAGTTTGATTTATGCCCTGTCCACATCCACATCTAACACATGGCTTTTCATTCTCTTCATAGATTACATTTTCCCAAGTTAAAGAAACTGTGTTTCTCTAAAACAGTTCTGCCTTGAAAGTACCACTCAATTTAATATGTATTTTCAGTGACTTGTTTCAAAATATGTTCAATCAAATTCAGCATTTATAACTTTTTACAGAAATTGTTTTTAAATATTCCATTAGCTTTCTGTCAGAATAATACATATTATTTCACTTTAGATTTAAAGCACCAAAATAAATCACTTTCTGTGGTTGAAAGAAATCATATTAACATAGTTTTGTTTGTTTTTAAGAATAAATATTACTGTATTATATCTAATCCTGAGTATCATTATATCCAGTATTTAGCAATCTGTGTCTATAGCCAATTTTCTAAGTCTTTATAGATTGAAATGAATACTAAAAATAACATGAAAAGGAAACAGACTTTAAGTCAACAGACAGAGCTCATTATTCTTAGAACTGAAGTTCTTATGAAGTTTACTTCATTTTAAAAAGTTTTACTAAAGAAAAAAGAAATCTCTCTTCTTCTGCCTAGATAAGGAATAACGAGTCAGAAAGAGACCATAATTTGAAAATTTTGTTATACTTATTCTTTGAAGTATATCTAAATTTAAGAATATATAAGGAAGTTTCACACAAGACATATTTTATAAGATGAATTTTGTGGCTAAGATTGTTTCAAATATAATTATCTCAATATGTAAACACTGTTCATAATGGGACTCATCCAATTTTCCTTTTATTGATATTTCCAATCCTTAATTGTAGAACTTGTTTTTAGTTGAATGTTTATTTGAAGTGTTATTTAAATGTATCCTAAACTCAACTTTTTCTTGTTAGGAAAATGAGATGATTTAATATCTAGAAACTTCATAAATAAAATATTCTCTATGACTATATTACCAATTAATATCATATATATTTTATTTCCTAATATCCATTCTTTTAGTCAAATATAAGACAGCATTCCAAATACTGATGATAACTGAACAAAAAAAATTACGTCTCTGCCTTCTTATAATTTAAATTTTACGTTTATATTTTATATTAGAGAAAAACACAATAAAATATTTTTAAATATCCTAAGTTCTGAATGGAAAATATAACATGTATATGAGTAACTTGTGTACTTTAAAAGTACTGTAAAAGATAAAGATAATGTAGTAATTGTGAGAGAGGAAGATATCCCAAAAGAAATTATCAAGATTCACATGTAACACGACATTATTTTAACCTTAAGAGAAGGATAAACTTTGGAAAGTTGGGTTTGGATGGAGTCAGCAAAGATATTCCGGGCTGAAGAATGGCAAAGCAGCAGGAATCAGAGTCTGAGGAATAGTTCAGACTACCTGAATAGAGTAGACTACTGGATAAAACAACATTTTAGTTAAAATTCACTGGTATTTTACTGTAAGTCAAAAATCACACGAAGTTCTATACTAAGTACTCATTTAATCCTCACACTCTTATCTATCATGTACCATTCTTTCCTTTTATTTTTTAAGTTTTTAGTTTCATTTATTTATTTATTTGAGACAGAGAGAGAAGAGGGAGAGAAGAAGTAGGAGAGGGGAGGGGCTGGGGGACAGAGGATCTAAAGTGGGCTACGGGCAGTCAGCACAGATGTGGTGCTTGAACCCACAAACTGTGATAGCATGTCCTGAGCAGATGTTGGATACCTAACCAACTGAGCCACCCAGCCACCCCCAGTTACTATTATTTCTGATGTTCCTTGAGATTAATTAATATGCTTATAATTATATAGTAATAATTCATGGAGCTTAGTTGAAATCTCAAACTTTTATAAAAATAAAAATGTGTTTACTCTTCTTTCCCCCAAAGGGTAATTTTTACTAGATATAGACTTTTAGGTTGGTAGTTATTTTCTTTCATGCCATAGGAAAATTGGTTACTAGGTTCTTGCTTCCACTGGTGGGAAGTGAGATGTCAGTCTTGGCCCTTTGAAGATAATGTGTCTTTGTTCTTTGGCTGCTTTTAAAATTTATCCTCCGTCTTTCATATTCCCTGGAAGAGTTTTCTTACTACTCATCCAACATAGGTCTGGGGAGCTTTCTAAATCAGTGGTTACTGTCTTTTGCTGTTTTTAGACAATACTCAGTAATTTTTCAAATAGTATTCTTATTCAATCTCTCCCACTCCTCTTTTTTTCTGTTGTTAATACAATTAAATACATATTAATTCTTCACATCATTTCCCATATTTTCCATTTTCTTTTTGCCTTCTCTATCCTTTTTATTTATGTACTTCAACCTGGATATTTACTTTTAATCCTCTCTGCGAAGATTTCTGATATGAAAATAATGGTTTAAATTATTAAATTTCAATTATTATTTTCATTTTTCTCTTTTTTTTAATTTTTTAATGTTTATTTTATTTTTGAAAGAGAGAGAGCGCGTGAGCAGGTTCGGGGCAGAGAGAGAGAGAGACACACACACCCAGAATCCAAAGCAGGCTCCAGGCTCTGGGCTGTCAGCACAGAGCCCCACACGGGGCTCAAACTCACAAACACTGAGATCATGACCTGGGCTAAAGTCAGATGTTAACTGACTGAGCCACCCAGGCACCCCTCAATTATTCATATTTTCAACTGTGCATTATTCTTTTGACTCTATTATAGCAGGTTTCTAGTGGAATTCTCTATCTTGCCTTATATATTTTTGAGCATGTTAATCACAATTATTTTAAAATGCCCAATAAGCACAATATCTGGAAAGGCTATTTTTGCTGTTTTTCTCTTGAGTTTTGACCATCAGCATTCCTTTAATTTTTTATCAAATACTGGACATTTTGTATCAAACACCAAAAAGCTCTAATGTTAACTTCCTCCAAAGAACACTTAATTTTCCCTGGCAGGAAAATAGAATATGGATACATGACTTCATTTTTGTTGAGCGGAGTTTCAGCATGATCTGGGCGTGGCGTTTTGCTGGTTTGTCCTTCCTTTCTGATGGTGGCCCTCTGAGGTGTCAAATGAAAGCCAGAAGTGTTTAGCAGGGTCATTCCATCTTGCAGCCCGAACTCCAACCGCTAGCTTCACTGCATTACAAGGCCACTGAATCCTTGTTGTTCACTGAGCTACTTCCGGCTTGCATTGGCGACAAATGCCTCCAAAAATTCTATTCCTCAAAGTTTGGGCTCATTTGCTCTCTTTTTAGGGACATGCATCCTTCAATATTCAAAGTTGAATACCAATATTTCCTTTCCATTTCAGTGTGACTGTGGAATGTTCCAGCTACTCCTTTCTGTTTAGCTTCTATTTACCTGAATTTAAATAGGTGAATGCTCTGGTATGGAAAGCAACTATATGTAATATACTATACACATATATTTAATATATAGTTATTATACCTATCAATCTGGACCGCTTTGTCTTTCATCTGAGTGGTTGTGTAGTTCACTACTTTAGATACATATCATCTTCCTATCATGTTACTGTCTTCCCTTTCTCCTTCTTACTGGAGTATTTTTTTTTAATTTTTTTAACGTTTATTTATTTTTGAGAGACATAAAGACAGAGTATGAGCAGGAGAAGGCAGAGAGAGAGGGAGACACAGAATCTGAAGCAGGTTCCAGACTCTGAGCCGCCAGCACAGAGCCCGACGCGGGGCCCTAACTCACAGACCGTGAGATCATGACCTGAGCCGAAGTCGGCCACTTAACCAACTGAGCCACCCAGGCGCACCACTGGAGTATATTAAAACTCAAAAAAAAAATGTTTCATCTCAGTTTGGGAGGAAGGATAATGTCTACTTTGTATTAAGAGGTAAAAATGATGGGGATCCAACTTCATAAAGCATACAAACCTTTTTTCTTTTTCAACAAATTTTTAACGTTTATTTATTTTCGAAAGAGAGAGACAGAATGAGAATGGGAGAGGGGCAGAGAGAGAGGAAGACACAGAATCCAAAGCAGACTCCAGGCTCTAAGCTGTCAGCACAGAGCCCAACACAGGGCTTGAAACCACAAACCGCGAGATTGTGACCTGAGCTGAAGTCAGGTACTTAACTGACTGAGCCACCCAGATGCCCCTTCTGCAAACTCTTATTCATTTTAGTAAACATTTTTAAATACATTTCCCTCCTCAGCAAAACTAGTTCAATGTATTATTTACTTATTTAATGCCAAGATAATATGGTTTAAAAATTGTATTTTACCTTTAACTACTAGTTAAAATTACTGAAATTAATTATTTTTTCAATGTTGAATGATAAAGTGCTTCGTATTAAGAGTGTCCAAATTCATAAAAATGCTTCTGAACTAAGTAAGCAACAGATTAATAGAAATATTTGAACTCTGGATTATTTCCAGTTAATATTTATTTCTGCCTTCTTTATAATGTATATTTTAGTGTTTAATATTTAAAAATCTTTCTCTCATTTTTATGTTTCCTGTTTGTACAGATTATATCACATATGATTAGATCACTGCTGTAGTACCTGAGACTTTAATCATAATTATACCATTAAATTGAAGATAATTTTCTACTAATTATCATCAAGAACACCAATAATTATTAGCTTTTATGGAATATCCAATAATTATTAGCTTTTATGAAATATATAGCTTTAATGGGAAAGATATTTGATCGGATTTTTACTCAATTACTAAATTAGTTTCAAATTATTACTGAGATGTCAAAAGAAAAGCCAGCAGTAAACTTGTGCTTTTGTCTTTACAGAAATGATTCCTACCTCTTAGAAAGTGAGCCGGGCACCTCATTTGTACCACAGATTTTATGCACATGTTATCCATACAACTCCACCTTAATTTCACAGAGTTGGGTAGTTTCCCCCATTGACCTACAGCAGACACTTGTCTTGCTTTCATTTCAAATTGCTTTCACTTCAAATCAATATAATCACTACATCAGTTTTCACAGAATTCTTTTTTTAATGCTTTCAAAAAAGAGAAGAAAAAATTAGCTAACTATATTAAGTCAAAACTTCATATCTAACCAAATCACCAAGGATGTTAACAATGTGGGGCCACAATGTATGAAAAAATTACTGCCCAAATCCAGCTAGCCAGGAGTACTATTAATGAGTATGCTGGAGAATTAACACATACGTCAGGAATAAAGCCCAGTGCTGACAATACGGTGGCTTTCGTCCCTTTCTGCTTTTCAACTGCTCTCAAGCCACAGCAAACCAGTTGACCCTGATAAGCCAAAACAGAATACTCAGTGGCATCCAAGTTATTGTAATGTAAATTCAAATATATGGAGCATGAATTTATGCTTGTTTGATTTTTGTTTGATTATAATGTTCAAAAAAATTGTGTCTACCTCTGGCAAACATATAGAATCCTTTTGAAATCCATGTGTGTTACTTCAGTTTTAATGTTACTTTTCCTATCATATTGATTCTTTCTCATGTGTTCGACCAGCATGTATTAAGCATCATGAGGTGCTAGACCTCCTCAAGAAGCTGGGATGTATTATGGAAAATGTTCTTGAATCGCAGAGTGCTCCTATTCTGGTAGATATTACTATGTAGACTTCTTAATACTATTTGCAAGTGGAGAAACTAAGTTACCATAATTAGCTAGCATAGCTCTGCCTAATAGAAAAGTAACAAGACCACACGTGTACCCTCATGCATATTTGTGCGTGTGTGTGTGTGTGTGTGTGTGTGTGTGTGTTTTAAATGTTCTAGCAGCCACATTACAAAAGGCTAAAGAAAGCAGGTGAAATTAATTTTAATGTTTTAACTCTTTGTATGCAAATTATCATGATTATAGTATGAAAGTAATAAAATTATTGTAAGTTATTTTACATTCCTTTTTTCATAGTAAATCTTCAAAATTCATTGTGTATTTCATACTTATAGCAAGACCAGCCTCACTGCAATGCTCTCCATGCAAATGAGTGCCACATGACTGGCGGCTCCTGTATCGAAGAGTGAAGCTCAAGAGAACAACTAACATTGATTTTAGTAGTTTTCATTATTATAAATTTAGAATCCCTAAAGAGTCCAAATTCTGTTTCTAAAAAAGGACTCTGTTCTTTGGAAGTGTTTTTAATATTTTAAATTATCGTCCTATAGTAATTTTGTTTGTTTTCCCAATCCTGGAAAAGCAATTTTACTTTTAGTATTTTGAATATTGTTATAGGACTACTCTATCTCTTAGCAAAATGATATTTAAAGTTTTGCAATTTCAATCAACAAACAATAGTGTACTGACATAGATTAATTGTAATACAGTAAATAAATAATACTGTTATATATTCTTTAATGAGTGAGCTGCTGAGTTATATGTTTAGTAACTTTTACACAATCACTAACCATATTGCTAATACATTATTTTTATATTAAGATATTTAACAAAACCAATAGTTCTGTGTCATGAGCATAAGTATTTATTTTTATATAATTAGACACAAAGAATACTGTTCACATAGTTTTTAAACTGTAGTAAAAGTAATTTTGGGGAAGTATTAACATTCTACAAAAATTAAAATAGGCATAAATTGACAGAGATCAACATAGCCAGGAGTAATAACTGGATTATAGGCTTAATGACAAGAAATAACCTAAAGGTTGTATAATTTTCATATTTCCTTAGAGCTACCAGTGTGTGTGCTTAGCTGGTTGGGAAGGAAGTTTTTGTGAACAAGAATCCAATGACTGCAAAATGAATCCTTGTAAGAACAATTCCACCTGTACTGACCTCTACAATAGCTATCGGTGAGTAATGTATTTATCATTTTCTTCATGAAATCACTTGGAGTGTTCAGTGTCCTTGGGATAATTTCAGATATTATTTTCACTTTACACCCATTAATTAAAATAATGATCTCAAGATTAAGAGCCATTTTCTGACAAGAGTGTCAACATTCATTTGAAATTTGTGTCAAAAAGTAATAAGATTAAACCTGGAAATGCAATGGCCAAACCTGGCTGATGTTACAAATGCGTTTACTTCTTCAAAACACGCTTTTGTCATCTCAAGGTTGTTTTGGATCACTCCGTGCAAATGAGTGCCACAAATGACTCGTTCGTGGGTCTACTGAGTTAAAAAGTTCAGTTTATTACCTAGAGATTATCATGAATTGGGATTACTTCAGTCAAATTATTGATGAATTTTACATTCATTAGTCCACATTTTCCATAATCCAATTGTATTAGATTTAGATGATAAATCTGAAGAAGCTCTTAATATAAATTCTGAGTAGCTATTGCTGTTATTCCAAATGTTTAATAACCAAATCTTTTATTCTTTAACTTGTTGAAGTACATAGTATAGAGAACTATACACTAGGTATCTCAAGCAGATGCGAAACCAGGTGTACTGTAACTAGAGTGATTTTCTTCTTGTCACAGAAGCAGATTAATTGATTATAAATATGTTCGGATGATTGTTATTCTCAGGGATAAATAACAATGATTTCAGAGCGTCTTCTAAAATAACTTGTACACTATTCCTCATTTTTGGTGACTGAAATGGGACACAAGATCCAGACTGATCAGCAGTAGGGAGTTTATTGCATTTAAAGCCAATTCTGAAATAATCCAGCAATAGTTTGATTTATATTTCAATGACAGTAAAAGAAAAAATTAACAATTTTGTTAATGTACAAAAACTCACAATGGCAGCAGTTGACGTTAGTTTAAAATATGTAAAAATGTAAAAAACCAGAGCTACTTTTTGTGACATGTCAATTATTAAAATTGGCATATCATCGTAAATTTATATTAACTGCCTTTCTATCTATATAGTAAGAGAAACAATCAACTTTTGTTGAGCTAGGAAAGAAAAACTTCTCATAGTTTCTATGCTCATTTCTTTATTATTTCTTTTCTTAAATGACTATTATAACCTACAAAGCATGATATACTATATATATATCAAAAATACTTTTTAGCATTCAGCTCTTTATGTAATTCATAAAGATAATTTGTTTACTCATTTGCATATGTGTGTACTCACACTGTCAATCACCTCTAGACAAACACCAGCAGGAATATACCTGTTGTTGAAAAAGTTGGGTTTATAACTCATGGCCATAAGGGAGAACACACACCATTTAAATCCATGCAGCATCTCAGTATAAGGATGTTGGAAAGGACTTAGAGGTTTGAATTTGTGAAATATGACTTTAGGGAGGGTTTAAGAAAGTGGGCCTTTGGCTTGGATAAGGATACTGTCAGGAAGTGGGAAGAATTACCTACATTCATAATAAATCTTACCTAGAAGAAAGGAAGACAGGACAGAAGTGAAAGCCAAAATCTCTAAAGAGACAGCAACCATTTTATCAACTATGATAGGAGAATGTTTGGCCAGTCCCGTAGTTTAGATAGTGTTCAAGTTTTTGTCAGCATTTAGATAGGATTGTGGGGTAAGCTTGTCTTTGTAATGATTAATTAGGGGAACGGAGTAACTTTAGCTCATTTTGATGTTCTGTGAAATTGTCTGTTGAAATGTTCACCGAGAGAACACCAATATCTAGCTATAAACCTGGCTTATAGTGCCTGACCAGCTCCTAGATACCCTGGATGTTAGTTTTTGCTTCCTCTTTCCCAAAATACATTATCATATAGACGTGCAGAAAAAATATGTATGTATATATGCATGTATTTATGTGAAATATATCACTTATGTTTGTCCACCTATGTGTCTAAAATATATTATTTTCATAATGTGTATCAAACAGTGAGAATTCAAATATTAATTTATTATCCAACATGTTAGTACTTTTATTTAGATAATTGCCATTTGCTATTTGAGGCAGACATCTTGAAGATCTAAAACAAAACAAGCAACAAAGTTTATGCAGCTTAATTAAAATACATTTTAATATTCATGAGACACAATCAGTCTTTCTAGATAATTTTGACACCACTAATTGTGAACTCTTAATGGCTTAAATTTATAAATGTATCAGAAGACTTTACCACTTAACACAAACTCACATAGTCATTTTATCATTCCTCAAATGCTTGATGGGTTACTCATTTTAAGTTTGGTTTTCCATTCTTTTTCTAGTTTCTTAAGGTGAGCGGTTCCATCACTGAGTTGAGGTCTCTGTTCTTTTTTAATACTGGGTTCACAGCTGTAAATTTCACTCTAAGCACTGCTGTCATTATACCTCATAATTTTATTGACATTTTGTGTGTCTCAAAATATTTCCTAATTTCCCATGTGATTTATTCTTTGGCTCGCTGTTTTTTTGGAAGTGTGTTGTTAAACTTTCACTTATTTGTGAATTCCCCAGATTTCTTTTGATATTGATTTCTACTTTTATTGTGGTAAGAAAACTTATTTCGTGTGAGTTAAATCTTTTAAAATTTACTGAGGCATGTATTATAACCTCTTTCTATATGTACTTGTAAAGAATGTGTATTCCACTTTAGCTGGAATGTTCTATAGGAGTCTTTTAGGCCTAGCTGGTTTATATGTTGATCAAGTCTTCTATATCCTATATCTTCTGCCAATTTTTTCTATCCATTATAGAGTTAAAGTTTGCAATTGTTACTGTTTAATTGTTTATTTATCCCTTTAACCTGCCATATTTTGCTTCATTTACTTAAGTTAGATCTTAAGGCTCTAAGATCTAATTGTTACATCTTACTGATGGATTTAAACATTTATAAAATGCCCTTCTTTGTCTTGAGTAACATTTTTTTTTTGTCTTAAAGTGTATTTTGCCTGATATTAGTATAGCCGCCTCAGCCTTTTTTTTTTTTTTATCATTGATGGCATAGTGTATATTTTCTGACTTTTTATTTTTAACCTACTTGTGACTTTATGAAGCTTGTTGTTTATAGATAGAATATGATTTGACTGTTTTCAAAAATCCACTCTGTCCATCTCTACCTTTATTGGAATGTCTGTTTAGGTTACATTTAACATTACTAATGAAATAAAGTTTATGTGTGTAGTTTTTTTTTTAATGTGTTGTATTTTTTTGTTGGTGTTGTTTCTCTACTTCTCCATTATTGCCTTCTCTTGTGTTAGGTATTTTTTTTCTGGTATTACACTTTAATTTCCTTTTTATTTTATTTTACATTTGTACTTAGTTTCTTAATAGTCATCCTATAGATTTCAATTAACTTCTTAACTTAAAACAGTCTCCATAGTATTAATACTGGCTTAATTTCAATAGTATACAATAAGTTTGCTCTACTATTGCTTTATTCCTTCCCACATCCTTCAGGCTTTTATTGATTATAAGCTCATCAATACAATTTTATAGTATGCTTTATACACTGATTTTAAAATCAGATAGGAAACAAAAAGAAGATAAGCAAAAATACATTTATACTGTTTTTATTCTTGCCTACATAGTTACCATTACCAATGCTCTTTATTTTCGTGTGTGAATTCAAATTACTGTCTAGTATCTTTTCATCTTAGTCTAAAGAATTCTCTTTCCTGTTTCCTGTAGGGAAGATCTGATATTGATGAATTCTCTCAGTCCTGTTTTATCTGGGAGTGTCTTAATTTCTCCTTTAATTTAAAGGATAGCTTTAAGAGATATAGAATTATTGGTTGGCAGTCTTTTTCTTTCAGCATTTAAAGTATGTTTGGACTGCATAGTTTCTGATAAGTCAGTTGTTAATATTATTGAGGATCCCTTGTACATAATGAATCATTTTCTCTTGATGCTGCCAAAATTCTCTTTGTCTTTTGACATGTCAACTATCATGTGGTTAGCGCTTTATGTCTTTGAGTTTATTTTACCTGCAGCTCATTAACCTTCATGGGGATGTGGATTAATAATTTTCATCAAATTAAGAAAGTTTGGCCTTTATTTTTTAAAATAGTTGATCCCTTTTCTCTCTCTCTTCTGGTCCTAGAACTCTCACATATGTATGGTAATGTTCTTAAGCTGTCCCACAGGTATCTTAGGCTCTGTTCATTTTTTTACCTGATCTCAGGATCAATAATCTTAATTGATTACCTTCAAATGCACTGCTTCCTTCTTCTTCCAACTTAAGTATAGTGATATGCCCCTCTCATAATTTTTAAATTTTATTTTTATACTTTAACTCCACAATTTCTTTTGTGTTCTTGTTTATAATTGATATCTCTTTATAGTCTCAATTAAGAAAACATCAATCTCATGCTTTCCTTAATTATTTAGATATGGCTTCTATTTTCCTTTGAGCACAGTTATTTTAGCTGATTTAATATCTGTGTCAAGTAAGTCCAATATTGAGACTTCCTCAGGGATAGTTTCTACTGGTTGCTTTATTCCATATTACTTAAAAAAGTAAATGAATCATACCTTTCTGTCTCTCCATAACTGATCATTTTTTTGTGAACACTTAATCTTTTAATTAACATAATGTGGCAAATCTATAAATCATATCCCACTTCTTTATAGTTGTTACACCTTTTTTATTGTGTTGTTTTATTTTTCATTTTTGCTATTGTTTAGTAATGATTTTTCCAAAATAGTTAAATTTATAAATTATTTTCCTTTTCACATGTGGCTACTCAAGTCTCAGCTTCGCTAATATATTGGTCGACTAATGATTTAGCAGAGATTTTTTTATATTTCCTGAAACTAGTAAGTCTCCTAGCTTTACTGAGGGACTCTGTGTGTATATGTTGAGGCATGCATTCAACACTCAACCAAGCATTTTACAATCCTGTCTTTCTCTCCAGTATCGATTTCACAGAGGCTCAAGGTCAGTCAGAGATAAGAGATTAAGATATTTTTTATGTCTTTCTTGGTCCTATCCAGACTTTCATTTCCCAGGAATAGGTCTATTATTCAAAGACCTCTATGAACATCTCCTTCCCCACTTTTTACCTCTATTGGTGGGTCTCTTCTTAGCCTTACTTGGAATCATCATTGCAAGCAGCTGCAATGTTAGGCAATTACCACTAACCAGTATTAATAAATCCCCTTTATAAGAGCTTTTTGAAAAGAGTAAGTTTTGAGTCAGGTCAAATAAAGTCTATTCCTGAAAATGGAACTCTTCAGACAGTTACCAGACCAATGAAATAGTGACATTCCTGAGAAGGATCTTTTGGGTGAGCTCCAAACCTGTGCTGCCCCTCAGTGGCTGTCAGGCTGCTGGTTTCACAGACGCCATAATTGCAGTGCTGTTGGTTTTCAAGCTTATTGAAAAGCTGGGGAAAGCGGAATGGGAAAGCTGCAAGTAACCACTACAAAGCTGACTAGGCTTATGAGAGTCAACCATGTTTCTTGTGTAAACACTCTGATTTTTGCAAAGCCTTTAGTTCATTTACAGAGTTCTGTGAGAGTTGATTTGACATCATTGCCAGGGTTCTTGTTTCTTTTATGGAAGAGTAGATTTTCAGAAGTCTTTCCTCTATTAATACTGAAATAATTATACCAAATTACATTTTATATTATTTATATGGGACAGAGAGAAGACAGAAACAGATACAGAGACAGAGAAAGTATGGATTCTAGAGTTAGAGTATCTGGATATAGAATATTAAGTCCTATCCTTAAAGATTAGTGTGAATTGGGTTAAGGAATTTTATTTATATCCCTAAGCTTCTAGTATTTTTTTAATCTAGAAATTGTGAATAATAATAGTTATAACTCACAGGGTTATGATGGTAATTAAATGCAATTCTGTATACCAAGTACTTAGCTCATTTATTGGAATATATTAAACTCTAAATATCATTAGTTTGTATTATTCCCCACATTTATCTTGTTTTCAAATATATATTTACGCATAATACTAGAGAAGTATTTTATAAATGATGAATATGTGGGATCATATTGATATCAACTCATTTCATTTTGTATATTCATGTGTACAGCAAATGAACAACATTAAAAAGAACCTATATTATTTTTTGTAACTAAGGAAAAGTTTAGAGTTTAGTGCTCTTTGAAGCTTTCTCACAAATTTCCAATGAACAAATTTTCAGGACTCTCAGTAAAAGATACAATAAATATCTTACATCATTTTATGAAGAGTAAGTTCAGAGAAAACCTAGCATGCTTAAATTTCATGCTTTTGAAGGAATTCACATTACATACCATAATGAGTGCTTAATATAGCATGCATTTTTAATAGGTCAAATGAAAATTGCATTTCATTGACTATATACTTATATCCCTTGAGAACAAAAGTGTTAGGAAGATGAGTATTTGCCGGAATATCGAATTCCTTACGTGATCCGTGTATTCCAAGTTACTGAAGTACCTATGTGTGCTCATCTCTAAACAACTGGAGTTAACATACTTTAGTGTTTACACAGTTTCAAGACATTAAAAAGCAAAATGGGCTAGGGATGTAATTTGAATGCTGACTGCAACCTGCCTTCTGCTATTCTTGGCATGGTTTAGAATTTAACTGCCTTCTTTATTTCTGATTTTTCTTCCCCCAAAGCAGAGTCAACAGCTTTAGCTGCAGATGGGGCTCTGTATGGCAGTTATTGGACCCAGATGCCACACTCTGGAACATGTTTTGCCAACAGCATCTGGCTCCTTTGCTGTCTGTGTAATTGGCATCCGTGTAGATGCTTTGGCCTGTTTTTCTTATGGACACTACAAAGTAGACTTTCAGACGACATGAAGGTTTGTTCCCAGTTGACCATATGATTTTTTTCTTTTTCTTAGTTTATAACTTATGCAAATGCATCCTAGATGCCTTAAATTGGCAATACTATATACTGGAACTTTTCATGCTTCTTATAAGGATAATGTTTAAACATTTTTGAATGGCTATGACTAAAATTTTTTTGAAATTTAATTAATAGAAATAAAATTCTATGTTGATCAGTATGTTTTTAACAAATTGAGTGAAAATACACAAGTCTGTATATTACTAGAGATCTGGGTTTTTTTTTTCTTTTTAAAACTTTTGGTTTTGTGTTTGTTTTGCTTACTTTGTGCTTATGAACCTAAAATACCAATATAAAAGTAAAATAATTACTAATATAAATGCAAACCATAACAGAATTAATCCAGGCAATGGCAATACAATATCTACCTTTAGTAGATGGAAGATTTTTCCCTTATAAAAAATAGAATTCAGGGAGCACCTGGATAGATCAGTCAGTTAAGTGTCAGACTCTTGATTTCAGCTCAGATCATGACCTCACAGTCATTAGATCCAGCCCTGTGTCAGGCTCCACGCTGGTCACAGAACCTGCTTAGGATTCCTCTCTCTCTCACTCTCTTTCCCTTCCTACCACCCTCCCTTTCCCTTACTCACTCTCTCTCTTTCCTCTGCTCATGCCCTCTTTCTCTCAAAAAACCAATTCAAATCAAAACAAAAAAAAAAAACAGATTTTTTTAACAAAATATATGTTGGTATGTAGATTTTCATCTTCTTTTTGGATAGCTACACCATATTTTATTTTGCGGATATAACACAGTGACCAGTAGGCAGTTTTTAATTTTTTTTCCAGTAGAAACTATTATTGGGGGAAATTAATTATGTGTGCCTTTTTGCACTCCTACATTTGTGTATTTCAACATCAAATTCCTAGAATTGAAAATGCAGGATCAAAGTGTGTCAACCTTCAGATTTAGACAGATTTTATCAAATTAATTTTGTGGGCAGATTTAGAATTACATTCACATAAGCAATTAATGAGGCTCTATGTACCAGACACTTCTAGTTTGTATCACTGTATGATAGAATAAAATCCTCAGTGAGGCTTTATATATACCTGTTTTACTAATAAGAGAACCAAGACTTGGATATTTTCAGTAACATAAGCAAAATCACAGTGTTAAAAAAGTGGCAAACCTAAGTAGAGCAAGGTCTGTGTGACTCCAAATTCATGATTTCAGATGACTGTCAACTGGTCTTTAATATAAAAATGATACATATATTATCACTGCATACCCCTCAGTTTCCAAGGGAGAGTAGCTATTACTGTAGTTCCAATGAATTTATGAATGATTAAATAGTTCTCTTTCTTTCAATGGAAAAGCTGGAAACTGACATAGTTCTAGTTTCATCAAATAGAATAACTCAAGGAGTAAGTACGCTCTCTTTGACACATGAATACATCTTATGAGCAATTATAACTTTACAAATAGGCTTTAGAATTCACTAAGTAAAATTGCTTTTTGATAACAATAGTGCAAAGGAAGAGAAGGGAAAATTACGTATTTTGTAGTAAGGCTCTTAGGTTATATGTGCATGGTATTATGTTATTTGAAGATAATGATAAAGTGAAATCACATTCAAAACCCATTTTTGAATGAATAAATGAACTCTCTTACTTCAGTGAAGCTAGCTAAAAAGGTGAGAGGAAAGAGAGAGTTTTATTTGACACTATGTATTTTTCAGAATAAATCAAGTGCTGGTTGTTTCCTACTTTCAAAAAGTTCCCCACGTGCACTTTGTATTAGTTTTCTGGGGCAGTATTTAGTGTTCCTTAGCTTCTGTTCTATCACCACAGTGTCTGCCTTCATCTCTTCATGCCATTCTTCCCGCATGCGTGTCTCTGTGTTCATTTCTCCTTTTTGTAAGACTTCAGTCCTACTGAATTAAGGCCCGCTCTAATGACCTCATTTTAATTAGATTTCTGAAACAGGCCACTTTTGGAGGCACTGAGGGCTAGCACTGCAAGATCTTAGGGGGACACAAGTCAAATTATTACACCGTAATGTATTCTGAGTACAGATATTAAAACATTTTATACAACCATCACGGCCCAGAATTTTAAAATTTAGCATAGATATGCATATAATCTCTGGAATTTTATTCCCAAAGCTGTGTAGGAACATATTTAAAGATTATTTTTATTATATAAAACAATATATAGAAAGAATATTTGCATTAGGTTATCTCATTATTTCATATAAAACCCTAATAAAACTCTAGATTAAAAATGGTATTGTAGGGTGACTGGGTGGCTCCGTTGGCTCAGTTGGTTAAGCGGTTAAGCATCTAACTGTTGATTTCAGCTCAGGTCATGCATGATCTCATAGTTCATGAGTTCAAGTCTCACACCGGGCTCTGCACTGACATTGTGGAATCTGCTTGGGATTCTCTCTCTCTCTCTGCCCGTCCTCTACTCTCTCTCTCTCTCAAAATAAATAAACATAAAATTAATTAAATTAAATTAAATTAAAATATTATTGTCTTAGAATGGGTTTGTTTGCTTGTCTTTAACATTTGTTTTTTTAAAAAAATGTTGACTTGTTTTATACACAGCCCTAGAAATCATAAAATTGAAGAAAAATGTAAATAGAAATGAAACAATACAAAAACATTCAGAAATGGTTCATTATACATATTGAGAATTACCAGTCATAGTTTTCCTCAGATGTGATGTTGCCTATGAAAGTAATGACTATGACAGGCACAAAACATAAAATTCAGGATTAGGCATTTTGCTGCTAAAATTATTTTTTATTGAACTGTGGAAAAAAGATAGTTAACAGTTGTACCAAAAGGGAAATAATTTAAATGCTAGTTTTCTTTATTGCAAAATCTGAATTTTTTGTTTTTTTTTCTGAAAAGGTCACTAATTAGAATTTTAAGTCATGTTCTTAAAAATAATAATACAGTATAATCAAGTACACTGGTCCCCTGCATTTTCTCATTTTTCTATATAGCCTATATTCTCCTACTGTTTCTTTTTTCTTCCTAGGGAGTAGACAGTTTCTTTTAGAGAAACACCCTCTACATAAGGTACTCAATTATCTTTAAGTTTTTTAGTTTTTAATTAGAGTATATTTTACATATAATAAAGTATAAAGATCATATGTACACAATTAAGACTTTTGGCAATTGTATTTGCACATGTAAAATACCACCAAAATCAAGATATAGAGCATATCCATCAATATGGAAAATTTCCTGGGTCTCTTCATAGCTCATTTCTACCCTCCTTCCTCCTACTATTTTGGGAAGTTTTAAAAATTGTGCTTTTGTAATCATTTCTGAGTAAACTATTCAAAACACCACAAATATATTTTTAAGCACAAAAAATAAACATATTTATATATTCTTTTTTAACAAAGGGTTTTTATATTTCTCATTTACCTTTTACCGTAGCTATGCCCAGAACATGTACTGTTATTACTCCTGTTTCATTCATGAGAAAACCAAAAATTATGTAACTCAACTGATTTTTCAATGAGATGTTATGAACAGAAGCAATACAGAATTTTGGACCTCTCCAGATCTCAAAATTTTTCATTGTTTCTGAAGGTCATCTGCCATTCGTTTCCCTCTCAGTGATAAAATAGCTGTTCAGTGTTAGGGTTTTCTTATACTGAGGAGTCTCCACATAAATTTAATGATGATAACTTGCATCTCTATATTTATTACACAAAATTGTTTCATTCTCTATGAATTGCTCATGCTGATAAATTGACAAATTTTTCTAGTATATTGGAATTCTGTATGTTAGTTTTATTCATGGTTATTTCTTTTCTTTGTAGAGAGTCATTTTCTTCCAAACTAGGATAAATGTTGAAGTAGCTTTGATTAGATGTAATTCTGAACTCTCTAAAACAGTATTGTTTGTCATCCAAAATACAGAAAAAAATTAAATCTTTAAGACAATAAGCACAATTCCTGACTATACCTTATAAAATTAAATATGCAGACATTTCACTCTGAAAATTAGATTTTTAACTGTTATTACCTAAAGTGGATAATGAAAACACACTTTCATATTCCTAAATGCTTATGAGAACATTCAAATTTTAACATGTCATAAAACAAGGTGTTTTTTTCAAGTTAGTTCATTTTTCACATATATTTTGACTAAAATAATTGCTGATATTTCAAATGCATGCCAGGATTCAATAGTTTCCAAAGTAACAAGACAGCTAATATGTAGCAAAGGCTTGAACAAAAGTCACAATCCATTCCCTGATTTTTCTCCTAGGTCTTTGTCTAGAGCACATTATGGAGCTAGTCAAAAAAAATTTTTTTTCACAAAGTTACCATGTTTCTTTATTGTTTCAATTTGCATGCAGAATCAGTTCAAGTGAGGTTCATTTGAACATGTCTATATCTCCAGCAAAGCCATACTGAAGACATGGCCCATTATGTTTCCCAATGTCCCATATTAACGGAGTGAAGCTACTTTTTTTCTTTGACTCCAATATCAAAAAAATATCTCTCTTCAGAGGAAAACACATACTTTCTTTTTCATAAATTATAATTGACTAAACATTCTTCCTATTTAGTCTTTATTTATAAAGTATAATACAATGCATAGCAATTCTTTACAAATATAAATCTTGAGAGTCTGTCTCCTTTTTCAAGAGTTTTAAACATTATGTTTACACTTCAGTTTTTCCTTAAAGACCCTGTGTTTATGGTTTAAAGCCACTTGAAATATTTTGAGCATGTGAATAAAATTCTTATGAAATGTGATTTTTGGGGCTTCACATAAAATACACTAGGATTGTAAACATTTCTCTGTATTCCTTTACAATACACTGGAGGTTAGGACTTATATGGTATTGTGGCAGGTCATTAATCCTTGATTTATAAAACGATTAAGAATACAGCTATTGTTTTGCCATGTACCAAAAACTTAGAAGAAAAAAATGAATGTAAATGCCTCTCAAAATACATTTCAAATAAAAATATTTAAAGGAGAAAAACATCTGTGTGTATATACACATATATATAATACCTGTGTGTGCGTGTATGTGTGTGTATAAATTATCTAATTTCTAACACCAAATATTGCACCAGTATCCCTTCCATGTTTCAAACACACTGAAGGTTTTTTGTTTTGTTTTGGTTTGGTTTTGGTTGTTTTACTACTCATTCTGCCTTATCCTTTTCTATCTCTCATCCCTTCTCCCAAAGCCCTTAAGACTTAGATATCACCTTAATATGGTCTATAATAAACTTCTCTTATTCTCAATCCAATATCTCATATTCTTTTCTTACTAGAATTACCACACTTTGTAAGGTTGGTGTTTTTTTTTTTATATCTGTTTCCTTATTTCATGCCCCTTTCCCTTACTAGACTTATTCTAAAGTGCTTTATTTCATTAGAAACCTACTGTACATCAAGCATCCTGCATGCTTCAAGAACCTAATGAAAGCTGTAAGTAAATTAATTGATGACTATACATTCAGTTAATGTTATAATGATTAAATGTGCACATACCTAGCCATTAAAAAAATTCGGGTTTGAAATGTTGTATCTTTTTCGATAACTACTAAATATTCTTGTCCTGATTGCCACATACTTTCTTATGACTTAAGTGCTATTGGACTTTGGACCTTTCTCTTATTATTTTCAGTCAGTAGATTTGTCCTCTAGCACCGACTTAAGGATAGACATGTATTGTTATTCGTTTCATTTAAATTATGTACTTGATGCAAGTTCTTTTCTTTTCTTTCTTTTATTTTTTTTTTGAGTTTATTTATTTATTTTGAGGGGAGGGTCAGAGAGAGAGGGAGAGAGACAATACCAAGCAGGTTCCACACTATCAGTACAGAGCCTGACAGAGGGCTTCGAACTCACAAACTTTGAGATTATGACCTTAGCCAAAGTCTAGAGTCAGACCCTCAACAAGACACCCCATGAATTGTGCTTTGTGCTTTTTTTTATTTTTTTATTTTTTATTTTTTTATTTTGAGAGAGAGAGAGAGAGAGCACGAGCAGGAGAGGGGCAGAAAGAGAGGGAGAGAGCGTATCCCAAACAAGTTCTGTGCTGTCCGCACAGAGCCAGATGTGGGACTTGATCCCACAAACTGTGAGATAATGACATGAGTGGAGATCAAGATCAAGAGTCCAAATGCATAACCGACTGAGCCCCAGCAAGATATTTTTAAAAAAGAAACAGATCTCTTAAAAAAGATAACTTTTCCTTGTCTAGCCCTACTTAATTATTGAATTCAAGTTGAAATTGCTTTCTTCAGAATCTGTGTTTCTGCTTGTTCTGAGAATTCCATGTTCTTTTGGATACTTTGCATTTTCTGTGTGGGCTTCACACTTCATTATTTTAGTCTTCAGTGAATTGATTATTTATTTTCTGTTCTCATTCAATTTCAGGTTTTGTCTTCTCAATGACCATATATTGATCTGGATCAAATTCTAGCCCGCCAATTTTTTTTCTGAATACTTTTGTGTATAGTCTTAATTTTTTAGAGCAGTTTTAGGATTACAGAAAAATGTTCAGGAAATAGAGTATTCCCATATAACTTCCTGCCCCCTTCGTACACAGAGTTTCTCCTATGAGGAAAGTTTTAATGGTATCTCCTATTTTTAACATTTTACTTTAGGTTGATACATTTATTGATACTGATAAACTGATATTAACACATTGCTAGCTATAGTTCAAGGTTTGCATTAGGCTTCATTTTTTGTGTTGTACAGGTTTTTAGGTTTTTATAAATGTGTTCAACATTATAGTTGCATACATACAGAATTGTTTCACTGCTCTAAAAATCTCTGTGCTCCTCCTATCCAACCTCCCCTCTCCTAATTCCCTGGCAACACTGATCTTTCTACTGTCTTCATGATTTTTGCCTTTTCCAGAAGGTCATATAGATAGAATCGTAGTATACAGTTTTTTGAGACTTATTTATTCACTTAGAAATATGCATTTTAATTTCCTCTCTACCTTTTTATATATTGATAGCTCATTTCTTTTTATTGCTGAATAATACTACATTGTATAGATAATACTATTAGTGTTTTGTTTGTTTAATCTGTTTATCTACTGAAGGACAACTTGGTTGATTCCAATTTGGGGCATTTATTAATAGGCTACTCTAAAGTTCCATGTCAGGTTTTATGTCTATACATGGATTTTCAACGTATTTAGATAAATATCTAGATCTAGAAGTATGCTGA
Organism: Paguma larvata; assembly: GCA_030068075.1. NCBI lineage: Eukaryota > Metazoa > Chordata > Mammalia > Carnivora > Viverridae > Paguma > Paguma larvata. The sequence continues at coordinate 58,565,227 of CM057829.1, read as the reverse complement.
ATTTTATGGTAAGCCTAGGTATGTTTACTTATGTCAGAAACTGTGAGGCTGTCTTCCAAAGTGGTCGTACCATTTTATATTCTCACCAGCAATCAGTGAGAGTTCCTGTTGTCTCCAGACGCTACTAGCATTAGGCATTATCAGGGTTTTGGATTTTAGTCATTCTACTAGGTGTGCAGTGTTATCTCATTGTTGTCTTATTTGGAATTCCAAGCAATATAAGGTGCTAAGCATCACTACATATGTATATTTCTCATTTATATTTTCTTTAATGAAACATCTATCTAAATATTTTCTCTATTTTTAAATTGAGTTGTTGAGGTTTAAGAGTTCTTTGTAAATTCTGGAAACAAGTCCTTTTTCAGATATATATTCTACAATGATTTTATCTTAGTAAGTACTTTACCTTTTCATAATTATAACCTCTTTTTCAGAGCAGAGTTTTTAGTTTGAATGTAGTTATAGGAGCCGAGGGCCTGCCACACCTAGATGGGCCACAGAGGCATGAACATTATTCTGAGCTGAAGACAAGTGAGACCCTAACGGGCCCAAGAGAAGCTTCTGCCCTTCCCTTAGGTACATAGAAGAATTTCAATGGGGGATCTTTCCCGAATAAGGGTTATTAGCAGAGATAATTTTTATCCGTGTGACTCATCTGCATGGCAGGGCAAGATCTGTTACCAAACGCCTACTCTTCTTATCACTCTGTGAAGTGCATTTCTTTCCTCTGAAGTCCCAGTCGCCTACCTCCTTTTCATTAATTCAGAGTGACATATACATCTCATGTTGCCTGTCTTTGGAACTTCCATGTCTGTGTGGATTCCCTATACACCCACTATTAAATTTTATTTTCTTCTGTTAATCTGTCTTGTGTGAATGTGATTCTTAGTCTAGCTAGAAGAACCCTTGAAATGGAGTGGAATTCTTGCTCATTGATGAAATCCCACTTGTCATTTTTTTTCTTTTATAAGTTATGCTTTTTGTGTTGTATCTAAAAATTCATCACCAGACCCAAGGTTATGATTTTCTCCTATGTTATCTCTTAGAAGTTATATAGTTTTGCATTATTTTATGTTTAGGTCTATGATCTAGTTTGGATCCTACCTTTTTTTTAGCCCTGTGTTCTTGAGCAATTTGGGGTCTTAATAAAAATGGTACAGGGCACCTGAGTGGCTCAGCTGGTAAAGCATCTGACTTCGGCTCAGGTCATGATCTCATAGTTCAAGAGTTCGAGCCCCATGTCAGGCTCTGTTCTGACAGCTCAGAGCCTGGAGCATGCTTCTGATTCTGTGTTTCCCTCTCTCTGTCCCACCCCACAACTTGTGCTCTGTCTCTCTATCTCCCTCTCAAAAATAAATAAAAAAATAAAAAAAAAAAGAATGGTGCTTATTTTTCAGTCTCGTTGAAATAGCATGCATATGGTCCCAATACAGTGTTTTGAACATAGGAGGAATTCACAAATATTAATTTCTTCTGTTTCATATTCCTATTTCTAATTTTATCCCCAGTATTTCCAAAAGTTCTATTTTTCTTTAGAATTTTTCAGCCAAATCTAGAACCCTCTAATAACATTTACACTATCCCTTGTCAGCAGACCATAGTTTATCTTCAGATGTTATTTGCCTAGATTGTTACATATGCTGGAATTCAAGTTCAGTCTCACTTGCTAATGCTACTATATTAACACATCAAAATGTCAAAAATTATCTGGAATTATTTTGGCAGACACTGAAAATGAGTATATTTTAAAGATACCAAATAAAGAATGTCTATGACTTTATATAGCTTGAGACATTTATAAAAAAGCAAATTCAAAAGAATGCAAGAAAATATGAAGAAAAAGTTAAAAGGAACATATAAAATGATATTTAAAATTAAAAAAGAAAACGGGTGCCTGTGTGGCTTAGTTGGTTGAGCCTCCAACTTTGGGTTAGGTCATGATCTCATGGTTTGTGAGTTGAAGCCCCCGTGTTGGGCTCTGTGCTGACAGCTCAAAGCCTGGAGCTTGCTTCAGATTCTGTGTCTCCCTCTGTCTCTGCCTCTCCCCTCCTCATGCTCTCTTTCTCTCTTTCTCTCAAGAAAATAAACATTAAAAATTTTTAATAAAATAAACAAAGAAAACTGTATGTTATTAAACATACATATGTAGGGGTGCCTGGGTGGCTCAGGCAGTTAAGTGTCCAACTCTTAATACTGGCTCAGAACATGATCTCATGGTTCATGAGATGGAGCCCTGCATCACACTTCACTGTCAGTGCAGAGTCTCCTCGGGATTCTCTGTCTACCTGTTAATTTATACCTCTGTTAATAAATTAATTAACTTTAAAAAAAGATACATATATGGATAAAATTGTGAAGAAGTATTTGGAAATGATAAACCATATTTTAAGTTAGTGGTTCTTTTTGAAGGAATAATGGAAAAATACAATTGGATCAGGATTTATAAAGAGCTTCAAATAACTTGGGAACACTTTATTTCTTATCAACAGTGGGATATAACTAGTTTATAAAATTATTAATGTAAAAAGAACAATTAGACTAATTTAATCAGTATTATACTATACAACAAAATAATTAAATAAAACTTAAGATTGTAGATGTATGCCCATATTTTAGACACTGAAATGTCAATAGAATGTACCAGATTATGTAAATAATCTCCATTATGGATCTGTTGTGTATCTATAGTTTTTTGGTTCTGGTTTTGTTTTTTCTGGAGTCTACAGATAGCATTGATTTCAGACTTTAAGTCCTACTTCCATTTTTTCAGGCAAACTAACCCCATTTTGTATTTAAATCAATGATCATTAAAAAAAATGAAGAATTTGAACTAGTTGCTGAATTTTTTTGCTATATTCATTAAACTATTGAAAGTTTGTTTTAATGTTTATTTATTTTTGAGAGAGAGAGGCAGAGAGACAGAGAGTGAGCAGGGGAGGGGCAGAGAAAAAGGGAGACACAGAATCCAGGGCGGGCTCCAGACTCTGAGCTGTCAGCACAGAGCCTGATGTGGGGCTTAAACTCACAGACCATGAGATGATGACCTAGCTGAAGTCGGACACTTAACTGCCTGAGCCACCCAGGCACCCCAACTATTAAAGCAGTTTTAATGAGTTTTCCTTGACCTCAGGATCCAACACATGCAAAAAAGTGCAACATGTTACTATGAATTAAAGTTAATGAAAAAAATTCAAAAATACTTGTATTATTATTTACCAGAATTATATAATTCCTACATATATATTAGCGAAAAAGAGTTTCAACTTTAAGTATCAGAAAATATGATTCAAACTGGTTTCACTGATAACATTGAGCTCAGGAGCTCATTTAACTAAAAGTCCAGAGATAAGGTGATCCACGTGCGTAGGAAATCGCCCCATTTCTCTGAGATTCACTTGGCTGAGCCATATTATATTATGTATGCTGAATGCATTGTTGGAGAGTAAAATTTTACTCTGCCCCTCAAGATCCTAGCTGGACTAAGAATCAAATTGGCATGAGACAGATTAACTGGAGAAAATCAAGTTTAGTTTCCTACATATGGTGAATCAACACAGATATGGAAATTCCAAAGACAGTCCTGCAACAGGACACTTAGATAAGCTAAGGAGAGAGATAAGGTCTGGGGATACAAAGGGGAGTAAGACCATTAGGAGGAAGGTGAAAGATGTTTAGAAAACAAAGATCGACCTATTATTCAGGTAAGTTTCTTAGGTAAAGAGGAAATTCTGTTACGGCTCTTTACCTGGTAGTGGCAGTCAGTTGAGAGGGAGATAAAGAGATTTTCCTGAATCTACTGGGTTTTTTATTGCTTTTTAACTCAAAATAATATTCATACCAAGGTGGCCTATCTTGGGACAACCTGTTCTTAGCCCCCACAGTGTCAATAAAAATATCCCTTCATGGTGACAAAGTGACATTAGTCATCCTAATTTCACATATATACCCTGTGCCATCAAATGGAAGAGAGAGAGAATCATTTCTGGAGGCTCCCTCATTAGAGGGAGAAAAGATATTTCTCACAAGACCTTAGCAAACATCACGCCTCTTATGCATGATGTCAAATACCCATGCTAAATGAATGCTAATTAGTTTACTCCTGGGTTCCTAAACAAGTTATTTCAGGAGTTGACTAAACTTGGATGCACATTAGAACCACTTGTAAAATGCTAAGACCTGCATCGCACCCAGAGAGACTTTTATTTAATTGGCTTTTGATGCAAACTGAGCTTTAGGATTTTCAAAAATCAATATATAATTCTAACGTGTAGTCAAAGTTGAAATTCACTGTCTTAAAGCAATCAGATTCACCCTTGACATGGGGTTTGAGCATAGGATGAACTTCCCATTTAGCATATGAAATACAAAGGAAGGGAATTTACCTGAATAATATCAATTATATGAAGAAATAATAGGAATAATAATAATAATAATAATAATAATAATAGGAAGAATTGCTGTCATACATAACTGATAATGTCCACACTACTTTTCTAGGTCTATATTACAGTATCTATAATCTGAAATTAAAAATAAAAAATCTTTTTGTGTAGGAAAATCAGTTATATATTTATAGAGTTTAGGAGGATACAGATGAACATAAATTACATTAAATCTGACTCAAGAATGAATAGATTTATGTGTAAAAATAAGAAAACTAAGAAAAACATGCAAAACATATACATGTTCTTTATTAATAAAAACTTTATAGACAATAACAATGAAAAAACCCAGTAAACTAGGATTGTCATAAATGTTAGAGGACCTCTTTCAATTAAAATGCATATAATACTTGGTGTTGAACAGTTATTATCCTTAAAAACATTAACATATTGTCTGGTTTTAATGGCAGATGTTGCAAACTCTTTTCAGTGGAGTCATTGAAATTTTATTGAACTGAAATCAGGTGGGAAAGAGATAAAAATTTTATTTCATTCATTGTTAAAAATGGAATATTAGTTTCTGAGTAAATTACTAAGGAAATGGAGTGCAGGCAGATAAGATTTGATGGAGAGAGAACAGGAAAGTTCTTAAAACAAAATAGAATGGGACCTTCATCTTCCTGGTCAGTAGTAAAACAACATAAATGCCTTGAGCAACTGGAGAATGGATCAGAGAGAGTCAACTGGTGGAGCTCCTCATCCTAGAATTTTGCATACCTCACCATTGCACCATCCAGTAGCACTGGGAATATTCTGAAGTGTAACACTAGATGTAATATAAACATAAATAAAGTACTGTTTATATATTCAAGAGTTTTTGAATTTCAAACATTTCCTTAGAAAATCTCAAAGAAAAAATTAAACCCAACAATATATTACTCAAATTAGAATACATTTTCATATTTGGAGCAAAACGAAATGGTGTATATTGGTTGATATCTTATACACGTCTGCACTCAAAACAAAACACTAAAAGATCATTCGTTTTTATTTACTCACAATCGAGCTCTGGAAACCAATATACTCTTTCAGCAATTTGATATGTTCAATTTTCCAGACTTCAATCCCACATGTGTCAAAGTTTGGGCTATTATTTTCACCATACAACTTTTCTACTATGACTAGTCAACTTGACTTGGCATTTACTCACTGCTAAAGGCATCCCAAAATGAAATGAAACCATTAGTGTTATTACAAAATATTTAGAGAAGAGAACCTCTGCATCACTTAATAAGAAGTCAGGTATGTTACTGTTGAGCAGATGTGAAGAAATAATGAACTTTCTTTCAATAAATGGCTCAAATTCTTCATATAACAAAAATTAAATTTATGTTCGTAGTACCTCTAATGGCATGTAGTCTGAAAATGCTTACTAAGATGTCAAATTCATCATAACTATCTAAGTGGACGCTTCCTATATCCTTTCTGAGTGAACAACACCAAACTAAGAAGGAAGATAGCATCCGTCCTGTGACAACGGAGTAACATCACACACTTGCCAGAAATATTAGGTATAGTAGCAACATACAGTGTGATAGGATCAGAGTGAAAAACAAATAAAATTGCAGAGCTGTGTCCTAACAGTCTTTTCAGCATAATGGCGAAGAATCTGAAAAAGTGCTAGTCGTTTATTTTAGAAAGTGATGGCTAGAGGCAAGCATCTCTTCTACCGTTATGAGCCAACTGAATTCAGAAGTTGCTCTTCTGGGGAGGATTTGTAGAAAGCCTACCGCAGCAGAAACCCGACAGGGCAAAGGGGCTTCTCTCTGTTACAGCAGCACTCTTCTCTCCAAGCACAAAGGAAGTACAAGCAAGGAAAGTGGACACATCCACATCATCACTTTGGCAATGATGCCAAGCTAAACAGAAAGTTAATTGATGGATGATGACTTCTGGTGCTGTCACCGAATAACAGAGATATCCTGCAAAGAAAAAGTGAAATGTGTATTAATCAGATTTCCAAAGATTGATGTTAAAAGGATTGAGCAGCCACCACACTGACAGTGAGGGGATCCAAAGAGAATGCATTCACCTTTAAGGGCAAATGTTGTATACAGACCTCTATATATTAAAGGTAAAATAGAACACATAAAAGAATAAGCAAAACCATGGGATGCTAACCTATGCTATAGAATGAAAATACGCTTCGAAATTAAGATGAAAAGCAAGTCACTGAAAAAAGTTGTTTTCTTCTAAGAATATTACATGATCAAGTGAAAAAGTTACTGGTACAGAATTTTTAAGGAAAGAAAATTTCCATCTCCTACCTAACACATTGCTCAACCTGTTATATTTAATAACAATAGTCTCTTAGAGTGCGCTATATTTCAAGTAATTCTCAATATTTTATGGGTAGTAGCTAACATAGTCCCTACCTGAGAATGATATTTTATTGTTCCTATTTTTAGAGAACAGATTTTCTAGGTATAACCTATTCAAGTTTACACAGCTGCTCTAAGGCATTTGATTCCAGAACACCTGACCCTCTGATACATATTTTTACTCCATATGCTTTACTTCCTCTTGTAAGCATCTAAAAATTTTCTGTAATTCCAGAAGTATATACATTCAAATATTATGTCACATATAATAGCAATTAAAATTTTATATTAGAATTTAAATGGTGTTTATTTAATGACATTTAAAAGGATATCTTTCTAACTCATTATATGTAAAAGTTTATCATTTAATTTAATTATTCCAGATAATATAATGTCATTTATATTATTTTGATTTTTGCCATTATAAACAATGAAAGAGAAAAGAACATAAAACATATTTTTGTGCCCATGCATGTGTATATTTCTAGAAGTCGAGTAAAAGCATTTGGCACTCATTCATAGTGAGTGCATCACAGGTTGAAATCTTCAGGAATCAAACTCTGAGATGGAAACTGGTATGCTGGAAGTTTATTGTGGAGTACCCTTTATGTATGTGCAATGTTTTTATACATCATTTATATCAAAATAACGTTTTTTTTTGAAAAAGAAAACATGTGGGCATAATAAGGATGCAAAACTGGGCAGAAGCAGAGGATGAATTGCAATGGAAAGACATTAGAGGCTCCCAAATTCCACCAGAACAGGGATGACCCAGTAGAGTTGTCCCATATGGAGGTATGGGGATTAGTTTCTTCCTCTAACCCTAAAGGTCTATGTAATAATTAATCTACTGGGGTTTGCCTTCACTAATACCGCTAATAACCTAGTACTACAGTCTGTTGAGTTTCCCAGTGCAAAGGGCAAATCTATTTGCACTTTTGCCTTTGGACTGAACCTGTTACCAAGTCTTCTTAAGTGTCCAGCCATCTATACCCTTAGGTGAGTAGGTTGGAACATTATTTCTGCCATCAGAACCAAAGAGGCCTTCTAAGTGTTGTTCTTTCCCTTTAGTGGTGTGTAGTATATGGTGGACTAATTTGTATTTAGTGGGTAATGTAGAAGATGAAACAATTTGTCTTTAATTTGGATATCCCAGTATGCTCTATAACCCTGGATCTCTAACAACTTCATTTGTGTGACAGGACCTTGAGTCTTCTTGAAGTTTATTGTCACCACCTGGACCATGTGTATTTTCACAAAGTTTTCATCATATTTACCATTTACTGCTTTTCCAGTTTGATTAACAGAATAATGAATAATGTTATAACTATTGTGGATCAGTGTGACAGTCTGAAGAATGTCAGGACAGTCCAGTTACCTTCAGATTATATTATTATACAGTGGGAGAGATAATTTTGCCTTAAGACATTAGATGTCTACTGTTTTCTGTTCCAAATGAATATACACTGTTTCTGAGCCTCCTGCCTGATAGGAAGAGAAAAGAAAAGACTTCTGTATTCTTGGCCACATTCTGTATATCTGAGGCAGTGTTACTCTGCTTGATCAAATGTGCCATCAAGGACAATGACAGCAATTGAACTACTACTTGGTTGAGCTTAATTTGTCTGCTGTCATCTTCGAAGTGATATGGAATTTTTTAGTGACCAATCTGGTGAATGGAGTGGAGAAATTATACTGGAACTGCTTTTTTCCTCAATGGTGGCACCATCTGCTTTCTCTGTAGGGTGATATCTTGTTTTTTAATTCATGTTACTGGGTGGAGGGTGGGAGTTTAGTGGAGAGACAGGTTTAGTGGCTTCCAGTTAGCATTCATTATACTTCTAAATCCTAGGCTAAGAAATGGTGCAAAAGTTTTACCAACTGAAAAGTAAGTCCATTCCAAGTATATATATTCAGGGTCTGGGAAATGGCAGTCGAAACTAGCTGTGAGCTACACCTGGGCCAGGTGCCTTTATTACCTTGCTTCCATATGCCTCCATTCTAAAACTAGGGCAATGAAGCTTCTGAAACATAGATTTCAATGTCACATTGAACTCAAGTCCAATATCCTTGAAATGTTTGCCATTCTTTCTCCTAAATGTAGTTACAAAAGTAAATGGCCATAGATCCTGCTGGTGGAATCATTGCTATATCTTAAAGTTTTATGATGTGTTTTCTCCAGGGCACCTGGTCTCTCAGTCAGTAGGTTTGATGTCTGAAAACTGGGTAAGGGATCATCATTATTAGCTGAAGAGGCTACCCTCAGCCTCGTAATTATCCAGTCTTGATTTATTTTGATATAAATTGATTTTGACATTTTGATTTTGACATAAATTGAAGAATATCCTTGTCTACTAATCTATCCTACTACAGGCAGTGTGTTTTATTAAGTATCTCCATGGTTCTCTTAGGATCAGGGCCCCCCTTACTATCCCATTAGTCTTGGTGATCATTATGATTGTGCCCTACTTGTTCTGAAGATTATGTGCCACCACCTGGTCCTTTTAAATTCCCCAATCCTATCAACTTTATTTCATATAGGAGCCAATTTTGGTAATAGTATCTCCTATAATCAGTTCTGGCATTCAGGGGACGACTAACAGTAAGATTCTCAATGAAGCTGATGCTCCTCTGAAAAGCATATGTGTTACCACTTTAATAAAAAGAGTGGTCTCTACACCCTCCAGTAGAATGAGACCCATTTTGTGCCCTTACACAAAATACATAGTTTAGCATGCTTATTTTTCTGAGCTTTTGATTTATTTTTCTACTGTTTACTGTAATAATTCTGGAATTTCTTCCATAGTTAACATGGACCATCAGGTTATGCAGACTTCTAAGGATTGACTAGCCAAGGGCCAAGAAGGGACCAATCAAGAAATAGGATCATAAATATAAATGCCTTCCGCATAGCTCCTATGAGACAGATGACCCTTGAATGAGACTCCTCTGCTTCTTCCTTGTCCCTTCTTCTATTTTCTCATCTCTGTTATCCTTATTTATTTCTATAATCTAATACCTCCTTTAAAAAGAAATAAAAGGCAGTTTATAATATTACCTAGATCCTTTTAAAAGAGATAATTTTAAATTTTAATGAAAAATAAGCTCATAGTAATTTTTATATCTCTAAATACTTATTAGCTTTCCTCTTAAGTATGTTCATTTCACATATTTTTGACATTAACCAAAATTGTGCTACAGTTCATACCTAATTGTGTATATTATATGTACACAGCCTAGAACTAAAAATGTACAATTAGTAATTAGTATAAATTATATATACATATAATGTCAAATACACATAAATTTTGTAACAGATACAGCATTTATTATACAGCTAGTCCCAAAAACAAACCAAAGATTTATTTCATTTCCTATTTGCTTATAATACATTTTCAAATGTATAAAAGTACTTAGGCTTTTGCTTGCTCAGTTGATTTTCTTTTGAATCTTAAAGTCTGACATTTATTAAATTTGGACTTTAAAATGTTTCTCCCTGTAAAACTTCTGACATACTACACATTTATGAATTATTTTTCAAAATGTTCGTAAATTTGTTTAAGTTCCATATCTCAGTACTTTCATTTCTTTAAATAACACTCTGCCTCTTATTTTGTATTCTAAATGTCTGTCTCCTACTCAAATTGTACTTAAAAGAAAAAATATGTACGTAGAGATTTTATATATTCTCAAACTGTATTTAATGTGTATTTTTTATTTTCTTTAATTTTTTTAACATTTATTTTTGAGAGACATAGAGACAGAGTATGAGCAGGGGTAGGGCAGAGAGAGAGGGAGATACAGAATCCGAAGCAGGCTCCAGGCTCTGAGCCATCAGCACAGAGCCCGACGCGGGGCTCGAACTCACAGACAGTGAGATCATGACCTGAGCTGAAGTCGGCCACTTAACCGACTGAGCCACCCAGGCGCCCCTAATGTGTATTTTTTAAATGCAGTATGAATACTGTTTGAACACAGTGTGTATGCTTTATATTATACATTCTCATTCACGTGCATACATATACTTAAACACTTAAAGGGTAAAAACCTATAGATTTATCTGAATTTTTGGAAAATCGTATGTAAAAGCAGACTTAGATTGTCTTGTCCAAAGGATACATTTTGGGGAAAAACCAAGAACCAGAAGCAATACTTGCTTGCTCAGGAAAACTGACACACCATCAATTTGTTTCGTTTATATGGACACACGCGCGCGCGCACACACACACACACACACACACATACATACACACTGTCAATATATAAAAATTAAATATAAATCGTAGTAATTTAAAGGTATTAAATTCATGTATTTTAAATATAAACTAAGGTTATGATTGAAGTTGAGTCATGTAATTCTTCATGTTCCTCATATTTATAGCATTAACCATATCCCTACATCGATAGGTAAAACCAGAGGATATTAGCTTCAACTATCTTGTACTCAGCCTTTCTTTGTGAGTGTTTATTTCACCTTATTTAGATTGTCATTAAAAAATTCACTTTCTTTTTTTCAAATTAACTTTGAAGATTATTTTCTTATGTTTGTTGTAGCTTTAAAAATCCTACCAAAATCTGGCCTTCTGTCTCAGTGATCAAATATTGTATTCTTACAGTTTCCATATTATGATCATTATGGCAAAAATGTTCATCTGTTTAACTGCCCAATATTTAGTTGGATCTGTGTTCTAGTCCCAGATTTAAGTATATAAATTTTGGGTTTTCTCCCAAATACAACATGCATGTCACAGACTTTCTTTAGATTTTTAAATGTGAACGTACTAGAGGTTTGACCCAATGCATTTTGTGTTTCTGCTTGGCTGGAACATCAGCTTCTTGCTACGAGATGAGGAATCTTTTGAATCTTGAAAAATCCTAGAATTATTTTTGGAGAGGCTGATAAATGCCTTGGATTCCACAACTGTTAAAAAGCCTATTGATCAACTGTCTTTTCACACAGCAGCGGAGATTAAATCATATAGAATATTGGAAATGTATAGTTAATTTAAATAGAATTATCCCAAGGAAATATTCAAACAATTCATTTACTTCAAAATGTACATTGGTTAAAAATATAGAAAATAATTTTCAGTATATAAACATGATTTACTAATTCTGTCTATAAATAGATGAATACTGTGTATCCCAAATTATAAAGAGAGTATCTCTTTCTCCCTCCCTCTCCCTACCCTTTCTTCACCTTATAAAGAAACATAAAAGTAAGATTTGTTTTTACCAGTCAAATGCTTGTAGGTAATCTGACTAGTATGATTCTTTCCTACTTATTCTGTGCCATATAAATGTTTTATAAAATATAGGTCCAATATAAAATATTTAGGAATATATCACATAATATAGAGGTGCTATTCTATATTTTTAATAAATTAGCTTTATATTTTTATTAAATATGGCCAATGTTAAAATTATTTGATACTAACTTATTCCTGATAATACTTATTAGAATGATCCTCGATTTTTTATCACAAGCCTTAACTCTTCCATAGTTCCATATTCGAATGTCATACTACATATAGGACAACATCTTAAATCATGCAGTTAATTCAAGCGACTATATATTAGGTATCAGTACTCTCTCGTCTTCCGCCATTCTCTATATTATTTCCTATTTCACCTAATGGCACGGTTATCTTTCTAAAATAATATAAATAAGCTAAAATCCACCAAGAACTCCCCATTACTCCCTCTGCCTCATCAACTTACACTAATCATTGTCCAAATCTTCTCAAACTTACATCAGAAATGAGGGAGGGGGGAGAGGGGATGATGGGCATTAAAAAGGGCACATGTTGGGATGAACACTGGGTGTTATATGTAAACCAATTTGAAAATAAACTATTATAACAAAAAAAAAAAAAAAAGAAATGTACTTCAAATACGGTATAACTAACTAATGTCTTTGCTTAGGTCCTCATAATCTCTTATCGACAATAAAACAATAGCTTCCTAAATGATATTCATGCTACCAAGCTCTCCCTATTTTCCAATCTTCTACTCCACACAAGCTGATTGTGTCACTACCATACTTGAGAACACCAAGAAAGTGTAAATATCTTTAAGGGTAGAATGTAAAATAACTTAGTTTCACTGTCGTTGCTGTTGTTCAGTCTTGCCTTGGTATTATAACTTGTTAGGCCATTCCAATTATTTCATTCCACCCATATCAATCTTGTTTTACATCTGTACACTTTCATGTTGCTCTTCAGTATGGTCCTTTGATCCTGTTTTCTACTTTTAATGTTTTAATAAAATAGTTCACTTGAGACAAATTTTACCGGTATAAGTGAGCTAAGTGGATTTCCACATTATATTGCAAGAGGATTTCAGTGGTTAAGAATATAGTAGTGGGGCGCCTGGGTGGCTCAGTTGGTTAAGCGGCCGACTTCCGCTCAGGTCATGATCTCTCCGGTCTGTGAGTTCGAGCCCCGCCTCGGGCTCTGTGCTGACGGCTCATCAGAGCCTAGAGGCTGCTTCGGATTCTGTGTCTCCCTCTCTCTCTGCCCTTCCCCTGCTCACACTCTGTCTCTATGTCTCTCAAAAATAAATAAATGTTAAAAAGAATTTAAAAAAGAATATAGTAGTGACCATCTTACAGTGCATTATTAAATTAGTTTTGCTAATGGTACAGCTGATGAGATAACTACATGAATGAACAAATATGTGAATGGTTAAAACAATAAAGTAGAGAATGAATGACTTAGTTGATAGCCTGTATTTTTTTATTTCATCCTTTATATGTACCCTCAACTTGTTAAGACATTAACAAAGAAAACAATTCTATTTTATTACTTATAGTCTTACTATTTATTTTTCACTTACTAGTTTCAATTGGAATTTTATTTTGCATCAAAATAATGGCTGCAACAAAGAATAAGTGAATTAATTTGTATGAGAAGAGTCTTTTAAGTTATGTATACTGTTAGATTTGTACTTATAAGTTTACAGCCAATAAAGCTGGTATACTTATACAAAACAAACATACATAAATATTGCCAAATATTTTTAATCATTGGATATCAATATTTATGGTAAGGTGAGCATATAGAAAGGTTAATATTTAGAAATGGGAATCTACTAAGATTATTTAAGCTAATGATATTTTTGATGAATTTTCCTTTGTCCTGTTTTATAACAATGACATCTACTTTATTTTCTATTCTTATCTTCAGTAGTTTAAATCAACATTTAAGAATTGAAATGCTGTTCTTACTTAGAAGGAATTCAGTGTATTTTATGCCAGGGAATTTTTGGTTATCTCACTAAAGAAGACAGCAAATTAGAACATATTAGGCTAGTTTTAAATATACACTAAATTAGTTTTTGAGTGTTTATTACTAGAAATCATATCTTCAAAAAGTCATAGAGTACATGTTTTTGGTTGTTTGGTTTTTCAATCCATAAAAATCCTGCTTCTAGCTGTGAATTTGGAGAGTCCTGCCAGTTCGCACTGAATCCAGAAATTATTTCATAGTACAAACTAAAAACCAGACTGAAGCTCTCACATAAAACATGTTTTTTTCCATTCATCAGACTAGTTCCTCTGACATGTATAAAAGCAGATTCAAATATATAAATGTATAGATCTGTTTGTTAGTTATAAATAGTGACTTTGTTCTTTAGAACTTTATTTTCTGCAAATATCCATGCATCTCCCGAGGCCTCACCTTGGCACCATCCTGCCTGTTGACATATGGCCAGATGCTTTCCTGAGGACTCGATCCTTGTAAGGACACCACACGAAATCTTGAGCCACCTGTTATTTGAGAAGATAAAACAAACAGTCAGCACATATGTTAAATATTCAAGCATTATTGGTTACTCACAGGGAACTCTTTTAAAGTAGTCAAGTTGAAAATATGTACTCATGAAGGAATACAAGAAAAAGAATAATACAAATATTTATGTAATGCCATTTTGGAAGTATAGCTACTTTAAATAAATTCACTGAAGCAGTTTTGATGGGATTTGATTATACTTCATTTTAACATTATTACACAACATCTTGGATAGTCTTATAATGGATTTGAAACCTGCAAGAAAGGAAAAAAAAGAGGGAAAGTTGAAAGAAGAGGTCTGGGCTTCAAATCTCAAATTGCTAACCAGGTGATTTTGGATAAGTCATTTTTATCCTTCACATTTCTCTCTCATCTATAAAATGAGAATTAAAAAATACATTTTTCTACCTATTTCAAAGCTTTATTGGAGTTATCCAATTGAATATATATTTGGCCATTTTAAAATAAGATATGATTGACAAATAAGTGAAAATTACCACTAGAAATTGAAGCAATGCTCATTGTGCAGATGTATATTTTATTTAAGCATAAATATGGTATCAGATGTGGGTTTTTGGGGGGAGGTTTTGTTTGTTAGATTTTTAATTCTGTGTCAGCACCTAGCAGCCACACAGGTGGCTAGGCAGTGTTGACATCAAGCATTATATTCACTTTTTATTCATTACATCATTTAATCTTTACATTAATTCTTGGAGATTACCAATTTGATTAAACTCTCTGATCCTCAATTTCCCAACTGAAAGAATTCAGGTGCCTCTGTGTGATTCCAATAGAAGATCATATATCCATCAATATTTATAATGTTTTCAACATATATTATGTACATAAGAATATGGAGATTCTGAATCACAATGAGGAGACAGACGTTTAATTAATGGAGGCAGGTCATAGAAATGTTTATAAGTTAGTATATGGAATACATTATTAAAGGCAATGAAACAAATTTTAGAGCATGATGAAATCATATGCAGGATTAGAAAACAACTGATAGTATAGTCTTTTTTGGAAAATACTTTCCTTAAGAGTATAATCAAAGATGAAGACAGTAGCACTTTAGACACTTTTGTTAAGTCACAGGGTACCATGTAAATCATTGTACTGGGACAGTAGGCCTAAGCCAGGACTATCTAGGCAAACTAGGATGTATAGTCACCAAAATAATGTCATTTCTTTTTAGAAATGAAAGTAAAAGCATCAACAATTATTTCTCATTCTAAGAAAATAACACATACAAAGATATATATTTTTAATTTTTTTTTTTTAGTTTACTTATTTTTGAGAGACAGAGCATGAGCAGGAGAGGGACAGAGAGAGAGGGAGATACAAATCTGAAGCAGACTCAAGGCTCTGAGCTGTCAGCATAGAGCCTGATGCAGGGCTAGAACTCACAGACCACGAGATCATAACCTGAGCCAAAGTCAGACCCTTAACTGACTGAGCCACAGGTACCCAATATGCATGGATTTATTTTTTATTTCAAAATTATGGATTGTTTCAGTTGTAGTTTGCCTTGGAAACATATCTTACAAATAAATACCCAATTTGCATTGTAGGAGTAACTTTTGCACACTGTCAACTTTAAAATATAGTTGTACAATCTACTGTTTTTTGTTTTTGTTTTTGTTTATATTTTAGTTTTGATTTAATCTTTTTTAATTTTTTTTTAATTTACATCCAAGTTAGTTACCATATAGTGCAACAATGATTTCAGGTGTACGTTCCTTAATGCCGCTAACCCATTTAGCCCATCCATCCTCCCACGACGCCTCCAGTAGTCCTCTGTTTGTTTTCCATATTTAAGAGTCTCTTATGTTTTGTCCCCCTGCATGTTTTTATATTATTTTTGCTTCCCTTCCCTTATGTTTATCTGTTTTGTATCTTAAAGTCCTCATATGCGTGAAGTCCTATGATATTTGTCTTTCTCTGATTAATTTCACTTAGCATAATACAATTTAGTTCCATCCATGTAGTTGCAAATAGTAAGATTTCATTCTTTTTGATTGCCAATTAATACTCCACTGTGTGTATATGTATGTGTGTCTGTATATATATATATACACACACACACACATATCTGTATGTATATCACATCATCTTTATCCATTCATCCATCAATGGACATTTGGGCTCTTTCCATACCTTGGCTATTGTTGATAGTGCTGCTATAAACATTGGGGTGCATGTGCCCCATCAAAACAACATACCCGTATCTCTTGGATAAATACCTAGTAGTGCAGTTGCTGAGTCATAGGGTACTTTTATTTTTAATTTTATGAGGAACCTCCATACTATTTTCCAGAGAGGCTGCTCCAGTTTGCATTCCCACCAGCAGTGGAAAAGAGAACTTCTTTCTCCCCATCTTCACCAAAATCTGTCATTGCCTAAGTTATTAATGTTACCATTCTAACAAGTGTGAGATGGTATCTCATTGTGGTTTTGATTTGTATTTCCTTGATGATGAGTGATGTTGAGCATTTTTTTCATGTGTCGGTTGTCCATCTGGATGTCTTCTTGGAGAAGTGTCTATACATGTCTTTTGCCCCTTTCTTCACTGGATTATTTGGTTTTTATGTGTTGAGTTTGATAAGTTCTTTATAGATTTTGGGTACTAACCCTTTATCTGATATGCCATTTGAAAATATCTTTTCTCATTCCATCAGTTGCCTTTTAGTTTTGCTAATTGCTTCCTTCGCTGTGCAGAAGCTTTTTATTTTGATGAGGTCTGAATAGTTTATCTTTTCTTTTGTATCCCTCGCCTCTGGAGACGTGTTGAGTAAGAAGTTGCTGTGACCAAAGTCAAAGAAGTTCTTACCTGCTTTCTCCTCGAGGATTTTGATGACTTCCTCTCTTACATTTAGGTCTTTAATCCATTTTGAGTTTATTTTTGTGTATTGTGTAAGAAAGTGGTCCACGTTCATTTTTCTGTATGTCGCTATCCAGATTTCCCAGCACCATTTACTGAAGAGACTGTCTTTATTCCTTTGGATATTCTTTCCTGCTTTGTCAAAGATTAGTTGGCCATACATTTATGGGTCCATTTCTTGGTTCTCTATTCTGTTCCATGGATCTGAGTGTCTGTTTCTGTGCCAGTACCATATGGTCTTAATGGTTACAGCTTAGTAGTACAGCTTGAAGTCCGGGATTGTGATGCCTCCTGCTTTGATTTTCTTTTTCAACATTGCTTTGGCTATTCGGAGTCTTTTCTGGTTCCATACAAATTTTAGGATTGTTTATTCTAGCTCTGTGAATAATGCTCATGTTATTTTGATAGATATTGCATTGAATATGTAGATTGCTCTGGGTAGTATTGACATGTTAACAATATTTTTTTCTTTCTATCCAAGAGAATAGAATATTTTTCTATTTTTTGTGCCTTCTTTTTTTCTTTCATAAGCTTTCTATAGCGTTCGGCGTATAGATTTTTCACCTCTTCGATTGTGTTTATTCCTAGGCTTTTTATGGCTTTTGATGCAATTGTAAATGGGATTGATTCCATGGTTTCTCTTTCTGTTGCTGCATTATTGGTGTATAGGAATTTAACTGATTTCTGTGCATTGATTTTATTTTATTTTTTAATAGTTTATTGTCAAATTGGTTTCTATACAACACCCAGTGCTCAATCCAATGAGTGCCCTCCTCTGTGCCCACCACTCACTCTACCCCCTCCCACACCCATCTCTCCCCTCAGTTGTGCATTGATTTTAGATCCTGCAACTTTGCTAAGTTCATGGATCTGCTCTAACAGTTTTTTGGTGGAATCTTTTGGGTTTTTCACATAGAGTATCATGTCATCTGCAAAAAGTGAATGTTTGACTTCCGCCTGGGCGATTTGGATCTTTTATTCCTTTGTGTTGTCTGATTGATGAGTCTAAGACTTGCAAAACTATGTTGAACAACAGTGGCAAAAGTGGATATCCCTGTTGTGTTCCTCACCTTAGGGGGAAGGCTCTCAATCTTTCCCCATTCAGAATGATATTAGTGGTGGGTCTTTCATAGATGGCTTTTATGATCTCAAGGTAGAATCCTACTATCCCTACCTTTTTGAGGGTTTTTGTCAAGAAAGGATGCTGTATTTTGTGAAATGCTTTCTCTGGATCTATTGAGAGGATCATGTGATTCTTGTCCTTTCTTTTATTGATGTTATGTATCACCTTGATTGTTTTGTGGATATTGAACCAGCCCTGCCTCCCAGCTATAAATCCAACTGGGTCATGGTGAATAATTTTTTAATGTATTGTTGGATCTGGTTGGCTAATATCTTTTTGAGGATTTTTGCATCCATGTTCATCAAGGTAATTGGTTTATAGTTCTCCTTTTTAGTGAGGTCTTTGGTTTTAGAATCAAGGCAATTCTGGCTTCATAGAAAGAGTATGGAAGTTTTCCTCCCATTTCTATTTTTATGGAACAGCTTCAAGAGAACAGGTGTTAACTCTTTTTGAATGTTTGGTAGAAATCCCCCAGAAAGCCATCCTGCCCTGGACTCTTGTTTTTTGAGAGATTTTTGATGACTTATTTGATTTCTTTTTTTTTTTTAATGTTTATTTATTTTTGAGACAGAGACAGAGCATGAGTGGGGGAGGGGCAGAGAGAGAGGGAGACACAGTATCCGAAGCAGGCTCCAGGCTCTGAACTGTCAGCACAGAGCCCAACGCGGGGCTCGAACTCACAGACTGCGAGATAATGACCTGAGCCAAAGTGGACGCTCAACCGACTGAGCCACCCAGGCGCCCCTAATTTGATTTCTTTACTGGTTATGGGTCTGTTAAAATTTTCTATGTCTTCCTGTTTCAGTTTGGTAGTTTATATGTTTCTGGGAATTTGTCCATTTCTCCCAGATTGCACATTTTATTGGCATATAATTGTTCATAATATTCTCTTATTGTGGTTTGTATATCTGCTGTGTTGGTTGTGAACTCTCCTCTTTCATTGTTGATTTTATTTATTTGGGTCCTTTCCTTTTTCTTTTTGATCAAACTGACTAGGGGTTTATCATTTTGTTTCAAATAACCAGGTTCTGGTTTCATTGATCTGTTGTACTGATTTTTGGTTTCGACGGCATTGATTTCTGCTCTAATATTTATTATTTCCTGTCTTCTGCTTGTTTAGGGTTTTATTTGCTTTTGTCTTTCTAGCTCTGTAGAGTGTAAGTTTGTGTTGTGATTCTGAGACCTTTCTTCCTTCTTTAGGAAGACATGGAATCCTGTATACTTCCCTCTTATGACTGCCTTTTCTGTGTTCCAAAGGTTTTGGGCTGTGGTGTTGTCATATCATTGGGTTCCATATACTTTTTAATTTCCTCTTTAACTTTTTGGTTAGCCCATTCATTCTTTAGTAGGACGGTCTTTAGTCTCCAAGTATTTATTATCTTTCCAATTTTTTTCTTGTGGTGGATTTCGAGTTTCCTAGCATTGTGGTCTGAAAATATGCAGGGTATGATCTCCATCTTTTTATACTTGTTGAGAGGTGATTTGTGTCCCAGTATGTGATCTATTCTGGAGAATGTTCCATGTACACTCAAGAAGAATGTGTATTCTGCTGCTTTAGGATGGAATGTTCTGAATATATCTGTTAAGTCCCTCTGGTCCAGGGTGTCATTCAAAACTATTGTTTCCTTATTGATTTTCTATTTAGATGATCTGTCCATTGCTATAGTGGGGTGTTGAAGTCCCCTACTATTATGGTATTATTACAATGAGTTTCTTTATGTTTGTGATTAATTGATTTATATATTGGGTACTCCCAAATTTGGAGCATGAATGTTTATAATTGTTAGGTCTTCTTGGTGGATAGACATGTTAATTATCATATAATGCCCTTATTCATCTCTTGTTACAGTCTTTTTCTTAGTGTCTATATTGTCGGATATAAGTAGGGCTACTCTGGCTTTCTTTTGGTGACCATTAGCATGATAGATGGTTCTCCATCCCTTAATTTCAATTTGAAGGTGTCTTTAGGTCTAAAGTGGCTCTCCTGTAGACAACATATAGATGGATCTTGTTTTCTTATCCATTCTGTTAGTCTACGTCTTTTGATTGGAACATTTAATTCCATGACATTTAGACTTAGTACTAAGATATGAATTTATTGCCATTATGTTGTTTGTAGAGTTGGAGTTTCTGGTCCTTTCTAACCTTGTTGCTTTTGGTGTTCAGTTTAGTTTTTTTCCTTCTGTCTTTTCTCTCAGAGTGTCCCCTCAGAGAGCCCCCCTTAAAATTTATTGCAGGGCTGGTTTAGTGGTCATGAATTTCTTAATTTTTATTTCCTGGGAAACTTTTTATCTCTCATTCTATTTTAAATGACAGCCTTGATGAGTAAAAAATTCTTAGCTGCATAGTTTTCCAATTCATCACATTGAATATATCCTGCCACTCCTTTCTGGCCTGCCAAGATTCTGTGGACAGGCTGCTGTGAACCTGATCTATCTTCCATTGTAGTTAAGGACTTTTTTCCCTTGCTGCTTTCAAGATTCTTTCCTTGCCTGAGTATTTTGTGAATTTGACAATGATATGCCTTGTTTATGGGCAGTTTTCTTGAAACTAATGGGAGTCCTCTGTGCTCTGGATTTTAATGTCTGTATCTTTCCCCAGGTTAGGAAAGTTATGATTTGCTCACATAACCCTTCAACTCCTTTTTCTCTGTCTTCTTATTCTGGGACCCTATGATTCTGATGATGTTCCTTTTTAATGAGTCACTGATTTCTCTAATTCTTAAATTGTGCTCTTTTACCTTAGTCTCCCTCTTTTTTTCTGCTTCATTATTCTCCATTAATTTGTCCTCTATAGTGCTGATTTCCTGCTCTGCCTCATCTACCCTTGTCACCGTGGCATCCATTTGAGATCGTAGTTCAGTTATGGCATTTTTTATTTCATCTTGACTAGATCTTACCTCTTTTATCTCCACAGAAAGGGATTCTAATCTTCAACCCCAGCTAGTATTCTTATTATCATGATTCTAAATTCTACTTCAGACGTCTTACTTATTTCTATGTTGATTAAGTCCCTGGCTGTCGTTCTTCATGGTCTTTCTTTTTTGGTGAATTCCTTCATTTTGTTATTTTTAATGTAGAAAATGAATTAATAGGGTAAAAAATTAAATTAAAAAATTTAAAACAACAAAAACACACCCATAAATAAAATAAATGGTGCTAGATCTTAGATGTTTTCTGGTCAGGTTATTGAAAGGAGCTTGATAGATTAGAGAAAAAAGGAGAAAAAAGAAAAACGTTTGAAAATTAGAATACATGAATACATTGAAACAGAATAAAATGAAATGATGAAAGTAAAATAGAATTTGAAAAATTTATAAAAAAGAAAAAAATATAGTTGAAAAAATTAAAATATTTTAATAAAAGTTGAAAATAAAAATATTTTTTCTCTTTCTGTATTCGAGTAAAAGAAAAGAAATGAAATATAAAAATAAATGTTTAGATGGACCAGTGAACAGACTGAAATTTGATTGAAAATACATATTCTTCCCCTAGAAATCAAACTATGAAGCACTTTACAGTCCATAAACTAAGCAGGCAGAGAGACTTGTGGTGTTCCTGAAGAGCAAGGTTGGCCCAGTTGGGCGAGACTTAGTGTAATGGCACTTTTCTCCACTAGATGGTGCTCCTTATATGGATTGTTACTAAGGGTAACTGGATTAAAGGGGTGGATTGTTGTGGCACCTGTAGGTTGTATGCACATGCATGGGATGAGTGAAAATGGTGTCACCCAGCTACCCAGTCTCTAGTATCGGAACTCTTCTTCCTGATTAGCAATCACCCATCCAAACCTTTGTCTCCAGCCTCTGTCCACTCCCTCCTTTTACACTGTCCAAGACCAAGTTGTCAGGTTGCCAGGTGGCACCTTCCTCTTGGGTTTTATCTCAGATGCTTGTGGGACTTCTGAGGGACTGTGGCTTTGACCCACTCAGACCTTCTAGGGGAGGGTCTCACCAAGCAATGGCCAGGTGCCAGCCACACCCAGGAATGTTCGTGGAACTGTGCTGCTGCCGATGTTCAGAGACTGTGACTGGGTGTCAGCCTGTCCCAGAAAAAGTTCACGCAATCATGTAGCAGCAGGCTCTGAAGGGTTATGGAAAATCACAACACCCATCTGGCAGCAGGCTTCACCCTTAATGTCCTTGTCCAGCACCAGCGAATTTGGTTGTTCTCTGGGGTCTGCTGGGACTTTTCCTGTGGGGTGGCTGCACATCCTCTGCCAAATGTCCTCCCAGCAGGGGAACAGCCTCTCCTCGTGTAGCCCGAGGAACTTCCAGACCCTACTCTTTCCTCCTGGGAATTTGCCCTTCTCAGCAGAAAACTGACAGGGATCGAGCTGCAGAATTTCAGACTCTGTATTCCGCATGTTTATAGAGTCTTAATATAATTTAAATCCTCTCTTTTATCCTTTCTTCCTTTTTTGTTCAGTCCCTGCACCTATTTCCACTTTTGCTCTTTCTCTCCAGCTGCTTTTGGGGGGATGCTTTTTCCCTACTCTCCCACCATCTCTGCTGTATCTCCTCAAGCAAAAACAACTCCCTGCCCACTGCGGCTTCTGTCTCCCCCAGTTCACCTCTCCACACCATGTACCTGCTGAGTTCTGTAGTTCAGGTTGTGCAAATTGTTGTGTTAATCCTCAAATCAGTGTTCTAGGTGTGCAGGATGGTTTAGTGTTGATCTGGCTGTATTTCATGGACATGAGATGCAAAAAAAGCTTCCATGCTATCCTAGCATCTTGGCTGCTACTCAAGGATTTAATCTTATTAAGCTAGTATTAAACATATTATTAGTCAATTATGCCTAAAAGTATCTTTTCCCCTATTCATTTTAGTATTTATTTCAATGAGTATTATATCTACTTAGTATTCACTTTCAATTCATTTCAATTAGTGCAAGCCAGTCATTCAACTATTTCCTCTGACTATATTGGCATTTTCCGTATTTATTAACACAGAAGAGTCTTGATATTCCTGGGGCTTTGGCACTGCAAATGAGGTAATTTATTCTTTCCTTTCTTTATTCCTCTCCCCGCCTCTTCCTTGTTTCCTTGTCCTCTCTTTTTTTCTCCTATTCTCTCTCTCTTTTTTACCAAGATATCATTTATCATGAAGCAAGTTAAATATTTCAGGAATATAATATTCTTTTCTAGTTATTTTAAATATTTAATTTATCAGTAAAAACGTTTTTCTGAAAATAATTCTTCTAATATTCTCTATGTCTTGTCTTATGATTTGTCACTTGCCAAATAGTACATTTACTATAGATTTAGAGCTCTACCTTGCCCACAGACTGACATGAGTGCTCTCTTTCTGAACATGCCCACAGTTTTTGATTGATTTCCACTCAACCTGTTGATGAACAATCCTCCCATTTATTCCATATTTGCAAGTTTCAATATTACTTTGTTACTTGTCCATTTCCCTTGTTTGAATAATACCTTACATGGACAAACATTTTTTCTGCTCTATCTGTTAGAATTTGCCTGCTCTTAGGAACAGAATCAGCCTAGTTTGATGAAAGATGTTTGGCTAAATTGCTATTTGAACTCAAAAATTTCTGAGAGAATGACAGATGCCAGATGGTTGAGGGTTAGACTTAGCTAGAGTCTGTAAGGTACAGATAAGATCCAAATGCTTCACTTTTTAGTGATTTGCTTTCTCTTCAATTTTCCCACATTATTCAAATATTAGTAGAAAGATGTTCTAAAAAGCATGCAAAATTGTAATGAAAAACAGATGCTTAGCATAAAGGAACACCTTGTTATAAATACTCTGGTGATTATAAGAGTCACATGTTGCTAAAGACATTGAATAAATATCATCTCAGGCTTATAAACAGTGAAAATTATTTTGCATAAAAGAAATAATTGAGGAAATTTTCTCAATTGGTAATTAAACTCAATAGTTGCTAAAATTGAAATCGGTAGCACTGTTCTCTTATCTGTCTCAGTGGCCTACTGTTAAAATTTACTAAATGCTTCTTAAATCTTATTTTTGCCATTGCAGTTTTCCAGTAATATATGTTAAATTGTCTCAGGAAATTAGGCCAATGATGTTTCTAAAGTATGTTTATTAATCTTGTTATAAATAAAAATACCACAAATTAGTTCAATGTAGTAATTACATTGAAAATTCAAAGAATACATTTGAAATAGCAGTCTTCATACTTCTTAAAATTTTATTTCAGCTGCGAGTGTACACCTGGATGGACTGGACAAAACTGTAGTGAAGAAATAAATGAATGTGACTCTGACCCATGCATGAATGGAGCTCTTTGTCATGAGTCTTCCATTCCCGGGCACTTTGTATGCCTGTGCCCACCCTTTTATACTGGAAAATTTTGCCAACATCACTATAACCCCTGTGATCCACTCAGTGACCCTTGCAGAAACAACTCAACATGTTTGACTTTGGTCGATGGAAATCATTACTGTGTGTGTAGAGAAGGTAAGAGCCTATATTTGTTTTAATGTTATAGTTCACTTGTTTGTTTGGTTTATTTTGTTTTTAGCGTATTATGACTCTCTAAAAATGGGTGAGAGTAAACTTACATATATACATTGGAGATGGGGGAGTATTTGACTTCAAATATAGGTATATAAACAGACTGGAAAAATAATCTAAAAAGTTAACGTTAAAGAGTATGATGTTGAGGGACCAGGGGAAGCAGGAGAGGGAAAGGCAAAACTTCATAGGCTTTGACATTTCTTTTTTTCTTAAATAATCTTCTCTCGTTGTTAATAGCTTCTTTTTCCTGAATAATCTTGTGCATGCAGTGTTCCTTACAATAGCAGTTAGTTAGAAATGAGCATAGATAGACTCTAGGGTAATCAAATGTTTCACTATACCTTTTCTCCTGAGTGATCCATGAACACCACTTATTTCTGCTGTGGTTGCTAAGCCAGTATCCTGAGACTCTTGTGGCTACTTTGTACGATAAAATAGAACCTATGAAAGGGATAGAGAACAGGACATTACCGGAGCTCCAAATCCAGCTATTCCTGAAGTGAGTTACTTCTGGCTTTCTGGGTCATATTAGAAAATAACAACATACTGTTATTAAAGATGGTTGATTAGGATCTGTTCAGATGTAACTGAAAGTAATCTGTTTAGTGCACGGGAGATCTGTATAAATGTTTACTGCTCATGTACTGCTGACTACTCAAGAGCTATTACCATCTTCAGCAGGAATGCTTCTATCATAAAACTAGCACATTTTCCTTATGACTGGAATGTGTTTGTCATAAGCACAATATAAAAACCACATTGTGTATAAAAGCCTTCGACTGTTATTTATTTTCTAATACCAACTTATGAGTTCATGTTTCTTTCCTTGTTACTAATTCTACTAGAATAGATGTTTATTAAAAATAAGGACAGTGCTTATTTACTCTTCTGTCCCAAAAGGTCAGTTTAGACAGTACCAGTTAATCGGTATTTCAGTCAAATCTGTTTGTTTTTATAAGCCTTCTAGAAATTCCTGATGTATAAGATTATATATTATAAGGATAGAGGCAAGTCCTTGAATGTCAATACATGACAGAAACTTCTGGACCTTAGGAGGGATTGGAACTGCAAAGTGAAGAGCCATTCGTAATTGTTTTTGCAAAAATGACATGGGCCGTACAAAGCAAATAATATGGGTATATAAGACATATGGATAAATGTTTGCAGGAATAAGTTAGGATAGGAAAAACATGAGAGGAATATTTAATACCCTGCAAATCTCAATAATTATAAAGTAAATAATTTAAATGAAGAATTTTCCTTTTAATAAATATTGAGAGTGAATTTTTTTGAAATATTATTCAGTAGCAGGGAGAAGAGCTAAATTATTTAGTAGGATTACTCCATGATGCTTTACTTAGCCTACTAATATGTTCTCAGAATATAATGGATAATACTTATTGAGAGGCAGTAGCATATTCCTCGATTAAAATAAAACCTTCTCAATTTTTACCAAAGATAGTTTTCTACAAGACAGACATAAGTTGGGGCATGATTTTTTTCCATATAAATGTTTCGAGAATTTATTTGTAATTCATAAATGTACTTAATGAATTTATATAATCTAGTGAGATTCATTTCCTGGTGAGGGATGAAGGAAAAATAAATTCAGAGATATCATGAAACCTTATCAACTATCAAACTAATATTTCCCAGCCTTATGAACATCACAAAAAAACACCTTGAGGACAATTTAGATTTCATCATTGTATATTGGTAAAATCTTGTTGTTTGTTTATTTTTTTGTTTTGTTTTTTCTTGAAAATTCATCATTCTATTTAAGGGTTTAAGAGAGATATGAGCACTCAAATCAATGCTTTAGACAGAGTAGTGGGCGGTCACAATGAATCATATGGTTTTCCCTTTCTAACTGTGATTCATCACAAAGAGATATTTGATGTGTACATCGCTTCTAAACTGTTTTGCTTCATGTATATGTCTGTGTGTGTGTCTGTGTGTGTATTAGAAATTGAAATTTTTCGAAACCTGTGAAAATGTAGAATAAGTTTCTGTAAATGAGATCTCACTACTGTAAAAAATGTTTACTCACTATTGCCTTTAGTACTTCATCCTCTTTAGCAGATCAAAAACTAAAGCCTGACATATTGCTTTAAAAAACTACCTCAGAATATACCAGAAAATCTTGACTGTGGAATATCTTAGACACTATGCCCTGAGTTACTTTAATATTTGTTGTTTTAAATAGGATCTACATCAAAGCCATCATATTATTTTCTTAAAGAACATATTCTGATCAAATTCCATATTAAAAGTACTGAAATTTAAGGGTCACCTGAGTACCTCAGTCCACTAAGCATCTGACTCTTGATTTCAACTCAGGTCATGATCTCATGATTCTTGAGAGATTAAGCCTCGCATTGGGCCCTGCACTGATAGAGTAGGATTAGGATTCTCTTAGAATTATCTCTCCTTCTTTCTCTGCACCTTCTCTGCTCGCACACTCTCTCTATCTCAAAATAAATAAACTTTAAAAAAAATTGAAAGTACTGAAATTTAAAACCACGAAGAACTCCAAGACTTAACCTCTTCTACGGATACAGGATTTAGAAGCTCCACTGGAATTCTTTGCAAGGTGTTAGTGTTTGCTAAGTGACTAGAGTATAGGGTATCATGAAGACAGAGACTTAAGGCTTAAGGTCTATGAGTTCAGATATGCGTCTTTGAAAGTCTATTCACAGCTTTTAGTCAGTCTATAGGGTCCACCGCAATTTAAATATGAATATAAATAAAACCTCAAAGCCAGAGTAGTAAAGTGACTATGTACTAGACAACTAAATTATAAAGGACATTAAAATTCACTCTGAAGAACCGAAACTGGAATAACTGATAGTATGATTTATGCCAAACAAAATGCTCACCAAGTAAACCATTTTGGTTAGTGTGAATCAAACTTATAGTCAAAACAATCTAATCCATTTGGGTACAATGAGAGCTACTTAAAAATTATAGGTGTAGTAAAACACTAGAACTGTGGTAAACATGTTTTGCAAGAGAAAGGAAAGGCAGTGCTTCTCTCTTCTGTTTAAAACTGAGGTAAGTTAATTTTGTCTGTATTAACATTGAACATCTTCTAATGGAAAATAGGTACCTAGAAAAATATTTAGCAGTAATAATTCGATATAGGTTTGTTTTGTATATAGTCCGATTTGTTTAAACAATTTCTGTGGTAAAAAAAATCAGTGCTTTAATAAATATAAAAATAGCACATAGAAAGACATGATTTTGTAAGATTCTAGAAAAAAATGGGGTTTACTCTAGGTACCTTATATATAGTGTTAGGTTTCGGTCATTTACTATGCAATCGACTTGTATCCCTCAACATTTATGTTATATATACTACACATATTTTTTTGTCTCTCTGAACTGTGCTCTGTCCAATCTTGCAACTAGATGTTGGTAGTGTTCTAGAAATCTGAAAATTGTGTTCTTTATTAATTAATTCTATAAACACATATTGATTTCCTACCAAGTATCAAGTCTTGAGACAGGTTCTGGGGAAATTAAACATGGCAAAGACCCAGCCTCAAGGAACTTAAAATTCAAGGAAAGAAACATAAATTAACTAACCAGTAAAGTACCACGTTCCTACTTTGTAGATGCAAAGTTTCTTATGAAGTGTGACAGCTCTGAGTTATGTTCCACACGATTTCTAAGAGGATCCCCAGCAGGACCCTTTGTTGCCCATATCAATACCCTACTCATTAAGCCCCCTGTCCCTTCTTTTAGTTCCCCGCTCCCTTGCGGGAATTCCTGGGATCACCTCTCAAATAAGCTACCTGAGTGCATATTATTATCTCATATTCTTACTTTGAAAGAGCTCAAGCTAAGAGAGATAGACAACTCCATCTTTCTGGCAATTACGATTGATTCATATCAGCACTGGAATATTGGCACTGAGAACTAGAGATTGATCCTATAGAGAGAAGCTTTTTCTTTTTGCCAGAGTTTTTCAGTTGGTGCAGTCAACACCATGTTCTCTTCACCTGGAACTCTGAATTCAGTAGGAGAGAAGTGTTTGTGAACTTGAGAATACCTCCTCCGGACAGTTCCTGTGGTTCTTTCTTAAATTCTGTGGACTATCGGGCATCCTTTCCAGCAAGGCTACCCAATAAATGCCATTGCTTCTGTCTAACTTAGTATTTTTGTTTATATTGTATGCGATCCAAAGACTAATGTCTAATGTGTACAGTAAAGGGAAAGAGCTACTAAAGTTCAAGAGGCTGAATAAACGCAGTTCAACTTCAGAGTGATAGAAATGGAATATAAGAATGTCTTGAGGGTTACAGTACAGAGGTAGAGATGACTTTACATAAAACTCATGTGGATAAAACACGTACAACATACAGTAGAGGGTCGTTTATTAGTATGCGTGTGTATATAGTGAGAGATCTAAAATAATTTCAGCTTAAAGTATATTTTGTTTCTAATATTCTCTTTAGGAAATCTTCTTTATCTTTCTACTTTGATTATATCTCAGTTTATAGGCAACAACATCACCTTATCCAATACTTTTCATTTAAAGGGATTAGTTTCCAAATATACCTACCTTCTCCATATGTCTCCAAGGTGAAAGGAGCAAAAGTTTTTTTTAAATGACACTTTACAAAGGGTTAAAATGTGGCAAAGAGTACTTGTAAAATGTCATAGTGGAAGGAAGAATCAGATTATTTACATGTGCTATTGATTTATAATTGGGATTCTAAGCGTGATGGATTTGTAGTACTAGAGGAAGCAAGTAGTTGCATTTAAATGTGTCTATTGCTCCAGTACTTATGCTATTTTTATGGTAACGTCACGTGACCTGAGGAGTATAATGCTAAAGACCAAATAAATGTCACTTGACAATATAGTTTTTCTAAATTAAAAATTACTCTTTTCAACAATTAAAAACATGTGCTTATGTGGTAGCATGTATCTATAAGGTTTAAATAGTTGTAGATATTTATATTGGAGAAATTCTTCAGAGAAAATATATACCATTGCTAATTAACTTGAAAATGTGTCAATAATTTATTGTATTTTAAAATATTAGCACCAGGGTGGCTCAGTCAGTTGAGCGTCTGATTTTGGCTCAGGTCATGATCTCATGGCTTATGAGTTCAAGCCCCATGTCGGACTCTGTGCTGACAGCTCAGAGCTTGGAGCCTGCTTCAGATTCTCTGTCTCCCTTTCCCTCTGTGTCCCTCTCCCATTCACTCTGTCTCTCTCAAAAATAAATAAAAACATTAATTTTTTTAATATTAACTTTTATACTCATTTTATTTGACTTTTAATTTATTTTTTTTTTTTAATTTCTTGGACCTTACAATGGTAGATTTTATTTTTTTAATATAATTTCTTGTCAAATTGGTTTCCATACAACACCCAGTGCTCATCCCAACGAGTGCCCTTCTCAATGCCCATCACCCACTTTCCCCTTTCCCCCATTCCCTGTCAACCCTCAGTTTGTTCTTAGTATTTGTGTGTCTTATAGTTTGCCTTCTTCCCTCTCCCTAACTTTTTTTTTCCCTTTCCCCTCCGACATGGTCTTCTGTTAAGTTTCTCAAGATCCACATATAAGTGAAAACATATGGTATCCGTCTTTTTCTGACTGACCTATTTCGCTTAGCATAATACCCTCCAGTTCCATCCACGTTGTTGCAAATGGCCAGATTTCATTCTTTCTCATTGCCAAGTAGTATTCCATTATATACATAAACTACATCTTCTTTATCCATTCGTCATTTGATGGACATTTAGGCTCTTTCTTTATTGGCTATTGTTGAAAGTGCTGCTATAAACATTGGGGTACACGTGCCCCTATGCATCAGCAGTCCTGTATCTCTTGGGTAAATTCCTAGCAGTGCTATCGCTGGGTCATAGAGTAGTTCTGTTTTTAATTTTTTGAGGAAGCTTCATGCTGTTTTCCAGAAGGTTGTACCAGTTTGCATTCCCACCAACAGTGAAAGAGGGTTCCTGTTTATCCACATCCTTTCCAGCGTCTATAGTCTCCTGATTTGTTCATTTTAGCCTCTCTGACCAGCGTAAGGTTGTATCTCAGTGTGGTTTTTGACTTGTATTTCCCTGATGATGAGCAATATTGAGCATCATTTCAAGTGTCTGTTGGTCATCTGGATGTCTTCTTTGTAAAAGTGTCTATTCATGTCTTCTGCCCATTTCTCCACTGGGTTATTTGGTTTTTGGGTGTGGATTTTGGTGAGTTCTTTATAGATTTGTGATACTAGCCCTTTATCTGATATGTCGTTTGCAACTATATTTTTCCATTCCGTCAGTTGCCTTTTATTTTTGTTGATAGTTTCCTTTGCAGTGAAGAAGCTTTTTATCTTGATGAGGTCCAAATAGTTCATTTTTTATTTTAATTCCCTTGCCTTTGGAGATGTGTCAAGTCAGAAATTGTTGCGGCTGAGGTCAAATAGATTGTTTCCTGCTTTCTCCTCTAAGGTTTTGATGGTTTCCTGTCTCACATTCAGGTCCTTCATCCATTTTGAGTTTATTTTTGTTATACTCATTTTTTAAAAGTTTTCTTAAAGTCAGTGTTAAAAACCATATTAGACCTACTAGAACTTAGTTCTGTCTTTTGTATTTCATAGTGCTAAGTGCAAATATTTTGTAATAGTTGGTTAATTTTTCAAGACAATGATAACATTTGTATCATATTGTTTAAAATAAAAATAAAACAATATTTAAAAAAATTCTGACTTGTCAATAGAGAAATATCTTTTTTGTTGTTTTCATAATGTTTTAAAATCTAGATGAATTAAAATTTTAATTAAGAAAAAATATGGACACCTCTGTGTTTTGGTGGTTGAGTGTCAGACTCTAGAATTTGGCTCAGGTTATGATCTAGGGTCATGGATCGAACCCCACATAGGGCTCTGCACTGAACATGGAGCCTGCTTAACATTCTCTCTCTCTATCTCAGTTTTCTCTCTCTCTCTCTCTCTCTCTCGGTCTTTCTCTCTCTCTCTCAGTCTTTCTCTCACTCTCACTGGCTCTCTCCTTCTTCTGCCTATCTCCCCCACTGTGTGCCCCACCTCTCTCTCTCTCGAAAAGGAATAAAAAATAAAAATAGTGCCTTTCTAATGCTTTGAAAAATAATTTGTTTTTAATATTTTTAGTTTTTATTTTAGAATGTATGATTTTAACACTAACTTATTGAACACATAAAATATATTCCCTAGTTTTTCCCATTTACTTTCATTCCTAATTATTCCAAGTGGTATTACTTCTAATGTGTAGTCGTCAAGCTATACCCTTGAATGACAAAATGTTTCTTAATAAAGGTTCATGAAAATGTAACTATTGCTAATACACTTTATTCTATGATATCCCCTCTAAAGAATCAAATGAAAATGATTTTTTAGAAATGAGAATATATTAAGTGATTTTAAAAATTATGCCTATAATCGACATTGATTTGGCTCCTAAACAGGAACAGTAAGTTTAGTAACTTACGATATGCTTTAGGAGATGAGAAAATGTAAAAAAAGTTATTAATTAGTCACATGCATTCTCTATGACAATGTATAGGCAAGACATTATAAGAAAACAATAAATCTGTGTAAAAAATACTCTATTGCAGTTAGTAGGGTCAGCTGAATAGTTCAGATAAAGATAAATAACTGGAGAGTAGCATTGAATGAATTCACTCTACTTATAAAGTTTGACAGACTTTTAGTTGTCACTGCATATATTCAAAACAAATACCCTTCACACAAATGAGTATCTGCTTCGAACACCAAGAACTATGGAAAGCGTCGTTTGGGACTAAGTATATATACATTTTTCTCCTTTAAATTCCCCAAACACAAGCTTTCTCAGCAAAGCTTTAGCTTATTTTAAATGCACTCCATGTCTACTTTATTTTTTTTCTCCCAATGTCTGTTGCATTATAGCAATCTAATTTCCTCAGCCCATTGACATATGTTGCCGGTTGGTAACAAAGCTCCATCTCAGAAATGTCAAACTAAATGAAAAAGGCAAAAGCACAGAAAACAAGGTTATTCTGTGAGCTGCCTGAGTTTCCTGGTTCTGAATGTTCTTCTGATTTATCAGCCCAGCTGAACTCGGGGAGGCACACTGGCACTACTTCTCTAGCTAGCCAATGCCTCTGAGTTCCAGTGCCTCAAAAGAACATTTCTAAGAAATATCTCAGGGTCAAAGTACCCTGCCTCCCAAAGAAAGCTTGTCATGCTAAAGTAGGAATAGCTTAATGCATCCAGTGTTCTAAATCTTTGACTCGTAAAAAAAAATATTTTAAGGCTTATTATGTTATTTATAACTGCACTATAAGAGTTACAATTTAAATAGGATAGTGATATTGGATTGATGAGTGGTGAAATGTGTTGGAATGATAACATTGCTTACCTAAAATTAGGAGAACTATATTAACTTGGAAATAACTTTTTGATTTTATTTTTAATACAGACAATACAACACTTAGTACCTGAATGAAATTGCAAGCATGCAACTTCAGAACTTAACTTGCAGGCTTTGATAATTGAGTAAGAGAAAAATAGGACAAATTAATAATGATGCTTATCCTAAAGACTATCTAATCTGCTAGACAAATAGGCAGTGTAGGTTTCTTCTGATAAGTGTTTCATAGTGCATCTTTATTCTGTCTTTCTACTTCTAACCTATCATCTCTATATTTAAAGTGAATTTCTTTTAGAAATCATTAGTTGATTCTGTTGTTTTATTTAGTCTGTCTATCACTGCCTTTTATTGAAGTGATTTTTAAAACCATATTTGATATAATCATGGATGTATAATGGCTTTAAATGAATCATCTTGCTATTTGTTTTCTACTTTCTATAGTACTCTGTCTCTACTTTGCTCCTTTTTACTCTTGTCTTCTTTTGGAATAAGTAATATTTAAGTTTCCATTTTATCTCCCACTAAAAAGTCAGCCAGATTTTATAAGAGCTAATACCAACTTGCCATCCAAGTAGAAGCAGGTTTGCCACTTGACTTGGTAGACACCACAGAGAATGGCAATGGCTCATGGCACGATGTGGAAGGATCAAGTAGGACGAGCCCATGTTCTCTCCTGGGACACTAAACGAGAAGTATAGAGGATTTTCTCTCAGCAATAGATGCCGAAGCTAAAAGATCATGATAGTAGAAACAGAGACCAAGGAAGCTGTGCTATATCATCTCCATGCTGATATTACAAATGATTCGAAACTTTAAACCTGAAGAGGTATTCGAAGATATAAAGAGGAGGAGAAACTTTATGAGATGTCTGTGGTGGGAAGACGGCCATTCATGGGTCCCTAGATCCCAGTGTATATGCCAATAAAAAATACAGCTTTCATAGAACTCCTTGAATCACCTTCTGTTCATCAAACTAAAAATCTGAGTAGATATTGTCACTTGTACTATCACTGCAATTATTCGACAGTTACAGCACTGGAAAAGTAAGAGTAAAGAAAATCCTCTTGTGTCATACGTTTTCTAACTACTATTAAAAATATATTACCAAGAAAAATGAGTATAAGACTATATTTCATTTTACCTAGTTAATATAGAAACATGGAAATAATTTTTTACGTTGACATCATAAATATTAAAATATTAAATGTATTTTAAAAAGTGATATGCTGATTTTTTTTCTGACGCAAGTGTTGAAATAATTACAAGTGCCTCTCATAAGTCTGTATTTTTTTCATGTTCTTTGTTTTGTAAAAAAATAACTGGCATGTGTTTAAATGGATGACTGATTATGTAGCTATGAATCAAAATAATTTGTTTTCTTTGAATCACTTGGCTATGGAAAGTAATTAAATAATTTGCCTCAACTGCTAACTGCCTTGAATAAATGTGATTGCTGAAGCTCAATTTTACTTTAAGATTGGCCGTCACATTAATTCATTTGCTTTCCAGATTGTTGCAGTTCTTCTTGTTCAAACATTTAAATACCTTAAAACAACAGCAACATTAGCAACAATCCCACTTTCCCAAAGGATTGAGTAAAATATTCCTCCCCTGATTCTTTCATTTGAACTCATTAATTAGAAACTAGCTTAATTTTATTCATATATTATGTGAAATAGAGTTACATGAGAAGCCATAGACGAGGTGTTTTCTCTTTCTTTCTTTCTTTCTTTTTTTTTCTCCTAAACTTCCACCGAGAGCATATTCTCCAGACTCTTTAGCACTGACTGATTTTCACACTCTAAAGTGAGGACTGCTCATCTATATCCATCTCATCTCTCTTTGCAGGCTTTGAGGGTGAACATTGTGAAATTAATGTGAATGAGTGCTTCTCCCTTCCCTGCCAGAATTATGGTGACTGCGAGGATGAGGTCAAAAATTTCAGGTACAGAAAACCAAAAAATAGCTAGATATGAGTTTATGCATCTAGATGTATATATATCCATGTTTATAATTTCAAACGACATTTCTGGTTATTAACAATTTGCCAGGCTACAAATACTTGAAGCTTCGACTTTATATGTTTATATTAATGGAGCTATTAAATGTCTTGTTTAAAAGATGTGTTTGCAGACCTGGGTTTTCTGGACCTCTATGCGATCTTGAAAGAAACGAGTGTTCTTCTGGACCTTGCAAAAATAATGCAACCTGTGTGGATCTGTCAAACAGGTTAGAGTCTATATTTACTGTCTCGATTATTTATATATATGATATTTAAATAATAAAGTGAACATACACGTACCCATCATTCAACTTAAGCAGAATATTCCCGATATCCTTGTGCGTAACCAGTACTCCTCTATTCTTCCATGCAACTGTATTGAATATCCTGACTTTTTGTTGTTGTAGAACCATGGTTACATTTTACATTTATTTAAATTTCAGTTAGTTAACATACTGGGTAAGATTAGTTTCAAGTGTACAATATAGTGATTCAACACTATTCCATACGTCACCTGGTGCTCATCACAAGTGCTCTCCTTAATCCCTATCAGCTGTTTAACCCATCGCCTTGCCTTTAATACATAGTATCATCTGGGGCGCCCGGGTATGGCAGTCGGTTGAGCGCCTGACTTCAGCCTCGGTCATTATCTCCCGGTTCGTAGGTTTGAGCCCCACCTTGAGCCCTGTGCTGACAGCTTGGAATCCAGAGTCTGTTTTGGATTCTGCACCACCCTTCCTATCTGCCCTTCCCCCACTCATGCGAGCGCGCGTGTGCGCGCTCGCACTCTCTCTCTCTCTCTCTTTCTCTCAAAAATGAGTAAACATTAAAAAAAAACAGCATTAAAACTATTTGTATGCCTGCCTCAATAAAACATTTAGCTTGCATATTAATATAACTGAAATAATATTGTGTTAAATCTTCAGAAATAATTCATTTTGTTAAACATGACATTTCTGAATTATGCATGCATCTGTTGCTCAGTTTTGACTGTTGTAGAATATTCTATTTGAATATGTGCCAACATTGATTTATCATTCTCCCGATCATAGATATCTGGTTTATTTGACTTCTCTTTCTTAGAAATAATGATATCATTTAGGTTTTCAAATATTTCCCCAATACACAAGTTCTAATGTTACTTCAGTTTGGTATCTAGAAATGGAATAATTGCACTTTTGGATGTTTTCACGGGTATTATATCATTTTTTCATTTCACTTTGAAATTGGAATATTCTCACTCTTAACAAAAGTGAATAAATGTCCCTATTTACATTCTTACATATTACATTTGTGCTTATCTGCTGTGTGCAAAATTATATCTCCTTGTGTTTGTTTGCTTTTTCTGTATTCCCATCATAACTTATGACTTTAAGCATTGCTTCATCCATTTCAAAATATTTAATTTTTCCTTTCTAATACAATTTTTTAAGTATTTATTTATTTTTAGAGAGACACCAGCATGAGTTGGGTAGGGGCAGAGAGAGGGAAAGAGCAAATCCCAAGCAGAGTCTGCATTCTCAGAGTGATGCCCCAAGTGGGGCTTGAGCTCACCAATCTATCTATGAGATTGTGACTCAAGCCCAAACCAAGAGTCAGATGCTCAACCGACAGAGCCACCCAGGCACCTCTAATTTTTCCTTTCTAGAAATGCCTATTATGGCGTCTTCCCATTTATATTTTCTTCTTATTGATTTGTAAGAATCTTTGTATGTTTTAATTATTACTGTTTTAATTAGTTGTACTGTATGTAATGAAAATATTCCATTGATTGGGGCTTGACATTTCACCTCTCTATGATGTTTTGAGTGCTAATATTTCATTTTAATCTAACCAAATTAATCAATTTGTTTATGGCTTGCTTTTTTCATCTTGTTTAAAATGGTTACCCTACTTAAGGAAGAACTAATAGCTATTCTTCTCAAACTATTCCAAAAAATAGAAGAGATAGGAAAACTTCCAAATGCATTCTATGAGGCCAGCATTACTCTCAAAACACAAAAGCAAAAACAAAAACATAAAGACACCACAAAAAAGAAAACTACAGGTCAATATCTCAGATGAACATAGGTACAAAACTCCTCGACAAAATGTTAGCAACTCAGTCCAATAATAGATTTTTAAAAAAATCATTGGTCATGATCAAGTAATATTTAATCCAGGGACTCAAAAGTGGCTCGATATTTTTTTAAAAAGTTTATTCTAGGACAAAAAGATGTTGCTTACATTTCCTTTTAAATATTTAAAGTTTTTGGGCACCTGGTGGCTCAGTCGGTTTAGCATCCAACTTCTGGTCAGGTCATGGTTCATGAGTTCAAGCCCCAAGCCCCGCATGGGGCTCTGTGCTGACAGCTTGGAGCCTGGAACCTGCTTTGGATTCCATGTTTCCCTCTCTCTCTTCCCCTCCTCCACTCACTCTCTATCTCTGTTTCTCTCAAAAATTAATAAACTTAAAAAATTAAAAAATATATAAATAAAATATTTAAAGTTTCACCTTCATCATATTTAAATCAATTTATGTGGAAATTGTGTGTGTGTGTGTGTGTGTGTGTGCGTGTTGCATGTTTTGTGTGTGTGGTATAAGATAGGAATCTTATATTCGTTTTTCCATATGCTTAACCATTTGTGCCTGCTATTTGTATTGTATAAGTTCATCTGTTACTTACTGCTCAGACTGATCTACAATACCTTCTTGGTTCAGATCAAATCCCTATAAATGGATATGTATATTTCTTTGCCTCTATTCTGTTTCCTTACTTCAGTTAGCCGTCCATGTGCCAGTACCATAAATCTTAATTACTTACCTTTGAAATATCTCAATATTGGTAATGCAATATTTTTAATCTTCTTCCAGAAGCTTTAGTTATCTTGGACAGTTTCTTCTGCTGCAATCAACATGTTCCACATAAATCCCTACATTCAAACAAACAAAGACTGGGTAGAATTTTTATTGGGATTTCATTGAATTTGTAGATCAATTTGAAAAGAATTGCTATGTCTTTATTTAGGTCTTTTAAAATATCTTTCAAAAAAACAGTGGGACAAATTCAACTGGACACACATTGATTAGGATAAATAAGACTCATTTGCCAGATCACCATTGCTCTCCAGGCACCAAGGGCTACATTTGTTTATCTTAATAGAGATCTAACATCTAGAATTGCTCTCAAAATTTATATCACAACCTGATTGAGTTTCTGGTAATCTTCTATTATTTCTACTATTTTCTATTGCCATCTAGCTTTTGCACTGTCCAGTGAAGTAAAAACAGACATGCTTTGAATCACTACTCCTGTAACTCGCAAGCCTTGAAGCGGACACTAATCACTACAATTCCCATAGGGATACAGAATTGCTTTTGATTCAAATTTTTTATAAGTCAGAAGGGGCATTTCAAGATCATCCAGTTGGGCTTTCCTGTGTAACAATTCTTATTCCAATGCAGAGATTCTATTAGTAAGTATATTGACTACACTATATTTTCAGGGACTGTGGGAGAAAATAAAACAAAACAACAAAACAAAAAATGGATTTATGATCCATCTACCAGACCTAAATAATTGTGCACTCCTACTGGTGGAAAGGGGTATTTCAAAGATAAGCATAAGTTTAGGGCCATTCATTACCCAAAACTCCTCAAAGGCCTGAATATCATTCTTTCATCAGCGAACAATCATACTGGTAAATGGCCTCAGAGCCCTCTGAGGAAAGCCTTCAGAAAGATACATGGAACACCTGTGACTATATGGCAAGATTCTTCTTTAAAGGGACTTACTGCCCTTCAGTAGAGACACTGAGTCCATGACATAGCATAAGTCTGAAATTGTGCAAGAGGCTAGGAATCCCTACATAGGCAAATGGAATTGTGTTTCTGTCCTTCAGACCTACATGCTTAATTATATTTCTGTAAAGTAGCATGATAGCAGATTGCCCATTTATTTTATTTCTAGAAACTTGTCACTGAGTAGCCACTGTCAAGGATGTCTGAGTCAATCTACCAATCACCATCTGTTTCTCTGATTTATGTGGCCATTTCCTCATTTTTAAATATTATAGTCAAGCATATCAACAATTTTTTCCATTCTTGGATCCCATCATTCTAATTTATGCCAGGGAACCCAATTTTACTGTAATATCCCATATTCACTCCAGCCTATAAAAGACAATCACCACAAAGTTCATCAAGACACTGGTGCTCCCTCATCAACTCTGTTCTTGATGTCGGTGAATAGAATATCCTCCTGGGTGAATGCAGTTTCTTCCTAAGGATAGGAATGCCCTCCTTTATTCTCTTGGGATAAAAATTAAGGGGCAACTGAACTGCTTACACATGATAGATCCATTCAAGAAATTTCTGTAACATTAAATCTGTGGACTTCTCCTAATATATACCAAGAATACCCTGGCACTTCTATGTCACTAATCTAACCTGGAATTAACTCCTGGTTTTGATTAGCCAACTTATCTAACACCATACCCCAGGATGCTAACATTAGCACATTGAGTCTTCTCCTCCCATCCATATTAATAAGTTTAACTCATTAAATTTTATATTTATTCTCCTTTGGTCTGACTACCTTAGATTCAATCCCACACATGATCCCCAACTTTGTGACAAAGCAAATTGGTGGGGTTATGCAGCTTTTCTAGGGTATAGCCGAGCTGTTCCCAGTTAAGTGTTTCCATCTTTCATCTGCAAAGTTGGAATATAACCCTTTTAATGGGCTGGAACCAATGAGAAATGTTGGGGAATGAGCAAGGGAAAACTGGCAACATTTTATAACTCAACTCTTTCAGCGGAATTTAGAGGGAGGCTTATATGCAAAAAAGCACAGATTCCATAAGACCAAAGAGAGGGTTAGCCTCTACCACTAATGGGGCTTAAAGTGAATTTAAGGTATAAGTTCCTGAGCCATATCTATCCTTTGTCTACAAGGTATATGAACTCCTTCAAAGTTACTATAGAAACTATACTGGTTTGTTGTTGTTGCTTATTGGCAACTGAAAACTCGGTGTTTAAAAAATAATTATTATTTATTAATATTTTCACCTCTGTGGTTTACTGGTATTTGGCTATCATATAGGCTGTGTTCTTCTAAATTTCTCTGGGGCCTAGCTGAGGAGGGAGAAGAGTGTGCCAATCTGTTATGTCTCCTGAAATGGCTGTGTTCCTAGTATCTCTCATTTTTATCGGACTAGCATGTTCTTCTCACAGAGTGGCAGAAGTTCAAGAGAACGAGCAGAAAACATGCAAACCCTCTTAAGCCCTAGGGTCTGAAATATTGCCCTTCATCCTTACGTGTAGATCACTGTGCAGAAATATAATTGTGGCTGTCCCTGAAAGTGTGGGGCAAACACTCTT
The DNA here is from genome assembly GCA_030068075.1 of Paguma larvata. Classification (NCBI taxonomy): domain Eukaryota; kingdom Metazoa; phylum Chordata; class Mammalia; order Carnivora; family Viverridae; genus Paguma; species Paguma larvata. Next base: position 58,524,395 of record CM057829.1, on the reverse strand, counting down.
CCCATGGTAAATCTGTGGCCAGGAAGAAGACTGGTAAAGATTTAAGATTTTTAAAAAATGCTGTCAACCAAACAGAAGATAGGATCAGTAATTGGAAAATAAGCTCACAGAAAATAGGCAAACTAAAGCCTGTGTCACAAACTGCCTAGCGTTCCCAATTTTCCCTGTGAGATTTAAGAGACAACTCTGAGTTGGAGAGAATGAAATAAATGAAATGAATATAGAATCAAAATGATCTTACAAGTCTAAATGAAGGCACTTCACATCAATTAATTTTATGGTTTTAAAGACCACTCTTCCAAGTTCTAATAGGAGGTATCAAAGAGTTAGAGGAAGAAGTCAGACAAAATCCCCTCTGCTTAAAAGAGAACCCTGTGGTAGATTCATGAACACAAAAGCTATGAGTTCATTTGCCAAGGACCAAATTGATTATAAAGCTGATGTTGACTCTGCAGAGTAGCTGATAACATTAGAGTGTTTATCAAACTGAGAATATCCTAAGAAGCTTGCTGTAAAATAGCCAACTACTAATGGTGAGCAGTCTGGCATCCTACATGCAGAATGCTGAAGAGTTTTTGTAAATCTTAATCTTCAAGCTTGTCTCATATATAAGAAAAACTGCTGCCAGTACAATATACTGATTGAAACAGCCTTTTCCTGACATGAAGCAGATGTTGAAGGTTTCTGGATATGACTTTTGATCACCTGATTAATGTTGAACTGCCTAGTGCCATAATCTTTTTCCAAAAGCCTTCCCCAGAAATTGTTCATGTAAGAAAGGAAATGGAGGTATCATGGCCTCTATTCACAGACATCCTTTGAAGATGATTGTATAATAAACAGGAAATTTTTGGTACACCAGGGTGATTTCCCTCTGGAAATGTATACAACATATTGTTTAGTAAAATATTACGTAAGAAAATGCCAAACCATTTTCCACATTGGTTGTACCATTTTGTATTCCCAACACCAGTGAATGAGAGTTCCTATTGCTTCAATTCTTTTGAAGAATTCTCCTGACATTGTCTTTCACAGAACACATTTTTTTTTATTTAATTAAGTCCATCTTATCAATTCTTTCTTTGCCATATTTAAAAGACAAACCAAAGCCAAGGTCATTGAGATTTTCTCCTTTCTTCGAGGAGTTTTTATAATATTGCATTGTTCATTGAGTATTCGATACGTTTTGAGTTAACTTATACAAGGAGTTTAAGGTCTGTGTCTAGATTTTTAAAATTTTCAATGTGGATGTTGTTCCAACACCATATGTTTTTTGTTTGTTTGTTTGTTTTTTAACATTTACTTATTTTTGAGAGAGACATAGAGACAGAGCATGAGCAGAGGAAGGGCAGAGAGAGGGAGACACAGAATCCGAAGCAGGCTCCAGGCTCTGAGCCGTCAGCACAGAGCCCAGTACGGGCTCGAACTCATGAACCATGATATCATGACCTGAGCTGAAGTCGGCCGCTTAACCGACTGAGCCACCCAGGCACCCCCCAACACCATATGTTGAAAAGGAAAAAATAAAATAAAATTAAAAAAAGGCCATCCTTCTCCATTGAATTGCCTTTGTCTTTTGTCAAAGGTCAGTTCACAATAGTTATGTAGGTATATTTCTGAGCTTCATATTCTGTTCCATTGTTCAATTTTTCTATTCTTTAGATAATACCACACTATCTTGATTATTATCGGTTTATGATAAGTCTTAAAGTCAGGCAGTTTCCTTCCTTCAACTTTGTTCTCCTCAACATTGAGTCTTTAGTTTCTCCCTATAATTGTTAGAATTGCTTTATTATCTATAGAATAACTTGCTTGGATTTTGATTGGAATTTCATCAAATCAAGAAATCAAGTTGGGCAAAACTGACATCTTGGACAATATTGTCTTCTTATGCATGAACATGTAGTAACCCTCCATTTAATTTTCCTTTGATTTTATTTATCAGAGTTTTGTAATTTCCCTCATATGAATTGTGCACATATATTATTAGATTTATACATAAATATTTTATTTTGGAGGTACTAATATATTATTTCATGAAATTTTAGAACATATTTTGAAGAATGCATATCAACCTAAGAATAGTGATTTCTTCCCAGTAGAAAGGAATGAAAAATGAATCGGGATGTATACAAGGGTTTTCAAATATATGTTAGATACGTTTTCCTTAAAATCATTCAGCAACTTGGAAAAATATTGAGATATGTTAAATCTGCAGGATGGATATATGGGGTTGATTATTCTTTTGTCAAAAAATTGCGTTGTTTAAATTTGTATAATAAAGGCCATTTTCAGTGCATTAAAATCTTTCAAAGACAAAAAAAATCATCAACAGCTGAAAAATAGGTAATCACATCTGTTTTCTAAGAATATGTTTTTTGATACAGGACTCTCTTTTGGTGTTTTTTTAGCATGTTGATATTTACTTATCATTTTTTTAAATAATCTAACAACTCATTTAAAACCGATTGTATGTTTATAAAAAATTAAACTATAGAAACACCATAAAATTATTGAAAATAGTAATTAGTATATAATGTATTTTGTTATTACATCTACATTTTTTCTCTGTTCTATTCTGTCTTTTGGTTACTGAAGCTGAGGACTGCAACAATTAATGACTAATTATTTAAAGATGAATTCTAGAGATATGACAGCCCCAATTCAACTATAAACTATTGCAAACTTGACACTAGAGTTGACATTTTCTGACACTGGATTACATATGTTCCAAGAGAACCGTCCTTTTATGCCAGAGTACTCAGTTTACTTAGATAATTGGCAATAATATTTAATACTCAAAACATGCTGCTAAAGAAAGAATTCACCATAACAATTACAATAACAGTGTTTCAAAAGATATAGAATAAGGAAAATTAGCAAACAGTTGATGTGATTATCACATAGAAATCATTATTGACAAGAATACTTTGACCAATCAGTATGTGATGTTCATGACTGGTTAATGTATATTTAATAGACAAAAATCAATAGATTCCTCTATAAATTGGTTGCCTAGAAACCACTTATTAATCTAAATGACTTATAATCTACTGAAGATTTTGCCATAACACCATTGTTTCCACACTCATGTACAGTAAAATTATAACAATGACATGTAAAGACAATTTAAAAGTAATCACTGTATTGAGCAAATATATTGGGTAGAAAAAGTTGGTTTACTTTTTTCTACTTCCTTTTGCTTGAGATACACAGGATGTAAAATACCTTAAGGTATAATATCTTAAAGATGCTAAGTTAAAACAAAAAAAAGCTATGCATATATAGTATATTTATTATCCTATTAGGTTAGGATTAAATTTGATAGTTTTTCCATGTGCAAATTCTACAAGTATTTTGTTTATTTTTTATTATATACATTTGTATACTTAAATATGTTTTTATTCATTAAAAATTATAACAACAGATGGTAAGTTTTACATTATATATTATAACTGATTAAAATTTTTAAATATTATTTAAAATATTTATTTAACTTTAACTTTTTCATAAAATTTTAGTACAAGAACCCTTATCCACAAACATAAGTAGATTGTTCATTTTAGGATTAAAAAATGTCATTATTATAAAGAATTATGGTTCAGGAATGCAATGTAGAATTATAAGAAAGAGGTATAAATTGCTTTAAAATGTATTATAAATTCTCTCAAAATTTGAATAGCTGTACACAGACTATGCTTTTTTAATGTTTATTTAATTTTGAGAGATAGAGAGAGAGAAGAGAATGGGGGGAGGAGCAGAGAGAGAGAGAAAGAAGAGGATCTGAAGCAGGCTCTGCACTGACAAGGTCTGATGCAGGGCTCGAGCTCACAAGCCCTGAGATCGTGACATCAGCCAAAGTCAGATACTCAACCAACTGAGCCATCCAGGCACCCCAGGTTAACCCATCTTAATCATGAAGTTTACCTGCAACAGTTTTTGTAGTTTATTTTTGTCTTTTGGGCTCTATTTTTTTAAATAAAATGATCTATTAGAAAAATATGAATTAAATTCTAATATTACAAATGCATTTTAAAATTAAAACTCTCATGAAAAATCTATTTTTTGGATCTCATAATATTATTTAATCAATTTAGGGGTATATTTTAAAATAACTCGGCTTTCTAGAAGCATAATTTTCTCTATTTATTAACTATTTTCTCATCTGAAATAAGATGAAAACAGGATAAAAGAAAATATAAAGCAGGGGCACACTTTAGAGCTTACAAGCCCATGTGATTATCTGACATTTTCCCCTCTCCTTTCATTGTGACAATATCACTTTATGTTAAATAAAGTTATTCTTCTTTATCTCTACCTTTTTCAATGTATTGAATTTTCTTTAGAAGTCACCTGTTAAAATTCATTTTAGTTTTGGAAAAGTATGTTGAACATCTGTCTGGAAGATTTTAGGTCGCTATCGAATTAAAGGAAATTTGAACAAAAATTGTTCCATACCTTGGCAACCTATTTAAGTTTAATTCCACTAACACGTATGAAATAAAGCCTTGATTTTAAATTAGAAATTTCCATGTTATCAAAAATATATTACAAATTTCATGATCTTAATTTTTTGCTTCAGGACAGGCTATTTTTAATAGATGCATATTTGTGTTTTAAAAGTTGTTAGAATAGAGTTTCATCAAAAGAAGAAAATGTCTTAGAGACTTTTAATATATAATTCAATATTACCATAAGATTAACTGGGTCACTTAAGACATTAATAAAAATCAAGGTTCACTGTTATTTTTTCCTCTTAGCCTAGGTAGATGTGGTCTGAATAATGTAAGGATGGGATCTCAGTAAGTAATAATGGAAGAAAACATACAACAAATCTGAAGTGATTATACATTTTAGCTGGAGGCCAGTGGGAGGAGGAATCTGGTGGCATTCCTTTCAGAGACTCCGTATGCACGTTCATTTGAAGGGCCAAAGTAAGTGCAGAGAGAACAAATTGGCAATATGCTGTACTTTGCCTATCTCTCCTATTTGAGACAGATAGAAGGTGTTGGGGCAAGAGTACGGAAGAGAGGGAAGGAGATGGAGGTAATGAAGGGAGAGAGAGTACATATATACGTTTCAATTCTTCTGGGAATGACTATGTAGGCACAGAGATTCAAGGTAGATGCTCTGTTCTGGAATAAAGATTTGACTTTCATGGAAATTTGCCCTACTATTATATAATAAATGAATAATTTTTAGTAAAAATCTATAAAAGAATCCAGGAACCTAAAACTCAAAAGGTAACTAAACTAAAAAAATGACGAAAAGAGAAATCTGGTTAGTTGAGAAAATCTGAATCTTTTCATGCATCCTCAAAATGATACAAACAATAAAAGAATAAAAGAATAAAATTAAAAAGAATCTCACGTCTTCACCATAACAAGAAGACAAAGAACGTGAAAAATACTTCATAGTAACTTGTTGGGAGCTGTTTTGAGTTCGCAGGTTGAGACCTCTCTCTGTGTGGAAAAGGTTGAAGCAAAGCTCCCGCCAGCCAAACTGGCACCTAGTCTTACCTCCTTCTAAATAATCTTTCAGGCCTGGATTTCTTGAACTGCTCTCGTTGGCCCTAGGGATATAATGCTCTTTGGTTTTATGGCATATGGAAAAGGGGACCTGGAATGCGATGTCCTGATGGATAAAATCTGAATGAGAGTAACCTGGCCAGAAGTAACCTCAAGGTTGCCTCTTGGGGATAGGTTACACAAATTGATCATACAGAATAGCAGTTATGAGTTGGCTAGAAATTAGCAGACGTTAGGCCCAAGACTCCTTGAACCAAACTAGATTTTCCCTGCAGGTATTGCATTGTGTTAATCATCCCCTCAGCCCCACCATAAAACCTCAAGGCAGATCTGTGTAAAGCTTCTCTCAGTATTTGATTAACAGACTGATAGGAGAGAGTGTAAAGAGACTTAGGACCTTCTCCAGAGGTTAGTTTAGCCCAAAAGTTAGAAGCACCGTTTACAGATAAGGTACAAACAATAGCCAAACAAAAGTAGCTACACATATCCTCGCTGATCAACAACAAATATTGAGCACCTTCCTGAGGTTAACATTTCACGAATCCTTTTGCTATTCCCATCCCCACGCTCCTTTATAATAAAAAGGCAATAACAAAGTACTTTTACAGAAACTGCTCTTTGTATAAAGAACAGATAAACATGAGCCCTTAAGATACAGGCTCACTCACTCATAAAGGAAAAGAACTTAGAGATCATGTCTCTACCTCCTCCATTATGGTTAAAGATTTTGGATAGAATGTCTCCTAATCTATCTATAGATAATTAACATAGGCAGGCCTAGGTAACTTCCTGTCCTCTCCCCCAGCCTTAAATTTATATGCTAACTAACTTGAAAACAACTTGCAAGATTGAGGAAATCCTCCCTTTACTGATAAAACACATTATTGTTCAAACTATGCTTACTGATGGTCTGTCACTCATTGCTGTAATGTAACTCACTACCTTTAAATAAAGACACTGAGGGCAGAGATGCCAGAATTGCCAGGGCTGCCTGCTTGGTCATCAAACTCCATCTCTCTCATGGCTCTCTCACTTTATTTCGCCTGACCGTCCATCCTTCGTGGACCCCTAGATTCGCCGGAACAAGGACCCCGGCAGTAACTAAAGGAGGAAGTAAATGTGTTTAAAACAATAAGACCAAGGTTTCTTTTTTTTTTTTTTTTTCATAATTTATTGTCAAATTGGTTTCCATACAACACCCAGTGCTCATCCTAACAAGTAGCCTCCTCTGTGCTGGTCACCCACTCTCCCCCCTCCCACACCCCCTTCACCTCTCAGTTTGTTCTTAGTGTTTGAGAGTCTCTTATGTCCCTCCCTCTCTGTGTCTTTTTTCCTTTCCCCTCTTCCCCTCTCCCATGGGTTTCTTATTGTTAGAAAAAGAACTGAAATAGAGAAATCAGCTAGACTAAAATTAACCTTTTTATGTTAAATTAGAATTGGGAAATTAGTATGAATTCACACTTTCATATGTATGTATTTATAATACACATATACAATACAAACATACACAAAACTACATATAAAGGTGGACATATATGTGTCATATGTATATACAGATGTATAGTTGAATACACAGAACTAAATATATACGTAAACATAAATACACATACAGATAGAAATGGTCTCGGTTTCTAAATAACATTCTTCCTTTAAAGGATCCAGGGCTCCTAGAAGAAATGGCTGATTCCAGATCTAGAAAAGGAAATGTATCAAATAAACCTAGAGCATCTTATGCTAGAAAGTAAGAAAGTGTTCAGAGAATAATAGAGATGCCAAAAGGATATACGAGAACTTGAAGAGGTCCTCACTATCCAAGTCTCACATAAACTGAGCATCAAATAAATAAAAATAGTTATATATTTGACCCACTGAATAAAATAAAAAGTCATGATTCCATTTAGATAAATCCATAAATCCATAACTGAATTAATGATGGATGCAGGAAGGGATGGATAGATGAATGAATGAATGAATGAATGAATGAATGAATGAATGAATGAAAAGGAAAAGCCCATCTTAACAGTCAAATGTCATCTAGTAAATATGAATCAAATAAGGAGTTAGAAAAGCACTATTTTGGGGTCCCTGGGTGGCTCTGTCGGTTAGGCTTATGACTTCTGTTCAGATCATGATCTCACAGTTCTTAAATTCAAGCTCTGCATCCCTGCTGTCAGCCCAGATCCCATTTCAGATTCTCTGTTCCTAGTCTCTTTATGCTCCTCCCATGCTCACACTCTCTCTCTCTCTCTCAAAAATAAATAAACATTTTTTTAAAGACTATTTGGCAAGAGTATAGAGGTGACTGATCATTTTAGAAACATCAATGAAGAATATCTCCTATTTTAAATTGGTTGAAATCTCCAGATTCTAGAGAATGTGATCTTGATTATGAAGCCATTCAGAACCTTTTTGTAATCACAGAAAAAGAAAATTAGGGTGGCAAAAGGCAAGGGATGAATATTTCCAGGTTTTTAAAAATAAAGAGGGGAATAAAAGAGAGACACACAGAGTGAGAGAATTCTGTAAATTTAATGAATACATGTTTATAATAGATTGAGAGGGGCTCCTGGGTGGCTCAGTTAAGCACTGACTTCAGCTCAGGTCATGATCTCACGGTTTGTGAGTTCGAGCCCTGCGCTGGGCTCTGTGCTGACAACTCAGAGCCTGGAGCCTGCTTCAGATTCTGTGTCTCTCTCTCTGCCCCTCACCTGCTCTCACTCTGTCTCCCTGTCAGAAGTAAATAAACATTAATTTTTTTATAATAGATTGAGAAAATCAATGATCATTATTATAAAACCATCATTGACAGGAAAAGTGTCCCAAAGTAATTGCTAATATTCATTCTTCCAGAGTAAAGAATAGATTTAGTAACTTCTGAAGTATGATAGGACGGTCCAAAATACTTGCAACAGGTATATAAATTGAGTTCAAAGTCATTATCTGATATATTTTGTATTAATACAACACTTTCAAATCTATCAGTGTGAAAAAATTATTTCCTGATGTACCTTTTACTGCTACAACTGAAAACACTGTTGAACTCCTACCTACTCTGTGATCCCTTGGAATCATTATCGATTCACTGGGAACACATGACAGCAATCAATGAGAGTATAATTAAAGAACATATCTTGATTTTAGTGAGGCATTTAAAAGATTCATTACGTTTTTCTGGACTGTATTGGAAGATGCTAGTGAGAAGTTAGAGATGAGAAAATTTTTGCTATTTGAACACTAATTCAAGAATCATCGTAATTGCATCACTGTAAAAAGTGATTTTGGTTAAAATCCTAGTTACATGGAGTGCTCTTGAGAAATACAAATCTTTTTTACACCAGAGTGATATTGCACATGGAATTTTAATGCCTTCTGTCCTACTGGTACAAAAACTCTACTCTTTCTTTGTTGACTAGCCAGTAAAATCTTTCCTGTCACCTTCTCTAGCAGTTAGCTCTGTTTTAATAGGACTTCACACCTTTCTCTATTGGCATATATTTACTGTATTGTTTACATGTCAACGCCCCTAACTTCTCTATGAGAATTTAAAAAATAAGCCCAAGCCTTATCCAAGCACTTGGATCTGGGTACATGACTAACGTCTGGCACTCAATCAATTAATGTATGATGAATGAGCAAAAGAGAAGCATAGGTATGTTAGATTTCTGGTGGTTATGTATTTGTAATTACAATTATGTTGAAACTGAAGTTAATTAGGAAGAGTTCCCTTGAAAATCAGAATAAAAATCTATTTCAAAAACATTACAAGAAAACTTGGGAAAGCACTTTTATCTAGACTTCTACAAAAGAAGAGAGAAAAGAAAAACTATATAGAGCTTGTTTTTCTAAGTGTATTTTTCTCTCAATTTAATTTTATCTATGAAAATTAGTCATGTTCTCATAATGTTTTTTCTATGAATATGCAAGTTAAAAGATTAAATTATTGCTTTCTTTCTTAACATCATCTATTGGTTTATCATGTGACTAAAACTAGTCGCAATTCCATTCAGGAGAATTGGTCTTCTATCTTCTGGCAAATAGACACAGATTGACTAGAGGGTGAAACAAAAACATGTTCAGCAGGAACAATATCCAGGAATAGGCTAAAAATATATTCAGAGTGACTCTGCCACATATAACCATTCTCAATGGTATGGTTTTTAAGAAGGATCATGCATTCTATTAAGTGCATGATACTTTGAACCTGACATCTAATCATTGAACTACATCCAATTTCTTCAACATCTGTCAATATAATTAAGCAGTGATGGGACTGTTTTTGCTAAAATGATATTTTTTAATTTAACCAGAAGGACTTCTATATCAAAAATATCATTCAATACATTGGCAGAATAATTCCCAGTTGTTCACATACGACATAAAGTTTTATATTTATACAATAACAAAGTGAATACAGTACAGAATTAAGCACAAGAGTATTTATCAAAGTTATATTATTTACCCAAATATATTCATTTTTAAAAAATTCCTCACATAAAGAACATTTAGGGGGAAGAATATCTAGAAGTTTGTTGAAGGAAGTCATTGAGAGGATATGATCTCATGTTGACCTGCAAACTGGATCCTGGCAATTAGGAGTCACCTCCCTTCTTCCCCTTGTCCTTGGAATGTATGTTCTGTCCACTATTCCCAATTTATGAGTCACTTCAGTGACAAAGTTTTGAGAGAGTAATGCATTATTGAGACCATCTGGACTTGATACATGGTAACCTCATTAATGCCTTTATATAAACTTTTAAGATTTGGAGAGTGTGTGTGAAGGTCTACTTGTCTTGTGGGTGCCCAAGACAAGCCTGGAATGTAAGTTCCTTTGCATGCTAAACCTGTTGCTGACCAATTCAGAGTGGTCTCCCTGCCTTGAATCTGTGGAGACCAGTTTAAAATTTCACTTAGGGAACTTCCAGGTTGTGAACCAACAAAGGTAATTTGTGTTTTCTCCAAAGGAAAAAATAATGAAAAGAAATACTACCACTTGTTTAAATTAAAGGCTAAAATGTAATATGTACATATAAATTATGTATATAATGAAATGTTTTTTCTTATTACATACAATTTCTCTTTTTCCTACTTTTCTCTAGATTCGTGTGCATTTGTGAGCCAGGTTACCATGGATCTTTCTGTGAATTGGATATGAATGAATGTGAAACCTCACCTTGTCTAGATGGAGAAGATTGTGTCAGCAGAACTGGTGGGTATAACTGCCTCTGTGCTCCTGATTTTGCAGGTAAACCTCTGTATGCCCTGTCTGTAACAACATATGGCTATCCTAAAATATGGGCAATCTAATATTTATTCTCCAAAACCTGAAATAACTTGACACATGCAGGTAGCACAGGAACTGCAAGAAATTTTCATAAAATAAATTAGTAAAAACAAAAATTATGCTTTTTAGTGTATCATTTGCTAACAACTAAGAAATATATGAATACTATTTCAAGGTATTTTAAACTTTTATGCTTTTTGAATTGAGGTATATCTGAATTATATTTCTATTTTTATAATATGAGAATTTTCAGTGTATGAATAAACTAAGAGAAATAATACTGTCATATCGATTACATGAATGTCATCTAAAAATAAAATAAGCTTAGCTCTTTTAATATACTTATATTCCAGAAATCAAGGAGCCATTGTGAATTTAAACTTCTAGAAGAAAAATATGATTTTGAGTTAGCTGTCTTAATATCAATTATTCCACAACATAAATGTTGTTGTAAAGACAACAAAGACTGTTGTCTTGGTATTTGGAAATATAAGAAAAGGAAAACATTAGCCTTCTAAACTTTTGCTTAGAAAGCTTATGAAATAAAAAAAACTATATTATTTTTACTACCAATATTAATTATGTGAATCCAGCAAAAATGTATTGAAATCTCAAGTTTCAATTTATTAATGTCTGATTTTTATACCACTGGGATCTCTTGGGTTGCTTTCCTGAGGGAAACTAATTAAGTGTATGTAATATTCCATTCTATTCTCTCAGTCATAAAGTACACTAGAAAAATAGAAATAAGATTGGAAAGCATAATTGATAAAAATTAGAAGTATTTCTATTGGATAAGTGATCAAAAGGCAAGAAAAAGTTAAGTGACATGAGCAAAGAAAATGCAGGTGTCTTTCCAAAGGAATCCTGATGGTGTCAGAGAAGGTTACCTTGGTAACAATTGTTATATGCACAGAAGTTTCTGCTTAAATTATATATTAAAAGAAAGCTTAAACCCTTATATACAAATTTTATTACATAAAGAAGAGGCATTAAATGTTGGCTATAAAACAGTATCCTTTCTAAATACCATGTTGCCCATCAAATTCCAAATTATTAGAATTTTTATTTGGGACCATAGATACCACCCAGCAATGCCATTTGCCATGCTGTTGTTTTCTGCTGCTTACTGCTTGTTAACGGTGTTAAAACAAGAAATGACATACTGAGCTCAATATGACTCAGAAACACATTTTGTAAAATTATTTGATGTAACACATTGTTCTGATATTTTAAATTCACTTTAAAATTTGAAGGCTTAGCATGTTCTTTCCTTCCCCCCCCCCACATTATCTCTATTTTTATTGAAAGTAAAGCAGTAAAGCACAGTAGTGCTTAATGTTGTTTCAAAATTTAAGATTGGGGGCAGCTGGGTAGCTCAGTGGGTTGAGCGTTTGACTCTTGATATTGATTCAGGTAATGATCCCAGGGTCTTGAGATTGAGACCTGCATAGGGCTCCACACAAGGCATGGAGCCTGCTTGAGATTTTCCTGCTCTCTCTCCCTCTCTCCCTCTCTCCCCCTCTCACTCCCTCTCTCTCTTCCCCACTATATTGCCCTTCTCTGCTCATACATGTGTGCTCTCTCTCTCTCAAAAAAAAGAAAACTAAGTTTGTTTTGCCAATTAGACACCACAGTGGAGAAGTTGAGTGCACAGTTGGCTATAAGATAGTCTAGAATGAAAACATAAATTTTGAGAGTCTCCAGCTATATAATTATAATACTAGATAAGATCACACAGAAGTGAATGTAGACAGAACAGAGAAGAAGAGTAAGGACTGAACCCAGGAGCACTGCAATATTTAGGGGTCCATGAGAGGAAGAAGAATTGGTACTGGAAATTGAAAAGAGAAGTCAAAGATACAGGAAGAAAAACAAAGGAGGACGAAGTGCAGAAAGCTGTGTAAATTCTTTCAAGTAGAGAAAATAATCAACAGTGTCAAAGGTTATTATTAGGTCACATACTACAAGGACTAAGTACTGATCATTGGAGAAGCAGTGGAAATGTCATTGGTGTCATTATCAAGGAAGCAGTTTGACTGGAATGGAGGGTGCAAGAGTCTATTTTTGAAGTGAATTTAACAGATAATGTGAGAAAATTAGATTGCTGAGAGTGAACATGAGCAATTTATTAAAGGAAAGTTTGCATTTTTAAAGATGGAAGCAAGAAATGGGGCAGTAGCTTGAGGAGGGAGAGAGATTTAAAATAAGTTTTTTTTTTTTCATTTGCATGCCTAATAAATAGCTCTGACTCCTGTGTGGATAATAGACTGCAGAGTTTCAACAGAAGCAGAGAGACAAATCAGAGGGCTTTGTAATTACAGCTGACTCTTGAACAGGGGTTAGGGGCACTGACCCCCATGCAGTCAAAAATCCACATATAATTTTTGTCTCCCCCAGAACATTACTAACAGCCTACTGTTGACTGGAAGTCTTACCAATAACTTAAACTGTTGGTTAACATGTATTTTGTATGTTATATGTAATATATACTGTATTTTTACAATAAAGTAAGCTAGAGAAAAAATGTTATTAAGAAAATCATAAAAATACATTTATAATACTGTACTGTATTTATTTATTTTTTAAGTAATTTATTTTCAAATTGGTTTCCATATAACACCCAGTGTTAGTCCCAACAAGTGCCCTCCTCTGTGCCTGTCACCCACTTTCCTCCCTCCCACACCCTCCTCCCGCCTCTTTAATTCCCTCTCATTGATTCATTGGGTTCTGAAGCACTTTTTATTTACTTTTACTTTGGGGACTCAAGCTGTTCTGCAATGATGGTCTCATAAACATATATCAACAAAGCATATACCACATAATTGATTACTGGGGAGGCCACTTATGATTCCTTGGGCTTCCATTGAGTCTCTAATTCTGAATTGGCCTCTTTTCCAAGTAAAATTTAAATTTTGAACTCAGTAAGTAATGCTTGATTTGGGGTTAATTATTGTAGGCTTCTCATATTAAAAGCAATGAGCTTTCTTGTTAATTTCAAGATTTATTGCAAATGCAGCTCACTTGCATTTGTAAAAATAAATTTTCATACCTGATTCAATGGACTAGTACGAGCCCTCGGGTGAACTTACTATGGAGTAATTGGGGGAGCCCAGGTGTCTCTATAGGCATAGTCATATCCGAGATAATTTAGCTGTCATTTCAGGCCAGGTGTGTCAGAGACTGGCAGCTTGCTACAAGGCTTCCTGGAAAAGTGGGAGGATTAAATTCTTATACTTCTACTAGAAGTATGACCATATAAAGAATTCTTTCATATATACTCTCTTCCTAATATAGATATATCTGAGAGACATTATAACATGATATACACCAAATGATGTTAATTGCTATGGGGAAAAATTGTGTAGGAAAGTGATTGCATGGGGCTGGAATAAGATTAGTAGTTATGGAAGCAAATTTAACCAAAGCAGTCAGGGAAGGCCATGGAAAAACTGATCTTATTTAAGACTGACATACCATTTGGTACACACATACATATTGTATAGATAATGTGGTATATATAGAGAGAAGGGAAGATTAAGAACCAAAAGTACACTTAATAACCTATAAAGGTGAGAATATTTATCTAATAACTGGTTTTTATATTTTTATATAACTGGACCATTAAGAGAAGAGGTTAAACCAATAAAGAAGGTTTGATGTTTCAAGAAGATATTAGAATATCCATAGAATGTATATATAAAATTATATTTCAAAAATCATTATCACATCACAAATCAAGGAAGAGAAACACTTAAAATTTTAGTTGTAGTTGTCAGTCTAGTGTCTGCTAACTAAGAAAAAAATAGGCACTGTACAAAGACTAATCTAATTTTAAATTTGATTTAAATGTGCTTTCATTTCCACACCTATCTATGTGTAGTGAGAACCCTGTCTTAGCAATGATTTAACTTAAAGTAGGGTGAGGAGTGGGGGGATAGTATTTTAGCATGAATATAGAAAAAATAAAAGCCTGTCTTAGAAGCAACTTCAGTATTTTAAAATATTTCTTCTGGTTTGGGGGCACCTGGGTGGCTCATTCAGTTAAGCATCCAACCTCAGATTAGATAATGATCTTGGGGTTTGTGAGTTTGGCCCCATAGCAGTCTCTGTGCTGACAGCTCAGAACCTGGAGCCTGCTTTGAATTCTGTGTCTCTCTCTCTCTCTGCCTCTATCCTTCTAGTATTCTATTTCACTCTCAAAAATAAACATTAAAACATATTTTTAATTTTAAAATAAAATATTATGGTTTTTACTTTCATATGTCCTTTTTTTTTTTTTAGTTTATTTATTTATTTTGAGAGAGTGAGAGGGTGCACACATTCCAGTAATTGAGGGACAGAGAGAGAGGGAGAGAGAGAATCCTAATCAGGTTCCATGCTGTCAGCACAGAACCCAACTAGGGGCTTGATCATGAACTGTGAAACCATGACCTGAGGTGAAATCAAGAGCCAGAAGCTAAACCGACTGAGCCACCCAAGCATCCCTTACTTGATATTTATAAACAGTAATAGTTTATACTACTATTTCGTGATTTTTTTCAAATTTTTTACATTATCTAAATAATTTTTCCTACAGAAAATTAAGATTTTGCTGTTTTATCACCATTTCCATTCAGCAATTTATACACATTTTTCCCATTACGTCCTTCCAAAATGGTTATATCAAAAATCATGGGGCGCCTGGGTGGCTGAGTCGGTTGAGCGTCCGACTTCGGCTCAGATCATGATCTCGCCTTCTGTGGTTTCAAGCCCCGCATTGGGCTCTGTGCTGACGGCTCAGAGCCTGGAGCCTGCTGTGTATCCGTCTCTCTCTGCCCCTTCCCCACTCATGCTCTGTCTCTCTCTGTCTCAAAAATAAATAAACATTTAAAAAAATCTTATTAGACATTAATGTATTATTAATATTATTATATTATTATTATAACTATATCAGTTTTCCTTTTTTATTTTCATTTTGTTTTTGTTCATTTTGATAGACATGTTTTTCAAATGTCTTTAGTATATAGTTAAAGAACATTTAGTTCTCATTTTTAATTTCCAAAAGCTTTCTTGTCTAATATTTTTTAGGGCATCCTATAATTTCTGTTGATAAGAAGTCTTTTCTTTGTAATAGTTTTATAGAGTTTTCAATTATTTTATCCTTTGCATTATCTTAATTTACTAATTTCATTTTTTCCTCTAAGTATCTCTTTTTTCCATGTATCTCTTTATTTAGAGGTGTGTGCGTATGTGTTTTTAGTATCAGATACTTCCTGAGTATCAGTCAATATCTAAGAGAGAACCAGTAAAACGTTATTGAAAATCTGAGTGAATGAAAAGTGCTCAACTGGGGACTTTTGTACTGTGTATGAGTGAGCACAAATACTACATATTTTATTGAAATATATGAAATGTCATTACTTACGGGACTTTTCCCTTTCACCGACTTTCCTGGAAAGGAAGGTAAAGAAAATGGATATGGAGATAGGGACCATTAGCAGGGAAAGATGACAAGATTTTGATAACCCAGAACCTTACGGCCAGTAGATAGCTCTGTTTATTAGAAACAGTCAACACATTTTTAGGAGAACAATATTTGATATTCAACTGTTTTTTTCTAATTGCTTTAAATTATTCCTTCAAACCTCTGGTGGAAGTATAATAGAAAAATTGTGTTAGTGTAGCTTTGGGAAAATAAACAGACCGATACAGTCTTTAGCACAAGGCAAAGTAGTACAAAAAGGGGACAGACTCCTGAGTAGTTCAATGACTTGAGTGTCGCACTTTGTCTCAGGTCATGATCTTGAAGTTCATGAGTTCGAACATTGCCTCGAGATCTGTGCTAACAGCTCAGAGCCCTGTCTCTCTCTTTCTCTCTCTCTCAAAAATAAATAAACATTAAAAAAAAAAAAGACAGAAGTCATTGGAGGAAAGAAGCAAAGTAATGGATAATAGGTTGGCATAGCCTAGCTGAAGAAGTAAGTGGGAAACTCTCAAGTCTTTCAAGAATTCTTGCTCATTAAGGCCACTTTCTGACCACCATGTTTTTGCCTCTTCCTCTCCCCAGGTCCTTATCTCCCCGTTCCAGCCTGAATTCTGTAGCTCACAGTTATAATCACTGCTTCATTTACTTCCATTATCCTACCTCTCTTCCATTCCATAATATGCACATTAAAAAACCTCAAATCTGATGTTAATCCCAACTTTCTGTATATTTTTCACTTACATGGATTGTGTAGGCCAAGGAAACACACCACACACACACACACACACACACACACACACACACCCATTTAGTGTTCTTCCCTTCTTAACCATGGACCTTAAGGAAGCCCTGGGTGCAGCATGATGATATGACTTCTCTCTAATCTATTCAATATCCCTGTATCCTACCCTGTTATTACTAGTTCTCTCTTTTCTTCCTAAATCCCCATCACCCTTCCTCTACTTAAATTTCAACTTGTAACTCTATCTCGTATTCCTGGGAAAATACAAGTGATAAGAAAAGAATTATTTTAATGTTTATTTATTTTTGAGAGACAGAGTGACAGAGCATGAGCAAGGCAGAGAGAGAGAGGGAGACACAGAATCCGAAGCAGGCTCCAGGCTCTGAGCTGCCAGCATAGGGGCTTAAACTCACAAACTGCCATTCCGTGTGAATTTGTACTCGTACACTGCATTTTTTTTTCCATTTCTCTGTTCCTGTTCATAATTAACCCATCCACCGGCAATTCGATTCTGTCCTTATCACTTACTATTAAAAGAATATTCATCCTGCAGTTACTGTCTGTAACATAAATTCTTCCCTCCATGCTGTCACTACTACCAGCGTGTAGATGTTAATATTTATCTCTTTCTCATCTTTTATACGCATGTTAAACTAGTTCTAATTTCTCTCTCTTTTTTAAAAAGTTTATTTATTTTTGAAAGAGAGAAAGAGAGCATGGTTAGAGGGGCCCAAAGAGAGAGGAACACAGGATCTGAAGCAGACTCTGCACTGTCGGCACAGAGCCTGATGCAGGCCTCGAACCTAGGAACCATGACATACATCATGACCTAAGCCAAAGTCAATGCTTAGCCGACTAAGCCACCCAGGCGCCCCTCATTTCTCTCTTTTTAAAACAGTATTATCAAATCTGTTGTCTATATTTAATGTCTATTTCCTCACGTCTCATTCTTTTTCAAGCCCATTCCCAAATCATGCTTTTAATTCCAAGACTAAAATTAAACTCTTCTTGTTGAAGGTCACAAATTAGCCCCATATTGTAAGGTTCAAATACAAAATATTTTTCCTCATCTTAGTCATATTATCAGTAGCATTTTCCCCATTCCTTCTACTAAAACGCTTTCTAATTTTGGACTATATGTTTCTGCGATCACTAACGTTTTCATTGTTTCATTTGGTGGATCGTATAACGTTCAGAATTTCATTTTTGCTCTCCCTTCACTAGATATATTCAATAAGTGATTTCATCCATGTTATTTTTGTTGTTGTTGTTTAAATACCGTACATATATTGAAAATTACCAATTTGTTTCATTAGTTCTGGCCTCTCCCCTGAACTCCCAACTCTTATATTCAAATAACGACTCGACATTTCCACTTGGGTGTTCATAAAACATCCCAGATTGATTTCCCAGTTCTAAGGATTTATCTTTGCTCTACTACACCACCAGTATTTTCCACCTCAGTGAATGGCATCATTGTTCACCAGTTTCTCAGGCCAAAATCATAGAGTTATTCTTGACTGTTTATACTTCACCATAAAGTCCATCAGCAGATCTCCTTGACTGATCTTCAAAATATATTTTAATTCAACTAGTTCTTATAGTCTGCATTACAATCACTCTCATCGAAGCCACCGTCATCTCTTGCCTAGACTATAATATCTTAACTTGTTTTTGTCTTTCACTCTTTTTGCATTAAAATATATCCCCTATCCAGCACCCAGAGTGATCATCAAATATACGTATAATCACTCCACTCCCAGGCTCAAATCCTCCATAATGCTTTGTAAGTAGCACGTACTCCTTACTTTGGCCTGCTAAACCCTACATGAGATATCAGGCTGGTCTCTGGCTACCTCTCTGGTTTCATCTCCTACTACATTCTCCCTTACTCCCCCAGTTAACCTACTGTTTTATCTGGGTATGAATCATGCCCCTCAGATACGAGCATAGTTTTTCTCCTTCATTTCATCAGTTCTCAAATGTGAGTTCTTCTTAGAGGCCTATCTACGTTATATAAAAATAGTACTATTGTCCTCTACCTACGTACTTCTTTCGTTCCTTCATTGCAATTATCACTGTCTAATCATTATACTTCTTAATTATTGAATTATCTCTTCTGGCTAGAATTGAATCTCTTCAATAGCAGGGTTTTTTCTGTCTTTTGTTCATTATTGTATCTCATTGCCTACAAAGGTGCCTAGGACATTAAGAGCATTCAAATATGTATATTTACATATATGAAAGGACATTATACACTTAGAGTAATTTGATTTCTTAATTGGATTTGAATTTAACTTTTTTATGTGTTAATGCACATAACTGCTTAGTGATTATAGATTTTTAAGTGTTTTCACTTTTCATTTATTTTCCGTAATGCCATTAAAATAAACTTTTTAAAATAAGAGATAAAATTCTCACTTTTATTATGTTGATTTATTGGTACTGTGGCAAACCATTCAGAGAAGACTTTACTACTTGTATGCTGAAAAAGAAAACTGTGCATATCCAGCTCATTCTGAATTAAAAGTATATATAAGCAAATCCATAACACCATAACACCAATTCTAAATTCAGGGGCAATATAATTTGATTTAATATTACAGAGTAAAATAGTTATATGTGATAAATCCAAAGTGACCTAAAATATAAAATTTAGACCTTTTCTATTACTCATTAACTCATAGTAAATCTTTCTAAAAGGAAACCAATGGCAAATTAAGCCAAGTGACCTTATCATTGGTGATTCTTTATATAATATATAACAATCTTGAGGCAGTTAATATTTTATATCCTACAAAATAAGATGCTAAAAATAATGGTTGAGATGATGTATTACCTCATAAAAGTGTATCAATTATCAGATATTTATAGGTCATTATCCACTTATATTTAGTTTTCTAGGGCAACACTATTTATATGTCATAAAAGTGTCCATCTGATATTTTACAGAGTAATTGAGCCTAGAGAAATGCTATAGATACATTATTAAAATATACTTTATATGCTATCATTAAAAAATACTTTATTATGCAAGCAAATTATTAATCAGAATCATCCTCAAGACCGTTGAGTACCCAAAATAATAGTAATAAGACAATTCAAAGTGTTAGGCACTGAGATGGTTTTGTTTCTTAAAGTTTTCCTTCTCCCCAGGTTCTAATCATGTGCGAGCACCCAAAATAAGAGTGGATCAGATTATGAGTTTTATTCATGAGTGCTTGATCAATAGCTTCCAAAATACAGGGCTTTCTGATAAAGTCATTTAGAAGAATGTATACTTGCAACCTGTGTCCCAAAGTGAGAATATTATAATACTAACAATATTCCCATCATAAACAGAGACTTGGTACAAACTGAGAGAAGAGTTAGGTGTGAAGAGGAGATGCCAAGTAAGATTTACATATCTCACTTCTTATAGGATTAAAGTCAACTGAATGATAAAGACCAAATGCACATAGAGTATAACAGGTCTACGGCTGTATTTTTAGAAAGCAGGCATTGATATACTTTTGAGGTGAACTTAGCAAATATATCTGGTCCCCAGGTCACCCCCTCTTGGCTGGTCTCTGATTTCAGCTGGATTTGAAGTGAGTAGTTCTGAGTGCTGTCAGCCTACCTCATCATGACACTTCCTGAAGTCAAGTGCTTGCTGAATTTCTGTTCCATCTCTAGAGTCTTTTCCTATACCATGGAGCCAGTTTAGCCTCCACGCATGCATAACTCAAAATACAGGAGGTCAGTGCCCTCAAGGTATGCTTCAAACAATGAGAGATAGAAGGCAGTTTATAAAAAACTTTCTTTCTTTCATGCAGTTAATCCTAGTTATATATTATTCACTAGTTAATGTCTCTCTTTTTAGGTTTATTTATTTATTTAGAGGGAGAGAGAGTGAAGGAAAGAGCGGGAAAGGGTCAGAGAGAGAGAGAGACAGAATCCCAAGTAGGTTCCACATTGTCCGCTCAGAGCCCAATGTGGGGCTCTAACTCACAAACCCTGAGATCATGACCTGAGCCCAGATCAAGAGTTCTACGTCTGAGCCTAGTCACCCAGGCACCCCAGTATTATCACTTCCTAAAGTCATTGTGCAGTCATGTCCCACTGCCTATAAAAGCATCTTTAATAAAGCTTCTTCTGCTAAGTTATAATTTTTCTCTAGTCTCTTCCCGCTGCCTCATTCTCACTTCTGAGAAACTCTACTGAATAAATTGAGCCATGATTTCACATTCTGATTTTAGCAGAATCCAAACTAAGACAGTAGGTCTATGAGATAAGAGCAGGGATCCAATGAAGCTGCCCAAAGCCCAGACATGGTGCATATTTCCTTCTTTTGGAAGCATGGAAGTGCTTGACAGCAGTCTGTGAGACATTGCCATTTGAAAATCAGATTTTCCTTAATTGGCTAGAAAGTGAAGGAAAGAGAAATGACGTACTTACACCAGTTCTGCCCCTTTTGGCAAGTGGGTCTGAACCTATTCACCTGTTGAATAAGCAACAACATAACCCCACAACTATTGAAAATGAAATGCACTGCCTATAAGAAAAACAATATGTTTACTTTTGAGACTGAAGTAGTCTCCCAGCATTTAAATGACTGTCGTTGGCATCTCCAGAAAGTCAATGTTTTTCATTTGCAGTATAGTTCCTTCCCACACTGTCTTTATTTAACTGAAATGTTCTGTGATTATGTATAATATAACCAGATTTACAGAAACATTAAAGGCCTTTTAAAATCGAAGCATCAAAGCATTACCAGGCCAGTGAACTCTGGTTTTTAATCAGATAAATAAATAGAAATAGAATCCATTGGAAAGCAAAGATCTTTGGAGACATTTGTGGTTTGAAATCTTGACCCCTGGTAACTCTAATGCATGGAATAGAAAAATGCCTTCCATCTGGTGCTCTACTGAGTGATTAATCCCACTGCTCTATTTTAGTTGCTTATCTTCTCTCTCTAAGACATTCTTTCACCTGGTTTTCTTGTCTTGGTATATTTTTCTCTAGGTCTTTTTGGTAATAGTTACCAGCATTATCTGACTAAAAACATACACCTAATCACGCGAAACGTCTTTATCAAGGCACGCTTTAGTAAGTGTGACTGTTCACGCCCCTGTGCTGCTCACCCTCCCAAGTCCTTTCACTAAGCTCCTACCTTGTGTCAACTCGTCTGCATGCTGGGAAAGTGAAAGGGGCAGGTTAAACCCCTTTGTGCTGCTTATATTCTCATGAGACCCTGACAGAACTCAAGCTTCCCTACACTTACTCTCACAGTCATTTCAATGGAGACAACAGCAGGCAAGGATTGAGGAAAGATGAGATATCTTTTCATCTTGAAACACAGGAGAGCCAAGCAATTCTCCCTGGAGGCAGGGAGCTCATAAGAGATAGACTCATGCCTCACCTCTGCCACTTCCTCCTTAGTTTATAGTCAGACATTGTTCTGAACCCTGTGTCCTCAAGGAGACATCCCCAGTCAACCAGTTCTCCTTCTATCTTCAAAAGATCAGTTTTCACTTCTTAAACCGCAGATTTCCACTGTTTAATTATTATGCACCTTGCTAAATGCGACCCACAGGCTGAATCTGGTTTTGTTTGTTTAAGGGGTATGATTTATAAAAATAGGATTTTGAAATTAGGGCAAGTCATGATCCTCTTAATTTTCTCTTATGAAAATTTAGAAGACTTAGAAACACTGGGCATATATATTTTTTAAATTTTGGAAACAAGAGGCTGGCTGTGAGAGTGTCTGCTTCCTTGAGATAGGGCACATAGTGTCCATTTTACCTGAGTTATCAACTGTACTTATTTATGCTGTTTACGTGACCACCGTGTGCATTTGAGTTTGTTGCCACCAAAATTTCAGAGGACCAAAAAGACAAGATTCCCCAGTCTCAATACCTCTGCTGTCTTCATTTACTGTCCTCATCCAGAATTCTTTATCTCTTCCTGGATGAAAACTTTTACATTCACCTTCAAGCAGACTGCTCATTTTAGTAGTAAATTAATCACCCCTTGTCTTTCAACTCTTTGCTTGTCATCACTTGACTTGCTTACCCTTTAGAGGTATAATGGAGAGATACTTCGTGTCTTTAAACATTTGGGATTTAAATTTCCTGGGGGAAATTTCTATTTAGGAAAGTACTTATACTCATAAAAACTCACCTTCCCCAAAGAGAAGTAAAAGAAAGCTAAGATCTATTTGCAACATTTGTGCAGAGTTTTTGAAATGGCGATTAGCTTTTTGACATTGTGTTGGTATTTGCTTTTAGAGTAAATCTTGGCTCTGAGAATGTGAATGTAGTTATACCTTTATTTAGTCAACTCACAAGAGTTCTTTTACCTTTTTGCCCTCTCTGAGAAAGAGTGGAGGAAAGATAGCATTTTTTCTCCCTAATATATTATCTTAAATTTTATCCAAGGACTTATATGAATATAATATTAATCTCAGGACTAAAAATATATATTGATTCTGATCATGTAAGAAACATTTAACGTCAGTATCATGATGTCCACCTAATCATTACAAAAGATAAATTAAATAGACATACAGATGCTTTCTACCACATGACCAAAAGGGGCATTTTTGGGTATGTATGAAGTATTTCGGGAAGAGCTAGGGGAAAATAATCAAACCATGGTATGTTCTCATATGCATTGGAGTCTTTAGGCACATGTTTAGAATCAGGAACATCACACTCGACTGTCCAGTTAAAACAAAAGTAACTCCCAATTCCATTTCCCTAAATTCACTGAACATATTCACCCCACCTTACCCAACATACATCAATTCAAATATGGAGCCGAGTTAACTGTGGCACAGAACACTGAGTAAGCACAGTAGTCTATGTCTAAAAGTACCTGAAACTCCTTTGAGCAAAAGGCCAGTGATCAGTTGGGATGGGTGTTTTTGAGACAAAAATCTTGCCCTGATTGTTTATTGTTCTTCCATAATTTGGGGTAAATGGAGCATGAGTCCCCACTATCCTAAGAACCACCCTATGTTTCTCTAGTAGTTATTTTTAGAAGATAGTATCTGGGAATATTAAAAAAGAAAAAAGAAAATCAACTCACATCAATTCCTCTTCATCATTTTTTAACGTTTATTTATTTTTTTTTTTTTGAGAGAGAGAGAGAGCATGAGCAGGAGAGGGGCAGAAGGAGACAGAGACACAGAATCCAAAGCAGGCTCCAGGCTCTGTGCTGTCAGCACAGAGGCTGACGTGGAGCTCGAACCCACAAGCTGTAAGATAATGACCTGAGCTGAAGTTAGACACTTAACCGACTGAGCCACCCAGGCACCTCCATTTTTACTTTCTGTTTGAAGAGATAAAGGATAAAGGCATGAATTTCTGATTTTATATTGTTTTATTGTATTGCACTTATATAAACAAATGTTACTATATTTATATTTGTAATCATAACATGTTAATTTTTATATTTGTTACTTATAAAATATATAACTATATTTTCAAACCTGTACATTTTAGATATAGGATGTTCTTGTCATTCAAGGGAGTTTCACAATTCCTCACAATCCCCCTTAATTCTCCTCTTCTGGATTACTGAATCTCTTTAGACTAATCTCTGAAGTGATGTTTTCAGTCAATATCCTTGCTTTCATTCTTGCCCTTTTGCAATAATTTTTTTATAGAATGGTCCTATATAAAACTCAGATCTTATAACTCATGTATAAAATACTTCAAAAGATTCTTCTCCTCCTCCTCCTTCTTCCTCTTCCTCTTCTTCTCTTTTTTTTTTTTTTTTTTTTTGAAGATAAGATCAAAATTCCTTAACCCAGCTCTCAAGTCCTTATTCAGTCTTTTTTCTCAGTTTTATATCAAATCATGATCCCCTTTCCTCCGGCATATTCTTTGATGCATTGTCAGGTCAATAGTGACCTAATGCTACACCACAATAACTATGTTATTCTCCTCACTGCGTCTCATCTTGCAGGCATTTTGTCTTCTCGCATCATCACGAGGAGGGTGAGTACAGTATAAGATATTTTGAGAGACAAAGACCACATTCACATAACTTTTATTATACTATGGTGTTATAGATGTTCTATTTTATTATTGGTTCTCTTACTTTAAATTTATCATAGGTAATACATATGTATAGGAAAACACATTGTCTATATAGAATTCAGAAATATCCATGGTTTCAGGCATATACTGGGGTCTGGGAATATACCCACCATGGATAGGGGAGACTACTATAACATCAAAAAACTTTAAGTGATTTTTAAAACTTTATTAAAAATATGATTCAACAAAGATAAAAATGTTAGTATTTTTTAAACAGGAAATATTTCAAATTTTTTGAATCATTCGATTTTTTCTTTATATTTATTTTGAGTATTGGAATAATCTGCAGTATTAGACTTCTCCTAAAATGTACACAAGGATTTTAATTAACCACAGGGTTTTATTAAATAAATGGAATCAAAATTAATGGCGCTTTCAGTGAAGCTTATCTAATGATGGCAATTGTCTAATGAAAGTTCATTGTGTGACAAATGTTAATTGGAGATAAAAGACCAGGAAATATACACAAATAATTACAAACCACTTAGTCTGAATGCATGTTTTCAAAAGTAGAATCTAATTTGATATGATATCCTAACAGGGATTAGGATATTTCTGGAAATTCAAAGGAAGTTTAAGTGTCACAATTACAAAAAATTCAGAGAGGAAACAATTCACTTCAGTATGTGAATGTTGGACTACATACTATAATAATGCAAATGACATCTAAGAAACAGCTCCTGCCTTCAAAGATAACAAACCTTGCCATGCAGACAAGCCTTTATAGAGAACTCCACAGAATATAAATAAGAGAAGGAAGAGAAACCCTTCAGATTTTGTTGACAATCAAACACTTCTGTTGTTCTGAAGGCTGGGCAGAGTTTTGGTTCACATGTCATGAACCAATCTGACTGCTAGCTTGTGGAAAGCAGGAGGAAAGCATTCCTACTGTGGACCATGCTTAAAAACCCGTAGCATATGCTATTTCAATAATCTGTGTTAGGTATCATTTCGGCTTACAGGTGAGAAGACAGGCCAACTTTAGACATATTGCCTGAGGTCTAAAGTCTCTTAGAAGATTTGGAACTGTTATCCAGGAGTGGCATTTTCTAAACCATATAACTCAATCTGCAAAAACTCAAGGTAAAAACAAATCAAAAAAATAGTCTGTAAACTTAATTATAAATTCCTAGGATATCAGTCAACTGAAGCTGAAAATAAAGTTTGATATATCTTCTTTTTGTTATGTCTATGTCTCCAATTAAATATCAGTATTTGATTGACATTTATTGAATGATAGCTATATTCTAAACTGATATATTCATGGTAAATACTTCTCCTTCTCCAAATATTCCCTCCTTTTTAAAGTTCTTCTGAATCCCCTACCAAGAATGTAAACTCACCTACATATTCAGTCATATATGAACTTCTGGAACATGAAGATGATAGACTAATTATTTAAATATTAATTAACCATTTTCAAATCATTTCTCTTTTTTTGTTTTATTGCTTTTAGTGTGATCCATCTGTTGATTTTATTGAAATAGGAAAATTTACATTCTCAGTACAGTAGATCCAATTTAAAATATTTTTATATAATAGAATGTCATTGAAAAAATCAAAATTTTAATCTTTAAAGATATATTTTATACAAACATAATATTGTATTATAAAGTAAAACTGTAAATATGACCTAATAGCATGACTCAATGATAGAAATCTAATATCAGGAAAATAAAAGTAAAAATGGCAAACACAGCTTTAGAAGCATGGAAATTATAGCTAACCATAAGCCTTTTGAGCATATTTAACATTCCTTCAGCTGAGGAAGGAAAATCTTATTACTTTAAATATTTTAAAGATTACTGAATAAATAATAAACCATAGAGAAACATGGCCTATATAGGTAAGTTAAGAGGAAATAAAAACGGATGAGATATTCACTTTCATATCTCTACTTCATAAAATGACTCTCAGACAATTCTGTTGGGTGAAACAGATTCCAAAGTCTAAGAGAGACAATCACAATTTCTTGATACCCCTAGCATGCAGTTAATCAACAAAAAAGGATTGTATTAAGTGGTCCTCTAAAAGAGAAAGAGCTAAGTTTCCTTAAAGTGCTGACTTTATAAATACATTCTAAATGTGCATGAGAAAGATTTGATCGAATGTTATGATATTGCTAGACAGATGTAATGTATTTTAAGGAGCATTCAGAGATTGTATAATAAGAGCCAGGCAGTTTGCTAAACGTGATATGATAATAAAAATAAGATTATAATAAATAATTTAAAAAAGAAATAAAATCAAATTATTTTCTGGTAATACATCACCAGAAATCTTAATATCTTCAATGACTACTTTTTTTTTTAAATCTTGCCTCATTTCTATCCCACCTCAGTAAAAGCTTCCAGCCACAAAACTGGGTGCCATGTATGATACAAATATCTCTCATACTCACTTCCAGTCCGTAATAAGGTCCTATTAGTTTTGACATCAAATATTTCTCAGTTAGTCCACTTATCTCCCCTCTTACAACCACATCAGTCTAAGTTGTCATTATATGTTTGAGCCTTCAGAGCTAGAATCTTAACTGGTATCTGTGCTTCTATATCCTAACCCTCCTTTTTCATGATAGCTAAATGAACATGGTTTAAAAACATATGATAAAAAAATTACTTTACCCCTGCACTATAACCCCTTAATAATTTTCCCTTATGATTACAATAAAAGCCAATTCCAGAGGATGGTCTAAAGACCCATGTGATTTGGACACTGATTTTTAAATATCTACACTTCCTATTTCCATCTACATTAAACTTTAAGTTTTGCTTGCTTGTGTCCTGAAACACAACTCAAAATCATTCTTTATACAGAAAACACTTACTTTTTTTTTCTTGTCTGCCCAGTATGCTTTCCATTTGATTTCACATGATCGACCTCTTTAGTTATCAGCTCAAATATTACCTTCTCAGAAAGTTTTTCCTACAGAATAAGCCTATCTCTAAACTAGTATCTATTATGTAATCTTTTTATTTCCTTTACAGTGTTTACCATAATCTAAATATGCTTAGCCTGTAATTTCTGTACTTTCTATCTCCACATCTTGTAATTTATGCTCCTGAAGAACAGAGAGATGTTTCTGTTCACAACCTAGAAACATATCTAGCACATGGTAGACTATCAATAACTGGATTTTGAACATATGAATACATTCTGATAAAGTAACCAACACTCTACGATGGAAGAGATGGAGTCTTTAGAATATTTCTGTATCTTCAAATCACTTCATTAACCTGTCTAAATCAACTCAAACAAATTTCTCACCCTTAGAAGAGTTCATTAGAAGTTATAACATTTCTACACTTCTCCAAAATTATTTTTGTTTGCCTTCTCAAAAGCTCTAATTTTTTCACATGAATTGATAGATCCAGTATAAATCTAAAAAGAGAATTTTGCCGTTGGATAGTGAGTGAGGTCATGAGAACTTGTCCTCCTATTTGGCAAAATCCCCTTTTGCTTAACCCATGATTAGTATTAAGAACTCTAAGGGACACCTGGGTGACTCAGTTGGTTAAGCGTCCGACTTCAGCTCAGGTCATGATCTCATGGTTCGTGGGTTTGAGCCCTGCGTAGGGCTCTGTGCTGATAGCTCAGACCCTGGAACCTGTTTCATATTCTGTGTGTGTCTCTCTTACTCTGTCCCTCCCACACTCACACTCTGTCTCTCTCTCTCTCAAAAAATAAATACACATAAACAATTAAAAAAAAAAAAGAACTATGGATTCCAATTGAGAAATAAGGATTGGACATACCCTTCTGCTGTAAACACATATAACACATTTCTTTAGTGTGAAATTCCTTTTTGTTATTCTTTGGGTAGGGTGTTGATGAGCTCATAGGATTATTTCTGTATAGATTTGATCAAATTTTGAAAAAATATTCATATTATTTATTCAACAGCATGTTTCTGTTTTCTGCTTTATTCTACCATCCTAATATGAGGGCACATGTATTATACACTTGATATTTTCCAATTAGGTAACAAAACTGTGTTATCTTTTTTATATTTTCCCCACTCTGTGCTCATAGCTTTTCTCCACTCAGCATAGTTGCATAGTTCTTATTGCTATATCTTCAAGCTCAGTGTCTACTTTTGTGGATGTTATATGTTCATTTGGAGGAGATGTATATTATAATGTTGTTGGATATAGTGCTCTGTATGATTTCATTTGGAATGGTTTGGTTGATAGATTATTCAAATCTGCTCTACTCTTACTTATTTTATCACCTATTTTTCTTTCGATTTGAAAAAGAGGCTTTAAAATCTCTACTTGCGAATGTATGTATGCCTCTTAAGAAATTTTAATTCTACCAACTTATGATTATTATTTTCATGTGTATTTATTTATTTTTAGAGAGAGAGATAGAGCACAAGCAGGGGAGGGGGCAGAGAGGACGGAGGAGAGAGAGAGAGAATCCCAAATAGGCTCTGCGCTGTCAGTGCAGAGCCCTGTGTGGGGCTTGAACTCACAAACTGTGAGATCATGACTCAAGCTGAAATCAAGAGTCCAATGGGCCACCCAGACCCTCTTTAATTCTTGTATTTTAAATGGATGACCCCAAACTGGAAAGACTGATAGTGTTCAGGGAAAAACAATTAATATTTGAAAAACTCTTTCTGGACAAGAAAATAGCCTGGGGTAATTCAACTTAACATAAATAAATGAACAGTTCTACATTTAGATCCAAATCTAACTGCATACTCTCTCTATATAAATACATAAATGTATTTTATATACAAGAAGTATGTATTATTTATATTCATATATATTATAATATATATTGCATATAGATAGATATATGATATAATATTAATAAATCTTATATTAGATGAATATGATAATTCTACATGAAGTAGAATTAGGAGTTGAAATTGGACTGTGCATTTAAGTATGGTATAAGGGAATGATGCAGACTGAATTGTTTCGACAAATCTCGTAATTAGTTTTATAAGGCGGTCATGAGAGCCCCCTTGAGCGCTTATAAGAAACACCAACAAGCTTGATCTCTCTATCTCTTTCTCGATGACGTGTGAGATCACAGCCTAAAGGTGACCTTCTGCAAGCCTAGAAGAGAGCTTTCGCCAGAACCCTACCATGCTGGCATCCTGATTTCGCACTTACAAACTCCAGAAATGTTGGAAAATAAATTTCTGTTGTTTAAGCCACTCAACTTATAGTATTTTGTTACGCCAGCCTGAACAGACAGACTTTGACATAAAATAATATGGCTTCTGTATAAAGGCGTTATTAATAAAGGAAAATGTTTCAAAGGAAAGAATATTGTTTGTCAAAGAAAGAGGCTCAGTGACAGAGTCAAGTGGACCCAGAGTTTAAAAGTCAAGATAATGTGAGTACTTGAAAACATTGTATTAGAGGTTCTTTAGATTTAGAAGGGATATAATGCAATCAGCTGAACTCGAAACACTGGTATAAAACACCTTTGTGTCTCTCTCATTCCAAATAACATAAACGCACAAGAAACAAAAATCCTTTCATGTATCTCTATAGGCCTCCTGTATCTTAAATCTGTGTTAACGTCCTAGAGCTGCCGTTGCAGCACCACAGATTGGGTGATTTGAAACAACAGACATTTTTTCTCTTATTGTTCTTGTAGTTAGAAATCCGAAAACAAGGTTTCAAAGGCAGTGCTTTCTGAGCATTCCAGGAAAGAATCTGTTCCATGCTTCTCTCCTAGTTTCTGGTGATTGCCAGCAATCTTTGGCTTCAACCACCATTTCTCTCATGAAACAGTTCTCTCAAATGTTACCAATTTACCTCCTTCAGAAAAGTGTTCTGAATATTTTTAACTCTTCATCTTACTGTGTCATTTGGCTATTTCCTCTTTCTGGATATTTTTTTTCTTTTTACCCCATTCTTACCTCTATTCCAATCTGCCATTTTCTGGATTTGTCTACTCCTTTACAGGCTCAATCACCTCTTCCTTGTTATTAACTCCTAAAGTCCCATTAGGCATTACCCTATGCCTGTTTCCCTATTCATTCTTTTCCATCCACAATTTGCATCTATGATATGTGGTTATTTGCATGTTACTATCTCAAGTCTTTGACTCTTTTCTGAATGCCAAACCCTGGTAAATAGCCTAACTGGTATCTCCTTTTGGGTCTTGCCAAATCACCTCAGTATCAACAAGTTAAAAACTGTTGACAGTGATGGGGCGCCTGGGTGGCTCAGTCGGTTGGGTGTCCGACTTCGGCTCAGGTCATGGTCTCACGGTCGTGAGTTCGAGCCCCGCGTCGGGCTCTGTGCTGACAGCTCAGAGCCTGGAGCCTGCCTCGGATTCTGTGTCTCCCTCTCTCTCTCTGCCCCTCCCCAACTCATGCTCTGTCTCTCTCTGTCTCAAAAATAAATAAACATTTAAAAAAAATTTTTAAAAACTGTTGAGCTTTGAACTCAAAACAGTGAAACGCATAGAAATCATGCATTGTGTCAACTAGGAATCTTAAAGATATCCCTAATGCCCTCCTCATCCCCCCCACCATTTCCAATTTACAAAAAAAGTTATATTGGTTTATAACCTAGACATCTCAAAACAAACCAGGTCTCATCATCTCTACCATCAACGACCTAGTCTGATACTCTATCGTACAGACTCAGACTTTTATTTACTTTGGAGCTCATTTGTCTTTTTCTGCATAGGAACTAGAGCAATTTTATTTTCACACCTAATCTCTATTATTTTATGTCTATACTCAAAAGCCTTAAAAGCTTTCAATTATTCTGTCTATCACAGATTCTACAATGGTTCTGAATACTTTTGCAATCTAATCTTCAGCATCTTTCCTCTGAGTTTATGTCCTCCAGCTATTTTGATCTTATTTGTCTCTTATAGACCTATGCTTATTTCTGAAAAGCTCATTTATCTCCTGCTCAGCTTCTACCAGGTCTCATTTTAAGTTACTTCTTCAGGGAAGGCCCTCTTCTGACATCTAAGAATTACTCTACTAGATGCTGCATAGCATTAATTATCTTCCCTTCATGGTATTTTCATTATTTTAATTTTATATATATTTGTGTAATTCATTGATTAATGTATAACTCTCTATTTGAATGTGATCTTAAAGAAGGCAGGGAGATCCTGTTTTTGTTCACTAAATAGAGTGCCTGGCATGAAATAGGGTCATGATTAATGCTGATTCAGTGTCACACAATGAATGAATATGGGTGGATATTTTCACATAATCTATTTGACTTCAAAATTTTAGGGGTAAATTTTAGGCAGATCGATTTTTTATTAACATAGAAAGAATGTTCTAACATACATGATTGTATATAAATGAAATATGCTTCCCTGAGAGTTAGATATTTACTGAAATAAATATCAGGTGCATTTAAATATTAGTTCTTTTACTACTGGCAAAAATCATGCAGGAGACATAAACTCATTTTTTTTTGCAGATATAAAAAAGCTCTTGTGTGATAGGAATAATTTTAGGGATGACTCTCTATAAATGCCCTAGTATAATCTTCTCTCCTTTGAATGTGATTGAAATCTATGAAAATGATGAGATCTCAGTTTCTTGTTTGTATTAAATTATATGGAGAAAGGGAGATTATCTGGACAGACCTAATTTATTACATGAACATTTTAAGAGCAGAAAGTTTTCTCTAGCTGGTGAGTAAATGGAAAGTCAAAGAGATTCAAAACATGGAAAAGACAACCTGCCCTTACTGGCATTTAGGATCCAGGCATCTAATCTTAGAAGTCATGTAATTTACCTTCTAGAGGTCTGTGGCTGGGGCACCTGGGTGGCTCAGTTGGTTAACCACTGGACTCTTGATCTCAGCTCAGGTCTTTATCTCTCAGTTTGTGAGATTGAGCTGCGTGTGGGCAGAGTCTGCTTTGGATTCTCTCTCTCCCTCTCACTCTGCACACCTCCACCCCACTCACACTAGCTTGCTCACTTGCTCTTTCTCTCTCAATATAAATAAATAAACTTAAAAAAAAATGAATGACCATGGTTGACACATGGCAATGAAATGGAGATGTTGGACCTACAGTGTAAGGAACCAATAATACTGTGAACTAACAAATGGATATTGTTTAAGCTGTTAAATGTGTGGCGATTTGTTGTGCAACGATAGCAAACTAATATATCTACTGAAGGATAAATGACTCCCCAGATATCTCATATCTAAA
The DNA here is from genome assembly GCA_030068075.1 of Paguma larvata. Taxonomy (NCBI): domain Eukaryota; kingdom Metazoa; phylum Chordata; class Mammalia; order Carnivora; family Viverridae; genus Paguma; species Paguma larvata. The sequence continues at coordinate 58,491,127 of CM057829.1, read as the reverse complement.
ATGTGACAAAGGTACGACTAAAGCCCAAAACATTTCTGATTTCTAATCTCTTAACAGCTTTTGCACTCAATCCACACCTCACTATACAAAAAAATGACAATGTAGGTGGATTAGAAATTGTATATTCTTTCTTGAGTCATAGACAATGTACTACAGTTTTCAAAAGTTGTTCAGGTAGCAATAGGAGATCCAAGTTCTAATCCTGCCACGATTATTCACTTTATTATTTTTTTATATCTGATATTTTTCTTAATTAAAAGGAGATCCTTTCCAGTTCTAGTTCCTATTAATTCTATTGATTGTTTATCTGGCCCTTGAACAAGATAGTCTTAAAATATAGGAACTATCCTGACTTATTTTTTACTATTCCAAGAGTGCGTAGCATACATCTGACTAGCAATGCATATCTCATCATTATAGGTGGATTCTAGCTTTCCTACAGCGAATCTAGTAGTTCTTCCTTAGTAACTATGAAGCAGTGAACAGACTTTCTGAAATGTAAAAGTGATCCTTTTCCATACATGTCACTGTAAACCTTGAAGCTAAATTTCCTCTAGGAAGCTCATGAGAAAAACAAACAAACAAACAAAAAAAAAACACAAATCCCTTGGACAAAATCCATTTCATCATCTACAAACCCCACACTTAGTTACTGAACCTAGATAGTGATTACTTCAGGAGCATTTCCTAGGATGAAATTAAATTATGATAATTGTACTTAAGAGTACATTGCATACCTTAGTTAACATTTCACTGCCACTGCCTGTATAATAAGGAAGATGATGAGAGAAACACTCTTCAAATGAAAGAGTTACTTGTTTTATATCTTCAGGCTTTTAACATGGCTTTTCTTTCTCCCTGGTTCATCTTCCTGGAGCACAGGCTCCTTGTATTGCTCTTCATCATCCCTTTCTGTTGTTCTCGAGAGCAAGGTCTGAATCAGTAGCAGCATTATACTTGATAAATATGTTCTATTTTTTCACTCCATTTCCTCTGGTTATAACCTGATAAAATCTACTTTTATCTATTTGAGTAGGAGTGTATAATATAACAATTTTATTTTTCTAAGAATTTCGGTAGTTTAAAAATAATAGCAATTTAAAAAATATAAATATAGAAACATAAGTTAAGAGTAATTTGAACGTTCTGAAGCAGGCTGGTTTTTATTGGCTAGGTGAATGCCAATGCATTATCGTTTCATATGTGTTTAAACGTATTGTGTCCCCAGCTTATTGTCTAAATGAGATTCGGTTTCTGTATATGTCCCATTTAAAGTGGATAACTATATTTAATGGTAAATTAAATCATTAAAACAAATAGTGTACAGGAATTATTTTATAAGCCTGACTACCTTTATGTCTATCAATACTATTTGCAGATCTGTCAGCGAGAAATATTATAAGAGTATTCAAAGTGCATGATTCAAGATGTTCAATGACTACATTTGGGATAAAGAAATTTCTCACCTGATAAATAACATTGAATAAGTCACCTGGGCACAGTCTGTGAGCTTTCATCTTCTTTTTGAACATTGAATATTGGTTATTGCCATAGGAAGAATTTTACCCTGGATGGACTGATGCTATGATCCACAGTGGCGATCCCTAAATTTATCACCCTCTCCTTCGCTTGTTCTGTGTACTATTACCCAGGTCATGCTATTTACACCAGTTGAATTCTCTTGTTCAGTGCAACTAAGACATTTATCCTCCAGCTCATACACCTGATCTCCTATTCTCAATCCCTCCATTCCCACTGGAAACAAGCTATTTGTCATAATTTTGTCTCCTGGGCCTGTTGATTGTTTGAAAACATCAACCCATCATTATAAATCTCTCTCTTCAATCTCCTAGCAATGCTGTTAACTGAAAAGTCTTCCCCAGAAGTGCTTCTTGCTTTTACAAGCTTCACTATAAAAGCAGTTTTAACTCCTCATATGCATTTTTCAAACCTCTGGGCCATTGCCGTTTACCTTGTCTACAACTCAAGAACAACTACTAAAATGTGTGTAAACAACTCCTTTTTGAACCATCAAGGCATAGCCATGGTCACTAAAAATTATTTTTAAATAATGATATGATCATTTTTAAAATGTATGAAGAAATAAAAGTTTTAATCAACTAATGAAATTTATCAAAATGAAAATCATTTTCTCCATATACAGTAAGGTGAAAGTGATAAGCATATGTATTAGGTACTAGAACTGCATGACTGAAGTTTTAATGAGCTCAGAGTCTTGTAAACAAATAGCCTCTTTGCGGCAACTATACAGACTTATATGGAGATAAAGGAACAGACTATTCACTCTAATGTATCAGAAAATTATCCAAAGATAATGGGGTATATGAATTTAGATTCAAAGGAAAATACATCTTCACAATTGGAGAAGGTAGGGAAAGGGAATCTAAATTATTGCAGATGGGGTATCTCCAATGAGTATCAAGGGGTAAGATTAGAGTTGCATTCTTTAATGGTTCCCAGTAAGACTACGAAGGTACAGAAGATTCGAAGGGTATTATATTCAATAAGAATTTTTTTCTTGGATGAATTATTGAGAATTATGAAGAGAAAACATATAAAACATTATTAGTGTTTAAAAAAATAAATTAGAAGTTAGTGTAAAATCCAAAAAGGATGTTGAAATAATGTCCTTTTTTAAAAATAATGTCTTTAAAACACAGTTGAGATGTAGTGAAACTGAACCAAGGCAGGTATTATTATTAAAGAGCTGGGTATAGCATGGGGTGTCTGGTTGGCTTGGTCGATTAAGTGTCCATCTTTGGCTCACGTCATGACCTCACGGCTTGGCCCATGAATTCGAGCCCCACGTTGAGCTCTGTGCTGACAGCTCAGAGCCTGGAGCCCACTTCAGATTCTGTCTCTCTCTCTCTCTCTCTCTCTCAAAAATAAATATATATTTAAATGTTTATTTATGAGAGAGACAGAGTGTGAGCAGCCGGGGGGGTGGGGGTGGGAGAAGAGGGGCAGAGACAGAGGGAGATGCAGAATTCAAAGCAGGCTTCAGGCTCCGAGCTGTCACCACAGAGCCTGACACGGGGCTCAAACCCACAGACGGTGAGATCATGACCTGAGCCGAAGTTGGACGCTAAACCAACTGAGCCACTCAGGCACCAAAAAAATATATTTTTTTAAAGTTGGGGATGGGACAGAAGAATTCATCAATGACTCAGACTTCTCTAATTTGTGCTTCTGAATAGAAAAACGAAGATGAACACAAAATATAAGAGAATCAATAGTAACTAAGATAAACAGTTTCTTATCATTATAGTTATTTAAATATAGTAGTAATATTTGTTAGAATTCTTATAAACAGATAATTTTTTCTGGGCTAGAGATTTTTTCCAGTTTTATTGAGATATAATCATATGGCACTGTATAAGTTCAAGGTGTACAGCATAATGACGTATAAACCTTATTAAATGGTTACCAAAATAAGTTTGCTTAACATTTGTCATGTCATTTGGTTGCCAAAACGAAAAAAAGAAGAAATATGTGTGTTTTCCCCTGTGATGAGAACTCTTGGGATTTATTCCTTCAACAGTTTTCAAATATACTATAGAGCAGTGTTAGCAATAGTCATGATGTTGTACGTTACATCTCAGTACTTACTTATCTTATAACTGGTAGTTTGTATATTTTGACCACATTCATCCAATCCCCCCACCTCTACTCTCCCCACCTCTGGTGACCACAACTGTGATCTCTTTATAAGCGAGTTTTTGTTATTGTTGTTTGGCTGGTTAATTGTTTTTTTAGATTCCGCATGTGACAGAACATACAGTATTTGTCTTCGACTAGCTCACTAGAATAATACCCTTAAGGTCCATCCATGTTGTTGTAAATAGCAAAATTTTCTACTTTTTTTATGGCTGAACAATACTGCTTTTATATATTTTATAATATCCAAATATCGTATAAATATTACTATGTTTATATATAATATATAAAAATAATAATATATACTTATAAATATATATTTTATGTCTATTCCACAACTTGTCTATCTATTCATTCATTGACGGGCACTTAGGTTGTTTCATGTCTTGGCTATTATAGATAATTCTGTCATGAACATAGGAATACAGATATTTCTTTGATGTGGTGCTTTTGTTCCTTTGGATATATACCCAGAAGTAGAATTGCTGGATCATATGCTATTTTAATTTTTTGTCTAATTTTTACTGTTTCTCATAATAAATTATTTTTTTATTTCTATTAATGTTTGACTGTATTTTACTTTTTGAATAAGTATAGAAAACAGTAATACTAATTCACATTAGTTGCATACAGAATATCTAATCTTTCCCTCAAATATACTGCATTATCATATTAAGTTAATATAATTATGCTAATGTTAAAATCAACAGTGACATCTCAGTTTAGATTTTAAAAATTCTTATTGAAATATTAACTGTTGCTTTGATAAATAGGTAGCTGGTAGTAAAGCTATGAAATGTCTCTGAATTTCTATTGACGTTAACATTATATCATCTTTCATAGGCTAACTAGAAATTCAGACTGTGAAAAGTCCTATAGGACTAAAGTTTTCCATATTCTCTTGCAAAAGCCTGGCCCCGAAATTGTTTCTCCCAATCTCTATTGCTAAATTCCAAAATTGTCTAGCCAACACCTACTAACCTATAACCCCCGACGGGCTGTTCCACCTCCAGTTCTGTGACTGACACATCCTCATTTTCCCTAACACCTTATGAGAATGTGAACAGTGTTCAAATCTAGGAACAACTTGAATTTTGAATAATTTTCATCAACCTTTAATCTTCTTCCAGAACACACATCTGAGAGCTGTTCTTTAATATTGCAGTGTTTTGATAAAAGTTTTGATATAATGATTCTTATTCTTCTTCTTTCAGAATGGTTCTTATTCTTCTTCTTTCAGAATGCTCATTGTTGGAAAAGTTTTTATTTAATTCTTCAGTACTAGTCAAAAATAAGAAATAAGAAATAGGGAATTTGTACCTTAACTCCTGGTAACAGGTGGCCATTGAAATTCTTAAAGCAATGAAGTAGCAAGACAGGAATTGCCTCTGTAAGACAATCGATTTAAATATTCTGTGAAGCATAGAGTAAGTTGAAGAGAAACAAATAATCTCTTATATGATTTTAAATATAAAGTAAACAGAGATCCGATTTAGACTTGTGGCAGTGGAAATGGAAAGGATTGGATAATTCCCTAAAGCAGCAGACTTATAAAAGGATTAGAAATTGAATTACCTCTACAGTTCTGAGCCTTGGTAATTTACATAAGGAAGGAAGTTCAGAAAAGTGGAGGACTGTTTGCTCTTTGAAGTGGAGAGAGTGGAATGTTGATAAGGAAGAAGTGATGGAAGCAAGTTTTGCTTTAAACTTGAAAGTTACAAAATGGGGGAGGAGGATTTCAGGCAAGTCATCAAGAATGAAGGTATGAAGCTTAAGAAAAAAAAAAAATGATGACAGGAGAATATTTGTGAGTTATCTGTATAAAAAGAATGTGGAGTCAATATATCCTGAAGGGGTTTGGAGTGAAGAGAAAGGAGTGAGGAAGAAAAGGATTAGAAGAGGGCAGAAATGAGAGAAAGAGATCAGACTGTTGTCAGAAGCTTGAATAAAATCAACTGTGTTTTATCAGATCTAAAGTGCTATTGATTATACAACTCAGCATGATTTTACATACTATAAAATGAGGAAAAGATTGTAAGACCAATATATACATCTTAGAATCAAAGAAAAACAGTATATTTAGGATACAAAAGGGGGATGAACCAAAAGTCAAGAAAGGTTTTTAATTATAAAGACATGATTAGTTGTTTTATAGAGAACAATTTACAATGCTGAGTCCCATAAAGTATGCATCTGTGTGTATTTGGTGAGTAGGTAGCTGTAATAGCAGTAATCAAAAAATTATTTGAAGTGAAGGAAGCTGAAATTTTGCTGTAAAAGTTGCCCCAAATACTGGCTTTTGAAAGAACCATGCATTTGGGGCACCTGAATGGCTCAGTTGGTTAAACCTCCAACTCTTGGTTTTGGCTCAAGTCATGATCTCCCGGTTTGCGACTTCAGGCCTCTAGTCTTGGGCTCTGCGCTGACAGTGCAGTCTGCTTGGGGTTTTCTCTCTCCCCTCTCTCTCTCTCTCTACCCCTACCCTGCTTGTACTGTCTCTCTTTCAGAATAAAAAAAAAACTTATTTTTGTTTTAATTTAAAAAAGAAAGAACCATGGAAAAACGTTGGGAGAAAGTGCATTAATCTAAAGAAAAATGATGTTAAAGACTTATGTTAGAATAAGGGTCTGAAAGTGGGACAGCAACTCTGCTAGCCTCTTTCTACTGTTTCCCTGTCTGTCTGAAAGAAAGAATAGCCATCTTTGGAGACAATTTCAAAAAACTTGGTGTCATCAGGAGAAAGCTAAGCAGACTTATAAGAGGTTTCAGTTAGAATTAGTAAGAGGAAAGAGGGTCCAAGTAAAACCTTAAATAGGGAGGTAAGATGGTTCTCATGGATAGGAGACAGATTTACCTGCTCAGAAATGGCTTAAAACCTGGTATTTCCACAAAACTTCTTCTGGGAATTATCTTTCCTAGTTGATGTTATTTGGAAAATATTTTGACAAATGATTCACTGTTGAGTATTAAACACTGAACCTATAATGAAACTCAACAACAACAACAGCAATCAAACATTAAAACTTTTAAGTACATTGTTTACATAGTACCTTTATCCTTATTCATTTCTCACAATGTGAGGTGTTGGGAAAGATACTATTTTGGGGGGAAAAATAGAAATAATCATCATTATGTACATAAAACTATTATACCCTGATCTGTGGTATTCTCATGATATGTGGAGACCAAGAGGCACCAGTGTAATAATCTATGACCATATTAGAAAACTTCAGTTTAGGAGAAAAAGGAAAATAATGGCATGCTCAATTAACCTCTTATGTTTATTTTCCTTGCCATTTTACTGTCCCAGAACAAGAAAATTTGTACCAGCACTTAAATAAATAATGTGTTCTTCACAAATTTGTTTATCTTCGTGAAGTTTAACTCAGTGTCAAATGTAAAACAAACACTATTAGCATTAATGCACTGTATGTTAGTCCTACTAATAGAGAGCAATAGTTGCAAATTTTAATGATGCTTAGTGCCAAACATTGTTAAACACTGACTTACCGAAAGCTGCCTCGTCAATTCCTGGGGTTTATGGAGAGATTATGGGTTGATTTTGCCATTTCAGCCAGTTCCTTAATTTCTAAAGGCTTAATTGAGAGTTTTAGAATTAGAATAATTGGGTTTAGGAGGTTAATCTTAATTATTTGAAGAAAGTGTTTGACAGTGATACATTGGCAAATGTGTAACAACTACATCTCTGAGGGAAAAATTAAATTCACAGGTTATTTATATTTTTCTGATTTCTGAGATGTACATGTGACCACCATGGCTGATTTCAAGCTACCAACAATGTTTGTGAACTGGTTTACAAAACTGAAAACTTTTACAATTGGTTCACGTGAGTAGGTGTCAGCTGGAGCTAGCATATCATCTCATGTTGATGTATTAAAACATTATTTATTTGTATTTCCCTGATGATGAGTGACATTGAGCATCGTTTCATGTGTCTGTTGGCCATCTGAATGTCAAGCAAAAACCAGGGGGAGGGGAAGAGGGGAAAGGATAAAACGACACAGAGAGGGAGGGAGATAAAACATAAGAGACTCTCAAAGACTAAGAAAAAAACTGAGGGTGAGGGGGATGAGGGAGGGGGGAGAGGGGGTGATGGGCATTAAAAAGGGCACATGTTGGGATGAACACTGGGTGTTATATGTAAACCAATTTGAAAATAAACTATTATAAAATTAAAAAAAAACATTATTTAGTATAAAGAGTGAAAGATCTAGATAGCAGTCTTGTCTTTACCTTTCACTTGTCTAACTAATCTGAAGAGCAGTAACTATATTATTTCCTTCTGCTTCTCAGTATCTACTGCACTTTCTACTTACTGAGAGATATACACAAGAAATATAATAGGAAGATAGGTAACAAGGTAACTACTATTACTATTATTTTCCAGTTAGCACTAGAAAAAAAAAAAGTTCAAGAGTTTTTAAGTAAATACTTTGAATTCAATATTAATAGGACACTAGAATAATGGAGATTGTCTTTAAAATTTATTTCATTTCAACATATTCACTTTAATTACAATTATTTGCATGTTCAGGAAGGTAAATAAGTGGTTCATAGAATTTTTAAATGTGAATGAACACACGGCAAAATTGTGTTCTTCCCTGTATGACATTAGTCTGTGGATGAATTCTTTTTCTTTCCACGAATCTACATCATGCATTCTCAATGAAGGTGGAGGATCCTACTCTTTTATGTGTAAGACATAGGTGCATAAAACATATATCTTTGGCATTAAAATTTCACAGTATGGGTGATTAAGGAGGAAAAAACTTTCAAAAGGCTATAAGATTTTTTTTTAAGTTGAAGAATGCTGGTTTATATCCATGCTGTCTAATAGAACATTCTATGATGATGGGTATGGTCTATTCTGTAATGTATACAACTGTAGCCACGAGATACATGTAGCTATGAAGCAGTTGAAACATGCCTTGTGTGACTGAAGAACTGAATTTTAAATTAAAATTACTTTTAATTAAATTTAAATAACCACCTGTACCTATTGCAATATTGGACAGTTCTATATTCTAATGGAAAAACCTGATTTGAAGTCATGTGTCAATTATAAAAAACAAATCATTTAACTAATTATATAACAGTTGCTACTAACTCGATTTTTTTTCTTTCCATGACAGTATTTAATATCAGTTGTTTTATGATTTTATATCCTATGGATATGCTTTCAGTTCTCAAAAGACAGTAAGATCCTAACTAATTCCAAGAAATGAGTCACATTTGAACACTATTCATTAGTCGGAAAATCTCCTGCATTTTTCCTTTGGAAATGGAAAATATTCCGGATATGAAGGAATCCAAGATGACTTTCTCCCTTCAAGTGGCCCCCACTGAGGGGCCATCCCACTAATTGAAATATAGAGAAGGGGCAATACTCAAAGCCCATCTTATATTATTTACTTTCATAACATTCTCACTTAGAATTTCAAACAAAATGAAATCAAAGACTGCAAATTACATTTTTTTCCAATTTGTAATGATTTATCTTATTGCATATGTTCCAAGATCGGAGACAAATAATCTTTTCTTACCCAATTCCAACCTAATAGTACTTAATAACATCCTATAATAGTAACAATAAACATGACCATTTTTTCACCTTGTTAACTAATCTTGTAGCAACAATATGTATAGTAAATATTAGGACAGGTTTATAGATAAAGTCTAGCAAAATTAAGGTCACATACCCAGTGAGTAGCAGAGGCAAGATTCTGAGTCAAGTCTACGTGATGCCAAATTTGTGTTCATAATCATGACTATGTGATGTTAGTCATCATGCAAGTAATAGTAATATTTACTATTTGGAATAATCTTGATATGTAAGCATATGTCTTTATGTGTATATGAGCACAAAAACAACTAATCAGATAGTCTAAAATCCTAAAATATGGTAAATCAAATTCTCTAAGGGTAAAATTATATAAATGAATATGTTATCACCAGTAATTTTTAAATGAGAAGTTTATATTCACTGTAAATTTTTACAATAAATAACATTGCTTTAAATGGTGTAATGTACTGTAGCAAGAGTGCACAAAATTTAAAAGACCAAGTAAGGCAATTTTTGGTATTTTTGTCATACTGAAATTAAAATAAAAGAAATCATTTTATAACTGATCAGGTCTACAAAAGAAATATATGTGGGGTCACTAATTATTTAATGAATAATGAAATTTATGTATCCAGTCCAACTTTTCAAAATGAAATAATGGGTTTTCATTGTATTTATAGTGAACTACTCAAGCAAAAATTAATTCAATATGATTGCATTGGATCAATGCAGCAGAAATAAAGGCAGATCTAGAAAGCATAGCAAAATGTTTTTAATTACTAGATGTTAATCATCAAGAATAATGACAGAATTTTTGTTATGAATAGAATATATAATTGGTAAGATCTAGGAAGGAGGTAAAATTAATTCTAGTACCTTAAATTATATACATGTCATAGATTTTTTCTAAAGTGTTTCTTAATATTGAAGTTCTTCAAGTACAGATTACAATTTACCATGGAGCTGTAGCTCCTCCTAGTTGCTTAGGTTTTACATGTAAATGCAAAGGAATATATTATACATATGGAGCCACAAGTAACCAAGTCAAGCATTAGAAAATAATCATAAGTTGGGTATAAGGAAACAAATCTGTGACTGTCACTTCTCTTACCCCATACTTATCCACAGAAAGTCTAGGGAATGTGAAATATACCAATTCTGATAGCATTTACTTAATGAATTAAAGGCTTAACATGGTGTCATTTGATGCACATATCAAATAACAGTTTTACATGTGTACATATACACAAACACACACACAGACACAGAGAGAGAGACTCGCTATCGACAATAGCTGATGCTGTTTTATACCATTAATTCTTACAAAACGTTCAAATTCATTTTTGAAGGAAGATAATGCCTAACAAAAGATATTGCTACTATATCTGCAAGTCTGATGATGATACGTGTAATCTGCATGTAACCAGCACCTTGAAGCAAATGAATTTATGGAATTCACCACCACTTGAAAAGCTGCCCTCATGAGCTTTGGACCTAGATCTTCAGACATAAGAAATCAATGTAAAAGGTGCTCATCAGCAACTAAGTTTGGCATAAATCTATCCTGTTTTCTTGTCCTAAGTCAGTTCTTAGTTTTTGTTTCCATTTTGATGAGAAATTAGATGAGGAATGGGAACATATTCTTATATATATATCATTAGCTTCTACCAGAATTTCTCTTGACTGGGATGATTTCAGAAGAGTTAAATTTGTCCTGACTTTATGTTTTCTCCTCCTCATCAGTAACAGATAAAAGACAGAGATGTGAGAGTCACATAGGATCCAAAACCTCCATTTCCCTGAAAAGACGGCACAAAGGCATTTTCAGATTTATGTTCTCAAACAACATGTTAGCTAAGTGTCTTTCTTCCCTGCAAAATAAATCCTACAGGTGTACCAGAAACATATAGAAAACAAAACATAAGAGACTCTCAGAGACTAAGAACAAACTGAGGGGTGAGGGGAGTGGGAGGGGGGAGAGTGGGTGACGGGCACAGAGGAGGGCACATGTTGGGATGAGCACTGGGTGTTATATGGAAACCAATTTGACAATAAATTTAAAAAAAAACACTAACAGGTTAAACAGGAGAGAGAATTCTTAAATTTGAAAGTTGTAGTGAAAAATAATTCTTGGGTTAAACCTAGTAGAGTTATTGAGACATATAAATACATCATGAAACAAAAGCTGTATGGATAAATTTAACTATTTCCTTATTTTGAAAAAAGTTATAAGACAAAGTAATATTTTAGAAAATGAAATGGAGCTTTGGATCAAAAGTTAAGTGATCTGTGTGTGGAGAAAATGAAAGAACAGCCATCAAGAAAAGTCTCTCCATTTGATGTCTATATGTCTTAAATTATAATTAAAATTATATCTACATTCACTTGGTTTAATGTGACTGTGAATGAAGTTTAAGATAATTCCAGTAGTGTGACAGAATTGTCAATTCTGTATTGGGATATTTAGATCATTCATTCATTCATTCAGAAACCATAAACTTTCTGCACTGTGTTCGGTACAGCGATAAAAGATAAATCGTGCAAGGGCACCTCTGTGGCTAAGTCAGTTAAGTGTTAGACTCTTGATATTAGTTCAGGTCATGATCTCAAGATCATAGGATCCAGCCTGCATTGGGCTTTGCGCTGATAATAGAGCCTACTTGGAATTCTCTCTCCCTCTCTCTCTGCTCGCTCTCTCTCAAAATAAACAAACTTAAAATAAAAAAATAAACCATGCAGATGAGTGAAAGAACTAGACAACAAAAAATAAAGAGGTGGGAGAGAGGTAAGGGAGTAAAAAAATTAAAAACAGTCTATCAGATGCAGGACCAAATATAATAAATCCTAAACAAGAATGAATTTAAACTGCCCTCTGTAAGACAATGTCAGAGCACTTGCAAAACAAAATCCCAAATGATGCTTCATTTAAAAAACACATATAAAACTAAATTGCACAGGAATACTAAAAATAAAAGACTAGGCAACAATACATCAATAAATTTGAACTAAAGCAAGCACAAGTGGCAATATTGCCATCAGAAATCAGAGTGGCCCTTTGAAAACAAATTGGTTAGATATAAAGGATGTGAAAATATTCATTCTACTTTTTAATTAAAAAGTCTAATGCATCAATATATAATTTTTCTCGTTAAAAATGTACAATACATGTACAAGGTAGAAATAGGAAAATTACAGAAAACTCAAAAGCAAATATTGCAAAATACCTAGTAACCATTGTCCAGTGCTATAGCATTATTTGGATAACATATTAGAGATAGTTTTATAATTAGTTTTATGCATAGTATATAGAATCCGGTCACCTGGATTTTTAATTAGCAAAAACGTGTTCTTAAAAATCCCTCATAATGTTTATTATTTTTTTCATAGCATGGCTTTTAATAGCTGCCTAAAATATCATCATAAGGAATTGGTATAATTAATTTCACACTTATACATCTACATATATTCCAGTTTTAGCTTTTATCAAAAATACATATACATATTTCTAAGTATATTTGAAGCACTTATGAGCATGTCCTTTGGACAAACTTCTAAAGTAGAATTTTGTGGAAAATGCATTTGGGTATGTTTGTCTTTTACCACAAATGAAGAAACCGTTTAGAGCATTTGGCTAAATTGCTTACTAAAGCATGTTGTTTTCTGCATTTTGATAGATAGTTATAATTTGAAGACCAACCAGAAACGCAAGAGAGTGTTTATTTGACTGAATCTTCACCATTACTGGTTGTTGGTATTTTAAAAATATTAGCCACTTCCAGGGCACCTGGGTGACTCAGTGGGTTAAGCATTCTACTTTGACTCAGGTCATGATCTTGCAGTTCGTAAGTTTGAGCCCCATGTCAGGCTCCATGCTGATAGCTCAGAGCCTGGAGCCTGCTTTAGATTCTGTGTCCCTTCACTCTGCCCCTCCACTACTCAACTCTGTCTTTTTGTCTCTCAAAATTATTAAAATTAAAAAATTATTTGAAAAGTAGCCACTTTCTTTGGTGAAAAATTATGCTTCATGGTTTGAATATGCATGTACTGGGAGCAAATGAGGTAGACACTTGTGAGGTTAAATCATCACTTGACATAATATTTTCTCATAGAAAATAAGTTAGCAAGAGAAACAATAACTCGAAAGGAATATGTGTGTGTACTTATACATCAATATCTTCATTAGTTATTTATATTAGTAAAATGTTGAAACAGAATAACCATATTATGAAAGTGATTAAATAGATTATAATGTATATTCTTCATGGAATATTTTACAGTCATTAAAATAGTATGATTGAAGACCATGTACCATAATGGACAAAAAAATCACAACATGTTATGATTTTGTAGATAATTATTTTTTTGCAGCATGAAAGTGCTAATATAGGTAAGTATTTGGACAAAATTAAAATATGAAAGGGGACTATGAAAGGGAAATATACAAATGTATTAAGATTACGAGATTATAGAAATTATTTTTGTTTTTGTTTAGTTTCCAGTATTGTTTTAAAAGTTTGTTTGTTTGTTTATGTATTTGTTTATTTATTTATTGAGGGAGAGAGAGAGACAGAGAGAGAATCCCAAGCAGGTTCCCTAATGTCAGCGCAGAGCCGCAGAACTCAATGCAGGTCTCCATCTCAAAATCCATGAGTCCATGACATGAGTCGAAATCAAGAGTCAGACACTCAACCAACTGAACCACCCAGGTGCCCCTAATTTTCACTGTTTTCTAATATCTAATATGGTTTTATGAAAAAAGAAAGAAAAAAGAGGAATTTGATGATGAGCTAAAATAAATGGAGATACCTTTTTTTGTGTCACTTAACTTTATTGTCATTATTATCATCACCGTTCAGGTCTTATGGATTAAAACCAGTACTGATAAAACTGCCATCCAACTACATCCCTTGTCTCTAGGCTTGACACATAGTTTTCAATGGTTGTTCTTATTTTAACAGAATAAAGTTGAAAACTCCGTAATAAATTATTCACAGAACTATTTGAATGTTTAATGAAGGCTCTCATATTTGATTCCCTGGGTTTGAATCCCAGTCTGCCAGTTAATAACAGCCTGATTTATAAGAGGTTTCATATCATGCTTGTGGCTAAGTTTTATCCATAAAATTAACATACAAATGGTATCTAAACCCGTTGATGGGCTATTACCACAGTGCTTGCTTTGCACATAAGACTCAATGAGTTGTTGTTTTTTTAATGTTTGTTTGTTCCTTTGTTTGTTTTTATTGTTTAATTTACATCCAAGGTAGTTAGCATATGGTGCAACAGTGATTTCAGGAGTAGATTCCTTAATGTCCCTTACTCATTTAGACCATCACCCCTCCCACAACCCCTCCAGCACCCTCTTTTTTTCTCTATATTTGAGAGTCTTTTATGTTTTGTCCCCCTCCCTGTTTTTATATTATTTTTGCTTTCCTCTCTTACATTCATCTGTTTTGTGTCTTAAATTCCTTATATGAGTGAAGTCATATGATATTTGTCTTTCTCTGACTAACTAATTTCACTTAGCAGAATACACCCTAGTTCCATCCACGCAGTTGCAAATGGCAAGATTTCATTCTATTTGATTGCTGAGTATTACTCCATTGTTATATATACTACATCTTGATTATCCCTTCATCAGTCAGTGAACATCTGGGCTCTTTCTATACTTTGGCTATTGTTGACAGTGCTGCTATAAACATTGGGGTGCATGTGTCCCTTCAAAACAGCATACATGTATCCCTTGGATAAATATCTAGTAGTGCAATTGCTGGGTCGTAGGGTAGTTCTATTTTAAATTTTTTGAGGAACTTCCATACTGTATTCCAGAGTGGCTGCACCAGTTTGCATTCCCACCAGCAGCACAAAAGAGAACCTCTTTCTCCTCATCTTCGCCAATGTTAGTCATTGCCTGAGTTGTTAATAATAGCCATTCTGACAGGCGTGAGGTGATATCCCATTGTGGATTTGATTTGTATTTCCCTAATGATGAGTGATGTTTAGCATTTTTTCATGTGTCATTTGACCATCTGGATGTCTTCCTGGAGAAATGCCTATCATGTCTTTTGCCCATTTCTTCACTGGATTTGTTGTTTTTTGAGTGTCGAGTTTGAAATATTCTTTATAGATTTTGGATACTAACCTTTTATCTGATATGCCATCTGCAAATATCTTCTCCCATTCTGTCGGTTGCCTTTTAGTTTTACTAATTGTTCCCTTTGTAGTGCAGAAATTTTTTATTTTAATGAGGTACCAATAGTTCATTTTTGCTTTAATTTCCCTTGTCTCTGGAGACGTGTCGAGTAAGAAATTGATGTGGCAATGGTCAAAGAGGTTCTTGCCTGCTTTCTCCTTGAGGATTTTGATGGCTTCCTGTCTTACGTCTAGGTTTCATCCATTTTGAATATATTTTTGTGTATGGTTTAAGACAGTGGTCCAGGTTCATTTTTCTGCATGTTGCTGTCCAGTATTCTCAGCACCACTTGCTGAAGGGACTGTCTTTATTCCATTGGATATTCTTTCTTGCTTTGTCAAAGATTAGTTGGCCATGCATTTATGGGTCCATTTCTTGGTTCTCTATTCTGTTCCATTGATCTGAGTGTCTGTTTCTGTGCCAGTACCATACTGTCTTGATGATTACAGCTTGGTAATACAGCTTATACTCTGGGAGTGTGTTTGCTCTGGCTTTGGTTTTCTTTTTCAACATTGTATTGGCTATTCGGAGTCTTTTCTTCTTCCATACAAATTTAGGATTGTTTGTTCTAGCTCTGCGGAAAATGCTGGTGTTATTTTGGTACAGATCGCATTGAATATGTAGATTGCTCTGGGTGGTATTGACATTTTAATAATGTTTGCTCTTCTAATCCAGAGGCATGGAATATTTTTCTATTTTTTTGTGTTTTCTTCGATTTCTTTCATAAGCTTTCTCTAGCTTTCAGTGTATAGATTTTTCACCTCTCTGTGTTTATCCTAGGTTTTTAATGGTCTTTGATGTAATTGTAAATGGGATTGATTCCTTGATTTCTCTTTCTGTTGCTGCATTATTGGTGTATAGGAGTGCAACCGATTTCTGTGCATTGATTTTAGATCCTGCGACTTTGCTAAATTCATGGATAAGTTCTAGCAGTTTTTGGTGGAATCCTTTGGGTTTTCCATACAGAGTATCATGTCATCTGCAGAGAGTGAAAGATTGACTTCCCCCTGGGCGATTTGGATGTCTTTTATTCCTTTGTGTTGTCTGATTGGTGAGCCTAAGACTTGCAATACTATGTTGAATAACAGTGGCAAGAATGGACATCCTTGTTGTGTTCCTGACCTTAGGGAGAAGGCTCTCAGTCTTTCCCCATTGAGGATGATATTAGTGGTGGGTCTTTTATATATGGCTTTTGTGATCTCGAGGTAGGATCCTTCTATCTCTACCTTTTTGAGGGTTTTTGTCAAGAAAGGATGCTGTATTTTGTTAAATGCTTTCTCTGGATCTATTCAGAGGATCATGTGATTCTTGTCCTTTCTTTCATTGATGTGATGTATCACATTGATTGTTTTGTGGATATTGAACTAGCCCTGCCTCCCAGTTATAAATCCTACTGGGTTGTGGTGAATAATTTTTTTAATGTATTATTGTATCTGGTTGGCTAATATCTCATTGAGGATTTTTGCATCCATGTTCATCAGGGAGATTGGTCTATAGTTCTCCTTAGTGAGATCTTTGATTTTAGAATCAAGGTAATGCTGGCTTCATAGAACGAGTTTGGAAGTTTTCCTCCCATTTCTATTTTTATGGAATGGCTACAAGAGAATAGGTGTTAACTCTTATTTAAATGTTTGGTAGAATTCCCCCGGAAAGCCATCCAGTCCTGGACTCCTGTTTTTTGGGAGATTTTTGATGACTAATTTGATTTCTTTACTGGTTATGGGTCTGTTAAAATTTTATACATCTTCCTGTTTCAGTTTGGTAGTTTATATGTTTCTAGGGATTTGGCCATTTCTTCCTGATTGCCCATTTTATTGGCATATAATTGCTCATAATATTCTTTTATTATGGTTAGTATTTCTTCTGTGTTCGTTGTGATCTCTCCTCTTTCGTTCTTGATTTTATTTATTTGGGTCCTTTCCTTTTTCTTTTTGATAAAACTGGCTATGTGTTTATCATTTTTGTTAATTCTTTCAAAGAACCAGCCCCTAGTTTCATTCATCTGTTCTACTGTTGTTTGGGGGTTTTGTTTGTTTGTTTGTTTTCATTTTTGGGTTTTTTTGTACTTAATAATTGATTTCTGCTCTCATCTTTATATTTCCTGTCTTCTGCTGGCTTTGGGTTGTATTTGCTGTTCTTTTTAGATCTTCGAGGTATAAGATTAGGAGACCTTTCTCCCTCCTTTAGGAAGGCCTAGATTGCTACATACTTCCCTCTTAAGGCTACATTTGCTACATCCCAGAGGTTTTGAGCTGCGTTGTTATCATTTTCATTGGCCTACGTGTACTTTTTAATTTCCTCTTTAATTTCTTGGTTAGCCCTTTCATTCTTTAGAAGGATGGTCTTTAGTCCACGTATTTGTTATCTTTCCAATTTTTTTCTTATGGTTGATTTCGAGTACATAGCATATTGGTCTGAAAATATACACGGTATGACCTCGATTTTTTGTACTCGTTGAGGGGTGACTTGTGTCCCAGTATGTGATCTATTCTGGAAATGTTTCTTGTGCACTTGAGAAGAATGTGTATTCTGCTGCTTGAAGATGAATTGTTCTGAATGTAACTGTTAAGTCCCTCTGGTCCAGTGTGTCATTCAAAGCCATTGTTTCCTTGTTGATTTCTGCTTAGATGATCTGTCCATTGCTGCAGTCTGGTGTCGAAGTCCCCCACTATTATGGTATTATTATCAATGAATTTCTTTAGGTTTGTGATTAACTGATTTATATATTTGGGTACTCCCTCATTCAGAGCATAAATGTTTACAATTGTTAGATCTTCTTAGAGGAAAAACCCCTTAATTATGATATAATGCTCTTCTTCATCTCTTGTTACAGTCTTTATTTTAAAATCTAGACTGTATGATATAAGTATGGCTACTCTGGCTTTCTTTTCTCCACCATTAGTGTGATAGATGATTCTCCCTCCCCTTACTTTCAATTTGAAGGTGTCTTAGGTCTAAAATGAGTCTGTTGTAAACAGCATATAGATGGATCTTGTTTTATTGTCCAATTTGTTACCCTATGTCTTTTATTGGAGCATTTAGACCATTGACATTTAGAGTGAGTACTGAAAGATATGTATCTATTGCCTTTATGTCGCCTGTAGAGCTGGGAGTTTCTGGTAGTGTCTCTGGTCCTTTCTAGTCTTTGTTTCTTTTGGTCTTTTAGGGTTTTTTTTTTCCTTTTTTTCTTCTTTTCTTTCCACAGATTGTCCCTCTAAAATTTTTTCAGAGCTGGTTTAGTGGTCACAAACTCCTTTAATTTTTGTCTGGGAAACTTTTTATCTCCCTTTCTATTTTGAATGATAGCCTTGATGGATAAAGAATTCTTGGCTGCATATTTTTCCAGATTAGCACATCGAATATATCCAGCCACTCCTTTCTGGCCTGCCAAGTTTCTGTGGAAAGGTCTGCTGCAAACCTGATTTGCCTTCCTTTGTAGGTTAAGGACTTTTTTTCCCTTGCTACTATCATGATTCTTTCCTTAACTGAGTATTTTGTGACTTTGACTATGATATGGCTTGTTGATGGGCGGGTTTTGTTGAATCTAATGGGAGTCCTCAGTGCTTATTGGATTTTGTTGTCTCTGTCTTTCCCCAGGTTAGGAAAGTTTTCCACTACGATATGCTCACATAAATTTTCTACCTCTTTTTCCCTCTCTTCATCTTCTGGGACCCCTATGCTTCTGATGTTATTCCTTCTGAATGAGTTACTGATTTCTCTAAGTCTTAAATTGTGCTGTTTTGCCTTAGTGTCTCTCTTTTTTTCTGCTTGGTTATTATCCATAAGTTTGTTCTCTATATCACTGATTCGCTTCTCTGCCTTAACCATGCTTGCCACCGTGGCTTCCATTCGAGGTTGCAGCTCAATTATAGCATTTTTTATTTCATCCTGTCTAGCTTTTTCTTCTTTTATCTCCACAGAAGGGCATTCTAATCTATTTTCAATCCCAGCTAGGATTCTCATTACTGTGATTCTAAATTCTGGTTCAGACGTCTTGCTTGTATCTATGTGGATTAAATCCCTGGTTGTCATGTCTTCCTGTTCTTTCTTTTGGGGTAAATTCCTTCATTTCATTATTTTGGAGAAAGAAAAGGAATTAATAAATTGAAAAAAATTAAAAATTAAAAACAAAACAAAGAAATCAAATAAAGGATGCTAAATCTTAGTAGTATTTTGGTCTGGTTGTTGAAAGAAACTTGACAAATTAGAGAAAAAGGGGAAAGGTAAGATAAAAAGAAAAGAAAGAAGATAAAAAGGAAAAAAGAAAAGAGAAAGGAAAACGTTTGAAAATTTGAAAAAAATGAATGTAATAAAGTAGAATAAAATGAAGTGATGGAAGTAAAACAGAATTTAAAGATTTACAGAAAAGTAAAAAACATAGTAAAAATTGTAAAGAAAAATCTTTTTAAAAATATTGGAATATAAAAATAGATTTTTTTCTCTTTTTGTATTCAAGAATAAGAAAAGAAATGAAAAAAATGAATAAAAGGGCCAGCAAACAGAATGAAGTACACTGAAATTACATCTGGTTTCCCATAGAAGTTAAGTTATGAAGCCCTTTATAGTCCATAAACTAAGTAGGGAGAGAGACTTGTGTTTGTCAAGAGTGCTGTTGGCCTAGTTGGACTGGGTTTGGTGTAACAGCTCCATTCTCCACTAGATGGCACTGCTCAGCTTACTGGGGTGAACTACTGTGGTGTTTGTAAGCATGTATGCCCATGTGCCAGAGGGGTGAACATGGCATCACCAGGTACCCAGTCTCTAGTATCAGAACTCTGTGTTCTTCATGACTGGTGGTCAAGCACCCCTCCTTTGTCTCTGGCTTCCATCCACTCCCTGCTTCTCCACTGTTTGTGACCCAGCTATCAGTCTGCCAGGAGGCATCTCCCTCCTGAGTTTTATCTCAAATGGGGCTGTGTTTACCAACCCCTCACTTCTGAGGGACTGTGGCTTTGACCTGCTCAGTCCTTCTGGGGGAGGGTCTCACTGAACAATCACCAGGTGCTAGCCCGCTCCAGGAACTCTGGTGAGACTGAGGCTGGGTACCAGACCACCCCACCCCTGCCCCGAAAAAATGTGCGTTATCTTGTAGCAGCAGCGTTTCAGTGTTTATGGAAAATCACAACACACATCTGGTGCCTGGCTCCCCATTTAATGTCCTCGTTCCAGCACCTGCAAAGGTGGTTGTTCACCTGGGACCACTTGGACCTTGTTCTATGCTCCTGGAGATTCACCCTTCCCACCAGAGCACCACCACGTATGAACTGCAAAGTTTCAAACTCTGCACTCCCCCTGTTAGTCTTAATGGAATTTAAACCCTATCCTTTCTACTTTCTCCCTTTTTTGTTCAGTCCCTGTCGCTGTTTCCACTTTTCAACTTTCTCTCCAATTGCTTTTTTTTTTTTCTGGGAGGTGGTGTTTTTCCCATCTCTCCCTCTATCTCTGTTCTCTTTCTGCAGGAAAAAACAGTTCCCTGTCCTCTGTGGCTTCCCCCTCCTCTAGTTCACCTCTCTGCACCATGTACCTGCCGAGTTCTGTGGTTCAGGTTTGTGCAGATTGTTATGTTAATCCTCAAATCAGTTTTCTAGGTGTGCAGGGTGGTTTGGTGTTGATCTGGCTGCATTTCAAGGATGAGGGACTAAAAAACTTCCATGTTGTTCTTTCATCTTAGTCTCTCCTCCAAGACTCAATGAGTTTTTCAACAAAATGATTTTTATGACCTCAATACTCATAGTACTGTAAATCCTCCCTCAAGTTACCTTTTAATTCTCAGCCATGTTATCCTCATTAATTACGATATTATCCTATAACACGTTGAAGAGCAGTTTCTGCCACACATATATTGTACAAATTTTCTCATATTAGTGCCACATCCCAACTTCTACAACCAACCATCTAGATTGCCTTACCAATCCATCGTATACATGTTTCCACTTCTCTAATATCTTAATTAACTTCAAAATAACAGCCAGGAAAGTACCTTTCCAGTAGTTTGATAAAGCCTGCTTGCAGTGGCTTATGAATGGTGAATATTAAATTTTTATGAACTTAGTGAGCTGGTTGACATAATTTTGCTGCATTGAAATTTTAAAAGATGGGATGATTTACACAAGGGGAATTAGATATTGTTATAAATAAGACCTTTCTCCCTCACAGTTTTTCTCTAAGAGCAAGTTGTTAAACATTTACCAGAACACCACTGTATCCTTACACCTTTAAACTCTGATTCCTACATAACATGCATTGGACCACTCATTTCAATTTAGAAGACATCAATTCGAAGCTTGCTTTTATGACTATTTGATATAAGACAAAGTCACTCAGCAGTACAGCTCTCAGTGTGCCTCATCTATTTCCTGTGGATAACATCAACTTGACAGCTTGGTTAAAGAATAAATCACATGGACACATACAATTTATTTGTAAATTATAAACTGCCATAAAAAACTCAAAGCGTTATAATTATCACCTGACATTTCATTTTAAATGGATTTTAAAAGTAAATATTTAGAGACATATTACATAGTATTTAAAATGCCACTCTAGAAACCATACTATGTTTTACCGAACTGTGAATTGATGCACATCTCCTAAGCCATTGCTTAAACCTTTTGTATAAGTAAAATGCTATTCTGTTGATTTAAGGATTAAAGCAAGCACATCAGTCAAAGTACTTTTAATGTTAGAAAATTAAATCTGAAAGTAGTGGGTTCACTAGATATTTTTCATCATCGATTTCTAGTTTTATGATGAATTTGACTTAGTTTTAAAGTGTACTTCCCACTTAAGTAAATCGCAGAATTAGGCATATAGGAAATAATAGAAATAATATTAATTAGAAAAATTTTCATTTTTTTTCCATGCAGCTCTGTATCAAGAATAATAGCAAAGTCAGATGAGTTTATTTGAAGCTAATTGATTTGAACTTTAGGGACTTTCACTTAGAAGTGGTTCTTCTAAGTTATTGTGCCTGTTTTTGTATTTATGATTTTGCGTTTTTATTATTATTGTCATTATTGCATTTTTATTACTAAAGAGGAACGCCCAAATTTACAAGCTGAAGGGATTTCTTGGTTCTCATCAGGAACATTTATTTTCTACTCTGTCTCAGTTCACAGCTTGAGCCGAGGGACTGGTTGGTCTGTTTTGTTTTCCCGAAGGGTTTCTCTTTGATATGTTAGATTGCTTCTCAGAACCTAAATCAGTCTTGATGTCAGAATGTCTCTGTGCATAACCTGGAGGGTATGAGGTAAACAAAATCTTTAAATTTCATCAAGACCCTGGATTTAGGGCCCATTCAAATGAAGAATAAAAACTTTGAACTTTTCATTGATCTTGGTGGAGTTCCTGGTGGAGTTGTCAGAAATAAGAGAAACATGCATTGCAAAATGTCACACATTTTGTTCGAAAGGCCCCAGGACTCTGTAAAGTGCTTCCATTTGTCAGCTGCCAGTCACATAATTGTAGGTCTTTTAATCTTACTTTTTTTTGAATTATTAAGAAAGATTTCAAGTGCTCAAGATAGATTTCCTCTATATAGAAATATAATTTGACCTACTAAAGGCATTAAAAGACTGGTTCTCTTCTGATTGCTACCAAATACAAAAAATTACAAGTTAGTGAGATTCAACAAAATTTAACTAAATGTCATTTTATTTATATGAGGTGCTTTTCAAAATGTATTTACGATATTTATCATCAGAGGTCATAATAAAATTATGTAATGATCAGTTTGATATAAGCACACAAGCACACCCTAATGTTTCTGCACCACATGTCATACCTTACTTATCAGAGGTCAAGTCTAAATAATCACAGGACAGAGGCTGAGCCAGCCAAGAAAGGTGAGTCACATTGGGTGGCTAATTACATGGACTTTTCTTTAATTTTTTAAGTAATTTTTATTTATTTTTGAGAGGGACAGATACAGAATGTGAGCGGGGGAGGAACAGAGAGAGAGGGAGACACAGAATCCAAAGCAGGTTTCACCCTCTGAGCTGTCAGCGCAGAGTCCGACCAGGGCTCTCACTCACAAACCGCGAGTTCATGACCTGAGCTGAAGTCGGACGCTTATCGACCGAGCCACCCAGGCGCCCCTGTATGACGTTTCAATACTTTGACATTAGTCATGTGTCACTATATCCCATTGTGTCTCAGACATGTTTATCTAAAATGAAATTGTCACATATTCAAATTTTAACCATATCACAATATTCTTTCTTAGTTCTTTTTTTCTTGGTTATTTTCATTGAATGTAAATACAAGTAGCCTAAATACAATTATTTTTACAAAATCACTTTCTACTCCAAACTTCTTTTTTATGTTTCTTTCAACATATTCAGTCTTGTCTCCTGAAGTACTTTGATAGGCATGTAAAACGAAATAAGAATTTGATGTTGAAGTAGATTGAATAAGGTATGCAGAATCAGAAACAAAGAGTTGTATGCATTTATCTCTATATAAAATAAACCATAAAATTAATCCTCATGATCTCAGTTCTTAGACTTAGGAGTTGGAAGATGGAGTGCAACACTTTGACCGCTCATACTCAACAGCACAACTAACTGCATGTAGGGTACTCTGGGCATTCATTCAGACTAGCCTCCAATACTCATTCTTAAAGTGTGTCCTCCAAGGTACATATGTGTGAATTTCATAAGTTCTGACAGTATTTTAACATCTTCATTTCAGTCAACACCTGAGATATAAATGCTTATCTATCCTTTAGAACAGGACTTTGGCTCGTCTCTCTCCGTCTGTTATGAATAGCACTCTCTCTCGTCTGATATCTTCCACTTTTAATCTGTCCTCATATGCCTATTTAGACCTACATGTGCACTGCATACCTTCACCTTGAATAACTTCTCACTTCTCCAAAGCTCTCAACATAGTGGCCTAATTAAATACATGGCTCATTTCACATGCTTCTTGGCTTCTTCATTTGGTATGATCTAAAAACAATAAGGGAGCAACATATATGAATTGGAATATTGCTTTTGCTGGTCTTAGCAATTCTGTGAAGGGTACTTTGAATATCCTCTTTAAAAGTTCCTTCTAATGGCATGGTAATTGTTTTTATGACTTTTCCAATGAACTATGAAGTACTCTAATGTCAGGCCACATTTCTGTGGTAATGAAGTCTAAGAGAGAGAAGGTTTCATTTAATGCTGGTCTGATATTGAAGAGTTGCCTCCATTCTTTTCATAAAAGAGGTACAAAAAGATGAGAAGAGATAAGATTCAAATGAGCATCATTATCATCATCATTTTTATCATCAAATATTTATTGATACTTGTCCCATGCCCTAAGCTCTAAGGACTATTAGAATGAATTTTAAAAGCCCTTGCCCAATCTGGGGATAGTTAGAAAAAGAAAGGATCAGTAAAAGTTCTTGGGAGAGCTTTTGAAAGTAAACATGGGTTATACAATGTCTCCATAAAATCTTTCCTAACAATGAGAACATCAGCAAAACAATTGTTAACTAAATGCTTAATCCATGCTTGTTTAATTCAATACCTAATATATTAGTACTTTTATTCAGAAGTTCAGCATACAGTATGTTAGGCATCTCTTGAGATCAACATATAAAATCTAGTTATACTTGTTTTATGGCATTTGAAATGAAAAATCAAACTCTAAAATCACGTTTTTATTCTTGCCTTAATGATAATATGTTTTGCTAATAACTATAATGTATTTACCTCCAATACTTTTTTATTGTTTTTAATCAAATATTGAAAAGAACTCTGAAGGAAAAATTCATTTCCCAGAAACTGTTCACAGGTCAGGCTTCCCAAAAATGTAACTGAAATTTACACGCAGGGAACTTCTTGAGGATATTTTCAATAACAGTGCCTGTTAGAGAAAAACAAGAGTAGGGGGAAAGAAAGATTTTGAACTAAGAGGTAGTTATAACAGAAGCTTCAATTAATCACTCAGGCATACTGAAGCATCCTTCAGAGCTGACCCAAACTGAGTCACTCTTCTATTACCATATATAAACAAGTGAGAGAGCCCAAGCTTGAGCAAGGCCATCCCCTTTAGCCAAGGAAAATTCAATTCATGGGGAAGAGTTCACCTCCAAACTGTCGCCAGGCAACACCTCTACAGCACAAGAAATGAGTTCCTCTGTTCTGTACAAGCGTCTGGGATGCTCCTCACTTCACATACCATAGTCAACCACAACTGCTTTCAAAAGTAAATACACTTCATTTGAAAAATACTCCCCATGAATTCTGATGTGTCTGTTTTTTGTTTCTGTTTTTGTTTTTGTTTTTTCTGAGTAAATACACAAGAAAGAGGGTTATTACTGGAAAAAACTCTAACTTCTGCCACTGAAGCAGTTCTTTTTTTAAAATTTTTTTAAACATGTTATTTTTGAGAGACATAGAGACAGAGTGTGAGCAAGGGAAGGGCAGAGAGAGAGACACAGAATCTGAAGCAGGCTCCAGGTTCTGAGCCGTCAGCACAGAGCCCGATGCGGGGCTCAAACTCACAGACCATGAGATCATGACCTGAGCTGAAGTCGGCCGCTCAACCGACTGAGCCACCTAGGCGCCCCTGAAGCTGTTCTTGATACTATAACTGATATACATCTTCCTGTTCTTCTCTGCAATTTCTATTACTCTCATCCTTATTTGGTAAAATGGGCTAGTTAGTGGTTTGGCTGGTGAAGTAATCTAGAATGTTATGCCTGAGCTCTGATCTCTTAGTAAGGGTGTGGCTGCTGTGTTTGTCTATTTACCGACAACATTGGGCAAAGAAGTACCAATATACTATACTTAAAACAATTGGAAATATATTTACCAAACTATTCCAAATGGTTATCTCTGGGAAGTAAGACTATGGAAATCTTTATTTCATACATACTCAAGTTAATTATTTATAATGGTCATACTTTTGGGTTAAAATTAATATAATAATGAACTAAATTTGCAAAACCAATTCACAGTCTCTCATGCATTTTTCAATAAAAACAAAGAAGAATAGGGGCTCTTGGGTGACTCAGTCAGTCAAGTGTCCAGCTCTCGATCTGGGCTTAGGTCATGATCTCTTGGTTTGGTTCCTAAGATCGAGCCCTGCAGTAAGCACAGAGCCTCCTGGGGATTCTCTCTCTCCTCTCTCTCTCTGCCCCTACTGCTGTCTCTTTCTCTCTCTAAATAAATACATAGTCTTAACAAAAAAAGGTTAGAAGTGGCCATTTTCAAAGTCATTGATTGCTAAGTCCATTGATTATGTGATTATTGTGTTTCTGCATTAATTTATTAAGTCATTTATATGTATCATCTATTATGTAAGTTGTAATCATTTTCAAAATGTCAACATATTTGGATATTTTTATCAATAGATAAGCAGACTGATCATTGACAACATGAGAAATTTTGTATTTGGAATTTTACATGAAGTAAAAATAAGTAGATATGATCTCTGCCCTCAATCATTAAGTATGGAATATAAGACAATAATTCAAATAAATATACTTTAATGATAATCTGACAAAAGTTGTTTGTTAGCTAATTTTTATCAGGAAATATTAAAAGAAAATTTTAAAAATGAGTTAGAATTTTAGTACGGCCTGGGTAAAATCAGACTTCCAATAAGCAGAAATAGGGAAATAACATTCCAGGCAGAACTATCAGGAGTAAACATATACATAAGAAAATATAATTTTTACTTCTAATCTCATTTGGTGAAAGCGGTGATTCCTAACATCTGTCTGTGCTTTGGAAATATCTGGAGAAATGTTTTTAAAAATACAGCTTGTCAGGCATACTCCCCAGAGGTTCAAATATGGGAATTTATATACTTTATTGAACTTCACAGGTATTTCTATTAGGTTTCTAAACTAGGGTATTAGAGTAGTTGATAGCATCAGAGGAATGGTAAGCAAGGTGATTGACCCAGAGAAATGGTTTTAGACTAAAAAGACTACATTTGTTTCTGGAGACACTAGTGTGGATGTTAAGTATTTTGTTAGGATAACATATATGAATGAAAAGAATTAGAAATCAGAAAAGTCATTTTGGAAAACTTATCCAACATGTAAGACTGACCAGTTGGAGAAAGTTGAGTGAAGAGGGCTTAGAGAGAAAGTAAGAGAAGGAATATTGACTCGAGAAAAAATATGTTAGATAGATAGATGATAGATACATAGATAGAAGATAGATGATAGATAGATTATAAATAGATGATAATAGACATATAGACAAATATTTGCATATATTACTTCTGTTATAACATTGTCTATGCATGTAAATATTTTACTGATCACATTTCTCAGTTCATGTGCTTTAATGGCTGGTTTCTCTAAAGGATTCTTTAATTTCTGCTGTGAAAATGTTCAGTACAGAGGTACATGTTGAGGCAGTCTGGTTAAGAAGGGTTTGTCACAGACACGGGCATGGGAAGTCCTTGCCATTTTCCACAAGTTATTATCTACTCTGCTTACAAAAGAAGTTGTTTATGCTATTAATGAAATCAAAGACTCTAATGTTAGAACTACGAAGTGAAAATGGTCTAAATATAAACTTGTATGTCGTGGGTATGTTTGCCAAAATTGAACATTTCTTTCCAAAGAAATAATATTGATAATAAGGGTTGTATGTTAAAAGCACTTCAACTTCACTGGGCACAAGATTTGTGCCATGGAATTCTAGAAATGATTTTAAATAAGCTCTAGCGTATTCACAAATACACAAATCTTTATCTAGAACTGTACAGAAACTTATTAGATCTGAAAGTTTATTCTTATTAAAAATATTTTTCAGGGAGTAAAATGACTTTAAAGCTGGAAGTCTCTGGCACAGAGAGCAGATTTTTAGGTGCTCCCAACTGTGCTGTCCACCATATATGTTATTAAATTTGGTTTCTGATTTTCTTAATTTTGTATGTATATTATTTATTCTTCATTTATGCACCTGTATTACACTTACAGCTTTCTATAACCACTAAATCACTCCTGTGTCTGTTCAGCTTTTAAAAAGATTCCAAGAAAAAGAAATAAGTAAAATCCTAGAAAATTGTTACTTTTTCTTAATATTTAAAAATATTAAAAAACTACATAATCTTTTGGTCCCTTTTAGTGATTGATATATTGATATTTAGTATCTATGGAACTATTATTCTAAGAGATATTTTGTGGTTTTGTAAGCCCCAAAGCAGGCAACAAGATAGCAGAAAAGAAAATAGTTTAGACATAGCAAAAAGTGAAAAAAAAATTGTTACGTTTTTTCTCTGGTCAAATGAAACCCATAATGTTCATCATTAAATTATTTGGATAATTTTTATTACACTATGATAGATATGTGCTGTGAAAGTACATACCAGATCACTGAGAGCTAAGTATGGAAGGAGGGAAGTAGTACGACTGACCCGAAATAGATAGATGCTCAATAAATATGATTTGGATACACTGATGCATAGTAGGAAATATCTGGGATATAAGTATGTATGTATATACATATATATTTATATATATTTATATTTATGTCTATATAAATATAGATATAAGGATTTAAGTATCTGGGAGATATCTGGCAAAGTAGGCAAAGAGCTAAGACTGAGATTTTGAGCAAGTCTTTGGTAATGTCTAGCAAATAATAAATAATATTTCTTTTTGATTTGCTTGGATTCATGGAGACAGTGTCAAACCATTCAGATTCAAATCCTGTAAAGAAAATAAGTGATCATGTTATTCTAATAATAGTTATTAGAAACACCATTTTTTGTCTTCTTCATTCTGCTAGGAATGTATATATATTCTCTGTAAGTCTCCCAACTATGCTATAACGTAGATATTTTGATCCATAGCTTGCACATGAGTAATTTAAAGTTTGGATGGATTGACAATTATGTTTTTGTTAGGGTTTTTTTTGGTTATTTTTCATCTCTGGAACATTATAATGTTTTTTTCCAATTATGATAGTGATATACAATTTCTATTTTTTGACTTTATTATGGTATAATTGACAAATAAAATTATAAGATATGTAAAGTGCACAACATGATGACTTGATACACATACACGTTATAAAGGGATTCTCCCATGTAGTTAACACCTCAGAATTCTTATCTGTTTTTGAGAGAATATTTAAGTTCTCTCTCCTAGTATATTTCAAATTATACAATAAATATTATCAACTATGGTCACCATGTTATTTTACATTAGATCCTGAGAGCTTTTTCATCTTATAGCTGAAAGTTTGTGTGATCTTACCAACCTCCCACCATTGCCTCAACTCCCAACCCCTGGCAATTGCTTTTCTTCTGTTACTGTGGGTTTGACTTTCACTTTCTTCTCCTTCTTCTTCTTCTTTCTTCTTCTTTTTCTTCTTTCTTCTCCTCCTTCACCTTCTTCTTCTTCTTTTCTCCTTCTCCTTCTTTCTTCTATTTCTCCTTCTCCTTCTCTTCTTCTCCTTCTCCTTCTCCTTCTCCTTCTCTTTAAGATTCCAGATGTAAGCGATACCATACAATATTTGTCTTCCTCCGTTTGACTTTTCTCACTTAGCTCAATGCCCTGAAAGTTCATGTTGTCACAAACAGCAGTATTTCTTTCTTTCTCAAGATTGGTAATTATGTATGGGAGATCATTTTGAACCAAAGTCTAACACGCTCCGCACCTTTATTACTTTTTAACTTATCATGAATACTTCTCTATTTGAAGGTAGGGGGAAAAAAAGAGTCAGTCCATTAAATAATTCCCCTTGACTGCACAGATAGGACTAGCCTTTCAGGCACACACCTTAGAGATCCCTTCATTCCAGATGTGGATTCTGATTCGCACTATTCCAAGGACTGACAGTTTCCCCAAATTCTCAAGAACTGTTTTTTTCTTGCTTGGGAAGAGGCAAAGACTTCCAGGGAAAAATGAAAACAAAACTGATGTGTAAAGCAAAATACACACACACACACACACACACACACACACACACACTCCACAATGAATTGAAGGAAGGAAGCATTGCGCTAGACAGATAAAATTCTTGGAGTTAAGCTTGTAATGCGAAAAGTAGACAAAAAGCAAAGGTAAACGAACATATTTTTACTTGCTATGGGAGGAAATATTAGAATTAGAATAACAGTGATTGTGAATAGGGAAGGGGATGAAGTTTTATCTACTATAGTCAAATAGGCCTCACTGAGAAAATGGCACTTGAATAAACACCCGAAGAAAGTGAAGGGATGAATTGTGTAAAATCTAGAAAAAGAAAGGGCTAGGAAGAGCAACAGTCTTTGAAGAGACATGAGTTCAGTGTAACTACAGCAGAGTAGTCAAGGGTAAGGATAGAATATAATGAATTAAAGAGGTAAAAAGAGGACATGTTTGTAT
This sequence comes from Paguma larvata, assembly GCA_030068075.1. Classification (NCBI taxonomy): domain Eukaryota; kingdom Metazoa; phylum Chordata; class Mammalia; order Carnivora; family Viverridae; genus Paguma; species Paguma larvata. The sequence continues at coordinate 58,460,344 of CM057829.1, read as the reverse complement.
GGTGCTGAAGGACTATTGTGTTAAAATTGAAAAAGAAAAAAGTTTGGTTTACAGGGACAAGAATTAGTCCAAGTCAACTAATCATTACATTCTTATTCTCTCTGGAAGTTACTTAGGAAGTAAAATCGTGACTATAATTACTAAATAAAACAGTAGGGGAATGAAAAGTTCCTAAGGTAATGTTGATGATGTTTCTCCAGCGAATTTGAGACACGCTTGCCCTCTCTACCGAGGATACTTCAGCAGCAGAGAGTAGTATCTTCTATCAAATCTCGTGTTGTAAACAGTGCTAGACGTATCCTGCCCAATTCCCTTTTATCATTTTATCACTTGCTCACACTTTTCTGGTAGAGTGACCATCCCTTTTTAACTGAAATTTTTATCATTGATTCTGCCAACATTCTACATAGTCCTACAGAGACACTTTTACTCATCATGCTAATTAGAAAGATGCCTCCGGAAACACCAAAATCACTCCTTTGATACAATGTACTTGTGATTTTTTGTCAAGAAATTGATATTAATTATGTGTTAAATAGGCTAAGTTAAATATGGCTGTAGATTTGATGAATTTACACACATTATTTTTATAACATCATTAATATCCAAAGTTCTATTTAGGTAATAACATGTATGGTTAAAAACAAAAAGTAACCATTACGCAATAGAATTTTGACTTGAAAACTGACAATCTGCAAGGAGAATTTCAAATATATACATATATTTTTGCATTTGAAGCCACATTTCCAAAAATCACTGACTCTCCCAGTGTGAGTGCTCTAAACAATATTCATTTGAGTAAATAAGTCTACTATGGTATATTTAGTAAAGTTATGATATCGCTTTGTGAAGTGAGTGCCTGTATGCTAATAGTCAGCTCTTTTCCTGATATGCAAACAAATGCTGAGATATCTAACTCACATAGAATGTACCCTTTCAAAATATTTATCTCAATTTTCACAGATTCCTTTTCACCATGAACATCAAAGTTTTCTTGATCCTCTTTCTCAGTTATGAACTCAGTTACTTCATGTCTTAAATGTCCGAAACACTCAGTTTGCCCTCTCATTAGGACAGACACCATACTGTTACATATGAAGATGTGGTATGACGATATCACATGATGGCTAACTGCATGCACTCTGCCATTCATGAGCCCGTGAGATCTTGTCCTTTATTTTCTTATTCTATAAAATGGGGAGAGTAATTTCCACGTCAGAAAATTATTGTAGTTTAAATGAGTTGATCTATATAAGTTCTCAACAATACCTGGCATGTAACAAAGTCTCCAAGTATACATTATTTTTATTATTGTTATTATTATTACTTTCTTCATTATAATATAGTTATTTACTTACAAACTTATCTTTATTTCCAGCTAGCTTATTTATAACTCTCTGTTTATAAGCATTATGATAGCTTCATGTTTAATAAGCTTATCTTTTTTCTCAGATAATATTATGTTCTTGGCCATAAGAGACATTTTTAATTGGACCCGTTAAAAGATAAACTGAGGCATATTAAAAATTTTAAGAGCTTATTTGCCCAAAAATTGACTCAAATGGGCAGCATCCAATCTAATACATGGAATGGAGCTGAGGAGCTGTATAAAATGAAAGACTTTTATGGCCTGAAGGGAGTAGAAACAAGGAAGTTATTCTAGACAGAAAAGCAGGTTATTAATTGCAATTATTGGGGTATGGCAGGGGTCTATCAGGCTGACTACCTAACTACTGATGAGCAGGTTATTCCTGACTGATTGGTTTAAGGTTCCTTTCCTAGGACAGCTGAAAGTGTAATTAAGTCTTGGTTGGGTGATATGACTCTATTTTGGGTCTGTTGTCTTGTTTTTAACACTATCTATTGTATTACTCAGCACAGCAACTTAGGCACATATCATAGTAGTTGCAGGGTTGTCTCTTTAAACTAATGATAACAAGTATAATTCCAGGAGACGTGATTTGAATCCCAGTCTTCTGTTATGGCCTGTGTGATTTGGTTTTTCAAGTCATTATTTAAACTCTCCAAACGCTTGTTTATTCACCAGTGACTTAGGGTTAATGATATCGGCCTCCAGGTTAGGTGACCATTAACTGAGGTTAATGTATGTAAAGGCTTCAGCACAGGGCCTGACACATCACGAAGTGTTCATTCAATGGTAGCTAGATGCTCAATAAGGATGGACACAATGACTAAGAGATTATTCCAACCATTTTTACCTTGTCTCTCTACTTTCTCCTAGTATCTCTCACACATAAAAACTAAAATAGGATCTAGCTTTCCATTAAACTTTATGTTGTTCTCCAGATGTTTTCTAACTATGAATATTGCCTCTGACATGTTTCTGGATTAACAGGGTCACTCTCTTTTCTTGTTTTGTTATGTTTTTCCCCACCTTTTTTTTTCGTTTGGTATCCCTAGTTGATCACAGAGGTAACTCACAGTAGGTGCTTAATAAATATTTAAAACGTGGCCTTTGAAAACACTAGATATTTCACCAAAATTAGGTTGCATTTAAAAATCTCAGATAGTCCATTAATAGACTCATCAAGACCAAATTCAGAAGATTTCAAGCTCTATCTTAACTCCTGTAGGTAAGAAATGTTAAACTGTCAAGAATCATAATTAAAAAAAAATCAACTATAATTAGTATTTACAGTGACAACCTGATATAATTCATTACTTCACTAATATTCTCAATAATCAATTCCTCACACTAAAAAAAAATTCTTAAGTAGATTAACCTTGTGCTTTGTTTTTCTCATTTACATTAAATTAGCAGTGTGCAAGTTCATAGACCTCTAAGCATGTTTAACCTTGAAAAATGTTTTCTTTTGCTACAGCGTGTCAAATTACCTTAATGGGAAGGGAGCTTTGATTTCTTGGTGACATTTACCATAATGAACAAACTCTTGAGTTTTGCATTTAAATGGCCTCATGTTTTGTCTTGTCTCTTCTGTGGTAGGCATCGATTGTGAAGTAAATATAGAGGAATGTCTGTCAAAGCCCTGTCTCCATGATGGAGCTGGCACTGATGGCATCAGTCATCGTACCTGTGACTGCACCTGTGGATTTTTCGGAACACACTGTGAGGCAAATGCAAATGATTGCCTCTCAAATCCTTGTCTACGTGGAAGGTAGCTATTTTTATTTTTCTATTATTAAATCTGAAAGTAAATTTAACTCACAATATTTAAGACCCAGTGTCAAGGGAAAGTTGATAAAGATAATTTTAATTATGCTCTTTCATAAAACAAGAGCTAAGCACAGTTAAGATGACAGATGCTGCCTGTTTTACTTAATGCAATGTACTGATACATTATCTCTGCCCTTCTTTTATTTCTGCTCATTAGCATAAAGTAATTTTCAATAAATGTGGATTAATTGGACTTTAATATACTTAAAGGTAACTGCTCTCAGTAATAGAAGTAGAAGGTAAGATGATGAGACATTCTACTATTTGCTCTGTAAAGGGATAATACCACACAGTTAGTATTTAAAATGTCCCCAAGTAGACTGGTTCTTTCATCCCTATGTGCATGTAAGGTATTGTTTGACTGTCTTTATGGAATTGTATGATGACTATCCTGCTCGTGGATAGAATATTAATTTATGCAAATTGAGACCCTGATATTTCTAGGAGGTGCAGGTGGCAAAGGTGAATGGCTCCTAGATGCTCCAACTTGCCTCTGCAGCTTTAGTTTTCTTTTCTAGTCCTGCCCCTGACTTTGTAAGCAGGGAAGAGAGAATGAGGATGGGTAGCTCATTGCAATGCAGTTTGGCCATAGCTGACTTCAGTTCCCTACATAAACTCAAGACATACTGTTTATCTTTCTTTACATTGCCATGGGGAAGATGGCAAAAATTAAAATTGATCCATTCTCTCAGTCCAGTCACCTTGAAGGATAAGAAACCAGGAACAAATTCTGTCTTCTATTGCTTATGGGAATGTATTGTTTTTGTTTTTGTTTTTTTACCTTAACTGGAAAATAAAAACTTAAAATGATGAAACTCTTTTGAAATTAGGCTTTAATATCTTAATTTTTAAAAATTTAATTCTATGTTTCAGATGCATAGATATCATTAGTGAATATCAATGTTCATGTGTTGCAGAACGGACTAGCTCAAGATATGAGATCCAGATTAATGTAAGTTTCATAATTGTTATTAAGTCTAAAATAATTTAAAATAAAAACTAAAATACTTCCTATAGGTTTCGAAATCATCAAAAGTTATCGAAGATTTAACTCCTCTCTCAACTTTCTTCTTTGGAGTTTCTAAGTTGTTCTAAACAGAATGAAAAATCACAGCTTCTTTTAATTTTTCCTCCTTTATCTCTTGTTATCATCAATTTCTACAATCTGGATCCCTCGGTAATTAAGTCCTGGGAGGCCCCTGAGGGGATCAGTCGGTTAAGCATCTGAGTTTGGCTCAGGTCACGATCTCACGGTTCATGAGTTCAAGTCCTGAATCAGACTCTGTGCTGACAACTCAGAGCCTGTGCTGACAGCTTGGAGCCTGGAGCCTGCTTCAGATTCCGTGTCTCCCTCTCTCTCTGCCCTTTCCCTATTTGCGCTCTGTCTTCCTCTCTCTCAAAAATAAATCAATGTTAAAAAAATAGAAAATAATAATAATTAAGTCCTGGAAGTGGTCATTGTCAAGAGAAGCCTCAAAAGGCTTATGCTTTGCCATCTACCTCCCCTCCTCTGGTCTTAGAACTCACAGGTGTCTGTGGATGTCTAGGGATGAGAAGAGTTTAAATTGATCCAGAAATCACAATAAGAAAGTAAATAATGGATGTATGTGCCAAGAAGTGGTACATGTGAGAACACCAACACCTATAACACTCTCAGGATCTGTTTACCAGTCGTCAGGAATCTGTGATGTGATTAACTCATGGTATTTCATGAGGGATGCCTCATTTATGGAGGAATGTCGGTTACCTGAAATTTAGGATCATATTTGGTGGATGAGAGTCTTGTAAGTGTTCCTGAATAATGGGACACTCTTCCAAATCTTTCCTGTCTGACATAGTAAAGAAAGGAAGTACAAGGACTAAAAAGTGCCTCTACTATTGTGACACTATGGATCCTTGTCTTTAAATCCTTTGTCTCTTTCCCTTATCAGTGAAATATAGCTGTACTAGCTCTTACATCACAAAGTCATTGAGTGATAATGCACATAGGACATGGTAGATACTCAATAAATGGTCCTTTCAGAGGGAGTGATGAGGTGGTTAAATGCATTAAGGAGAAACAGGATTGAGCCATTTTTTGCTACTTACCTGCTATGTGTTCTTGGACAAATTATTTATATTCTGAAATCATATTTTAGCCCTTCAGTGAGGGTAATTGTAGTAACATAACACTCTCTTGGATTGTTGTGAGGATTCAGTTAGATAAAGCATGTAAAATAATTAGCACTTTTTCTGACACATTATTTTTTAAACCTTATTTATTGATATTACATTGATTTGGTCTAAATAGTGAAGCCATACTTGATGGGAAAAAGGAAATGTTGTAACTATTAAGGTTCCTGGTAGAGAATGGACAGGCATCTATCTCGTTTGTACTGTTACACAAATTGCTTATGGCAATCTCTAAAACCCTCTTTTGATAGTATAAATATGGCATTCTTTTCAGAATTAAATATATAAATAAAAACATATTTTCTTTTGTATATAAATTTCTATATATATTCATACACATACATACAATAATATGAGAACCATTCTTAAATCCTACCTATATAATTCTAGATTTTCTTCCTAATGTTTTTATTTTATTTTATTCTCTTTGTTTAGTGACTTTTTATTTCACTAAGTGTATTTTAACAACCATTGTATCATAATGCATAGAGGCCTGACTCATTCCTTTTATTTATTTATTTACTTACTTACTTGCTTATTTATTTATTGTCCATTGAGGCATTTTATTTACACATATGTACTACACTCCTAGAAAAAAAATCCCAGGATTCTCCCTCCTGTGTGTTTTCATCTTGCTTCTACATGGTCCATGGAACCAACTGAGGTCATCAGTACAATGAAGCCAAACTGGCAGAACAGGAGCAGATTATTCTGCCATTTTGCTAGATCTCTGAGCTGTACCTCAAATCTGGGGCTGATCCCTCCACATGTGTTTAACTTGCCTGTGAGATTCACAACAATTTTCCCAGCTCTTTGATCATCAATTATTTCAAATTCACCAGTGTAACCATGCTTCCTCATCATAGTTAGAAACCAGATGATGACTTTGGAGCATGGGCTGTTAAAACCTGTGAGATCATGACCTGAGCTGAAGTCGGCCGCCTAACCAACTGAGCCACCCAGGAACCCCCAGAATGCTTTTCAGAGTAAAGTTTGAGTTGTAATCTCCCACCAAATGGTCACCTATATCCCAGAGGTCATTGCAGGGACTATCTATGTCCTTTGATTAAAAACATCTTTAAAATAAAGTAGATCTCATAAATGGGAATATTTGCGATACACACAGGATAACTTGCTTTCTCACTTTCTCACTGCACATCATTCTACATTAACATATGTAGCTCTACTTTATTCTTATTAATATCCTAGTGTATGGAGGTACCATGTTTATTTAATCAGTACCCTCTTGATGGAGATTTATTTTAAGCGTATTGCTCTTAAAAATTACTTATATTAGGGGTCCGTGGGTGGCTCAGTTGGTTGAGCGTCGGACTTCTGATTTCGAATCAGATCATGATCTCATGGTTTGTGAGATGGAGCTCCACCTCTGGCTCTGAGATAACAAGGTGGGGCCTGCTTAAGAATGTCTCTCTTTCTCTCTCTCTGCCCCTTCCCTCCTCATGCTCTGTCTCTTCCTCTCTCTCTTGCTCTCTCTCAAAATAAATAATAAACATTTTCTAAAAATTACATATATTAGATGAAAAATTGTGAGTTAATATTACTCAAATTCATTCCATGAGATACTTATTACTACTTTTAAAAGACTCTGTCTCATTTGTGTGTGTGTTTGTGTGTGTATGTGTGTGTGTGTGTGTGTGTGTGTGTATTTCCTTTTGACCTCACAGACTATTATTTTCCCACTGTATTTTTATGTTCAGTAGGAATCTTTTTCTACATAAGTTTCCCACATATTTTCTTCTATCTACTCCATTATTTTTCCTGTTTCATGAGTCTTGAATTTCCAAGTTAGAGGAGATTTCTATTATCCCTAATGCAAGAGTCCAAACCTGAATCAGAAGAACAAACCAGTAGGCAAAAGGAGTTGCACTTCCTTTCCCAACCTGTCTTGGCCACCAACACCAACCCTATGTCCCTTAAAATGTTACAGGTTCCTTAAAAATATTTATTCAAAGTGCTATCAACCTTTTGCATTACTTGACCATGCTTGACCCCTCATTTTTCCAAGTTACAGCACAATATACTACCAAGATTTTGAATATATACGTTAGGGCTTTAGGTTTCTTCTTTTTTTCTTTTTCTTTCTTTTTTTTTTTTTTAAGAAAGAGAGAGAACATGAGCAGGGGAGAGGGGTAAAGGGAAAGACAGAATCTTAAGTAGACTCCATGCTCAGCATGGAGCCCAATGTGGGGCTCAATTCTATGACCCTGGGATCATGACCTGAACTGAAATCAAGAGTTGAGCGCTCAACTCTTGAGCCACCCAGGCACCCCCACTTTACGTTTCTTATGCAACATTACTTTGTTTACCTGAGGAAATAGTATGTGTTAAGTGTTAGCTTTTTTAATGTGTTAGAACTCTACATTGTCTTTAAAGAATTTTGACCTTCTTCATTGACATTCATCGTTCAGCTCGGATGCACTTTTCTTTCCTATATTTGATTCATTTGTGTATTTCAGGCTGTTTCTGAGACAGCAGTTTTGCAGTGGTTCTCTTTCCTGGAAGTACTGTCAGAAACACAGTTTCCAGGAAACTATTTTTCAATAGAGAAAATATTTACTGCCAATACCCCAATTTTGGTATTTTATAATCTTGCTTGACTTGTCGAAATAACAAATTAAAAAATGCATTTTCTTTACATCAAAATATCATAAATCAGATTAATTGGAAATCAAAATCTTCTTCCTATTTACTACTTTAGTCCCATATTCAAAATTATATTGGAAGTAAATTTTAGAGATATTTAGAGAAATGTAGTCTTTATAATGTACATTGTCATATTCCATAGCCAAGAGATTCCTCTAAAGGTAAACCAAAGCTTGGTGGTACTGTAACCCCTAAGTTGGAATTTAGGGCATTTTGTGTCAATGTGATTTTATTCTGGAATCATCTTGCTTTAAGACATTGGCAAAGTCAATGACACTCTTGGGCTTGTTTCATTTTTCAGAATAAAATAAAATTGTTGGACTAGACTTTTGCTACTCAATGTGTGGCCCATGGATTATCTGCATCAGGATCACCCAGGAGTTTGTTAGAAATGGAGAAACTCAGGCCTCATACCAAATCTTTTGAGTTTAAATCTCCAATTTAACAAGCTACAGAGTATTCATAGTCAATTTAAGTCTTAGGAACAGTAGACTACATTAGTAGTTTTTATTCAGAGCTCCACAAAATTTGAGAAATTCTTTGACTTTTAATAAGTCTTTGTATTGGGTAAGTTAAGACTGTAATGGGTACCATGTTCTAGTTCCATTCTTCAGATAGAACAGTTTCTTGATTATCTGTTTACTCTATTCTGTTTCTCCAAGATCTTACTTGAAGAAAGTAGCCAACTACCTTAAAAACAGTGGTGTAAAAAAGAAAACATATGATGCTACGAGATAAATACTATGATAAAGAGGATCTCAGCTAATATCTTGCTGTTCTTCTGGGAAGTTCAGAGATCACAGAACAACTTCTAGATCTAAACTACACAACTCAGATGGAACACAACTATGAGATAATTGGCACATTGACTAGCCGATCTGGTAGTTTTCTCTGGCTAAGCAGTCCATAATGAATACATCCCTGCTCTGTTTCTGCTATACTTCTGTACATTTCCAGGCATGGCATTTTGAATGCAAGTTGAATGAACATAGTATTGGGATGTAGCTTAATTGTCTGGATTGCCCTGACCTGCAACATCACTCTTACTTTTTTTTCTTTCTCTAAACACCCCAGCCTTTTATTTTTCTCATTTTCTGAAATTAAATTAGTAAATTCTTCTTGGAAAGCACTTTATTATATTTAATAGAGTATAGCAAAATAAAAAATTATGATGAACAGAAGAAAAGGCATCTGCCTTAAGTTTTGCACCAGGGAAGATTAAGAATCTTAAAAGAATATTTGATTTTTTTTTTCTGAAGAGAAATTGCTTTTGTATTTTCCATTAGGCCTGCTAATTAATTTAGTAAAAGATTCTTGTTAACCCTAGAGACAGAACTTTTGGCAGTCTAAAAACGATCCTTTTCTTCCCATGGGAGATATAATTCAATTAGTTTATGTAATGCTTTCTAATAAATCATTCTATATATACCCAGCTGTAGGGTTAAGAAGGAACCATGTTATTTCCATGTTATTCCCTGTGGAATTCTGCATTTATATTCCATGAAAATAACTGCAGAACGTTTATAAAGTCTAGTAAGTGCCCTTGGTTATCCTTAAGGAGTTTACATTTTCAGCAAAGGTAGAACAAATATCCAAATGGCATTCATTTATAAAATCATACATTTAACTGTATCACTTGGGCAAGTGTAAAAGATCACCATCTGGGTTCCAGGCATGACTTGAGATTTATAATCAAGAGCACAATCCATATCTTATTGAAAGGTATACTAATTAAATTCTCTAGTGATTTTGACAAATCCATAATTTTCCATTTGATAAATGATATGAATGCAATGGTTTCACATTAGCCTTTTCAGTGTGAGCTTTATTGTTAACACTTTTTAAAAGTCACTAAATGCTTATAAGCATAAATGTCCAACTAATGATAGTTCTAGAAAATACCACTTTTCAGAGTAAAATGTTAAAGAAGTATCACATATTTGCATATGTAATTATCTTTGAAGATGTAGTAACTTAGATTCCAGAGTGCAAATGATTCATATAGCTGTATATTCATTAAGAAATCCTGGGGGTGCCTGGGTGGATCAGCTGGTTGAGCATCCAACTTCAGCTCAGGTCATGATCTTATGATTTGTGAGTTCAAGACCCACATGGGGCTTTGTGGTGACAGTTCAGAGCCTGGGACCTGCCTCAGATTTTGTGCCTCCATCTCTCTCTGCCCCTCACCAGCTCATACTCGGTCTTGCTCTCTCTCAAAAATAAACAAACATTAAAAAATATTTTAAAAATATTCTGTGTAGACAACATATTAAGAGCACACAAAAATGTTTTACTAATGATGTCATAAAGTTCCATAAATTATTTCTCAGAATTGTAGGCGCAAATCTTTTCAGAGTTAATATTACCTTGCAAAATGATGCCATACCATGTTTAAAACACCATGCTTTTGTGTTTTACAGAATATAACACGTGTAATATTTAAAATGTAAACTTAAGAAGAATATGGCATGATATGGTAGACAGTAAATATAACAAAAAAACCTCATTTACTGTTCTAGGCAATTACCAAATGACCGAAATAGAGGCTGATGAGGCCTTTGGCCTTCAGTATATAAAGGGAAAGAATATAACATTTACTGAAGGAGTTAGGTCCCAAGAAGAAGGCTAATTACTTTATATTTATTATTTTATTTAATTCTCATAGGAACCTGTATGAAGGGGATGAAATTGGCACCATTTTATGCATGAGTGTACCTACAATAAATAACCATTTATTTAGTAAGTGGGTAAAAGAAGTATAAAAGTATAAAAATATTCCAATGCTTAAAAAGTAAGAGATAGATATTTTCTAGGTTCCTGCAACTCCACAAAGCCCCTGTATTTCTTGGATTATAAGATGCAGAAATGCCAGACACAAATTTGGGGAAATACACGGGAAAATTGGCTAAATAAAAGAGTATGATTGGATACACAACAAGACTCTGGACCAGGATGGCGACATATGAGGCTCCTGATATTCCCTCCTGCTCTGATGCACTGAATGTACAGCTATGCGCAGATCACGTCCCCTAGAGAGAATCGTAGAGACTACTGCACATTGGGCAATTGAGAAAATACACTGAAATTGGCAGGAAAGGCACACTGTCACCATAAATCCCACTTCTAGTCACTGCCGTACAATGAAGAAGAAATCCCTAACTTCCAGCTTCTCCCTGAGAAGTTATGGGTTTAGAGCCCGCTCTTGCATCCCAAAATTTTTAAAATGCATAAATCTAGGGCTTTTGTATGAATTTAAAGTTAAGTCGTTAACATGGACATGCCATGCTCTAAAATAGACAAAATCAAAAGTTAGATGCATTTCTTAATTTTTTTAAATGTTGGTTTATTTTGAGAGAGAGAGAAAGAGCCACTGTGAGTGGGGGAGGGTCAGAGAGAGAGAGAGAGAGAGAGAGAGAGAGAGAATCTCAAGCAGGCTCTGCACTGTCAGACTTGAACTCATGCACCATGAGATCATGACCTGAGCTAAAATCAAGAGCTGGACACTTAACCTACTGAGCCACCCAGGCACCCCCCAAAATTATTTCCATTTCTATACACAAACAGTGAACTATCAGAAAGAGAAGATAAGAAAGCAATCCCATTTATAATAATACCAAAATGAATAAAATACTTAAGAATGAATTTAACCAAGAAGGAGGTGAAAGATACATACACTGAACACTATAAAACTAGACATTCAAGAAGATACAGAAAAAAGAAAAAAAGGGAAAAAAAGATTTTTCCTATTCTTGAATTGGAAGAATTAATATTGTTAAAATATCCTTACTACCCAAAGCAATTTATAGATTTAATGCCACCCTTATCAAAATTCCAAATGCCTTTTTCAAAGAAATAGAAAAAAAACAAATCTAATATTTGTATGGAACCACAAAAGACTCCAAATAACCAAAGAAATCTTGAGAAAGAAGAACAAAGCTAGAGGCTTTGAACTTCCTGATTTTAAACTATATTCAAAGCTATAGTAATCAAAGCAGTGTGGTTTGCCATAAAAGCAGAAACACAGATCAATGGAACATAGTAAAGAGCACAGAAATAAATCTATGTAAATAAGGTCGATTAATTTATGACAATGGAGCCAAGAATACACGTGAGGACAGGATAGTCTCTCCAAAAAATGGTGTTGGGAAAACTGATACCCACATGCAAAACTATGACTGGAGTCCTATTTTATACCATCACAAGACCAACTCAAAATGGGTTAAAGATTTGAATGTAAGACCTGAAACCTTAAAACTTCTAGAGGAAGACATAGTTGGAGAGCCCCTTGATATTTGATCTTAGCAATCATTTTTTTTGGATTCGATACCTAAAGCAAATGCAACAAAAGCAAACATAAACAAGTGGGACTACATAAAACTTAAAAATCTTCTGCACAGCAAAGGAACCCATTAAAAACATGAAAAGGTTCCTATGGAATGGGAGAAAATATTCACAAACCACATATCTAATTAAGGGATTAGTATCCACAATTTATAAAGAACTCATACAACTTGATAGCAAAACAAGGGGCGCCTGGGTGGCTCAGCCAGTTAAGTGGCCGACTTCAGCTCAGGTCATGATCTCGTGGTCTGAGTTCGAGCCCCGCATCAGGCTCTGTGCTGACAGCTCAGAGCCTGGAGTCTGCTTCGGATTCAGTGTCTCCCTCTCTCTCTGCCCTTCTCCTGCTCAGGCTCTGTCTCTATGTCTCTCAAAAATAAATAAAAATGTTAAAAATTAAAAAAAATAGCAAAACAAACCAAACAAAACAAACAAAAACACCAAATAACCCAATTTAAAATATGGGCAAAAGTCTCGAAGAGACATTTTTCCAATGAAGTCATACAAATGCCCAATAGAAATATGAGACAGTACTCAACATCACTAATCATCAGGGAAGTGTAAATCAAAACCACAATGAGATATTGTCCCAACCTATTAGGAGTTCTATTAGCAAAAACACAAGAGATAACAGATGTTGGCAAGGATGTTGGCACTCCTGATAGCTATGTAAACTGGTAGTGTCACTATGGAAGACACTATGGAGGTTCCCCAAGAAGATAAAATTATAACCATCATATGATCCAGTAATCACACTTCTGGGTAAATAACTGAAGGAAATTAAACCATCACCTTGAAAAGATAACTGTATTTCCATGTTTACTCTAGCATTATTCACAACAATCAAGGTATGGAAACAAACTGTTCATCAATAGATGATTGGATAAAGGAAATGTGGTGACTATATACACAATGGAATATAATTCAGCCTTAAAAGGAAGGAAATTCTACCATTTGTGACAACACTGATAAACTTGGAGGGCAGTATGCTAAGGCAAATAAGCCAAACTAAAAGACCAATACTGTACTACGTGGGATCACTTATAAAAAAAAAAAAAAAAGAATCTAAAATATAAAATAAATAAATAAATAATAAAAAAGGTTGGATTCACAGAGACAGAGGATAGAATAACTGATTGCCAGAGAGCAGGGGATGGGAGAAATAGAAAAGGCTGGGAAATCACACAAACTTTCTGTTATAAGATGAATTGATTATGGTGATCTTATACATAACATGGTGACTATATTAATAACACTACTCTATAATTAAAATTGCTAAGGGAGTGGAAGTTAAGTGTTCTCACTTCCTACACTCTCAATAAGAAAAAAAGGGAGATATGTGTGGTGATAGGCGTGTGAATTAACTCCGTGGCAGGAATCATTTCACAATGTAAATGTATATGAAGTCATTATGCTGTATGCTTTAAATATAGTGCAGGTTTTTCTGGTCAAAGTATTATTATACTTTAATAAATCTGAGAAAAGAATATACATATTGAAACAGTTTTGGTGGAAAAAATATTCTGAATGGAATAAAAGCTTAGTTATTAAAGATAAATATATCACTTTTTAGAGTGATGTAAGTCAATTGTGAGTTGTAATTTTTAAGTATATGTTCAAACCCAGGATTCCTTTGAGAGTTATTAAAGGCACTATTAATCATCCTAGGACAGCAGAATTAATCTGGGGCTGTTCCAGGCAAACTGGCATGTATACTAAGGGTCTGTGAATTCCTGATATTATATACATAGGAAATTTGGGATTAGCATCATTATTTGGATGTGTAGGGGGGTAGGTGTTTACTGCCATGGTATATGTTTTAGTAAAGTTTCATAAAGTTGTTTCGTTGTTGTTGTTTTCTTAAAAATCAACAATGGGACATTTCTGGTGATAAAAAATGAAAATCATTTATTACCAAAAACATATTTCACTTCCTAGAGGATTGGAATATCAGATAAGCTTGCATATTGATTTCTTAAAAATGTTTAGATAAAATATAAATTTAATAAAATTGTTCATCTTATCACTAATAATCAAATTCGATTCTGTATTTCTTAATTTAGAACTGTACATCAACTCCTTCTGTAAATGAAGCCTTCTGTCAGAAATCAGTCGATGGCTTTACTTGCATTTGCCCAGGTGGATTCACTGGTGCATATTGTGAAATACATATTGACAGTAGTGCTGAGCCTGAACCAAATTTGGTCCTCTATTTTAATGGAAGGATTTGTGCTGATGGACCTGGACACATGCTTTACTGCAGGTCAGTATTTATTTACCCACCTGTAACCAAATATATATATTTCGGAAAGCATATAAACATCATAAGCGTGATGCAGTCTGAAATATAGATACTAAGTTTTAAAGTTTCATCTTTAAAAAAATGAAATCACAAATTTTAAATCAACAATTCTAAGGAAGCCTTGCTTACATGTTTTTCCAAATACTATATATTCATATAAATTCCATGTTGGACTTTCACATTTCGTTATCTCTCATTTTATAATTGTTTCATATCCCTTATCCTTCCCAGAATTGAATTCTTGTTTCTTTTCTTAAATATTACACTACATGAATGACACATAGATAGTTCATATTTATACTAGACTTATTTCAAAGATTCATTAGTCCTCATGCTGTACTTAAAATTCTAAGTTCTTAACTATTGATAAAAAAAAGTTATGTGTTAAGATTTATAAAAATAAATTAATGTGTCACTGTATTTTTGAACCAACTACTATTTAAGTTATCTTTTAAAAATTCTTAGGAGATAATTGTCATTACTTTTGTTTTTTATGATTATATAATATATAATTGGTTGATATTTTGAGAATTTAACCATTATCTGTTCTATTTGTAAAATATTAATTGAACCCATATATAAAAAAAATAGTTTACCTCTTCTATTTCTCCTGATTTTTGAGAGCTTGATATTTAGTTAAAATCTGTGAACTACTGTGTTTCTTCTAAATATCTTAAATTATGGGACGGTTGGACATGTTTATTTTGGTGCATAATTATTTAATAGTAAAGTGTGTCTATTATTTTTATATTTGTCAATTATATCTTTTTAAAATTATTAATATATTCTACATTATGGTTAATATTGCCACCACCACATTTTCTTTGTTCAATATCTACAGTATGTTTTTGTCCTTTTATTTTATCTCTACAGTATTATTTTATCTAGGGCATACCTCTAATAAGGCACACATAGGAGATTGTTTTACATAAACCTAAAATTATTATTGTTTCATTTAACATATACAAATAGTGTTATTATTATGA
Source organism: Paguma larvata (assembly GCA_030068075.1). Classification (NCBI taxonomy): domain Eukaryota; kingdom Metazoa; phylum Chordata; class Mammalia; order Carnivora; family Viverridae; genus Paguma; species Paguma larvata. Next base: position 58,444,686 of record CM057829.1, on the reverse strand, counting down.
CACAGTTATTCTTTATTACATATGGCCTAAAATATCAGTTTTATTTGTATTGTGGGTAAGTATACTGTCTCTGGTGTATATTGTATTTTTGAGCATGAATTTTACTTATTTTACTCTGGTGGTTTGATAAATTATAGAAAGTAAAGATGTTTCCAATATAATTGTAATTTGGTAAAATATTATTATAAAAATGGTCACTTGACCAATGTAAGGACCCTCTGGCTATCATCTAATCAGTGCCTGGATGAAGTCAACAACAGTAAGTTCAACATTTATTTCCAATTAATACGATGTTATAAATCAAGTTTCCATTCATGGAAACTCATTCCAGTCAATTAAAAAAATAGAAATAAGTGAACCTAAAACTAAAATGTATATTTTTATAAACTTGCTAATTTAGGCACTATAAAAGCTATGCTTAAAATGTTCTTTTTAGGGGATGTTATCCATGGGTTAGTTAGGCTGACCTGTCTTAAAGCATGAAGTCAGTGGATTGTAGACTGAAGAGGCCTGTTTCTTTTCCTGGCTTATCTTCCAGGGACATAGGCAACCATTACAGCTACAAGGTTATTCAAATTGCATTTGTTTTTAAGTAGACTCCACTTAAAAAACACAGGGCTTGAACTCAAGACCCAGAGATTAAAAGTTGAGCTGAGATCAAGATTCAGATGCTTAATGACTGAGCCACCCATGCACCTCCAAATTGCATTTAAATAAGAGTTGACTGTCTTCAGCTTCCCTGCTGATTTAATATTCCTGTAAACTCCTGAAAGTCTGTGAATGATAATTTAAATGCCTTGGGAATTTCAGGTTCTAGGGGACTTGCACAGTGACTGTGAGTAGCCAGAGATGTTGATGCCAAGTTAGCACAATCCTCAAGCCATTTATTTACAAAAGAAAACTCATGGGAGGGACTGTTTTGCATATTAAATCATAGATTTATTTGTGGATTAAGGATTAACCTGTGATATATTTATTTAAACTATAATAAAATAAGGTGCCTGGATGACTCAGTCAGTTAAGTGTCCAATTTTAGCTCAGGTCATGATCTCATGGTTCATGAGTTCGAGCCCCGTGTCAGGCTCTGTGCTGACAGCTCAGAACCTGGAACCTGCTTCAGATTCTGTCTCTTCTCTCTGTCCCTCCCCACCTTGTGCACTGTCTCTCTATCTCTAAAATAAATAAATATTAAAAAAATTTAAACCATATAAAATAATCATCTTTATTTAAACAATTGTATCAAAACTACTGTTAGATCCCTATTTTCCATTCTTCAAATTTTATCAAAAAAAGTGTACTCTTAGAAATGTGGTAAAATTTTTGTCATTGTCTTTGCTATACTCATTTTCCTTCAGTGTTTACACAAATCAGTGTTAATGTTTGTGTTCTCATTGCTGGTTTATTTGTTAATCGGCTTTCTAAATTTTGTTTGATTGTAATTGGGGAAAAAGTCAAAGCCTGTAAATTTCCACCTTCATGACACTTATCCTGAAGTCTTTTTGATGATATTTTGTTAGTGAAAAATTTCACCCTTTAATGATCTATAAAATATTCTATACTATTGGTTTCCTAATGATATCAGGAAAACTAATCTTCTTCTGATTTAAAACTTACACTATATGATAAACTGTCTGGAAAATTTGAAACTGCCAACTTAAATACTTTGTTGCATTCTTAGCTTAACGTATGAATTAGAACTTGGAGAAGTACAAAATTTTACCTTATTATTGTTTGAGGATTATGTAGTTAATGTTGTTATTTTTGCTTTCATTTCCATCATGTAGAAAATAAACCAGAGAATGGCCTATTCTCATAAACATTATGTTTTTTTAATGCAATTGATTCACTTTCTTCATGAATGCTGATACATGATTTTTAATTTCTTTAATTAAAAATGATGTATAAAATACTTACCCAGTGACTAGCACCTAGATACTTTATAATTTAATCCCCTTCCCTTTTATCTCTAACACTGAAGCATTTAACCAGAATATGTGATGTTATATATTTTTCTTATTTATTTCTTCATATCTGGAAAATTTTATTCTTCTATTATTATTCTTTTCAGCATTAATACTGGTTCATTCATTCTGCATTCTTCCTTGCGTTCTAATATTGCTTACATACCATAATCACAAATTTTAAGCTCTGTCAGGCATTTTATTCTTTTTTATATCTTTTTAAAAATTCCCTCTGAATTGGTCTACTTACTTCTCAACATTTTTATCTGGTTTCATAAAATTCTTCCCTAGGATAATATTATTTATTTTCTCTTATGTTTCAGTGGATATGTACTTCTTAAGGAGCTGTTTACTTCCATTGTAAATGTAGTGCCCACTTAGCAAACCATAATATTATTTTCTGTTTACAAAGTAATTTATTTGAAGAGTTCACTTTCCTTAAAGTTCTTATAACTTGCCTCATTTTTTGTTAGAATTTTTAAGTTGACTCAGAGTCTCAGTTACTAACATTTTTAAGCTTGTTTTATTGATTTTTATTGTTTCATATGACCACTTTTATATCCCACCTCTATAGGCCAGACTCTTCTTTATTAAATTATTTCTGTGTCTATAAGACTGTTTTAAATGATAGGACTTACCATGTAAGGACTGAAGTAGGAGCATGTATTAATGCAGAGACATGCCTGAGAAAACCTACTTTAACTACATGTGTTATTGTGGTTTACATCCAGGGTGAAATTACTTGGCACATGTGGACCCATTTAAATATCTCCACTTTACTCTCTAGACATGGAGTGTTGGGTTTCTCTAGGACTGAGATGCGTTAGATTTATAGTTTGGTTATTGCTGATACTTCTCATGAAGACATCTGATTAGTTTAGATTATTTTATAACTACTACAATGACACATATTAAGAATAGCCACTATTGGGGCACCTGGATGACTCAGTTAGTAAAGGCATGAAACTTTTGATCTCGGGGTTGTACATTTGAGCCCTACGTTGGGTGCAGAGATTATTTAAATAAATAAAATTAAAAAAAACAACTTTAAAAAAGAAAAAAAAAGACAAACAATACTTATGTTTTAATCTTCCTCATAGTCACTAAATCTTAAAAGACATAGGTAGACTCTTTAAAATAGAAATAAATGAATAAAATAGAAAATAAAATGAAGAAGAAAAGAAAGGATGCACTTCAGTGAAGAAGAAAAAGAAAGGATGTACTAAAGCCTGCCCTTTTAGAATGTGATCCTGGAAGACGGTAAAATGAAGTCAGTGATATGTAGCTATTTTCCTCATTACAATGAACAAATACATGGGCAATATTGCTTTGGATATTGACATAAATTAAATCAGTTAACCATTTCAAGGAAAATAAGCTAGGATTAGTTTTAGATAAATAATAACTGGGCTGTTAGGTCCCAAGGAACATTATGTTGAACTAACTCAATCATACTTTAAAGACAATTTTATAATCATACTTCAGATCATTTCTGGAAAAGTATTAGGACATTTCAAATACCTAAATTTTGTTTAGTAATATATGTGTTAAACAACTTAAACTCAAAATGAGGTCATTTATATTTCCCGATAAAGATATATTAAATTAATAATATGAATATATAACAAATTTTAAATGGTTAATAATTGATATGATTTTTCAAAATTTTTGCTATTATTTGTTACTTTAAAAGAAACGAAAAAAACCTTTTCCAGAGAAAATATAATAATTTATTATTGTGTTTCTAGTCCAAACTCAAATGGTATTTCTTATTAACACGTTGAATTTTGGGGATAAAGAAGATTATAGAGATTATCTCTAGTGGTCTAGTTAATAAGTAGAGGAAGAAGCAAAAGCATAGGATTTTTCCACTGTCAGTTGTCTGCAAAGTTATGATTGTTGGAAAAGTCAGTGAGTTTCTTCTTAAATTTTCATTAGAGACTAATACAACACACAAACACACATATGTGGGTACACATATATATATATGTGCGTGTGTGTGTGTGTTTCTCTATATATATATGGTAAAAAAAGAAAAAAATAGATACAGTCAGATATCATGACTCTTCTCTAGGTACAGTTAAACATCTCTTTTGTAGTTTATATACTAGTGCAAAGTTTAAAGACATTAATGACTTTGTTCAGTTAAATAATGGCTGCTTTCAGGCGTCCATAAGTATTATTAACCATGTGTAACAGTTTAATAGCATTTTAATGTGTGCAAGTTTTATTAAACCATAAAAACTATGTTGAAATTACACTAAAATCCAAATTAGAATCACAAGGCAGAGAGCTGTAGAAATAAGTAAAAACACTATATATAACTTTTTCTCTGGCACCATGTAGTTTATAAAGAATATAGCAAATAATTTATAAAACAAAGCACTGAGGCACAAAGATACTTGTTTTTTGTTTTTTATCTCTCAAATCCTGTTCCAGATAATTTTTCCCTTGGTGTTCTCTGTTTTTGGCTTTACAGCATCTCTTTCCATCTGCCACAACTTTGCAGCTCGATATATCCCCTCACTCTGATATTTCCTCCAAATTCAACTCTTCTTGGCCATTGCCTCCGTATTCATTCTTGAAGTATTTTACATTCTTTCCCTTCTCATTCACCTAAGCTTCATTACATGTTCTACCATAAACCAAGTGTAATTAGTTGATACTATTATATGTATTATGTTAAAAGAGAAATAAAAAATATTTGGTTACTCACATCAGTATTTTTCCTTTTAAAAAATACTCAACGGGCGCCTGGGTGGCTCAGTCGGTTGAGCATCCACCTGCAGATCAGGTCATGATCTTAAGGCTCCTGAGTTCGAGCCCCACATCGGGCTCTGTGCTGACAGGTCATATCCTGGAGCACACTTTGGATTCTGTGTCTACCTCTCTTCTCCCTCTGCCCCTCCCCTGATTGCACTCTGTCTCTCTCCCTCAACAGTAAATAAATGTTTAAAAATGTGAAAATAATGGTATAGGAGAGAGGTATGGGAGGTATAAGAGAGAGGAATTAAGAATATACTGTGGGGCGCCTGGGTGGCTCAGTCGGTTGAGCATCTGACATCAGCTCAGGTCATAATCTTCCAGTCTGTGAGTTCGAGCTCCGCGTCGGGCTCTCTGCTGACAGCCCAGAGCCTGGAGCCTGCTCCAGATTCTGTCTCTCTCTCTCTCTCTCTCTCTGTCTCTCTCTCTGACCCTCCACCACTCATACTTTTTCTCTCCTGCTCTCAAAAGTAAATAAAAATTAAAAAAAAAAACTTAAAAAAAATAAAAATAAAATAAATAAAAAATAAAAATATATTCCAAAACATCAATAAAAATTAATAAATTATTAATTATAAGATTTCAGCGACCATAACATATTGGTAAATCAAACATCTGAAATAAGTAAGCTTTCCTGAATCCCCTGATATCATAAGTAAGGATAGATTCTACTTCTTTCTATGTTTGGATAGAAAAATCAGAGGTGGTAGGTAACTTACCAAGTGTACAGAGTGTAAGGGTATTGATCGACAGTAACTCATAATTAATTTTTAGTAATCATTAATATTGTCTTTGCTGCAAGTTAATTCACCTTATTACTTGGAATAAAATATCTGTATTTAACAACCACACTTAGGTGGCTTTCCGTTTGTTTTCAGAAATATCAGATGGACTTTGAAATATCCTAACAACTTTTGTTTACTCTCTCCAAAAACTAAACCTTTGACCATGAAACCAAAATTAAATTAACAACAAAAAATTCCATTTTTAAGAAAAATAAGGGGTGCCTCGGTGGCTCAGTCGGTTGAGCATCCAACTTCGGCTCAGGTCATGATCTCACGGTTTGTGAGTTCGAGCCCCGTGTCAGGCTCTGTGCTGACAGTTCAGGGCCTGGAGCCTCTTTCAGATTCTGTGTCTCCCTCTGCCCCTCCCCTGCTCACACTCTGTCTCTCTGTCAAAAGTAAATAAACATTTTTAAAAAATTATAAAATAATAAAATGTGAACATATTTTGATTGTTATATATAAAGTCCTATTTTTTACCAAATATGATAAAATATTAATTTTAAAATATGTGTTTCATTAATCTAATTAGTAGGCATTTTGTGATATTCAAATGTAGGATTGTATTTCCTTATTTTAAAATTTGTTTTGTAATAATGAAGACTCCTTACAATGACCCTCTAAGCCATCAGAACTCTTATAATTAATAATGAAATATTTTTCTATGTTCATACCTTTTAAAAACCATCATTGGAATTTCAAATATTTTGGGGTGCTTTTAAATTATACGTTTTGCAAATTGTTTTCCAAATCAAGTGATACATTAGGTTTTTTAAATTTAATTTCTAAATTTTTAGTGCATTTTTATTTTTATTGAATTATAATTAATATACAGTGTTATATTGGTTTCAAGTGTACAATATGATGATTTAACAATTCTATACATTACGCAATGCTCATCAGGATAAGTGGGGTGCCTGGGTGGTTCAGTCAGTCAAGTATCCTGCTCTTGATTTCAGGTCAGGTCATGATCTCATGCTTTGTGAGATCGAGACTTGTGTCAGACTCCAAGATGACAGTATATGGAGCCTGCTAGGGATTCTCTCCCTCTCTGTCTCTTTCTCTTTCTTTATGCCCCTCTCCTGCTTGCATGCTGTCTCTCTCTCAGTTTCACTCTAAATAAAAATATAAATAAATAATCTTTAAAAATAAAGAAAGTGTAGGAAGGATTTAATTCTATCACATTTTCCTTAAAAAAAAAGGCAAATCTTCTTTTTTTTTGTTTGTTTGTTTTTATTTGAGTTCCAGTTAGTTAACATACAGTGTAATATTAGTTTCAAGTGTACAATATAGTGATTCGACATTTCCATACAATACTCGGTGCTCATCACAATTGCTACTACTTAATCACTACTTAATCTCCATCACTTATTTAACTCATCACCCTACCCGCATCATCTCTGGTAAACGTCAGTTTGTTCTCTATCTTTAAGAGTCTGTTTCTTGGTTTGCCTCTCTATCTTTTTCCTCTTTGCTAATTTGTTTTGTTTCTTTGGTATTTGTTATTCTCTGACTGACTTCTTTTTCTTAGCATAGTACATTCTAGTTCCATCCACATTACTGCAACTGGCAAGATTTCATTCTTTTTCATCACCAAGCAGTATTCCAGTGTGTGTGTGTGTGTGTGTGTGTGTGTGCGCGTGCATATGCACGCCCACATGTCTGTGTATCACATCTTCTTTATTCCTTCATCAGTGAATGGATACTTGGGCTATTCCAGGAATTCAGTAAAGTCACAGGACACAAAATCAATGTCTAGAAATCTATTGCATTTCTATACACTAGTAGTGAAGGGCAGAAAGAGAATTTAAGGAATCGATCCCATTTACAATTACATCGTAAAGAATAAATATACTCTTAATCCCCTCTATCTAATTCTCACGCACACACATGTACATACACACACACACACATGCACCTCTACCTACCCCCTGACAACTACCAATTTGTTTTCCATATTTAAGATTCTGAGTTTGTTTTTGGGATTTTGTTTGTTTGTTTGATTTCTTTTTTATTTATTAATTATATTTTGTTTCTTAAATTCCACATATGAGCGAAATCATGTGGTATTTGTCTTTGTCTAATATGCTTCACTTAGCATTTGTCTAACTTACTTCACTTACCCTCTAGATATATCCATATTATTACAAGTGACCAGATCTCATTGTACATTCTGTTATATCTCATTGTATATATGTGTGTATATAACATTCTGTTATATCTCATTGTATATATGTGTGTATATACATACACACACACACACACACACACACACACCATATCATGGTCCATCCATCTATAGATTGATAGTTGGGCTGCTTCCTTATCTTTGCCTTCATAAATAATGTTGCAGTAAACACAGGGGTGTATATATCTTCTTGAATTAGTGTTTTTGGTTTCTTTGGGTAAATACCCAGTAGTAAAATTACTGGATCATGTGTATTTATATTTTTAACTTTTTGAGGAAGTTCCATACTGTTTTCCACAGTGACCATACCAATTTTCATTCCCATCACAGTGCACGACGGTTCCTTTTTCTCTACATCCTTGTGCATGTAGCTGTCCAGTTTTCCCAAATGTTGAAGAGATCATCTTTTCCCCATTGTGCAGTCTTGCCTCCTTTGTTGTAGATTAATTAACCATATAAGTGTAGGTTTCTTTCCAGGATCTCTATTCTGTTCCATTACTTTTGTGTCTACTTTTGTGCCACTATCATACTGTTTTGATTGCTACGACTTTATAGTCTATCTTAAAATCTGGCACTGTGATTATCTCCAGCTTTGTCCTTGTTTTTCAAGATCGCTTTGGCTACTCAAGGTATTTTGTGTTTCCATACAAATTATTGTTATTTCTTCTAGTTCTATGGTAGTTTCATATGGATTACAATAAGTCTGAAGATTGCTTTGGACAGTATGGATATTTTAACAATATTTCTTCTTCCCATTAATGAACCACTGTGTTTTTAACATTGCTTATAGATTTTCCAAATATCAATAGATTAAATCACTCTAAGATATCATTTTACTAAATTAACATCACAGTAAACATTAAGGTAGAATTACATTAGTATTTGCTTATTTCCAACTTTTTCATAACCTTTGGAATTGACTTGGAATATGATATATGTACTTTCTTCTCTGTTAAGTGCTATTGTGATATATATGTTCTTTGTCATTCCATAGGTAAGAAAGTAAAAAATATATATTCAATGGTGAGCATTTATATGATAGTTTGCCTTTCAAAATACCTGACAATAAATCATGACTAGATCACTACTTTTTAAAAGACACATTTATATTATTTTAGACACTAAACAATGTTGAACACAGCAAATGTGACAGTAAATCCAAAGAAAAATATTTATGTGTTAAATAGAAAATTTATATTACTGACAGAGAAAGCCTCTTTATTCAATATGAGGAATTTGGCTATACAACACTGTTAGGGATTGCTGTATTCCATCAAGTTAAGATTTATATGGATTTTTATTCCCTTGGGGACATAGTTAAGATTATTTTAGTTTCTTACCACATGTAGAAAATAAAATAAGAAAATTACTGATCTACCATCATAAAATTATACTGAAAATTGGTGATTGCTATATCTTTCAGGTAAATACTCATTTAATTTCAAAAGATTAAAGACCAGAATTGAGAAAAACATGAATTTCATGGTAACGCTAATTATTATGTAATTTAATTCTGTAAGTAATTCTTAGGAAACTACTGTACAAAACAATATCTTTGAGGTTGGAATCTTGAAGTTTCATATGATTTCACTCATATGTGGAATTTTAGAAACAAAACAAACTAATAAAATAAAAAACAAACAAAAGAACAGACTCTTAAATACAGAAAACAAATTTATGGTTGCTAAAGTGTGGTGGGATGGGTGAAATAGAGAAAGTGGATTAAGAGTACACTTATTTTGATGAGTACTGAGAAATGAATAGAATTCGTGAATAATTATATGGTATACCTTGAACTAATATAACACTATGTTAATTATACTTCAATAAAAAAATTAAAAATATAAAAAAGAATACATTTTTTAAGTTCACATCATTTAGCAATTCTTAGAATGATGTGATTTTTAATATGCGCTTGAGTTATCAGCAGATAGATTAACAGTTTAACACTTTTTTCTTCAAAAGTGTATTTGTTTAATTGTTTTTAACGTTTAATGCTTGTCCTGTATGAAAGCTAACTGTATGGAAATTTGTCAAATGCAAATTTTAAGTAAATATGCAGTTATTCAATCCCTTCAACTAAAGCACTGTTCCTAAAATCATGACTTTTTAAGATATAGTCAAATGTTTTCTGTGAGTAAAGCCCTTCCAAAAGTAAGGGTGCCTTTCCCAGAACATTTAAGTTATAACAATTAAGATAGATTTATTTTTTTAAATAATAAGATTATATCCCATTTTTCTAGATAGTTTATTCAAATAATAGGGATAAAATAAATAATGATTTTGAACACTGCTGAATAGTTTATTGTGCTCATTTTGTGTCTCTGTTATGGCATATCAGTCTAGCTTTTGCAGTTGTACAAGTTAAATGTCCTAAATGTACATCTTTTTATTATTTCTAAAATTACAACCCATTTTGTAGCTTGATTTTCGAGTCGGGCTTCGAATTTAGAAGCCATATTTCATTGATGAATTTTGTTGATATTGAAAAGAAAACTAAGGTCCATTGACTTTAATTTTGTTTCTATTATTGAATTAGAAAATATAGGAAAACTTCAATATAAGAAATCACTATTATGTTTTTCTATTGCTAATGAATCAAACTTAGAGGATTACTTAATATGTAATAGTGCTTATGCAAAAGTTTGACCATTTGACCAGGATTCTTAACGATTAAGTAAGGGGCATTGTTAACCTTTGAAATAAAAATAAGATGCTTGCTTTAAAAAAACAAAACAAAACTAAAACAAAAACAAACAAAAACTTTCTGAATGTATTTTACATCACACTTACACAGACATATTAACAATGAAGAAAAAAATAAAGCTGAAAATTTTCCTCTTAGATATTAGAATATTTTTGATTTGCTACAATGGTTTAAAAGATTTTTCAGAAAGTTCTATCTCTTCCACAATAAAAGCCAGTGTCAGAATTTGATCTCTGCCTACCTGATTGGACAGAATTAAACTTTAATGCCACATTCCGCAGTCTAGTTTGACAGTACTTTTTCATCAAAGACATTGGGCAGTAAGGAAAAAAAAAATTGCTCATACTTCTTACTGTCAGTGGAATTATTGTATCTCCACAGGTCAGGGCATCAGTACATTTACAGCATACTTTAGTTCTTTAGTAATACCTTTTTCAGACCAATTTATATGGCTGAAAAGTCTTCTTGTCTTCCAAATTTAATAAGATGATTTTTTCCCTATCCATAAGTTTTCTAAGCTTCTCCCAAATATTTTATGTCTGGGAGAAGTATAAACCTAATAATGAGATTTTTGAAGATTATCTTATAAGTAGTTTAAGTTGAAATATCAGTGCAGGTGTTTGTGTAGGAGAGAGAGACAGGCAGACAGACAACGTGTGTGTGTGTGTGTGTGTGTGTGTGTGTGTGTGTGTTTATACAACAAACATTTATTTAGTGTTTTTGATCTGGCATATACTTAAAGACATTGGGGTAAATACATATCTTAAATGAATAAGTTTATAGTTTATTAAGGAAATCTGTAAAAAAGAAAAATGTAACACGGTGTGTAAGGGAAACACAGTACAAATACACATAGCTTCGGTGGGGGAGTACAGTAAAAAGCTATCCACTCTCTTTTGATGGGTCCTTTAATGTTTCAAAATAAGGTGTCTTTTGACATGTCTTTAAGGAGGAGCTTATCACACTGTTGTATTTGATAACTCAAGCAGATGAAAAAAAAACCGTGAAGCAAGGAAAGGTGAAATGACTTTGTTGTGTAATAAGGATTTCATTGTTATTTAACTTAAAAATGTACTGTGGCTTCAAGAGTCAGTTAAGCAACCGAGTCTTGGTTTTGGTTCAGGTTGTGGTCTCAGGGTTCTTGAGTTTGAGTCCCCTGTCGGGCTCTGCACTGTCTTCGCAGAGCCTGCATGGAATTCTCTCTCTCTCCCTTTCTCTCTTCCCTTTCCCCAATTGCTCACACACATTCTCTCCCTCTCCCTCTCTCTCTCTTTTTCCCTCTCTCTCCCAAAACAAATCAAATAAAACTTTAAAAAATGTATTGAAGGTGTGACAAAATAGATGTGCTAAGATACTAAGGAGCCAGACTCTGAAGAGATTTGTAAAATATTGTAGGACTTTGACTTAATCCTGTAAATGACAAGAGAAGGTTCTTTAAAAGCTTTTAAGGCAGGAGTTAAATGGTCAGATTTGTATTTTGGAGAAATAACTTTTGAGAGCAATTTATCTGACTAAGAAAATAAAGTACCAAGTACTGTAATGATCTAGATAAGGCTGATGTTAATCCAGAGAGACCATGAAAAAGGAGGAAATGGGTAGGGTTGAAAGAGATTTGGGAGGTAAAAATAAAATATTTTAATATTTTTTTAATATTGGTTGAATGTGAGAGTAGAATGAAGAGTCAAGTATGTCTCTATGATTTTTAGGCATTGTTGTTTATATGAATTCATTTATGTAATAATCATTGTCTCTAATAGAAGTGGGAACAGATCCTAGGTCTCCTACTTTGGTGTAGTTCTGTGGCTCAGTCAGAATGAATTGTTAGCTCAAAGCCTTTTAACTTAAATGATACGAAAGAGCCAGCCAGAGTGAATGTTCAAACCAATTCATTTTACCGGGGGGGGGGGGCGGGGGTGGGTAACAGAGTACTTATTGTGTGGACATAATAAGTATTAGAATTAAGACCTATAGAAATATATAGATATATATAGACACTATAGCTTCTGTCATGTATATTTTCTCTTTCTCCTTCTCCTTCTCCTTCTCCTTCTCCTTTTCCTTCTCCTTCTTCATAATTAAAATAATCTAAGGGGCACTGGGCAGCTCCATCAGTTGAGTGTTGGACTCTTTATTTCAGCTCATGTCATGATCTCAGGGTTCCTGGGCTCAAACCCCAAGCTGAGTTCTGCCCCTGACAATGAAGAGCCTACTGGATTCTCTCTCTCACCCTCTCTCTGCCCCTCTGCTGCTAACTCACTCTCTCTCTCTCTCTCTCTCCCCCTCCCTCTCTCTCTCTCTCTCTCTCTCATAATAAATAAAAAATAAAACTAAGAAAAAAAATCTAATAGTTTTTCAGGAAATAAAATAAAAGTTTATGTAACAAGACATATGGAAAGGATTGTTGATCTGTAAGTAGTTTACTTTGAAACATTTTCCTTAGTATCTCAAAACATCATATCCATAAGATTAAAAATATTTAATCACTTTTATGCTATTAACTATGTTCTAACATAACTATAAATAACAAAATGAAGACCCTTAAAATACTTAGGGAATATGAGTTCATAACTTTGAATTCATAAAATTAATGGAAGAAAAAAAAAGATGAGTTAAAGGCTTTGTAATAGTCCAAGTTATATACTTACTGTATATCACAATGTGGGCATATGTAAGTGTGGCAAGATTTTCTTTTGATTCATTTAAGGAAATTAACCTAAAAGAAATCATCTACTTTTTAGTTTGGAAATTTCTAATATTTATTGTGTATTATTAAATATCATTAAAATTATAAAGAATATAATGAATGAAAGAATAATTTAATACCATGCATGTATATAATTGGTTTATTCATAAAAATAATATAATGTATAAGATATTAAGTCCCATCCTTAGTATCTCTTTTGAGTATCTAATAATTGGAGTAGGCAGGTGTTATATGGATATTGGAAAATCTCTCTTTCTCTGTTTTGTTTTGTTTTTTTTTTAAGTTTGAATGCCATCTGGCTTGTTGACAACGTGCATAGACAGTTTGCATTTGTGGTTTAGTGATCTCACGAGTCTGTTGCTTGTTTAAGATTTATATGGAAGATGAGAAAATGCAAGCACTTATATGCAGGTACTGAACTTTAAGCTCATTTAAAAATGTCTTTTCAGAATTATGTGTAGAAATTTAAAACATATTCTTATAGTTTGTATTTTGTGATTTATATGACTTCTGCTAGTTCTATAAATACAAACTTATGCACAGAGGAAAAAATCGTAAGTAAACTTCATCTCTTACAATTGGTCAACCAGGTGAGACTTTACTATGTGAAATGTTAAATATACCATTTTTTTTTTACCACTCTTTGATTTAAAGACACAATATTAGCATGTCTTGGGAAACCAGAAATGCCCATAGACGTCACTGACCATCATATTTTTCTTTTCCTTGGTAAGAATTTCTCTGAAAAATCATCCATTTAATTCCAAACTTACAAGTTCATAAAAATGTATTTAAATATCTTCGGGGGTCACAAAGTGGCTTTGAATGTGAATTAAGATCTTTAAGCTTAGAATCACTTAGGAAGATTAATATTTTTTTGGCCAATTCTGTCTATAATTTCAATGCCCCATCCCTTAATGTAAGTAATCTCACTACCCTGAGCTCTTGAAAAGTAAGGTTGTTCTTACTGCCAAGTTCGCCTTGCTTTCCTTTCCGGTATCGGATCCTAGTATTTCTTTCTTTCTGTCAACTGCTTGTTTCCAGGTCCTGCACAGCATATATCACAACATTTGGCATCTGGAAGGTAGAACTGGCTGATATTGACTGATCTAATTAGGATTTGGTAGGCAGGAACTGAACTCCCATCAAATTTTTCTCCTTGCTTGAGAAAGCTTACAGTGCTTTGCAGAAGCAGTTATGTTTGTACTTATCATGGGAAATATTGACAATGAAAGTATAAGTGGCATGAATTTTCCCTCACCATTCCCCAGTGTAAGAAATATTAATTACTTAATTTCTTTATATGAAAATATAAGTGAATGCCAAGCCCCAAATTATAGGATGGTGTAATATTGAATTTCATTAATGTGTCTTGCCATTTCTCACATAACCTGGGGTCACGTGAAAATTTTTAGGTTAAAAAGTATGTAGGATATGCAGGTAAGGGACTCTCCTTTTTAGTACAAACATTCAGACTCAAGTCTACATCACCGGTTTGAGAAAAGGCAGTTCTGCCCTTTGTGGCTCTACTTGGCTTTGCAGCCCTAGGCCAGAATTAGCAGCTTGGATGCCTCAGAAGGTCTTCTCTGTGTGTATCAGGTTGCTGTTTGCCCCCATGGTTCTGCCATTTCTGCTTGGAACTTGGAGGGGAGTAGGAGTTAGTCCCTATTATTTCAAAACCTGAAATTCAATTTTGTATCAGATAACTTGGGGGTCACATTAAATCTCTAGCTCTCTCTCTTTTTTTTAAGAAGTTTATTTATTTTGGGAGAGAGAATCAGTAGGAGAAGGGGAGGGACAGAGAGAGAGAGGGAGACAGAGAATCCCAAGCAGGCTCCACACTGTCATTACAGAGCCTGATGTGGGGCTCTAACCCACAAATTGTGAGATCATGACCTGAGCCGAAATCAAGAGTCTGATGCTTAACCAACTAAGCCACCCAGGCGTCCCACATTAAATCTCTTTTTAAGTAGTTGATTGCCCTACCAAATCTCTAACTCCTACCCTGCATACCTCACATTTTCTTTATTCAGTGGGCTTTTAAAAACACACTGCTAGTCTCTCCTTGCTGGGAATAGTGGGAAAGCAACTCAATGGGAAAACAACCAGTTAGATGTTTCTTTCCTCACAATTTATTCAATGATTCCTTTCATCAGAAGCCAGTGTGTCTCTTAATGAATGCCCCACCCCAAAAGCCCTATATAAATTTGAGACATTGAATAGATTCCTCAGATAATTGCTTCCACATAAAAAGCACAGTCTTCCTTTATGGAACAAAACATCAATAACTTATTATGTGACTAGGATGCAGAATAGATTTTCATAAGCATTCTTAGTCTTCTGTATTTGACTCATTACCATCCAGATGTGTGCTTGTTTTCTCTTTGTTTTAGTCTCTTTATCACATAAGCATTTTTAAATCATCCTTAGTTTTAGCACAGACTAGTGGTATATTCTAAACCAGTAGTTACTTCTAAGATCCAGACTCATTCCTATATGTCATACCGCAACTGACTCAACACTCTTGTCTGAAAATCATCTTGCTTCATCTCTGTAGATTGCCACCCTTATACTATGCATGTACCCTGACTATCATCTTCTAGCAATCCTGGATGAGATCCTTTTATATAGCATATCTAAGTGTGTATATGTTTGTAAGAAGTACCACATTCTTTTTTTTTTTTTCTGAATCAAATCCACTCTGCTCTAAAACCCCAGCACATTAGGACAACATACCCTACTAAAGAATACTATAGAAATACCCAGCCCACACCAAGAATTATCTTTCCTCTCTTATACTTGAGGAAGTTACTTCTCTTTTCTTCAACTTTCTCCTTCAACTTGCTCTTCCTCAGAGATTGTTTTCTGGTTTACATTTCTCCAGGAATCCAAAATATCATACTCTGTATTCTTTAAAATTAAAGCCAGCTTCTACTTCTGTCCCTGTAGTACAAAAGCTCAAAGTGAAAAAGAGAATAGATATTGTGTGTGTGTGTGTGTGTGTGTGTGTGTGTGTATAGGATAAAATAATGCTGATCTTTATCTCAATTTTTTATCCTGTAATATGCTTTCAAAATATCATAGTTATGGGGATTAATTATTTGAGTTGCTCTATCTCAAGAAATAAAAAGAATCAGAACTTATATAATAAAATAAGTGAGGAAAGGGAAATTTATTCTAGTGATTGGACACCAACTGAGAGTAAAAACATTCACTGGAATATTTACTCGTGAAACTCAAGCCATTGAACTTGAGACCATAAATAAAATGAAAAGTAGCTATCAAAGTTAATGTAATTTTTATCAGGTCTAGGACAGGATCTAGTTACATCTGCAACAGCTAATTTATAACCCTCTATTAAAACCACATTTAGATAAAATTGTTAAATATACATTTGAGCATTTTTTTTCAGCTACTAAAGGGCTTTTCCACTTTCCACTGACCACTCAAGATCTCCTACATCAGGACATTCCCCAAAACTGTAGAGTATCAATAAACTTTTTGTAGTTTTAATTTGCAAATATTTTATTACTTTATCCCAAACAAGTGGCAAAATGTAGATAAAAAATCAAATTAATTGCTTTACACTGGTAAACACAAGGCCTGAGATATTTACATAGTTATTTTCCAGTAAAGAACAATTTATTTCTTGTGCTTTCCATATACCATTTATTCTTATAACTAGTAGTAGGAGAGGGTGTTCTTTTTAAAGTCACACAATGATAAGTAGCAAGGAAAATGTAGAAAGATCAGTCAGATGCATTTATTATATAAGTGACTTCCATACACTTTGAGTTGTGCCTGAATAAATTTTTGCTTCAGCATAATTAGAGATTTACATGTCTCTGCGTATCCTGGATATTTAGATATTTACTAAAGATCTTCCATATACACATACATATATATGGAAAATATATGTATACACACATATAAATAAATTATATATATATATATATATATATATATATATATATATAGCACAGAAGAACCCTCTGGGAACTTTCTTTTTCTAACACAAATTTAATAGCACATTATGTGGAATAATTTTTTTTGTTCAAAGGTACATATCAATTTTGCTGAACTGAAAACATTGACTCCTTAAAATATTTGAATTTTTCATGCTTTGGCACTTCAGATATATTTCTATATCTGTTATCTTTTGTTAATTTTTAAAAGGCAAATGATCTCACTCTAATCCTAGATATTACTGCAAGACATAAAAATTAATTCCCTTATCATATTTTGATGTTGCCTAACTTTAGGTAGGATCTAACCCTTATGGTGACTCTTGTGTGATAGTATTTTCTGGACTAGGGACCATGGACATGTGCTTCATGTCTAAAAATTATCTACCATAATGATATTAATATTTTATTTTAATATTTATCAATGTCTCAAAACCCAATTATTTCCAAATTATTTGGATTGTGAATGTGTAATCAGGTATTGGCACAGAATATTTTGGCTCACATACACACGTTACACTGTAGCCTAGCAGTATTACTTTCATCCTCAGAGGTTAATAGAAAATAATTTGGACAGTGTAATTTTGTATATTTGGAATAGGATCCAAGCGATAACCACCTGACATCATATTACAACAGGATAAGTGAAGATTTCACAATAATTTGAATACACGAAAGAGAGAAAGAACTGAATCCTTATAAGGCAAAGAGGAATATAGATGGGCGGGGCTCCACAGCATATGCGTGACGGTGGTGAATATCATCGTCATGTTGCAAGCAGTCAATAAGTTCAACAAACAGTATCATCGATCATGTAAAATTACTGTTAATCAAACTTTATTAGCTTTGTAGTTCTGTGAGTACTATATCAAAATTTTGCTCTGGTCATATAGGTCTATGAAAACTACAGGGTTATAGAGTTTTTGGCATGTTTTAAGTTTGCTGCTATTTAAATGACAAACTAAAAAACATTCAGTACAACATGGTAGGCCATCATAATAGTGTTTCTTTTAAAATAGGTCTTAAATTTGGCAAACGTTGAATTTAGTATTTGAAGCAATGAACTATAGTTATTAGTTTACACTTTTATGCAGGTTTCAGACAATTTTGAGCACAAAATAAGACAAAAATGTTTGCAGTTATTGCTAACAATTAAATCATCACTAATTCAAAGTTACAGGTTGTTTAAATTTCCTCTTTGGTTACACATTTCCTATCCAGTTAACTGCTTAAGACGTAGGTATAATCTTAAGTGATTCATAAAATGAGTCATAGGTCATGAAAATGTTGCATTGTGTGGTCTATCCCTATTTTGTCATGAAGTTTCCTCTTAAAAAATTTAAATTTACCTTTCTCAATTAGCAAGAGGTCTTTATGTCTTTATGGTACACAGTGCTTGGTATCCTTTCTGTAGTAATAACATTGTGCATAAACAGTAAATTTTAGGTCCTAATGAATGGATACATAACATTTTTAAAATTATTATTATTTTAATAATATTTATGCACCAAACTTAAAACTCTACTTAGCCATTTAATTATTATTATTTCACTAACATTTATTAACCAACTTAAAAAGCAACATAAAAATAGTATATTTTTTTTCTTGAAGAGTTACCTTGAAGGGTTTTACAGGACTTGTAAACTTTATAGATTTTTCCTGCTCTTAAGCTGAAAAGGACTGAGTATGTTATATATCTTTTTTTGTACATTATGCAAAACAATGAACTACGATGAAAGGAGAAGTGAAAAGCTATAGCCCATGGAAACTCTTAGGCCTATATTTACAGAGAAAATAGAGAAAGCATTAATAGAATAGGTACAAACTGATGTTTCTAGCATGTGAAAAAATGCAAATAAAACATTGGTCATAAATTTGCAAATAAAATCTAAAAATATGGCAAGACGTTTTTAAACCGTAGACATATCATTTTTTCCTTCTATTTTCATTCTTATTTTATTAAGAAAAGACATAAATAAATAAATACATACATAGAATAATAAAGACAATAATACTTCTCGATAATGTCATTTTGATCTCCCTTTGCCTTTCAAAAAGATACGAGCAACTGGATCTTTGAAACGATAAACTTTTTATAACTAAAGCTTTAAATAGAGGTAAGAAACAGTTAAAAATAAAATATGATCATGTTCCTGTTTCCTTTTTCTACATTTCCTTAGTGACACTGACGTAGGATGATTTTACTCTATTATTTAAAATCTTCAGTATAGGATCTATTGCAATTTGTCTTGGTTTTAGTGCCAAATATTCATTGGAAAATCCCTGTAACTATATTCCTTTCTCTACACTTGCGTTTGACATGTAGAATAGTCATAAGAATATATTTATTGTTTTCTTCCTTGCAGCTTTTGGGAGAATGCTAATTGATAATTAGGTGCACCCATATTTTTCTTCTTCATCTCTTATGATCAAACTAACTTTGAATCTCTAATTCTCATTTCATTTAGATCACTATTTAAATGCTATAAATAATTATTATGCTCTACTACTCTTGAATTCACAAATATATGTAAGGGCCTATTCTAATATTTCTGCCATATTTTTGCAGTTCCTTTGGTGACTAAATACAAACTCTATTCTTTTTATTTGTTTTTACATATAAAACCTTATTAAAGCAAAGTAAAAAAGATCCCCTTTAGTGCTTTCACAAAGATACATTTTTTTAAAAAGAATCTAATGAGAAAATCAATGTGATGATAAATGATTCATTGGCTATTTTGTGTCAGGGTTTGTGAGTTGCAGCTTCTTCATAGAAAACAAAGAACAAAACAAATGACAAGTTGCTTATCCCCACAAATAATTATAATGAAGATTATTCACATTTTACATCCCGTAGTTTTTTAGTACTTATACTAGTCTTTTTTTTTTTTTTTATTTTCCAAGTGCTTATTGAGCATTGACTATGTGCTAAGTAGTGTGGCAGGGATTAAAATTGAATATAGGAAATACTTCAGAAGCCTTAAAAAGCATAGAGTCTTGGGAGTAAAGCACAGCAAGTGGGGAAGAAAAGAAAGAATGCAATGTGGTAAATGATACCTTGAGGTAAAAAGAGAATGCCATGAAGGTAGATCCTGTAATACAGAGTCTGCAAAATGTCTTGGTATGAGTTACAGCTAAACTAGAATATAAAGAATATGAAGAAAGACATGATTTTGGTAGAGGAATTAGGGTAGGTAGTCCAGCATAAAAGAAAAATGTGAATATTTATAGAACTAAAAATAGATTGATGCTCATGGAGCACGTGAGCATGTGTGTGTGTGTGTGTGTGTGTGTGTGTGTGTGTGTGTGCATATCCCCATGTTCATAGTCATCTGGTTGGGCAAAGCAAAGGGATGGTTTTTGAGTAGAATCCAAGTGCTGTGGTGGCTGAAAGTCAGATTATTAAGCATTTTGCATGTATCACTAAGAACTTTAGACATTCTTCAGAATTATAGGAATTGTTGAAAGTTTTTGAGAAAGAAGATGACATAGTCATGTTCGTTTTTGAGAAAGATAAACATATTTGTTGCAGTCGAAGAATGGGATTTGCTAGGACAGGATTGGAAATGTAACTCAAGTCAAATATTATGGTGGCATAATAGCACAGGGAATGGAGAATAGTGGGCTGACTGGAGATGTATTTCTGTGTTTGAATTAAAGTAGAATAACTGGAGGGGCACCTGGGTGGCTCAGTCAGTTGAACATCATCTCTTGGTTTTGGCTCAGGTCATGATCTCATGGTTCACGAGTTCTTGAGTTCGATCTCTATGTCGGGCTACATGCTGATGGTGCGGAGCATGCTTGGGATTCTCTCTCTCTCCCTCTCTCTTTTCCCTTCCTCGCCCATGCTCCCTCTCTCAAAATAAATGAACTTGTTTTAAAATTTTTTAAAAATAAAGAATAACTGGATATGAGTGCTGAATGAGAGACTGATGATTGCAGTCGTTTTTCAAGGGGGCGTATGGGCATTTTGGTTATACATAGCAGTTTGAGCATACATGTCTTCATCACTGCAAATTCCACAAACACACTAAAATAGCTATATAAGGCATATTTTGAAAGACATAATTCCATGAAGCAAAAAGACAAAGACAGGACATCACAAGAAAAAAGATGTTAATTGAATGAAGGAAGCTGCTAATTTGTTGTTAACCATGCAGACAAGAGAATGAGACTGTACAGGAAGAAATTAAGAAACAAACTGCCACTGAAATTTTCTTAAAAGGATAAAGAATTAAAGGCAATTGCTACCTGTGAAGGCAAGGTCGAAGGTGGAGCTGAAAAAGGAAGGCTCTTGAATCCCACTGTTAGAAATATTTAAATACCTAGATATACTCCCCTTCCCAAGTACTCACTTATTCTCTCTAACCCTGTTTCACACAACCTATGCACAACTAAGCAGAAAATTTATCGAGAAAGTTTAAAACAGGAGGAATTTGGAATTGTTAACAGGATGCACTACTAATGTGGAGAGTACCATGCTGACTCCAGGGAATGTTGGATATCTACACATTAAATGGTGAGGATCCAAACCCCTCTTCCTGCTTAGCTGCCAGATCACAGGCCCTCAGACTCATAATTTTTAGGCTACAGAAAGCACCAATCCTCCTTCCCTGGCAAAGGGTATATTAACTGTTGGAGATACTGATGAAATAGTCATGTGTCTCCTTAGTCACCTTCATCTATACCTGACCCTTAAAATTTGCAAATGCACAACGATCTGTTATTTAGTGCCTCACTCTTAAATAGGATCAGACAGACAGGGATCACCAGATATCTGGAGAACACTAACATGAAAGGGATAAAACAAAGAAACATTAAAGAGGAACTCAGAGGAATTGAGGGCAGTGCAGGAGCAGAAGGAAAAATAAAAGCTTCCAAAGTAATTGATAACTCAGAGAAGCAAGCAACATATACAGATACTTAAAACAACAATCACAAAATAGCAGGCTATGGAAAGTAAATTCAAAGAACATAAAAAAGAGCTTTTGGAAACTAAAAGAAGAAGAAGAAGGAGAAGGAGAAGGAGGAGGAGGAGGAGGAGAAGAAGAAGAAGAAGAAGAAGAAGAAGAAGAAGAAGAAGAAGAAGAAGGAGAAGGAGAAGGAGAAGGAGAAGGAGAAGGAGAAGGAGAAGGAGAAGGAGAAGGAGAAGGAGAAGGAGAAGGAGAAGGAGAAGGAGAAGGAGAAGGAGGAGAAGGAGAAGGAGAGTAGGAGGAGGAAGAGGAGGAAGAAGAAGAAGAAATTAAAAACTAAAGGGAAAGCTTGAATGATAAAATTAAGAAAGTTTCCCAGGAGGCAGATGCCCTCCCTATCTCAAAAAACACAAGGACACGATATGAGAGGATCAGATGAGAAAATTAATAAAAGTTTCAGATGATCCAACATTTGATGTTTAGTACTCTCAGAGAGAAATAACACAAACACAAAGGAAAAAATTATTAATGGAATATTTGAATGTCATTTTCGATAACTGAAGTCCATGCATTTGTAGTTTGAAAAGAGGTCAACAAGGGCCTGGAGATAAACATTCTGAATTTTCAGAAAATTAGAGATAAAAAAGGAAATTAAAAATATGGTTTTGACCGATTCAAGATAGAAAACAAAACAAAACAAAATACCCCCTGCCAATTTTTTAAAAAGTAGCACAAAAGAATCAGTAAAGATTTTAAAGCATAATATTAGAAATCTTAAGTCAGGGGGAAAACTACAGAATTTAGGAAAAATGGTTTTCTAATTTTATACCACCCTAATTATGAATGATGTATGATCATGAAATAAAGAGCCCAAACTATTATAACATATGTCGGGAGTTTTCTGAGAGAGCAGGTGATAAAATATTTTTGAGCTAGATCCCCAACTACCGAGCTGGCAGTGAGCACCCCACCACTGGGAAAACGGAACATAGATATCCCTGGCACAATGTAATAGTCAAATTATTAAAATTTCATTAGTAGTAAATTGGAATGGTATACCACTAAAAGAGGAATCCAATAACTGGTCAAGTGTTTAAAAGCATGACAGAAATAGTAATGTCAAGGGCAATTGGGTTGTATGCTACTGCCAAACTCTGTTGACATCTAGAAAAAGGAAAAAAAAAAAAAAAGGCTGAGTGTGATTAACAAGGAATTGAAAGCCAAGAGTGAAAGTCAGCAAACCTTCTTGGCAACAGATAAAAAGGTCTCATCTCCTTAGAGGGAGTGTAGAGAAACTTGAGAATACTCCCAGGATTTATCATTAGAGTAGCTCAGCTCTAAACAAGGATGAAATTCCAATCAAGAGCCCTTGAGCAAAGGAAAGTAAAAGCAAACAAACAAAAACGTGTTGAGAAAAACATGACTTTTGAGGGAGGGCTCTAGATTTATAAGCAAGACATAGACAAGATTTTCTTAAGCCTAGGATGTCTGAGGATCGACATCAGCAAAGGGAGTTCAGCTAAGATGATTTGGTAAGGGCTCCAGTGTTTGTTCGTTTGTTTGTTTATATATTTCTTTACTTGTTTCTTTATTTAATTTTTTAGAGAGAGAGAGAGAGAGATAGAGAAAGAGAGAATCCCAAGCAGGATCCACACTGTCAGCACAGAGCTCCATGCGGGCCTCGAACTCATGACTGTGAGACCATGACCTGAGCCAAAACCCAGAGTCAAATGCTTAACCACCTGAACCACCCAGGCACCCCGAGTGCTCCAATATTGAAAAACAATGGGATTAGTGTGAATGACATGCTCAAAAGTTGAACCAATAAAAAATATCCAACTCCCAAGGTAAGAACTCAGTCTAGCTAGGCTAGGACATTTCAAGTAGCAAGATGTACTCATTGTAAAATCCCAATTGCATTCTGCTAGAATTTCTAAAATAATTTTTTTCTCTCAGCCTGTAGTTATGTACTTAGTGATGTGCCAATCTCAGTGCCTTTCATCTCTACTTGACTATAAGAGTGATGAATAATTCTTATTTTCTGTAGCATTGGAATATAGAAGGAACTCTTGAAATATTTATTGATGTTTTGAAGGATTGAGTTGTGTCTGAGTTAACTATCCTTTGTCCTTTTGGATTGCCACCCTTTTGAAAATAAGGTCCATGATGGCAAGGACTTTGTCTACATTATGTAGCTCTATACCTTTAGCAACTAACACAGTAGATAATAATAAATGGTGTTTGACAAATAGTAAACATGCAACAAATATTTATGGAATAAATGTACTGTTAAAGGACGTTGGCTTTGGCCATACTGGCAGTTATCAGGCTATGATCAAGGTTAGTTGTCAAGAATAACAAAAGGTGAAACATGTTCAGTTTTGGACCCTAAGAACAACCTTAGATTAGGACAAATACAGTTTTTTCATGATAATAAGGAAGAATGTGTTTGAGAGGAGAAACTCTTACCTGGTGGTACTCAATCTATGGGTGTAACAGTAAGTGCTATAGGAATTTTGAAATAAGAGAGTTATGATAGCTTTTAGAGGATAATCCTTTAACTTGTATACATTTTCCTTAAGGAAATAGAACAGTTCTTAGGTCAGCAAAAATTGGGTACATTCCTTTTAAATAAAGACTTAATCTAAAGAAAGCTTATGAACTTTCGACAACAGTGATTAGCCATACAACATGCAAGTGCTAGATAAAATATGATAAAGGAAATTTTAATATGTAGCCAATCTCAAAGAAACTGCCAGGGGCTAGAAATGAAAAAGGCGATTAAAAATAGATTGTATAGTCCAGCTAACATACTGACAATTCAAGTGGTAGCAGGCTAAAATATGTATTTGTGTGTTCTCTAGAAATTGTAGTCCTAGATTTTACTAAATATATAGATACAGAAGATAATTTGGCCCTTAACAAGTCATAAGAACACAAAAAGGGCGCTGATGTCAATGATTCCCTAGGGCTTTGCACATCTGTGAAAGTAAACCTGGAACCACTTCACCCTCATAAACTGATAAATAATAATAATAAAAGAACTTTTTACCCAACCCAAGGAACAGATGGGAAAAAATACTTTGATAAATTGAAAATGCAGTCTGTGCAAAAAGTATATGATGGCTCAAGTTACATCAATACCAAAGAAATCAATGATATAAAACATAGTTCAAGGTCACTGAAACCTGTGGAACCAAATAAATAATTACTGAGATTTATTATGTTCCAGGCTCTATTCTCATTGCGAGGATATAATAATGAACAAAGCATATAAACTAGTCCTGCTATCAGGGAGCTTATGTTCTAGTAATGTTCTAGTATGTTCTAGTATAACATTAACATGTAGATAAAGCAAACCACATTACCAGTCGCAGTGCAATAATGTTAGTCTCTGACAAAAAAAGGAAAGTTAAAAAGTCGTTCTTACATTTGACAAAATAAAAAAAAAAGAATATTATAATATATTTAGATATTTGGATACAGATAAAACAGTATTTCCATAGAAAATGGAATCTTTATTCTTTAAAGCACCATTTAGAAGAAAATAGTAACTTCAAAGAGATTGGAAGAAAGGTAATAAAATTTTCATATAGAAAGAACAGAAAGAAAATGCAATAAAATAGAGGCAAAATTCAGAAATTTGATTAAGAAGATATGACAAATAATATTAGAAATGTTAAAAGCAATTTTAATATTCACATAATCAATACTAAGAATATAAAAGTGAGCAAAAAAAGAAAAGTTTATGGTAAATACCAAAATATGTACCTGAACTTTGTAAGATAAGTACATATGATCTTTTTGTCATGAAGCAACATTTTCAAATGGTATTTTATTTAAATTTCTATTATAAAAGAAAATTCATTTCTTCAAAGCGTCTGCTTTTCAAACAGTTTTCAACTTGGGAAATACTGGCCAAATTTGGGGTCCTAAAGCAGAGTAGAGATGTGCAGAAAGTTCAAACCTATCTTTGGAATATTTAAGAGTTTGGAATATTAAACACTTTAGATTATTAACGATTTTTAAATATGCTGACAGCCTTTGATAACTCTAATGAAGGAAAAAGGCTTGACCAACTAGAAAATTACAATTATTGTTTTCTCTGCTGCAGACATGAACCACACGTATATGTTTTTAATGGGCATAGTCCCTGAAATGCTGAATTCCAATTTTCGTCCACATTGGACTAACTTTGCCATTTGTGTTTATGTATCAGAACAATATGTATAACAATTTTAGATATACGATGGGAACATCAGAAGACACGGATATAGTTTCACTTGACTTATTTTTTCAAGTTGATTTTCCTTTAGCTCAATGAAGAGATAAATTGAATAATGTACTTGAATCACAAATACTAAAACTATTAGTGGGTGACAATGAACCTACTACTCATTTCTTGTATTACTCACTGGTGAACAAAATAACATATATTTGGGAATTGACTAATTCTCATCCCTTTACAACTATTTAATGACACATTTATTTCATCTTCAGAATTAAGATACTGAATGACAGATTCCAAAGATTTTAAATTTAGGAAAATATCCATCAATCACTATTTTTACAGTAAAATTAAAACCAAGAAAAATTAAAATGTAAAAGGTACTTACCCCAGGACAGAAATTGGAAGGAAAAAATATATAGCTTAATAGTCTATTAATTATTATTAAAAAAGAAAAGCCTCTCTTTAGTCACTTATAGAAATAGCGTCAGTTACTGGCCGATAGTATTTGAGAGATGTTTGTATATCCATCAGGCAAGCTAAATCTTAATTAAAATTCATGGAAGTTTGTTGTCCCTATTTCATGACCCTAAATAGGTCATTGATTATTCCTGCAAGTGAGCTGAAAGCAAGACACATTTACTTTCTCCAAAACTGAGTTTCAGTATTTTGAAAGGTTCACAGTGTTTCTATAAATTGTAGACTGCAAATTTGTGGACTACATATAATTGTATATAAGAGTTTTCCCTAATGACAAGGATGGAGCATAAATACCTACAATAATCTATTTTACTTCCACAATGTTCTTATTAAAATGCATGTCTCTAATAACAATATTCGGAAGATATCGATCATCTAATAACTTATGTATGTCAATCTTAGTTTTCCCAAGGGACATTTTAAACACCATATTATAGATATTTTAAACTAGACAGTCACCAAATCAAGCTAATTTTACTGATGAAGAAACTGTGGCCCAAAAAAGTTAACTAGCATACCAAGAAAGCAGATGACTGTGTTTCCTGAAAAATGAATTTCCTAACTGCTCTACTATATTTAGCATCCTCAACCATCATGTGTGTTTTATGAGATGAAACATAATGCCTAATACATACCAAATTAAAAATTTCCATATCATGCAGTGTTATAATAGACATTATTATTATTTTTAATAGTTTATTTTCAAATTGGTTTACATATAACACCCAGTGTTCATCCCAACATGTGCCCTCTTTAATGCCCGTCACTGCCTCTCCCCCCCCACCCTTCTCACCCTCAGTTTGTTCTTAGTCTTTGAGAGTCTCTTATGTTTTATCTCCCTCCCTCTCTGTGTCTTTTTTTCCTTTCCCCTCTTCCCCTCCCCCCTGGTTTTTGCTAGGTCTCTCAAAATCCACTTATGCGTGGAAAGATATGGTATCTGTTTCTTTCTGACTGACTTATTTCACTTAGCATAATACCCTCCAGTTACATCCATGTTGCTACACATGGCCAGATTTCATTCTTTCTCATTGCCACGTAGTAGTCCATTGTATACATGTACCACATCTTTATCCAGTCGTCAGTTGATGGGCACTTGGTCTCTTTCCATGATTTGGCTATTGTCAAAAGTGCTGCTATGAACATTATTATTTTTAAGTTTATTTTAGAGAGAGAGAGAGAGAGAGCACAAACAGGGGAGGGGCAGAGAGAGAGGGAGACAGAATCCCAAGCAGGCTCCACATTGTCAGTAAAGAGCCTGGTGTGGGGCTAGAACTCATGAACCATGAGATGAACCTGAAGCCAAACTCAAGAGTCAGATGCTTAACCAACCGAGCCACCCATGTGCCCCAAATAGACATTATTTTTATTTTTGCACAAATTTCCTGATGACCTTGACCTGAAGACCGAAAATGGGTAGTGGCACCTACAGTCTGTTTTTAATTTTTTCAGGAACTTCCATACTGTTTTCCACAGTGGCTGCACCAGTTTTCATTCTTACCAACAATACATGATGGTTGCTTTTTTCCACATCCTCAACAACACTTGTTGTTTCTTGTGTTTTTTAGTCTAAGCATTCTGACAGGTGTGAGGTGGTATCTCACTGTGGTTTTGATTTGCATTTCCCTTATGATTGGTGATGTTGAACATTTTTTCATGTGTCTGTTGACCATCTGTTGTCTTCTTTGGAGAAATGTCTGTTCATGTCTTCTGCCCGTTTTCAACTGAATTACTTGGGGGGTTTTTTGTGTGTATTGATTTGTATCTTTATATATTTTGGGATATTAACCCTCATTGAATGAATTAATTGCAAATATTTTATGCTATTCAATAGGTTGTCTTTTAATTTGTTAGTACTTCCTTAGCTGTGAAGAAGCTTTTTATTTTAATGTAGTCACAATGGTTTATTTTTGCTTTTGTTTCTCCTGCCTGAGGAGACCTACCTAAAAAAATGTTTTTATGACTGATGTCAAAGAAATCACTACCTATGTTATTTTTTCTGGAGGTTTTATGATTTAAAGTCTCCCACTTAGGTATTTAATCCCTTTTGAGTTTGTGTGTATAATATAAGAAAATGGTCCCATTTCATTACTTTGTACGTAGTTGTCCAGTTTTCCCAGTACTATTTGTTGAAAGGGCTCTCTTTTCCCCATTGAATAGTCTTGCCTCATTTGTATAGATTAATTAACCATAAAAGTATGGGTTTCTGACTCTGTTCTGTTCCATTACCCATGTGTCTGTTTTTATCCAAGTATCAGTGGTTTGATTGCTACTGCTTTGTAGTATATCCTGAAGTCTAAAATTGTGATACCTATAATTTTGTTCTTGTTTTTTAAGATTGCTTTAGCTATGAAGTCTTTTGTGGTTCCATATAAATTTTAGTATTATTTGTTTCTAGTTCTGTGGAAAATGTTATTGGTATTTTCATGTGGATTTCATTAAATCTGTAGATTGCTTTGGGTAGTGTGGACTTTTTAACAATATTTCTTCTTTCAATACATGAGCATGAAATATCTTTCCATTTGTTTGTATTATCTTTAATATCTGTCAACATGTTTTTTTTAATGTTTTTATTTATTTTTGAGAGAGAGAGACAGACAGCACAAGTGGGGAAGGGGTAGAGAGAGAGGGAGACACAGAATCCAAAGCAGGCTCCAGGCTCTGAGCTATCAGCACAGAGCGTGACATCGGACCAGAACTTACAAACTATAAGATCAGGACCTGAGCTGAAGTTGGAAGATTAACTGACAGAGCCACCCAGGTGCCCCTTCAACATATTTTATATTTTTCAAAGTACAGGTCTTTCATTTCCTTAGTTAAGTTTATTTCTAGATGTTTTAATATTTCTGGTACAATTGTAAATGGGGTTGTTTTCTTAATTTCTCTTTCTGCTGCTTTATTATTAGTGTATAGAAATGCAATAGGTTTCAGTATATTAATTTTGTATCCTGCAACCTTACTGAATTCATTTATCAGTTTTAGTAGTTTTTTGGTGGAATGTTTTGGGATTACTATATATAATATATATAATATAATTATAATAATTATATATATAATTTATAATAATTTATAATAATATTATATTATAATATAATATGTAAAAATAGTAAAAGTTTTACTTCTTCCGTACCAATCTGAATGCGTTTTATTTCTTTTTCTTATTTGATTGTTGTGTCTTGGACTTTCAGTACTATGTTAAATAAAAGTGGTGAATGGACATCCTTGTCTTGTCCCTGATCTTAGGGGGATAGGTGTTAGTTTTTCACCATTGAGTATGGTGTTAGCCATGGGTTTTTCATATATGGCCTATTATTATGATGAGGTATGTTCCTTCTAAACCTACTGTGTTGAGGATTTTTATCATGAATGGATATTGTATTTTGTCAAATGCTCTTTCTGCAGCTATTGAAATGATCATATGTTTTTTATGCTTTCTCTTATTGATGTGATATATTGTGTTGATTGATTTGCAAATATTGAAACACTCTGGCATCCTTAAAATTAATCTTACTTGATGGTGGTGGATGATTATTTTAATATACTGTTGGATTTGTTTTGCTTATATTTTGTTGAGGGTTTTTGCATCTATCATCATCAGAGATATTGGCCTGTAGTTCTCTTTTTTTTTTTTCCTCGCATCTTTATCTGGTTTTGGTATTAGGGTAATGCTGACCCCATAGAATGAATTTGGAAGCTTTCCTTCCTCTTCTATTTTTTTGAGATAGTTTGAGAAGAATAGGTATTAACTCTTTAACTCTTTAAATGATTGGTAAAATTCACCTGTGAAGCCATTTGTTCCTGGACTTTGTTTGTTAGGAGTTGTTGTTCTTGTTGTTTTGTTTGTTTTGTTTTGTTTTTTAACTACCAATTCAAATTCATTACTGGTAATCAGCTGTTCAAATTTTCTAGTTCTTCCTGCTTCAGTTTTGACAGGTTATATGTTTCTAGGATTTTGTCCAATTTTTCTGGGTGCCAGTTTGCTGGCATATAATTTTTGTAATATTTTCTTACAAACTTTTGTATTACTGTGGTGTTGGTTTTTATATCTCCCTTTTATTTCCAATTTTGTTTATTTGAGTCCTCTGGTTGTTTTTTTATTTTGTTTTGTTTTGTTTCATTTTGTGTTTTGTTTTGTTTTGTTTGAGTCTGGCTGAAGATCAATTTTGTTAATATTTTCAAAGAAACAGCTCCTAGTTTCATGATTCTGTTCTATTGTTTTCTAGTTTTTATTTCATTTATTTCTACTCTAATCTTTGTTACTTCCAAGGGCATATTGGAGGGGGAAATTTTACAGAATAAGGGACGAGTCATATAACGTTAGTAAGGTTTGTGTGGATCTGCTGTGGGAGGCAACATGGAACAGAAGTTTGGCTGGAGGAGGCTTTTCTGCTAGAGAACTTGGGCGTCAAGTGTGCTGTTAATGAATAAAGTAGCGAGTGTTGACACTGAGCTGGTTCCCAAAGGTGTCCCTGTACCAGGTTAGTGGGTGTGGGAGAGAAATGAAAGTTCTTTTGTCATGGAGAAATCTCTCAATGATCCCTGTCTCTTTAGCCTGCACTCCCATTTCTCAGTTCATGTCCTTATCTTTTCTACTTAGAACTATTCAATAACCTTATAAGTCATCTTCTATGTCCAATATTTTGTCCAATCAGTTCATTATAATAGAGTTTCTAGCCGGGTTATATTTTTAAAAAGTTAAGAATGCTAACTAAATAACTATGTGTAAAACTTTAGTGCCTCTTAATTTTCTATAGAACAAGTCCCATGTCATTTTTAGGTGTATTTTCGATATTTCTATTCTCATCTTGAATTGTTCACTATCCAATGTACCGGATATTTAGTCAGATCACAACAAATCCATTTATCTAGAAATATGAAGAACTTCCAAACTTCTCCATAGCTTAGGTGCTTATGGTTTCTGGGTGTGTATGTGTGTGCTTTTTCTTCACATAGACATGGTCAAGATCACCCCGCTGTCATGAGGCAGAGTATCATTAAACCAAAGGCTTTTCACTCCAACTATGTTGTCTTTTATATCATCAGCCTTGACCTCAGATTCTTTCCTATAGAACAAGTTAGTTCAAATTTATAAACATGCAAATGTTTAGGTTTACTTTCTGACAAATTCAAATGCTTCTGAAAATCTGAAACTATCTTGGTGATAATACCTTCTCTTTATAATTGTTAGATAATAAGATATACTAAAAAATAAATTCTATGGACAATAAATAATGTGTATATATATTCTCTAAATTTCCATAGCATATTTTATTTCTTCTATTACATAACCATTGTTTACATTGTTAGTTTATATATTTTAACTCTACTAAGAAATATAATTTGGAGTTTAGAGAATTTTTTTATTAATTTTTACAATCCAACAATGTTTTGCATATAGGATGTGGTCAATAAAAATTTTGTAAGTGATCAAATATGGACTAAAAATAGTATATGCGACTATCCCTAAAATCTCCTGGGTATAAGTTCATTGTCTATGATTCAGAAGTCACTTGAGGATATTTTAATGCCTCAGAGTCATTATTGGGGACATGAATGATTGTTATGCTGATAACAACACAACTATGAAATTATGGTTATTTCTCAGAGATAAATCTGTGTCACTTAGACTTTGGTAACTTAGCATGTCATCGTATGTTAAAATCATCTCTGGGCTATCGGCTGGAAGAAAAAATTTGTTTATTGAAAATTGGCATCTAGCCTAAGTAATACCGAAGAGAGTTGGAACCTTTGGAAGAGAAAGGACATTGTATGATAATCAAGAAACAGGACAAAATGACAACAACAACAACAACAAAAAACAAAGAAAATAACATTGGGGCGGGGAGTCTTTTGCACAAATGGCATAAGTTGCTAAATCATGATTTTATTGTGAGTTTGAGCAGGTAGAGACTAGAGATTGCACTATACATTGTTTTTATGCTGATAGGAATACAACTTATATTAAAATTGCACTTTAAATTGTGTGAATACTAAGCTACAGATTTATCCTGCATTTATGGCCCTAAACTAGACTACTGAGAATCAGTTAGAATGAGCCTGAGCCATAAAACTAACTGTACCTTAAATTGAACCAAATTAATTTTTGCAAGGGTACTTGATTAATTAGTACCGCTTCTCATTGCTATCTTCCAGTAATTCCCCTTATATCTGAATGCAAGTTGCTTGATATGTATACAGATAAGATTAAACCTAGATTTACCTTTCATTTTGGGGAATAAACCGAAAATTATCTGGCATTCCAATCATGACCCGCTTTATGCAAAATTTCTGTAAAATGTGACTCTGTAAAGATATTATTTTTAGCCTATATCATTTAGTTGGTTTGAATGCTGGATATTCTTTCTCACTAGAGCTACTGACTAAGAAACTCTTAAATTAGCATAGATCCCCTACCAGGCATTATATTGCATTAAAGGTACAATTTGATGAAATCAGCTCTGTAAAATCGCAGAGAGCAGGGCATAGCAATGGGAGAGCAGAGGAAAGTAATAACGTGTGTTGGAAAGGTCACACATGTAATCCATTTTAATTTGTGGTAGTTTATTATTTAGAATACTGGTTGGGAAAATTATGAAATATTTAAGACTACAGGGTACAATATTGTTGTGATTTTGCTTAAAAATAAAAAGATGAGGAAATTGATTAAATGTGAAAGGTATCTCTTTTATTTGTGATAACAGAATCTGTCGACTGAACAGATTAAAAGAGAGATTAAAAGGTCTAAAGGATCTAAAAGTTCTCCCTGTGTCCTATTATTATTGTGCCCATACAATTATGTAATGTTAATAAATAAAGTTCCTCATGTTTTTGTTTTTGTTTTTTTTTTTCTGGAAAGCACAGATTACTAAATCTATATAAGGCTGTGGATTTAAGAAACTGCTCTTTATTTTAAAAATAGATTTTGAATTGGTAAGGTACTGTATGAACCATAAAATTATTTTATGAATCGTAAATAATCCTTATTATTCATTATCTTTCTAAGAAGCATGTTTGAGCCACAAGAAAGGAAGGCAAAAATTTACTTTCTTATGAATTCTATAAATTATTTTTCCTACTGGACTATTTCTAATTTCTTTAGGCATATTTGCTTATGTCATTATATATATATATGTGTGTGTATATATATATACATATATGAGTATATATATATATATATATACATACACACAGTAGTATATAAAAATAGAGTTTTGATATAGTATTATGTGATAGTTCTTACTATGTATACTGAAAAATATAGTACTATTATATCATTAAAAAATGGGATCCTATAACGTAATACAATGTTATATAATCTTGACATTTAAAAGATCTTCAAAACAACACAGTCATATATTTTCTTAGATGAAGACCACCAAACTCGTAGCATTTAAATAACATGTACAAGTTCACAAAAATAGCAACGGAATATGATACACAGATTTGCTTATTCATATTTCATGATGGAAGCCATGTTATTGATGTGCGTCCATATTTATCTTAATAGAGCAGATTGTAGACAGAACCCAGATCAACTCCCAATTCATTCATTTTTTTCAGCTATAATAATCATATTTAAAAATTCCATCTACCATGTTCTTTTCTTCAATTATTTTATTTTTTCATATATCAAAAATCTACTTTTAAATGAGATCTTATTTCTGCCTCTTATTACTTATATCCTTCCAAATATATTTAAGGCCATATAAAATGCTTATTTTTAATCCTTCTGATTTAAAACTCTGCTTCATTTGGCATATGTCATCTTTCTTTTATAGTGATTATCTTTCAGGTGTCTACTTATTTGACCCATGTTAAACTAGGGATATCAGACCCCAGTATTTATGTTCACAAAGCTCCAAATACCAAGACCTGGATTGTTTATTCTAAACTTCAAGTAGATGAGGGTGTAGCTGCTGAAAACTTTTTGCAGGTTAAGCACTACTGTATTTTTCAGTTGTTTAATTGGGTTGGAATCTCATAGAAACTTAAATGTTACCCTTAAATATTCATATTCATAATTATCTATACTTTCATAGTGTCTAAATGTAAGTAGTATTAGATATTACTAGTATAGTATTAGATAAATGTAAGGCTTATTTTATGATTAATTATCGCACAGTCTTGAAATTATTTTCAAATTCATGTCAATTTATTCAGATTAAGACAGCTTTTGTTGTTAGAATTTAAGGTTTATAGAAAGAGAATGAAGTAAGTTAGAGCATGATGATTGTTAATTTCCCCCAGAGTACCTTGTATATGAACCAAAGGAGGCATATTCTCAATTTAAAACAAAGAAGAAGAAATTGCAAGCATTTTACTACTTATAGTTTATAGTGGTCACTACCTACAACCTGTGGCAAAGCTTTTATTTGCAAGTAACAACTTTGCTGTGATCTCATTATGAAGGCTAATCAATATATTAACAACAAAACAAGCAGAAAACACATTTAAGGAATGCCGAGGACCTGTTCATTACTTCTGATCAGAGTGTGATATTTAAAGCACTATAAACAAATCAAAAGAAGTGCACAGCCTTACACACATTCTGTTTCTTCACCCTTTTAGCTGCTGTTTATTTCTTTTGGTTATTTAACTTTACCAGACTCAAAATTCCAATAGCATGTTCACTACCGAATTAAGGTCATTGGTTGTCAAATGCTTTGAGACTCTAAGGTATAGAGAATAATAACTAAAATCATGTTATTATCTGGAAGCCAGAGTTCCTCTTAATACAGCAGTCTGCCTTGCCTATTTTATATCACACTCTGCTATTTAATTAGATAACATCTGAAATCTAGTAGAGATCCTAATGACAGGAATGTTCTTGTCTGACTTCTTAGTCTAGCTAATGAAGCATGGGAAGAGATTTTCAGCAAGTGTCAACCATTTTAGCTTGTGATACCAATTTGACAGTGTGGCAACTGATATTCATTTGCTAAGCACCAAAAGAAAATACTATTACATGTACTTATGGTTTTATTTGGAAATAAAGTAAAGCCTTATTATGATATGTATGGTGATAGCTTAGAACAGTCTCACTTTAAATATAGACAGCCTTACTACTTCTGATAAATTTATATAATGACACAAATACAGCAGTAGTCAGCAAAGAACTGAATAGAATTTCTCCTTCAAAGAATGGATGACCTACCAGAGAGCCAAAAGTATATATTTAAATGAAAATATAAAGGGCTATTTCTTTTCCTATATATGTTCAAGAAATGGGTCCTTACATACCCTGCATCACAATGAAGAATCTTTGTGTAGTGTTATAGATTGTCATAAACCCTCCGGTTCAGTCAGTGTATCTTTTATGATGTAAATAGGATCCCCTATAGCTATTTCCAGAGTAATTTAAAACTCATCCTATGAAACTTCATAAGCCACTGAAATAGGAAAAGCATATCTGGCCAGAAAAACAGGTTTGCTAGATCTGCTCAAGCAATGAATTTTTAAAGGTTTGCTTAAAACAACAGAGTATGTCAATTGGCAATATCAGTCCACATATGAGCTTTCAAATGCTCTCCTTCTAAGTCCAGGCAGCTGGGTGATTTGTACGATATTTGATTTTTGTTTTTTCAGCAGCCCATTTTGATTTAGTGCCATTTGCATTTTTATGGACAACAGCAATTCTGCAGCAAGCTCTGTTTTGTTGATAAATTTTGCAAGGGGAGAAAGGTAAAAAGGTATGTAGAACTTGAACCTGATAGAGAAATGTTATTTTAGAATATCAGCACCAATGGGAGATAAGTCTCAGAGGAAACAGAACATAAGTAACTAGCAATTATATTTTATCATTTTCATTTTTCTTCCAAATTTTGGTATACTGCATTCTTGTTTACAGCTTTTTCTATATACTCATATGTTTTCAGACTTTTAACAAGAATTCTTCCATATAAAAACTATATTAAGATATAGAAACTTCCATATAAAAACACTAATATAGTTATTGAGAATTTTAACTATATATAATAATATTTCCCTACTATAGCTTCTCTGGTCCTGAAGTCTAACTGCCAAGGGCAGGAGGGTTTTAATGTTAAAAAAATTAAAAATAAATAAAAATAAATAAAAGAGAACACTGAAGCTCAGAGAAGTTAATCGTTTGCTTCAGGTGATTCAGCTCCTAGGTAGATTTGGGATTTGAACTAAGGTCTAACATCCTTTTGCCTCAGGATAATATTATTTACAGGGGCACCTGGGTGGCTCAGTAGATGAGGTGTCTGAGTAGGCTCAGGTCATGATTCATGGTTCAGGAATAAGAGCCTCACAACAGGCTCAGTGCCGACAGCTTGGAACCAGCTTCAGATCCTATGTCTCCCTCTCTCTGCCCCTCTCTGAATTGTGTGCATGCTCTTTCTCTCTCTCTCAAAAATAAATGTTAAAAAATTGTTTTTTAATTTTTATTGAGAGGGGCACCTGGGTGGCTCAGTCGGTTAAGCATCGGATTTTGGCTCAGGTCATGATCTCACAGTTTGTGGTCTGAGCCCCACGTCAGGCTCTGTGCTGACAGCTCAGAGCCTGGAGCCTGCTTCAGATTCTGTGTCTCCCTCTTTCTCTGCCCCTTCCCAACTCATGCTCTGTCTCTCAAGGATGAATAAATGTTAAAAAAAATAATAATTTTTATTGAAAGTAAAGCATGTTAAAAGTGGACCATGTGAGTACTTTGGATATAAGGAAAACTAGAAGTCACAAAATGACTGGATGCAGCATTGGGAGTAGAAGTATCAGGACTGGAGGTGAAAGTCTTAGTACCAGTTTGCTGCCTGCTCAAGATTGCAGGGCAGAGCATACCTGTTTGGTCTGTTCGTTTATTTTTTTGTTTGTCGACTTGGACTTTACAGAGTTTTAGATTTGATTTTGAATGACTTAAGCAGTCTTGAGATTTTCAGCTTTACCACTCCCTGCTGTCTTACCCCAGGGAGAGTTTCACTCCTTGATGTTATCTGTCCCAAACATCTCTAGGCATTTGAGTTTGCACTCCCAGTTTACAGTATAAGTAAATCTACTTATCTGATAGGTGTTAGAAATATCTTTTCCTGGGGACAAAACAGTAGTCTCTGAGACAAATGTTAAATAGTTGGAAATATAAACATCATTTACAATACTCTAATTTACCATTATGTGGAGAAACTACAGGTAGGAGCACAGGGTGTCACATTAAATGAAGGAACCCAGATAAAATGTAATAAGTTTAACAAAGGAAGTAGTTACAAGGATGGATGAGACAAAAATCTAGTCTGAGAAGAGTGATTTTACAGTGGGACTTTCAAATAAAGGTGAGAAATTTGGAGACTATCTGAATTTAGAAAGGCCAGATTAGGGTTGACTGAAAATTAAGAAACAAGTACATGTTATCGAGAGATTCAGTTTTAGGAGTTGTATTTTAAACATGACAGGTGGAGGTCCAAGGGCAGAAGACAAAGCCCTTATAGGGGTGTAAGTAAAAGATCAGACTGGTCCCTTAGTTACTACAAAAATGGTGTACAGAGGTAAATGGAAAGCAAATGCTAAAATTAACATTGTAAGTTTAATGAAAATGCTAAAATTAACTCCATGCTAAGGGGATACACAAGTGAATTGAGGCGCTTTTATGCTTTTTCTTCTCTACATGGGTCTAGGAGTGATCTCAGATTGAGTGAAGATAAATCTGCAAATTAACATTAAATAACCCCAATTACAAGCCTTCCCAGTTATAACCATGGGCTTATGTTAACCTTCTTCTGTTGTTTTCCGTCCCTTTTAATATAAAAGAAAGAGGAATGATAGGAAAGATTAGAGACCACTTGGCAAATGTTCTTTACTTTCCTGAATCTCTTCTCACAATCAACCCTGGAGAGAAACCTTGGAGGTACAAGCAAAATTCTGAAAGAGATTAACATGAAATTTGAGATTCTACTAAAAAGACCCAGGGCCCTTTTACATCTGGTGTTGGGGGCTGGTGAAGTGTGGGCCACATGGACATCTACAGCTGGGTTTTAACTGTACTAATATAATAAGTTCCTTTCTTACTGAGTTACAGGTAGAGACTCCACCAGCTGGAATTATCACAGGAAGGAAACTTTATTTGCAGTAAATAAAGAAATCTTGGGAAATAACTTCCAAAGCTGTGACTCCCCAAGAAGGGTAAATAAGTTCCTCTTATTTAGGATTAGGATGAATATTCAGAAAGGAGAATTTTGTCATCATATATAGAGTTAGGTCGTGCACACACCTTAAGGAAACATGCCTATACATACACTGTATGTTATATTAATGAGGTTAACGCATTTCCTTGGGTGATTTTAGTATTATAGTTAATTGAGGTAACTGTTGGTCCTTCCACACATCTGTGTGGCGTGAGTCAGTGGTTGAGCTCTAACTAGTCTGGGTGGTCTTGGCTGGCCAGAGCTCTACATCAGGTCAGTCGTTATTGCTTGAAGGGGTGGTTTTGGTTTCCATCATGGGATGTTTTGCACAGCTGGTCATTTGTCTGAGTTAAAAGATAAACTGGAAATAGGAACTTGAGGAAGATATGGAACAATGGTCCGTGGGTACATGCAGGAGGGCAGTAAAAGTCATGTCTTGGGGTCTATCATGTGGGGTCTTACTGGTGACATGGGGAGCAAAGGGGCTAGTAGAAACAGAGTTCTTGTGTTCTGCTTTTCTATGTCCTCAACTTTTCTTGGAGCTTTTGCCTTGTGTAAAATTTAAAACTAAGGCCAGCTCTGATTGCATAAGTTGCCCCTAGTTTAAGTCAGATATAATGTAGTCGTTGCCCTTGATAATGCTCCTGTGACAGTGCTCAGATCATACTGAAAACACCGATTTTGCTTTGACCAGTATTATCCATATACTTATCTATGAGCTACATTACTACAATCATAAAATGTTATTCTCGTTTTTTATTACTCATGAAGATCCAGTTTCATGATCAAGGATTAATTGCTTGCCATAACGAAGATTTAAGAATAAGGTTTTTTTTTGTTTGTTTGTGTGTTTTCTCACATTACTGTGGATATAAATCCACTGATGGTTAAACTTCGTTAATCATAGAATGCTGTGAGGATAGTCCCTTTAATGATCTTGTTTCATGTAAATATTTAAACATACACAATGCAGTGTATACGCATATACTTGACTTTATGTTGCATTCTTCTATAAATTCTGTTTTCTTAAGGCTTTGGTGTTTTAGAAGTTTTAGGTTCATAGCAAAATGGGGAAGATTTAGATTTCTTATATCCCCTTTGCCACACATGCAGAGCCTTCCTTGTTATCAACATCCCCTAACCAGAATAGTATATTTGTTGTAAATGATGAGCCTACATTGACCCATCATAGTCACCCAAAGTCCATAGTTTACCTTAGGGTTCACTCTTGATGTCATACATTCTAAGGGTTTGGGCAAATATATATTGTTAAGTATCTATCATTTTGGTATCATGCAAAGTATTTCACTGTCCTAAATATCTCAGGTGCTCTGCCTATTCATTCCTCCCTCCTCCCCCAACACCTGGAAAGCACTGATCATTTTACTTCCTCAATAGTTTTGGCTTTTCCAAAACATAATAATTGGAATCACATACAATGTAACCTTATCAGATTGGCTTTTTTCACTTTGGTTCCACAGAGTGGCTGTATCATTCAGCATTCCCAGTGGAAATGAATGAATGTTACTGTTTTTCCACCTTCTTCCTAAGATTTGGTGCTGTATGTGTTTTGGATTTTGGTCATTAGAATGGATGAGTAGGGCATCTCATTGGCATTTTAATTTGCATATTCCGATGACTTGCTGTGGAGCATCCTTTCACATGCTTGGTTGCCATCTATGTATCTTCTTTTGTAAGGCATCTGTTAGTCTTCGGCCTATTAGTCTTTGGCCAAAAGGAAGTTGTTTATTTTCTTATTGTCGAGTTTTAAGAGATTTTTCTTTTTTTTGTGTAAGAGTACTTTACCAAACATGCCTTTTGCAAATATTTTCTCCCAGTCTGTGTTTTGTCTTCTCATTCTTCTGTCACTGTCTTTTGCAAAGTAGAAACTTTTAATTTTATAATTACAGTACAGTAAGGTTAAAATAAACTTATAGAACAACTCATTATTTCTTTGTTTCCTTCACCAGAATCACACTCTGATTTATGTAGCTCCATAGTAACTCTTGAATATGAGGGTTGTCAGTACCCAACCTTGTTCTTCTCCTTCAATATTGTGTTGCTTCTGGGTCTTTTGCCTCTACATACAAATTTTAGGAGCAATTTGTCAATATTAATACAATAACTTACTGGTATTTTCATTGGCATTTTATTGAATGTATAGATCAAGTTGGGAAGTACTGACATCTTCACAACACTGTATCTTCCTATCTGTGAACATGAAGTATTTTCTCCATTTATTTGATTCTCCCTTGATTTATTTAACCAAAAATCTAGAATTTACCTCATGTAGGTCTTGTGCATGTTGTGTTAGTTTATACCCATGTATTTCATTTTTTATTGCTAATGTAAATGGCACTATGTTTTATTTTCAGTTTGTTGGCATTTTCTATGTAGACAGTAATATCTGTGAACCAAGTTTTATTTTCTTTTCTTGCCATATTGCCTTTGCCAGGACTTCCTTATGATGTTGAACAGGAGTAGTGGGAAGAGACAACATTGCTGAATGTACTTATGTATGTTTGTGTGTATGTGTGTTCATTAGTGAATACACATACAAAAGTCACCTCATTTTGTTAAAGTTAATAAATATTAGCTGACCTTATCAGCGATATAGGTTATCCATATTTTTCTATTGTTATTTCTATCTTAATACTTAGTATTTATTAGGTTTAGAAATACTTTGGTGTCTGATGTGAAATAGAAACTCAAATTTTTTTCCCTATTTTTGCTTTCCTAGATTTAACATAGATGTTCCAACACAGTTTATTAAGGAATCCATTAATTTCATTGATTAAATATACTATTTCAACTGACCTATTTCTGAACTGTCTCTCCTAATCCATTAATAACATTCTTGTTTTTAATTTTATTAAATGGAAATTCAAGCCTTTGTTGGGGCCTGTTAGCTAGGTGATATTTTAATCACGATTGCATAGTTTTCAATTTGTGATAACTTTGTACATAATTGCAATGATAAGGGTAGTAAGTGGATCCCAAGATGAGAGAGATGATACAAACACCTAAACAAGAATATAGAACATATGTTATATATTAAAGGTGACAAAAATAAATGGAAAAAAATAGCGCACTTAGTAAAATATGTCAGGATGAAAGGCTATACATTTGGGGAACATGATTAGGTCTGTACCACACACTTGCAATAATATTAATTCCTAATGGATTAAAGATTGTTAAGTGAATATTAAAGCCATAAAAATATTAGAAGAAAATACAGATGAAAGTGGGAATGTCTTTAGAAAATGACCCAAGGAGAAATACAAAATATTGATGAAATTGTTTGCATAAAATGTTAAACATTCTGTACCTCACGAAATTATAAAACTAATTCTAATAACAAAGGAAAAATTTGAAATAATGTGACAAATATTGTTGCATGTAATAAGTTAGTAAAGGATTTTTATTCTTTTTAATTTCTTTAATGTTTGTTTATTTTAGAGAGAGAGATAGAGAGACAGATACAGAATCTGAGCAGGCTCCAGGCTCCAAGCTGTCAGCACAGAGCCTGACATGGGGCTCAAATACATGAACTGTGAGATCATGACCTGAGCTTAAGTCAGATGCTTAACCGACTGAGCTACCACCCTCCCCAATTAGTAAAAAATTTTTTAAAATCAATAAGAAAATAATAAAAAAACATGAACAATACTAAAATGAACAAAAATGTGAATATTTAATGATGGAAAAAGTAGGGAATGCTAAGTATATTAAAATTTTCAATGTATATTTTAATTAAAAAAGCAGATTTCTGACAAAACTAAAATATCATTTAATAGTCTTAAATTAGCCAAGATATAAAATACTATAATATATAATTTTGGTAATTCTGTATAAAAAAGGTGAAGGACAATTATTTTGGGTATCCACTAGACAATGTCTATCAAAAGACTTCAATTACGATACCAGTCCTTATAACTCAATAAGTAAATTACAACATGGGAGAAGTCTCCTGCGTTTATATATATGTGTGTGTCAGTACAACAGAGATTTTTTTCATTATAGAAACATTGAAAATATATACAACAATAAGTGACTGGATACATACATGTACATAGGTGTATATGATTATATACACATGTGTATATGTGTTTTATAAATTTAAGTGTATAGTTAGGTAGTATGGAATTATTATTTATTCTTTTCTTCTGTACTAATTTTCATCACTGGAAGAATATGTTTCTGGAGCGTTTCTTCTGTATTCTCATACAAATAATTATATCCATAAATAAATATGATTTTTGTAGATGAATATAATTACATCATGGCCTAAGAAACCATATATTGTATATAAGCTCATATGCGTCTACAAAGAAACACACACACGAACACAAATACACAAGCAGTTTTTTAAATGTGTTTATCTCTTGTGGATAGAATTCTTGAGTTTTTCTTAATTTTATTTATTGATGCTCTGGATTTTTATATAACAAAATTTTAAAGTATTTATAATAAGAAAAGACTATTTTAGAAAACGTTTGTTTGGAAGATGAATTGAGATGATAAACTGGGCATATGTATTTACATCCCCTTCCAGTTAAATTCTTTGACAAATCAAAACCTGTTGTTGGTTTTTGTTGTTGTTGTTGTTGTTTTTAGGATAAAGTTTTAACAATGCCAGCAAGTAAGAAAGAATAGTTTTGGTAGCCAAGGTATTTTGACAAATCCCTGGGAAACAAACAAACTCATTATTGTCAAAGAAGCAAGACTGAAATACACCATAGCAGAAAAAAACACACAAAAATGAAAAAAACTAGAGTAGAGGTAATTGAAATTTCAGTAATAATCGAAGCTCAGCTCAGTGCACACATAAAAAGAATAGGAGGAGGACCCACGCCCAGGGGAATCCAGGCAATTGATAACACTGTGAACTTTAGGCCATTCTAGCT
Source organism: Paguma larvata (assembly GCA_030068075.1). NCBI lineage: Eukaryota > Metazoa > Chordata > Mammalia > Carnivora > Viverridae > Paguma > Paguma larvata. The sequence continues at coordinate 58,400,960 of CM057829.1, read as the reverse complement.
CCCCTTGTGCTTCTTCTGAGTCAAGCAGTAGCAGTTGGACTATGTAGAGCCGGAGTAAGCGGTAGAGCTGGGCCGCTCTTAAGAAATGGAATGATCAGCATTAACATGGGTAATGGAGCCTGAGAATAAATCACAGGTTAAGTAAACACTGGGTCTCCAAAGTAGAGAGAGGGAAAATGAAAGAAAGGGCAAGAAGAGGAGTGAATAAAAATGTTTCAGTCTTATAGTAAAAGCCTCATAATTCAAAAAATTGTGAAAAGTTATCCACCAACCCTAAAGAAACCATGCCACCTCCACCTAGAAGGGGTTTGGGGAATCCCCCCTATCCAGGGCACAGGACCCCTTGAAGATCTACACACCCACTGAGGAACCCATTACAGCTGCCTGCACTAATCAACAGATCCTTATACTCTATATTAAATGGCAACCATGTTCACAGAACTTTGAGAAACTACCAGCATGGAGAAGAAGTCCATGATAAACAAGAGAGCTGATATAGGAGAGAATATGTGAAAGTTTATACCAAAATTAACTTTGTGAAATAAAATATATATTTTAATAATAAAGGCCTATGTTAGGCTGCTATAAAAACCAAAATTCAATCATATTATTATCAGGAAACATAATTAAAAATGACATTGGTGTAAAATTCATTGTTAGTGGGGCACCTGGGTGGCTCAGTCGGTTAAGTGTCAGAGTTCAGCTCACATCATGATCTCGCAGTTCGTGGGTTCCAGGCCCACTTCTGGCTCTGTGCTGACAGCTCAGAGCCTGGAGCTTGCCTCATATGCTGTGTCTCCCTCTTTCTCTCTGCCTCTCCCCTGCTCATGCTCTGTCTTTCTCTCTCAAAACTGAATAAATGTTAAAAAATTAAAATTCATTGTTAGTGAACTTTGCTGTATCTTAAAAGGAATGACCCTACAAAGAGCATGGGCCTAGGGATACTGGCGGTATTGTTGAAGTCTAAGTCACTGGCTTCACTTTTTTAAAAATACTTTATGCAAGAAGATTTCTATGTGTAAGTGAAAAAGCTCATCTGAGGGTTCCTTTATGAATACTATTACTGCCAATAATAATTCACTTGGAGATACTATGCACTTTAAGTAGTACTTGACTCGTCATGTTGCTGCATACCCTCAAAGTCTCCCAAAGTCACCTATTTTAAGTAGCATCTAGTTTTGAAGATTGAGTTTAAAGAAATTTACTGAAACAGTGGACTTTAGAATCACTGGACACTGTTACGGGTCAATACACTTAGAATTTCCACTCAACTACAGTAGTAAAATAATCTGTTTTTCTATGGGATAGATCCTTCTGGGATTTTTTTTTTTTTTTTTCTGTGCAGAAACTAAAATGTTCTAAAAACAAGTAGTGATAAACCAACTACTCTGAGAATAGATTGTCTGACTTTTCTGACTAGAACTGTTTGAAAAGAAAAAATGTACCTGTATAGCTTTCAATGTATGTTCTTTTTTTTTTTTTAAGTTTACTTATTTTGATATTTGAGAGAGAGAGAAAGAGAGAGAGAGAGAGAGCAGGAGAAGGGGAGGGCCTGAGAGACGGAGAGACAGAGTCCCAAGCAGGCTCAGCACCATCAACACAGAGCCTGACAGGGGGTCTTGAACTCAGGAACCAAACCATGAGATAATGACCTGAGCTGAAATCAAGAGATAATGCTTAACCGACTGAGCTATCCAGGTGCCCTCGATGTGTATGTTCTTTTTATCAGTACATAAAATGTCTTTAATATGATCTTTTCAAAAATAACTTTTAGGTATGCCTGGGTGGCAGAGTCAGCTAAGCGTCTGACTTCAGCTTAGGTCATATTCTTGCTGTTTGTGAGCTTGAGCCCTGTGCCAGGCTCTGTGCTGACAGCTCAGAACCTGGAGCCTACTTCAGATCTTTCTTTCCCTCTCTCTCTGCCCCTCCCTGACTCATGCCCTGTCATTATGTCTCTCAAAAATAAAAAAATAAAATAAAATAACATTAAAAAATTAAATAATAATTTTAATTTCTTTAAAGATTTTCTATTCCTGTTTGTGTCTGCATCTCGTTTACATCTGAAAAAAATGTCTGTATAATTATTTTAAGAGGTATTCAAAAGAAAATTTCCATAGGACCAAATCTCAAACAATCTCTCAAACTTCCACAGTATGCATCCCTAATCCTTATTGCTGATTAATTATTTATAGAATCAGAATGGCTGAAATTAAGGCGGAGATGCAGAGAAAGGGGAACATTTTTGCACTGTTGATGGGGCTGCAGACTGGTGTAACCACTCTGAGAACACTATGGAAATTCTCCAAAAAATTAAAAAAATTGCATCACTAGGTATTTATCCAAAGGATACAAAAATGCTGATTCTTTTTTAAATACTTTTAATGTTTTTTTATTTTTTTTAATTTTATTAACGTTTTTATTATTGAGGGACAGAGAGACAGTATGAGCATAGGAGGGGCAGAGAAAGGGGGAGACACAGAATCTGAAACAGGCTCCGGGTTCTGAGCTCTCAGCACAGAGCCCAACGCGGGGCTGGAACTCACAAACTGCAAGATCACGACCTGAACCAAGGTCGGATGCTTAACTGACTAAGCCACCCAGGCACCCCTAATATTTATTTTTGAGAGAGAGACAGTGTGAGTGGGCAAGGTGCAGAGACAGAGGGAGACAGAGAATCAGAAGCAGTGTCCAGGCTCTGAGATGTCAGCACAGAGCCTGACGTGGGACTCAAATTTGCAAACTGTGAGACCATGACCTGAGCCAAAGTCAAATGCTTCACTGACTGAGACACCCAGACACGCCCAAAAATGCTGATTCGAAGGCGCACATGCACCGAAATGTTTATAGCATCGCTATCAAAAATAGCCAAATTATGGAGAGAACCCAGATGTCCATCAAATGATGAATAGATGAAGAAGTGGTGTTATAAAAAAGATAATAAAAATTAATTAATTAATTAATTGATTTTAAAAAGTAGGGTCTTTGGGTGGCTCAGTCAGTTAAGTGTTTGACTCTTGATTTTAACTCAGGTCATGATATTACGGTTCATGGGTTTGAGCCCTGCATCAGGCTCCATACCGATAGTGCAGAGGACTGCTTGGGATTCTCTTTCCCCCTCTCTCTCTGATCCTCCTACTTTTCCACTTGCTCTCTCTCTCTCTCTCTCAAAATAAATACTTAAAAAAAGAAGGTATGGTATATATATAAATACACACACACGTATATACACAATGGAATACTACTTGGTGATCAAAAAGAATGATATCTTGTCATTTGCAACAACATGGATGGAACTAGAGTATATTATGCTGTGTGAAGTAAGTCAGCAGAGAAAGAGATATTGTATGACTTCAAGAAACACAACAGATAAACATAGGGGAATGGAAGGAAAAATAAGATAAAAACAGAGGGGGAGGCAAAACATAAGAGACTCTTAAATACAGAGAACAAGCTGAGGGTTGCTGGAGGGAAGGTAGGTGGAGGGATGGGTTAAATGGGTGACGGGCATTAAAGAGAAAACTTGTTTGGAGCAGCACTGGGTGTTATATGTAAGTGATCAATGACTGGGTTCTACTCCTGAAACGAATACTATACTGTATGTTAGCTAACTTTAAATAAAGTCATTAAAAAGAAAAGACTAGGCAGTACAGCAGAGATCAAGTTCTAACTAGTGCCTGTTGTCACCAAAGTTATTATCAAACTTTACACGAAGGAAACTGAGGATAAAAGTAAAGAAAATTAGGGGTGCCTGAGTGGCTCAGTTGGTTAAGCGTCGACTTCGGCTCAGGTCATGATCTCATGGTTTGGGAGTTCGAGCCCCGCATTGTGCTCTGTGCTGACAGCTCAGAATCTGAAGCCTGCTTTGGATTCTGCGTCTCCCTCTCTCTCTGCCCCTCCTCTGCTCATGCTCTGTCCTATCTCTCTCTCTCATAAATAAACATTAAAAAAAGTAAAGAAAATTATTTTCTCAATGAGACTAAATAAATAAGCATGTACATTTATCAACATACATTAACATAGAGAGAGAGAGACGTGACAAAATTTGTCCAGCTTTACTATCTTCTTAGCTCCTTAAACGTCCTTTATTTTCCTCAGTCTCTGTGCTGTTCCCTTTGGCTTCACACACTGTAGCCCCACCTTCAGCTGGATACCTTCTTTCCATGTTTTCTGCCCCAGCTTCCTTATCTCCATCAAGAAATTTTCCTGAATCTTTCAAAAACAGTCTGAATATGCTTTTTTAAAGTTTATTTATTTATTTTGGAGAGAGAGAGTGCATGCGAGCTGCAGAGGGGCAGAGACAAAGAGAGAGAAAGAGAATTCTAAGCAGGCTCCGCACTGTCAGTGCAGAGCCAGACACAGACTCAAACCCGCAAACCCTGAGACCATGACCTGAGCTGAAGTCAGATGCTTAACTGACTGAGCCACCCCAAATATGTTTTCTAAGTAATCCAATCCTATCCTGTCCTTTTTCATGTTGGCGCTTATCAAATTATATTTAGTCATGTGGTTAGTCATTCACTAGATTGACTGCAACATAAGTAGGCAAACTCTGAAGGCCAAATCCTATCAGGAATCTGTTTTTGCACTGCTAATGAGCTAAGAGTAGTTATTTCATAAAGAAGGCTTAAAAACAAATCAAAATTAGAGTCATATTTCATTACATGAAATTACAATTTCATTGTTTATAAATAAAACTTCATTGGAATGCAACCCTGCATCCCTGCCTATTCATTTACATATTGTCATAGGCACCTTCTGAGCAAGAATGGCAGACTTGCATAGTATCAAGAGAAATCATAAACAATACTAAGCCAAAAATATTTACTATCCGGCCCATTGCAGAACATGTTTCCGTACACCTTGTCTCCAATATCAACCTGCAATGATGTCCAAAAAGATAATAACTTCAAGCTCTCAACTACTTTTCCATTCAATAATCCCCAGGGTACAGATATCAGATATCATTACTGCTGCCTCTGATACTGACTGATGCAGAAACTGGCCATCTTCTAGATGAATTGTTGTGGTCAGTGCCATGGACACCTGCTGAAAATGGAGTAGGGCAACACCGTAACTGTGCTGAAGCCTTAGCTATTCCATCAGGAAGAGCCTGAAAAGCACCAAAAAAAAAAAAAGAAAAAAAAGAAAGAAATAGCCCTGCAATAATACAATGGATCACACCTTATTTAACCATTATCTCACTAACTGGTGTAGCTTTCATCTGAAGTATAAAATAAAGTAATATAAGCTCTTATTTTCCTCTTGAAGAATCAGGTCTATTTTGCTGTAACATCAAAGTGACTCCCTGGCATTGGCTCTAAGTGCAATAAACAAGCCACTAGGTGACTTAAGGAGGAAACTGGTTAAGCCTTGTTCACTACATGGGCAATTGGCAACAATCTTTTCCTGAAGTTATCATCAATGTAAGAAACAGACTCTTCCTTACCATTGTGCCTACAGAAGTCTCTCATGATCTTCTGCTGCCTTTAGTGTTGTTATCCCTACTCAGAAACAGAGAATAGAATGGAGGTCCCCGGGGCTGGGGAATGAGGGGAAAGTGGAGTTTCTGGGGAAAAGCTATAATGTTAAAGGTATAATAGAGAGAGCTACAGTATAACATTGTGTCTATAGTTAACAATACTGTCTTGTACACTTAAAATTTTACTAAAAGGGTGGGTCTAAAGTTAGGTGTTTTTATAATTAAAAAAATAAAATAATAAGATAAATATTATAATTATTTTTTACATACATGATTAATATATACATATTTTACAGACATGAATGACGCAGGGAGAAAATAAGATTGTAAACAGTATTTTCTTTGTTGTTAAGGGATAGTTCTGGAGTAAAAATTTTGCACATTACGGTGGTTCGTGGCAATTTGATTTTCATCAAACTTCAAACCACCTCGGAGAGAAACTTTTACTCCTGAACTTTATCACCAAAGGGCATATTTTATGGTTGCATATTCATTTAAGGACATTCTTATCAATTTATCAGAGAACTACCCTGAAGTTATAATAAAACTTTTCTGATATGACCAACGACATACTTAAAGGAAATGGTTCACATTGGTGACCCCTATAGAAAGAATTCCTTGCCAACAATTTTCTACAAAGAACAAAAAGGTATATGACCTTTTAAAAAGACCAAAGCATACCATCAGGCTCTGTTTCAACCGTTCTAAACTGCTCATAAAATATAATTCAATTTCCATATCCCTGCCCATTTTGTGTGGGTATTCCTTTTGCTAAATATATACATGAAGACATTATTAAAAATCAATATCAGCATCATCATTTTTATATATTCTATTTTTAAAATATGAAATTTCTGAAACTGCCTTCTTTATTCTTAAGAAACTTTTGGAATTTTAATTTAAACTGATAGCAAAATATTTTAAATTGATATTCTACTCTATGACTGAGATATTCATATTGAAAATATATTACTCAAACATAATAGTTTAATACATTGGTATTCTTAAATTTCTTCTTTCCTCTATGATAATTTAAACTTTCTTCCATCTTAATAATGGGGATATTGCAATGATTTAATTGATACTCTATTCACAAAACAATGGATTTTTGTCTTTACCTGATTTAGGAGTAAGAATTATTTGTAGCCCATATGAACATATAGTGTGTCTCTGATTACCCTATAGGGTAATGAGTTTAAATATATAATATATATTTTAAATATATATATTATATATGTTTTTTTTAAACTTTTCTTCCATTTCATTCAAAGTTTTAAGTGATCTGTAGATTTAAAAAATATATTTGACTTCTTTTTAGTTCCTTTTACCTAACTGAACACGTCTCCTTTCTCCAGGAATCAATTCTTCCCTTTCCTGATTCACCCATTTTCTTAAAGTAAGAAATAATTCAAATTAATTAATTCTTCAAAACAATAAAATACCCAAATTTTGTTCAAAGGATTATGTAATAAGACCTTACTAGATCAGAAAATAATAAATATATTTGAGTTTATCTGTGAAATGTTCTCAAATTTGTTTTTCAGTAGAAGGGCCAGTATGAAAGTACTGATAGGATAAACCCAATGAATATTTTTTGGATATTTTTTCATGGGAAAGGAAGGAAGGAAGGAAGAGAGAGAGGAAGGGTAGTGAGAAGATACAAGCAAAAATGTCATGGTACCTTGAGGTCCTAAGATTGAGGAGATGATAGAGGCATTTACCTCTTACTTTCTACTCTTTTAGAATGTTTTATTTGGTGTTAGACTGTGTTTGTATCACTTAAAAGGTAAAATAGACACATAAATCAATGGAACAGAATAGAAAACCCAGAAATGAACCCATAACTATATGGTGAACTAATCTTCAACAAAGCAGGAAAGAATATCAGATGAGAAAATGTTAGTCTCTTCAACAAATGGTGTTGGGAAAACTGAACAGCAACATGCAAAAGAATGAAACTGGACCACTTTCTTATACTATACACAAAAATAAATCCAGAATAGATCAAAGACCTAAACATGAGACCTGAAACCATTAAAATCCTAAAGGAGAATATAGTAACCTTTATGACATCAGCCATAGCAAATTCTTTCTAGATATGCCTCCTAAGGCAAGGGAAACAAAGGCAAAAATAAACTATTGGGGCTAAATCAAAATAAAAAGCTACACAGTGAAGGAAACAATCAACAAAAAAGATATTTAAAATGGCAGTTCTGAGAAAGGTTCTGAGAAAAGTATCCAAAATACAGAAAGAACTTAGGAAACTCATCCCCTCAGAAAACAAAAAATCCCATTGAGAAATGGGCAGAAGACATGTTTTTTTTTTAAAGAAAACATCCAGATGGCTAATAGACACATGAAAAAATGTTCAACACCATTCATTGGCAGGGAAATACAAATGAAAACTACAATGAGATATCATCTCACAACTGTCAGAATGGCTAAAATCAACAGCACAAGAAACAACAGGTTTTGGTGAGGATGTGGAGAAAGGAAGACCTTCTTACACTGTTGGTAGGAATGCAAACTGGAGCAGCCATTCTGGAAAACAGTATAGAGGTTCCCCAAACACTTAAAAATAGAACCACTTTACAAACCAGCAGTTGCATTACTAGGTAGTAACCCAAAGAATACAAAAATACTAATTCAAAGGGATACATGCACCTTGATGTTTATAGGAGCATTATCTACAATAGCCAAATTATAGAAACACCCCAAGTGTTCATTGACTGATGAATGGATAAAGAAGAGGTGATATACACATATCACACATATATATATAGGGAGAAATTAATCATGTCTTAGTCTCATATACATATACATACATATAATGGGATATTACTCAGCCATAAAAAAGAATGTAATCTTGCCATTAACAACAACATAGATGAAGCTAGAGAGTACTATGCTAAGTCAAATAAGTCAATCAGAGAAAGACAAACACCATATGATTTCACTTATGTGGAATTTGAGAAACAAAAGAGCAAAGGGAATAAAAAGAGAGAGAGGCAAACCAAGAAACAAACTCTTTGCTTGTAACTGATTGTTACCAGAGAGGAGGTCAGTGGGGTAATGAGTTAAATAGGTGATGTGATTAAAAGTGCATTTGTTTGATAAGGACAGGGTGATGTATGAAAGTGTTAAATCAGGGGCGCCTGGGTGGCTCAGTCGGTTGAGCAGCCGACTTCAGCTCAGGTCATGATCTCACAGTCTGTGAGTTTGAGCCCTGTGTCGGGCTTCGTGCTGACAGCTCAGAGCCTGGAGCCTGCTTCAGATTCTATGTCTCCTTCTCTCTCTCTGCCCTTCCCCTTCTCATGCTCTGTCTCTCTGTCTCTCAAAAATAAATAAAACATGTTAAAAAATTTTTAAAAAGTGTTAAATTACTGTATTGTACACCTGAAACTAATGTTACACTGAGTGTAACTGTAATTTGAATAAATACGTTAAAAAAAGTGATGCAAATATTTTTTATAAGAATTTAAGTTTTCAAAACTTTTGCTTAGCTTATTAGCTGAAATTAGCCTAGCTAATTTTTTTCTGGGCCTTAATTATTTGAAGCTAGAACCAACAACTCAATAAAGTACAACTGAAAGTTTTGTGCTAAATGTTTTCAGAACTTATTCATTTTGAGATGTACTCCCAAGGATAATTCCTTAAGGTCCAGCTTCATTTCTTTAAAATATATATCTGTGGTAATTTGTAACATTAGAGTAAATGTGCTTTTTTTTTTTTGGAATAAAAGGAGCAATGAATACTCGTCTTAAGAATAATTGGCAAGCAATTTCTTGCCTATTTCATATTGTATTTGTAATCCCCTTTTAGAGTTGGGTTTTATAGAAAGTTATTTTTAATGTTATTATTCTACAGGGAATTTATTTTTGATGTGATACACTGCAGGTCATTTTATGAAATAAATTTCATTTCAAAACTGAAACAATCAAACCTAAAGTAGACAATAGATATACTTACTGAAATCAATACACTATAAATGCGTATTTTTTTCAGGACAGTAAAGCAGTGGTGTCTAAAAAGGTATAGTCGCTCTTGCAAAGAAAGGGACTCAGAATACCAAATAAATTTTAAGCGATTTTTTTAATCTAAGGAAACGTGTCTGTATGTGTATGTGCATGAGTGTGTGTACACATTCTCAAGTATATGAAAATATGTGCTTTATTTACCTTACGAACCACATGCATGCTCTGCTTCTCCTTATATGCATAAATAGAAAAAAAATAATAACAAAAAGAGAAGATGAATCTTTTGGAGAAATTAATCATGTGTTAGTCTCAGCAGAGGCAGCAGAATAAGCCTCAATTCCCTATAATATCACCCTCATGTTGCCCTTTACAGAAACTTTGCAAGCAGCTGATGTTAGCCACAACTAGCGGGTTTTCAGGGGGCCAATGATTTCAGCTCAGACTCTGGCACATGAATGTACAGGAGTCAAGGAAAGGAGCCCCTAATGTGTGTACTGCAGAAACAAGTTAGCCTCTGTCTTCTGAAACTTGCTGAAGGAGGAATCCATTAATTTCTTTTTAATTGTTTACAGCAATCACTATAACAGTTACAAAAGAAATTTTCCATTTTCATAGTAATGTTATTTGCTATATTATACCATAAATGGGAGAAATAGAAACATCAGGTATATGTAGTATGCTTTATCTGTGTTTATTATTTATTTTTTTGCTTTTCAGCTTTTAAAGAAATTGAAGTAACATAAACAAATAATATAAAGTATTAATAACATCAATAGCTATATTTTGTTTGAGCACTTAATATTTACCACAAACGTATATTACTTCTGACAATCCTAGAAAAACACTTGTAAGCACACATGTATTATTATTATTCCTATTTAAATATGGAGAAATGTGGAGAAACTGAATCAGTTTCCCAGGAAAAGGGGAGTTATAAGTAAGTTCTCAGTGATAATCAGAATTGTGGTTGACCTTCAAACAGGCTGCATCTCTACATTTCATTGACAAAGTAAGCTCTTTATCCATCACTGTTCCATGTGAATCTCTTCTAGCCTTGAGTTTCCAACTTCCTAGAGACAAAATTGTAATGGCTTTATATTTGATGGTTTCAAATCACTTATGCAGAAAACTCTAACCGAATTCAAGTAGAGTTAAGAAATCTCCAAATCCATCGATGGCAGGAAAATGTGACATGAAAATGTTTAGTCCTTTATTTCTCACTTAAGACAGTCTGTTTTAGCAAAATATTTTCAAAAAGCATGTTATTTTCCTTTCTCTCTTTTCCTTCTCCCGGGATGCTGTATCAAAGTGTTGGAGAGGATGGTTGGTTCTGAGGGGCCCTCTATTCCTCATTGGAACCGTCAGCTTCTTTTCACATGTCTCATCTCATCAGTTGTCTTTATCAGCCTCTAACTTCCCAGGGTTCCTACTGAAGCATCTGTGGCTGGGGTCACATGTAGCCATTCCTTTTGGCCCTGTGAATGCACTGTGCCCCTGTCTTGCTCATCACCTCCAACTGACAGGCCCCAATTAAAGGTCATGCTGATCCATTGAGATTCAAGACTGTTCCACACAATAGCTTCTTTCTTCTAGGTCCCTTTGATGAGTCCATAGCATCTGGCAGGAGACATGAGCACAAAGTTCTAAACTTCCTTTGCTGTGGCCACAGGAAATAGTTTTGGTTCATTTCATACTCACAGCCACCGAAAGAGAATGTGAGTGTGTAGACTGCTTCAGTCTAGCTCTCTCTTCTTTTCTGCCTCCATCCTCCCTGACACCATTCCTGCTTTCAGGCAGCCTTAAACCGAAGTTGTGTTATAGAGAGCATACAAGTAGCGTGACCTGGTTTGCTCAGGATTGAGGGAGTTCTGGGGATATAGGATTTTTAATGCTAATTCTGGGAGCATTGTAGGCAAACCTAGATGGTTGGTCACCTACACAGAAGAAAATATCTAAAAATCCTCAGTAGCCTGGAGAATCAAGAGGGCAGTGCATGTGGTATGCGGAGGTTGAAGAGAAAAATGGAAGAGTCACATGCTAATGTGAAAATATAAAAAGCATATAACCATATGGGGTGAGAGGACAGGAGGGTCCGTGGCCAGTGACAAGTTATCTTTGCTCAGAGAGTTTGGATTCAGGATTCTGACAAGTGTAGAATTTAACATCACATCCTTGGTACTTTCCTTGTGTACTTGGTACACAAGTGCAGGGATAGGTTAGCAAAATGCAATGCACATTTTTGTGCTGAAGATTTATTTGACTTCAATATTATACAAAAGTTAAATGCTGTAAGAAGGTGTTTTCATTTGCTTTGACTTATTTTAGCACTATTACATATGGACATTATCCATGGTATTAACATGTAGTATCCTCTAGAGGCTATCTTACTCATTTTATGAAGTGTTTTGTTAGCTTATTCTCAAAAATTTTACGTTTGAAGGTTTACTCTTTGCTAATTGTCAATATTTCATCCATCCTTATTTGCTATTATGAAAAATAACTCGTGAGTGTTCTATCTCACTCATTTGTAGATCATTAGATAATCACAGCCTCCTTTATTTTGATTTCAAATATAGTTTTCTCTTTACCTGTGAAATATATTTAGAAACTCTAGTTCCTTTTTAACCACTCAATTACTAACTTATTCTACGCTTGCAATGCAACTGATTATATTTTGAAATGAGATAGTCGAAATGGAATTAAACTATCAGTGTTATATTATTTCTTTCCAAAAATAGGATGACTCTTATACATTTCAGTTCATTTTATATGTGCACATTGTTTCCACTATAACAGCAGGTGAAATGACAAGAGAATTGCTTTAGGTAAAATAATATGGATAAAATTACATTTATAAATGCATAAAAATAACATCAGTTGCATTGAGTGAAAGTAGACTAAGAGTAGTGGTGATAAATAGTTCACCACGGCACTGCATCTATGAGATGATCTATATACAGTGATCAGTGATATATTGATATATTCTTTTCAAAAAAAAATTTCTTATTTGGATCTAAGATTATCTAGCCAAATATCCTTTATCTCATATTAGCTACTTGTCTCATAACAAATAAAAACTAATTTTCTACTGTTTAGGTAGATGTAATAGTGTTTTCTTTTTTTCCCTCCAAATTGATTACCCTTTGCCCCAAAAACAGACTATTTAGTAAAACAAAAGTAGAGTTAGCTCCATATCTTATTTTTCTCCTAGTCCAATGTAGAGTAAGGAAAATAAATCTGTACCAAGAAGAGTGTAGTGTGTCACTGCTTTACTTTCCAGTCCAGGTATTCCACACCTTGCATTGCAAGGAACAAAGAAACGGGATCTGTGTCCTCATGTCAGAGAAAAACAAAACTCCCTCAGGGGTTTACCACAAGCAAAATAATAATAGTATAGACTGGTGAAAATTCTGTTTCTTCAGGTTACCACTCAGAGAAGAGAGTCAGATTCTTTCCTTTGTCATTGTTCTAATCAAAAGACACCAAACACTCAAGGGCCAATATATATATATATATATATATATATACACTTGGAGTACTGACAAAAATCCAACCATATTCATATTTTGATATTAGCATTTGCCCTGCATTATAATCATGTTGTATTAATCTGATTTTAATCTAAGACACAAAAGTTTCAACTAGGGGAATGCATAGTGGCCAACGAGGCAAACAAGGATGTCCAGGCTTCCCAAAGAGTTTTTCCCAGGTGTCCTATCAATAGACTATGGAACAAACAACAAGACACAGGACTGACACTCATTAAAGAACTTGTGTGTGTGATAATAAGACATATCTATAACTGACCTATTAAGAAATTACTCTTTTGTGTCAGAAGTTGCAAAATAGGAAAAAGAACAAAACAGCTCATGTTCAATGACATGAAAGCCATTTAGTTACTGACTCTGTAAGGCAGCATATCATTCTCTATCTCTCTCATTTAGAGGATTGGGGTAAAATTGTCTGTGAAAGGGATGTATACATGTTTTTAAACAATACATCTTAAAATGTTATAGGATAGTTATGACACTAAAATGTCCAATATTCCGATATTCCAAACTTCCAATATTCAATCTTTGGGGCAAGAAAGATGAAATAAAAGATAATTCCAACGCAGTGCAATAAGTGTTACAAAAGAAGACTGAACAAGATGTCAGGGAGCAGAGGAGAGAATTATTAGCCCATTGTCCTAAGAAAAGGAGTCGACAGGAGTGACTTTTCGAGGCACAGTAGGATTTCTCTACAGAGAGGTGATGGCGGCCCACATTCCTAACCAACAGAGAGCATCAGGCATGTAGGGCATGTCTCTCCTGGAAAAGAGAGAATTTTGGTGGTAAGTTAGTTGAGTAGTAGAAGCTAAGGATGGGGAGTAGGTTGAGAACAGGTTATATAGGGGTTTCCATGTTATTGTAAGAATTTTGTATTTTATAAATCAGATAATAATCGAGGCACCTGAGTGAGTCAGTCAGTTGAATGTCTGACTTCGGCTAAGGTCATGAACTCGTGGTTCATGAGTTCGAACACTGAGTGGGGCTCTGTGCTGAAAGCTCAGAGCCTGGGGCCTGCTTCGGATTCTGTGTCTCCCTCTCTCTCTGCCTCCCCTCTGCTTGAGTTCTGTATCTCTCTCTGTGTCTCTGTCTCGCTGTCTCTAAAAAACAAACATTAAAAAAATTTAAGAACATTTAAATTAGATAATAATTTAGTGTGTGTATATGTTTGTGAAGATCCATATAACAAATCTTAAAGAATAATTATAAAAGAGCCTAATGCCAAAGTGACTATATTAAAATTTTTCTCCTTCCTGAACAACTTCATCAAGAAATGCCATGTCTGTAGAAAAAGCAGTGTAGATTTATTATCTTTTAAAATCAGGAAATATGCTAATTTTTATTTTGAAGTTTATTTTAAATTATCTGTTTCTCGAGTGGTTTTTCAGGATGCTGTTTTTTTTTTTTTCTACAACTACCTGTGATGCATAGTGGGGTTAACAGTTCATTTCTGTTATTGTGAACTCTATACAAGAAGATTTATTGTGCACTGAGCAGAAAGGCCCTGCTCGTCTTGGTTTCACATGTAAGACGTGAACCACACAGAGCTACAATAATGCTCCAATTTTAATACAGCTCTGTTTTCAACTAAAGATAAAGATAAGTCAGAGAACTACAATTATCCCAATGCTTACAATCATGAAAGTCTTTTTTAAGCTTACGTGTATTATTTTAGCAAATATTGTAAATGTACTTGCTAAATTAACACATCTTAAATTTGTGGAAATAATCTTAGATCTAAGTTATTTGGAAACAGGCTATGAAATGTCACAGCTTGAATTCTTCTGTGGTCCTGTTCCTCATTCATATTTTATATGCATCTAATGACTAAAAAGCAAAGTCTTTGTTCAAATTAAGGTCTCAGATTGAAAAACAGTAGATGCCTACAAGCATATCATTAAATGGAATGGAATGTTTTGGTGCTGCTGAGGACTTTAAATGCCGTTATAAATCAAATCTAAAAGTCAAAAGAATTTGGAACAACTAGATGGAGCTTAATTCTGAAACAAACTTTGGAACCAAATTTTCAACTAAAAGGACAGATATTAAATGTTTAATACCTAAAAAATGTAGGAGTCAGTTTATAACTCTATTATGGTACACTAAATTTATATATTCCTTTTGCGTGGAAATAATTTTTGCCTCATAATTTGCTAAAGAGTAATTTCAAACAGAACAAGTCTCAGGACAAATATTATCTTGATATGTTTGACTGTACTGTTGTAACATTTATAAATGTTATAAATATAAAATGCAACTCTATATAAACATACACTTATATAGACATGTAAAATAGCCTTTAAATTTCTTTTGTGACATGATTTATTTTAAATTGCCATTTATAAGGGAATACATCCACCTTAACAATGCAGATGACTTTTAAATTTATAACTCTAGCTCTTATCTTTTATTTTCTTTCTACTATAGCTTTCTATGGAAAACACACCTTATTACACAAATTTTGGTGAAAAAATATTATTCACCATTTAGTAATTTCTACTACCACTACTACTGCTATTATTTAGGTGTTCGCTACTACTATTTTCATTAGTGCTTTAAACTCAAAGGAATGGTTTTGTCTTTATTCATGCCTTTTCTACTCTTGGGCTCTTTACTTCTTTATTCTTCTTTACTCTTGGATTACTTCTTGGATCTAGAGCCACTCTATGAGTCTCAAAAGTTTTCATATGAAACCTGAGAAACAAGTCGTTTTAGTTTTAGTACCTCTTTTGCTGCCTGTTTAATTATATATTTGGCTTTTGGCAAAGTCTTTGAAAAGAACAGCTTTGAAAAGGATAGCCAGGTAATAAAATCTTTAGTCGCTTTGATGCCTTTTTGGAATACATATCATGTTCATACAGAAAATGGAGTTTTATAAAGTAAACCAAAAACCATTTTTTCTACAAATTAATCCCAAATCACATAATAGAAGACAAATATAAAACATCCTTAGAAAATATAAATGACTCAAATTACTCTAAGGCATTCTATTATTAGTGATATTAAAATATTTTCTATGATACATAAGTACTAGATTTTACTCCTCCCAAACATCATCATTTACTCAAATATCAAAAGTCAAAATGTATATTAAAGAAGGAAAAAAGGCACAAAACCACAATGGCTCTAATTATGGACCCCAAAGAAGACAAGCTGGGTTCCTGGCTCTGCCACTGACTCGTCATATAAGCTTATGCAAGTCATTTAATTTCTTCTAGCTTCCATTACCTAATTTGTAAACTACATTTATTTTAGTATTATTCTTTGCAGACAGTAAAGTTCGACTTAGTGTAAACAGAAAGGGATTTTGTATAGAGTATTATGTAGTCTACAGAATTTCCAGATAGGCTTAAAAAACAAGCTTCACGCAGGGTGCCTGTGTGGCTCGATAGGTTAAGCCACCTATACCTATTGGTATCACTTCAGGTCATGATATCACAGTGGTGAGATCAAGATCCCACTCGGACCCTGTGATGACAGCATGGAGCCTGCTTAGGATTCTCTGTCTCCCTCTCTTTTTCTCAAAATAAATAAGTAAACTTTAAAAGCAACAAAACAAGCAAGCAAAGAAAAACAAACAAACAAACACGCTTCATGCAATATAAAAAGGAAAGAGACAGACTGAAGGTTTTGACTATAACTTGGCTATCCTCACAGAATCCCCCTATAACACAATATCTGGTGCACCAAAGTGCATATAGTACTTCAAATCTACTTTGCAGATTTTGAAGGCATATTTGCTTAACAGAATCTAGGTTCTTGACTCTGGTTTTGAATCTTTTCTTTCCTTTTACTTTTTTATTCAGGGAGACTCGTCAAAATACTTTTAGGATGATCATTACGGTGTACAGTCCATAGTAGTAGTGAAGTTTCACTGATTTCTCAAGGTCTTTTGAGGTCTAAGGCCCAACGACATGACTAACCCCATATAGTGTTGGCATGTAGTAAGCTTTCAAATGTTAGCAATAGCCATTTTTTGTTTAACTATGCTTTGAACATTTGGACCTAATCAGACTCTTAAAAAAAAGAGAATTAAAAAAAAACCTATCTCCAAACTCCATGTTCTTTAATCTTAGAAGACAATGGAGCTTAATAAATTCTAAATGTTATACCATTTAGAAATTGGATATTAGAAAAATCTTAAAGGTAGATGAACAAAAGGTGAGAAAAATACAGTCTGCATTAACAGTGTACTACATGTAAAAATATGTTTGTAGTTGTATATCTCATTATTTTGGTAAGAAAATATACATAATCAGCTAGTATTGGGGCACCTGGGTGGCTCAGGTCATGATCTCTCAGTCCATGAGTTTGAGCCCTGCGTCAGGACTCTGTGATGACAATGCAGAACCTGAAGCTTGTTTTGGATTCTGTGTCTCCCTCTCTCTCTGCTCCCCCCACTCTCTCTCCCTTTCTCTGTCTCTTGAAAATAAATAAACATTAAAGTTTTTAAAAAAAGAAATAATCAGCTAGTATTAAAGATATGTGCTAATAAAATCTATGGTATATAGGATTTTTAAAATTATGGAAGTTATAATTTTCTAAATTCTTAACCTGAACCTTTAGAGAATAATTAAAGATGTTGCATGATGCATTCCCATACCCATTTGGGTAATTAAAACATCTGGAAGACTCAGATTCCACGGTGTTTTCTCAACCTCTGCCTTCTCTAGCTACACAGGATTCACCTTCTTTTTGTGGAGCACCACAATAAATGAGTTCTTTTGAAAGGTTAGGCATTTTGTGTATAGAGAATACTTAGCTACAAAGGCCAATCTTATAGACTGTGGAAATTCAGGGATAGGCACAGGAATTAGGAAAGACTTTTATTAAGGAAAAATTGGCAGAATGATGTGACCCACCAGTTATGGAAGGTTATAGCAAGACTAATCACCTTTAGTGTTTAGAAATTTCTATATTTCTATATTTATATATATATGGAATGTTTAGAAATTTAAAACTACTGCAGCAATGATAAACAAAGAACAGATTGTCTGTTTACCGTAATTTTCAATATCTGCCTTCTCCTCCTCCCACAAAATAGAGATAAGCACTATAACCAAGGTAACAGACAGATATTTGACACTGAAATATTTGCTATTTCAGTATTTCTGAGTACTTAAATTTTCCTGCTTACAGTAGCTGGAATGCCAATGTCTCTGAAATGTTTATGTGTATTTATAATTAAGTATGTTCAGTGTGTTTCCTAGTGAATTACAGGCCTTTAAATATAATATGTGATCCAAGAACAAAAGTTACCATGAAAATGTTTCTTTGCTTCTAAGTATCACACAGTACAATTTAACTACTAATCCAGTAAAAATCTATGTTCTAAGCACTTTTTTATCAGTATTATGTTCTTAATCATATTTATTTGCAACGATTCTAGTTGATATAAATTGTATATATGTGTAGATATTATATGAAGAACATCAAAGAAAAAAATAATAGCTGACAGTGTTCATCATCAGGCATAAAAAACAGAACTTCAGTCTAAGTGACATACATAATTATTGCCCTCCAAATCATGTATTTTGGGGAATAGACTTTATACAAGAAAAGAAGAATAAAATTCTGGTCCCCTGGGCAAATCCTAAAGCAGCAGGAGCGAGAATGGGGACTTTATGAGAGAAGTAACTCCCCATTTAAGTTCTGAATATGCTAGGGCTTTCTTCTGCATATATTAATTACCCCAACAGATCACGGAGAGGGATGAAGGAGCCATTAAATTATTCTGAGAACCACAGATCAAAACTGATAGTAACATAAGGGCTACCAGAAAGGGAGGTGTAGAGAAGAAAAAATATTTCAAAAAAGCGTTAGGATTGCCCAAAGAAAGCAATTCCTGGAAATTAAAGGTAGTTATATTTAGCACAAGTCTTGTCTTATTGAAGAGTCAGGAAAATTACCCTGGACCTTGAATATATGACCTTTGAGTATTAGAAGGTCTTACTGATCCTCACCAACATTCATTCAGTAGTGTATTCTGCACTCACAAAAACTAAGCTAAATGTGTGTTACTTTACCTACAACTTTACCTGTAGGATGGTTAAGTTTGGTGGCCTGCAGACAGTTACAGAGAGAGACAAATTATGTTCCCAAACTGTTGCTTTGAGGAAGATAGCTCCAGGCAAGAAAGCTCTTAGCAGCTAGTAATCTACCGAGCACTCCTGTTTCCAAGACTAGATGTAGACCGTGGCGGAATTAATCAGCCACAGCGAATTGAAATGGTCAAATTTTCCAACCTATTACAATCTGTAAAAAAACGTGTAGGTGAATTGTACTACAATGCCAAAGGGCATTAGACAACCTGCAGGAAGGTTTAGAGAATCGGGGTGACCAATGAGGGATGAGCTGTCAAACTTACTTTATCCATATAAGAAGAACATTAGCTTATATACAATATGGACAGAAGATTGCTAAAAATGGATATTGGGGTAGGACTGACTCAAAATACAAGAGGGAGTGATGGAAAGAGCATAATGGATACTGGAAACCCAATGACACTAATTATTTAATCATATTCTTCAAATAGTTGTTTGTTTAAAAAACATATAGACTAACTATTGTACTCTTTCATCATAAACATTTGAAAACATACCCAATATAAAAATGGAAAACTATGAGAATTAAAATGCTGTTTTCTCACACCTCAGTGCTTCCTTTTTTTTAAATTTTTTTAATGTTTATTTATTTTTGAGACAGAGAGAAACAGAGGATGAGTGGGGGAGGGGCAGAGAGAGAGGGAGACACCGAATCCGAAACACGCTCCAGGCTCTGAGCTGTTAGCACAGAGCCCGATGCAGGGGCTCGAACTCACAGACCGCGAGATCACGACCTGAGCCGAAGTCGGATACTCAACCGACTGAGCCACCCAGGCGCCCCGATTCCTTTTCTATTTCCCCTATGGAGTCCACCTCAACCCTGTGAGGCTACCATTTAACTGCTGCGTAAGGATGCATGTAACACTTATAATGAAATGGAATAAAACCGTAAGATGTATACTCCTTTACTTTGAGTCAAAGAAATTAAATTAGACTCTATCCCTCTTATAGCTGTTTTGAATTATATACCATATAAAGCAAACAAAATGTTCACAATTAGTATTTCCACCAAAATTGAAATTACTGTGAGTAGAAGAATTTGTCAACGTAGAATCTTCATAATATTTTGAGAACCATATAAAGTTTTTCTCTCTTGATTTTTTTACATAGTAATGCAAATTTTCTCTATCCCAAGGGCTAATAAGTTTGAAAACATTGTTGCTTAAGTATCTGCTAAATGGACACAGGATATTCTTTGGAGGTGATGAAAATATTTTGGAACTTCATAGAAGTAATATTTGTACAACACTATGAATGTACTAAATGCTACTTCCAAGTATATTTCAAAATGGTTTATTTTATTGTATATGAAATTACCTCAATTTAAAAAACTTATTGCTTACCGAAATAAATGTATTTATTTTTATTTTGCACACTTTAAATCCCTATTCCCGTATTAGGCTTATAAATACTGTGTATGTTGAGATAAATTTATCTACTTTTTAAATCCCTGCTTCCCCATCAATTTACTAATAGTCTGCATTATTATTACATGTCTTTTAGAAAGGTCATTGTAATGCTTACAGAATTATTCTAAACTTTTTGGAAGACTAAAATTAACTGTTGGAGAGATATTTCAAAAGAAAGAATAAAGGAATTTCATTTTTAAACAAAAATGTGAATCTATTATCAAATATGAGTATATTTTGTTTTTCCATAAATCCTAAAAAGGGAGTAGGATACATGACTCTCTGCTTTCCCTTAAATTGTGTATGAGAATTTGATTTTATGAGAATAAGGATAGAAATTTGTCCATATCTATTCTGGGTTTTAAAATAAAAAATAAAAAAAGCATATCTAGCAGGCACCTGGGTGGCTCAGTCAGTTGACCATCTGACTTCAGCTCAGGTCATGATCTCACAGTTCGTGGGTTTGAGCCCCACACCAGGCTCTGTACTGACAGCTCAGAGCCTGGGAGCCTGCTTTGGATTCTGTGTCTCCCTCCCTCCCTGCCCCTCCCCTGTTTGCACTTTCTCTGTCTCTCTCCCTCTCTCTCTCTCAAAAATAAACATTAAAAATAACAAACAAAAACCATATATGTTTCCAATAATTTGATAGTTCTGAAAGAAGTCTTTCCACTATACCTGGAAATAGTGTTTAACAGTGTTCTCGTCTACAATTTGCAGTTTGTATATTAGTTGTTTGGATTCAGATGATTAAAATAATTGTCCATTCGTTTTTACTCTTTTTTAAATTTTAAAATAAATACTCTTTCTGAGTTAAAGATTTCTTGATCATATTTCATTTCTTCCTCAACAAAACCAGAACTGTTCTTTTTTACTTACGCGTATTCTAAAACTAGATTACTTTTAGTCTATATATATAATGTATATGAATTATTATACATACTTGACAGTCGCTTCCTTGTTTTTAGCTTAACTTTTAATATAATTATTTCTTATACTACCTAATTGTATTAATGCACATGGGAGATTATTTAACTTTTAGTCTACTTCCTTATAGGCAGCAAAACTCTTCTCCAAGTACTGTGTTAGTTATGAACACTTGAGAAGCATCCTAGCAAACATCTAAAATAACCCAACGCTGACAGGTGATGGGATGCCTTGACTGAGTCACAGCATCCGATGTGGCCTCAGGAGATCTACTATACGATAAGAAGCACAGTACAAATAGCATCTGTTTCTCATTCTAAGTCTAATCCAGTTTGGGATTTAAATATCTTTTAACTGGAAAATCTAATTTATGGATTAGAACTATGTGGCCCTTGTGGTTTTCAGCTCATTTCCTGATTTCTTTACCAACTGGAAAATGATGCAATGATACTACCGGATGATATGTTTAAGATTTTGTTGTTTCTAAAACTCATTGAATGGCATAATACCTGTTTTAGTTTTCTAAATGTTAGAAAACAAAATTCTTCATAACAGTTCAGTTTAATAAAAGACTGGCAGTTAAGCAACACCTCTTTTTTTAAATATTTTTTAATGTTTATTCATTTTTGAGAGAGAGAGACAGAGTGTGAGCAGGGGAGGGGCAGAGAGAGGGAGACACAGAATCTGAAGCAGGCTCCAGACTCAGCTGTCAGTACAAAGCCTGACATGGACATGGACATGAGATCATGACCTAGCTGAAGTTGGATGCTCAACCAACTGAGTCACCTCGTCACCCCTAAGAAACACTTCTCATCAACATTTTTTATCTATAAAGACATAAACATATGTCAAAACTTAGCAAAGATAGTCATCTATACATTATAAATGATTTGTTATTGGTTTCTGTTCATTAGGATGATGAAACAATAATTAAAATATAAGACATATTTCAACTAAAGAGCAGTAATATTATGATATATTTTATCCTTTTTTTCAGTTTACATTATGTTTTGTTTTGTTTTATTTTATCTAATTTTTGTCTGTTTTGAAGTGAAAACGATTCTTCAATTATTTTGTCTTTATAACGAGTCCACACATTTTAGCCTTTATTTCCAGAAAGATAGTAGATAGTACCTCCAGATAAAATTTGCAGATAAAAAATCAAGTAAATGATCTAGAATACTTTTGCTATTTGAAACGATGAAACGATAATGCTCCTTTTTTCTACCTAAGCTATTTGTAGAATAGCCGTTTGATCTCGTGATATGATTATCCCATTTATTGTAAAGTAACTACAATTTCTTTGAAACAATAAGAATAGATCATTGGTGATGAGAGCTTTCTAAAATATCTGTAGTAAAGAATGGCATACATGATTTTTTAATCAAAGAGCTATAGTAAATATATTATAACTCTAAAAAAAAAAACTCTATAGTACACAGAACCAAGAAAACTTATGTTGAAATTTGTGAAAAATATTTCACTTATATAATTATGCAATTATGAGGTTTGGTTAGATATGATAAAATCAAAAAGGTATTTTATGTAGGTCCTAATTAATTTTGAGTCTTGTTACCTACATTTCATATTTATGAAATTACTCTATCATTCTATAGGCACTACCACTGATGTTCCAAATTAATAACAGATTTAAAAGTTTAAGAATGCAAATGATTGGAACAAACTTTCATAACACATATTAGTCTTACACAATAAATTCATGTACACCATATTTTTTTATTAAGCCTCAGCCTAAACTTTCCTTAGCTTCCGTCTGAGTTGACTGGAAGGAAATTCAATTGGGATCATTTTTGAATCACCCTTTCTCTTATCCCAGAACAACAAATAAATCTTAGAAGACCGCCCAGTGATGGAGAAAATGGAAAAAATCCTCAGATCATCAGGCTTCCACATTTACTATTATCTTATTGCCCTACCTACCCATTTCTTTTATCACCAGTGGTTTTGGAGCTTTCATACTCAATTTAGGGGTAGGAAGCTTTCACAAGACCAGAAAACTTAATGCATGTGACCAGACTCACTGTGTGCGTGAAATTGTTCCCCCAGAGGTCCTGTAACTCTCTGGGGGGTATTTCAAAGAAGAGGTAACCAGCTCATAATTATTCATAAAACTCACTGATTTTTTTTTCCTACTCTTAAAGAATTATTCATTGTTGATACCCTCAGACTACCTCTTCTTTCTCCTCCTCATCTGAATCCCTAACATACTCTCCTCAAATAAGTTTAGACATTAGCAAAAGAGAGGAAGAGAATATTGCATTTAATAGATCCCAGTATAGGCCCTGAGCTACAGATTGCAAAGCATCACTATGCCGTATGTTATAGATGGCCTCAGGCTAGATCCCGGTCACTGAATAAAATGTAGGGCTTTCTCCATTTGCAAACTGTGTGTGGCCAAGAAAATTAAGCATTTTAAACATACAGTGTTATAAAATAGAATACCATTCATTTGTCGGCAGTTCTCAAAATAAGAAAACATTATAATGGAGTTTATCAATCCTCTTCCTTACTAGAATTTATACAGGAATTGGTAATTTTCCATAAACAGAATGTGGCTTGCTTGTGAATCAGTAACAATAACAATAACAAAAGTTAGATGCAATGTCAAATGTTCTTTCTAGACAGATTCTGGATGTGTGACTTTTAGATGGATCCCTGACTTTTAGCTGTGCAGTGACAGACGTCAAAGAGAACATATACCATGCCAGACATGTGAGAGGTACCAACAAGAGTGGAGCCATTAACCGTCTCTGGCATAATGCTGTATGGTCTCATTCTGCTTAATTATGCTAGAACATAGGTCCCAAATAAGTTACGTTCCAAAATAAAACTAAAATAAAAGAAAGCATTAAAAGCAGCAAATACAAAAAAAAAAAAAAAAAAAAGGTTCGTTCTGCTTCCATAGACCACTGTTCCCCAAGGTGAGAAACACAGGCAAACTAATAAATCCTTTAACTATTTTACAGATTCCATGACCTTAGACTGAAGTACTAAGTCTAAAAGACTAATACCAGTCATTCTCATATTTTTCAGTTTTTATAAGTTGAAATTATAGTTGAACATTTAATGTAAACTTTGTAGCTGCAAAACAATAATGGATTCCAAAACTTAGAAAATTCATTGGAATTGCTTGTAAATGTATTTTACGTCGATTTATTATAATCTCAGCAGCTTTGGGTATTTCATTGTATTTATTTTTTCACAGCTTCTTAGTTTTTATTTTTCAATATAAAATGGTCACTTCTCAGTAAAGTAAGTACTGACACATTTCTACAAGTATTAACATGAAATAAGATTAACATTTCTTATTCAAGTGTTTTCTTTTCCTGTGATAAGGATTTTCTACTTTCTACTTTCCCCACCACCAATGGATGATGAAACCCTAATGGAATTAGTCTAGGACACTAACCTTTATGATAAACTATAGTGTGGAATTTCTGAAAATTTGGAGGTTTTGTGGTATTTGTTTGAAGTTCCTTATAGAATGTTTTTGATAAATAACCATTTTTTAATGTTATTCAGGACAACAATCAAGGATTTGTGTTAGAGAACAAATTGCAGATCCTTGTGGTTATAGAAAAATAGCAACTCTGGCTGGAACTATCTGATAAAAACAATAAGTTCAACTAGGACATAAAGAAAATGATTTTGCATATTTTAGTAGATTTGCAATCTGTTGGACACTATCAGCAATTAAGATGCCTAACCATATCTCTGTGGTAACGATACACTGTTATGTTTGCACCAAGAACTTTGCTAATATGTGGTCTTGATAATTATGTTCATCTTTCGTCTTTATAGGAAAATCGATATTGCAACCCATAAGATTATAATCTGTCTTCTTTGGTTGAAATATCTAAACATCGCCCATACTTTTGACCTTGTTTCTTGTTTAGAATTTAAATATCTGCACTAAGAATTTCTCTAGGAAATGATATCACAGCATGATTTTATTTTCTCAATTTGTGTAAATAGCTCTAGTTTTCAAAAACCAAATATTAATTATTATAAAGTTATTGAGATGTCTCTGAAGTAATTGTTGCATGACTAACCCTTTTTACTCAGAGTGTGGACTGAGTGGATTATTTTTAGGTATGGTGGGTCAACTAAAATAATTTGTGGGGCCCACTGCAAAATGCAAATGTGAGCTTTTTATTCAAACAATGAAAAACTGTACTGTTAAAATTACCAATATATAAATATGTTTCTTTCTTCCGTGGTCTGTCTAGACTTGTTTTATTTGTAGTTATCATTGTTCTAAATAAAGTGAAGTCTGATTAGGTTTTTCTAGTAAAGAAATATATTTTATTTTTATGACATTTTGAAAGATATGTCTCTAGAAACTTGTCATGTCACAGTGGATTATTACAAGATTTCATCCACAGTAATGATCTTGGTCTGCATTTGTGTTAATAAACTATCAGTCACATTTTCCAAGTGCCTAGATCAAAGTAATGGATAAAAGCTAGTACATTACATTGTTCCTTCCCAACTCGTGGCAGTATACAACAGTATACAAGGCAAAGTATATTCATCTGAAATGAGAAATACCAGACAATGAAACATCATAAAGTAATCTGAAATTCTAAGCTGTATCCTTCTGTTTCCCAGACAGGGACAAGTCCCTCAGATATCATGACATCTTCCTTCGTAGACTTTAGGACTGTTATTTTGCATTCCTTTGTGTTATTCCTTATTCTTTGTCTTCTCTGGTCGTTAGTAATTTCCCCTTGACTGATTTTGTTCACTTTTGTATCCCTCATCCTTGGCTCAGTGTCTGACACAGTGGTGAGACTCTGAACATATACTTAAGAAATGTGACCAGTTAGAAAACATAGAACTACCTAATAAAGGAATCATTTCACAACAGAGATATACTATTAAAAGCAGTTAGAAAGTGGGGCGCCTGGGTGGCTCAGTCAGTTCAGCATCTGACTTCTGCACAGGTCATGATCTCTGGGTTTGTGTGTTCCAGCCCTCATCGAGCTCTGTGCTGACAGCTCAGAACCTGAAGCCTGCTTTGGATTCTGTCTCTCTCTGCACCTCCCCTGCTCGCACTCTGTCTCTCTATGTTTATTTACTTTTGAGAGAGAGAGAGGGAACAAGCAGGAGAGAGGCAGAGAGAGAGAGAGAGAGAAAGAATTTGAAGCAAGTTCCAGGCTCTCAGCTGTCAGCACAGAACGCAGTGGGGGCTCGAGCCCACAAACCCCGCGATAATGACCTGAGCCGAAGTCGGATGCTTAATGGACTGAGCCACTCAGGCGCCCCAAAATAAATAAACATTAAAAAAAAATAGTAGAAAGGAAAATGTTTGGCTTACAAGCAAAGACTACACAGAAAAGGTGAAATAGTAACAATTATGATAATGGGCCAAAGGGTAGAGAGAGTTCGGAAAAGATTTGGTAATCAATACCTCTTACTGATTCTGAGAAAAAATACTTTAAGTAATTTTATTGTTACTGAATCAGAGTTAGTGCAATAACACTAGAAGAATGAAGATATTTTAGGAAATTAAAATTTCTGTATTTCTTTAACTATTCTTTACAGATTTTTATATTGAATTTATGTAGAATATTCCAGGGAGTCAGTCATCTCTTTGTTGTTTATTTAATTAAAAAATGTAATTTTATCTTTAACAATATAATTCTTATTTATTTTTAATTATTGACCTATCTCATTTTTGTAGAAGGCAATATTCATTCAAGTTTCTTCAAATATATAAGGGAAAAAGTATAGGAATAATAAATTCAAAAAGCTATCATGGAATGTTTCAAAAATTGTTAAAGTTCAAAATGTGTTCAAAAATTAACACATTTTCAGAGGCATTTCTTATGAATTTTCATTAATCGGTAGTATAAGCTGTCAGAAGAAAAACTTTGTAATAATATGAGATAGGCTTGAGAACTCCAGAAGCTAATTTTTAAGCATGCATCTAATTATGAATACTAAATTTATTTCATTTTTATAGAACTGCCAGGACCAAGATAGCATCTTGATCATAACTGAAATATAAAACTCTAAAAGAGTCTTAAATTAAGCTAATTATAATATAAGCTTCTGTTTTTAGATTTGCAACATGTATCATCATTCCTCTGTATTCTTCCATTCTAACGTGGAATAGGAATTTTATCGATATGGAGCCCATCAATGTCAGTTACATTTTATATATCACTAAAATGCTACCAACAATCTTGTGGTAGTCAAAAGGAAAAATAATTTCTCAGATCCTATACATGAATTATAACAATTATAAGTATTTATATTTTCCTCGTATTATTAAGTTTTCAATAAAATATTAAATAATTCAAATATGTTCAATCATTTCATTTTGCTTTAAGAAAGTGAAACTTAATTCATTACATACTTTAATTGCTATAAAATAGAAATAGTCAATAAGATGAAGTCTAAGTTATAATTATTATTTTTAATATTTTAACCATATAGTTTTATTTTTCCCATATGAGTAAATTAACCTTTGGAGAGGTATATCCATACAATTTTAAGATCAATTGTATCATTATCCAAACTTGAAGGTAAGTAGAAGGCAGAAAAATTCAGAAAACTTATACCATACTATGAATTGAGTGATGTAGACTTGATATTCTAATCTTAAAATATAACTTATTCTGCAAATTCATGACTTATTACCCATTACTTTATTTAAGTTCATTTAAATATACTTCCATGCAATTTTAGATATACATTAGAGGAAAATAGAGGAACAATGGAGGAACAATATAAGTATCATGAATATGGATTTCTACCACTTTTTTTTCTTTAGAACATAATTAATGAGAATATCATCATATGTGAATACTCAAAGATGTATTAAAATTAAGAAAAAATATGGTGATCTTAGTTTGCCCCCTAGGAAAGGGCCCTAGTTGTACCGATTTCTATCTGTGTGCACTTTACCGCACACCTGCATTGTCCTGCACACACATACACAAACTCAGAGAAACACACAAGTTATCCCACCACACACACACACACACACACACACACTTTCTAGAATAATGAATTTTATGTAAAAAAATCAGTCTCTGTATTGAGAGAGGACTTACAGAAAATGAAGCCTAGTTGCCTCATGTTTTACAAAACATTGTAGTGGACAATAGAAACATTTAGAAAAGCTCACATAAAATAAAAATTTATGACAGGTTATATGCATAAAACTTCATATTATTTGCTAAGGAGATCAATCTTATTCTGATCTCTTTGCTCTTATAGCAATATTTCCAGAAGAGAAATTGCAGCAATACAGATGCTAAATAAAACTTATGCCTATTGTATATTCCATTATTCTATACATCTACTTTTCCTCTATAAACAAATTTGCTAAGGAATACTTCAGACAAAACTTTAAAGTGTCACAACCTTTTATTTTTCTATAGATAACTTTCAAAAATAAAGTATGTGTTATTGGGAGTGAAGGTCAAAGTGTTTATTCACTTCAGTCCTCACAAATGCCTTCCTGAATTGTATTACTTTAATCAAAATACAATGTCTTTATATGGCCCCGGCATATCTTTCCTCCCCCCAAAGTATGCGATGTGAACAGAATGTCAAGATTGGGTAAGCACTAAAAATATAATAGAAATTATGGATCTCGTCTCGGGATTTTGTTTCCTTTATTATTGTGTTAAATGAAGCTATCCTGAGGGTGTCATATATTCTGTTATTTTAAAATATTTTCCATTTCCTTTTAAAAAATTAGTATACTTCATAATATTTATATTCTTCTCACAACTGTGCCTTATTTTTCAAAAGAAAGTAAATGGCAATCTTGTTTATGTAAAGGATGACTCTGTTTTGATCCAATCTCTTTGGTTCTCTTTCTTTCAAGGTGAATTTTTGGTTATTCTACATTGAAAACAAGTAGAAATAAACAGTCACTAGGTGTTGAGTTGCCTGCTCCAAAGGGATCTTTAGTTATTGAAGTTAAGTTCAGATCCCAAGTGGGAGAGAATATGATATTTAATAATGTGGATAATGTCAAAATTTTTGAAAGTATGACCTGTTAATTATTATCTTTGATATTGGTATAAATATGTATTAATATTCACAAAGGTATACAGTAGACTTCTAAGTACAGGGGTTAAAAGTTTCATCAACACATTCTCTCCCTAAGAGCTAGCTATTCTACTTGAGGAGAAAAGAAAGTTAGTTGGGAGATTCATGGAGAGAAAAACAGTGAAAAATTGCATAATGTCAAGAAAATGATGAAAGATAGTAAGAGCTAAACAATTCTGTATAATAAGAAATCCACAGGAGATAAAGTAATTAAAGAAAGCTTCTTAGAAAAAGAATGTCCATGAACATTCAAGGTAATGAAGGGAGAGGAACACTGAGATATATGGAATAATGATATAAAAATTAGAAAATAACTAGTTCAATAATAGAATAAGGAAGTATATTCTTCCTGTTGGTTGGAGGACTGTATGTGAATATTTGCCAAATCATAATCTATCACATCAAAGAAAGTTAACTTTGCCACGTGGCTACTGGAGTGCCATTAAAAGGCTTTTGTCGGAAGTTATGGGGTCTGCTAGTAAGATGTAAGATAGAGGAAAAATTGTGGAGCCAGACCTGAAAGACCTTCAAACCAAAATAATACCCTGTACTCACTTTATCCATTCTTGATCTTTGAACCATTGTCATCTTGGCTTTCGTTATTTATCAGCAATCATCTTACACATACATTTTTTTTTTTTATTTTGTTTATTTTTGAGAGACAGAGAGAGACAAAGGGTGAGCTGGGGAGGGCAGAGAGAGAGGGAGACACAGAATCCGAAGCAGGCTCCAGGCTCTGAGCTGTCAGCACAGAGCCCAGCGTGGGGCTCGAACCCACGAACCGTGAGATCATGACCTGAGCCGAAGTCAGATGCCTGTTCAACTGAGCCACCCAGGCGCCCCACATATACATTTTAAACAGACAATAAATTCCCCACAAAACTTGTTTGCAATCTTCTCCCTATTATTGAGCAATGAAATCCCCTCATCCCATGATGGCAAATATAAGCCATCCAGCACAAGTGCCATCTTTATTCTTCTCATTTCTACAGCTCTGTGCGGGCACACCTTCCACACATATTTAGAATTTATTTGCAACGTCACTATTCTTCTATTTCTCCATCTCAGAGCAAGAATTTGTTTCTTATCTATCACTGTGTGCTGAATGTCATTCTGAACCAAACTGAGCTATGGTTTGTTTAAAATCAGTCAATAACTTCCTTTCTTGCATTTTCATTCTCCTGTTTAATTGGTATTTCTCTTATATTTGTAAATATATTGTGATCTTTTCTTTTCTATGGAAAAAAAGGAAATGAATAACAAAATCAAAAAGCCTTCTCTCTTCCCAAATGCCCTTTTTAGCATCAGTCTTATTTCTTCCCTTCTTTCATCAATAAAAATATTTTTTGTTTTTTTAAATGTTTATTTATTTATTTTGAGAGAGACTGAGAGAGCATGAGCAGGGTATAGACAGAGAAATGGAGAGAGAGATTGCCAGGCAGACTCCACACTGTCAACACAAAGCCCAAAACGGGGCTGGATCCCACAAATCGTGAGATCATGACCTGAGCCAAAATCAAGAGTCAGATGCTTACCCAACCGAGCAACTCAGTCACCCCCGTCATCAATAAAGATTTTAAGACTTATCTATATTTGCTATTTTTTCTTTATTTTCTCACTATGTACTCGACCTTTCAAAATATTCATTTATTGTCTTTACATGCATAAGCAAAGCTAAACTTTCACTTTCCCAACTCTTTCACCCAGTTAAACCAATATAATCTCACAAACCTGAGACTTTTAAAATCTTGATTCTGTTTGTGTTTTGATGAATTCCCTTTCTTCCTTAGTGCATCAGTTAGTTACAGCCATAAGAACGTGTGCAGCAGTTAGCATCTGTTTCACACTTACTCATCTGTAGATTCGCTGGAATTCAGCTCATTTACACTTAGCTCAGTTGCACTTGTTTCCTAGCTGTGAACTGAGTTTACCTGTTTCTCATTCCCCTTACACCTCCAACCACCTGAGGCACATTCTTCTTATGGGAAAAGATAGAAGCGTAAGGCCAAGACAAATCAGAAAAACAAATCTCAAGTTTTGTTCATATCATTTCCACTTTCTTCCCACTCAACAAAGCAAGTCATATAGCTATGCCCAACGTCAATTGGTCAGGGAAATATATTCCTCTCATGGAAGTAAATAGGGCATGAATATTTGCTAAGAAATAATCTAACTTACCTCATTTGGGTTTTATGATACTACACAGCCTTGGTAGTGATTTCAATTCAATTTTCAAATAGAGTTAGAAGTGATGATAAATTTGACATTGTCATATTCAGTTGAGTATGTGGCATTGGACACTGCACAGACTAGGCCACTTCTTATTCTTTTTTTTTTTTTTTTAAGAGAGAGAGACAATGATTTGGGGAAGAGAAGAGGTAGATAGAGAATTTTAAGCAGGCTCCGCACCCAGCACAGAGCCCAACAAGGAGCTGGATCCCATGGCCCTGGGATCATGAATTGAGCTGAAATCAAGAGTCAGACTCTCAACAAACTGAGCCACCCAAGTGCCTCTAAAAATCACTTATTATTTTTAGTTATTTTACAACATCTATGTCCCCACATGTGGTACAACATACATGAATGCAGTCCATGCTATACACCAGGAATAGGTCAGTGTTCAAGCATGATGAAATGAGACTGTAGACAAAGATATGGTTGAGATAAAATCATGGAATCCCTGTAAACATAAAAACAGGCCTCATATTTACCTTTTTCCTAATTGTTTTATTGCATAAAAAGACGATATAAGGAGCATCTGGTGGATCAGTTGGATGAGTGCCTGACTTTTGGCTCAGGTCATGATCTCATGGTTCGTGAGTTCAAGCCCCACATGGGACTCGCTGTTGTCAGCACAGAGCCTGCTTCAGATCCTCAACCCCCCTCTCTCTGCCCCTCCCCTACTTGTGTTCTCTCAAAAATAAATGAGACAAATAAAAAATAATAAAAAATAAATAATAAAATAATTTGAAAAGATAACATAAAAATTTACTGAGCCATTTTTAAGTGTACAGTTTAGTGTATTAAGTCTATTCCTATTGTACAACCATCACTCCATCCGTCTCAGGAACTTTCCTTCTGTTATTTATTGACTTTTAATTTAATCTCACTGTGATTAGAGTAGATACTTTGCATATTATCTATCTTTTAAAATCTATTTGCATTTAATTTGTAGCCCAACATATTGTCTGTACTGGAAAATGTGCTATGTGCACTTGAGAAGAATGTGTATTTTGTCATTGGATAGACTGTTCCGTACATGTCTGCTAGATCCAGGCAGTTTATTGTGTTGTTCACTCTCACCTTTACTTTTGCTATGCTGTTATGCTGATATCTTCATCTTCATTCACAAGACGCCTGAGGGTTTTTTACTACTTCAGTTTCAGAAGATAATTATAGTTAACTACTATAACACATTTAGAGAGAGTGGAAGAAGCACCAATAACCTGTGTTTCCTGACAACCTAATAGGTAATAAGGCTGCTGTTTGATGATATGTTGATGCAAGGGAGTTGATTCCTGAGAAAATTTATAACTGCTGGATGACCTATGAATTATATGTACACAAATAAAGAAAAAAGTTAAATATTTATAAATGTAAGCCTCAGAATTTCACGCTTTGAGTGAAGTGGAAAAGCTGGTACAAACAGAATCTATAATAAGAATTATACAGTGCAGAAATGATTGTCCCCTAGAATTATATAGTATTTACTATTTTTAATTATTCAGTTTTATGAGTGACCTATTTTAAGCTGCAGATTTATACTTTGATGAAAGTAAGTTTCAAATTATTTGTTTACATTTATTGCCAGTTAAGAATTAAAAATACAAAACTGATCACAATTATTTCCTTATCTCCTTAGTCGTCCGGAGAAAATTTCAGGAACATCAGTATGCATCCCATCACTTGGTCTTTGCTCCCATTTGGTGACAGGATTCATTGCTTTTGCTGGAAAATAAGATTACTGTAGTGCAAATTATGCATGCTCAGTTGCAATTTTCCTCAGTGTGAGGTTCTTTAAGTGCACGTTATTCATTGTTTATGAAATGTTTCATTTGTAAATCTGTTCTGAAAGCCTGAAATGGAACATTATGCTTCTGTGGAGCCCTCTCTTATAGATTTTGTTTTCATTCTAGAGGAATTATATTTTAAATATTATATCTACTTTCTACTGTGTTATCTTCCACACCCTTCCTTAAATCTCAATACATCACTATCACTCATGTGAAACAACCATTAACTTCATTGAATAGAATCACAGGATTAAATTCTATAAAAGGACTTTGCTGTGGTTGAATTAGTCAGAGCTGTATTCTTACATTTACCATAGAAGAAACGTGTCCTTTCCAAGGACATTTCCAACCTGAATCTCTTCTTTTCCTACTTTGGCATCTTGGTAGAAATATAGTGTGACTGTCCTGAAACAAAATAGTTATATAATATCTACCTGTAATTAGCTCTAAGTCATAAGCCATGTTTACTTAAATAAGGTACATAGATCATGTTTGCATATTTAAAAGTTTAGAGGATTTTAGTTGATTCAATAAGTATTTGTGAACTCAAGTGCTAGGCAATGTTGAAATACTTGAAATGCTAGGAATTCAAGGATGAATTAGACATTCTCTGTCCTCCAGGGCTCATGTGCAAACAGGCAGATAAATTAATAGATACCCATCACACATAATAACAACCAAATAATTTTACTATCTAGAAGAGGAAACCATTAAGTTTGGCTGGTAATGTGAAGAAAAAATGCTTCAGGGCAAGTCTCATAAAAGAGGCGTGAGATCTGAATTGAACCCTGGAGGATCAGTCGGATTTTGTTTGGCAGAGGAAAAGATAAGAGGCAACTTACATAAAAGGAATAGAATGGGAAAAAAGTCCTGAAAATTTTCAAATCATTAAATAGTGGAAACGGTAAGAAGCTCTTTAAATCTGTAACATGAAGTGTTGATTAAAAATGAAAGTTGTTAAAACACTTCGGTTTATATTGCATCATGATAAATATTTTGGATTATATTTTGTAGGCATTGGAGACTGCCCTAAGTATATCAGCAAGGTGGTGACTTGATTAATTTCATGTTTTATGAGGCTAGCTCCCTAGAAATTGTAGAGTATAATAACAGAGGAAAAGGAGAGGAGGTTGATAAAAGCAGTTCTGAAGGTAGAAACATAAGATTTACATATAAAATGGATGTGGAGGTTGATATGGATTCAGTGATGTCTTCCAACTCCTGGGCTAGAGGTCTTGCTGGATGGTGATGCTGTTTAGTTGTGAAATAAGACTCAGAGGAACAGGTCAGGGAAGATATGATTTTAATTTTTAATATGTTGGGATGTCCATCTGATATTCACTAGAGATGCCAAGAAAAAAAATTAAAATAATTGGAATTATTTCTAGTTTAGTGACTGAGATGTAGATGGTATGAGAGATAGGTGATAATGGATGCCAAAATAACAGATACATTTATGCAAAGGGGGAAGAAAAGATCTTAACTAAATTCTTAGTCAAGATTAATAATGATGGGACCAGAAGAGGGCACAGAAAAGTAGTAGCAGTATGACCCAATCCATGCAAAGAGATGGCATCAAAGAAACCAACATTATTAAAATGTGATTGAGGTAAGGTTTTAAAAAGTCCTTGTTGGCTGGTCACATCTAAGATACTGAGCAAATATCCAACCTGTAGCTAAAAATCACCTCTACAGTTCGGGGAGTGAGTCATAGATAGAAATTTAGCCTTGAGCGGCACCTGGGTGGCTCAGTCTGTCAAGCATCCCACTCTGGCTCAGGTCATGACCTGACAGTTTGTGAGTTCCAGACCCGTGTTGGGCTCTGTGCTGATAGCTCAGAGCCTGGAGCCTGCTTCGGATTCTGTCTCCCTCTCTCTGTCTCTGCCCCTCCCCTGCTCTTGCTCTCTCACTCTCTCTGTCTCAAAAATACATAACCATTAAAAAAAAAAAAAAAAAAAAAGAGACAGAAAGAAAGGAAGGAAGGAAGGAAGGAAGGAAGGACGAAAGAAAGAAAGAAAGAAAGAAAGAAAGAAAGAAAGAAAGAAAGAAAGAAAGAAAGAAAGGAAGGAAGGAAGGAAGGAAGGAAGAAAGGAAGAAAGAAAGAAAGAAAGGAAGAAAGAAAGAAACCCAGCCTTGAGGGTTATCTGCATAGAGGTGATAGAGAATTACTTGAAAATGAATGATATTTCAGGTGGAAAAATATAAAGAAAGAAGAGATGTAAAAAGGAAATGTTGACAAATGTAGACATTTAGTGTCTGCAGAAGGAAAAATAAGAGTGTTTTGTGGTAAAAAGCTTAAAGGAACAAAGCCTCAAGAAGCAAAGAGGTGATTATGAACTTTAAATTTGGAAAATATATTTTTGAAAAATGAGAGAAAACATTATTAAGGTTGTAACTAGAAGTGTATTGAAAGTGAAAAGCAACTTGGTGGACTGGTGAGGGCAAAATACAGACTTCATAGAAATGAGACATAACAGCATATGTTTGTATGTACGCGGGGCCTGGAAGAGATGGTGGATAAAGTGGAACAGGCTGGGGAAAGCTACTTTCTCCAGAGATCTAAGTGACCATTGTGGAAAGTGGCAAACATGAATAGCGAGTGGTAAAGGAGACCAAACCGTCCAGGAAGAGCTTCTGGATAAGTGTCAAGAGGACAAGTAAAATTCTTCTTAAATTCATTTTTTTTAACCTAGGAATACAAATCTGCAAAGTGTAATGTAATACCAAAATGAAAACTGAATTTCTACAAATAGTAGTTTATACATAAATTTTTATATCATTCTGACCACTTATTTGAGACATTTCTCACATAATATTACTATTTTTTTTCAAATTGGGAAAAGATATATAAAAATAATGGTTTACAGTTTCTTTTTAGAAATGCATTCATCTGAATGGATGAGTCAGATTTAATACTGTGCTGAAAATAAGGACAAGGGCATAATGTTTTGATTCTGATTTTAGGTGCACATCGTCTCTCTACAAAGATAAATCAACTGAACCAATAATGATTTAAATCATTATTTCTCTGAGTCTGAGAAATAAATAAGCCAATGAGACAGGATTTTGGAGGATTGGCCGATGGAAGTCGATTAGGCTGGCAGAGCACAGTAGGAAAATGTCACAAAGCCTTGTAGCCTCTTCTCAATGAGTGGGATGAATGTACTGAGTTACTGTTTAGTCAGGTAACAGTTGTTTACTCATTTCTACCACAATGGCTTTCCATTTGGATACAAGTATCTGTGTATGAGGCCTTACTGTCAGTAAAATCCTGGTCTGAAAGTTGACTGACTGATAGTGTGTCATTTATTAGAAGCCATATCCATCTAGGATATGCAAGAGAATTTTGAATATTTCATTTTCCCATATGAAACCAGGAATGGGAGATTAGAGATAAGAAAGCTTTGTTGCTATGATCTTTTTCTATGTCCTTCTTTATTATACCCAATAAATATATTATTTGTTCTCTTTGCGTTTTTGTTTTGTTTTTTTTTCAATGCCTAGTGTTAAGATTCTTAATTTAGTCAGGTTATTTAGATGTACTACAAAGGACTTTGTAGAAACTTCTTCCTCAATAATTTATCTAGCAAAATTTGAAGCCAGCTCTTTAAATTGACTTTACTTAAATGTAGTATATTTGTGTTAGTAGTATATTATTTGTTCTCTTTTTGAAATTTTTATTTGCAAATGAGTTTAATTTAACCTTTGTAAAGTGATTTCATATTTTAAATATTTTTTCAAATGTTGTATGCAATTATATCTACATATATATAATTTATTTTGAAGGTATTCTGACATATGGCTAAGGATTATGTATTTTCCCCATTCATTATTAATGCTTGGTGCTAACACAAGAAGTTTCAAAAGAAATCTGATTTTAAGATATAAACCATGCTTTACTGAGAAATAGGATTGCATGTTTTATGATTTTTGAGCAGCACATGGACTTTTGTGGTTTAAAGTGATATCAAATCAAACACATTTTTGACTGAGTCTATAAAATATGAAGGTAGACATATTTCCATTTGCACTGGCCTTTCTGCTTCAAATTAAAAACCCGCACTCATGATAGAAAGTGGAAAGCAATCTGAACTCTTTCTCGGCAATGTACTGTCACCTGCCTGCACTAGTAGGTAAGACAACAGAA
The DNA here is from genome assembly GCA_030068075.1 of Paguma larvata. Lineage (NCBI taxonomy): Eukaryota > Metazoa > Chordata > Mammalia > Carnivora > Viverridae > Paguma > Paguma larvata. The sequence goes on along the minus strand of CM057829.1, from coordinate 58,363,265 downwards.
ACTATGTCAAAACTGTGCATGCTCTGAGATGCTGGCAAGCCAAAGAAATATAACACAAAATTGCTGATAGCACTCGCTCTGGGAGTCCCAACCTGTATGGCTTGGAGAACTGGTGTATGTCTAACTTCACCTCTGAGCTCTTAAATCAGCAACTCAGGCTCACTCTCAAATCAGCGCTAAGTGCACTCTGTAGCATGGCCCTTTGCGTTCAACATTTAAAACAAAATAACAAAAGCAACAATAACACGACTATTATGAGTGCCAAATAAATCCTCAGTGATCGATTTCTTTAGCAGATGGAGCCAGATAGACGTGGAACCACCACGAGGTTATGGTGAAGGAGAATGTCAAGTACCAGAGCAGAGGTACAGTGATGATGAGCACAGATAAAAGATTGCTGACCGTGGGACACAGTGCAGTGATTAGAATAAAACTGCTGAGTGTGCTCTCCAGGGCCGAAGAGCTAACAGGGCAAGGCTGTGACAAAACTTGTGAAAGGTCCCCAAACCACCTCCACATTTCTGCAGAGTACCGAAGGGACGGCAAGCTGGGCCACACATCCTGCTTTTCCGCAATGCTCCAACTAGCAGACAGCACCTCGTTCTGCAGGGCCATCTTCAAGGAGGAAGGATATTGATTTATAGAAAATGATATTAGACATAAAGGATAATGATACATAGATCACAGATGCTGCATCAACATATGGAAGAGTTCTTGCATCAGCAAATAAAAGGGGCCAATAATGTGAAGAGAGTGAGCATAAGATTTATTAGGAGGCTTTATTGCTCTGTGATTTATGAATCGCCACAGATGGCAGTGATGTAGTATAATATTCACAAATATGATGCAATAAAGATTATTAAAGCATCTAGCAGTGCCATTTTTAGTTTCGGCTATAAAAAGAATATATCTCTGGGCACTCTACTTTACATAGAAGACATACAGACGCTCTTGATTTTTAAAGATGACCGCATTGGTCTGTCTCTACTATTGCATTTCTTCTGAAAGAGTTTTGATATGTGTCTCATTTTTCTGTTATAAATGCATAAGTGACTGACAAGGGTACTGAGTGGGTGAGGATTTGCAGGTATGGCTCACAAGTCAGAATGGCAAGGGCATTGAGGACACAGACTGTGGTTGTACAATGCCATCCCCTCTGCAGATGCCTGCGGATGCCTGATCGTATTTTTTTTTTTTTTGAATCAGTTGCTTGATTTCTTAGGAGGAAAGAGATTCCTCCTCTGAAATCTGTAACCATGGAGTCACTGCATTTTACCCTTTCCAAGTTTTAATATAAAGAGTAGCTGCTACAGATATACTAACAAAGTATTCAGAATTTAAAGGATGTATTTTCAACCTAAAGTTGAGGTTTTGTTTCTGTGATAACAATTCAGATATCCTATATAACGCTAGAAGAATAATGTTGACACTTACTGAAGGCAACATGGGCAATCTGTTATTCAATTTATCCATTTTATAATAAAGAAAAAAACGATCATCGCTTTTCAAATTTGCTTAAAATAGAATTGTCCTTAAAATAATTGTAGTTTCAACTAATATAAATGGCCAGAGAAAAACTGACTCAAATACCTGTGTCAAAAAGAACACCTAATGCTATTGAAATGAGCTTATTTCCTAGAATTATTTTGAGAAATACTATTAATGAAGTGCATTCCCTTCTTGGCTGTGAGAAAATTCAGTTTTATATTGAGGTACTGTATTTTTAGGTAAACTATAATAGTATTTAAATCTAGCTCTGTATTATTCAAAAATGATAGCTTTGAATACATTCGGAATTATAAGTTTCAGTTTGCTTTCCCAAATAAGTTTCAGTTTGCTTTTCCCACTTCAAATAAGTGACGGAAAATAATATTTTATATGTGATAGAATGTTGCCTTTTTTCTCTTTTTATTCACTTTATTCTCCTTCTGCCTCTTATTTTTATGAAAACTGCTAACACTCCTGTCCATCTCTCATACTCTGTTGCCTTGGGCTGTGAAAAATTAACTATGCATCAGCTTAGCAAACATTCAATTATATTTTCTCATCTGTGCTGCCTAGGATTCTGATTTGTGAAACTGTCAGATTTATCCCCTTTTTTGTCAAAATATCTTTTGACTTTATTATAACAGTCCAACCATTGTCACACTGACAACCCTAATATATGCTATTTCTCTTAGATCATCTCCGTTGTTAAAATTGAATACAGTGATTTTTCTTTCCTACCTAAAGCAGATCTTTCTTTCCCTCCATCACAAACTGAAAGCTTCAATGCGGAGCCATTTCCATTCCGCTATACTGTTTATTATGTCGAAACATTTACAGCCCAGTTGACAATGCTTTAGCTTCTCCCTAAATCCATGATTTATTTTATTTGTGCAACATACGTTACTCTGGAAACTGTGTAACATTTGAATAAACTGACTGCATTTACTGGATGTTAGACTCTAGGAAATCATCTTCATAAAATCAGTTTTGTTCTGAATGTCATCTGGCTCCAACCGAGGAGCCCAACAAAGGTAAAGCTTAGTTTCAATGGAACCAAAATTCAAACTAACAATAAGAAAACTAAAACCAGATCTTTATGTGATCGTTGTACTAGCCAAACATAATACTATAAAAATCATTTTTAGTACTCTATATCTGTAAGCAACAAAATCTTTAAAGTACCCCGCTGAGGTAAGCAGGCTATGCTTGTTTCATAGGGATCTTTTGAGAGGAGGGTATATAATTTTCCCTCATTTTCATAAAGGTGATGGGGAGAGTAGAATGAATTAATTGAAAGAAAGTGATGTTACCTTTGGAATATAAGCTCCCTGAAGAAAAAGAATCTTTTGTTCATGGATATATTCCTAGTATCTATTAGACTGCCTGACCCATTGGAGGCCATCAATAAATATTGGTTAAAAGATGAAATAAGAGGGTCATCTGGGTGACTCAGTCGATTAAGCTTCCAAATTCAGCTCAGGTATGACCGTGGGGTTCATGAATTCAAGGTCCACATCGGGCTCTGTGCTCACAGCTCCGAGCCTGCAGCCTGCTTTGGATTCTGTCTCCCTCTCTCTCTGCCCCTCCCCCACTCATTTTCTGTCTCTCTGTCTCTCTCAAAAATAAACATTTTTTAAAAAGATGAAAGAAGAATAAGTCTCAAAAGAATAAGTCTCACTGCCTGTTCTGAGACTTTGTACTCCCTCTAGGACTCTTTTGTCCAGAGAGAGATTCAAATCAAGATTCGATCCCTCACTTCCTTTTTCTTTGCACAGATGTGACCTTCTCAGTAACTCCTTCCATAAACGCCCTTTTTAAAATTGAAGTTTCTCCTGGAATACCCCTGTCCCTAGTTCCTCATCCCTGCCTTTCCTCACTGTCCTTTAGCACTTCTTGTTATCTGATATATTTTACCTTTTTAAGATTCATTCATTCATTCATTCACTCACCCATTCATTCTCCAGCTACCTACTGGAATGTGAGCTCTATACGGACAGATGTTTGTTTCTATTTTTTCTTATTCTTGCTGTTATTGTTTGTCTGTGGTACTACTGAATCAGCAACACCTAGAATAGCACCTGGCACATTTTAGACACTTAAGTAGTTGTAGATTGAATGTATAAATTGGAATATTTGGCTTAGAGAATATACAGATAATTTATTATATTTGTTTTAGTTTATGGAATGCTACCTGGTTTTAGATGTCTAAAACGTGCTCAACAATACGAAATAAGGGGCACCTGGGTGGCTCAGTCGGTTAAGTGTCCGACTCTTCATTTCCAGCTCAGGTCATGGTCTCACTGTTCCTGAGATGGACCCCCATGTTGGGCTCTGTGCTGACAGTGCAGAGCCTCCTTAGGATTCTCTCTCTCTCTCTCTCTCTCTCTCTCTCTCTCTCTCTCTCCCTCTGCCCCTACCTTGCTCTCTCTCTCTCTCAAAAATAAATAAACTTAAAAATATATGAAATAAGCTCATCATACTTATTTAGGCTGTTATAAAAATATATAAGCAAATCTTTATGCATTTAGTTACTTAAGTAGAATACCAAGGGAACCACCAAACCTCATTTAGTTATACATGTAAATTGATTGATAAGTTGATTGATGAAAATAAAAATAAAGATAGGTGTGTGTGTGTGTGTGTGTGTGCGCGCGCGCGCGCGCGCGCGCGCGTGCGTGCACTATATTGTATTGGAGGAACTCAGAAACATATTTTATTTTGCTTTCTTTCCCCTATTCTAGTATGGTCTTCTGAAATCAATTTTTCTTCTCCAGCCTATTTGTCTTACAAAAAATGTTCTATCTACGTATTAAGTAACAAAGACTCCAGGAGATGGCAGTCTGTAAGGAAACATGATTTAAGAACAGAAACAGGATTGTAACTATTTAATAAGTTGTAAAATATTTATTATTACCATAAAAATATAAGAAATATAAAAAACATATTTGTTCCAGGCTGCAGTAAGAATAATCGCTTCCCAAAGATGTCCATATAATCCCAGAGCCTCTGCATATGCTGCCTTACAGGGCAAAGGGGACTTTGCTAATATAATTAAAGATCCAGAGATGGGGAGTGTCTCCTGGATTATCCAGGAGGGCCCAGTGTAATCTCAATGATCTTTATAAAAGGGAAGCAGGTGGGGGCAGACTGAGATTGGGGGTGTGATGATAGAAGCAAAGGTCTCAGAGAGACTTGAAAATGTCGCATTACTAGTTTTGAAGATGGAAGAGGGGCTAGGAGTCAAGGAACATTGGTGGCCTCCGGAATCTGGAAAAGGTGAAGAACCAGACTCTCTCCTAGAGCCTCCTGAAAACACCCTGTGCTCTGGTAACACATTGACTTAACCCCAGCGAGACCAGTTCCAGACCTCAGCCCTCCAGAACTGTAAGATAGCACACTTCTATTGTTTTAAGACACTAACTGTGAAGTAATTGGTTACAGCAGAAAAGGGATTCTATTATGTATGCTTATGTGTCTTCCAACTACAAGATTCGGGATTTACCTGTATGTGTACAAACTCTAGTGAAGCGTAAGGAAATACCGGCCTAAAACTAATTATGGGGGCAAATGCAATTTGTCTGTAGTGCCTTTTCCTTCTTTCCAAGGCCCCTTTTTCTGGAATTTTTTCTCTGTTCCTTTCCTGCTTCACCTCAAGGTAGTAACCGATGATTGAATTGTTAAATTTAAAAACTTGAAATATGACTACATTCAGGTTTGAAGGTAAGTTTAAGGGAATCTTATAGAGAAAAAAGTTTTTATGTCCAGAAACAGTTTTCTTATTGAAATGATATTTTAACATGCCTGATATTTTTACAAGAAAGGAGGTTCATATACCTTATCCATAGCCAAAGTTTAAAAGGGCTGAGCCCAGAAAAGTTTCCGTTTAGTAAACATAGTTTGGTTTAAAGTAATAATCCTCCTTACCCAATAACCACTTAATCCTCTTGTAATGAAAGGTATAAATAATAAATCTGCTTGAGTTTTCTATTGCTATAAAATAATTACCAAAAACTTAGCACTTGAAAACATCACACACTTATTATCCTACCGCTCCCTAGGTCAGAAGATGGGTGAGGTTGTTTGGTTTCTCTGCACCAGGCTTCACTACACCAAAATCAAGGTGTCTGCTGGCTCAGCTGAATCGGCTTCTAACCTCAGTCAGGTTATCAGCAGAATCCAATTACTTGTAGTTACAAAGCCAGCCTTTCATTTCTCTTGCTGGCTGTTAGTCTGGAACCTCTCTTCAGGTTCTTTCTTCAGGAAAGCCTCCTGTATTCCCACTTCAAATTCCTCCCTCCATTTTCAAATTACCAACAATGTGCCCAGTCCTTCTTTTGAATCTCTCTCCATCCTGTTGCATCTCCCTAACTCCAACCTAAGAAAGTTTTCTACTTTTAAGGGCTCTGGTGATTACATTGGGCTCACCTGAATAATACAGGCTACTATCCCTAGTTTAAGGTCCTTAAATACATCTGTGAAGTCCATTTTCCCATTTATTTGCAAATTCCAGGATTGAGGGAGCTGTTCATCTGCCTACCGTGACATAAAACATGTGTTAAGTACTGTGAAACCCCATGGCGTGTGCTGAATACTCAAAGCACATTATTTTCTTTAATTCTTCAGCAGCCCTATGAGACCACAATTTCCCCTTTTTGCAGAAGAAAAACAATATTGTAGAGGTTCATGTTACCCAGTTGAGACATTCATGGACAGAGTCAATTCTGCTCTGTGGCATATGCGTTCATAAAAAACATATGTAAATGTAAAAAACATTTCACACTAAGCAAAATCGTGCAATAAAATTCACAAGACTTGTGTGAAAGATCTGTAAAGGGCACGATACTCAATAACAGTTAGGAACACATCTTTAAAACTTGGGGAACTAATAAACGTGGTAGTACAGTTATATACACATAAATTATTAATAAATATTTTAAAATTACATTAAATATGCACTTTGCCTCAAAAAAACCCTTAAGTTTGGTTTTGGAAGCAGACATTGGAAAGGTTCAGCTTGTGAGTTACTGTGAAGTAGCGAAGGAGGGTTATCTGAAATCAGATGGAAGGTTGTAACCACAGATGTGCTCTGATGAGCCTCCTTACACATGGTGAACTGAGGGAACTGGTAGATGTTTGAGGTGTGTGTTTACGTTTGAATGGTGGATTCCTACATGCCTTGTTCCGCAAGGAGGAGTTTTCTGCATTCACCTTGTGTTTCTCAGGACTGAATTCGTGCATGACAAACATGAAATTCATGTTATGCTCAAATTGTTCCCTAATATGTCAATTACACTGGAATGAATTTGTGTTTACAAAACAAGTGTTATAACTAAACTGACTGTGGTAAGAGGCAAAATAGCTCAGAGCAGTGTCATTTCATAAGAGTGCCTGAGCTTGTTATATATCGAGAGAGAGAGAGAGAAAAAGAGATACACGTATTCTGCATACATCAATAAAAGTAATATGAAAGATAAATAATTTTGAGGAATTTTCACATTGAGATAAAGTTAAATATATATTATAATCCTTTCTCAAGATTTTTGAGGCACCGACTCTCCTCATAAGATCCAATAAATCAGCATTCTACTGCAATTTCTGTCTTCACTCAACTTTAAACCTAAGTGTAAACACCCATAGCAATCACATGATGGAATTTTGAGAAAAGCCTCAGAGCATAGTTTAAAGGGCATGCACTTCAATTTGAGACACTCTTTTTGAAATAAACAGAAAGAGCTCTGTGTTTCTCAAGCTACAGTTTGTTTAGGTCATCTATACCTTGGCACAGCAATAGAGTTAGGGGAGCGGAGAGGAGGGGAAGGGAGTGAGGGGAGATAGGAGAATATTTTCAAGTGCTTAATAAGTTCTAAGCACTTTATACACGATCTCTTTATTCCCCCAACAATGAGGGGGGGTAGATGTCTTATTAACCTATTTATTTTATAGATCATGAAAATGAATACCAAATAAGTCAAATAACTTTCCCCATAACAAGCATCAGTCAACAGTAGGATGAGCATTTTAAAACATCTCTGTTGACAGTGAAATCCATTGCATCATGGCCTCCAGACTAAATGCCTGGTTATTCTTTATTTTTTTTTAAGTTGATTGATTCATCGCTATACCCAACATTGGGTTAGGACTCCCAACCCTGAGATCAAGGGTGACATGCTCTTGTGGCTGAGCCAGCCAGGTGCCCCCATCCTGGTTATTCCCTATCTTAATTTGTAGTCTAGATTCAGTAAGTATATTTTGAGAGAGAAAGAGTGCATGCACACACACGCAAGTCAGGGAGGAGCAGAGAGAGAGAATCCCAAGCAGGCTCCATGTTGTCAGCGCAGAGCCCAACATGGGGCTCTATTTAACGAACCATGAGATCACGACCTGAACTGAAATAAAGAGTCTGGCACTTAAAAAAGTGAGCCAACAAGGTGCCCCTTAGATTCAGTAAATATAAAAATAAGCTGTTCTATTCCCCCAAAATAGCTTTCTTTCTTTTCTCATTATTATTAATATGATCAATCAGTTATTCAAGCACCAAATCTTGAGATTATCTTTGTATCCTCCTTTTTCTACCACATCAGATCTTTTTGTTTAATTTTTTTAATGTTTATTCATTTTTGAGAGACAGAGTGCATGTGGGGGAGGGACAGACAGAAGGAAACACAGAATCCAAAGCAGGCTCCAGGCTCGGCGCTGTCAGCACAGAACCTGACAAGGGGCTCGAACTCACAAACTGCAAGATCATGAACTGAGCTGAAGTAGGACTCTTAACTGATTGAGTCACCCAATTACTCTAATTTGTCAGTTCTTAATGATTATTAAAGCATTTCTAGAATCTTTCCTAGTGTTCCTACTTTTTTAACCACCATTCTATGCAGACCATATCACCTCAAAACTATATTGCTGAAATCATTCCAACTTTTCTCTCACAGAGACCGGTATCTCCGGGATCTACTTTTACAAATTAATATTTTAAAATAACAACAGATTTAGCTTGCTATTAAGAAATCCACATTAAATGAACACAATTAGGCCTCTGGAAATACACGGTTTTGTAGGCCCCTGAAAAATGAAGAAAGTAGAGAACCTTATGTATTGGAATGTAATGCATTTTTTTTATTCAAGCAGTAATGCATTTTTATGCACATTTTCCCAAGGTTATTAGTTTTGTGGAGTTTTGCCAAAGTGGGATAGTCTTATTCCAGGAACTCGGCAATAAGAAGTACAGGAAAGCCATTCTTAGCATAAGAAGAAGCTTCACAGAAGACAGTCTTTAACACATGTATTAAGTAGCCTGTGCCTTAGAATCACAGCAATTTCGAGGGGCTTTAGTTTTGCAGGATTGTTCATTACACCTGCAACCATGGACAAGTCTTGCCCTTCAGTAAACATGTGCACAAGCATTATTACAGGTTCATATTTCTTTTTGCTAAGTTCCCTACACTCCCCAAGGTTCTTGCTGCCAGGCTGCTTGACTGGTTCCTGTCGGGAGCCTGTGTTACCTGAATAATTAACACCTAGACTTTTATAAACATATAAAGGACACTTCCCCCTTTTAAACTAATGGAGAGCATAATAATTCTTTTATTCAAAACTCTGCTTAAAACTAATGCCATTAAAAGATCAAGCTTGGAGCACGATTGTGAGTTTTCATGCTGACAGTATCATAAAAAGAATTTTGAAAGCCGTCACACTCCATGCAGAGACTACAGGTGACCATTGTTCCAATCTAGACGAGTTTAAGTTGGACGTGGAGCAGGAGGAGGAAGTTCAAAGTCATTTTTTTTTCTTTTTCCTGCTGCACTTTTGGAAAGCATATTCTGAAACCCAAAAGGGAACGCTGCTCAGTGTTTCAGTATGTTTGGAGGAATATTTACTGCTTTGATTTTATATTTATTGCCCATAATACTGGCATTTTAGGACATAAAGTTACTTTACAAAGTCATATTAGGTGCACTTATTTAAAAAATGCATTTTCCTTGTCTGTTTTACACTTCAAAAGATAGATAGGGACATGTGGGTGCTTGAACCTTGTTTGGTTTGGTTTATGAATATTTTGAGTGTGTCAGTAGTATCGGGGATGCTTTCAGAATGCCTTGTTCTAACAGTTGTTTTGATGTGTGGCTTTATGAATTTGATCCTTTGAAACAAGCTGTGCTACACTCCATTGCCTTGGAGAATTCTGCTCTGTTGTTACCCAGTTATCTTCTGTTTCATTTTACAGCCTTCCCACTTCTTCTCAGGGCATTAGTACCAGAGTGCCTAAGTATTTCCACTCTTTGAAACAAATTGCAAGAGAGATGAATAAATTGCTTGTTAACAAAATTCATGTAATGGCGCTAGTAGCACTAGTAATGATGGAGTTGCCGTGTTGGAATCACACCCTTTCGGTATAGGAATTCTTGTGTAGTTGGTGCTATTATCCGATAAACGTACACAAGATTCATTAAGTTCTCTAGGGTCATTCACTGTCTACAGAATAGTAATTCATGACTCTATATTCCTCTAACCACACACTCTCCCCCTGCTTTTAAAATATTGTCCTGATTCTGGCTTTTATCCATCTTTGTTGTTCAGGATCCTAATTTGTTGCTCAATGTGAAATTCCCATAACTTCCCAATCCCTGTCAGCCTCCTTTCTCTTTGTCATCATCCCATCACCATCTAATCATTCTTTCATTGATACTGGAGCTATCTTTCTGGAAAAGATTAATCGTATTCCCACCTATCCCCTTCCCTCCTTAATCAAGGCTCCCTTTGATGTATGTTCCACCTATGCTGTGTGCCTCATAGGCTAGTGTTTCCAGGTAAACTCCAGGTGAACCAAATTAAGAGAGCTTCTTGCATTCATGTTCACACACATCTCCCCACACCCAACTTGTTTCAGGCTCTGGAAGAGCATATTCAGAATATGAATTTGGAATTTTTTTTTCTACCTAGCTAGGTAGGTTGGTCTCATTTTTTTAATAATAGATAGATGATAGATAGATAGATAGATAGATAGATAGATAGATAGATAGATAGATATTTTTTAATTTATGTCCAAGCTAGTCAGCATATACTGCAATAATAATTTCAGGAGTAGAATTTAGTGATTCATCCACTACATATAACACCCAGTACTCATCCCAACAGTGTCTTCTTTAATGCCTCTTGCCCATTTAACCCATCCTTCCACCCACAACCCCTCCAGCAACTCTCAGTTTGTTCTCTATAGTTAAGAGTCTCTTATGTTTTCCCCCCTCCCTGTTTCATGTTATTTATGCTTCCCTTCCCTTCTGCCATCTGTTTTGTATCTTAACTTCCACCTGAGTGAAATCATATGATTTTTGTCTTTTTCTGACTAATTTTAGCATAATACACTCTAGTTCCATCCACATTGTTCCAAATGGCAAGATCTCATTCTTTTTGATTGCTGAGTAATACTCCATTGTGTATATACACCACATCTTCTTTATCCATTCATCTGTCGATGGACATTTGGGATCATTTTTATACTTTGGCTATTGTTGATCATACTGCCATAAACATCAGGGTGCATCTGCCCCCTTTGAAACAGCACACCTATATCCCTTGGATAAATACCTAGTAGTACAATTGCTCATTCTTTAAACTTGTTTTACTTATCTCTTTCTTTATCATACTGCCTACTAAGTACCTATCATGACTTAGGCACTGTACTGTAAGGGTATAAAAATGAATAAAACATAATTTCTCTAAGCAACTCTATAAGACTCCCATAATATTTCCCTCTCTGACTTGACCCATTTACTCAGAGACACAAAATTTCAGTCTCTTCTCTAAATTCAGGTATTTTTCTTATATAATTTTGTACATTAAACCATATTGTGTGCCTGGATAACCCCCTCATTACATTTTATACCTTTGGATGAATATTTTGCAGTTTCTGAAGAATTAAATAGATGAGCTGATGGTCTTTGCATTTCAGTAACACCTGGGACTATACAATAAAAGTCATTTGACCAGGTTTAATAGATTTTCATCTTGATATGTATACAATACATAAACCTATGAATTATAATCCTCTTAGTTTTTTTTTCTCATTAAGATAAGTCAATGACATAATTCAACCCTGAATGAATGATTGTGTATACATATATATGTATCATAATGTATGAAGTTGTGTTTAAAATGGTTTTCAAACAGTGTTAACCATCTTTTCAATGCAAAGGAGTATTTTCCATGTTCAGAAATAGAAGTTTCTGAGTTCAACTTTAAAATACAATGTTGTTTTGAGCTTGGAGCAGGTGTTTTAAAGCCTTTATCAATTTATGTGTAAATCAATTACTGGTGAAATTGTGAGGTAAACAATATCTTTTTAATTATTAGTAATGGAGTATCTAAGTACAGACCTAACAGCTGATTGATACCTTGCTGAGTTGAGATGGCCTTGTCAGAAAACTATTCTACAGAAATCTCTGTGTCTCCATCTTCCAGTACATTTCTTAGGGTGTTACTTTTTCTCTGTCCTTGGATATCAGGTCCACAAAATTCCTGTGTAACTTTCAGGTTTATTAGAGGTGGCAGCAACTATATTATTTCATAAAGTGAAAACCAGGCTGCTGCTTTTGAACTATAAAATAAGTCGTCCTGACCATAACTCAAGCTATCCCCATGACCTTTTGCGTGTACCTGTATAAATGTTCCACAGAAAAATGAGCAACCAGAAGTAAATGGTGATCTCCCCAACTGTATCCTTAAAGGACCTATGTGAACAGTGGGATTCTTTTTCATGATGGGCAGTATTTTTCACATCAATTTCAATCCCCCGTATTTGTGCTACAAGACTACTGCTCCGTGACAGCCTATTAGTTTTAAATGCAGAATTCTCTTACATCTCATTAGTTGATATTTTGAATGTTGCTTGATTCTTTGTAAATCATCATTATTATGCCTCAGTGAAGTTGAGCTCCCTTGTGACCAATCACAACATGTCTTATCTTCTAAAGAAATATAAATACAATTCATGAGCAGCATGAAGAATCCTATAAATCTTCACTGTTGACTTTCCGAAAGTGGCAGAATAGGGGGAATCATACCCTGAAGCTCAGTTTTAGTGATTTGTATTTTCTCCAAGATCTGGCATTGCATGAAAATTGTTCAAATTCATCCCCCTCTTTCTCCTCAAATTTCTCAAAAACTTCTACTTACCTGTCTCACAGGCCTCGCAGCACTCTTCCTCCAAGTCAGTTTTGTTTTTTATAACTTCTTTGAATTAAGCACCTGTACTCATTATGCACGTTAGCATAACAGAATATACTAAATCAAAGTTATGTAATTTTAAAAAATTTCTTTAATGTTTATTTATTTTTGAGGGAGGGGGAAGGGAGGAGAAAGAAAGGGAGACACGGAATCTGAAACAGGCTCCAGGCTCTGAGCTGTCAACAACAGAGCCCGATGCGGGGCCCGAACCCATGAACTGTGAAATCATGACCTGAGCTGAAGCCAGATGTTTAACTGACTGAGCCATCCAGGCACCCCCTGTGTAATTTTTAATTAAAGAGGATGCACAGAAAATGGGAATCTGTGAGTATTTAAAAGTCTTCTTAATTTTGTTTAACTTTGTCTAAATTTTACCTAGAGCTTAACATATTTCATGTAATAATATTAGGTGGTGGTTATAAAGGAACAAATGTAGCTGGGTATGAAGTATATAATATTTTTTTCAGCAACTTTTTTGCAAAAAAAAGGTTTTGTTTTGGAAAACAAAAACAAAGCACAAACAAAAAGGTATCAAGTTGTGTGTCTCTGTGAATGCTCACATGCACTCATTTTGTTTAGTTAAATGGAAGGGGATGAAATCTAGAACTAGATATTATGTAGCCTAATGGTTAAGAGTGTGAGCCACAGAGCAAGAATACCTGGGTTGAGATTCTTTTCTTTATTCAATATCAATTTCACTTTGGGCAAATTACTTCAACATTTTGTCACTTAGTTTTCCACTTAATGAGTAGAAATAATAATACACATTGTGTAGGCTTATACTGAGAATTAAAAGAGACTCTTTGGAAAGCCCATAGAACGGGTCGTGTATGACAGTTAACTAAATTCTTTTTTTTTTTCTTAAGTTTATTCATTTATTTTGAGAGGAGTGTGGTGGGGGAGGGGCAGAGAGAATCCCAAGCAGGCTCCACACTGTCAGTGCAGAGCCCAAAGCAGGGTTCAAACTCATGAACAGCGAGATCATGCCCTGAGCCAAAATTAAGAATCAGAAGCTTAACCAACTGAACCACAATAACTACTGAGTTCTAAGTGCAAGTTGCTAATAGCAGTGAAATGATTCTTTAGAGGATGGAACCCATTTTCCATCTACTAGCTTCATTTTTCTCCCATTAAAACTGCACCATATTTGTAGAATTTCAGATTCACTTTTGATTATCCATGGTTTAATTCTGCTTGGATTTTATTGCCCAGAATGTCCATACCAATTAGTTCTGTGGTTATACTCTTTTACTCATAAACTAACATATAACCTAGATGATCTTTTAAGAAAAATTTGGTATCAAAAATTGATTCACTATTTCTCAGGAATATCTGGAAAACTTAATTTCAATGGTCTTTTCTGAATAAGTTAATTTCTGGGTTGCAGCGGATAAGAAGCAAGTCAAAATTAAGCTGTCTATGGATATATATTAAGTTTGTTTGCTTTAGGTTATAATGAGTAACAATACATGATCTGAAATATTCCATTAAATTTTTATTATGGCTTTACATCATGGAACAAGTATTAAGTCCTTCAAGCAATACTGTTGTTTGAGATACACAAATGTATGTATGTATGTATTTACATAGAATAGAATTATACAGGAAAAGATATTTTCTCAATACATTTCAAGTCCAGTAAACTTGTCATATTTTCTATTTATCCAAAGTTTAGCCCAATTTTAAATATCATACATATAATAATTGTATATACTTTCTGTACTAAATGTTGCTTTATGTGTATGAACAAATGCATGTGTACAAAGTGAAAATATTTGCATATTAAGTAATGCATTTTAAGAATGGACACAAGGTTACTATAAATATGACAATACCTTCTGATAAGTAAGGTGTGAAAAATATCTGCATAAAGAGAATAATGGATTTGTGGAGTGTTTTTTTTTTAGTTTAATTGAGGTATAACTAATAGACAAAATTGTAAGATATTTATAGTGTACGATGTGATGTTTTGACATACATATATATTATGAAAAAATTTCACCGTCAAGTTTTTTAACATATCCATCACTTCTCACATACATCTTCTTTTTTGGTGGGAACTTTTAAGTTTTACTAACTTAACAAATTTCAATTATATAATATAGTATTATCAATGATAGCCATAATATTATACATAAGATCTTCAGAATTTACTCATTTTATTACTGCAGGTTTTTCCCTTTTACCAGACCCTGGCAAGCACAGCAAGCACAGTTCCCTTTACTCTCTGTTTCTTTAACTTTGACAACTTTTTTTTTTTTTTTTTTTAAGATTCCACATGTAACTGAAACCATGAAGTATTTGTCTTTCTCTGTCTGGCTTCTGTCACTCAGCATAATGCTCCCAGATTAATTAGTTTTATCTTAAATGACAGAACCTCCTACTTTTTCTCATGGCCGAACAACATTCCCACATGTATATATACCACATCTCCTGTATCCATTCATTTATCAACACTCAGTTGTTGTTTGTTTGTTTGTTTTCATATCTTGGGAATAATGCTTTAATGAACATGGAAGTGCTGATATCTCTCAAGATAATGGTCTCCTTTCTTTTGAATGTATATCCAGTAGTGGGATTGCTGGATCATATAAATTTCTTTTATTATTTTTTTTAATTTAGGAACTGCCTAGGGACTACACCAGTTTACATTCCCACCCAGTGTACAAATATTCCCCTTTCTCCACATGCTTGCCAGCATTTGTTACCTCTTTTCTTTCTGACAATAGACCTAATAGTTGTAAAGTGATATTGTGGTTTAAATTTGCATTTCCTCGATGATTAGTGATGTTAAGCACTGTTTGATGAACCTGTTGACTATTTGTATTTCATTTTTGAGAAAATGTCTGGAAGCCATTTGTCCATTTTTTAATTCGGTTACTTGTGTGTTTTTTGTGTTTGTGTTTGTTTTTTTAGCTATTGACTTATATGAATTATTTGTATATTGTGTATATTAACTCCTTATCTGATATGTGGCTTAGAAATATTTTCTTTATTCAAAAAGAAGATGTGGTATATATATATATATATATATATATATATATATATATATATATATATATACACACACACACACACACACATACACAATGGAATACTACACAGCAATGAGGAAGAATGAAATCTGGCCATGTGTAGCAACAGGGATGGAACTGGAGGGTATTATGCTAAGTGAAATAAGTCAGCCAGAGAAAGACAGATACCATACGTTTCCACACACGGGTGGATTTTGAGAGACTTAACAGAAAACCATGGGGGAGGGGAAGAGGAGAGAGGAAAAAAGACACAGAGAGGGAGGGAGACAAAACATAAGAGACTCTCAAAGACTAAGAACAAACTGAGGGGTGAGGGGAGTGTTGGAGGAGGGAGAGTGGGTGACGAGCACAGAGGAAGGCACTTGTTGGGATGAACACTGGGTGTTGTATGGAAACCAATTTGACAATAAATCATTTAAAAAAGAAAGAAAGAAATATTTTCTCCCGTTTTACAGATTGTCTTTTCATTTTGTTAATCATTTCCTTTGCAGAGCAGATGCTTTTTAATTTCATGTAGGCTCTCTTGTTTGTTTTTGCTTATGTTGCCTTTGGTTTTGGTGTCAAATCCAAAAATCATTGCCAAGACCAAGGTCAAGGAGCTTACCCCTTACGTTTTCTGCCAGGAGTTTTATTGTTTCAGATCTTAACTCAAGTCTTTAATCCATTTCGATTTTTTTGTGTGTGTTATAAAATAATGGATTGGATTTTCGACTCAGTAAACACTTAGCTGTTCAACTTTGGGCAATCTACTTAATTGTTCTATATCTAATATTTGTCATGTGTACAATGAGGATTTAATTATTAAAGAGAATAGGGGTGCCTGGGTGTGTCAGTCAGTTAAGTGTCAGACTCTGTTTCGGCTCAGGTCATGATCTCATGGTTTCATGAGTTCAATCCCTGCATCAGGCTCTGTGCTGACAATGTGGAGCCTGCTTGGAATTCTCTCTCTCCCTCTCTCTCTACCCATCCCCCACTTGCACTGTCTCTGTCTCTCTCAAAATAAATAAATAATTTTAACTTTTTTTAAAAGAATATTCACATCCCTTTTTATAAGATATTTATTAGCTTATCTCCTCACTTACTTTTCAAAAAGAAATACTTACTTTTAGAAGTATATATCCTACAACATATTCTTATTTTTATATTTTTTCTTCATACTTAAGAAAGCTAATGTCCTAATTCTGGATGTATTGAGTATGAAAAAGCTTTATCATAAACCACAAAGTGGATATTTAGAGTTTTAGCTGAAGAGCACAAAAAAAGTAGGTTATGAACATTTTTTAAATAAGCCTAAAAAATAATAATAAGCATAAATAAAGTGTCACCAACAAGATGACTTTAATTTTCATGCTGCGAAGTTAAAATAAATGGTCTATCATATTAAAGGGTATCTTATGGTTAATTTTAAGAGAAGAAAGGGAGAGAGAGAGAGAGAGAGAGAATCTGAAGCAGGCTCAGAGCTGTCAGCTCAGAGACTAACATTGGGCTTGAACTCATGAACCACAAGAGCATGACCTCAGCTGAAGTCAGATGCTTAACCAACTGAGCCACCAAGGTGCCCAGAGTATCTTGCATCTCAATACGAACAATATGTTACTGCATCCTTCCCCTGTAGGACAAATTTTCTTATTTGGCTAATGGCTTATTCACATAGTCTAGCTTCTCATTTTGGATTTCAATGGTCCACACAATTTATATCCAGTACTGATATTATTATATTTACTGCACCAAAAATATCTAAAAGTGATTTGTGGCAAATGATTCAGATTTTCCTAATAAAGGTATACATATGAGAAAATATATTGTTTAAAATAATTATGTAGCTTTTTGAATATAAATTGTTTATATGAATGCATAAAATATAGATATGTTTATAGCTATATAAAATAGAAAAAAAGAAACAAGGAGAAAATAGATGGCATTACTACCTTCTTCATATAATTAACAGTGTACAGAAAAAATGCTCATAATGTATTCATCAAATGTTATTTTTAAGCTTGGGATACTGACTAATATTTAAGGGACTGTAGGTTATTCCTAAAATAGGAAAGAATCCTAAAATATCAAAGAAAACCATTTTTAAAGTTTATAGTTTCTGAAAAAAACTGACCATCAATATAACTTTTATAATGAATATGTATTTCATATTTTCAAATGGAAAAATGTTACAAATGGATACATGTTCATTGGAAAAGACCAAGGAAAAAGAAGCCCAATAAAGGAAAGCCCTAATGTTCAATGATAATCATGGTTCACATTTTCATCACTTTTCCAGATATATATTTTTAGTATTATACTTCCGCCTATATATATTTTCCAGTTATACATAGAAAGAAAATTTGATGCATCGTTTATGTCTCTGTGTGTGTATAGTCTTTGCCCTCTACATGGATTAACTAATACAGTATTCAGAATAAACATGAGATGTCAAGAACTGTGCAGTCTGAGATTTCACTCCAGTTGCAAGCTTACAAGATAGACTGCCAGTTTCATAAATGCTGGTAGGATACAAGAGACAAGTCAAAGATGAAGGACTTGGTTATTATGGGACAGCAGACATCATGACCTCCATGTTTGTTTTGTCTCTTCTAGTCTCTCATTCCCTTATAGCAATGCATAACAGCTCAGGTGTGTGCTGCACACGTAGTGGCTTTGTGTCACCCCTGGGAAATGCAAGTTTAGGAAATCCCAATCTTTTATAAAGGAGCTGCTAGTAAACATACCCAGCTTTTCCCATAGAGGGAAACATTATCTTACGGCTCCCCCTCTGGTCAACAGCAAATAACTGTGCCGTTTACTCTAGAAGGAGACAAACATCTTTGTAAAGATAGTACAGAGCAAAAGTTGTCAGTGTCTCTCTGCATATGACATGCAGAGACACCAGAGACCTATGGAAGTTTATCTCCTAGCACAAGGATGTGGTTTTAACAAAGCTGGAAAGTTCAGACACCCTTCCCCAGAAATTTGGAATTGAGAGTAAGAAGATTAAATTATTTTGATCTGATCTATTTAATAAAAGACATCAGCAAAATTGGGAAATCTAATGTGTCTACATTTATCTTTCTATCTTAGAATAAGCCAGGTGGCTCAGTTGGTTAATCGTCTGACTCTTCATTTCGGCTCAGGTCATTATCTCATGTCTTGAGACCAAGCCTCGAGTTACATCAGGCTCTCTGCTGGGCTTGGAGCCTGCTTAAGATTCTCTATCTCTCCGTCTCCCCTTTCTCTTCCCCCACTTGGACTGGTCACTTCCTCCCTCCCTCTCTCTCTCTCTCTCTCTCTCTCTCTCTCTCTCTCTCCCTCTCTCTCAAAAAAACAAACTATATATCAGAATATAGATTGTCTTTGTGTGTTTCACAGTTGTATACAATGCTGCCAAATGCAAGTACAGTTTCGCACATGTCTATTATTTTAAACCACATTTTTAGAATGGCTAGGTCCACAAGATATGAGAGTATGCATTTTTTCTAGGTCTGAACTCCTTCTCCTCAGAGCCTTTACTTACCTGTGTTGCTATGTTGAACTAAAGATTTTGTAAATGGTACCTCCTCAGTTGTGTTTTGTGGGCTCCTCCTTGTTTTTCCAGGTAGTTTTGCTTTGTATACTTCTATATTCTGTAGTTTCATACATTAAAATCCATGGTTTATGTTCTGCATATATTCATTCCCACCTACTTTATTTTAATAGGTAATTTAACTTACTTTCAATTGTTTCTGTTAGAGAAAATTTAATCTGCTTTTTGCAAAGTGATCTCAAAATATTTTGGCTTAGTTAATATAGATGTATATTTCTCTCTTTTATAACCATTGATTTGTTATAAGACCCATCCAGATTTGTTGGAGGTACTCTGCCATGAGGTCATTCAGTCATTGTTCTCCCATTCCCCTCAGGGTTTTTTTGTTTGTTTTGTTTTGTTTTGTTTTGTGTAATTATTTTCATAGGACATTGCTCCAAAACCTTACCTGCTAGCTTCAGAAGCAAAATCATGTTCCGTTGAATTACATCATTACCTTCCCAAACTTATTTGCAGTGAATGCTGGGAAATAATCTAGAAGACTTGTTGTATGCCTAACTATAATTGGTATTATATATATATGTATAATATATATGTATATATATAATACATATTATATATATACCGTTGGTATATAAAAAGGAAAATTGTAACATATGTTAAGTATATTCTAATATTTATATTAGAATGCTCCTATTGAAATGAAACAAGTTACAGGTATAAATGGGATTATGATCATACATTTTCAACTATTTCCCTAATATAATTTGTATGTTTTTTTTTCCTCTTCAGTAGATACATATCTAACTTAGTTGTCCAAAAGCTTTCACAGTATTTCATACAGATTAGTTCAGAATTTTGCTATTGTAAACAATGTTTCAGTGGACAGCTTAATTTATATCTCTGTGGAGTCATGCAATTAAAGTCACAGTATTTATTTCTAGAGGTAGAATTATTAAGTGTCAAGGCACATGGAAACACATTGGAAAATTGTTCTTCAAAAAAAAAAATGCATCAGTGTTCATTATTTACTGCTCTTGGAATAATAAAGGGATGCCCTCTTGCTTTCTCCCATCTCCTCACCACCAACTAATTATTTTTCACTCAGAATTGATGTTCATATATACATATTTAAAATATAGCATTTTAATTTTTACTTTTATAATTATTTATGTTCCTGGAATAATAATCACCACAAGTTGAGGATTCTTTGTTTAAAATATCAATATTCCTTGCAAGAACGTTGATACAGAAGTCTCTGTTCATTAATGTGTGCTCTCTTTTGATACGTCTTTTGACTGGTTGAATTATACACTTAATTATAATTTTATGTAGTGGTGTAAGTATTATAGCTCTAAATCTTTGCATATTTGAAATGTGTTCCTATTCCTTTTACATAAAGATAGGCACAGTTCAATCAAACTTCTTTACCCTTAAAAATAGGAAGACAGTTTTTGCCATATCTTTAATCCTGAGATGTAACCTGAAGGTCATATTTCTTAGGTGGGTATATGTATGTATATATATGTATTGTTTTCCATAGAATGGGTTTTATTATTTTTTGGTAATTTATAGGATCCTTTGTTCAATGTTATCAACCAATGAAAACATTCCGTGTTTATTAATATAGATCAGTATCTATTATTTTTACTAGTTCTTATAATTATGAATGTTTAATGCCTTTATAAAAGTTTACTTCTATAATTTCTTTGAATGCATTTTATATTCCATTTGTTCTTTTATTCAAAGTATTGATTATCCATAGGTCGTATCATTTGTTTCTGCACTCATAAACTACTTATTTCTCTCCTATAATTTTCATTTCTGTCTCTTTACATTGCATTTTGTTTGTGGTTTCCTTCCTCTGATCTGGTGTCCATTTTGCTATTTTTGTCTTTTGCTTTTTAATTTTTTTTCAAGTTCTGCAGTGTCATTGTTTCTTACAAAGTTAAAAATCCCCAGTTGGGGACACCTTGGGTGGCTCAATCAGTTGAGCACCCAACTTCGGCTCAGGTCATGATCTCACGGTTTGTGAGTCCAAGCCCCACATCAGACTCACTGCTGTCAGCCTGTTGGTGCAGAGCCTACTTTGGATTCTCTGTTTCCCCCTCTCTGACCTCTTTCTGAAAGCTGGTGCGTGAAATAAGTTCAGGGGTTTTTATTATTATAACAAGGCTCAAATGAGCTTTGTCTGGTTGGTGATGATACTTATAGCTAAATGCCATTTTATGAATACCTTTACTGAATTAAAATACTGCACCAAAATAATTATTCTCTGAAGTTTTCATGTGATGGAGGTTTATTACGATACCTTATATCTCAGGTGCAAATCTTATTCCACATGAAAAATGAAACACAGATGATGACACTGGATTGACTTTTTGCTAAAATTAAAACTTTGATATCCACAAAGTACAACCAAAACTGTTTCAAAATATTCACTTTTAAAATTTGTTGTTTAATAGTTTTATCCCAAGGTGTGTATTGGGAGACATCTCTTCATTGATTTCTCAGATATTTTATACACCTTGCAAACAGACACTGACTACCTTTGTCTTTTCTAGTATGTTTATATAGCAAACAGTCTGGATGGCATCTCCCCTCTGGAGCAGAGAACAAATTTGTTTACTGTCCAGTATAAATAAAATACTGCCCTTGGAGCAGTGGTAAGGCGGTTTGCAACTCTTTATAAAAGATTTGGGTTTCCAAGCTCAGGGTTCCTTGGGTGGCATAAAACCACTTCATGAGCTCCAGCCACCCGAATCACTCTTACATTTCCCTGTGGGACTCGAGGAGCAAGGGGAACAAAAAAGCATATAAAACTTCCTACCTGCTGAGCTATGAGCAATCAGGTTCTTTTTCTTTGACCTTGTCTTTTTCTTCAGCCATCCTGTATACTTGGCGTGTTAACAGCTTGTGAGCAGGGCAAAATTTCAGAACCTTCCTCGTTCTTGAAAGTGTAAAAAAAAAAATAGTTCAATCACAGTATTTTTCAATCACATATTTCATATGGATAGATAAAATGTTTTGTTTTTAATTTTCTCTAACAGTAATATATTTTTCTTTCAAGTCTTGCTTAAAGCATTGCTTTAGCCATTCAGACTTTCCTACACCCAAAACCACATATTCTCCATAGAACCTGTTAGTTATCCTCTAAATATTTCTATATCAGAATTCTTGAATTCATCTTTTCAAATATTTATGTCTATATCCACAGTGCACAGTACAGAGTGTATATAGCATTAAATATTCAATAAAAGTTTACTAAGTAAATAAATGAATAATGAAAACCCTTTCTGATTTTGTGTTCTTTGTATGGCCCTTGATAGAATAAACTAGAAGGAACCCAGAGTTCAATAGAAAGAACTTTGGAAACTCTTACTTTGGGGGAGGACTTACCGATGTTCCTTGAGGTGGTACATCTTTCCAGACCTGTTCAATATCTCGCATGACCTTCTGAACCGATTACATAAATCGATTGGTTTAAGAAAATACACATTTTTTTATTATTAATGTTTTCTCTTAAGTCTGTTATAAAGCTTTTAAAGTTATCCACGTGTGTGTGGTGTATCTTTATGAGCTTATTAATAAAAAGCTGTCTTGTCTTTTAATTTAGAGAAGCATGGGGCTGTAATCATGAAGGACCGACACCGGTAGGCTCCATCTGTGTGGAAAGAATATATAAAATTTACATATTTTTTTTCTTTTGCTTATATAAACATTCATCCTAGAGAGCTATTCTACCTTTTAGAAACTTTTCAAATGTGTAAAACTTGTCCAAGTGTATTTAAAGCCCAATTACCTTGGAAGATAATGGCTACCTTTTTCTTATTTAGGTAAGGTTGAACTGTATAAAATATCTGGACCGGCAGTTAATGAGAAAAAAATTCAGTTTTTAACTGACAGTACAAGGATAAAAGTTTTCCTGCATTTTACTTTAATAGCTAACTGTTATGTACTCGTTTCTCAAAATAATTGTTAGAAATACCAAATCAAATTCAACGAAGTTGGATATCATATTTTTGAAAATACATCTACTATTTGCATCTATTCTTTTATTTTTAATTGCAGCTGTTATCATTTAACTTTCCGACTTAGAAAGATAAAGTATTTTCTATAAGGAAAAAAATCAGAATGTGGTGATTCTGATGTTTTCATCAGAAAGGTTTGATTTCAAACTTTGCTTTCATTGATATAAATCTTCTTTTTTAATAATTATGACACTTCCATTCAAATTATCTCCCAATGTTTTCACAATAGAGTAAGTCAACCATTCCATACTTTTTTCAGCACTCATCATAAATGCCTCCCTAATCCCCATCACGTGTTCACCCATCTTCCCACCTACCTCCCCTCTGATAACCATCAGTTTATTCGCTATAGTTAAGAATCTGTTTCTTGGTTTCTCTATCTTTTATTTTGCCCATTTTCTTTCTTTCTTAAATTGCACATATGAGTGAAATCCTATGATATTTGTCTTTCTCTGATTGACTTACTTCACATAGTAGGATGCTGTCTAGATCCATACATGTTGCTGCAAATGGCAAGATTACATTGTTTTCTATGGCTGAGTAACATTGTATATTTTCTTTAGACATTCATTTATCTCCCCATTTTTTAGAAAAAGCTTTAACAGTCACTTGTACATTTAGTATTTGTATTAGGACCATTGCCTTATTCCCTTGTGATTTTTATATTTGACTCTTGAATGATTTAGAAGTGCATTTCTTAATTTCCAAATATGTGTGATTTCATTTAATACATTGTTTTAATGATTTTCTTTTGAATATATTGTGTTCTGAGAACATATCTGTAAGATTTTAATCTCTTATGTTTACTGATACATATTCTATAGCACAGCATGTTGTTTTCTTTGGTTAATGTTTCATATGTACTTCAAAAGAATATATATACTGAAGTTATTGAGTATATATTTTGTGAGTAAATTAGATCTAGGTGCTTGAAAATACAATTCACATCTTTTATGTCATTATGTATTTTCAAGATTGTGTATTGAATACCTAAAAAGAAACTAAAATTTCCAATTATTGTTTATTTCTCTATTTTTAGGTACATTTGTATTTAAGATCATTATGTCTTCCTGATATTTTGCTTATTTCATCACTCTGAAATTTCTTTATCTCTGGTAATATTCTCTTGAACTCTTTTTTGTCTGATATTAATATATCAACTTTGGATTTCTTGTGCTTCTTGTTTAATTATTTTTTCCATCCTTTTCCTGTTGTTTTAAATTATCTGTGTATTTATATTTAAATTACATATCTTTATTAGACTGTACATTGGGGTTCCGTTTTCATTCATTTTGAGATTCCTAACTTTATGGCTGGATTTGGGTCTA
This sequence comes from Paguma larvata, assembly GCA_030068075.1. NCBI lineage: Eukaryota > Metazoa > Chordata > Mammalia > Carnivora > Viverridae > Paguma > Paguma larvata. The sequence continues at coordinate 58,338,646 of CM057829.1, read as the reverse complement.
CCTTGTGGTTATTAGTTGTTATATATCCCATCTGGTTTTGACCTCCTTTTCATCCTGTTCTTTTTATGTATTTATTTTTTGGTTAATTGAAGGTTTTTAATATTTCATTTATTGAGTGAATCTGTTTGTCTTTCCTTTTTTATTTATCTAGTGATTGAATCCAGCTTCTCTTGCCCTTATCAATTCCAATATGAAGCACATCCAATAAATTCTTAATTTAGGTAATATAATATTTAGCTTCAAAATTTCCTTTTGTTACTGTATTGTAGTTTCTATTTCCCTGCTGATGTTTCTTATCTGTTAATTCATCACAGCCATATTTTCCTTTAACTATTTGGATGTACTAATACTGGCTGTTTTGACTTCTTTGTTAATTAAGACTAGCTAAAACATTTGTAGGACAAAGCCAAAATTAATATATGGGTTAAGATGTCTTGTGTTTCTTCATGTGTGTATAAAAATGTGATTGGATACTGGAAATTGTGGTGGATATGTTGTTGACTCTCTTTTCTGGAGAAATTTTGACTTCTCTACTGAGTAGACTACTTAGCAGGATTAAATCCCTAAACTCAGTCCCTTCCAGTGGGCAGCATTAAATCCTCCGCTGGGTATCTTTAACTTTATAGCAACTGCCATCCCTTGGGATCCTTAGAGTACCCCGTGTGCATCAGCTGTTCATGGGTTACTCAAGGACCCGGGGAAGATTTCAAACAAATTCAGATTTTTCAACTTCCACCTGTGACACATTTTTTTCTAGTATTTGCCCCGCCCCCGACTTTCCAGTTTTTCTTTCAATTAATGTCACTCTATCCTCTGATTGATCAAGCCAGTGGGATTGCAGCTTTACACTTGATCTCCAGCCACCCATATACAGGAAAGCATGGGGCACTATATTTTCTCCTCAGGCAGTAGAAATTCAGTAATAAATCACATTCAGTGCAATTGTTTTCTTGTATGGTTGAATCTCCTCCAGTTTATGCCTGTTTTTTTTTTTTTCTTATTTTTGTCACTCTCCAGTGCCTTTAGTTATATTTTATATTTTCAGATTTTAAAAAATTTACCTGCAAGAGGATTAATCTGATATAAACTTTTGTCCCAATATCTAAAGTAGCTATTTTTGAAGCTAGTTTCTGAGGTTTACTCTGAACACTGTCCCCATACCCTGACCCCCTCTCTTTCCATCCCCCCACCCAGTATTCTTGTTAGCTGCCTGCTTTTATGATTTTCTGTAGTAAGTTAACTGGCCTAAGGTTAGGTCTATTACTTTCATAAATATACCAGCTTCTTCTTAAGTGCTTACCCCTAAAATCTCCACTGTTTTCAAACTTTCCTTTAGGCTTGAAATTTTCTGCATTCTGTTTCAAATAAAGTAAATTCCTTAGGGAATGTGTAGCCGCCCTCTGTTTTATGCACTGCCTTTCCTCTTGGGCAAAATCTCTATAGAAGCAATAGCTTCTGGCCCTGGGTGGATGTGATGACCTCTGGTTTTCTCTGAATGTGGAACCCCTCCATACGTAGGCAAGCAGGGGTTAGGAATAACTGGCTCCTGGTGTTCTTGACCTGCTACAGTGGGGGTAGGCCTTGTGCCCCATGAGTGAGAGTGGAGTTGACTTTTCAGGCACACTGCCAGAATTTAACCTCTGCAACTCAAAGACTAAGGGGAAGAGAGTATCTCCTCACAGTGAGGTACTGTGTCTCTTGAACTGAGGGCAGAGGGAGCTTCACTCCTTCTCCACACCCACCCCAGGTAGAGATTCCAACACTGACTGGGAACTGCAGCTAGTGGTTTCTAGCTCAAATGGCACAGGCCTTCCTGTTCTTATGAGACTTAGTAAGTTTTCTTGGAAAATGTTCATTTGCTGTATGCCTGCCTATGGGACATAAATTGATTGTTTTTGTTACAATTTTTATCAGTTCAGATTGCTTCACTGGGACTTGCTTCAACAGGGCAGTTCGTGCTGGTATTCTGGAAGTAGACTCCCCTTTTCATCTTTTATAGGGCTATCTTTCTGTTCTCACTGTTTTTTTAGGTTGCTGCTTTCTCCTTTAGTTAACTTTGCCTCTAGCACACACAAATACTCTTTCCAAACCCTATTTTATTTTGACTCTTTTGTTTATTGAATAGAATTTTATTTCCTGTCATCAAGCGTTAAAAAATAAATGTATATATACCCCTCATTGTAATGCACACAAAAAAGAATTCTTGTTTTCACATGTACGGAACCTAATTTATTTTTTTCTGTGGAATAATTTGGCCTGCAAAGAAGGATACCTATTGTGAAAGAGATAAGAATAAAGTTAGAAATTACCCACAGGGAGAAAATAAGGCAAGGAGCTAATCTCCATAACGTTTAAAGAACTCTTACCAAATAGGAAGAAAATGATAAAAACCCTGGAGGGAAAAAAAGTAGCCAAAATACATGGATACAGATTTCTAGAAAAAGAAAAATAGCCACTAACTACATGGAAAAATACTTATCTCACTTGTATTAAACGAAATATAATTAAAAGGGTACTAAAATACCATATTTTACTTCAAGATTCAGTATATAAAAACAGCAACATATTTAGTTGTCAAAGCTGTAAAGAACCTTTCACACATTACATCAGAGAGTGAGAATGATTTAGCCATATCATGAGGAATTTGGGAGGATTCAGTATAACTACATGATACAGGCATTTAACCACTGTCCCCTCAATCCCACTTCTAGGACCCTATCCTGAAATATTCCACAAATAGCAATAATATATGCATTTGGCTATTCCTTGGAGTGTTACATATAACATCAAGATATTAGAAATAATTCAAATGTCCACTAATAGTTGACCTGATGGGAAAATATTGATGAGGCATCTATATAAAGGTGTACTTGAGTTTGAGCCCTGCATCGGGCTTTGTGCTGACAGCTCAGAGCCTGGAACCTGCTTCGGATTCTGTGTCTCATTCTCCCTCCCTCGGCCCCCCCGCCTCAAAAACAAGAGTATTGTAAAATTAAAAAAAGAAAAAAAAAAAAGCATGGGAAGAGTCTCATTTACCTGGAGTAATTCCTAGTATGTAAGTATTTACAAAGATAAAGTGGCAAAGAAATGCTCTGCGGGCTTTTTTTTAAAGGACCACTGGCGAGATAAACCAGAAACTAATAAAGAGGAAAATCTCTGAGGAAGAGTAGCTAGGGGAAGGGGTTGGGAAGAAGGGGATGGGAATGAAAGTGTAACTTTTGAATTTTTATATAGACTGTAAATATATAGACATGGATTCATGTTAAGTGTAAAACAGTGATGACATGAAAAAATATATATATAAAATATGAAATTAAAAACAAGCTAAACAAATTAGCTTGCATACAGTTCGTATGAATACTATTTGAGAAAAGAATTATTTAAAGTCAGTTTTAAAACAGTATTTCTATTGCATGTGTTTAGTGTCATATATTTTGGTACATGAAAATCAAATTTCTTCTTTTTGATACTCAAAAGCTAATAGAGTTGTGTTGAAAGGACATAAGACTCGGCCTGAGTGACCAATTGTCAAAAATGGCATATTGTGAGCATCAGAAAGAATAATGAGCAAGTGATCATGAAATAACAGAGAAATCCATAACTTCTTAATGTTACCTTAAAAGAGAGAAAAGTTTCATTTATCACCATTGGAAATGATTATTCACCTCCTTATTCTTTTTATTTTATATTTTTAATGTTTATTCATTTGTGTGTGTGTGTGAGAGAGAGAGAGAGAGAGAGAATAAGCAGGGAAGGGGCAGAGGGACAGAGAGGGAGACACAGAAACCAAAGCAGGTTCCAGGCTCTCAGCTATCAGAACCGAATCCAATATGGGGCTCAAACTCTCGAACCATGAGATCATGACCTGAGCAGAAGTTGGACACTTAACCAACTAAGCCACCCAGGCATCCCTCAACTCCTTATTCTTAATATTAGCAATTAAAAGGAAATAATTAATCATTTGCTTTGACTTTTTAGGAGAAATTGTAATTATTTCCTAGTTGGTGAAGAAAAATATCATTTTGTTCAATAAAGTGAAAATTGGAAAAATCATTAATTTCCAACTTATAATTTTTAAATACTTAATTTTTGAAGATACCCCAGCAGATATAAAACCTTTAGAACAAATGTTTTTCCATCTCTGTAAAATTATCCATGACTGCATGTTTGATAATTACAACAGGAGGTAACAAATACACTCTATAAGAAAAAGATCTGGAAATCATCATCTTAATCAGTCAAATTTAACCTTATTTGTAAGATGACCTGACATATGCTTCTTGATGTGACATTATATAAAGGACTCAGGAATGTTTCTAACCAAAAATGGCTAACATGATTTAACTGGGACTTTAGATTTAAGTTCTAATTTAGCAGAAATATAGAGTTTAGAAAAACTAGGTTAACAATTGGTAATTGCATAATATTAGCTATTTTATGAAGTAACTGGTAGTAGACTTTTTGAAAAAGTCAGTCTCTTTTATATTAAAGGAGAGAAAAAATTTCTTTTTTTTAAATATTTATTTATTTATTTTGAGAGAGGGAGAGAGAACCCCGAGCAGGCTCCACACTCAACACAGAGTCTGATGCAGGGCTCTGTCTCCCAAACCATGAGATCATGACCTGAGCCGAAATTAAGATTTGGATGCTTAACCAGTTGAGCCTCCCAAATGCACTGAGGAAAAACATCTCTAGTAACCAAATGCAGTGCAGGAAAATTTAACATAATTGGATTCAAAAATAAAACTAAACCAAAACTAAAAACAGTTGTGAAATACAATAAAGGAATAATTGGGAAAAATGGAATGAGATAAATATGTTAGCTAATATTTAAGATTTTTTATGATTAATGTTCTTAATTTTTATGATTAAGATTATATTAATATTCTTATGTATGATAAGCAGAATATCCTGATTTTTAGGAGATTTTTACTGTAGTATTTGAGAATAAAGTGTTCTAATGTCTCCAACTAATTTTTGAAAATATATTCATACATGAACATACATAAAAGATATCTAATAAAATGTTAACAAATATTGAGTCTTACAGTGGATTTACTGGTATATATTATGCTCTTTTTCAACTTTCCTTTATGTTAAAATTATTCATAATGAAAAATATTAAAAATCAAAAATTAAAGCATTTTAAAAAGTGAAGTCAGAAATGTAGATAAAAATAAACCATTTATTAAGTATTTATGAGTGTTCATGTGTGTGTATGTATAAAATATAATACTCCTCCTAACATGAGTAAAATTTCTTTATAAAATCTTAGTAAATTGAGGAGGTTAAGTAATTCATAATTAATTCCATAGCAATGGGAGTCTAAAAAATTCTACACATAGGAATATGATCAGAATGTCAGTTTGGGAATATTTATTTTGCCACAGCCTTTAATAAGAGTTGAAGTCAAGGAAGATAGCAATGAAGTACTTTGATCATATCTTAGTGAATATATGACTAGAGGCACCTGGAGTGAGAATGTAAAAATAAGGAGGGAATAGAAGGTCAAGACATTTTGAATGTAGATTATACATGACTTGGAATATGGCTGAAATTTAGAATTGTAGGAAAGTGAGTCAAAAAGTATTTGAAGTTTAAATCTACATTACTAAAAAATGATGTAGTTATTAATTAAAAGTCATTATAAAGTTTTGGGATTTTCTTGGGAAGAAAATAAAATTAATTTTGGCATGTCGAGTTTGACATATGTGAAGATAAGTAGGTTATTGACAATTTGAGCATCATGTCAGATCAGGGCTAGAGTATCACCAACACAGGGAATAATTGAGACCAAAAATGAAGAAAGCCCCATAGTAAAGCAAGCATACATAGAGATGGCCTTTGGGGAAAGGCTTAAGTACTAAAACTTAGACATTTTCTTTTTTCAAGAAATTTTCCTTTTTCAGAATAGTCATTGTGTATATGTGTATATGTGTACATGTGCGTTTGCTAGAAAAGGTAGAGACATAACATATAAAAAAATAAAGAAAGAAAGAATCTTCTGTGGAGGCAAGAAAGAACAGTATTAACCAAGAACTTTCTGTTCCTTAGGCAATTAACCATTATTTGTGCCTATTAAAATTACAGTAAATATGAAACCGGGAATTTGGAATAAATTCTCCATTTTGTCTGGATTTTGAACCTCTTTCCGCTTTAAGAATCTCCATGAACTGATTCAGGTCTGCTCCTAAGGATAAGGACTTTTATTTTACTGGCAGTAGCAGTGCTTGCTCTGTATAAGCAGAGAGCTTGAACTTATTAAATAAAGTTCTTAAATTTCTTCCCAACACATAAGGGGAAAAAATGGACACACTGGCCAAATTGAAGTATTAGCGAATAAAGTCTCAAATAAGTAGAAACATTTAGTCTTCTACAAGCCACCTACTGAACAATTCTACATGATATATCAGTTGCCCTCTGCTAATCAAGGTCAAGCTTCCCAAGTGTATTTGTACTGCTGCTCCTCTCTGCCAATAAAAGAGATGGGTAAATTCATGATACCGCTGAGAATATATTTTAAATATTTATTGAAGTTCATAAGCCTCTACTCAACTTTTATAGGACATTCTTCTGTATCACCAGTCAAAAATGTCATCATATTTTTTATTAATTTTTTGGTCTTTGAAGTCTATAACCTGCATCATAGTTTTCTATTAGTTCTATCTCACCACAGTTAAGTCCTTAAATTATAGTAAGATTTAGAACATATATTCATTACTTACTTTACATGCCAATTTCACTGAAAACAAATGAATTTTTCTAGTAGGATAAAGGTCTCTATTTAGCTGTTATTTTAACCTAATGTTGATTATTGTTTTGTAGCATTGCGTGAGTGTGGTTTCAGGCGTTGACACCAAGATATGCTCTAGTAGGCTTCATTAAAGCCATCGATATGAAATTGGCTTAAAATTTATCACCTATTATTATTTCTGAAGTTATCAGCAAATATCACATCTAAGAGATGCCAGTTTATTTTTAAAGATCCTGAAGAGAGAGTTTATCATGAATAGTGTGAGCAAGTATAAAATTAACTCACTCTAATTATCAACAAAAGTATTTTTTTGTTAGAGGCAAGAGAATTAGACAGTGACTTTTAAAACTTCTGTTGCTCCTGGCAGCAGTACATCGAAGTTTCAAGACATTTCGAATTGTGGCACCAGGATATTTTATTAGGGACAGAAAATAAGATAATGTATTCAAATAGTAATTGAACATGTTGCTTCTTAGCATCTGTTCACATGATAGAGTTAGCATTATCATAACTCAGTTATACTGTGCTGTACCTATGGTCAACATGAATAATCTGTATCTTCCATTTCCTACAAGTCCCATCAGAATGATTATTTTAGCGACTTCTTTGTTCTGGGATGCCAGGGCCGTATTTACCTGTGCAGCAGCTAAGAAGAGACTACAGGAATCTATTGGGATAGTGATGTATGAAATAATATCTTGAATCTGAAATCCTGTAGTTTAAGTTTGATTTTGCAGAAATGATTCAAAAACATATTCTATACTTTTGAATTATAAAAAGGAGGATTAAATTGTTTCTAAAGTTAAAATACCTGTCCCAATATAGCTTTAAGAGGAGCCAGACTAAATTCAGGGAAAGATAGAAGCCCTGCAGAAGTAGAAATGGATATTTCTAAATTTTAATGCCATATATCTGTAACTTTTTCTAAATATGAAAGCTCTTCTTTCAACTAAGCTTTAGGATACTTGCAATATTTCATTCCCTGGGAGGGTTACAGGGCAGAAGAAGTAACGTAAATAGCTTGAGTCACTTATCTACTTTTCAGGCCTTGGTTCAAGTTTAACCAGAGAAGTTAAATTAATGTTTTCTCTTGTTGTCAGGAAGAGTCACAAAGCGAAATTTATTACTATAGCTTCTATCTAGTGTGCAGTTACTGAATTCAAAAGACCAAGGCACATCATCTTCAGAAAAGCTATTTAGTTCAGTTGTGTAAGGTCTCAAGAATCCAAATCGGTTGTGGAAAGGGAACAATGAGAGAATAAAAGGGTGGAAATTATATATTTTAGAGGAATTTACATTAGTATGTGTGCAATACAATATCCTCATCATACAGAGTAATAAAAAGTGAATGTCTCTCCACTATTTCTTTTATGCCTCCCTTGAATATTTTAAAAGGCTTGAGGGAGGTTCAAATCCCATTATACCTAAATTAGAATCCTAGTCTGGGGAAAGAGGAAGAAAGTTTAGTTTTCAAAGTCATTGAGCCATACAGAGTGCATGACAGAAAAAAAAAAAAAAAAAAAAAAAACAGAGAATTCGGACTGTGTGCATTTGTACCTCAAAAAGAGAGAGAGTGAGTGAGAGAGAAAGAAGGCACTGCCTTCCTGTGTGATAGGCTAATGCAAACGAGTCATGGAAAGTTGCTCTGTGTATACTGCTGCATTGTGCTGAGTAAGATGATTTTTAAAAGGAGGCATAGACCAGGGAGTGGACAAACAGGGACTGGAGCACCAGTTACAGGGAGAAGATTGTTCAAAAGCAAAACCTAACAAAACCTAATATATATAATATATATATTTATATTTACATATATATTATATATATATTATATTTTATATTTATATTTTATATATAACATATATATTTGAAAAACCTCTGGAAAGGAAGGATACAAAATGGCTTTTCTTCAAAGGTGTCCAGATATAATGTAAATACAGAGTAGTTCAATAACAAAACCCATACTTATTGACTTTCTTTTAAGGATTCAATAAAATGCCCTTAATTTAAGGATACTTAATTTTTCCTTGATGGATATCTGCAGGTTAATTTAAGTACACAATAATAATAAGGTGATCCTAAATTGTTTTCATTATTATATTAGTATCCATAGCCTAATGTAGTAAATGGCCTACTCTTCGAAACTTACTTTTTGTTAAGGTTTCCAATTATGATCATGATAGAGTATCTGAGAAATCTTAACGTAATGTTTGCCACATAAGTGTCAAATGTACATTTAGTGTTGTTATCATTACTAAAATATGTAATCTGTTTCAGAGTGAATTAAAGACAAAGGGTTAACACAAATGGAACTTTTCACTCATCTAGGAAAAAAAAAAAAGACTAACACCCTGTTTCAAGAAGATAGTCCACCCCGTATCTTCCTTAGCCCTCCTTCAGGGAAAGAAATATATTTATTTAGAGTTTGACAACTGAAAACAAGAATAAATCTAAGGAGGTGTTTGAAGCCCTGAAAAATGGAGACAGAGGAGTGGGATTTTTGGGTTTTTTTGTTGTTTGTTTGTTTTTGTTTTTTAGTTGGGGACAAGGAAATAGTAGTCTTGAGGTGAATTCTGAGCTCTGCCAAATACAGGTGGAGAAACGAGTCCTACTGGCAGAATATAGCATCCTCCTTTTACTGATTATTTGGAGTGGGGTGATGGACAAGGAAGGAGAAAAACTATTGGGCAGAGTAGCCCTTGTATACCTGAGGCAGTAACTCCAGAGAGGGAAAAAAAATCACATAGACCTGAGCTCTGGGAATAAAAGTCTAGCATCCCCTCAGGAACATGTTTTTATGTCCTTTGCCCATTTTCTGACACCATCAAGGCCAAGATTCTTGGAATTGCTCATGGAAGAGGATGAGGGGTAGTCCCTAAAACAAGCAATATTGAATTTCTTGCCAGATGGTTACCTGGTGGCTCAGTAGATACTAAATTTGATGTCGAAAAATAAAGGAATGCAGAATTTTCATACGTTTACTTTGAAGTATAAACAATGAAAGCTGTGTGATGCAAATACAGCAAAAAGGTCACACATAACACAGTTCTGTCTATAACTTTCCATTACTATTAACAGCCTTTTAGTTTTATTTTAGTTTTTTGCCACTTTAGATTTTTACAGCAAAAGTTGTACTGGACAAAGTTAAGAAAATAAGACTTTATTCAAAGCTATTGCAACAGAGGAGGGAGCCCAGAATCCAGTCTGAGCTCAACTCCACTGAAATTAAGAACGGATGTTTTAGCAGCTGGAGTGGTGGGAATCCCAGGCCTAATTGGCACTACCCTAATAGAAGGTAAATTTTCTCTGGGACAGAAGGTAGTTTTATAAGTTGGAGCAAGGTACCCGCTGAAATTAGGCTCCTACTGTCCCACGGAGCCTAGGAAATAGGGTACCATCTTCCCCAGTGATTACATTTCAAAGGTTCCCAGGTCCTTGAGAAAGACAATCCTGGGTTGTCAAACTGACAAGAGACTTTAAACAAATTTACATCACTGAAGTCGGGGGGGGGGGGGGGGCGGGGGAGGGGATTTATAATTACAAGCGTTCTAAATTCCATGCTTCAAGGAACGGGTGGCCAGGGGCCTAGCGATAGGAAGGAAGAAAGCTGTGTAAGGTTTAACCAAACTGAGAGGAACGTCAAGGCTGTCTTGGTCTGTATGCAAAATCGAATACAAAATTAAGTAACATTTTATGAATCTGACTATCTCGTGGAGGTATCATTTTTCGCTATTAATGTGCAATCCTGATTTTGAAAGTATTTCTCACTCCCAATCTCAGCATTCTGAAAAGGAGCAAAACCAAGATAAATGACATTTTAAAAACAAATAAAATAACAGTAACCTTTATAAATCCCAAGGCCCAAATGACCAAGACTCTGCCGAGATTCGCATTTATTAAAGCATGGACCAGTGCTCGCATATAATTAAAAAGGAATTGCAACCCTTAATTGTGCCTCTTCAAGAACATTAGAGGAGATTCATTTCATTACACACACAATCACTTTTCAAAAGCTCTTTCTCCTCCTCCCAGTTCTCCCACTCACAGTACTGGTCAATGAATTCCACAAAACTCGTACACATTCTCAACCCTAGGACTTTCTTTTCCTACATTTTCTTTCTCTGAAATCACTCCCCCCCAACCACTACCACCAGCTATCAATCTCTGTTTCCTCTCTTTACATCCAATGGTGAATACAGGGTTTTATCCAGGTACAGATAATATTCTGTGTATATCATACCCATTCAGGCTTCTCAAGCCCTTCGCTACTCGCAGCATTTTAGACTTATCTCTAAAATAAGATCAGATTGCTACATAGGTGGTACCTGAATTTCTGTTATAACTGCTACTAGTTTTAATCTTATTTGGGAAGTTTCACTTATATATGTTTCAAATTTAAGTCAATTCATTTCACTTTGTTTTCTAAGAAATTAAACAACGTAAGTAAATCCATGGAGGTTATGTTGAAATAAAAGGAACCCACGTTTTAAACACTAATTTAGATGATATTGTAGAGTCTTTAAATAACTTGAGGGCAGGAGACATATGTTATTATTTTTGATATACCCAGGGTATGCCATGATTCATGTAACGTGGTAAAGAGAGCCATGGAAAGGAACTAAATGTTGGATTATAATATCATTTTCTTAGTTCACTTATTTATTCATTTAGTCATTTATTTAATAATGTTCCAAGAAGATAAGGTGTGAAGTAATCAACCAGGTAGTAGAATGTAGAGTGACCCTGAAATAATCCTCACCAATAGAGAAGTTATAATCCAGTGTATGGTATAATGGAGGTAATATAATTTCCCCTCTATCCTTCGAGGTTCTTAGCTGAAACCCATCATTAAAAAATATTAATAGCAGAAAAACAAGTAGAAGTGAAATAGCATGTGTACCTCCTGTATGCATAAGAGATACCCAAGAAAACCAAATGACTCTTGAATGGTCACACTTGTTAACATTTCATCAGAACAATAGTGGCTGCACTTATGATTAGTTTTCTGTTTAAGTACTATTTACAAAGTTTACTTAATCTTCACTAAATAAGGAATAATCTAGGGCCTGGAGAACTCACAGCCAGTAGTAAATTAGTAAATAATGGAAGATAAATCCAGAGCTGTCAGAGGAAGAACTCCATCCTGTATTTTTTTTATCATGGAATATTTCTGCATAAAACCCTGACAATTTGATGGTCCGAAGGAAGAGACAAAGGAAATAATAGTTCTCCCTCCTTACTACCCAGTTCGAAAGATCTCATGACTATTTTAAAATATGCAACTTTGATTCTAAATATTGTATACCTACTGATTGCATTGTTTCTATGGGTTCTCTATAACTTTAGTTCTCCACTCCCTTTTTGGAAGGTTTTATTTGTTTTACTCTCATACATTTGTCACATTTATTTAATATGTTTATACAGTTTCCTATGTCTTTTTATATAATCCTACCGAATCTATCCCACTGCCTACTTCTGCATAATAGCAAGAGGCAATGAGAGAAGTGTTAGCAACGGGTATCTAAAGCTTGCTCACATGGTCTACTAGGAGATGGGGTAATGCTGTTTGTCAGTCCTAGCTGATGTTAGGTGAGATGGTGTAGATTTAAAGCTACTTAATTTATTGTCTTGGTTGTTACATTAGAACAGGAGAAACAAAAGAAGTGCCTCTAGCTTCACACACTCACATGGAAGGGCTTGTTTAACTCTTTTAATGTAATCAATTTATTTTCCTTCTATCCTAATCTTGGTCCAAAGCATTATTCACATTCCAAATCCTGCCTGGGATGAATTTAACTAAAATACATATTTAACCACCTCTATTATAATTTAAATTATCCATTTATGCATGATTCATCGATCCTCTTGTAGCGTCATCATAGGGTAAAGTCATGCTTTCCGGGCCACATGGATTAGTGCATGAGTGGCTCTGTTGTACCCAAAAGGTAATGTCAATTAGTTGAATATCTGACCTCAAACTAACTTCGTGGTTGCAGGTGTGTAAGCATTCTGTGGTTCTGCCTGTTGGGTTTGTCTTTCCATAGAATGTTTTGATCTATATCTATATTTATATCTATATTTTTATTTAAACTAATGCACCAGCACAATACATTATAATTCTCTTAATTAAGCCTGATGTCTTCTTCTGATACAACAGAACCTCTCTCTATCAAAACCACCTATTTGACATTTTTGTTTTATTAATTATATACATTTTAAAGAAATGATTCTTCTACTAGACATTTATTTGTGATATCTCCTATTGCTTTTATAATTAAAAGTATTTTCACATTAAAAAAAAAAAAACAGGACAATGTCTCTACTGTTTCATTCTGTCTTATTCCTTTTAGTTTAGACATGAGTTCAACTTTTTGGATTTAATTTTGGTGTATGGTACAATGTAAACTTGTAATATAACTTTTATAAAGAATGTACCACGAATACTGTTGATTAACTACTCTCCCATTCATTTGTGATAGATTTTTACTCCTATTGTTCAAAAACTCAGAAATCGAGCCCTATTTTTGAGCTCCTCTCTTCCTTCATACATTTCATCTTTCCTTTTGTAATTAGTTTTTTCCTTCTCTATAGCTTGTCTTTCCTATGTTTACCATGCCAAACAGTTTCTGGTCTTTTTAACATTTTAATAGCTTAATCTTTCTAATAGAGTGTATTTCATTATTTCTTTCCAATTAAATTGAGTCGAGCTCAGAATCAGAGTTAAGAACATTTACTGTTGCCACAGTTATTATTTCCAATCTTTAATCGTCCACTCAAAATTCTATACAATGTCAAACTACTTGATAACCTACTAGTTCATTTTTTTTTTTAATTTTTGCTTACTTATTGTTTAAGCATCTTTGAGGCCAAATTGACTGGTTTCTGATCTTGGATATTTTTTGGCTTTCCTCCATTAGCTTCCAGGAAAAAGAAAATAGTACTTGGGAGATTGATTTCTTTCTAAATCTTTGACATATAATATCCTTAACATCACCCTTGATTGAACGTTTCCAATTTGGGAAATATTTTCCTCACAATGTTGATAGAATTGCTATGTTGGCAAGTCAAATGTTAATCTTAGTTTCAATTATTTAACATGTGTTTTTTTTTGTTTGTTTTCACATTTGTTTAGGATCTTCCGCTCTACAAAGATATTGAAACTTCCATAATAGATTATTTTAATGTAGATCTTTTTTTTTCTCATGTATTGTGTTTGGTGATCCGTGAACCCTTTTAGTCTATTATATTAAAGTTAAAAGAGGTTAAACATTTGAAAATCTTTGAAAATATTCAATACTCAGGAAAAATATAAATAAAGTTGTCTGAAGGGGAAAAATAACATGAGCAGAATATCAAAATAAGAGACAAGAAAAAGTTTAGAAAATATTTCCAAGAGAGGTGCCTGGGTGGCTGGGTCAGTCAGGCATCTGACTTCACTTGGGTAATGATTTCATGGTTGGTGAATTTGAACCCTGCTTTGTACTCTATGCTGAGAGCTCAGAGCCTGGAGCCTGCTTTGGATTCTGTGTTTCTGTCTCTCTCTCTCTCTCTCTCTGCCTCTCCCTCACTCACACTCTGTCTCTTTCTCCCAAAAATAAAATAAAAAACTTCAAAAAAATAATAAAAAATTATCTCCAAGAAAAAAAATATAAGCCAAGAGAATTTTACATGAGTGATTTCAAATTTAATAACAGCCACTTCTTGTGTGTAACTTGATCTAGAGCATAGACAATATAGAAGTCTTCTAATTTATGTTCTGAAGCTATCTAGTTCTAAGTAGCTTATGTAGAATGGCTTCGTTTAATTCCTAGGCAAAATTATGAGGTAGAGACTATTATCATCAAGTTTTATAAATAAAAATGATGGTAAGAATCCACAGTAAAGGGGGCACCTGGGTGACTCAGTTGGTTGAACATCTGACTCTTGATTTCGGCTCAGGTCATGATTTCACAGTTCGTGGGTTCAAGCTCTCATCAGGCTTTGTGCTCACAGCACAGAGCCTACTTGGGATTGTCTCTCTCCCTCTTTCTCTGTTTCTTCCCTATGCGATCTCTCCCTCTCCGTTGATACATAAATAAGCTTAAAAAGAATTCATAGTAAAAAATCATTTGAACATGCTAATGAAGAAGATAAGGATGCTGTCTCAGCTTAATGAAGTTACTCTATGTTAGCACAAATATGTGATGTTTAACAATGAAACAGTAAGAACATTCCAATTTGAATAATGAAAAAATATACATTACCATTGCTGTTATATGATAGTATTCTATAATCTTCACCCAATATAATGCAAATACAAAGTATTTGAAGGTATAACTGTAGAAACTTCAAAATGAGACTTTGATTTATAAAAATATGTTATTGCTTATCAAGAAAATGTTTTTTTCCAGGTAAACATCACTTATTTCAATTAATATCTAATCCCACTCCCACCTCAAGCCCATCCATTTATCATTAGTCTATTCTCTTTTTTTTCTAATTGAATTTATCAGATTGTTACATGCTTTTGTGGGTTCTGTCTTGGTCATTGTGTGTAAGAACACTTACCTATTTTAAAAACTCTTTTTAAATCCTACTACCTATTAATGACTGTGTTTCTCCCTATTGTTTAATTATCTATATTTAAATTTTATTTTTGATTCACCTATGAATCGCAAACTTATTTTTAATGGAAACTTGTCATTGGCTTTAAAACTTACTATTTTCAATATTGTTGTGGTAAATATCATTATTTTAATGTATTATAATTAGTTAGCTTCTTTAACACCCAAAAGCCCATAAGAAGAACATTAAATGTCCATTTTAGGTTAAAATTAGGTGAGTTGCTCATAATCATAGAGTTCATGGCCAGGTAATTCTTTGTTGTGGAGCAATTTCCTGTGCATTGTAAGATGTTTTTCTGTCTTCTCTGTTTGGTTCCAGGCATTTCCAGATATTAATGGGGAGACAAAATCACTTCCACTTGAATGTCACTGACATAGCTAGTGCCTTTTTCCCCAAAGAATGCTCTTTCCCCTATATCGTACTTCTTGATTATTTCAAATATTTATTCTTGCTTTTATAGAGTCAGGTGTGCTACTCAACCTTGGGAAGGAAAATAAAAAAAATTTATATACTCACAGCTACATTATCTACTAAAACTGTTAGTAGTGTCAACGAGCACAGATATAAATAGATAGGAAGAAAAACAAACAAATAAGAGAGGATCATGTCCAGGATTTTTCCCAATAAAATAAACTTGTCTTTCAATACTCTTGAATCAGTCCTGGCCTAAATACTAAACTGTCTCCGTCCCTTTCTATTCTGCCCTCAAATTTGTTCCATAATTTTATCTTGTCTCGCTCTTTTCTTGGTATTTAAATTTGGGCTCTTTCTCATGCTGCAAAATAATATTTAGCACTGGTTTCCTTATTGTTACACTTGTATTTTTCCTTAGCTATGATTTATTTGGTCTTTCTTCCTACCTACGTACCTCTCTAATAAATATCTCACTAGTTACAGTTCAGCCACTATGTCGTGTCTCATCATTGCTACCTCTTAGGATTTAGACAAGAGAAAGGAATAATTTTCAAATTTGGAGAAGACGCTATTTTGATTTAAGTAGTACATGAATAGAACTAAGTGACTAGAATCTGGGTCTCTCTCTCTCTCTCTTTCTTTCTCCAGACTGAGGTATAGACATTTTCTATGTTAATCTGATGAAATTCCTACTATAAAAAAGATAGACGATGGGAAAGATCTAGGGAAAAATAATTATGCCTAGGAATGAGTCAGCAGCAGTATGTGACAGATACTGCATGCTATCTTCTGATGCTAAACAATTCATGATAAATTTAGCTTAAACATAAATACTTCATTTTACAAAGTGAGGTTGAATGGGTATAGAAGTGAGGATATCTGCATTCCAGCCATGCTCTTTCCATGGATTATGACTTGTCTAATCTAGCATACTGCATTTACAGTTTAAAATGCTAGGAGTAATTTAACCCCGATGTTTCTTGAAAGGGGAAACATCAGAAATCTTTTTTTTTTTTTTCACCGAAAAGAAAGGTAGTGACATAATACAAATACGATGATGGAGGATCGTATAGATGGAGGAATGGAGGAATAGAATGTAGAAAATAGAATGGAGGAATAGAAACCTGGGGAAAAAGTTTAAAAGTTTATGTGTTCTGGGGCACCTGGGTGGCTCAGTCGGTTAAGTGCCTGACTTTGACTCAGGTCATGATCTCATAGTTCGCGGGCTCCAGCCCTGGGTCCGGCTCTGTGCTGACAGCTTGGAGTCTGGATCCTGCTTCAGAATTCTGTCTCCCTCTCTCTCTGCTCCTCCCCTGCTCATGCTCTGTCTCTCTCTCAGGAATAAATAAACATTAAAAAAAATTTTTAAGTTTAATGTGTTCTAAGGAAGAGTATATTAGTAGTAAATATAGCATATTTGGGTAAAAGTTTTAGAAATAAAACAGACACTCTCAAAGGACCTAATGAATCAGGGAGAAATAAGGCAAAAAGTCATCTTATATAGCCTATTGAATACATGGAATTAAGTTGGGGAGAGAGTAGGAGAAACAGTTTGGTGTTACCTAAGTTCATTTTGAGGTGTCTGTGGACCATGCATGGGGGATAGCTAAGTGACAACGGAACAAGTAGTTCTAATTCAATGAGAGCAGCAGGAACTAGAAACACAAGTCTGGAAACATTGTCATGTTGGGTATAAATGACATTTTTGGAAGTGGTATTACTTAGCAAGAACTTGCAGAAAAGAAAAAGAAGACAACAGACCCTAGAGCACAATGGAACAACAACATTTAAGAGTTGGGTGATTGAACTTGGAAAGAGTGGGGGGAAAATAAGTAGTAAAATTGTAATGGCAGTTAGGGAAGCTAGTGGAGGACTGAATTTCAAGAAGTAACTGACCTATTGCAACAAATCTCAAAAAGAAGTCAGGATTCAGAAAGAGTTATGACTTTTGGAATCATTGGATATAGTTACAAGAGTACTTTATCTAAGCATTGCAGGTAAAAGTAATTATGGACTGGGGGGGGTAAGTGGAAAATTTTGAATGAAAGCAGTGAATACAGATTACTTAAATAATTATGGTGATAGAACTCAATAGGCTCAGAGGTCAGGAATTCAGGCTGTTCTCCTTAGAAAGGGAAGGCTTGAATGTGTGAAATGTTGGTAAATACATAAGGACTGGTAGCCTAACTTTAAAAAGCAGTAACAACCTAGCTTCTTGTGAACACTAGGGACTGAGATCAAAATGAGCAAAAAGAAAAGGGTTCTTGGGAGTGAAGAAAAAAAAAGGTGACGACGATGACAATTAGGTAAACTAAAGCATAAAGATGTAAAATGTGTTTCTTATGTCAGTAAAATAATTATTCCCAAGTTTGATTTAAATTCCTGTAACAATTAATTAACAGGCTTATTAATTTAAGACATTTAAAGATAATATAAATGTACTTTTGGAATAATAATTTTGAAACATCCAAAGAGCAAAGAATGACAATATTGATAGTGACTGGAGCTATTGCTCTGAGTCTAAATTTATATAAAATCTGGAACGTGAACTACAGTCTAAAGGGGAAAAAACATTCTTTGAGCCAAGTAACGCTAAATTTGATTTAGACTATAATAGCTTGAAATTGAATTTTGGATAAATCCCTTACACAAAGCACTTACTATAATTTAATTATGTTTTGCTTTTGCCATCTCTTCGTTACCTTTCACTTTTTTTCTCAGTTTATTTCTCCTTTATCCACAAAAGACTATTTCGCTATTTGAAAAAGCATATTTATGAATTTACTAATTATTTGAAAACCCCAAGTATAATAATTTATGAATGCCAGAACATTATTAAAACAAAGTTTAATAAAAAATATATAGCATGTCAATTATGAAAACTTTACAAAGATATGTTTTACCACAGTTCTATCTGGTTCATAAATTTTCAGCTATACATATATATGTATATATATATTAGTGTGTATATATATATATTCAAATTCAAATCCACAGTTCTATATACTTTTTCCTGTATACATTTTCCTTTTTTTCAAAAGCAAATCCACAGTTCAATATATCTTTCCTGTGTATTTTTTCACATATTTACAAATAAATAGACGTAGTAATATGTAGGGATTATACAAATAAATATAGGTGTAGGTGTCTACCTCGTCTTATGTTGTGGTACTCATTAGTTCTTTTTGCCAAATATTCTAGTTCTAGTTCTTCTCTTTTTCAGATATATGGTATGATTGTACTTAATCTGGGTGGAGTGGCATCAGTATCTTTGGCTAATGAGTTTGGCTAGAAATGGTTGTCTCTTTGGGGGAAGAGGGATTCAATGCTGCTGTGAAACTTTGAAGTTCTCACTCCTTTCGCTTCTATGGTCATTGATGATGCTCCAGATGATATCAGCTCCATCAGACTGGGTCCAGACTAAGGGCAATGATGAAGGAGTACAGCGTGGTTGACCTTTGGTGGACTTATCTCATAAGCAAGAAATATGTGTTTGTTATTTTAAGCATCTTGAGACTTGGAGATTATGTGTTCAAGCCACATAATTGAGTCCACAATGACCAATTCACTTACCTATCCTTTGAGAAATTTAACTGACCAATCAACTATGTTGCCACATGAAGTGGTATCCAATTAAAGACTTCTTTACTTGCACTTCTATGTGACTTAATGAGAATAAGAACTAAAAGAATTCTCCCATATATGTGATGGTATATTTTATCAGATATGTTTTCTTTTGTTTTACAAGTATATGTAATTACTACTAATTTTTTGTGAATTTTTGACTTTTAACAAGATTAGTAACTTTAGGGAGCCCAATTCTGCTATCTTCTTGGGAAAATCATCATATTTTTATGCTCTAACTTACTCTTTTAAAAATTAAAAAAAGTCTGACTCTCCTAAGTAAATGTCTATTTTTTTGGCCCATATGTGCAAGGTTGCCTTGTAGTTGCATATTTAGGTGGAAGAAATCTCTGCTCCTATCAAAAGTGTGTAGGGCACTTTTTCTCAAGATGTGAAGGGAGTATAGCAAAAGGCTTTCAAGTCAGAATTCTCTGACCCTCAATCCAAATCTATTATTTACCAACTGTGTGACCTTGGGCAAATTACTTACCCTTACTAACATGTAATTGTTCTCATTTATAAAATAAGAATATCGGTCTCCATGTATTACTCTGAGAATTAAATTTGAGAACACCTATAGAGTACTTAATATGTGCCACGCACTAATTATATTATATTTTTAAAAAGTATAAGTAGCTTTGTCAAGTAAATATGAAATGAACAAGTGTAAACTATTTTATTCAATGTATTCATTAATGAAAGAACCTGGAAGATATTAAGACTTTTTCATAGAGCATTTGAGGAGTGATACATTTATGGCCAGTTTAATAAAGGCATTTGAGAATAACATGGTGGACTAGATAAAAATCTGGTCACTGTCCTACAGAACAATCAATAATAACCTTTAAAGTTATTTATTTCCACTGAACAGAAATTATTTGCATTTCTACTGGGTAAAAACCTACAAACTAACTAAATCTGTAACTTTTAGTTAACAATCTTAAGAAATACAAGTAATTTTATCTCCTGTTACCAGATGCCATCAGTATCCCAGTGGCATAGCTGTGATCTTACCATTTTAACTTGCCATAGCCATCTTCTAGCCATCTATATCTGTGTCTATGAGCCTGATAGCTTTCAGAAACTTTCTTCCTGCAAAGCAGAGTTGAAATTCTGGGGAATTAATGCTCTTCCCCCCAACTTAGCATCTTCCTAATCCAGGATGCTGCTCATAATAATAGCTGATAGGAATTGAATTGACGTGTCAATCCTTCAATCTCCTCATCCCATCAGGTACGTAATTCTGAAGTATGTTTACCATGATTGACCAGATTCCCCAGGAGAATGAACTCTAATCGCTCACTTTAATAAATAACTTCATTTATTTCCTACATTCTTTTTTCCCCCTACCAACTTACTCAACTTTAGGTGTTTTATACACCTCCCCAAAATCAATTCCACTGAAACTCTTTGCCCAGGATTTCTTTCTGGAGAAGCCCAACCAAGACACCCAAATCTTAGAAAGATTCTCAAAACATAGCTAATATTTCATCAACCAGTCAAATCTGCAGGGGTAGTTGTTGACTAAATACCATGGGGTGCCTCAGTTAAGCCTTCCAGATTATGTGTTCCTCTACTCATTCTCAGAAGAACGGATATAGGAAAACCTTCTCTCCCCACTTCTCAACCATCAAACAAATGAAACACCTTCGTAGAACATTGTTGCCTTTATTGTTTTGTGTGAATCTTTTTTTTCTTTCCCTATTCAATTATAATGTTGCAGGTATCATGTTTTTTTTTTCATCATTGTATAGAACTTACTACACTGTCTCATACTTACAGGCAATAGACAGATATTACTTGAATATTGTTCAGTAAATAAAGGGAGGAAAGAGAAGCACAGATAAAAACAATGCTTTCAACTTGTCAAAAACCTAAAGACAACCATAGGCATGTCTCATTACATGTATTTTCTGATGAAATAAAAAATGAAAATGTGGGGCACCTAGGTGGCTCAGTCAGTTAAGTGGTTGGACTCTGCACTGAGGGAGCACTGCTCTCTCTCACTCCTGTCTCTCTGTGCCTCCCCTGTTCTCTCTCTCTCTCTCTCTTTCTCTGTCTCTCACTCAAAATAAATAAATAAGTGAAAATACTTTAAATTTATACTTTAAGCATCAACATTCTTAGAACAGTTGAGAAACAATGTCAGTTTTATACTCCTTCACCTACTTTCATTTCCACATATAAATATTATGCTAATTATAACTGACTTTACGATATACTTTTAAAAATAAAATAGAAGCCAACTAATAGAGTCCTGTAAGTAACCTATTAATTTAATCATGTGTCTTTTTGTCTTTTTTTTTTTTTTTGGTTTAAGTTATGAAAAGTAAACAACTATTACAGGGTACTAGAGAATGGGGAAGTTATAGTCCTAGAACTTCTATGTAGAGAATATCTTATTTATTTCAGTTGTATGATCTAGGTATTTCCAGGCTACTGAGTCCCTGATTATTCCTTCTTATTGCATGTTTAAATTTTATGAGGAGATGATAGTTATTTATGTGTTGCATTTTTTTCTAATATTTCTAATGTTTATTTATGCGGGGAGAGAGAGACAGAGAGAGAGGGAGAGAGAGAATGAGCAGGGGAGGGGCAGAAAGAGAAGGAGACACAGAATCCAAAGATGGCTCCAGGGTCTGAGCTCTTAGCACAAAGCCTGAAACGGGGCCAAACTCACAAACTGTGAGATCATGACCTGAGATCAAGTTGGATGCTTAACCAACTAAGCCACCCAGGCACTCCTCTACGCTGCATTCTTAACATGAAATTACTTAAGACACAAAGTAAAGTTTATTTCTAAATACATTTATATCCTGGTAATTTGGAAATAGAGGAACAAGGTAATTACTTCTAATAATTGTTCATCTGTAGCTTGTTGCTTTATATACATAGAAAAATTACAAAAGATATGAGGCGTCTATATTTTCCCACAAATATGCATTTTTATTAACCCATTATATATGTAGATAGATAGATACAGATATATATTTCAAGTTTGTTTATTTTGAGAGAGAGAGAAAGCATGAATGGAGAGGGGCAGGGAGAGGGAGAGAAAGAATCCCTAGCAGGTTCTGCACTGTCAGTGCAGATCCTGATGTGGGACTCAGTCTCAAGATTCGCAAGATCATGACCTGAGCTGAAATCGAGTTGGATGCTTAATCAACTGAGCCACCCAGGCACCCCAAATCCAAGTCATATTTGATATGATTTTCTGGTGACTATGATTTCTTTATTGGTATATCTGTTTTATATATTTTCTGGTTATTATTAATTTAAAAAATCATATTTTCTTTATATTTCTGTCATGACTGGTCCATGATAAGCATCTAAAATGATAGATCTTAATAAAATTTCAATCCGTAATATCATAGACAATATTTTAAATGAAATATTGTTAATAAATTTTAAACTTGGCTATTTTGTGGCCATCATAGATTGATTTCTTGAGGATATTAGACTGTGAGCAGAAAAAGATTCAAATGCATATTTTTAAGATATGAAAACTACTTATATTATCAAAATAAAAAAATACCACAACAAAATCAATCACCTATCTTAATGCAGTTCAGCAAGGTCATTTCTCCTAAGTATTAATGTAAGGAATGTAGTTAGCTCTAAAACTTTCTGGCAGCTCTTAAGATGCTTGAATTTTAGAGCTGCTCTTGCTCATTTCTTTTTGGAAAGGGGGAAGGGAGGAGAAAGCTGCAGGTGAGCATCGATTAAATGAACGACAAGGTCTTTGATGGATCGAATTTTTTTCACGTTTTTAATTTAAAAGGTAAAACTTTCTATCACAGTTTAAACTGAAAATTATGGCTGAGATAATAGAGGTTTGATTCCTGTGCAAGTTAAAGAGAAAAAAGTTGCTGCTCAAATGTCAAGACGTCTTGTAGTCTACGATGATTAAAACTAAACTGTTTGCTATATGAATCCCAAGGTGCAGCTATATCTCAGCTTTGATGACATTTAGCCAGTGACTTTTCATAGCTTGTTAATAATGTATAGCTGTCCCTATATAAATTTGCAGTGACAGAAGTGGCCGTTTGGAGTGGAGCAGTTAATGAGATTTATTCTTGACAGAAAATGCAGATTTGAAAAGTATTTCTAAAAAATCAAGATTGATGTCAAAAGAAATCATGTATTTAACAGACAATGGCATCATAACCGTTTTTCGGGTATTTAACCGAGATCACAGGACTTTGTCCGGTGATATACGTTCTATTTTTAATCAACATTCTATACAGCCCAACCCCCAGCTTCCTCCGCTGCTCATTTCTACCTATCCCGCATAAATCAGAAGACTTCATCTTACAAATCACTTCCTCAGGGGAGATTTTCTCACCTTTGATTTGGTTAGTTCCACATAATTCATGTAAGTTTTCTATCATAATGCTAACCATGTATTTTTATAATAGTCTGATGCCCATCTTTCCCAATAGACACCACTGGCATGTTCCTTAGCAAATTTTTAGCTTTTACCGAGTCATCAAACCAACATTAACATGTGTAGATATGAATATTCTTTGCACAAGTGAGAGCTTTTATTAATTTGTTAGACAATGAATTGAAGTCTTATAAAAAAATTTAACTGCATATTCCGACCATTCAATATTAATCTCCCATTAATTATTTTCCCCCGGTAGAAACAGAAAACTGCTGTTTTTAGTCATGACTCTATCTAATATTTCAACTTAAAACCTGACATATATGCAAATAATGCATAAACTGTGAAATGTCACAAGGTAGTTATGAAGAGACTGAATGCAGAAAAGGGAATATAAGAAAGGAAATGATTTTAAAGTTAGTTATTAATCTTTATTTAACATCTATAAGAATATAAATACCCCACATTCATTGCTGATTTAAGGAGGGTTATCATTTTTTACAATTAGTATTTAATGTGTTTAGCTATAAAAGTAATAGATATTTATTATAAATATCTCAAAATTTGAGTGCAAAAAATATAAAACTAATTACCATGCTGAAGGATATGAAATTGTGACATTAATAGGTCAAACATGATCAAATACGATTTCATTTTCAGAACCCAACAAAATAAATCCCCAACAACTGAAATAGTCACTTGTTAAATTTTGTTGCAGTTCCATCAGCATGAGCACATAAAGATGCAGATTAGTTTGTTGGCTGCCGTAACTAACCACCACAAAACCAGGTGGCTTAAACCACAGAAAGTTATTATCTCAGTTTTGGGGGTGAGAAGTCCTAAAGCAAGATATTGGCAGGGTTGATTTCTTGCTGAGAACTGTGAAGGAAACTTCTGTACTTCTCCACAACTACTGGTCGCCTCAGGCATTCTTCAGCTTGTAGATGGTGGCTTCCCTGTCTTCACATGATCTCCCTTCAGTTTGTCTGTCTCTGAGTCTAAATACCCTCTTTTTCATAAGGACCCCAGTCATATTGGATTGGATTCCCTTCTAATGACCTCATCTTAACTCGAATATGTCTGCCAAAGATCCTATTTTCAAACAAGGTTATATTCTTGGGTACTAGGGGTAAGGCCTTCAAATATTTCTTTTGGGAGGAATAACTCAACCCATAACAATATGCATTATAAAAATATATGAATACATGTTACAAATATGCACAACACACAGATTTTTATATGGTTTTCACATAGTCCGTAGGTAGACTTTGCAACCATGAGAGTTAATTACAATATACCATGTCATACTTTTCTTACCTGGTCTTTTTAAATGGTTTCCAGTTACTTGCTATCAAAAGCTATACTGGGCTGCAGTTCTTATCTGGGGCTTGAGGTCCTTTTCCAAGTTCACTGGTTGTTGGCAGAATTCATTTCCTTGTGGTTGTAGGACTGAGCCCCATTTTCCTATCAGCCAGGGAACATTTTTAGTGCCTAGATTCCACCCTTAGGTTCTTGCCACATAGTCCTCATGTTCACATGTTTTGCTTTCTTTTAGACCACTTGGTGTGAGTCTCTCTGCTTCTTCTGTGACCAGTCAGAAAACAAACAAACAAAAAACCTCTCCGCTTTCAAAGAGCTTGCTTGATTATGTTAGGCTCACTCTAGATAATCTCCCCGTTGCCATGCAACTTAACATAATCACAGAATATTTCATTATAGTTACAGGTTTCACCCACACTCAAGGGGAGGAGATTACACCTGATTGTGGGTCAACTTAGAATTCCGCCTACTACAAATGTTCTCATTAGTTCATCTTTGTATTTTTGATGATAGCTTTCCTAGAATAAATTCCTAGGAGGACAATTACTAACTCAAATTAAATGCTAATTTATGTAAGCTTTTAAACATATTGCTGAAGTCTAATTTTCACTCCCACCAATATACTTAGAGTACTTGTATATCAGTGCATTCCCAGTAACAGAAGTTTATCTCAACATGAAAACCAATACACACACACTTATACACACATACATGTACAGACACATTTTCTTCTGAACCATGAGGGAAATTTTAGGCATGGAGTGCCTTACCTCTTAATATTCCCAGATTTCAAGAGATTGAGAATATTTAATTATTAATTGCAATAAATTATTAATTTGGATATTAAACTCCATGCAATACTTTTTCAAATACATAGACTTTAGTCAAATTTTATCAATTATCTCAATAAAACCTTTTTAATAATTTATTCATTCCATGTCTCCCTCTCCAGGATCTATTTCTAGAAGTCTTTAGTTATGTCTTCTGGAATCACTCATCAGCCTTTCTGTGTCTTCCATGACTTTTATTTTTTAGATGAGTACAAGATATTTAGTTTGTATAATCTACCTCAATTCTGGTTTATCTAACGCATACACACACACATACACACACACACACACACACACACACCCCTCGGTTCAGATTATACACTCTCAGCAAAAATGCAATGTTAGTTATGCTATGTCCTTCTCCAAGTATCCCTTTAGGAGGTACGTGTTGGTTCATCCCATTCTTTATGTGAACTTTGGTCACTTTCTATCAGATTTCCCCACTGAAAGGTATTGTCTTTCCCTTTAACTAGTTAAATGGGAGATACTTGGAAACTAAGTACGTATCCTGTTTCTCATCAAATATTTATTCATTAGCTTTAGTATATTTGAAGAATGCCCTGCAACCCTGCCCACCCAAATTCAAAAGTAAATCCTGTCTCAGTATACACGCACACATGTGCACATCCATAAACACACGATTTTAAGTTCGTTCACAATTTTTTAATGTTTTATTGTGAAAGGGTTCTTTGACTAATTCTCCCTATTTCTAAAAACAATTTTCTTTTTATTACTTTTAAACCATACTATATACAATATTACCAAAATCTTTTCTTGAAAATCTCCAATACATTTTCACTTCTAAAAATATAAAAATATATCCTAATGATGGTACTTTGTAATCACTAAGTCATAATTTTCACCATTCTTTTCATGCCCAAATCATTACATCATAAGATAATATTTTCAATATTATTATTTCAATTATTTTAAATGTAGCCATCAGATATTATAGCATTGTCTTCATATTTGACATAATCCATAAGATTTTAAAATATCTATTTTTAATAAAGATTAGCAAGCAGTTTCTATTAGTGAATTTAGGCACATGGAAATAAGAATTTAATTTATCTATCTCAACATCATGCCTTTTTTCACTTAATAATGTAAATTACAATAATCACAACACTAATAAAAAGAGAGACTAAAAAATCACTAGCACTTAAATGTACCCTAATTTTTATAACATTAAAATAAGTACATCTTATATTTATTTTTCATTTCCCATTTACTATTTGTCCTCAAAATAGACACGAGATTTTAGTTCTAATGTAATTTTGAAATTATAGATGAAAAAAAAGTTACGAGTATTTATAATGTAAAGCATGTCATTTGTCACAGTCATACAGCTGGTAATTGCTTGAGCCGTTACTCATCTCTGTGTCATCTCTATGTCAAGAATTCCAAAGGCTTAGCTCTTACTACTGCACACCCTTATTATTACACACTACTCTCTCTTTATTTCTGTTAAATTAAAAAATCATCTTCTGGAGAACTCCTCATGTAATCACTTTCAGATCCATAACTACGTACCAGACTGATGTTCCCTGAAAGAATCCAGTTTTGCAATTTCTCTAAAATAGTTCTACTTTCAGTTGTTTAAACACATCATTGAAATCTTAACTCTTTTATTTGTTGATTCAAACACATGACTTCTCTGGTGTCTGGTTTTCAGTGTTTCATTGCTCAGATAATGATGTGTTCATTAAAATTTCCCAGTCGCTTAGTGTTCATTGTGGGCTTTACCACTGAGATAGACCTAAACTGTTCTATTAGTTGAATAGCGAAGAAAAATGGTAAACACTATTTATTCCCCAAAGAAGTTCAGCTATACCATAAAGGCTTAGCTGATGTAAAATAATAATGTTCTGATGAATGGAGTCCTAAATGATTATTTCTGGTTATGTGCTCACTAAATGTGATTAGGGATTAAAAAAGAAAAAGAAAAAAAACTTTACATAGCAAAGAATTACCAGTAAAGGAGTTTAGATGGCGGACATGCTTATGCTGCATCCCGCAGGCTCATATAGAGCTTGTTCCCATCCAGTATATACTCCTTTGATTCAGAGCTGTTTAGCACAGATAAATGAATGTCCTAAGACTGAGAATATTACATGAGCTATAGTTGGCAATTGCAAAGAAAGGCGCAGATCACCACATTAACCACATTAAATTTTATATTTAGATCGATTCAGATAAGCTAAAATCAGGAATTGATTTGCAAAACATATTTCCATAGATATTTCCCTCCTCATCATGTTTTCGTAGTGTCATATTATAATGCTCTCCTACCTCTTTGGATATTACAGTATTTAAAATGGCTAATGGTAAGTATAAATCTTAAAGATATATTAGTTTTGTAATAATTCTCATGAATATAGTTTCTTTAGAAAATGTGCATTCCTTAAAGCCATTCTGAACATTAAAAAATAAAAATTTATATATTCTCATATGATTGTAACTCACAAGAGAAATAAAATTTTCATCCATAATTTCTCTTATTATATAGATTCTCACTCATTCTTTACATTGCAGTTTTTTAAACCATACAAATACTGTATTGAGATCTAGTCATTTTCAATTTAAAAAACCCAAAAACTAAACAAATTCAATTAAAAGCATATTCAGAGTTTTTATGGCTCATAAACCTAGAAGTTCATTTACGAATCTAATTTCAGGCATAGCTGGATCCAGGTATGATACAGTCCAGAAATTATTTCTCCATTTTTTTTTTTTACTTTTTTCCCTGTATACTATATTGACTTTATTCGAAAGAGAGCTGTATATATTTGATGGAAAACTGCTATTGATAACTTTGAGCCTCCATCTTCTCAGACTACAATTCGAAAGAAAGATGAAATCAACTCCTAAGAAAGCTAATCGACATTGCTTGAGTCAAATTCTCACCTCCAAACCAAACAAAACTGCACATTTATTTGATTTTCTCTCTGGACTATATGATCTGTACCATGTCAAGGGACAAGACGGTGTAAGTCCTTAAGCAATTCTATTGTGCTGATGTAGCTTTGAATTAAATTAAATATATATAATATATACACACATATGTATGTATATATTACTATATATAGTAATTATATATAGTTATATATATACTATATATATAATTATGTATAATACACACATATGTATGTATATATTACTATATATAGTAATTATATATACTAATTCTTATAAAAAATATATTTATATCTGTATATCTATATCTATATCTGCCTGTTCTACCTAGTTTGGCAGATTTTCATGTCAATCCAATATTTTCATAAAGTAGAAATATCACAGTTAACTGGAGGAGATGCTAGAAATATTAAGCTTCTTGAACACACTCCTAACCTTGAATTCTGAGCTGAGTGCCCTCATAGCCATTTATCTAAGATGAGACACTCAATGCTTAGTGATCCCAAAGAAGAGTAGGGAAGACTCAAAAAAAATTTTTGGTCTTCTGCATGAAGTATAATAATGTCTATTTTTCTACCCTTTGCATGAATTTTCAAATCTTCAGAGTTGAGTTTCCCATATAATCCTTTGTCACCAAAATCATGCAGAGGAATTTTAAATTTATGTTATGTTAATTTTATAACATAAACTTCTACTTTTGAGGCTTGTATGGTGAAAAATAGAAAAAATGTATAATCCTAATAATTAACCATAATTTTAAAAGCCTCAACGTTGACCAAGAAAGAGATGTATAATACTAGTGTCTAAAAAGGAAACTTCTGTGAAGATTCTTAAAATAACTTTTAGTCTGTTTCTAAGACCTGCCTTAATTTTTTTTCATGTGTTAATGTTTAGCTTTACTTCAGAATTCATGTCTGTGCTTTTCCTTCATGTGAGTGAATTCCTAGCATTTTTATGATTGTTATTTAGGACTACTTTTGATTTACAGATAAGAAGCAGGGATTATGAATCGTGTCTTCCAAATTTCATATGTGACTTTATTTAGAGATAGGGTGTTTAAAAAGTAATTAAGATATAATTAAGGTAGAATGAGGTCATAGAAATGGGACCTAATCCAATATGACTGATGTTCTTATAAGAAGAGATGATGAAACTGACTGAGGGAAAATCACATGAAGACACCAGAAGACAAACATCTACAAGCCAATGAGAACATCTATAAGCCTCCCTGTTGACACCTTGATCTTGGACATTGGATTCCAGAATTGTGAGAAAATAAATGTCTGTGTTTTAACCCAACCAGCCTGTGTTACTTTGTTAGGTCAGCTCTTGCAAACTAATAGAGTGGATAAGGAAGTGAACAAGAAATGAAATTCTTGAAGCAACCAAAGCACTGTTAAAAATACAAAATTGTTGGGGCTTCTTGATGGCTCAGTTAATTAAGCGTCTGACTCTTGATTTTGACTCAGGTCATGATCTCATGATTCTGGAATTCAAGCCCCACATTGGGCTTTGTACTGATAGTATGGAGCCTGCATGGGATTCTCTACTTCTCTCTCTGCCCCTTTCCTCACTCTCCATCTCAAAATAAGTAAATAAACATATATATAATATAATATATATTATAATATATAATGTATATGTTTATATTTATATTTATATTAATATATGTATTCATATATATAAACATATATTTATATATAAATTATATATAATATAAATAAATATATATATTATATTTATATTTATGTTTATATAAAATCTGACTATATATACTAATAATAGAATCCAATTATATAAATATAATTTTGGGGCACCTGGTGGCTCAGTTGGTTGAGCATCTGACTTCACCTCAGGTCATGATCTTGCAGTTCATGGGTTTGAGCCCTGGCATCAGGCCCTTTGCCGGCAGCACAGAGCTCGCTTCAGGTCCTGTCTCCCTCTCTCTCTGCCCTACCCCCCTCAAAAATAAACACCATATATATATGATATATGTCATTAAAGACAAAAATTAGCAGATTAAATATCTTGGTTAATAAGCTGACATTAAAATGGTATTTGGTAGGGAACTAGGAACACCTGTGTCATGTTCTTAACACCCTTAAAAATCCCAGAGTGAAAAAATAATGGTCAGGGAAAATTATTTGAAAATGAGCATACTTTGTTACTTTACGGCTATGGCTTTCCCCGCCGGCCCCCCAATACTAACTATTTGATGATAGATGGTGTCAGGGAGGATTCTTTCAGCCCTAGAAGAAGATAGTCTAAAAAAATATACAGGCTATATGATTTACTCATTTTAGAAATCTCCTAAAACACTAAAGTAATACAAATGTTAAAAATTAAAAGAACTTGAAAAATGGAGAGAATTTGCTTGAGACCAGATAGAAGCTTTTTCTTGTAAAGGTAAAGTAACCAATTATGTGACACTTAACAGATCTTAATAATTCTAATTTAAAAAGTATATATTCATTGATTTTAATAAACATTAAATTTGTTAGTTTGTGTATTTCATTAAAAACACAATTGAAATTCTCAATATTTTAAGTATGATAGAGAATCTGGTTATAGCTTCTTTAGGGAAGTAACATGTAGCTTTCTATAACTAAGCATCTTTTCAAAAAGAAACCGTCTGTTTGAAATTTATTCTTGTATGTATACATACGTTAAAGTTTGAGAAGCACTTACACAGATGATGTTCTCTCACTGTAATGTACTTATATTAGAAATGAAAAATGAAAATATTTTATAGTTATATCACAGTCATGAGTTTCATCGAGTTCATGACATATTTTTAATTATCCATCTTTTACATAAATGTGACTCTACTATGGAAATCAGTTTCTTTAATTGGAGCTTGGATTCGTCTTTTCTTTACTCAGTTTTCTAATAACAAAATTGCAAACTAGAAAGAATGATCCTCAGGAAATATACAGTTTAGTAAATAAGTAGAGGTCAGAATAGTTAATCAGCATTTTAATAAGTCTAATCGAAACCATAGATGCTCTTGAGAGAAATAAATTATCTGCATATAAACAATCCCATAGGCATTTCTTAAAGTTCAGTTTATGCAGTGATTTTTTTAATTATGATCTGATTTAGGCTGATGAGTGGTCAGTTTTTTAATTCACTTCTATTATTCCCTGGAAATTTATAAAAGGCATACACATTTATGTTAGAGAATTCTTCACCATTTTAGCTATATTAGCAATAATAAAGACTTGAAGAATTTCAGAAGTTTCTGATTCCATGCTGAATTAATATAAATCCAAACTTTAGCTTACAATTAAACTCCAAAAAAAGTAATTAGGAAGAAATATAGTTTATACATTTCCATGTCTCTGCTATGCCTTACAGCCAGTTGGAAAATAGATAATGCCATGATGCAAGCTTTTTTGATATATTTCTAAAAAGGAAAGTAGAAAAGTGTCACTTTTTAAAATTTATTTAGACAGAGCATGAGCAGAGAGGGGCAGAGAGAGAAGAAGAGAGAGAATGACAAGCAGGCTCCCTGCCGTCAGTGCAGAGTTAAATGCCAGGTTCAATCCCACGAGCTGTGAGATCATGACCTGAGCTGAGATCAAGAGCCAGACATTTAACGAACTGAGCCACCCAGGTGCCTTGAAAGTTTAATTTTTAAAATGCATATTGTTACTGTTCAGTAAGTACAAGGGATATTTCTTTCCCTGAATATTTCTTATTTAGTGTAGATTTTCTAAATCCTGCTGCTATAGAATTGTACAGGAAATTTAAAAATTCACTTTTAATATTAATCCCAACTCAAACATGCCTCTTAAGTAAATATTACCTACCAACTGATGAATCATGAATCTTCCTCTTGGCAGAAGATGCAATATAAATACAAAGGAAGACAGCTTAAAAGTAGAATTTAAATTCTTAACAAAGATTCAGGATCTTACAAAACCGACAAAAGCTCCATTGGAGAACTGCTTCCATCATACACTATGCAATGGACATTTGACGGAGCTAGACTAGTTAAAATTAAAGAGAAAATAAGAATGATTACATGAGAGGCCGTTTAAAGGATAATAGTTTATACATTAAAGATTAATAAAAGGAGAAGTAAAGGATGCAATAAGAAGGTATGGGGTATGTTGAAGTTTTGGGGCATGTCAGAAACCGAAAAACGTATAATTTTATTTTATTTGACAAAGTACCCATTTTATTTTATTTTTTCTTTTCAAGTATTAATTTAAACTCTAGGTAGTTAACGTATACAGTAAAATTGATTTCAGGTGTTTAATGATTCATCACTTCCATGTATCACCCAGTGCTCATCACAAGTGCCCTCCTTAATGCCCATCACCCATTTAACCCACCCCCTACCCAGCTCCCTCCATCAACCTTCAGTTTGTTTTCTATAATTAAGAGTCTTTGATGGTTTGCTTCCCTCTGAATTTTTTCCTTCCCATATATTCATCTGTTTTGTTTCTGAAATTCCACATATGAGTGAAATCATATGGTACTGTCTTTCTCTTACTGACATATTTCACTTAGCATAATACACTCTAGCTCCATCTACATCATTGCAAATGGAAAGATTACATTCTTTTTAATGGCTGAGTAATATTCTATTCCCTCTCTCTGTATACATACACATCATTACAATACAGTCTATTATCCTTTCATAATTTGATAGACATTTGGGCTTTTTCCATAGTTTCTTATTATTGATAATGCAACTATAAACATCAGGGTGCATGTGCCCCTTGGAATCAGTATTTTTGTATCCTTTGGGTAAATACCTAGTAGTGCAACTGTTAGGTCATAGGTTATGCTATTTTTAACTTTTTGAGGAACTTCAATGCTGTTTTCCAGAGTGACTACACCAGTTTGTATTTCCATCAACAGTGTAAGAGGGTTCCCTTTTCTCCACACCCTTACCAATATTTTGTTGTTTGTTTTCCTGTGTTGTTCATTTTAGCCATTCTGACAGGTGTGAGGTGATATCTCAGTGTGGTTTTGATTTTTATTTCCCTGATTACGAGTGATGTTGAACATCCTCTCATGTGTGTGTTAGCCATCTGGATGTCTTCTTTGAAAAAAAATCTGTTTGTGTCTTCTGTCCATTTCTTAACTGAATTATTTACTTCTGGGGTGTTGAGTTTGATAAGTTCTTTATAGACTTTGGATACTAACCCTTTATCAGATATGTCATTTTCAAATATCTTCTTCCATTCTGCAGTCTGCCATTTAGTTTTGTTGATTGTTTCCTTCACTGTGCAAAGGTTGTTTTTTTGTTGTTGTTGTTTTTGTTTTTGTTTTTGTTTTTCTTATCTCAATGAGGTCCCAATAGTTCATTTTTGCCTTTGTTTCCTTGCCACTGGAGATTTGTCTAGTAAGAAGATTCTCCAGCTGGGTGAAAGAGATTGCTGCCTGTGTTCTCTCCTAGCATTTTGATGGGTTTCCTGTCTCACATTTAGGTCTTTCATCCATTTTGAGTTTATTTTTGTGTATGGTGTAAGAAAGTGGTCCAAGTTCATTCTTCTGCATGTCGTTGTACGGTTTTCACAACACCATTTGTTGAAGAGACTGGTTTTGTTTGTTTGTTTGTTTGTTTTCCATTGGATATTCTTTCCTGCTTTGTTGAAGATGAGTAGGCCATTTTTGGGTTCTCTATTCCATTCCATTGATGTATATGTTTGTTTTTGTCCCACTACCATACTGTCCTGATGATTTACATTTATATATAGTTTGAGGTCCCAAATCATGATGCTTCCAGAGCTTTGCTTTGCTTTTTTCAGGATGGCTTTGGGTATTTGGGGTCTTTTGTGTTCCAAATTTAATATCATTTGTTATACCTCTGTGAAAAATGCTGGTGATATTTTGACAGGAATTGCATTAAATGTGAATATAGCTTTGGATAGTATAGATCTTTTAACAATATTTGTTCTTCCTGTCCATGAGCATGGAATGTTCTTCCATTTCTTTGTGTCCTATTCAATTTCTTTTATAAGTCTTCTATAGTTTTGAGCATATTAATCTTTTACCTCTTTGGTTAGGTTTATCCCTAGATATGTTATGTTTTTTGGTGTAATTGTAAATGGGATTAATTCCTTGATTTCTTTTTATGCTGCCTCATTATTGGTGTTAGAAATGCAACAGATTTTTGGACTCTTATTTTATATCCAACTTTGCTGGATTCATGTCTAGAAATTTTTTGGTATAGTTTTGGATTTTCTACATAGAGTATCCTGTCATCTGCAAATAGTGAAAGTTTGAATAATAAAATCCCTTTATTTCTTTCTCTTATCTTATTGCTGAGGTTAGGACTTCAAGTACTGTGTTAAATAACAGTGGTTAGAGTGGAAACCCTGGTTTGTTACTGACTGTATAGGAAAAGTTCTCAGTTTTTCCCCATTGAGAATAATATTAGTTGTGGGTCTTTATGTGTGGCCTTTATGATGTTGAGCTACATTTTCTGTATCCCTACTTTGTTGAGGGTTTTAAGTGTATTTCTGTGATACCTCAGAGAAACTTTGGAAATGCATATATTTTAATATTTGAAGACTTTTTCACAATTTAATGTGAAATTATGATCCTCTTTTTAGTTTTTTTATACCTTACAACTCTGTGATAGCTTCCATCATATGTAAATATGTAAATACATATAAATACAAACATACATATATATCGTATGGGTTACGTGTACATAGTTCTTGAAATAAAATGCATTTGAAATATTAAAATGTGGAATGTTAAACTGCTCTAACACACTGTTTCTCCAATAGTACTCATATAATTACTGTTTATTCACAGAAAATAAAAGTATGACAAAACTTTATCTCTCTATGAGATGAAGTTAATTTCTCTAGCAACATACACATATGTATCCATTTACATAGACAAATGCCACAAAATATAAGACATCTGTTAAATGTAATATAGGAGTAGAGGGTAGGAGGAAAAATCTGGTTGTTGGAAGAAACTGTTCTTCCAGGAATGTGTAGTCATGACAGAGATCTGGAAATTGCTTCATAAGGAATAGGTTGAGAAAGTTGGCAAGTTTCCCAAGGAAATGGGAAAATTTTGTGATAAAATGAAATGTATTTTCAAAGGCTTAGAAAATGGATTAGAGAGCCCATGGGTTTCTGCTGTTAAGAGAATGTCATACAGTGGTTAGAAGAATAAGAAAAAGATATTCATCATCACTAAAATAATACTATAGCAAAATGTTTGACACTTTGCAAGTATTTAAAAAATAATTGTGGTTCAAGTGAATTGACATTTTGCTAATCAAGCTTTTGAAAAATGAAATGAATTGCTTTGTAAAGTCATGTGTTCTTTAATATTGTAGAGGTCCTGAAAAATCCAACTATTTCTTGAATATGTTACTCAGGCAATTCCAGCACTAGAAATTGTTGACTTTAAATAAAACTTTAAAAAGGTTTCATCAGGAACTTCTTCCATCCCTGGGTATCTGAGTGGATCCGGATTTGGACAAACTCTCTATGAGGAATATTGTTTCCTGTGAAATCTCCTAAAATTGTGCCTGCCAGATTGATTTATTATTATTATTATTATTATTATTATTATTGAAGTATAATTAACATACAGAGTTATATTAGCTTCAGGTGTATAATATAATGTTTCAAATATTCTGTACATTTCTCAGTGTTCATCAAGATAAATGTACTTTATTTCTCTTTGTATATTTAATACACACACACACACACATACATACCTCATATTTTTTATCTATTCATTAATGGCTGGGCACTCGGGCTGTTCTCATATCTTGACTATTCTAAATAATACCGTAATGTCATAGGGGTGCATGTATGTATCTTTTCAAATAAGTATTTTTATTTTCTTTGGGTAAACACTAAGCAGTGGATTTTTTTTTTAGTTTAAATTCAGGCCAGATAGAGGGCTCCAATCACTAGTAGCCTAAAAATAGTATCTATCTTATATCGTGCTTGGGAAATTGACAAATGTATGTAAATGACCTTGCAAGGTGCCTTGTACATAGGTAGCAATTTTATAAATCATTACTATATAATAGTATTTTGCTAGCTGGAATCATCAGTTTACTATAAATATGCAAACTTTCTTAATAATAATTGACCATTTTGCCTTGAGAAATCATTCTGATCATAATAGAATAATACAGACATAGCGATACAGGTTATAATAGATTAAGATAAGTTTCATTGCTCAGGTTGGTTCTGGTTGTTTGCATATTATCTCTTAAAAATAATTCCCAGGGTAAGAGTCTACTTTCTTTTATGTTAAATGAATTATTTCAAAAAGATTGTGGAAGAAAAAAATTTCCCTTAACATAAGATTGCAGTGTAGTTTAAGGGTATTGAATTCTTATCTCAATTTTATTTTTTCTTTCTTTTTTGAGAAGTTATTTAACGTAGAAAATAGGTTGGGGCTCTGTATGTGGCATTTGTAGCAGTTGCTTTTGTTGCTTTTATCCCATCATGTCCGTGCTGGGCAGTTCCTAAACTCATTTACTGTATCTCACTTCAACCTCCACTTTTATGCCTTACACTTTTTTCTTTTTTCTTTCTTTCTTTTTTTTTTTTTTTCCTGGAAGCTGAGAGATCTTAGTGTACACACCCATCAGCCCCTCAGAAATCACCCTAAACTATGAATATGTTAATGGGGACAGCCCTTGACTAATGGGCAATAAGAGTCAGTGGGACAATTGCTGTTTCTCAACCATTCCAGAACACCTTCTATTGTGCCTTCTTCACAGATCTTCAGAAGGTCCTCATTGAACGCATAGTTACATATTGCTGTATGACAAATTGACACCCCCTCCCCCAAATCCAATGGTTTAGAACAGCACACATTTATTATCTCACAGTTTCTGTGACTCAGGAATTTAACAGTGACTCATCTGGGTGATTTTGGCTCATGATCTTTCATTAGGTTGCAGTCAAGTCATTAGCTGGGTTAGTCGTATGAAGAACCTGTATGACGCTAAAAGGTCCTCTTCCAAGTACACTAACGTGACTGTTGACCAGAGAATGTAGTTCTTCTCCACATGGCCTTTTTCATAGATACTTAAGTATCTTGATGACACAGGAGCTGGCTTGCCTGAGAGAACCAAAGAGACAAGAATGAGGAAGCCATGCTTTAACCAGACGCTTGCTACACATTAGCAATGAATTATGAAGTAGAGCCTATACTCAATGAAAGAAGAATTAGGTTCTATGTTTTGTAAAGGATGAAGAGTTTAAAACCTCTACAGTGGAACTGAGCACCATTTACACACAGTGGCAAAGAGCTAAATAGTACATTCATAGATGACTCTCTTACATCCCTGTTTCATTTTCCCTACTTCTTCATTGTTGCTTGTTTGCAATACCTCCCAAATAAGCAACCCATGTTTAAGTCCAGTCTCAGTTTCTGCAGGTGGAGCATCCTAAACCAAAACAACTTAGTAGTCTGAAACTTAAATAAACTCTCAAAAGTAAAATTTGAAGCAATGTTTTTTTTAATAAACTTTGTCTTTGTATTTTTTGAAGCAATGTTTTATTGAAAACTGATATGAAATAAAATAATTAATTTTGAATTTTGTGCATTCATAATCGCTGAGAGAGTTGTAGTTATTATCACTTCTTTTTATCTGAATTATTTTACTCTCCATATATAGTTTCAGCAGCTATTAAGACAGTATTCTGATTTGTAAAGTGGTCTCACAAAACTTAGATTTATGTTATAATAATTGCCTTCAGGGAACAGTCTCTTAATTTGTATGCATAATTAATAATAATGATAATAGAATTAGCCAGGATAAAAGTAAAAATGTTAAATTAAAAATGGTCTTTAAGATTCATAATTTAGGTAATACTAGTAAAATTACTTATTTTTCATATTAGGATTATACTTTATGCAGTTTACTTAAGGCTATAATAAAATTAAATTACACTTTCACAAATACACATGATAATTTAGATTTCAGTCTATCACCATTTCTACAACAAATCAATCACAGGAGTTTAAAATGCCTGTGTTTTTAAATATTTAGAAGATATAGTGTGCTCAAATGAATAGTCCAGAAAATTGTGAGATACGTAACAAGGCCTAATATCTTTTGAACAATTAATCAAGGCCATTGAGGTCAGGTCATTGGTTTTGCCTACTCACTAGGATATTCCCCAACTTTTCAACCCGATGTTTCTGTTGGGTTTCGCAGGAATCTGGTAGTTTACTGTATCAAAACATTTATAAAAACAAAAGGAGAAAAAAAAGTCAATGTGTGAATCCATAGTCATTCACATGAATATATTAAGCAAAAATATTTGGATTTCTTGATCTAGATCAGTTATATAACTATTTCAGTTCCAGTGTTATTATCTAATGTATCATCCCGGACAAAGAAGACATCAGAACACAATGATAGAGAAACGTAAAATAATTTTGTTTTGTTTTGTTTTGTCTATGGCTATTCTGCAGAAGTATGGTTACTTACATGAAAATAAACCAACAAATTCCAGAATGTGTGAATTTTTGACTAAAAGTAAATACACAAAATTAAGCAGAGCATGTGAATTCCTTATAACTAACTGTGATCAGTTACATAAACTATAAAGGGAACATCTAACATTCAGAAGGATAGATACTTCATTTTTTGGTATATTCTTTATATTTCATATTTTTAAATTTTTTAAATTTTTTTTAAAATTTTTTAGTGAGGGAGGGGCAGAGAGAAAGGGAGATGCAGATTATGAAACAGATTCCGGGCTCTGAGCTGTCAACACAGAGCCTGACATGGGGCTTAAACTCATGAGCCATGAGATCATGATCTGAACTGAAGTTGGAGCCATCCAGGCACTCCATATTTTGGTATATTCTAAAGCAAATGGATTTATGTAAGGTTGTCACTAATTATTAAAAGAAAAAAAAAGGTAGATCACAGAAAAGAACTGTGAGGATTCTGAAGTTGTATGAAGTGAGTTATTTGCATATTTGATACTTTTTAGCTATTCTAACTTGAGAATTATTGCCTTCAGCCAGCTTTCTGATATTGAATAAAAGCTCAGCTTCTGAGCATTTGAAGTTAATATTTTAATGTTGATGCTTTGCAAGAAAAAAAGATGCTAAAATATGGTTGCTTCCTTAATAATTATTAAACAACATCCTACTAAATTATGCTATTCAAATCTGGCTAATTGGATTATTAGAAATTGTGACTATACTACTTTCTAAATTAGAAAGTAAATATTTTGAAGTAAAATAAGAGTTTAATAAATGTGCATAAGTTGAATTAAGTCTCATTAAAATTCAATTGTAATACATCTCAACTAAAAAGAAAAAGGTTTCTAAATAGAACTGATCGTGTCGGAGAAAAATTCAGTTTTTAAATACTACTTATTATTTCTCACCCCATTGGATGATACCAGGCATTATTTTATTTGTTTAATATGTTTGCAGACTTTCTTTGTTATGTGCCTCAGAGTTTAACTTGATAAATGCCCCAAGTGGTTATTTTAGTGTGGCAGAATCCATAGAGCTCCCCACAAACAAGAACAATAACATATATGGATTATGTTTCACACTTTTTAAGAAAGAAGAACAGGAAGATAATGGAATAGAAATACCAGCATGTTGATCTTAGTAAGTATGAAATGAAAATAGCCATATCTAAAGAACAGTATCTGCAACTACAGTGAGGATCTGTGGGAAGAGATTGTAGAGGAGGCAGTGACCAGGAGCGTGCTTATAGAAGAGTGTCCAAGCAAGGTTATTAAGAAAATAGCTACAAGCCATACTTAATGATTCTATTTGCAACTTGTCTCCAACAGGTGATGAAGTAGTACTTCCCAAGAGGAATGAATGATCATTTGAGGGTAGCTCCTACCACTTGCTGATAAAAGATCAAACTAACTTTTTTGTACCAAGTACTCAAGGGGAGTATGATGTCAGGTCTCTCTGAAAGTTTCTCTTGAGTTCTCATTAAAATAAATTTGCTTTCAGTGTTTTAAATTTCTACACTTCATAATTAATTTGCTTTTTATGGCCTTTCCCCTAGTTTTGTAGATCAAGTTTTGTGACAGTTTCATGATTTAGTAGTTTTTACTAGTTTTTTTAAAGGCTTTTTTGTTTGTAAGTTTGTTTTGCTTAGCAGTTTTAGCTTCACAACAAAATTCAGAGGAAGATACAGAGATATCCCATATTTCCCATACACCTTCTGCCCCCACACATGCATGGCCTCCCCCATTATTAGCATTACTCATCAGAATAGTAGATTTGTTATCAAGGATGAACTACATCGACCTAAAACTATAGTTTACCTTAGGGCTTACACTCAATGTTCTACAGTCAATGGTTTGAATATATATATATATATATACACATTATATATACATTATAAGATGCAGAATATTTTCACTGCCCTAAAAATCCTCTGTATTCTGCCTATTCATCCTCCTCTCCCTCCTCACCACTGGCAACCAACTGATCCTTTTATTCTATGCATAGTTTTGCTTTTTCCAGAATGTCACATAGTTGAAATCTTACATTATGTAGCCTTTTCAGATTAGCAATATGCATTTAAATTTCCTCCATTTCTTTTTACAGCTTGATACTCTTTTTTTGCAGTACTGAATAATATTCCTTTGCTGTAAATAGGTCTTTAATAATGTGATTAAACGTGGGAAGAAAGGAAGCATTCCATACTCCTATGATTAGGATCAGTCTTTTAGTGAGTCTGAACTGTGAACTTAACAAGTGTTTCTCACATCCCATAGGTGTGACAGAATGGCTAGAGTGGGCTGGAGTTGGGTATTTCCCTTTCCCCACATGGAATGCTAAAATTAATTGGAGTTTGGTATTTCCCTTCCCTAGGTCAGTTAGGTTCTGATAATACCCCAGCAAGTTAGACTCTGGTTAGCTAGCTTCTCCTGAGGGTAGCCTTTATTAAGAACAGAATGTTCAGGGGGTTCTGGGTGGCTCAGTCATTTAAGTGTCCGACTCCTGATTTCCGCTCAAATCATGATCTCACGGTTTCTGAGATCTTGTTCCACCTTGGGCTCTGTGCTAGACGTGGAGCCTGCTTGGCTGTTTCCCTGTTTCCCCCTCTCTCTCATACTTTCTCTCTTTCTCTCACTCTCAAAGATAAATAAATGAATATTTTTAAAAACCCACAACGAAGTGCTCTGGTGTATTTCAAAATTGTAACTTTTCCCCCTTCCCCTGTCAGAAGCAGGAGAAGATTATTCTCTGATATTTACTGTTGGAACCTGGTCAAGCTTCCGGGGGTGAATCTCAAAATATTGTGGGACCTTTGTATGACTCAGTCCCTGCACAATTTTAACTCTCAGACTTGTTCCACACCAAGCCTCTAGCAATGCATCCAAGTTCAGGCTTTCTTCTCAGGCTCTGGTGCCCATGTCAGTTTCTTTGTGTGAGTCTCTATGCCAGTAAGGCAGGACTCCCTGTATTCCCCTGTCTCTTCAATCTTGGGGTCAGTGGTTTGCTCCATTCCCTCCCTCTTTTGTGGACCAAGAATAGTTTAATTTTTCAGTCTGTTCAGCTTTTTATTTGTTAGGACGGAAGTGTCTTGTTAGTTCTTTAATACATATATGTCACAAATCCTATTAGGATGTTTCTAAGGTAAATAGATATATTTAAGGTTAAATTGTCTATAATAACAATAGAAAGGGCTCAATTATTCCATATAGTAAGCATTATTCATAGTCATGGCATAAATATTTTTTGTGAAGTATAGGGCTAAAAACTATTATGCATTTCTATATTTTAAAGATAAGTAGGGGCGCCTGGGTGGCTCAGTCGGTAAGCGGCCGACTTCGGCTCAGGTCATGATCTCACAGTCTGTGAGTTCGAGCCCCGCGTCGGGCTCTGTGCTAACAGCTCAGAGCCTGGAGCCTGCTTCAGATTCTGTGTCTCCCTCTCTCTCTCTGCCCTTCCCCTGCTCACTCTCTGTCTCTATGTCTCTCAAAAAGAAATAAATGTTAAAAAAAAAAAAAAAAATTTAAAGATAAGTAATAGCAAGTTCTCCCCTAAAATTTAAAAATAACAAAACCATGAAACCACAGTTATGTGTGATCATGGGCTTGTTAG
Source organism: Paguma larvata (assembly GCA_030068075.1). Classification (NCBI taxonomy): domain Eukaryota; kingdom Metazoa; phylum Chordata; class Mammalia; order Carnivora; family Viverridae; genus Paguma; species Paguma larvata. Next base: position 58,295,739 of record CM057829.1, on the reverse strand, counting down.
TCAGTACTGCATCAAGATGTCCCATTTGAGACAACTGTAGGATTTGGGTAAAGAATTAAAATGGCCCTGAAGTAAGAATCAGACCTCAGGGATAGTTCCAGTATAGGAACTCCCACACTGAGATGGGCCCAGAGCAAGAGGTACGCATTCAATCAAGGATTGCTGGTTTTTCAAGGGTAGGTGATAATCTACATGTTCAAGACACTACAGATATTTCATATCTATAGATTTCATATTTATATATTTCATGCTTGAACGTGTACCTCTTCTTGCTCCAGGCCCATCTCAATGTGGGGTTTTTATTGAGTATTAATTTTTTTTTTATTTTAGGTTAATTTATAGCTATAATCATCAATAGTACAAAATTGATCAGTATATCAGTGTTTCAAACGCTGATAATAACATTACACATAAAAACTTGGAATCCACCGAAATATATCTGTTAAGAAATAAACAGGCCCTTCCTCTTTATAGTATCCTGGACAGATATTACTTATTGCCTACATGACAGGAGACAGCAGCAAGTCCATTCCCACTTGGATTGGACTTGAGATTAAACATTGAGAAACCTTGTTCACATACATAACTATAGGGAAACTTTTTTCTTTTTAAGTTTATTTGTTCTGAGAGTAAGAGAGGGGCAGAGAGAGAGAATCCCAAGCAGATTCAGCACCATCAGCTCAGAGCCCTATAGGGTACTCAAACTCACAAACAGTGAGATCACCATCTGAGTGGAAATCAAGAGTCAGTCAGTTAACCAACTGAAAACCCAGGCACCCTGGAAGGGGTTTTATTATAAATATGTCACTCACTCCTTTAAACTCCTCCAACAAATTTGCCAAAAATCACAACTTTATCGGTAATCAAAGAATCTGTTTTAATAATCTTTCAGCTAACAGATCGTTAGCTCCTCCTTCAGTTTTGTCTCAAGACAAAAATATATATATTTATATATATTTATATGCATATATTTATATATATAGCATGTGTGTGCGTGTATGTGTATATATATATATATATATATATATATATATATATATGAAATTTATCACCTAGGCTCAAGAAACCAGCAATCCTTGCTTGAATGTATGCCTCTTCTCACTCCAGGCACATCTTAAATGGGGGTTTTTATACAGGAACCATTTGGTCTTACATTATTTTATTATGTATATATATATATATATATGTAAATCTGTTTTATGTACAATAATTGGCTCTATCAAATAATCATAGCAAGCCTTCTACTGGTAATCTTCCTCAGATAGGTTCAGGTGAAATCAGGTATTGGTGTACTTCCTGGACTACTACAACTGAGGCTTCCTTCTAGATTTCAGTTTTGAGGCCATGCACACAATTCGAAATATACACAAACTGGGTTAAGGCGATAAAAGTGGGCTGAAAGAGGGGCACCTAGGTGGCTCAGTTGGTTGGGCATCAGACTTCAGCCTAGGTCATGGTCTTGCAGTCTGTGGGTTCAGCTCAGGTCATGGTCTCCAGGTCCTGTGGGTTCAAGCCCCGCGTCAGGCTCTGTGCTGACAACTCAGAGTCTGGAGCCTGCTTCAGATTCTGTGTCTCCCTCTCTCTCTGACCCTCCGACTTGTGCTCTGTCTCCCTCTGTCTTTTAAAAATGAATAAACGTTAAAAATAATAATAATGGGCTGAAAGAAGCACAGCATTTGGAACAAGTAAACTATGTATTTTGCTTGCATTAGAGCCACAACGTGACCAGCAAGTGCTGTGCGTGTCTCAGAGCTTTTACTGTAGTGTGAGGGGCTTCTGAACATCTACAGTGATTGCGTGGCGGGTGGACAAACAGCATATATGACCTGCTGGATGCTTCGCTGAGGGCTCATTTCTTCTCCGCCTCTCCTTTATTGGGTTCTTGTTTCAGTTAGTAATCAGCCAGGGCGGCCTCAATTGCATCTTCAGCCTGCATGGAGCAGTGCAGTTTCACAGAGGAAGGAGAAGGCAGAGCTCCTTGGCGGTGTCTGTGTTCTAGATGGTCAGGACTTCCTCCACCATCTTCCCTTTTTATCCAGTCGGAGGCTAATGAGCTGGAGGCAATTGCAGAACCACAGCCCAATGTTTCAAACCTGGCATCCACAATCTTCCCCTTTTCATCTACTTGAATCTGTAATTTTATCGGATCCCCACATGCCAGAGCTCCCACCAATCCAGTTCCAACATGTTTTTATGTCTTGTCAAGGGACCCCACGTTCGTAGGGTTTTCAAAATGACCTGACAACCTTCTTGTGATAGAGCCGGGCCAGAGCCAACAGCGCCAGGAGCGGGCAGGAGTGGGTTTCGGAGCAACAGGGCAGACCCTGCCCGCCTCAGAAGGCTGGATCCAGCCGCCGCCATCTTGCAGGCTTGCACCTGCGCAGGCCGAGCGCAAGACGGTTATTTTGTTTGTTTGTTGGTTTGTTCATGATTTTTGGTTTAATTAAACACTTTTCCTGGTTCACACTGTCTGGTAGGGACTGTTTGAAACTAGACACATTCTTAATTCCCCATGAACTATATGTACCTGTATTACCCCAGTTACAAACAATTAAAAAAACAAAACAATTTAAGCCTGTTGACCTTGCCAAAAACAACAGTTGTATGACATAGACCCCGCGCAAGAACTAGTCATAGTTTCTCTGCCATTCAATAGAGTCCCTCAATAGTCCCTCGTGGTAACGATGGGGAAATACCAGCAAAGCACAACAGACAAAATGGAGAGAGACAGACACAGGGATGACACACAGCAGTCATGAGCAAGTCCTGAGGAGGACAACCATCCCCACTGGCCTATTACTTTGCAGACCAAGGACAGGACAGGCAGGCTATCGAATCAAAGTCCTTGTTTTAGGGGAATTAGGTCTGTTTATGGTACCTGCTAGTGCATTAATATTATTCACTCCCGCCAGCCTTTGCAGAGCCCCAAGAGTGGTCAGAGAATTCATGGCTGCACCAGCACTGGAGTTGAGGGTTGAAGCAGCCACCAGACTTGTGAGGGTTCCCAGGATGCTGCTTATGGTAGACAAAGAGTTTGCGTTGGTGGTGGTGACTGAAGCCTGGGCCGCAGCCGCCCCCAGGGTTGCCAGGTTCTGTAACTGCAGGGCATTCATGCCAGCCATCTGCTGAATGCTACTGAACGCACCCTTGCTGGAGGAGGTGGCCTGCTGCAGAAGCGCCAGGTACTGTGGGTGAGTCCGCCCAGACCCGTCAGGTTCTCCCAGGTGGCGGTGTTGAGCTGTTGCATCTGCTGCGCCAGCTGCTGCTGGAGGCGCATTTGCTCTTTGTCCTTCTGAGTGTCTGTGAACTTGACTGTGATGGGTGAGGAGCAGCCTTCCATGCTCTGAGACTGGTGGCATGGCTTTGATTGCACTCTGTGCAATTGCCCTTGTAGAAAATGTGACAAACACATAACCTCAACTCAGCCCTTTGGATCCCGGGACAATCCGGCATTCTTCGTTCTGGCCAAATGGAGAAAACATCACCCCATTATCATTCTCATTACATTTCTTCTAAACCATTCCTATGAACAATTTTGGTCTTCCAAGGCGTTTGACTTTTCACTATCTGCAGGTTTCAACTGAATGGGATGATGCATCCCAGGTAAAGTTTTAATATTGTGCAGTGAATTCTTGGGCTCAAGTGCAGATTTTCTTGTATAAAATGTTATGAAACAACAATCTTTACTCTGGGGAGGATTCTGACTCCCGGTTCGGGAGGATGGTGATCTGGTAGATGGTTCTGTAAGGCTCAAAAATTTCTCTCAGCTCCTTTTCTGACCAGGATCAGGGGATCTGTCTGACGAACATCTTAATGGCATGTGAGTCTGGTTGGTCTGAGTGATCTAAAGCACCGTTCATCTTCTTGGCTCTGCCATTAACTCTGTCGGGAACTGGCAGGCACCCTCGACCATCGTGTCCAAGAAGAAATACAGCTTGAATGCAGAAGTCATGTACTTTGTGTGTGCTCTGTGCTCTGCTGCAGGCACTTGTCACATTCTCTCCCTTCATGCTCTCAGCCAATCCCCTCCGAAATCCAGCACCCCGGTGATGCTTGGCAGAGCCCCCAACCCTTTTTTTTTTGTAAATTATCCAAAATGATTTCTTTATTGAGATTAACTACATAGACTTCAAAGTTCTATGGCATATTTATATTTAGCTACAGTCACAAACACGTTTTAACATTCACAGTGATGACCATCATTATCACCATCCTAATCTACAAAACTTACATATGAATAAAGAAAAATTATGTTGTAGATACTTGCCCCTTAAGAAAATATAGCATAACTCTTCATCCCTAAGTGTGGGATATATATGGCTACTTTCTTCTAAAGGGTATACTTGATAGACTTAATAAAAATGAGTTTAGCTATCATCTTTATCCCGAACACTCCTATCACCAGTAAAATCACAATACCATCAAACAAACCCAAATTGAAGGGTAGTAACAAATACTTCTCAAAACTCTCCAGATTATAAAAAAAAAATGAAAACTAGGTGGTGCAGTTGGTTAACCATACTACTAGGTTTTCACTCAGGCCGTGGTCTTGTGGTTGCATGAGTTCAAGCCACACTTGAGGCTCTGTGCTGGTAGCCCGGAGGCTGGTTGGGATTCTCTCTCTCCCTTCTTTCTTCTTCTTCTTCAGATGTACACTGTCTTGGTCTCTCTTAAATAAATAAAATAAAACTTAAAAACAAAGACAATAAGTATAAGAATCTATCAAAGTTCAGAGGAGCTAAGGAGATATGGCAAGTAATTGTAATGTGGTTTCCTGGATAAGATCCTGGAACAGAAAAGAAAAAAAAATAAAAAGCAAGAAAAAGACATTAGGTAAAAACTAAGGAAATGCCCATAATATATGGAGTTTAGATTATAATAATGTAACAACATCGGATCATTAACTATGACAAATATATCATATTAATGTAGGATGTTAACAATAAAGGAAACTGGATATGGAGTATATGGAAACTCTCTTAACTACCCCTGCAACTTTTCTATAAATTTTCTATAAGTCTAAAATTATTCTAAGAAAAAGAGTCTATTAAATAATTGTTAAAGCTTCGTTCAAAAGAACTATGAGGCATATCATTTTTTTCTTTACAGTGGAACTTTAAAATGATGTTAATATTGATGATGAATTAGAATGTAGATAAATAGGCATTTCTTAGAATGCTGGCAAGTATCTAATTTGATAAGAGTATTTTTGAAGAACAATATATGATATTAAAGGAAAGGCAGTCAAAACTTCAGTCATGAACAAAATGAACCCTAATTTGTTTATTTTCCATTGGGAACATCACCAGTAGAGAATTTCCAAATAGGTTTCTAGATGCTACAAAGATAAGGAGGTTCATAGTCTCAGTAATAATTTACTTTTGAGGATTTTACCCCCTAGTGAAAAATGAGTTCATACATCCATTCATAGTTAAAATAGGTTTTGTTTGTTGGTCAGGACAGAGTCTTCAATTTAGGTTTGGCAAGGGTGTAGCATACTAGGGTTTCTAGAACATGCTAGATTTTTTAATACATAGTTAGTTTTTAGCTTTGGTGGGCAGAGACGTGCTGGAAATAAAGAGTCAAATTTGCCTAATGAGTATAGGCTGTGTACAAAGCAATCACGCTTTTTATAAATTTTAAATATATAGGCTTTATATAGGTTTTAAATTCCACCTATATAATTTGCTAGTGCTGTAAACTTAGAAAAGTTACTTGTGCAGAATTTTTCAGTAAATATTAGCTATTATATAAATTGTGATCTAAAATTATAGAATAATCTTATCTCCATTTATTAATCTATCATTTTTTCCCACCGTCACCCTCAACTTGCCTTCACACATTGTGTGTCAGCCATTTAAAATTACTTGTAATTTCTGGATTAAGCTACACTATCCTATTCTCATCTTTGTATATATTCTTCCTAAAGCTAGATGCACCTGTCCATATGTTTTATTTTATAATTATTTTATTAGAGTTATTATAATTATATAATTATAATATTTTAATATATTATTAAATTATTGAATTTGCTACTTCTCTATTTTCCCAATTGAAGGAAGACACAAAATTTTAATTTTCTTTATATGTTTTAGGATTCAGAAACGATTTCTCATATCGTATGCACTCAGTAAATACGTAACTCTCTCTCTTGAACATTACACTTTAATTAATGTTTGTAGAGCCTCCATCATTTCTTAGACCATGGTTTGACGACTGACATTTTAGTCATTTGTTTAAAATTAGCCTTGAAAGAAAATAAGGAAAGGAAACACATCAGATGTACTCAATGGCATTACTTGTATTTGTTTCCTAGGGATGACATAACAAATCACTACAAACTTGGTGGCTTAAAACAATAGAAACTAATTTGGTCACAATTGTAGAGAATAGAAATATAAAATTGAGGTGTTAACAGGTCACATTTTCTCTACAGATGCTAGGAGAGAATCCTACCTTGTCTCTTTTAGCTTCTAGAAGTTCCACTTATTCTTTGACTTGGGACTGCATGACACCAAACTCTACCTCTCTCTTTACACCCCCCTCATGTGTTTTCTTTTTTTATAAGGAGGTTTGTCCTTGAATTTAGGGCTCACCCAGTTAATTTAGGGTGATCTCTTCTCAAGATCTTTAACTTGGTTACATCTGCAAAGACCTTTTTTCCAAATAAGTTCATGATCACAGGTAGCAAGTATTAGGACTTGGACATGCCGCTTGGGGAACCACGGTTCAACGTTTTATATCACCTCAAGGCAAGATCCAGTTGCATATTGCTGGATCTCTGAAACACATTAAATGTTATATTGCCTTCTATAATGGCTTCAATTGTATGCTACATTTAAAATTATTTTATAAATTTAAATGTGTTCAGGTTTTAGGGTAATAGAGGTCACCAAGGAATCATCTTATGATTAAATATTTGTGTGGATAAAGGAACTGTGATATACACACACATGCACACACACAATGGGATATTACTCAGCCATAAAAAAGAACAAAAACTTGCAATTTGCAACAATGTGGATGGAGCTAGTGTGCAGTATGCTAAGCAAAATAAATCAGTCAGAGAAAAACAAATACCATATAATTATACTTATAGGTGGAATTTAAGAAACAAAACAGATGATCATAGGGGGAAAAAAGAAAGAAAGAAACCTAGATGCAGACTCATAACTATAGTGAACAAACTGATGGTTAGCAGAGGGTAACTGGGTGGGGGGATGGGTTAAATAGGTGATGGGGATTAAGGAGTGCACTTGTTATAATGAGCACCAGGTGTTGTATATAAGTGTTGACTCACTGTATACTTGAATCTAATAGTATACTGTATGCTAACTGGAATTTAAAAACTTTAAAATTTAATATTTGTGAAACACTTTATATAATTACCAGGTTTTCACTATTTTAAGCATTTACTGACTATCTTATAATCAACTTTAGTTAACTATCTCTATAGTACAGGCATAGATACTTTAATAAAACATATAAATCAAGCTACATATATTTGAAATAGAATGAAAAAAATAAAATCTAAAATGACCAAGCTCTGTGATACTCATGCTTTTTTTTTTTTTCCCTCTCTTTATTTGTGGTTGTGGATGCTTTTTGTCTGTGGGCTTTAATTTCATTGAAAATACTGGCAAATATCAACTAAATTAGTTCTCATAAATCAACCATGATGAACTACTTCATATGCTTAACTTTATTCTAATTTGACAAATATGAACTCCATAATATAGACTCATGGATATTATATATATAATTTTTTTTCCTTTTCTTTCTTAGATATCTTCCTGGATTTTCTGGAAAATTTTGTAAAATTAATATAAGTGAATGTTCTTCATCACCATGTGCAAATGGTGGAGATCATGTCAATGAATATATTTGCAAATGTCAACAAGGTAATTATTGAAAAAATAATAATCATGCATACTTTATATATTTACAATATATATGTTTATGTATGTATAAGTGTGTAGGCGATTTTAACAATACACTCAACCAATAATGTTAATTATCAACCAAGTTTTAAGCAACGAACACACTTAAAATATATGAAATGGATGTTCTATGATGCTAGTAACCAATCACTTAGCTGTTAGCAGGAAATTCTAGTGTCTACAGTATATCTCACTACAAGTGTTTTCTACATTTCTATAAACTTCATAATCCTGATCTTTGTCAGTTATACCTGGCACACAGCAAGTCCTCTATAAATGTTAGCTCTTGTCAATGTTGACATCATTATTACCTCCAACAATGGTCAGTATAGAGATGGACAAGTGTATTAAACTGATTTTATTTATGGAAGAATTTTTCATTTATAATTGGTGTTTTGACCATTTCTGCCTTTGGTCATATTCTCTTTCAGTATACAGTGATAGAAAAAACTTCTGTCCATGCATCTTTTTCCCTCTCTTTCTTTTAGTTTTCTATCTTTGCAGATTTGTTGCTTTTTTCCTGTGTCTTCTGTCACTCATCTTCAACATTCAGGTCATCCACCCAAAAGAGATGGTGAATGCCCAAATTTCCTTAAGAAGTAATAATCTCTCAGGAATTTACGGGGGGTATATTTTTGGTCACTAAAAATAATTATCACCATTTACAGACTCCACAGAGGACTTGAGACTATTTGTTGATACCCCAGGGTTCTGGGCTTCTGGATATTTGGGTCCCCTGAGGGCAAAATAGCTGGGTAGCCAGGTCGTAGGGCTCCTATCGTTTATGTGAAATTATACAAACTAGTCAATACTTATCAACTGAGTATCATTGACATGTTGTTGACAAGTTGAACATTTACTCAGCACACTATTCTGTTTTGGCATACTCTGTACTGATACTGGGTTTTATTTGATAGATAAAACATCTGAAAACATTTCTACCTGAATGTTGAAATAGCCACCTAGACATAAAACTATAACTCTTGCAGATAAAAGAAGTAGAATAAACATTTCAGTGCTCTGATATAAAAAAAATGAACACCATTTCAAAAGTTTGTCTCTTTTAAGCAAAAATATCTTTATCAAAGTCTGAACATTTAAAATGCTATAATAATTGCCACAAGCAATGACTATAATCTTACAAAGACAGTGAGGAAACACAACACTTACATAAATCATTTTTACCATTTCAATATATATCTTATAATTGCTAGGTTTCTTTTTTATGGTAATATGTGTATCTTACCATTGCTAGATTAGTTTTGATGCCCCAGGTTAAGATTTAATTTACTATAAATGCTTCACTTGGAAGCATGAAGCCATTTTGAAGGAGGTGTAGCATTCAAATGAAGCCCCATTGTGAGTGCTGCCCACCAGTCCATAGTGGAAAGTGGAATACCTCCTTCCTCAAAAACGATACCCATGTGTGTTGCTAGGTGTTAGTCAGAACTTGCTGGTACTTTTGACTTAAGCCTGAGATTCCTCACAGTCTAATCACAAGAGCAAAGACCAAGTAAGCAATAAACCAACCAAACAAATTCTTAGGAAATGCTGTAGACACTCTCTCAGACTTTTGTCCCTGCTTCCAATGGCTCATTTCAGGCAAGACTTTTTTTTTTTTAACTTTTTATTGTCAATTTGATTTAGGTACAACACCCAGTGCTCATCCCAACCAGTGTCCTGCTCAGTGCCCATCACCCACTCTCTCCCCTCCCATACCTCCTTCAACTCTCAGTTTGTTCTTAGCATTTAAGAGTCTCTTACATTTTTGCCTCCCTCCCTCTCTGTGTCTTTTTTCCTTCCCCTCTTTACCTCTTCCCTGGTGTTCCGTTAAGTATCTCAAAATCCACCTATGTGTAGAAACATATGGTATCTGTCTTTCTCTGACTGACTTATTTCACTTAGCATAATACCCTCCAGTTCCATCCATGTTGCTACACATGGCCAGATTTCATTCTTTCTCATTGCTGCATAGTATTCCATTTTATATATATACCACATCTTCTTTATCCGTTCATCAGTTGATGGACACTTAGTCTCTTTCCATGATTTGGCTATTGTTGAAAATGCTGCTATAAACATCGGGGTACACGTGCCCCTATGCATCAGCACTCCTGTGTCTCTTGGGTAGATTCCTAGCAGTGCTATTGTTGGGTCATAGGGTAGTTCTATTTTCATTTTTTTGAGGAACCTCCACGCAGTTCTCCAGAGTGGCTGCACCAGTTTGCATTCCCACCAACAGTATAGGACGGTGCCTGTTTCTCCACATCCTCACCAGCATCTATAGTTTCCTGATGTGTTCATTTTAGCCACTCTGACTAGTATGAGGTGGTATCTCAGTGTGGTTTTGATTTGTTTTTGCCTGATGATGTGTGACGTTGAGCATTGTTTCATGTGTCTGTTGGCCATCTGGACGTATTCTTTAGAGAACTGTCTATTCATATCTTCTGCCCTTTTCTTCACTAGATTATTCATTTTTCGGGTGTGGAGTTTGGTAAGTTCTTTATAGGTTTTAGATACTAGTCCTTTATCTGATATGTCATTTGTAATTTTCTTTTCCCATTCTGTCGGTTGCCTATCCGTTTGTTGGTTGTTTCCTTTGCTGTGCAGAAGCTTTTTATCTTTATGAGATCCCAATAGGTTTTTTTTTTTTAACGTTTATTTATTTTTGAGAGACATAGAGACAGAGTGTGAGCAGGGGAAGGGCAGAGAGAGAGGGAGACACAGAATTTGAAGAAGCAGGCTCTAGGCTCTGGAGCCATCAGCACAGAGCCCGACGCGGGGCTCGAACTCACAGACCGCGAGATCATGACCTGAGCCAAAGTCGGCCGCTTAATCAACTGAGCCACCCAGGTGCCCCTGAGATCCCAATAGTTCTTAATCATACTGACATACCCTTCCTCCAAAGTTATTTAAGGAATGATTCTCTTGAAGATTACCTTACATGCCATCCTCATTTTCTTTATTAGCATAGCTAGCTAAGGATTTTGTTTTTATTTTTGTTTTTCCAGGGTTTTTAAAATGCTGTATAGTAAAATTTACTCTCTGGCTTATAGTTCTTTAGTTATGACAAATGCATAAAGTTGTGTAACTACCACCAAAGCCAGTCATGTAACCACCATCTCCCAAAATATCCTTGTGATACCTTTTTCCACCCTCAACATAAATTGATTTTTGATATAATTCTCATTCTTTTCTTTACCATTTTTGTCCTTGAAAATCTACCCATTGTCAAGTTCCTCTTTTTCCTGTGTTCTGAATTTTAGATTTGAAAAGCAGCCAAATGTAGGAGGACTTTGACATATATGTATTTGGAAATTACAATTACAGTAACAATACTAGAAAAAGGACACCATGCTATTTTATGTGCATGGACTCATTTAGCTTTTATTATAACAACCTTATGTAGAAAGTACTATTATTATCTCCTTTTACCAATGAGGAAATGTAGTCCAGATTCTTTGGGTAATCTCCCATAGAACATTAGTGACAAAGCTGAGATTCAGAGCCAGGAAGTCTGACCTGGTGGTATACACTTATTTCTTACATTCCCCAAAGAAAGGCCTTCTCTGAATAGCAACTTCCTATACTATTTCAGTTATGCCAGATGAATAAGTTCTAGAGGTCTATTTTGCAACATCGTGCCTATGGTTAATAATACTTAACTTGCTAAAGGATAGACATCACCTTAAATGTTATAACTAGAGTAAAAAATAAATATAATTGACAACCATTTTTTTAAAGGGAACTTAGCCAGTAAGACCTATCAGTGTTTTGCAGCTTAGTCTTAGATGTTAGCAATGCAACTATTATGAGATTTCTTCAGGAAGGTTGCTTGCCCACATCTGTCTGATTATCTCCTAAAAAGCTTCATAAGCAAAAACTGAGAACTTACCACTTTTCTGAGTAGTTCATAATAACTTGCATTCTCCCAAGTGTCATAGAAGGAACAAAGGTTTTATTCATTTTTTTTATAAAGGCACACTCTTCTCTTATCCATGGAGGAAAGCAGGCTTAAATAATGTTGCTAATTCTTTCTTAGGCTCTGGTCTACATCCTGTCATCATCCTTACCTTACACAGTACCTGATAGAAACCTGCCTTCACTACATATTTACTTCTGACTTTAAATTAGTTAAGTACTATAAAATTACTGCCGTATTTGTTTTTGTCAGTTGAAAACCTTAAGTTCACACCATATTACCAGTTATCAGAATTCTTTTGTCTTTATGTAACAACAACTCTTCCACCATGGTCATAATTTTGGGTGACTATTTCACCGTAACTCAAGGTTTGTAATTTACCCTTTTCTCTCCATCTCCTCTAATTTTTAGTCCAACTAGAGATGTAAGGCACTTGCCATATTCAGAACACAGTTCAAAAAATTACATGCCAGTTTCCTCACTAGATATATCTGTAAAACACAACTGAAATTTGAATTGATACAAGTTAAAGACACCCTAAATGTTATTTAGTTTTGTGTCACCAAATCCTGTCCAAGAGGTTGTATTCTAATAGATTCTCACAGAGCGTTCAGGGCATATTGAAAAGTACAATCCATTTATGATTCTGGCCAATGTTGTGTAATCACACACAGTGCCATAGTTATCACAAGCCCCTCCCCTTACTGTAAGGGGACAGATTAGATGGTTATGCCTTTTCCTCTAAGCTACCTAGGTACATTGCCTGACAAGGGAAGAACGGGTTGGATCTCAGAACCCATGCATCCTCTCCACATGAGATCATTGTACAGGTTACAACCTGAACAGCATTCAGTACAGTCCTAATCCCAGAGCTCCTCCTCTGCCTGCGTAGTGGATTCAATGACTAGTGAACTCATAACCATGGAAGTATTAATACAAGCTTTCCGATTATTTTATTAAGTAAAACATGCTTACTTTTGTTTTAGCCTCAATAGTCACATTTATAGTGTTGTATAAAATGTTTAACACTCAGTAAGTGAAACCACAGTTATCCCATTAAAAGCAAATTGAAACTGAAGAGAACAGTCTCTGTATTGCAAATGTGAATGCCTCGCCCAGAGTTGTTCTCAGTCCCTGGGGCAGTCATTTTGCCCAGACACTTTTTATTCTCAGGATGGGATGTAATAGTGTTTATATAGGTGATGATATATACTGTGGGTACACATTTTGCTCTTAAAATAGCATTATTCATTTTGAAACAGAAATGCTGCATTGTCCTTGGAGCAAGGAAACACAGAAACAAAAACGAATAGTTTCTTCCATGAGTACTCACAATTAATAAGTCAGGGAAGTGACTTTTGTATTCGGAACATAAGAAACACAGAATGATCTTTCTTTTTAATCAAGATCCATGAAAAAGTGAAATAATCATTAATTTGATATAGAGTGTATGCTATTGTATTGTCATGAAGATTCAGATGTAAAAATCAATTCTACATATTCTAGATTTAGACTAAGAAAAAATGATTTTAATTGATGTCATTCAATTACTGAATAATACATTAACTAGTAAGACAGAATTATTTTAGGTTTAGGTTTAATTTTATTTTATTTCCCCAGATTAGATGCAAATCACTTGGTGCTGAGAGGGAAAAGGAACTGAAAGTAAAATATATAAATCTTTCCAATAGTGACCCTTATTTTCATCCATAAACTCAAACTATTATAACTGCTCTGTTACAGCAGAGAATGATAGTATTAAAACTGGTCGATGTTTCTAGTTGTATGTGTATTTAAAAACTTGCTATTAACTTACAATTAGTCTAAATTGTTCTTATTTTTATTACAATATGACATCTAAAACCTCTTTTTTTATTTTATACCCTCATTATTTGATATGATTTATTCGGTAAGCACTTACCTAATTTCTACTGTGTATGAAAATATTAGATTAATACTGAGTTTAATACCATAACGATTTGATTACTTTTCTGGATTGCTAATTAAAACTTTTGGTTTCTTGATTTTTAAGTACCAAATGGTATTTTCTGAATATCTGGTTACTTTATTACCTATGGACATCAAACTACACGGGATTCAATGATGTTTCCTTCTTCTCTGCTTCTAAACTTTTTTTTTAATTTTACCCTCCAAATTTTCATCTGTTTTATATTCCCTTAATCTGTTCCCATTTTTTATCATCACCTTGCCCAAACCACTATAAGGACATCATCTTATTTATTTACTTTGTTATATTTTTACAAAACAAAACTAGTGAAAAAGCATTATTTACATACATAAACCCTTTCCCAAATACCGCAATCCCATGTGTACTCATGGAAGCAAGGTGCTGAGCAAAGAACATCTGGAATCTGTGCAGAATAACGTTCAATTTCCAACTTTTGTGACCTGGGAACTTGAACATTACTATAAAAACCGTCTGAATCTCAATTTCATGATAAAATTGTGGGGTGCAGGAAATCACCTAAAAAGTGTAAAGCACTAAACATAGAATTAGAGTTAAGAGATATTATTCTGGTATGAGGCAGCCTGAGCCCATTAGCTCATGTAAATTGTACTTTTCAAAGTATTGGTTTCTTCATTCACAAAATTGGAAAATAAACTTATCCGCAGAGTTTGTTCAGCATGGCATCAGGAGCAAATAATAGCACCCAACATTTCTAAGCAAAACTTACTCTGTACTTTGTTTAGAATTTGCACAGATAATTTCACTCAAATCTCACCACAAGTTCCATAAGTTTATTTAGTAGGTACATGGCTATTTCCATTTTCCAAGATCTTATAACTTGCCTCAGCTTTCACAGCAAGAAGAGAGTCTGGGGCCTGTGAATATACCACATCCATCAAAAATTTTAAAAATACAAGCTAATTTTATTCACTTTTTATTACATTGCTAGTTTCCATCTCCCTTAATTACCCTTTTATTTTTCCTAATATACATTAAGAAGCTAAAAGAATTTTGACTTCAAAGACTGACTCCCTGGAAGAAATCTAAATCTACTCCAATTATAGGTATATATAATTGCATATAACTATAGATGTTGAATATATATTCATTATATAAACATATAAAAGAAACATCTTTTCTAGCAAGAAGATAAAAGGCTATAAATTGTTTGGTTACCCACTGAGCTTCGGTAACCAAAATCACATTTTTGAAATAATAACTCAAACTATGATCAATATTTGTGTTAGAACATTTTTTGTTATATACATTTCAGATATACAACTTTAAAATTCAACATTTGTATACACTACAAAATGATCACCACCTCACCACCTCAAGTTTTGTTACCATCCATCACCATATGGTTGACCCTCTTCATCCATTCCATCCACCCCCAACTTCCTTTGTCTCTTTACCAGTATCTTTTCTCTATATCTATGTGTATTTATTTTATTTTGCTTATTTGTTGTTTTGTTTTGTTTTGTTTTTAATTCCATGTGAGTGGAAATCATACAGTATTTGTCTTTCTCCAGTTGACTTATTTTGCTTAGCTTAATAGGTCTATGACCAATCCAAGTTCGGCTAGCCCTCCCTTGAAAGCTCATTACTCAAGAGACAAGTTTTTGACTGGAAAGGAATTTGAGCTTTATTCAGGAGTCCAGCAACCTAGGGAGAAGGCAGACTCTTTTCCCCAGAGGTTTCCACCTGGCCCAAGGGTTTTTAAAGGAGTTTAGGGAACTTAATTAGCAAAGGGAATGCAGTGGCCTACAACACATCTCTTGATTTCATAGAGACTCAGTGATGCCAGCTACATTTTCTCAGTACTCCAGAGTTGAACAAGGGGAGGGATCCTCTTTGTGTTTTGTGACGTGTAGGAGTATTCTGTTCTTTCTGCAAAGGTCAAGAAGGTCTACAGATATACAAAGGGAGTTAAATAAAATCACTTGTGTGACCTAGAAAGAAAAACGATTTGCTAAAAAATTGGCTAATCAGAAAGCCGATGTGGCTTCAAACAGACATGCTGGCTTCTGTGGCCTGGGAAATTTCTGGTTCTTCACTCCTTAAGTCCAATGGTCTGCAAATCAAAGAAAATAAATTAATTCTGTTATAGATCAAGGGACTTAGCAAGTAAGGAATATGTTAATTTGCAGCAAGTTAACTCTGAAGACTGGTTGAAGTTCTGTTACAGGTCCACCCATGTTGTCACAAATGGCAAGATTTTGTTCTTTTTTATGGCCAAATTGTATTTATTCCATTGTATAAATGTGCCATATATTCTTTAACTCTTCATCAATTTTAAACGTTATAATTGGCACTCAGCATTTATTCCTGTCTCTTGTGGTTTCTGTACTGCAGAGACAAGAAAACGAAAACCTACGGTATCTAGACTTCCATTGAAGCTGATGTGAACATAAGTTAATTTCCATCAGTAATAAACATACGTGAAATGTAACGGATCTAGTGGAGGTCATTTCTGGATGTCTTAGCATTTCATCTGGTGGATAAGATCATGGACATGTGGGATTTCTGAGTCTCTGACTTTGTGTGTATCAAAATACAGAACCATCTGGAATGTCAATGGGACTCTGTAATCCTGTGTTCAACCACTAGGTTTAGGGTGGGAAGGGGCAGCCAGGGAGATCTTGCTGGCTGCTTCCTGGTAATCGTGCTTCCCTTATTTACTGCGATGAGTTCTTAAACTCAATAATTCCCATGGTGGCTTTTATGCTTCTCAATTTCCTTATTATGGTGGAGGTGGTATCTCCCAGAGAATCATATCTGGTTCTTAGAGTTACTCCTATAGCCCTTCCTTCTAATAATTTTGGAAGCATCTTATTCTCTGTTATTAAGACTCTTTTTGCTTGAATACCTAGAGTGGTTTCTGTTTTCTGTGCTAAATCTTGACTAGTTTATATTCTGTCCTCATTTGTCGTTTTCGACCAACAAATCCATAATGTTCCCCTCAGCTTAACTGCACTTTAGAAAGGCTTCATGACTCCATGTTCCTGACCTCCCTTTCTTCAGAGCATTTGCTTTAGAAAACTAGTAATTGTAACTTTTTTCTCTGTCCCTGAAATGTAAACCTTCTTTCAGCTTCTTGCCGATTTGACAACGCACAAATGTCTTTCTCAAGTAGTTGGGAGTGATCTCTCTGAAATATAATTACAGAAAAAGATAGATCCCCTTACTACTCCCCTAAGATCTGTGGAAAGCTAGGAGCCCACTGTTAATAAGTGACAGGCACCAAACACAGATATCCTAAGCACTTTGACCAACCTCTCCCCCAGCCCGGTATCCTCCAATTTTTTCCCATTAGCTCCCTCCAGCATTTGAAAATCCTCTACCTACATTTGGTTCAGTGCAGGTAAATTCCATCTCTTTTCTCTGTTTCAATAATCTCTTTCTTTCTTATTGAAATTCTCTTGAATAAAGTCTTCCTTGTCTTTTAACTGTTATGATGATTTTTTTTTCTTTCACAGTTCCCATCTTATGATTTAAAGTTTTGTAATGTCTTTCATAATATTAGAAGCAAGAGGAAAACTACATCATCACTTTTAATTGTTTAAACTATATTGGGAACTGTTTTATTCAATCAAAGGAATATATAATCAAAGAATATTTATTTTATAAAATAATATAATAAACATTTGCGTACTTTCCATTTGCTTCAAGGAATAAAATATTAGCAGTAATTCTAGCCTCATCTATATTACTCACTGAATACGTTTATATCCCCCCAACCTACAGTGACTGTTCTGAGCTTTGTATTCAACATTCCCTGCTGTTCTTTAGAGCTTTATTATATTTGTGTATATCGCTAAGCAATGTTATTAAGTTTATATGTATTTGACTTTTATAAGAACAGTCATCAGAATGTAAGTATTTTTATGAAATATGCTTTTGTGTTCAACAGTATGTTATGAGATTCAACCATGTGAGTGACTGGTCATAGTGGCTTTTTATAAGCCCTGCAAAAATGTTTTTTCTTTTTTTCTGTATCACCTTTTATAGCCTCCAGAGTAGAGTTGCCTACAGAATCAACTCAGTATATGAAAGAGCATTACAAAGTGAAGTGAAAAGAGTCTTGAATGTGGATTTGGTAAATTTAGTCTTTTGGCAGCTCCTTCTGAGTTTGATCTGGACTCTGCCAAATCTTTAAACTCATGTCGTATTTTTTTTCTTACAATGCTGTACTGCATTAAATCACTTCTAAGCCCCTCAGAATACTTATGTAATTGTTCCCTTATAATTTATCAAAGGAGAAGAGTAAGAATATATTGCTAAGCAGGACAAAAATAAGAATGCATTTCCCGATAGCCAGAGTTCAGATTAAATGCTATTGAATAATACATAGAAAAATAAAGCTTAAAAATTTGCAATTATATTATACATCATAGTATATATAGGCAGTATAAAATTATAGTATAGATAGGCAGCCAGTAACAGCTGCTCTAAAGACTTATTGTCCCTATGTAGAATGGTATATCCAAGTTAACATGTTCCTAACGTATTAAGGATCATTATAAATAGATCCCTCATAGGAAAGAATCAATGACTTTTTAAAATGTCTTAATGTATATCTAGTAAACTATAGTTTTAATATTATCTCGTGGATAGCTTAGCAATGTTGGTTGATAGATTGGTGATAAAATAATGGTAAAAGACAAATATGCAATGTTTTAATATGGAAAATCACAGTGTTTAAGAATACGTACAGCTAATAGTGAGCTGAACATAGACATATTATTTATATTCTATAGAACTACAGCGTAAGAAATACTAACTGTAAAATGCTATAAGAATTACAAGAAAACATTTTATATCCAGAAATATGGAATAATGGCTTTCCTTTTAGTTTAAGATTCATATTAAATAGAAATATGGAGTCTGTTTATTCCATTACCGTCAGTGTATTTATTCCAAGGTAAAATAGAGATATTTGGATAAGTAGAATGGCACCAGAGATACAAGCCAAAACTTTATTTTACATATGATTTGCTTCTATTTTTTTTAACTGTATAATTTTAGGGCAAATTATTTATATTCTCTAAGTTTAATATTCTCATCTACTAAATAGAGATAGTAATAATAGCTACCTGATAGAATGATTATGAAGATAAACTATGATAATTTATGTAAAACATCAAGTACGATTTTAACAAATAGCAAAAGTATTTTTAACTCTATATAAGCTATTATTACTAGTACCATTATTATTATTAAAATTGAATATATGCTTTGTGATTGTGTTTAACAGGGTGGTCAGGACATCGCTGTGATAATGGACTTGAGTGCATTTCCAAATTATGTGTTCATGGAATATGCATAGAAAAAGAACCTGGCTTTGGCTCAGAATGTTTATGCATATCTGGATTTGTGGTAAAGACTATGGTTTTATCGTGATACTTTTTTCATTGCCTTTGAGATACAGTGAATAATAGAAAATTCTTTGGTGAGAAATTAGGTTGGAAAAGTTAATATTAGTGTTTCTTTCTCTGACTGTACATACTACTTCTCAGCATTCCCTTTTCCCTTTTTGTCCATTCATCACAACCACCCTCAGCCTTTCCTTTCAGGAGAAAAGCATTCTGATAAATTGATTCACACTAAGGTGCAAGTCACTTAATGTATTGTCCTTTAATGTTTTAATGCATTTGGAAGGAGGATGCCAGTAGAGAAATTACTTAATATTGTCAGAGTCTTGGCAGAACCTCTATTTTGCCCAAGGACATAGCATTGCTTCCAGAGTTGGGCTCAGAGTATTGTATGTCCAAGGAGAATGAATCTGCTTTCTTTGCAAGTCTGGACTGGTCCGAACTCCATTAGCACTAGAATAGACTTACCTTGGTAAAAATGTCTCTATTAAAAGATAGCTTCTGACCACAATCCTTTATTAAAACTAACTACAGCGCATGAATATAGTAAGGGAACAGTAATTGTCAAGACTATGATGTCAGGAATTTTAAATGTATATTTATAAATCCCATTAAAAGATAGACCAGTCTAAAATGAGATTAAGGCTCCATAATTAGAGGGGACACACAGTCAGGTGACCCAGTGCATGGCTAAGGAATCAGACTTGAACGGAAGATGAGAAAAGATGCATACACATGGATAGAACCAGACTCCTTAGAGCTGGAAGATGAGAAAGGAAGAGTCAGAAGCATAAGTCTCCAGAAGTAGTTAAAGAATTGAATATAAAAATGGTCAATAACTGTCATCAAAACAAAGTAATTTGAGAAAGTCTGTGCTTCAGTCAGATACTCTTCCCTTTTGAAGGAAATTCCCAAGGTTCATCTGTCTGAGAGGGATAAGGATAAGCTAAATCAGAACTGCCACCTTCCTGAAATTTTAGAGTCCTCCTACCCTGGCTCTGCTCTGGGGAAAGGTGTTTTTCTTACTGATCACAGAAGGACGATCTTTGAGGAATAATTTTCGGCACTCTGATATCTGAGTGTGAAAAATATTTGGTGACAAGAAGTTAATTTTATGATGCCTCAAATTAAACCAATATTGGCTTCCTCAAAGAGTCAGTAGAAAGAAAAAAATCTGAAATAAATCCTTTATTTTTAACTAAAGTCTTCTGCCAATACAGACTGGTATACAGAAAATAAATGGTCTTTTCATAAATGTTTTTATTGAACACAAAGTTACTACCAAGTATCCTTAAAATTCCTTTCAATAGTTAATGCCCTAGGATATACCCTTTCACATTGGAATATGAATCAATTAACACTTGTGCTATCTCTTTTATTAAAAAACATCAAATCTGAAGGAAAAATATATTAGTACATATTGAAAATATAAAAATATTGAAAAATGTGTAGCTTTATAAAACCACAAGTCTACTAAGTGGAAGGAAGTGTCATCTGTATTTTAGTAAGACATTTAATAAGATAAATTGAAAAGGATATTCTTATAGTTATGCTCTCAAATACTTTAAAACAGAACTAAAAAATCTTACTATTATAAGACATAGTATCTGGGTAAAAAGCTAGAAAGAGATAAGGGAGATTCAACTTTATTAATGCATTAGTTATGTTCTATAATTAGTAAATAAAGATACAGGAAATTCGATTTATTTAAAAATAATTTAGCATTTAATGTTATATTTATCAATGTATAATATAATGCATAGACTTTTAAATTAGATATACTTAAAATTATACCCTTGAAAATAGCACATAAATTATTAATTAGAATAAAAACCAACATATTTTAAAGAACTATAAGAAAATCAAAGAAAATGTTTAAAGTCTTTGTTGGAATGATGGAAATATTGCTACCAAGTTAGAATCCTAAGTATTGAAATAATAGAATGACAAACTCTTTTGGAAACAGGTATGGCAAATGCATAAAATCACTGAAAATTTGCCTTAGATTTATCTTCTCCCTTTTCCAACTAGTCCTGAGAGTAAATAGGATTAAAAAAATAAGAATCATAATGCTGATATCAAACTTCTTTGGTTTCTTATATTCTTTAAAAGAATGGCATTCACAGAAAGGTATAAAATTTGAGAGAATCTAAAGAATCAAGGCAGTGAAACGGATTAGAAGACAAGTAAATTTATTTGTATTAGGATTAAGGATGAAGTGTGCATGTAGAGTTTGGTGAACATAAAAACAGTGGACATGGGGAATAATTGACAATTTACAGAGGCGATAGGTCCTGGCATTCTAGCAGCAGAATAGACAGAGACTAAATATTACATCACTTATCACATTCTAATAAAATATGGCTCATTTCTCTGTCCACTCTGATAGGCTGTGAACTCAAGCTGGGATAATTTTAGTATCCTTATGAGTACAGATTATAATACATATATATTTTTTTTATTTTGGTCATCATTGTTGAGATTGTTTTATCGAAGTACTAGCATATTGATCATAGTAGTTTTAAATTTCTAGTGTGATAATTGCAAAATCTCTCCCGTATTTGAGTCTGATTTGGGTGCTTTCTCTGTCTCTTCAAATTGTACTTTTCATCTTGTAATATGCCTTGTAATTTTATATTTATAGCCAGACATGGTGTGCTGTGTCTAAGTAACTGAGAAAAATAGGTCTTTAGTGTAAGACTTTATTTTCATTTGGCTAGGAGTCAGACCATGTTTACTGTTTGCTGCAGCTATTAGGTGTCAGAGGCTAAAATTTTCTGCTGATGTCCTTGTTTTTGTCTTCCCTGTAATCACTGGTTTGCTTAGGACTTCTTAAATAGACCTGAGATGTGTAGCTCTTTTAGTTACAACCCCTTGTTGTTACAAGAGACCCCTATTGATGTAGTTAAGGTGTGGAGGGAGGGGAAGCTTTCAAGAGTTCTATGATTAGGTCTGTCTTCTAGTCAGCCTGTGCCTCACCCCTGGGCTGTGATGTTCACCTGTGCTTCTCAGCCCGCCTCTCCCTTAGATGCAACAAGAAAGCTTCAGGAGGCTAGAATTGGGTATTTCCTTTCTCCTAGATTGATTAGGCTCTGGTAAAATAGTTTTCCTTCAGCTCAGGCCTTGCTAAGAAGAACAATATTCTGGGAGTATTTCAAAATGGCTATTCTTTCCCTCTGTTGGAAACACAAATGGATTTTTCTCCTATCTTCACTGTGAGAACCTGGAGGTAAAACTTCTATGAAAGTATGGAGGATCCCCTAAGACTGGACAACTATGGAGTATTGAACTCTCAGGATTGTCCAGCATTTTGACAATTACAAAGTGTTGTTGTACCTGCTACTGACTCCAAATATGGTTTCTGCTGGAGTCTCTGTTTTGGTAAGCTATGATTCTCTGTATCTACCTGACTGTCCCACTAATTTGGCAGAGAGCAGTTTGCCTTGTGATTTCAATTCTCTGAAGCTTCTGAGAGGTCTTGATTTTTTGTTTGCTCAGCTTTTCATGTTTATGAAGAAGGGAGGGATGACTTGCAAGCTTTTCACAAGATAGACCAGAAACCAGAGTTGTGTGATTGTTTTAAGGAATATATTTAATAAGGAAAGTAAGTGAACTTTCCTCCATTCATGAAATTCAATGTGTCTTTTAAAAATCTGATTTCCTTTTTTCTAATTAAGTTTCCCACGTATCTCACCTCAAATGACTGTTCTATTTTCCAGAGTTGCTAGACATTTTTATGGAAAAGATGCCAATTTAGCTGGCATCCGATTCCCCACTAACGTGTAGAAACTAAAAAATTAAAAATTATCTTGCACGAGTGAGTGTACTAGTTGATACAATACCACATGCAATCTGTGTTAAAGTGCGTTAAAATATCAGTTTACTGGGGATATCTGAGTTTTGGATTTCTTAATATAACTTGACAGGCAAAACTTATTACAAACTATTAAGCCTTTTATTAAAATAATTTGTAGCAATTCTCTTTACCATAAGTCTGTTTATGTTAACGTCTCTTTTAGATCTTCAGAAAAATGCCACATTCTATATTCTTTCTATTTAAGCTATTTTAAAAACTGTCACTAATATATTTTTATATAAAAATGTTAACTCAGCTGTATGTTTATGTGATTAGAAAAAACTAATATTACTGCAAATATTATTTGTTTGATAATGAAGAGTAATTTGAGAAGAAAATAACCCCTACTGGATAGGAGGATAGGAATCTATTTTTTCTGTATTTCTGAGAATTGAATTTTAGTTGATAATATGAAAGACCTGAACTCTCAGGTTTTTTATAATGTTTAGAGCTGTGACAGTCTCTGACAAACTGATAATTAGTGTGGATTATTCTTTTTAGCAGATCCGATTGTAAAAGTGAATTCTAAAATTCAAATGCTCTGCAAAAGAGTGTAAACGACGGAACACAATTTATTGAATGTCCTAGGCTTGCTAAGAAAATTCAAGACAAATGATCTTCCTTATTTTATTTTATCAGCGTTGCTCATTTCTTCCTCAATAAATGAATTTCTACCAAGCAATATTGATCCATACCGTACATAAACTGATGACTATCAATGGGTCATACTTACTACATTTTGCAAATGATAGTCAATAGCAGTGTTAATTGCATTTTTTAAATTAAAACCAATCTTTATGTAGTATAGAAGGTGTATTTGTATTCAAAAAATAGGGAGGGGAAGAAAAATCTATTTTCCACATGAGGAAAAAAATGCTCTGAGTTCTACGGCAGTCCAGTCTATTTGCAATTTCTGATTCTTAAATATCATCTTAAAAATATATTTAAAGAGCAAGACACGGGATATGAAGATAGACTGTTTGATTTGATGTTTGTCCATAGTTCTTTTGTTTATTGTTCATGATATGAAGTCATTGATGTTATTAATGAATATTACAAGTAATTACTGTGTTCAAGATCCCATTATCCACCTATTAAAAATTAAAATATGTGTCTCCATATAGGAAGTAAGGAAGCAAAAGTGCAGTTCTTAAAGTCATAATTTCTATTTTTAAAGATGTTTTATTGCTTTTGATATTTATTCATATTTGAGCTCAAGTTATTGATACTTTTGATCAGTCAAAACACATCCAAAAAAAAAAAAAAGAAACATCCTTTGGACACTCACCATAGAAAAGTTCCTGGAAATCATATACCATGTACACAAATACACCGTGTCCTTAACATTCAAATTAGGGAAAAGAGGACAGGTCTGTATGCAAACACTTCAATGCACAAACAAACAAAAGCAACATTCGTTTTAAAGGAAATTTGATGCTTTGCCTTAAAATATTCTGTGCATACATTGTGTACAGAGCACTGTACTAGATCCTCAAAATAATGTAAAAATTATTTAGTTTCAATGTCTTACCAAAGAGTTTTCATCTGAGTGAAGGAGACGAATGTGGAGGGTATAATACAGCAGTCAGCAATGGATTTAAAATGCAGGAAACTGTATGCTGAAGGAAATGAAGACATTATCTAGGATACCGTTTATGGAGTACTATGATTAAAAATAATAAGGCAAGGGATGCCTGGGTGGCTCAGTCGGTTAAGCTTCCAACTCGTTGTTTCAGTTCAAGTAGATCTCACAGTTTGTGGGTTTGAACCCTTCATCAGACTCTGCACTGACATCATGGAGCCTGCTTGGGATTCTTTGTCTCCCCCTCTCTCTGCCCCAACCTTGCTTGTGTTCACTCTAAATAATTAAATAAACTTAAAAAAATAGTAAGGCAATTGGAAAACCCTCAATAAAATAGTGATTAGAAGATCTTCCGCAAGGGACAAAGATTAGGGCTTCCTCTCAAGGTTTAGAAAGGTATCCCCAAAAGTATTAAGACTTCATCAGTACCTCATATTGAAAAGTCTACCCTCAGGGATTGGTTAGTACTGCTAATGAGAAAACTAAATATACAATAGCCAGTTTAAAAAATCTGCTTTTCCAGACAAGTTTCACCATAAACCGAGATGTATGTTCTCAGCATTTTCAGCAATATGATAACTTAGTGTTTTATAACCCAAAGAATATAATAGATTTGGAGAAAGAGGGAAGGTGCAAATTTGAGTGAAAACATGTATTTTAACAATGCAAACAGGACATTCTCTGTAGTAAATAAATATATTTATTATGGGAAATGCAGTTTAATATTTTTAGAAATATATTAAAAATAACAATTTGTCTTACAATTTATATAAAAGACATATATCACAGCCATTATGCACAATCTAAATCTCTCAGAATTGTTACTGATACCGATAAATGAAGTATGGTAGAATTATGACTATACTTTAGAGCTCTTTAGATAATATGTAATGGTTGTCCACCTGTTTATATGTCTGTGTCTTGTTTAAACATGGCAAGCAGAGTAATGTTTACATTTTGGTAGAAACTTAGAGTACTCTGGTGTCATATATTGCCACAGAGGAGAATAGGCTTAACATTTTAGAGCTCAGTTAGATGGAAAATTCTTTGAGATTCAGTTTCCAAATCTATACCCTGAGGCTGCAACACCATACCTAAGATAACATTGTTGGTCCATTGGAGAGTTGGGAGTAGAATTTTAAATGCCCACACTTATATATCGGTATTCTTTCCTCTACACTATACCTTTTATCCACTTATTATTAAGATAGATATCTCTATGTAATATTGATGGAGGTATGGGCAGAAGATATTATTGAACTACTTTTCAAAATGCAAGCATAGGCGATATTCCAAAATCCATTACATTATCTCTGCCACCACCAATATCCCCCACCAGAATTGTTAAAATCGATGAACAACATTATTATCCAGAGTCTGTAGCTTTTATTATAATTTCAATTTAAATTCAAGTTAGTTAACATGTAGTGTAACAATGATTTCAGGAGTAGAATTGAGTGGTTCACCACTTACATGTAACACCCGGTGCTCATCACAAGTGCCCTCCTTCATGCCCATCACCATCTAGCCCAACCTCCCCACACCCCTCCAACAACCCTCAGTTTGTTCTCTATAGTTAAGAATCTCTTATGGTTTGCCTCCCTCTCTATTTTTATCTTATTTTATTTTTGCTTCCCTCCCCCTGTGTTCATCTGTTTTGTTTCTTAACTTCCACATAAGAATGAAATCATACGATATTTGTCTTTCTCTGACCGACTTATTTTGCTTAGCATAATACCCTCTAGTTCCATCAATGTCATTGCAACCAAAGTCTGCAGTTTACATTAGAGTTCATTCTTGGTGTTGTACATCCTATGGGTTTTGATAAATGAATAATGATATGTGTCCACCATTATAGTACAATACAGAGTATTTTCACAGCCTTGAAAATCCTTTGATCTACTTACTCATCCCTCTACTCCTCTAATTCCTAGAAGTATTTAGGAATATTTATCATGTTTATACTATCTCCTTGGCTTTTCTTTTTCCAGGATGTCATATAGTTGGAATAATATCATAGCCATTTTAAGTTAACTTCTTTCACTTCAAATATGCTTTTACATTTTTTCCATGCCTTTTTATGGCTTAATAGCTCATTTCTTTTTAGTGCTGAATAATATTCCCTTGCCTGGATTTACCACAGTTTATTTACCTGCTGAAGGACATTTACGTTGCTTCCAAGTTTTAACAATTGTAAATACAGCTTCTATAAACATCTGTGTGCATGTTTTAGTGCATTCATAAGTTTTCAATTCATTTCAGTAAATACCAGGGAATGGCAATTTCTGGGTTGTATGGAAAAGTGTGGTTAGTTATGTAAGAGACTGCCAAACCATCTTCCAAGTGCTGTTCTATTTCCAATTTTCATAAGCAACTAAGTAGCATTTTATAATTTGTTTTCATAGCAATTGCTAAAACTGTAATCCATCAATTGTGTATCTCTGTATTTAATATGTGACCAACTCTCCCCTTCTCCTCCCTCCCCTCCCTTCCCTTCCCTTCCTTTCCCTTCCCTTCCTTTCCCTCCTCTTGTCTCTACCCTGATCTGATTCTCTTCTCTCCAGTAATAAACTCTATGAGAACAATAACTATGCATATCTGTTGTTACCTCTTTTTCCACATCGATACCACAAAATAGATTCATTCTAAATATATATTTATCAAATGAGTAGGAACATGGATAAAACCATAAATGTTTTGGTGTTAATCGTATAATAAATTTGCCACACAGATTAGATGTGAGGTCGTACACCATCAAAGATATAATGAATTGCTTTCTATAATAATAAACTGATGTAAAACACCATTTGAGCCATAAGCTACCATTAAAGTTAGTTATCATTGGTGAAACATTAACTTTTTGCCAGGCTAAGTGTTTTGGATGCATTACCCCATTTAGTGCTGAAAAACAAAACAAAACAAAAACCAAACTTGTGACATAAGAAACACTGTTATCCCTATTTTATAGATATGGAAATAGAACACTTTATGTAGCTGGTAGATGAGAAAGGTTTTATTCTGTATTCATCTCTAGTTCTGAATCTTCTTACACTGAGCTATGTTCAAATTTCTCTTGGAAAACACAGTCACACTAAAAAGGATTGAACTCATACAATTTCTACAAAATTTCTCTTAGATTTTACACCAAAATTTCTTATTTCACATAGTTCTTACATTATAACAAACGGAACTGTGCATTTTACATCTGCCAGTTTCTTCTATAAATAATTAAATACAGGCTAGGCAGCAGGAGGAAATATGATAAGCCACATCTACTGCATTCTTTTGATGATAAACACCAATCTCCATTTCTCTGCTTTTTCTGGTAGCGCCACTGAAAAACAGCAGGATGTTACTGCTTCCCTTGTGGCCTAGGAGTCTTCTTTTTTTTATTCATAATCAGTGCACCTGGTTTAGCTTTTTTCCCCTTAATTAAAAATAAATAAAACCAAGAAAAGAGGCAGTCTACAGAGAAGAATAAGACCTGTTGCTTGTCCCTCTCCATGCAACTGAGGGGCACTGATGTTCAGCACAGCCTACCTTGCTGCTGCATTTGATGTATTTTAGGTGCTAGATGGTATCCCAGTACCTTAGTACTTGATTTGGTTTTGTGTTACTTCATGTAACTATTTTCATGTCACTTGCACTTGCATTTCCCAAGCAAAGGGAGAATTGTATACATATTTTCAGAATGTGAAGGTCAGCTTCAAAGCATTCTAACCATAAGCCTAACCCACTTCACTCTGAAGGGAGAGAGATAACACATGAGTGGTCACAGCGTGTTATAGAAAATAGATGGGCTCAGTAGTGATCAGTAGTAAAACGAAGATTGCACCTTTGTGTTTTAAATGATATACAAGATGAAGAAAAGTATAAAATGATCAGTATTGTGATGAATCACTGTGTGTGTCATGCACACCTGTGTGGCTATTTGGTTAGCATATAATAGCAGCCCAAAGGGAGACAGACAAACAAATGATATTAATTAAGTAATGTGTTTTGATAAACTTATGTATACAAGATGTTATAGATGTCAAAATAAAGGTATAGCGCCCTACCCGACTTGATTAAATTGGTTCAGAAAAGAGTTCCAATAGGAGAGCAAGCCTGAATGACAATGACAAGTGTGGCAAGTATGATTGGTTGTAGGTTAAGTTGTCCCGCAGAGAAGAGGTACAGAAGGTTGCAAGTTATTAAAAGATTCTGATATGATGACTAACACAGAGTAGATTCTCAGTATTGATGTGTTGAACTCAAATCAAATCAAACACAAATTATTTTAATTTAAATTATATACAATGATATTTCCAACATGAACTGTGCCATGGTCAAGTCTATAGCTTTAAAATTCAAATTATTTCTTCATTCAAAGATGAATATCTATATGTATGGTTAACATATAAGAAAATAACTAGTAACTCTTTGATTAGAATCAAAATAATTGACATGCAATTGAATTTATTCATTATAGAAAGTCGATTAAATATTATCCACTTAATATTTGAAGGTAGTCTATTCATATGTACTTTCTATCAAATTATAATATGTTTATTGCTACATGAATAATTTTATTTCTAAAAATTGATCTGGACTTATAGTTTTCTGAGATCCTTTTAATGTGAAAACATTAGAAAAGTATTCAGAGAAAACTTATTGCAAAGGGAGTTTTAATTCAATCCAATACAAGTCCCAAAAATAAAAAATGGGATTTATGTCTTTTTTTTATGTACAGGTGCGTTTAGCAGTGCCTGAAAGGGGGTAAAAAAGTTTAAACATCTTTATTATAAATGTATTAGAGATATACTATTTATGCACATTTGTCTGAGTAATTTGTATATATAATAATTCATATTCAAATATATAGCTTATTTATCAGATTGTACTTTGCATTTAGTAATCACTGTTTAGTTCTCAACTTACAGACCCATCATATTCCACAGGCTTTTTTTTTTTATGTCACCTGTGAACTTCAATGGAAACCAAGTAATATGAAGATCTTGTCCCAAGACTCCAGTTCAATATTTCTAATCAATTTGAGTTGACCAAATCAAAGGATTTTAGGTCTCCAACTCAGTAAAATTATCACTCCCTTCTTTTTACTCAGCATTAAGCAGACTTACATAGACCAATACCACAAGCTCCCACAAAAATATACTTTACTAGCCTATGATCTCTGACACTGAGCTAGACACTTGAAGACTGTGTTTGCTCTTAAAAAGTTTTTGTCTACTAGAAGTGCAAAATATGTCAAACAGCAATCACAGTATGACAGATAACAGCTGCAGTTAAGGTCTGCACAATACTTCATGAAAGCAAAGTAGTGATGTATTTAAAACCGTTAAATATTGAGTTGAATCAAAAAAGTTGGGGGCATCTGGGTGGCTCAGTCAGTTAGGCGTCTGACTTCAGCTCAGGTCGTGATCTCACAGTATGTGAGTTTGAGTCCCATGTCGGGCTCTGTGCTGACGGCTCAGAGCCTGGAGCCTGATTCAGATTGTGTGTCTCTCTCTCTCTGCTGCTCCCCTGCTCATGTTCTCTCTCTCTCTCTCTCTCTCTCTCTCTCTCTCTCTGTCTCTCTCTCTCTCTCCCTCTCTCTCTCTCTCTCTCTCAAATAAACACTAAAAAAATTATTAAAAAAAAAAAAGTTGGGTATCCAGGTTATATAAGTTCAGGGTGGGAATATGTGGCAGTAGTGGGATTCAGGAAGGAAAAAAATATATGTGAAGTAGTAATTATAATTTTTGTGGAAAAAACGTGATAAGAAATATGTTTTTCAAATGGCCATTGGCTGTGTGTGCTAGGCGACATCATTTTCATTTTTCCTAGGAAAGTGGTAATCCACTGATGATTTTTTTAAGCTAAGGAATGGCCTGGTCAGACTTATTTTCTAAGATAACTTTGGGGTGCCTTGGTAGCTCAGTCACTTAGGTGTCTGACTTTGGCTCAGGTCACGATCTCATGGTTTATGGGTTTGAGCTCCACATCAGGCTCTGTGCTCACAGTACAAAGTTGGCTTGGGATTCTGTCTCTCTCTCTCAAAAGAAATAAACTTTAAAAAAAAATGACTCTGGCACATATTCTGTAGCTAGTAAATATACTTTTTAGGACTTTCCTCTAAAACAGTCTCTCTCAACCTCTTTTCTCATCAACTCTCTGAAAGAATATCTGTTGTCTGAACATTTATCTCTGGTATTAACCATGGCTTCTCCCCTGAGCTGCGCTTTCCACTTGCCTTTCTCAAATATCTTCCAATGGCCAGATGAAGTAAAATGTCTGATTCAGTACAGTCCTCAAGATATTGATCTTTTCATTTATTAGTTCTCTCAGAAGTTGTCCCTGAAGATCAGAATTGCATAGAAAAACAATGAGTGTGTATTTTCAAAGATAACTCCACTGAAGCAAATCCCTTGAAGATCTGGTAGCCAAATTCAATTAAGGGAAATAAAGTTATCTTCCAAGAAAGTTGTAAACTCACTTCAAGAAAATATAGGACTCAGGACACCTGAGTGACTCAGTCTGTTAGGCATCTGACTCTTGATTTTGGCTCAGGTCATGATCTTGTAGTTAGTGAGATTGAGCCTGTGTTGGGCTCTGCGCTGATGGTGTGGAGCCTGCTTGAGATTCCCCCCCACCCTCTCTCTCTGCCTCTCCCTCTCCCTCTCACTCTCTCAAAATAACTAAACAGTTAAAAAAAGAAAATAAAAATCAAATAAATAAAGGGGTGCCTGAATGCCTCAGTCAGATAAGCGTCCGAGTTCGGTGATCATGATCTCGCAGTTGGTGGGTTCGAGCCCCACATCAAGCTCTGTGCTGCCAATTCAGAGCCTAGAACCTGCTTCACATTCTGCATCTCTCTCTCTCTCTCTCTCTCTCTCTCTCTCTCTCTGCCCTTCCCCCACTTGTGCTCTCTCACTCAAAAATAAATATTTTTTTAAAAAATAAAATAAAGAAGAGAAATAAGGGAATGAGAGTTCCTGTTGTTTTCTGACAAGTCATCATGCAGGAATAAAAGAATTCTAGAATTATGTTTCTTGAGAACTTGTCACCTTTTTGGTAGATTCTTAAAATAATGAATAGTTGGAAGTATCCATTTAGCCTTAGTGCTGCACACAGCCTAGGCAGAGGGATAATTCATGCCACCGTGTCACTATCTATGTGCATCCATCATGATGAGCTCTCTACAGAGGACATGCATAGATCAGACTTAGTTCTCCAGATCTGACCACTGTCACAGCCTCCATAGAACAGTTTAGATGATCACCACTTCTCCTGGAAGGGCCCTATCACATTTAGAATATTACATGCAGAGGCTTTATTCTTGAAAGATGAAGGCTTAGGCTATATCCTTTTTAGATCACAAGTTTCATAAGAGACTGTATAAAGTTTTGGTCATGTCAATCGTAAATAATCTTCAGGGTTAGGAAGCCCAAGGGATATTTCACTAGACTACTTACTATTCCAAATCCTGATTTCTTATTTAATGAAGTTTTTCAAGAAGGATGAAGTTTTATGTTCAGAGGAAAAATGAAATGGGAAGTATCTAGATAAAATGTATTTTCAAAGGAATGTTATCTTTCAGGTTTTTTCTTTTCCAACAAGTGTTTACTGACCACCAACTATGTAACTATGTCCTAGACATCATACTAGCCATCGTCATTCAGTAAAGAGCAGTCACAGGTACTTTTGTTATGCTGATAAAGACATGTAGTCAAGTTGGTATACAAACAGTCATGCAATTAGTAGTTCTAATTATTCATATGGACTCTATAGATATTATAAAGGAAATTCTAGAAAAACTAGAAATAAAATATCTAGTCTGTGAATCATAAAAGTATCTCAATATTATATAATTATGTCAAAGTGTTCTTAATATTTGATCTCTGATCATTAATACAGATTCTTTTATTATTATTATTATTAGTGAATGATATCATTCTTGAGAATATTATTCTCAGATTCATATTGACACTTACTTTGCCTTTTATCTCCCAGTCCAGTTAGCCAACCTCATACAGAACCCTGCAAGTATCCTTTATAGTACAACAACACTCAATCAACATCTTGGAAGTTTTTACCATTATCCAACCAATGAGTTCTCCCAACATGGGAGAAATATACTAACTAGGTGTAAATTATTGGTTATTGGTCTTGTGACTGGACACTGATTTGTAACTTGAGACCCGAGAATTTTATGTAGTAGAATTTATATAGTAAAAAATTTATAGAATTGGAAATTATGTAAATGATGCAAAAGTTTGCCAGAAAGTAGAAATTATTGAAAGAGAACTTCAGTTTAGTGAACCTTTCCTAATAAAACATGATACTTCCAATTAGCATAAATCTAATGTTTCACTTTACATGAAAGTGGGAGAAGTTTATTGCTTTTTAGAACTGTAATTGATGGAGTAACTAAGCCTAATACTACTTAGAAACAGATTTGCTTGGTGGTTTTATATTGGATGTTCTGCCTGATGTTTCCTTTACAATTCTGCAAGAACACCATGTCCTGAATTTAGCATAACAATCATCTGAACTGTTTCTTCCAATTATCAAAATTACCAAAAAGATATTTCAATTTAAGAAGGCATATATCACCTGAGCAAATTTTCAGAGTGTTAACCTACAGGTAAGTAAGTCCACTATTTTTTAATCTGGCAAAATTAGTATATATAAGTCATGGGTATATGACTCATGAGTTGTATAAGACCCTTACATTAGAAGATACCCACCCCTACACACACACACACACACACACACACACACACACACACACACACTTGCTCTAATACTCTGCTGTTGCTGACTTAATAATTAACCATTTTTTAGCAAGGGATCTATATTTTCATGTGCACTGGTCTCCATAAATTAGGTAGACAGTTTGCTGTATAAACAATAAAATAGGGACTCATTGGTGGCTCAGTCTGTTGAATGTCCAACTCTTGGATTTCTGCTCAGGTCATGATCTCATGGTTAAGTGAAACCAAGCCCCACTTGCAGCTAGGCCAAGCATAGAGCTTGCCTGGGATTCTCTCTCTCTTTCTCTCTCTCTCTCTCTCTCTCTCTCTCTCTCTCTCTCTCTCTCTCTCTCTCTCTCTCTTTGCCCCTCCTCAGCCTGCACTGCATACACACACTCTCAAAATAAACTTTACAAAAATAAAATATTAATGATATGTATTTTGACAGTGTTGGAAAAATTCAAGCTGTCAGTTATTTTCACAAACTTTAAAGAAAAAACTACCAGTTCTGAGAGGAAAGTAAATCAAACCACAGAATTAGATTGATATGAAACTGATTGTGATGACTGGGATTTTTTTTTTTTTTTGCTATATTACTTACTCATCACCTCAAGTAGAAAATAAGGATGAAGTACATTATGCCTTCAAATGTTGCTGTCAATAGAAACATTGTTTTGCCCAGATCTTAACACATTGTTAGTGATCATTAAATTTAACGGTTAATGGTGTTCATTAGGCTGTTAGAGTAGAAGAATGTTTTAATTTTATTATCTAAAACAATCAACTATATAGGGTAGAACTGTTCTTAACAAATGTTGAAGTTGTAATAAGAGGTAAAACATATAGCACAGTGATTATATGTGTGGATTCTGGAGTCTCAGTGTCCACAAATGAATCCAGGCTCTGCCGTTTTTTTAGTTCTGTGACTAGAGAATTAGGACTATGGGATAACACTAGTTATTCTGTAATCATACTTTCTTACTTAGTTGAAATGATTTAAAACTAATTCTTTCTCAGGAGAGACTCGTATTTCCAATTTCTTACTCTACATCCATACCTGGATAGCTAATAAGCTTATCAAGTTTAAAGTACTTTAGGGGCACCCGGGTGGCTCAGTCAGTTAAGCGTTCCACTCTTGATTTCATCTCAGGTCATTATCTCCTGGTTTGTGGGCACTGGCAGCATGGAGCCTGCTTGTGATTTTCTCTCTATCACTCTTTTTCTCCCTCTCTTGTGCTTGTGCTAACTCACACACTCTTTCTCTCTCAAAACAAACAAACAAACAAACATTTAAGTATTTTAAAAAATCTTTATCTACCTCTGATTCTTAACCGGTCTTCACCAGTGTTCTTCAAATTAATAAGTGGCACTACTATTCACATTACTGATAGGAATAAAAATTAGGAATAATCGATTATACATATATGTATGTGTGTGTGTGTGTGTGTGTATTTTACTCCAAAACAATAAAATAAAAATTTCATAGGCTCAGCCTTCCAAATATATCCTGAAAATAACCTCTAGTCACAATACCCACCACTGATACTCAGGTAAATATATTTTATCTCTTGCCTAGATTGCCACTGACTTCCAATTGATATCCCAGTTTCCATTCTTTCCTCTACTCCAAACTCCCTTAAGAGACACTTGATGGGATGAGCACTGGGTGTTGTATGGAAATCAATTTGACGAAAAATTATTAATAAAAAAAGAGTCTACATAACACTAACTTAATCCTTTCATAGTATAAATCAAACTATATCTTTTTATCTAAATATTAAATACTCCAATGGCTTCCCATCACTCTCAAAATTAATTTCAAATTCAACAACAAATTATCTTATGTGATCTCATTCCTGCCTATGTCCGTGACCTCACTTCCATCCACTGATGGCCTTCCATTCATCTCTTTATTCATACCCCCATCTTGCTGTTTTTTCAAACACACAAAGCATGTTCCTGCCTCAGGGTCATTGTACTGCTGTTTTGTTTGCACTGAATGCTCTTTTCCTCAGAAGTTCGCATTCAGATCCCTGGTCAGAAAAGATGTCCCTGGCCACTCTCTCTAAAAGAGTCCTCCCTATTTTTCCTTATTATTTGTATTGCAAAATTTGGTCTTTAAGCCATTTATTACTAATTGGTATTAATTAATTCCAATTCCTTTACTAAAAGATAAGCTATGTGATGAAACAAATTTTGCCTATCTTGTTAATTATTTTATTCCAAGCACCTGCAACAATCACTGACACTTGGTAATTGATCATGAAATATTTGTTGAGTGAAGACCTAGAAGGCTACACAGTGACCATGGAAAGTGGATGACCATATTCTCATAAAGCTCTG
Organism: Paguma larvata; assembly: GCA_030068075.1. NCBI lineage: Eukaryota > Metazoa > Chordata > Mammalia > Carnivora > Viverridae > Paguma > Paguma larvata. The sequence continues at coordinate 58,260,017 of CM057829.1, read as the reverse complement.
ATTCAAAGGATTCTATTTGCATTGTTTTCCTCAAGTATAGATTCAGGAAGAAAAATAATTTTTTTCAAGTAATGAAGTTTTGTAGAAATGGCTATCTTTGTCATGGCACATATTACATTTCAGTGAACATCAGTAAGTTATTATGCTATTCATGGTAAATATTCAATACATATTTATACATGAATGATAAGTGAATGAGGATGTATTGGAAAAATAAGTAGATTAAGGTAACTGAAGTCAGGAAAGAAATAAAACATTAATATTTACTGAATTAAAGCAAATTTAAATATTTGAAATGCTTATATCCTTCAGCATAATCAAGCAGTTATGGGAAAAGAAATGTTCAACCATTTATGGCTTAATTTTCTTGCAACAAAGAATATTATCAGAATTACCAAGTGAGGGAGGGATTGGTACATTCATTAGGGCAATAGTGGTTGGTATAACAATAACTTCTAAATTTTTCCTTGAATAACACAAATTTATTTTTCATTCATATGAAGTCCAAGTGAGTGTTTCCGATTTCAGATATTCTCCTTCAAAGAAAGATCTATGAATCCGGGCTATTTCCTTTTTGTGACCCCTGTATCATTAACATGTGTTTTCTGAAGTCACCACATGGAAGAAGAGACTGGAGGTTCATGCATAGCAGACTCTTGTCGATCAATCTGAAAGTGACATACTTGATGACTGTTCACATTTCATTGATTAGAAGTAAATGACACGGTCTCACATAAACACAAGAGTGAGTAAAACATGTAGTCCAAGAGGAAGAAGAAAAAGGTTTAGTGAACATGTAGTAAGCTTTGCCATGAAGTTTCAGATTTAACTAAGAAAAATATAGAAGTTTCTCTAAGATAAATTGTGTGAGCGTGTGTATGTGCGTGCGTGTGTGTGTGTGTGTGTGTGTGTGTGTGTGTAGGAGAAGAGAGAGATTTCAAACAATTACAATATTGAAATCTATTTGGAGGAACATTTAATTTTAAAAAAGGCTTTATGATTGTAATTGCTGGTAATATAACAAGATGTTTCTTTTCAAACTCAAAATTAGGAAAATAAATTCACCTTTGAGACTTAAACTCTGAGAACAGCACATGATGGGTGTGAGCCTAGGCATACAACATAGGAAAGAGAAAGTGTGGCTTCCCGGTGTCACCAGGAAGAATGGATGTATTAACATGTCCAGGGGGCACCTGGGTGGCTCAGTTGGTTAAACATGTCCAGTGATATAATAGTCAACAATATTAGAGAACATATCAGAACCATAGAGACAGATGTTAGTAGTGTCAAGGTAAAGTTGTCTAAAGATAGATAGTTTAGTCTGTGTATATCAAGTATTCGAGATCGTTCTTACGGCAATATCTTAGCCTTTCGTCATTAAGTATTTGAATGACCTTGTTTTACATGTTCTGGTCTAATGTACCTCAAGGAAATCTGTGATTCTTGTGTAACAATGGTGACATGGAGAAAACTTGTTGATCGTGGGGCTTTGAGGATTCCTTAACCCTGTGGTAGTGATTTCTCAAGGTATTGATAATGGCTTCTGATTACAATTTAGGAGAAAAATGTTGATCATGCAAATATTTTTGAGCTATATAACAGCTACACTTTCACCATAATCTAGTATATTAGCATTCTGATCTCTATCCTAGTTCTGTGTATATTTTCAACAATCTGTGAATTCTTTCCAAGGCTTGCTGCTTACCCTTGAGTGGAGAAAAACCAAATCTCTTGGTCCTTAATATGTGGAATCATAAAACATATAATTTTGTGCTGTTTCTTCTATCACTTCTAGCTTCATTTTTTACGATTTTCTACATGCTAGATTTTTTAAAGCAGTTATAGAACATCAAGAATTCCCTGACCTTATAAAAACTTTCAGGTGTGAGTTGAAAGTGAATACAGAATTTATAACTCGGAAACAAATGAAAAAGGATGTCTAAAGTAAAATTTATATTTTGTGCAAATTAGATACAGTCTTGGGCAAATACTAGCACAGTGAAGTAAGGATGCCTATTGAATATGTCCTCAGTGTTAGGAAATAGGCATGCATTAATTACTATTTTAAAATAATATTGAATTTTATTTTCTTAAAGTTCAAAATCTACCAATAGTATAACTAAGTTTTAATTCTACATTTAAAGGAGAATCCCCTGATATATTTATACTTATTTATGTATGTATCACAATCCTCTTCCCTATAAAATAAAACAATTTCTTTATGCAGAAATTATCTTATAAGTATACAGCAGAAGTAGGCTATTCACATAAAACTAAATCATATAAGGATCATTGCTCTGTAAGCCAATACAAATTAAAACGATTCAAACATCACAAGAAAATGTTTTCAAATTATCTGTTGCATATACTGCATTTTTACATTAGCTTCCAACTAAATATGACATTTAGAGCAGAAGAGCTTATAATTTGTAAGGAAGCTTTTAGATCCATGTTGACTACCATACAGCACAAATTCTTCATTGGAAAAAATATCCTCAAAGGAAATGTGAAATAGCATTTTGGCTTAAAAGTAAAGAAATTAAGAATAAATTTAGGCACATAATTGAACCCATCCAAAATTTGAAAGATTAGTTTGAAATACAGATAAAATTTACCGTAGAGACTTTATTTTCAAGCAAAATAAGGCACTGATTTGAGCTATCGAATATGACTAGAGAATGCCTCAAAACTAACTTAAAAAGTTCTCTCTCAGAGACAAAGAAACTGTGAACTTAGTTATTATCATTATTGTTTGCAGAACTGCTCCACTGGGCTTTTTTGTGGTGCTGAAATAGGCAGAATTACCTGTTTACCTCCAGTCTTTCGAAGAACGGATGTCATTTCTACACAAATGTGTACAGTACCTGCTCCTGACACTTCAATCAGTGGCTTTCCCTCAGCAAGGGCGACAAGACTGTGGATCATAATGAATACTTACCCCGCTGATCCAGGTAAGGAGAGGAGAGTAAGATATGTAAAAGACTCAATTTGATAAAGTTGTGTATTGAACCATATTTTCTGCCTTATTTCAAATCTCTATTTTTCTGAGATACATGATTTTTCATGGGTATAAAATTATTTCAGATTTCTTGCTCGTTACATTTCAGTTTTACGTTTTGGTTTAAGAACAGTGATGTTCTTTGCTAATAAATACTCTTTCTGAAACAGTGCAAAAAACGTTCATTTATATCTTTATTATGATATGTAAATTTTGGTAGATAACTGGATTCCAGCCCCAGACGATTTTAACTCTCCATAAAACTATTTAAAAAGACCTGGTACTACTTACTCTATTCTATCTTTTTAAAATATTCTCTGAATCATTATAGATAAATTTGTATTCCCGTCAATTTATTGGAATTTTTTAATCTGCATTTTTTTTCCTTATTTGAAGTATTTTGACATCTTGAGTATGTTTCAATATGTCTCATTTAATTTACTAAATCAAACGATGCCATATTGTTAATAGTATATATGTTAAATTCCAAATTAATTCTTCTTAAGTGTCACTCAGGACAATAAGAATGAAAACTATACCCCTTAACAGGATATTCTTTGTTTATGAAATAATTTTTGAAGGTTATTAGATATTATAAGCAGAAAGGTAGTCTGCCCTATTTTTTGTCTTCATAATTTCTGTTCTTTAACGACTTAAGCTGAAATATGATGTTATCAAATATAAAGTATACTGTGCCTATTTATAAAGTAAAATAATATGTCTAATATTTTTAACCAATATATTACACATTCATTGAGTCTATCAGTGCCAGAGTTGTAATTTTTCATATTTTATTATTCAAAGCAGTCATTTGGTTTGGACTATGTCAACTCTTCCTTTCCTTCTGTGAATACTCATTGCTTGTATGCATAAATATAAATATATATAAATATATGAAATAAAGATATGAAATAAATAAAAATATGTTTTTGAAATAAATATAAAATTTAATATATATATTGCTTTTCTTTATAATTGAAATATAATTGATATACAATATTCTATTATTTTCAGGTTTACATCATAGTGATTTGATATTTCTATACATGATTAAATGATCCTCATGACAAGTCTTGTTGCCATCTCCCACCATAAATAGTTGCTACAATATTATTTATGTTCCCTGTGCTATACATTACATTCCCATGACTTATAAATTTTATAACTGGAAGTTTGTACTTCTTAATCCCTTTTATCTATTTTATACACCCCACTCATCTCTCCTTTGTCTTCTAACCAAGTTTATTCTCTGTATCTATGAGTATGGTTCTGTTTTGTTTTGCTTGTTCATTTATTTTTAGATTCTACATGTAAACAAAATCATACAGCATTTGTCTTTCTCTGACTTACTGCATTGAGCATAATACCCTCTAGGTTCATCCATGTTGTCACAAGTGGTGAAATTTCATTTTTTATGGCTGAGTAGTATTCCATTATGTGTGTGTATATATATCACACACATATATATACACATGTGTGTGTATATATATCACAACTTCTTAATCCATTAATCTATCAATGGACATATAGATTGCATCCATATCTTGGCTATTTTACATAATGTTTCAGTGAACATAGAAGCATATATATCTCTTTGAACTGGTGTTTTCATTTTTTCCAGATAAATATCCACAAGTAGAATTGCTGGATTGTATGGTATTTCTAATTTTTAATTTTTTAAGGAAATTCCATATTGTTTTCCACAATGGCTGCACCAATTTACATTCTCACCAACAGTGTGCAAAGGTTCCTTTTCTACACATCTTCACCAACACTTGTTATTTATTGCCTTTGTTGATAATAGTCAATCTGACATATTGAGGTGATATCTCATTGTGGTTTTGATTTGCATTTCTGTGGTAATTAATGATGTTGAGTATTGTTTCATGTGCCAGTTGGCCATCTGTATGTCTTCTTTAGAAAAATATCTGTTCAAGTCTTCCGCACATTTAAGTTTATTTATTTATTCTGAGAAAGAGAGAACGAGAGAGAGAGAGTGCAAGCAATCAGGGGAGGGACAGGGAAAGAGAAACAGAGACTCCCAAGCTCCCTGATGCGGAGCTTGAACTCACAAACAGTGAGATCATGACCTGAGCCAAAACCAAAATTTAACCAACTGAGCTACCCAGGTGCCCCTGCCCATTTTTAAATCAGATTGCTTGTTCTCTTGATATTAAGTTGTGGAATTTGTCTATATATTTTGGATATTAACCTTTTATCAATGTGTGATTTGCAAATATCTTCTCCCATTCAGTAGGTTGCCTTTTTTGTTTTGTTGATGGTTTTCTTCATTGTGTAAAGCCTTTTTAGTTTGATGTAGTCCTATTTGTTTATTTTAACTTCTGTTGCCCTTGCCTAAGGAGTCCGGTCCAAAATAATATTGCTAATTTTACTATTAAAGAGTTTGCTGCCTATTTTTTCTTCTAGTTTTATGGCTTTGAGTCTTACATTTAAATCTTTACTCCTTTTGAATTTATTATATGGTGTAAAGTAGCAGTCCAGTTCATTTTTTGCATGTAGCTGTCCAGTTTTCCCAGCACCACTTACTTAAAAAACTATCTTTTCCCTATTGTATATCCTTACCTCCTTTGTCAGAGATTAATTGACTACGTATGAGTGGGCTTATTTCTGAGCTCTCTACTCTATTCCATTGGTCTATGTGTCTGTTTTCATGCCAGTACCATACTGCTCTGATTACGATAGCCCTCTAGTTTAGTTTGAAATCAGGGCACAAGATACCTCCATCTTTATTCTTCATTCTCAAGATTATATAGCACAATTTATTCCACTTTGACCCTCAAATAGAATGTGAATAACGGGAGTCTTTGCATTTATCCACTTTGTGAAGTCACTAAACTTATTCATACACTTCCATTAAAAATATGATTTACAGAGCCATTTGTCTGCACAAAATGGATATGGGGAGGCAGTGCAATTTGCAGAAGATTCAGCCCAGGGCCAAACTTGTTCATTTTTAATTCACTTTTCTGATTCTTTTTTTTTCCCTCATTGAAGGTCCAAAACAGACAGACATTATCAAGCATGATGTTCTCCCAACATCCAGTTTGGCAGCATCAAGTATTGGCATATCTTTTGAAAGCCATTTACTCGAAGAACTGATTTCCACTAGAGAGTTTTCATCAAAACACAGTCTTTCTTCTTCCACAGATGTTTCCTCTTCTCAATTTCTGAATGTTGGTGTTCATGACTCAGCACAAATTCTCTGGGGCCAAATGTCTGTATCACATGTGGCTATCCAAACTTCAGCAGCCACAGCAGGATACTTTTTCCCCAGGATGGGAGACAAGACCCCATTTGTCATCTCTTCTTCCATGGCAGATTTTATTTTTCCTACTGAATCTATATTATTTGCGAACGAGACTCTTGCCTTATCTACTACCACAATGAGTTCAGTAATTACTGGCATTCCAGGGGTTGATATTAAGTTAAAGAGGCACTCATTACTCTCCCATGGATTCCTGCTCACAACTGCTTCTACAAGTGTACCTTCAATTGTTTCTAGGGGGACTCAAGAGGATATTGAAGAATATTCAGCTGTTTCCCTAATTTCAAGAAGAGAGTACTGGAGATTGCTGAGCTCCTCAATGTCTCCCCTTTCTCCTGCTAAGATAATTATATCTAAACAGGTAGCCATCTTAAACTCATCAACTCTGCACCAATTCACTACACAAGCCTCCATTCCCAGTGAATACCAGGTTATTACTGAAGCATCTAGCAACCAGAGACTCACAAACATCAAATCACAGGCTGCTGATTCTTTAAGTGAATTAAGCCAAACATGTGCAACATGTTCTATGACTGAAATAAAAACCTCTCATGAATTCTCAGATCAAGTTTTGCATAGCAAACAGTCCCACTTTTATGAGACTTTCTGGATGAACTCAGCGATATCAGCCAGCTGGTATGCACTAATGGGAATTCAAACTATCACTTCTGGGCATCCGTTGTCTTCTGCTACTGAAATAATACCATCAGTGGCATTCACAAAACTGTCAACTTTATTTCCTTCTAAAAAGAGTACCAAAAGAAGGATTTTATCCTCATCCTTGGAAGAATCCATTACGCCATCAAGTAATTTGGATGTTAATTTATGTTTGGATAAGACTTATTTATCCATTGTCCCTTCACAAACTGTCTCTTCAGACTTGATGAATTCTGATTTGACTTCGCAACTGACTACTGATGATCGTTCTGTGTCAGAGAACATTTTAAAACTATTGACAATAGGACAATATGGTATAACCATGGGCCCCACTGAGATACTGAATCAAGACCGTTTATTGGGTGTGCGAGAGAGTAAAGGATCACATAAGCAGTTCGAACTTCACACACGTGAGAGTTCTCTAGATTTTGAATTAAATTTACAAAATTATCCAGAAACTATATATTCAGGTGACCTCAGAAACAACCTGCCACCTTACATAGACTCGGCGTCTGACTTTTCAGAAGTAACATCTAAGGCTGCATTTTATGCAGTTTCAAGAACTCAGTCATATCCAATACAGGCCTCTTTTCCAGTGTCTGCACTTGCGTCAGATTGCATTTACTATACAGATTATCTGAATTTAACATCTGATTTAAAAGAAGAGCTTACAGCGTCTTCGGAGTGGCCCAAATGGGAACTTCAGCCTAGTGTGCATGATTGGGAGTCTCCTGCTGCAAGCCAGACGCTTTCCGTCACTAGATCGCTTACTTTCTCTTCACTGGAGTTCATTCCAACACCTCTTCAGCTGATGATTTCTGGTGAGTTTCTCAGTTTCAGTTCAGTAAACTTTTAGAAATGAGTTTCTTTTCTATAGTGAAGAAAGAGCCTGTCGCGGTCACCAGGTGCTCTAAACAGCCTCTTTGTAATCACGGTAGCAGCAAGTTCAATGGGGATGGCACCTTGCTGTTGTACCTGACACAGATGGTTATTCTTTATGCACTGCCACAAAGGCTACCAGATCAATACAGGAGTATGTTGGAGACGGCTACACTGCTGGCAAGCAATCAGAAACTGAACTAGTTCAATTCATTACAATAGATCTTTCAAAGTTTAGGAATAACTTTTATTATTCTCATTTCTTGAAATAGAATCTTTGTCAGGTGGAACACAATATACACTTTCTAACATTTTTTTTTCAGTGCTGGTATTTTTTTTTTAATGGGAAGATGAAGAAATCAAGGGAATTTTGTTGAGTATTGCCATTCTGCATAGCATAGTTTATCATTATTTAATGCAAAGCTGCGATGCTTTCATTATGTATGACTCAGAATATAAATTAAATTCACGACTTTTATTTAACAAAAAAATAATATAAAAATTGAAACAAAATAGTATCCCATGTGTAAATTTAAATTCAGTCTTGAAATAATTAATGAAAAGCGACTTTTCTTAGATAACTATTCTTACTTTAAAGCATTTTAGAAAGTATTAGTCTCCTCTACCCTTGTAATTTCTGTCAAATTGGGAAACATGCAGAAAAAAACCTTCAATAATTATATTTGGCAGAAAGAGAAGGTATTTTTTTCATTATTTAAAGAAGTTCTATCTTGTGGAATTTCAGGTGTAATTGTGGTAGTGAAGCCAATTTCCGTTCAATGAGAAATGTATAGGTTTCGTGTGTTATGTATGTGTATTTATAGGTTTTGCGTATATGATTCAGAAGAATCACATATCAGTGTTTCACATATTTAGGTGTGTAATTTGTGGCTGGCAACTCAGTAATACGAAAGACCAAATCTAATATTTGGTATGTGTAGGGTGATATGATTTTCTTGACAAAGTTTCTAAAAATAACATAAATTTTAATTACAAACTTAAATGTAGTATTTTCCATGCACTTTTACAAGACAATAGTTTGTTGTATAACTGTGAAGACTCATCAATAATACCTAATACATCACTTCTCACATATAAGGCTCTTAATAAATGCAGCAGAGTTACATCTTCTCCTCTCATACGATTAGTTCCAAAGCCTTTCAATGTAAATAATCAGGACACAAATTCTCCAATGCTAGGAAACAAAACCCTAAGTTTGCCTTTATGAGCAAAAGCTTCCATTTTTCCCATTCCCTCATTCCAACTTCAAACACTCTTTGGTGATTTTGATATTTTGCAATTTGCCTACTCTTCTAGTTTCCCTTGCCTCTCTAATTATTTTAGACATGTTAATCAATAATTTGCAAGGCACTTGCTCGCATTTTCCAGTATGTTCATCCACTGTGTTGACCAGGGTCATATCAGCAAACAGATAGCACACTCCAGTTGAGTAACAGGGGAGAATTTACAAAAAAAAAAAAAAAAAAAAAAGATTATTTACAGAGATATGGGTAGAGATAGTATGGTTCTGAAGGGATTAGTAAGAGCAGAAGAATGTCATTATTTCCTTGAGTCCTGAAGGGACAAAGAAGGAAAGAGCAGTTATCAAGACCAAGAAACAGGAAAGCTAGCAGTTCATAGAAGCTATGGCCTTTAGGGAGAGAACATAGCAATCTAATGCAAACCATTTAGGAGTATATCAGGAGATATATACCCAGCTTCATTCTTCTCTTGTCTTCTAGTAATTTGCAGGTGCTTGGCTGGCTCAGTCAGTAAACACACAACTTTTGATCTTGGGGTGATGAGTACAAGCCCCCTGTTGATCTTAGAGATTACTTAAGGAAGTATAAAAATTATTTCAAAAAGAGAGAGAGAGAAAAAGGAACATTGTAGCAGTTTGGTATTATGTTCCTATAGGAATATGACTCTCTATTTTTTCTTCTAGTTGAGAAGGATTTAAGAGAGAACAGCCAGAGTCTCCGGATCCAAATATTCTCTAATAGCAATGGATAACAAAAATAGTACAAAAATGAAAAGCTATATGGGTTTCATTTATTCCATCTAGAGTTATAAAGTTCTAAATTAAAAAAATTCAATACAATATTAATAAATTTCTAATAAATGACAATAAGATATTTTCTCTGGGAATAAAAGGGTGATTCAAAGAAAGACATTTAATAATATAATTTACCACGACCTTAGATGAAAATATATTGACAATCAATTTATAATTTGCTAAAGTTATTTATTTTTTCTCTCTCTCCATTTTCCACTACCCTAAGGGATTTACATTATCTTCAGATCTTTTTGGTATCTATTATGGTTTTCAAACAACCAAATATAAATAGCTTACTACAATATTCAATGCCATTTAAAATAATGTTTACTTATTTAGAGAGGGTGGGGAGGGGCAGGGAGAAGTGGAGAGAGAATCCCTTGCAGGCTCCATGCTGTTAGTGCAGAGCCCAGGACAGGGCTTAATCTCAGCACCCGTGAGATCATGACCTGAGCTGAAATCAAGAGCCAGATGTTTAACCAACTGGCACCCCTTCAGTGCCATTCTTAATGTTGAAGCATGAGAGGTAATTCCATTAAACTCATAAGTCAAAATGTCTTATATGTGTATATGCACATATTTCTTACGTACCACTTAGAAAATCTAGTAGAAAATACTAAGTAACCAAAATAAACATTTTTTAAAGACTATTCATTATTTGTACTTTACTCCCGCTTATCACTAAAATGAATAATAATATCAGCATCATACACAAAACATAGTAGAGTGAATATAGTTAATAATACAGATTTTTTTTCATGCATGTTACACTACAATTCTTTGGTTTCAAAACACTTTCACCTCCATTGTTGAATCACACCAGTGTGTGACCTTGGGAAAATTATTATTATAGACCAGAAATTGGCAAGGTATTACTGCAGGTCAAACCTGGCCCTCCACTTGTTTTTGTAAAGAGTTTTACTTGAACACAGCTACACCTATTGGTTGCATACTGTCTATGGGTGATTTCATACTATGACAGCAAAGTTGAGTAGTTGTGATGGAGGCAAAGGTAGAATACTTACTAACTTGTCCTTTATGGAAGTTTGCCAATTCCAGGAGTAGCGATATGTGTGAGGTGTTTATAATTCTCAGGTTAGTATATTTTACTTTTTGACCAATGGGTAAATATTACCCTTATACAGACTCAGAAAAGTTCATATTTCAGGCCTGGTTAACTCTATTATGCTATTGCTGTCTTCTGTACCATTATTACAGAGTCACAGATTGAAGTCAATAACCATAATCTCTTTGTGAAGCTCTCAGATCTATGTCCAGGTCTGCTTTCAAGGGTGTAAACTGTGCAGTCACAAAGACCCTATACTCACAAGGACCCTGCACTCGGTAGAGTCATAGTATACTTCAAAAGAAGTACAAAAGTAAAGATATTATGAAACACAACTGGTTCCAGATGGTGTTAGAATATGCATGTAACATAATGATTAAGCATCCAACTATTGATTTTAGCTAATGTCATAATTTCAAGGTTTGTGGAATCGGGCCCCGCGTCGAGCTCCACATAGGGTTCTACCCTGTAGAGCATTCTTGAGATTCTCTTTCTCCTCTCTCTACCCCTACCTCTGCTCTTGCACAATTTCTCTCTCGCTCTCAAAATAAATAAACATTTTTTTAAAAGAAGAGAATATGCATGTAGCAAGAAGAGGAATAAAAGCAGTTGGGTTTATGTCAATGTTTGGTTGTCTTTTGCTAATAACAAAATGTATGTACTAGCTATGAAATATGAATTATGTAATTTTGATGATGTCATTGAAGAGTTAAATTCTTTTATATTTGCATTGTAAAAAGGCATTGCATAATATAAAGATGAATGGTACAATATATGCTAAGAATTGAAAATCTTAAATTTTCTTAGAATGATCTTAAGGAGCAAGTAAAAAATACCATGAAAAGATGAAAAAGAGAACACACAAAAAAGAAAAAGATTTTATTTTAGGACCTTTAATGGAACATTTATCATTTTTTTTTTTTAACAAAAGACCTGCATTTTCATTTTGCACTGGATTCAACAAATTATATACCTGGCACTGTCTGTGCTGCGGCTGTTCTGGAATTCTCTTCCCACCTCTGCCAGACCAATTCAATGCACAGTTTCATGCTAACCATTTAACTCTTAGAATCCCTTAGGGTCCATTCTTAAATCACCCTCCCTTCCTTTGCTTAACACCCTTTACCCTTCTATTTTTTTAACTCTCACTTTTTTATTCCACAGTTTGTCATTGAAGATGTAGTCCCTATATCCATGACTTCAAATATTCAGAGATATACTTTTCTCTATCTTTAGAACAAAATATTTTGCCTGTTAGCCCCTCAAAAACTTAAGATAAAATCTTTCTATCTCCAACACTACAACCTCCATCTCTTTCCCTACCTATGATTTCTTCTCCATTGAATTATATCTCAGACATGAAATGTATATCTATCCAGATTTCCAAGCTTCAGTGTTAACTTTTTCAAAAGAATTATGAATTCTATCTACAAAGTTCTCCCACCCCGCCTCTTAGCTTATGGTTATTACTCCAGTTTAAAATCTTATCATCTCTCTTGGACTAATGCAGCACTCTCTAAACTGGGTGACCTATTTCTAGTCTTTATTCTCTCTGGTCCCTCTTCCACATTACTTTCAAAGTTGTTTTTCTTATGCGATTTTCATTCCTCTGCTTAGAAAGTTATAATGAATCTTCATTTCCTATAAGAAGAGGTTTAAAATCCTAAGCGTTCCAGCTACAGTATTCAACCTCCATTCTCTGCCACCCATCCCACCCTATTTTATGACTATCCATTCCACAGTACTGTTATACAGTTGCACAACTCTGCACTTTGATATCCATAGGCCTTCCTAAATGCCTTCTATTGCCCATTTTGTCAAATTCCTTTCCTGAGGCTCAAATCAAATGTCACTTCCTATAGGGAGACTTTTGTAAAAACACTTAAAAAGTCATTTTTCCCATTATTTTTGCTCCAATAGATCATTATGCATAACTCAGTGTCATGTCACCTTCATTTGGATCATTCATTGTTCTGTTTGCTTCCTTCAATGTAGTTATGCTCTTTCTGTACAAGAGTATGTTTAATAGATATAATGCCTTGTCCAAAGCTTTGCCATTATTGTAGAGATTCCAGGAAACAGTGTAAAATACCTATCTTAAAATTTGACACAAATATTGCCATCAGTTTATTATAAGTTAGGGAAGCTTAGCTGTGAAGTCTGCTATGACTGAAGCAACATAAGCTGTGGGTGTGTGGAAGCTGAGGGGGAGGGGAGGAAATAGCCTAGGATTGAAAAAATAAATATGGCTGAAGGGTCTGAACCCTAAGGAAGAAGATTGGTCACTCAATACATGGTAATCTCAAGGAATTACAAATTTAATCACGGTCAAGATGGCTTTGTATATGCAAGTGGCTTGATACTAGCAGATTCTAGGCAGCTAGGGAGACTTGTAAAGATGGGGAGGTCATGGTTTATTTCTGAGTTATCAGCCAGCATAGAGCTTGATTCCATATGTCCACAAAGGAGAATTCATTTAGGGAACAACTATCAATTATCAAGGAAGGATCTGGCACAGCTAACATTCAAGGCAAAGTATCACTTCTGCAGTGAGAATGAGTGAAGGTGGGCATTTGATGTTCCAATCAGAGGATGTAAGCAGCCTAAGTAATCCAGTTCTATATTCCAGCTAATGTTAAATAAGGTTTACAGAGGACAGGCATAGGAAAGAAACAATTTGGGCAAGAAACAACACAGATATCCAGTGGAGATTTCTGGATATTAGAGAAATGAAGACAAAATTCCTTGTTTCTAGGATACTTAAAATAATAGTACCTACCATTTATTCAATACCACTTAGTAACTAATACTGTCTTAGGGTTGAAAATATAGTCCCTGCATAACTTTGCAGGGAAAAGACTACCTTGGCTCAGATCCCTCAATTAATAAGTGCTTGAGTTGGGATTGAAATGTGAGTTTGCAAGGTCTAAATATGATGAATTTTAAGGACAACTTATTGTTCAGTGAAGGAATGAGACTCTGCTTATTCTTCATGTTCTTTTGTCTTCACTGGCTCCCATGTTCTATGTTGGGACAGATCTCAGCTAAGCCTTCTGGTGAATGGTATCCCTTACTCCATGGAGGCCAGGGAAGAATTGAGGAAAACAAGAGAGTGAGGGCTATGGTCCTTTGCCGATTGGTCAGGCCTGTGTATCAAATTCTGCCAATAAGGAGAATTACTTCACTCTCCACAGACCTAGTTTTTCTCAGTTCCATTTACTATCGTCAGTCACTTATACATAGGAACTTAAAAAAAAAGATATTTCTGTTGCCTCCCAAATCTATTTATACTTGAAGCATGTGGTGTAGTATGACAAGTTGTCACTTTTATGAATATCAATCAACAATATTTTGAGATGCTATTTTATGTCAATAAAGATATTATTCAAACCCCTTGACAGTGTTATTATCTAAGTTAACAGTGATTAGCATAACATATGCCCTCCTTAATAACCATATTTCATTCAGCAATGCATTGTATTGAGGAGGCACCATGTCCTGGACTCTATTTATGGTGTGACTAAACCATACTAAAAATAACAGATGTTTCCTGCCCTCCCAGAGCTTAAATTCATGAAGCGAAAGACAGTAAATACTAAGGATAATAAACCTGTATTTCTGTATGACATGGTATTTATAATAAAGTGTACATAGGATAGTTCTAATATATAAAGAGAGTATGTATGTGCATATGCATAACCTGTATACTTAAAAATTGGAGATGATTTGGAGGGGAGTGTATCATAGGTTCAGAGCTGGTGGGTGAGAGACAGCAGAATGAGCATGTTTGATCTTAATGAGGAAGCCAACTTGAAGAAGATGAGAGCTGTGTAGATAGAAGAAGGAAAAATATCCCACAAAGAGCAAATAGCCAATGCAGTGTTAAGGTAGTTATGTATTTGACATTTTGTGAGAACATCAGAGAAGCCAGTGTGATGGAGTAGGTAAGCAGGAGGGAGACATGTAGAGGATGAAGTCAGATAGAAAACAAGGCAGAATTAATAAAATCAGATTCTAGAAATTTTAGGCCATATTAAGGACTTGTTTTGTATCCTGGGTGAAACAAAATTATGCTTGAGGTTTGGGGAGAGAAGTGACATGATCTCAATGATCACTCTGGCTGCACTGTGGAGAACTGATTAGTGGGTGAGGGTAAGGCAGGCATACAGGCAGGAAGACCAGTTTGAAGGCTAATGCCCTAGTCCAGGTGAGAAATGACCATGGCTCAGTGCAAGTGTCAGCAGTGAAGACTTCAGAAATGCTCAGATTCTGGATTTTGAAGGTCAGGCAAACAGGATTTGCTAAAACATTGGATTAATTTTATTTATTTTGTAATCAGTTTTGTTAAGCAGGAATAAGTATCTTAAGCACCCTCTGAAGACAAATAAGGGGAAATTATGCAAACCAATTTTTCCAGACATGCTACAAATAGGTTTGCATGAAATTTTATCAACTATAAACCTGTGCCTAACAGCAGCTCTATTACAATGCAAGAGTCTGATAAGTTTATAATGACTTTCCTGATGATAGCCCTGAGGCACAGAAAGACCGTATGACTTCTGTATCTGCCATGAATTAACAAGTTATGTTCAGCATGAAATATATGTTTAGTGTTTTCTATTTATACTTATTCTCAGAAATTTATTTGTGACTTCATGGTGCATGAAGGAACTCTCTACTAACTGTAATATTTAATAATTCAAGTTCTCTGCCCCCTGATCATGTGATAGTATAATATGTGTATGTGTTTCTGTGTGTGTGTTTGTATGTGTGTGGACTTGGGTATGGCTTTGTGTGTTTGTATATAACAGAAATTCATCATACAGTGGAACGACCTAATGATACAATACTTACTATTGAAAGAGTAGATGGTAGAACTAGAAAACATTGAAAGAGAAGACAGATGCTGAGGACATAAGATTTGATAACATTGACTCTGAAATTTTGTAATTGTGGTACAAATGCTGGGATTAGGAATATAATTTGACAAACAGTGTATTAGTTTTCTAAGGCTGCAGTAACACTGGAGCACAAACTGGGTGCTTAAAACAAAAGATACGTGTCATGTCACAGTTCTGAAACCTAGAAGTCTAAACAAAGTGTTGGCAGAGTCATGCTGTCTCTAAAACCAACAGAAGTAAGTTCTTCCCTGCGTCTTCCTGGATTCTAATGGTGGCTGGATTCCTTGGCTTACAATTATATCACTCCAATTTCTGCCTTTGTGTCACATGGCGTTCTCCCTGTTTGTGTCACCATTTTCCCGTAAGGATACCCTACCACACTAAAACAAACTATTGGTTCAGAGTCTTTATTATTTTCTAAACTGTTTACCTAGATCTTTAAAAACTTTGAGTCATACCGTTGTATTTTCTGGTAATATGGAAGAAGACTAGAAGATGGACAAATCCTAGAATTCCCAGTCTGTGACTTACAAGCTCTTTGGGTTTAGAAAAGTTATCTTTGTTAGCTCTGTTGAGCATCTGTAAAATAGGACAGCCACTACTTTTGTGGAGTAAATTTTTTAGGGTTATATGAATAAGTATATATAAATTCCTGTCACATGATCACCTAAATGTTAGCCTCTCCCTAAACGTTTGTTTGTTTTTTTAATCCAATTTCACATTCTCTTTAGTTTCTACATTACCTCATCAACTACATTTAATACTTGTCTTATCTTTAAACTTTGAATATTTGAAACCTAAACTTGGTACTTGTCTTGAATTTTTTTTTCATTTTATAATAGTTTATTTTCAAATTGGTTTACATATAACACCCAGTGTTCATCCCAACATGTGCCCTTTTTAATGCCCATCACCCCCTCTCCCCCCTCCCTCATCCCCCTCACCCTCAGTTTTTTCTTAGTCTTTGAGAGTCTCTTATGTTTTATCTCCCTCCCTCTCTGTGTCTTTTTTTCCTTTCCCCTCTTCCCCTCCCCCTGGTTTTTGCTTAGTTTCACAAAGTCCACCTATTCGTGGAAACATATGGTATCTGTCTTTTTCTGACTGACTTATTTCACTTAACATAATACCCTCCAGTTCCATCCATCTGGCTACACATGGCCAGATTTCATTTTTTCTCATTGCCATGTAGTAGTCCATTGTATGTAAGTACCATAACTTCTTTATCCATTCGTCAGTTGATGGGCACTTGGTCTCTTTCCATGATTTGGCTATTGTCGAAAGTGCTGCTATGAACATTGGGGTACACGTGCTCCTATGCATCAGCATTCCTGTGTCTCTTGGGTAGATTCCTAGCAGTGCTATTGCTGGATCATAGGGTAGCTCTATTTTCATTTTTTTGAGGAACCTCCACACCGTTTTCCAGAGTGGCTGCACCAGTTTGCATTCCCACCAACAGTGTAGGAGGGTGCCTACATCTCCACATCCTCGCCAGCATCTATAGTTTCCTGATTTGTTCATATTAGCCACTCTGACTGGTGTGAGGTGGTATCGCAGTGTGGTTTTGATTTGTATTTCCCTGATGATGAGTGACACTGAGCATCGTTTCATGCGTCTGTTGGCTATCTGAATGTCCTCTTTGGAGAAGTGTCTATTCATATCTTCCACCCATTTCTTCACTGGGTTGTTTGTTTTTTGGGTGTGGAGTTTGTTGAGTTCTTTATAGATTTTAGATATTAGTCCTTTATCCGGTATGTCATTTGCGATGATCTTTTCCCACTCCGTTGGTTGCCTATTCGTTTTGTTGGTTGTTTCTTTTGCTGTGCAGAAGCTTTTTATCTTGATGAGGTCCCAATAGTTCATCTTTGCTTTTAATTCCCTTGCCTTTGGAGACGTGTCGAGTAAGAAATTGGTGCGTCTTAGATCAAAGAGGCTTTTTCCTGCTTTCTCCTCTAGGATTTTGACGGTTTCCTGTCTCACATTTAGATCTTTTATCCATTTAGAATTTATTTTTGTGAGTAGCGTAAGAAAGTGGTCTAGTTTCATTCTTTTGCATGTTGCTGTCCAATTCTCCCAGCACCATTTGTTAAAGAGGCTGTCTTTTTTCCATTGGATACATTTTCCCGCTTTGTCAAAGATTAGTTGGCCATATACTTGCGGGTCCATTTCTGAGTTTTCTATTCTATTCCATTGGTCTATGTGTCTGTTTTTGTGTCAATGCCATACAGTCTTGATGACCACCGCTTTGTAGTAGAGGTTAAAGTCTGGGATTGTGATGCTTCCCGCCTTGGTTTTATTCTTCAGTATTATTTTGGCTATTCGAGGTCTTTTGTGGTTCCATACAAATTTTAGGATTGTTTGCTCTAGCTTTGAGAAGAATGCTGGTGCAATTTTGATTGGGATTGCATTGAATGTGTAGATTGCTTTGGGTAGTATTGCCATTTTGACAATATTTATTCTTCCAATCCATGAGCTTGGGATGTTTTTCCATTTCCTTGTGTTTTCCTCAATTTCTTCATAAGTTTTTTATAGTTTTCAGTGTAGAGGTCTTTCACATCTTTGGTTAGGTTTATTCCTAAGTATTTTATGGTTTTTGGTGCAATTGTGAAAGGGATTAGCTTCTTTATTTCTCTTTCTGCTGCTTCATTGTTTGTGTATAGAAATGCTACCGATTTCTGTACATTGATTTCGTATCCTGCAACTTTGCTGAAATCATGAATCAGTTCTAGTAGGCTTTTGGTGGATTCCGTCCGGTTTTCCATGTAAAGTATCATGTCATCTGCAAAAAGTGAAAGTTTGACTTCCTCCTTGCCAATCTTGATGCCTTTTATTTTGTTTTGTTGTCTGATTGCTGATGCTAAGACTTCCAACACTATGTTAAATAGCAGTGGCGAGAGTGGACGCCCCTGTCGTGTTCCTGATCTCAGGGGGAAGGCTTTCAATTTTTCCCCATTGAGGATGATATTAGCTGTGGGCTTTTCATATATGGCTTTTATGATGTTTAAGTATGTTCCTTCTATCCCGACTTTCTCGAGAGTTTTTATTAAGAAAGGATGCTGTATTTTGTCAAATGCTTTTTCTGCATCTATTGACAGGATCATATGGTTCTTATCTTTTCTTTTGTTGATGTGATGTATCACGTTGATTGATTTGCGTATATTGAACCAGCCCTGCAACCCAGGGATGAATCCTACTTGGTCATGGTGGATAATTCTCTTTATATGCTGTTGGATTCGATTTGCTAGTATCTTGTTGAAAATTTTTGCATCCATATTCATCAGGGATATTGGCCTGTAATTCTCTTTCTTTGCTGGGTCTCTATCTGGTTTGGGAATCAAAGTGATGCTGGCTTCATAGAATGAGTCCGGGAGTTTTCCTTCTGTTTCAATTTTTCGGAACAGCTTGAGGAGGATAGGAATTAACTCTGTCTTAAATGTCTGGTAAAATTCCGCAGGAAAGCCATCTGGCCCAGGGCTTTTATTTGCTGGGAGGTTTTTGATAACTGATTCTATTTCTTCACTAGTTATGGGTCTGTTCAAATTTTCTATTTCTTCCCGTTTGAGTTTTGGTAGCGTGTGGCTATTTAGGAAGCTGTCCATTTCTTCCAGATTGCCAAGTTTGGTGGCATATAATTTTTCATAGTATTCTCTGATGATTGTTTGTATCTCTGAGGGATTGGTTGTAATTTCTCCCTTTTCATTCACGATTTTATCTATTTGAGTTCTCTCTCTTTTCTTTTTGAGAAGCCTGGCTAGAGGTTTGTCTATTTTGTTTATTTTTTCAAAGAAGCAGCTTTTGGTTTCATTGATCTGTTCCACTACCTTTTCTGTCTCCATATGGTTAATTTGTGCTCTGATCTTAGTTATTTCTCTGTTTGTGCTAGGTTTGGGCTGTCTTAGCTGTTCTGCTTCTAGTTCCTTTAGGCGTGCTGTTAGAATTTGTGTTATTGATTTTTCTTGTTTCTTGAGATGGGCCTGGATTTCCATATATTTCCCTCTTAGTACTGCCTTTGCTGCGTCCCAGAGAGTTTGGATTGTTGTATTTTCATTTTCATTTGTTTCCATGTATTTTTTAATTTCTTCTCTGATGGCTTGGTTGACCCAGTCATCTTTTAGTAGGTTATTTCTTAGCCGCCATGTTCTTGGATATTTTCCAGGCTTTCTCCTGTGGTTGATTTCACGTTTCAAAGCATTGTGGTCTGACAGTGTACACGGTATGATCTCAATTCTTTTATATTTATTCAGAGATTCCCTGTGCCCCAGAATGTGGTCTATCTTGGAAAATGTACCGTGTGCAGTTGAGAAGAACGTAAATTCCTTTGCTTCTGGATGAAGGACCCTAAAGATGTCTGTGAGGCCCATCTGTTCTAATGTGTCATTCAGGGCTATTGTTTCTGTGGAGATTTTCTGTTTTGTGGATCTATCCAATGCTGAGAGTGGAGTGTTGAGATCCCCTACTATTAGGACATTTTTATCGATGAGGTTGCTAATGTTTGTAATTAGTTGTTTTACAAATTTGGGTGCCCCCGAATTCGGTGCGTAGATATTTACAATTGTTAGCTCTTCCTGCTGGATGGTCCCTGAGACTATTATATAATGTCCTTCTTCATCTCTTATTACATCGTTCATTTTAAAGTCTAATTTGTCTGATATAAGTGTGGCTACTCCGGCTTTCTTCTGACTTCCGGTAGCATGGTAGATAGTTCTCCATCCCCTCACTTTCAATCTGAAGGTGTCTTCAGGTTTAAGATGAGTTTCTTGAAGACAGCAAATAGATGGGTCTTGTTTTTTAATCCATTCTGTTATCCTGTGTCTTTTGATTGGCGCATTTAGTCCATTTACATTCAGTGTTAATATTGAAAAATATGGGCTTACAGTCACTGTATTATCTGTAAGTTTCATGTTTGTAAGGCTGTCCCTGGAAGTTTGTGTTCTTTGCAACCTTGCCTTCATAGAGTGCCCCTCGGGATCTCTTGCAGTGCCGGCTTATTTGTGATAAATTCTTTCAGTTTTTGTTTGTTGGGAAAAACCTTGATCTCTCCTTCTATTCTGAATGACAGGCTAGCCGGATACAGAATTCTTGGTTGCAGGTCCTTCTTGCTCATCACATTGAAGATATCCTGCCATTCCTTTCTGGCTTGCCAAGTTTCTGTAGATAAGTCTGCTACTACCCTTATATGTCTCCCTTTGTATGTTAGGGTTCTTTTGTCCCTAGCTGCTTTCAGGATTCTCTCCCTATCTTTGGATTTTGCCAGCTTCACTATGATGTGCCGTGCAGAAGGTCTATTCAAGTTACGTCTGAGGGGAGTTCTCTGTGCCTCTTGGATTTCCACGCCCGTTTCCTTCCTCACGTTGGGGAAGTTCTCAGCAATGATTTGTTCAAGAACCCCTTCGACTCCTTTCTCTCTCTCTTCTTCCTCTGGGACTCCTATGATACGGATATTGTTTCTTTTGAGTGCATCGCTCAGCTCTTGAATTCTCCTTTCCTGTTCCTGGATCAGCTTCTCTCTCTTTTTATCTGCTTCCTCTTTTTCAATGATTTTGTCTTC
Organism: Paguma larvata; assembly: GCA_030068075.1. Taxonomy (NCBI): domain Eukaryota; kingdom Metazoa; phylum Chordata; class Mammalia; order Carnivora; family Viverridae; genus Paguma; species Paguma larvata. The sequence goes on along the minus strand of CM057829.1, from coordinate 58,238,629 downwards.
TAATGCAGTAACTCTTTCCTCTACCTCTTCAGTCCGTGCTGTGGCTGCTCCCAGTTTCCCCTGTATTTCTTCCAATGTCTTCTTTAATTCTTCCTGACCGTTTTTAAGGTCCTTGAACTCTGCCGCGTGGGACCCCCTGCATTCATCTAAGCTTTTTTCAAGGCCAGCAATTAGTTTTATGATTATCATTCTATATTCAAGTTCTGTTATGTTGCTTATATCTGTTTTCATTAATTCTTGAGCTGTCACTGCTTCTTGTAGATTCTTTTGAGGAGAATTCTTCTGTCTCGTCATTTTGACTGGATGTGTTTTGGGTTGTTTCTTGAAGTTGCCCTGGAAAGGAAAACAGACTGACAGACACACAGAACACAGAAATACTCAAACGTACTGACAAATGGTCCAGACAAGCAGTTCACAACAGAAAAAAGAATAACAAGTGACTCTCTGAGGGCAATGTCCTGAAGTAACAGCTACACATTAAGGACAGTGTATGTAGTGTGCTGGTGGCAGAGCATATATAGACAGAATAATGACTGGTGCAGGGAGAAGAAGGAAATGGACTTTGCCCAGGTAAAGCGACTAAAGGGTTTAATCCAGACTGATAGAAATCAGAATAAGGACAGGTGCAAGGGAAAAAGAATAAATATTGATGTCGTCTAGATGAACTTATACGGCCTGGTTATTCCAGAAAAAGGGCTAGGAAAGTAAAGAAGAGGTTGTAGGACGTGTCCTCAAAGAGTGGGTTTAAAAAAAAATGTTTAAGCCAGTCAGTACCCTGGATAACCAGCTCAGGGATGGGGATCGGTAGTGTCTTGAATTTTTTTGTTATATACTCTAACTTTGACATGTTCACTTACTGTTGACAAATTTACCTAATCTGATATTTGATTTCTAGACATAGCTACACTCTTGTGTCTGTCTCTCTTGGTTCCAAATACATAGCTATAGTTCATCCAGGGATTTCTAACCCTTCTCTGGGTCTCTTTAATTCCTATTTATACTTTTTAATATGTACCAGTTACAGAATATTCACTGGTTGAGGTTCTGAAGCAATCCCTACCAGTTGCCCTGGAGTTCCTAAATTACATATGAGAATCTCTCTTCCTTTGTGAGATCCTGACTCTTTGTCCTGCGGTCACTAACTTGGTAATACACAATGTCTAACCACTATAGGCTCAGTTTTGAATTGCGAGGTCTGTCAAATATAGAAATCACATTAAATCCTGTATCCTATGGTATCTCTCTGCTCTTTCTCTTACCTTTCCTCTGACCTTCCCATGATATTTTGCTTTCTAAGAACAAGTTAAGGCTGAAAAAAATAAGATATGATTCAATCCATATTTGCAAATGGATAAAATTCTATACATGATTTGGGATTATAATGTGCTATATTTTCTGTTTGATTTTCAGTCTATGTTCTTCTTTTGAGTGAAGTTGCCTCTAAGTAACTTTTGGATAAATTTTTATTTCCTCTAGTTTTTTTCATCTTTTTTTTTATACCAGTCTTATGTCACTCCTTGCAGCAATCCAATGAGCATTCTTTAATGGAAGGAAATAAAGTAAAGTTGTATTTTATCATTTGACAGCTGAAATCAGTAAGAGTGGAATTTTGTTCTTTTAAACCATTTAATATTTATACCTGAAGGTATGTAACTATCCTTGTTTATTTTTAAAAAGGCTTCTTTCTTTAAAAAAGCAATAAGGCCTATAAATAAAATTATATATTTTTCACAAACTGGCTGGAGAAGGTACTTATCTTATTAACCCTGCAGGCATTACTCCCCAATTTTATACTCATTTAATTTTTAAAAGTACAAGAGGTAGGGGCACCTGGGCGGCTCAGTCAGTTAAGCATCAGACTCTTGGTTTTGGCTGCAGTCATTCATGATCTCACGGTTTGTGGGTTTGAGCCCCACATCGGACTCTGCACTGACAGAGCTGAGCCTGCTTCCTATCTGTCTCTCCCTCTCTTTCTGCCACTCCCCCACTCATGCTCTCTCACAAAATAATAAATAAATAATTAAATAAATAAATAAACATTAAAAAATTTTTAAGAAAAGCACGAGAGATAAATAGTGTCGCTTTTGATTCATCAAAGTCAAAGTGGAAACTGAAACATGCATGTAAAGGATTTGCACTATTTAATTAACGCCCCATAGAAATTAGAATATTGTTTTCTATGGTGTCCTTACCACAGTGTGGGGGTTTCACATTTAGGCTGTATAGTCAAACCATCTAATTCCAAATCTACTGAGTAATGGTGTGATCTTGGGAATAGTTAACTATTCCCTGCCTCACCTTTTTCCTTTAAAATGGGAATAATAATCCTAACCACTAAGCACACAGCTCTTGTGAGGATTAAACTAGACCATGCATGTGCTGTGCTTAACAAAGGATCTGGAGGTAGTGACCCTAGATAAATTGTAGTGGTCATTATTTTAAAAGTACAGTCGACAAATTGTAAACAAAACCTTTATTCAAATTAAGAGAAAAAATACATGGTGAAGAAAATCTGTCCATAGTTGGCATGGGAAAGAAAGAATTTATGTGGATCTTCTGATGTCCCCTACAGTTGCTGTGATTCTCAACCCTGCTGTATCATAGGGTCATAGCAAGGAGGACTAGGTGTCTAATACAAACACAGAAGATTGGAATGTTTCTTTCTGAGTCAACTGTATTTCAAGTCAGAGACTGCGGTAGACATTACTAATGGTTATAATAAACAAAATTAAGGAAATAATAGTTTTGAGAAAGTATGTGACTTTCCAAATGAAAAGAATCTAGGCAAAATAAATTTCTAGTATAAACTAGAAAAGGCATTATTAGAAGTACAGTCATTAGGGGCACCTGGGTGACTCAGTTGGTTAATGTCTGACTTCGGCTCAGGTCATGATCTCACGGTTTGTGAGTTCGAGCCCCGCGTCAGGCTCTGTGCTGACAGCTCAGAGCCTGGAACCTGCTTTGGATTCTGTGTCTCCCTCTCTCTCTCTCTCTGACCCTCTCCCTGCTCACGCTCTGTCTCTCTCTTTCTCAAAAGTAAATAAACATTAAAAAAAAAAAAAGTACAGTCATTAAATAAGGAAGCAAATATAACCTTTGTAGTGACAATTAATCAGCTAGTCTTATCCCCTCCCCTATAAGAAAACAGAAACAAGAATATAAATTATTTGTAAGTCATCCCCACTTCTAATTCATCACCAAAATATCTTTTGCAGACTTTTATATAACTTTCGCAGAATTTATATGAGTACAAATTCAGTATTATAAGGACAGGGATTTTTGTTTTGTGGCCATTATAATTTTCCTAGGAAACTTAAATGATTTTATTTGTATTTTATTAATTTGGTTCTTATTTTTTAATGATAGAAATCAATATTAATCCATTTTTCTGATTATTTCATAAAGACATGTTCTGTTTATTTCATAAAGACATGTATGGAAAATTTTCACTTTAATTCGAAGTCAAAAATTACTCACTAAATCACACGCAAAAAAATGAATTTGTATTAGTATTATTTTATTTATTTTACCATGTAGGTAATATCAGGACTCCAACTTCTATATTATAAATATTTGTGTGCTTAGATTTGAACAGAACCACTAATAGGAAAGATAAAAGTGAAACACAAGATTATACTTTAATATGTGTAACTTCTCTAGGACAGAACTAATGTTTAAACATGGTGAAAGTTTTGGAGGCTTTCTTTTTTAAGTTAGGCATAGCTAGGGATGTGGGTGAGAATAAACTTCTCAACGTGCTCTATGTGCCTGAATTTTAATAAGAGTAATTTGCTTTTAATAAATGTGTAAGTAAAACCACATTTATTGGCTCTTGAAATCATTTGAGAGATTATTCTTCATGTTTTTTTATCAGAATCATTCTCATGAAGAGAGAGCTATTTGACTCCTTTTATCCCTTTATATATGATTTCTATTTGAAGCTTTCTACTTGGTACTATCAATTTTTTTTCAAAAACTGCTTAACTGCTAATAACATATCAACCAAGCTAATATCCATGATTTAATGACGCTTTGAAATATTTTGTTTGCACCAAAGCATCTATTACTGTTCAAAGCTAACTTTGAGTTATTTCTTGGGGGAATTTATATCTTAGCACTTACAGATTTTCTAGAAAGGTGGATCTAGATTTAAATGGTAGACATAAGTCTCCAGTCTCCTCACTTTGAAACTTGCCCTCATCCTGCATGATTAATTTCAATTGAATTCAAAGCAAATTTTCTCAAATACATTTTGATGTTGTTTTTTAAAAAATTTTGGCATTTGCAATGGATTTAAGCTCCTTAGCATTTTTAATTTCTACTTGCCTTGGTATGAAATGAATTTAGATAAGGAGATTGAAGACGCATGAGTGTCCTAGGGGAAAAAATAATTAGTTCCCATAAGAGAAATGAATATTTCAGTCTACCCACTTTACCTTTGGAAATGCCATGTTAAGCCAAGGTTTTAGTTCCTATGTCACCCATTGTATTTGCTAACTATTAAAACATTGCTATAATTTTAAGGAAGAACTTACACGCCTTTCAAATACTGTTACTTCACATACTTTTTGTTCAGAAAAAATATAATTCTAAAAATAAGGAAAAAAGAGGAAACATCTGAAACATCATAGTCAGGTCCTGCTAATCTTCATACAAGTATCATACCTTCTTTAGACCTGGTCTCAATTAATTTGAGGTGACTACAGGAAATTGGCATAAATTCTAAATTCAGTTCAAATTTGAATTAAAAAATACATTAACATTAATTTATAGATCGTGACAGTGTGATTTGAAGATCAAATGAAGTCCAGGACCAGATCATGTAACTGCCTCTAAAAATATTGGAAATATCGCTTTTCATTTTTTTAAATCTTACTATTTTTTCATGAGTAGAGAATGCCACATCTGTGTTTTCTTCATTAAAAAGAAACCAACTCTGCTCTATGTCAACTTTAATTTCTCAAGCCTGTCTGGGTGGGTGGCTGAAGCATGGCAAGCCAAGGGAATTGGCATAAATGAAAGAGATCTCAGCTGAAGGATTAGATTCTGGGTTTTCAGAGGCTAGGGAAAAGGGCTTTTCACATAGCAGGATGCCTTCGTGATTTTTGTTTTACTGCCGTGTAACAAGTTAACACAATCTTAGTGCCTTTTAACAACACAAATGTAATATCTTACAGATTCTAGAGACTACAGCCCAGGCACAGTGTGAATAGATTCTTTGCCATGGTGCTGGTTCCCATCGGGACTTAGGGTCCTCTTTCAACTTACTAGTGAAAAATGAAGAATTCATTTACTGACTCTTGTAGGACTGAGGTGCCTGTTTTCTCACTAGCTATTAGCGGCGTATAGCTCTCAGCTTCTAGTGGCCATTCTCAGGGTCATGCCCGTGACCCCCTGAATATCAGCGAGAGAGAACCTCTCTGGCATCTAATCTCTCTCACCTTGTGACTCTTTCTGACTTCCTCTTCTGCCATCAGTGGGAGAAACCTCTTTGATTTTAATGGTTCATTGGGCCCACATACATAATCTTTTTCATAATACCATAATCACCAGAGTGAGAGCTTTTCATTTCACAGAATCCATCCACACTCAAAAGGAGAAGATTACTCAAGAATTAGGGCATTCTAAGGGTCATCTTACTATTCTGCCTCCAACTCAGGACAATCCAGAAAACAGCAATGTTAGAGTACAAAGGGGTAGATGGAAATCAGAGGACACAAGCAACAGGTAGATTTTCAGCTGATAAACCATGGTCAGGTGTTCCACTTTCCTGGATCTAGTCTGGGAAAATAAATACAGACAGAAGTGGATTCTCAGTGTTCAGACTGAGATGAGTATTTGAGTATGTATGTATAAAAAAGGGGTAAGAAATGAGAAGAAATGACCAGTGGCAGTGTTTGTGATTCTAATTCAGGGTAGCAGTTCCCAGAATAGGACCAAGTGTGCCTCATGTTTAAATTATATGTTACTTAAAAACACTTTCAGCTATTTTCCTGCAAAACTAATAACTAAATGCATTAGTTATTAGATTTTCCATGTGGTAGGAGTAAGTTAAACACAGTGATTTTAACGTCTCAGTTTATCTTCCCAGAAATTGCTCAAGGTTCTGTGAGAACCTAGAACAAGCAGATATGATAGTTGCTCTGTGATGGTGAGATCTTTTGTGCAGTATCTTTACAAGGACCCTTCCTCTTGTGTGCTTATAATTATGTTGTATGCTTATAATTATGTATGACTGTCCATATGCCTTCAGTACATTCTAGAAAATGAGCTGTTTAAAAGCAAGACTTGGGGCCCCTGGGTGGCTCCGTCAGTTAAGTGTCTAACTTTGGCTCAGGGTCATGATTTCACAGTTCGAGCCTGCATAGGACTCTGCTGATAGCTCAGAGCCCGGAGCCTGCTTCAGAGTCTGTGTCTCCCTCTCTCTCTGCCCCTCCCCCACTCATGCTCTCTCACTGTCTCAAAAAAATGAATAAAGGTTAAAAAAATTATAAAAATATAAAACAAGTCATGTCTCATTTTTATGTCCTTAGTATTGAGCACTGATGTATATTTTCAGTATAAATTTGATTCATTTCTTTGTACCTAAAAACATATTTTGTGGTAAACTTTGTACTGCAAGAAATTGGATTTAGGTCTGGGAACTTAGATTCTATTCCAGTTCCCTAAAATTATTCTTAGATTATGTGTAAGTTACTTCTTACTGCGAATCAGTAACCCCTACTTCTTCCTGTGGCAAAGTGAAGCCTTGAATTAGATTTTTCTCTGATTCTAAACTTCTGTAAGAACTAGGTGTTGCATGTAAGTGATAAACAGCTAAATTCTCTACCTGAAGCTAATATTACACTGTATGTTAACTAACTGAAATTTAAATAAACACTTGAAAAACTAAAATAAAATTAACTTTTATGAGTTGTTTTCTACACTATAAAATTGTTATATTTTAACCTGTTTCAAATTAGAGTTTTCAAACTGACTCAAGTTTTAGAAATGTGATGAAGAAAACCAAATTGTCATTTTTCCAGTGCATCTCCAGAGCGGGATTAGCTATTCATTGTCAGTACTTCTTTTTAGATGAAACGTGATGTTAAAAAAATAAAAAATAATTTCACCTATTTTTACAAATAACTTCTAGCATGAAACTGGTAGTATTTTTGCCTTAGTTAATTTTTCTTAAAATGTAATTGTTAAGTACCTGTGTTAAAGAGAATTACTACTATTTGTTTACTATTCATTTCTCTCAGGCACACAGCCAGCAATAGAAACACCCATGCTTCTTTCTTCTGTCTCCTTAGAAATGGTTTCTATAGCAACTGCGTATATTGAGCTGGATACCCACATAAGACTGTATGCCTTTATACAAAAAAACAGTCTTTACATGATCTTTTATTTTTCAGCTTAAAAATATTTAATATCAAGTCAGTTGGAACTCTTTTGTTAACAAGTAGTATATAAAATAATACAATGAACGATGAAGCAAAATTCTGATTTATTTACTTAATCTCAATTAATAACTCAAGCTAGTCACATCATTTTTAATCCATAAATGTTCCCACACTTTACATCTTTGATATCAATTTCAGGAATACTGCTAAATTATTTCATGAAAGTTACTATGTTCAGTACAAACCCTCATTGTGGTTAACTATTAGACCAAAATATAAAGTCTATCTTATCCATGTGCATAATGCATTTTACACACAAAATCTTTTAAATAATTAAAAATATTCATGGTATAAATTAATAAACACTGTGTGACATTAAATGATCTTTCTGGAACTAGTATGATGCACGGTACTTTGAAATCATTTTTTTTCCTATAATAAAATATGCACAGCAAGGTATGGTAGGTTTTTATAGAAATGGAATGTAATTTAAAACAATATATAAGTAATTGATAAAATAAAAAGGGACTCCTTTTTATATATGATAAAATGCCTATTTGCATTCTGTGCTGCGCCTCTTTTGTTTTCATTTAGAGACTTTTCAACATTGATTTCTTCATCTGTTCCTGTTCTGGATCTACTTTGTGATTTCTCTGTACATTTCCCAAAAACTTTTACTTTCTCTTAAAATATGTCAACAGTTGTCTGTATGTGTCCAGAAAAAAGGCTTTTCCTCTCATGCCAGAGTTATTTTCCTTAATATTATACTCAAGTTGTTCCTGAATTTAAGACGGTTTCCATCCTCAAATCCTGATGCAGTCTTATTTTTGTTTCAAGGCCTTGTCAAAACTTCATTTCTCTCAGGAACCATCCTTAGTGTCTCTCACCTTCTAACCCCCAATGGAATTAATCCTCATATTTTTTAGAACTAACTATATGTCTCTGTAGTCTTCTATAATACTCATTTTCACGTGTGATTTATGCCCCGCAAACTTTCTACCTCATGCCTTTATTCCTCCAAAGCACCCCACAGAGTAAATTGAAATCAGTGTCCAACAAAGGATTTCTGAATTGAATGGACTGTCCTGAGGAAACCATTTTGTTGTTTCCATGTCAAAAGATAACTTTTGTACCGAGGTAGAGTTTCTTATTAGTTATTGATATTACATTCAAATGCCGTAGAAACTTAAAAAGACATTAGAAGCTGATTTTAAAATGATTGGATTTGACTAGGCAGAGGTCTTGGCACTTGCTTACCAATTTCCTTTTCCTTGGATGCTATTTACTGGTCTCTTTTTATTGGCAGGTTCATTCTCCTTCACTTGATCTATCTTTGCTAGTCCTCTTCAGTCATGAGAGAACTAAGGTCTTAACTTTCCTCTGCACACATTTCTTGAGCAATGTGCTTTCCGACATTATCAGATCCTTTTTGAGATTTCTGGTGGCTCTTTCCCAGCCTCGCATAGTTATAATGATTGGTACACTCTAAAGACTTAAAGACAGTCCTATACAGATCTCTAGAGGTCTCTGTGAAGCAGTTTTTTCTTTGATACTGTGCCCAGTTAACTCTAGACTTCCTGGCTTCCCTGAATTTTCAACTCTGTCTCCTCAATTCATGGATAATTCCATGGCTGGTTCAAGCTCCCACACCTTGTCCTGAAGTCCAAAGATTCTCTCTGGGTGGTATGATGGGATAATCAAAGGATCACTGTCATGAGTCACCTGTTGTCCACTGTCTGAAGACCTTTGTTTCATATGTACTATCCATTCTGGCTGTTTAGAATGGACGGTTAAATTTTACCTTTATTACTTTATTCATGGCTGGAAGACGAAATAAGCCTTATTTCTTACCACTATTTAGGATATCTTTTGGATAAATTATATTTTCTTCTTCATGCAAAATTCTTACCTTATATTTCATTTTTCTATTTGTTTTTTTTTTTACTTTTCCAAATATTGGGTGTTGTGATTTTTTGTTGTTGTTGTTGTTTAAGTTTTTATTTAAATTCCAGTTAGTTAAATACAGTGTAACATTAGTTTCAGATGTAGAATTTAGTGATTCAATATTTACATATACAACCCAGTGCTCGTCCCAAGAATTGTCCTCCTTAATAGTCATCACCTATTTAACCCATCCCCACACCCACCTTCCCTCCAGTAAGCCTGTTTGTCCTATATTAGTTAAAAGCCTGTTTCCTTCTTTGTCTTTTTTTTCTCCACCTACATTAATCGGTTTTGTTTTTTAAATTCCACTTTTGAGTAAAATAATATGGTATTTGTCTTTCTCTAACTGACTTATTACACATAGCCTAATACTCTCTAGCTCCATCCATGTCATTGCAAATAAATAGATTTCATTTTTTATGGATGAGTAATATTCCAGTGTGTGTGCGCAGGTGTGGGTGCAGGTGTGGGTGTGGGTGTGTGTACCAGAAATTCTTTATCCTTTAATCTGTTAATGGACATTGAAGTGGTTTCCATACTTTGGCTGTTGTTGATAATGGTACTGCAAACATTGCAGTGCGTGTATCCCCTCGAGTCAGTATTTTTTGTATTCTTTGTATAAATATCTAGTAGTACAATTACTGGATTATCTATTCGATTCTTAACAATATTCCATTTTTTGAAAGAATTTATTGACGTGAGTTTTATTTCAGACAGCTGTTTCTTCTACCTCCAATTTATCTTCTAATTATGCTACCAAATTTTTTCCTTGTTCTAATATTACAGTCTCTATATTGCACTATGTTCATTTTCTTATCTGACTCACCTTTCACTTGATAGTGAGTTCTTTGAAAAAGGAGGTCAAGTTTGATGTTTATTTGTATCTGCAATATGGAGTACAATGTTTGACTCTGTCAAATAAATGTCTTCTGGAATGTCTTCAAGAGCTATATATTTAATACACATTACATTATTAAGTTGATAAATTAATGGCAAGCAACCCATTCTTCCCAAAATATAGATTTAAACTTATGCTTAAAAAGTGTCAACAGAGAGATCTTTGTTATTAAATTATACTATGTTGACTGCTTATAAAATTCATTTTACTAATTTAGCTCTGAGGTATACTATAGCTATTTATTGAAGGATATTGAGAAAAATGGCTTTCTGATATTTTCTGTTGGATTTATGCTAGGAATGTTTGGGGTAAAAGCTTTACAAATGAAGGATCTATTGAGACAAACAATTTTTCCTTTTGGTAACTATAAACATTAGAGTCAAATGTGCCCTCCTCTGGTAATACACAGGATCCAATGCTTTGTAATTTCCCTCCATGTTTCCTTTTTTATAAATGATTTTAACATTTCCATTATATACCACTTCATTTACTTGATGGTGAGAGTAGACTGATAAAGAGCACAAATAATGCATAACTACACAATTTAAAACGTAGATTTGTTAAATATTAACTAAAATGTGTAGTGCCTAAGATACACCCACGAGTACTACTTTAGAAAAGAATGTGAACTAAGTGCCCATTCTTATTGGCTCTACCTTTTGACATAGACATTAGGGAAGCAAACACTGCTTACTCTTAATATCATTAATGATGATGATGATGATTTGTTTTATGATTTGTTCTATGATTACTACTAGCGGAGACATAGTTTGGAACTTTCCGAGTCTAACACACCTCGTCACCATCAGAGTCAGGGTTTGAACCTAGGTCTACTCCCATAGAGTTTTCTCTTCCTGTACACAAAGGAAAGTATTTTCCTTTAGCAGAAATAATATTGTTTGTTCCATTGACCTGTGAATACTATATTATTATTGAGGTAAGGTAGACTAAAGAACTATCTCATCATAGATGATTTGGGCATAAGTTCTATTCCTCCTAGCGCAGAACACTACAGTTTACTGAGAAAAAAAGGTAAACATTTTTTGAAATAATATTTTAAAAACCATTATTTAAAATCCTATACAGATATCACATTTATTTTTTGAAAGCGGGATAAATGTTGAGTCCATACTGAGACAGTAATTGTAAATTATAAATTTTAAAAATAAAAACCGGTAGGTTTCTTTCCATCATTTTCTAAGATGTAAATCAAGATTCTTGAGAGCACTGGGGTGCCTAGGTGGTTCAGTCAGTTAAGTGGCTGACTTTGGCTTAGAGTCACAGTTTGGCTCAAATCTCACAGTTTGTGGGTTCAAGCCCCATGTAGGCCTCTCTGCTGTCAGCACAGAGCCTGCTTTGGATCCTCTGTCTTGCCCTCTCTCTGCCCCTCACCTTCCTTTGTGCTTGCTCTCTCGTTCTCTTTCTCTCTCTCTCTCTCTCACAAGTAAATCGACATTTAAAAAAAATTCTTGAGAGCATTCTGTTGCTTTTAAATTTTTGTTCTAATATAATGTCATGTATGTTTGATTCATAACCTACCTCAATTGTTTTTATCTTGCTTATGATTATTTGCTTAGTCTATGGATTTTTCACTAGAATGTCAACTCCTTGAGAAAAAGGACTATATCTCTTTTATTAAGTATGGTAAACTTGGTGCTCAGCAAAGCGTGAGGTACACAGTAGTAACTTGATTAGATTGGTTGAATAAAAGAGTTAATTATAATGCTGATTTATATAACATGCAAAATATGTGACAAGTTTTCTTAGACATCACTGTCTGGTTTAGATTTAGTGGAAATAATGAGTATCATCCCTGTGCTAATTATGAGAGGACAGTAAGAGTCCCTTTTAGTTCTTAGTCAAATTTGGTCTCAGAATTTTAAATACATGAGATTTCTCTATAGAGCTTAATTATTGATGATTATATTAGTGTTTGTTTGAAAAGGCTCTCTGATGTTCTTTAAAGACCAAGAATTCTTTTTCATCTGCTTCAAAAAAGAAAAAGTAAAAAGAACACTATAAACTAGTTTGCTAGATCAGAGAATAAATATTGAATGCCAGAACTTTAGACTATGCATCTTTAATGAGCTCTAAGTCCAGAGAAAATAAGTTCCAGTAATAACCCAGAAAATATGAAAACTTGGATGGTCATTGACCTTTTCTAGTCAACCAAATTAGGCATTTTGAGCATATAAATTATTAATTTCATATGTGAAACTCAAGTCAGCTATTTTAATATTAAAATCCAGTTTTATTATTGTTTTACCATTATTGACTATGAAGTTAAAATGTTTGCAGTATGCACAGCATTTAAAAAGTGAAATATCTGTAGTTTACATATTGCATAGATTTGTAGTCAGAATACTGAGTTTTACCTTTGACGGTTGTACAATGTATGGAGAATAATTTATGTGTAAAACTCCAGTTAATGGTTGAAATGGATGTAAAAGTTCAATTAATGGCTACTTAGGAAAGTGTCTGGCGTTAAAAAAGACATAGAAAATATTTTAAATGAAAAAATGTATAATATATACTGAAAATCATGCTACAAGTGCTAGTTACTAATTCTTAAGCTAGGAGCCTAAACATCTACTCATCAGTTGTTAAAGATATAAATAAATGTATTGATAATCTAGAACAGTCTCCTCATTTTTTTACATTAAAAAGCTCCTCTCAGTTATTTTCTAAATCTCCCTCTAATAAGTTAGAGGCAGAGAAAAAAAAAAAACAGACTGAAAATTAGATATTTGATTTCTTCACTCTAAACCCCAATATGGTATAGTTCCATTCAGCTATCATTAAGTGGGAATATCTGGTTGTTCTAATTATAGTATTATCATTATTATTGATAATTCAAAGAATTACGGGTGTCTACTTTTCTTATATACCTTTAAATAAGTTTCGGTAATATGTAAACTTAATTATATCTCTAAACCCTATTTTAGAACTCACTTTTCATTGAAGATTATAGGTATGACCAATGAAAACCTATGAGCTGCCTTTTGGCTTAAAAAACTAGATTGAACAAAATATTGGTCATTAAGAGTATTTTGGGGGATATTTAGCAAAAGAACTAACTTCATGTACAATACATTTTCAGAATTTCAGAATTATTAAGGAATGAGAAATTAATGATAAATGTGAAAAAAGAAGAAAAGCTTAACACTAAAATAATAAATCATATAATAGATGAATTGAGGGGCGCCTGGGTGGCTCAGTCGGTTAAGCACCGACTTCGGCTCAGGTCATGATCTCATGTTGTGAGTTTGAGCCCCGAGTCAGGGTCTGTGCTGACAGCTCAGGGCCTGGAGCCTGCTTCAGATTCTGTCTCCCTCTTTCTCTGCCCCACCCCTCCCCAACCCCCCACTCATACTCTGTCTCTCTGTATATTTTATTTGCATTTTATGTTTTTGTTTTTAAAGTCATTTATATATTGGGGCACCTGGGTAGCTCAGTCAGTTAAGGCTCTGACTTCGGCTCAGGTCATGATCTTACCTCCCAGCCAGTGAATTCAAGCCCCACATTGGGCTCTGTGCTGGCAGCTCAGAACCTGAAGCCTGCTTGAATTCTGTCACCTTCTCTCTCTGCCCCTCTCCCGCTCACGCTTTGTCTCTCTCCTTCAAAAATATGGGGCGCCTGGGTGACTCAGTTAAGTGTCGACTTTGGCTCAGGTCATGATCTCGCAGTTTGTGAGTTCGAGCTCCACATGAGGCTCTATGCTGAGAACTCAGAGACTGGAGCCTCCTTAAGATTCTCTGTCTTCCCGTCTTTCTGTCCCTCCCATGCTCATGCTCTGTCTCTCAATAATAATAATACAATAAAAACGTTAAAAAAGTTAAAAATATATATAAACATTAAGAACACTTTTTAAATGATAAAGAACATAAAGTCCTTTATATATTTTGGAACTAAGATCTTTGTCAGATGTGTGTTCTGCAAATATTTTCTCCAAGACTGTGGTTTGCACTTTTATTTCTTTATTTTTATATTTGTTTGTTTGTTTGTTTGTTTGTTTATTTAATTTAAGGAGAGAGAGCGTGATCGGTAGAGGGGCAGAGAGAAAGGGAGACACAGAATCCGAAGCCTAATCCAGGCTCTGAGCTGTCAGCACAGAGCCCAATATGGGGCTTGAACTTACAAGCTGTGAGATCATGACCTGAGCCGAAGTTGGAAGCCCAACCGACTGAGCCACCCAGGCACACCTGCACTTTTATTTTTTTTAACAATGTCTTTTGAAGAGCAGAACTCCATGTTTACTAATAATATCTAATTCATTGTATTATTTTTAATCTTATGATTCATGCTTTTATATCCTATAAATAGTTACATATAGTAAATATTAGTATATTAGTACATCATAAAATCAGATGTGAGTCTTTCAGCTTGTTTTTCTTTTCTTTTTTCAAATTATTTTGACTATTGTAGGTCCTTTTCTTTTCATATAAATTTTTCAGTCAATTTGTCAATTTCTATTTGATGAGATTATATCAAATTGATAGCTTATTTTTCTAAATCCATATGTATGTAAAATATTGTGTCTATATCTATCTGTATAGATGTATATATATATACTTGATATATTTATCAAATATTCCTGTTTCTAGAATAGCGGACATAGAATTTTACCATGTAATTCTTTTACCTGAGCCTAACAGTATAATTTCTGTCCATAGAAAATTTATGAAAATTAACTTTTAACAAATTCTATTCTATTCTATTCTATGTGTCCATTTTGCCTTCAAAACATTTAGTTTATATAAATACTAAATGCATAATTTTTATTACATATATGTTTATAATCCTGCACTTCTCCCTCCTTTTATACAGTTGCATACATTCCCTAGGTGATTTTGAGTTATGTAGATATAAAAAGCTCTTATATACTCGAAACTCTTAAATTTATTTGTAAAGCTCTTATTTTTTCCATGAACTTCAGACTTAGAAAGTTCTATCCCTACTCACTTCTGCTTGAAAGTTTTATTGGTTTTCTCCTGAGACCTATTATTTTCCCAGTCTTCTCAATTTCAGTGAGTACCAAATGTATCCATCCAGTTGCTCATGACAAAAGTCATTCTTGACTCCTTTATTGATCTCATACCCACATCTACATATGAGAAAATTTTATTGGCTTTACTTTCAAAATATGTCCCAAATCTGAATATGTTTCACCACCTCCATTGATCCCACTCTCATGCAAGACACTATAATTTGTGGCTCAATTACTACAATAACCGATTAGCTGGTTATTCTGCTCCAACTTTGACTCTCTATCATCACTATTCCTCCCAGAATTCAGAATTTATTATTCTTCTTATTGTTGCTGTTGTTGTTGTTGTTGTTTATAAATATTGCCTTCAGAATATAATCTCAAATGTTTACTGTGACCCACACTTACGAGATGTAGCCCACATGGGCTGCTCTGTTCTTACTGTCCCCATCTTTTCCCTTGCTCTCCAACCACAATGGCCATGTAGACATTCATTTGAGATTTTGTTTTCTCATCTCAGGATCTTATTCATTCTTTTGTCTGTGAACTCTTATACAGGTAACTGTAGGATTAATTTCTTGATTACATTCATTTCTATCCTAATTTTAATTTTAGAGTAGTTTTTCCTGACCACTCAGTCTCAGTTTAAAATAGCGCTGTCACCATCCTGATTAATTTTTTTCTTTGTGCTTATAGGCAACTAGCTACACACAAATTCACACATAAAGGCAAACATATATACAAACGTTTGCTCTCCCAGTAGAAGTCAAATGCCATGAAAGCAGAGACTTGTTGATTATTGAAATATCCACAGCAATAAGAATAATGCCTGAATCATACAGGTGCTTAAGTATATATCTGTGTAATAGGAAAGAAGGAAAGAAGGAAGGAAGGAAGGAAGGAAGGAAGGAAGGAAGGAAGGAAAGAAGGAAGGAAGGAAAGAAGGAAGGAAGGAAGGAAGGAAAAGCTGGAACAAAGGAAGGATTAATTCTTGAGCTATTTTGTATTACAAATTTATGTTAAGTTACCAGGCAATAAATTTCACCAGCTTCATGTAGTATAATGTTATTTCTAGTTTAATATTTATTTTGCGTTTTTACCTATACACAAAATATAAGCAATCTATTCTTTTGAAGGAATGTCATTATCAATAAAATGTGGACATCTTCCTTACATAAATAAGGTTAAATTTGTGTTCTCTTCGTTTGTTGATCTGTAAACTAATCACCTAAAATTTGAATGGATTTCCTGGGCATATTGAAGATATACTGATTTAAAATGCCAAGTATGTGACCTCTTGATGACATAGATAGTGTCATCCTGCATAGCAGCTTACGATGAGACGCAAGAAGCTTATGTGAGATGCCATCTATGGTGGGTGACATGGACAGGGAAGACATAATGAGTTTCTAGTAAGAGAACAAAACTGAAAGTCACGAGGGTAGACATTAAACTGCCTGCTTTATTGTGTTTAGGCTACATCCTGGTCATTTTTATGTAGCATGCTCCAGGAGGAATAGAAGCAGGGATTTATTTAAGGAAAGTTAACAAGCCTCTCAAGCCCTATTTAGACAAGCCAGATAGTCTAGAATAATTTGGTTACCTAGTTCTTCACAGAATAAAATTCAATTGCTCAGTATATAGCCAAGATGTTAATTGTATTGTAAAATATTGTCTGGAATTTATGCCTTTAAATGATTTTTATGATCTTACTTGGTACCAGAATAGAAGTACTCGCAAAGCAGCTAAGCAAATAAAAATGATTGAATCACATTTATTTTTAATGGTGCCTCTATGTAGCTTAAAACGACTCCTTCAACTTCTCAAAATGTATCATTTATCTTGATTTTTTTTTAATCTTGTAAATTTTTCTAATAGATTTTAAAGAACGCAACCCTGGAAGAGCTTTAACATCTTTGAATTCCTTCACATTAACTGGACAAGGTTTTTGGTTGTTCAGGGTTGGATTTACCTAACTATTAATAATTACCTACACAAAATCCAATTGAAATTTGATGTCACCATACTTAGTAGGAAATTTTCAAAAATCCACCACCAGATCTTTTTAGAGTGAGGAACATTGCGTGTATAATCACTTGTACCCCAAACTGGCCAATTAGTGTGTCAAAATAATTGGCTGCTTGCCCTGAAGTTAATCAATAGCAGGTGTAATGTGCATACAATTATTTAGGTTTAGCCCAGAGTTTCTCAACGTTTAAAGTGAATGTGAACCACTGAGATTTTGTTACGCTACAGGCTTTGATTAGGGTGTATGGCGGGCCCTGGGTATCTGAACTTCTAAGGATCTCTCAGGTGATCCAGCCACTGTGCATTGACTGGACAGGACTAGTGGACAGAGTTTCATCTCTACTGGGTTTCCTTTTTTTCTTTTTTTAAAATATTTTTAACATTTATTTATTATTAGGAGACAGAGAGAAAGAAAGCATGAGCTTGAGAGGGGCAGAGAGAGAAGATGACACAGAATCTGAAACAGGCTTCAGGCTCTGAGCTGCCAGCGCAGGGCCCTTGGCGGGGCTCGAAGTCACAAACCATGAGATCATGACCTGAGCCGAAGTCAGATGCTTAACCAGCTGAACCACCCAGGCGCCCCTCTTCTGGGTTTCTGACTAAAAACTTACAAATATCTAGATATTAAGCATAAAATTTACATAGATGTTTTCCAAAAAAAAATCAATGGTTTAATATCACCTAAAAGATGAGTTAATTCATCATTGTCTATTGCCAACTTTTTTTTCTTCTTCTTTTTTTTTTTTTTTGAGAGAGAGGGAGTGAATATTTATGCACAAGAGCAAATGGGAGAGAGGCAGAGAGAGAGAGAGAGAACCTTAAGGAAGAGAGTCAAG
Source organism: Paguma larvata (assembly GCA_030068075.1). Taxonomy (NCBI): domain Eukaryota; kingdom Metazoa; phylum Chordata; class Mammalia; order Carnivora; family Viverridae; genus Paguma; species Paguma larvata. Next base: position 58,220,551 of record CM057829.1, on the reverse strand, counting down.
TAGGGGCAGAGGGAAAGGGAGAACCTTACAGATTGTGAGGCTCTAACTTACAAACCCTGAGATCACGACCTGAACCAAAATCAAGGGTCTGTCACTTAACCCACAGAGCCATCCAGGTACCCCTACAACTATTTTAAGAAAACTGGATGTATTTATGACTATTCTTCTAGACCTCGATGTTTCATTTTTCTACCATAGGAGGAAACACGCCCTTTCTCTTCAAATTGAAAAAGAAATGACTGTGCACACTTTCAGCACTTTCCTCTTTATATTTTAGTATTTAGAGCTATTTCTATGGTATAGCAGAAAATGCAAACAGCATTACAATGTAAATTCATAAGTAGGTTGGTGTTTTATTTGGCTGAGATGAAAATAAGGAACGTCCAGGGAATACAGCTATTGGAAAGTTGAATTTTTCATGGGGCTCGATGCATAAAAGCACTAAGCACCTTTCAAAATATGCTAATTGAATTGAACCTACAAAATGTTTCAGGAATAAAAAAATGCCGCATATGATTCCCTTTGGATGCCATTTCACAATCTTGCCACGGAAATATACTAAAAGATGTGAATTCATTTTCATAATAAGTCTGTATAAGGTAATTATAGGGAAGCAATGAAAACAAGTGATACAAGCCTTGCCTTGCCTTAGGTCTTCTTTCTACAGACAATACAAGTATAGAAAAAGTTATGAATATAGAAATGATACTGACTTGCCAGTCATTCCTGGATAGTTAGAAAATACCTTTTTTGATGTGTTTATGTTTTTCTGAAATTTCAAATCAATAATTACAAAGCTGTCACTATTTTGTTACAAGAATCTCCTATTAATGAACCAGACCCACTAATGCTTTGTTGACATAGAGTTAACAGTGGGTACTTGAAATGATATCCACAAAGATATCTTTTGCTATTTAAATCCAATTACCCAGTTGTTGCTATAGTGATTGCTAGAAAAGTATGCACGTTTGCCCTGTAACCGCCTATGGGTCAAATAAGCATCACAGATGTTCTTGATTTTTATTTCTAAAATTGTTAAAGCAACTTTTTCACTAATAAGTCTCAGATATAAACAATATGCTACAAGCCTGTGGAGTGTTCATGATGATCTTCTAGATTGAAGCAGATAATAATCACTGCATTATGCTTCTTGCTTTAAGTAGAAAAATTCAAATAAGGGGTATGATACTGTTTATATAAAAATAAATTTGACATAATGTATCAATAAGCAATTGATAACAAAACCGAACTCATATATTATGTGAATAATAAAACGTATCTGACCGATGTTGTCTTAATGCTTTACGTTTCCAGGTTAATTTTCTAGATTCACTTGATACCTATGTAGTTAGAGGAATAAAGAAAGTAATCAGATATGAAGCAACAGCTTCGAAATCTCCTTGAATCAGACTCCTCCTACCTCTCACTTCTGCAATCGTTGGTTTGATATTTATCTACTATTTCAAAAAAGTACACTTATTTCATAGTCACCTAAAATCAGATAAAATCTAATAAATTTATGAAGAAGCTACTGAATATATATAATTTTTTTAAATAATATGCTGTCGTTCCACATTCAGAATATGTTTCTAATTGCCTACAAATAAAAAAAGAAAATGTAGCTACCATGGAAAGTTTTCTCTTAAGCATTTGAGGAATTTCTAAGTTTCTGGCCTGGCCAATATAGGCAATTATTAGGAGAAATAAGGGAGATATCACAAGGAAGATTTAATATGACATAGGAAGGCATGAGGAGTTTATATGTCATGTTTGTAAATTTGAAATCACATCAAAGAGCCATATTTTAAATTTAACTTTCCATGATTTTAACCATGAAACCAGAAGAAAAGGAAATACAAATTTATCAGTGGGCAGTGGCAGTTTTTCCAGGAATATAAAAATGTGTATAAATGATATAGGGGAATCTGTCATATTTGTCACATCGTGCATCAACATTGCCTTACATTTGGGGCGCCTGGGTGGCTCAGTCGGTTAAACATCCGACTTCGGCTCAGGTCATGACCTCACGGTTTGTGTGCCCGCGTCGGGCTCTGTGCTGACAGCTCGGAACCTGGAGCCAGTTTCGGATTCTGTGTCTCCCTCTCTTTCTCTGAGCCTCCTCTGCTCATACTCTGTCTCTCTCTCTCTCAAAAATAAATAAAAATTAAAAAAATTGAAAAAAAAAAACACATTGCCTTACGTTAACCACATCCCACTTACACTCCATTTCATAGGGAGGATGATGACGGGGCTGCTTGTTATTAAAATTGTGACAGAAAAGGAAAGTTGACACTTTTGAAAATCAACTAGTAAACCGAGAAACATGATGTATATTTATGTCTTCTGTACCATTTATAGCAGTACCATTGGCGTCTTCCACTGATACGTCAGCTATGCTTCCTCCACTGAGATTCTTCCGCTTCTGTTATGAGAGGGCAGAGTGGAGGTCAGGTTCTGTGGTGCGAGGGCATGAATGCTGTGTGTGAGTGTGTGTTGGGGGAATATGATCATGCATATTCTCAGCGAATAGTAGCAAGCTGCTCTTTCTGCCTCAGGAGTGTCGTAGCTGATGAGTGTCCCATACTTTGTCAGAAGACGTAAGGCCTTGTTCTGACAAAATAAGTGGATAAGGTTTCTGACAGCTTCTAAAATCAAACAGGTAATGGCTTGTGGTGTAATGGTCATAAACTAAGAAGGCTAATTCCTCTAGGCTATGTTCCCCACATCCTTTATTATCTGAACCCCTGCTGAGACTGTATGGAGCCTGGCAACAGAGAAGAGGAAGCAGCTCAGATATTTCTCCTGTCAGTCTGCCTTAGCAGCTTTTCTGGAAGGTGCCTATATCTCCTCCTTGGCTCCAAATCCCATGAAAACATCCCTCATACCACGAACTTCCTTCCAGAATCTGGGCTACTTCAGAGGAAACTATTATTTCCCTTTCCCTCTCCAGTCTAGAAGGGGTGGGTGGTTTCCTGCAGTTACTAATATCTCAGCTCCCTTACCCCCCTCTGACTGGCCTCAGCTCCTTTTTTACTGTCTTAACCAAATCCCTGAATTGAGTTCCCTTTTTGCAATCCTTTGGCTTCCTGGCTATGCTATGACTGAAATAGTGAATGTCCAAATAGGTATCATAGTATACCTGTTCTTTCAATTTGTTTCAAATCACATATCCTCTTAGTGTACAGATTAAAAGAAAAACTCTCAGACTGAATGGAAAACTGTAGTTTTACCTCGGCATCTCAAATGGTCATACCATGCAAGTGTTACCTGAACGGGTGAAATATCCAAAACAAGTGAAGATATTACCTGATGGAAGTTGCCGGTATTTCAAACACAGTTTTAGAGATAACAATCCCTAGGAGATATGCCTTGCACATGTAACATATTCCACTCATGAATAAGAAATTAAGAAATCTCAGACTCTATAAGTGAACACATGCTTATTACGGGGCGCATTAGAGAGTTTAAGAACATGGATTATGAATTGAGTCCTAAACCATCAACTTTTTCTTTGTGATACTTTGGGTCACTTAGCCTCTTTAGATTTTGATTTCCATGTAAGTAAGAAGGGATAATCCTCCCAAGATCCTGTGATATGATCATTGTTATTTTCATCTTACTGATTAGGAAACTGATTATTTTGTTCTCTGAAACTCAAAGTCCAAAGACTAGTATAGAGAAGAGCTGGATTTTAAATCTCTGAAGTCCTTGTGTTTATAAATTTTTATTTGCAAATAGTGCATTATAAAGTTGTTAAGATCATGTTCTGTTAGCTAGATTTTATTAGCCCTATTAATTTTATTTGCAAACATTTGTCACAGAACCATTGAGTCATTAGCAAAGGTAACAAAAATTCAAATGAATAGAATCCAAATTTATGATATCACAAATGTCACTTGAAATTTTAATTTTGAAAAAAAATTGCAGTTCCAAATAAATTTCCAATGAGATTCTTTCCTATAAAGTGAAAATATCATAAATCCGGGGAAAAGTCATTCCTTTAAGTGAGTGTAATTTAGACAATCTTTCTAAAAGAAATGAGTAATGAGATGATTAGCCCGTATTCTAATAGTGAGTCATTAAAAGCCTGTTTTTCCCATAATTAATTATAGAAATTGTTTTTCGGATTCTTCTCTTATCTGAATATATGCCAAGATTTAGATAATGCTTAATATTCAAAGAAGTTGAAACTTAAAAGTCTCTGGATATTGTAGTAACATAATTTGTCTTTGAAACTTAAAGCTATAAATTAATGACAATCTAAAAAAACCAATAAATTATCTGTTCTTTGTGGTGATATGGCAGGTGGTAGACTTTAAAGAACAGGCCAAATTCTACTCAACCATGAAAAGTATATGACCCAATTAAAGAGCTATCACAGTATTTCATTTTGAACCAACACATCAAATTCTTAGGACAGAAAGGTTCATATACCTAAAGCAGTTATTTGCTGTGGTATATGACTGTAAATATATAGATTTCTTACTAAGAAGAATGAAACAGAAATCTTGCTTTAAAACCTTTTCTGAAGTATAACAGTGAAATCCCTCTTAAGGAAATTGCTTTGTGGCCACTATTATTCTGTATTTCCTTAGAAGTAGAGGCTCTGTCTCTCCTTTCATGAAGAATATTCTTCCATCCTGTTCATTAAATGTCTAAGGTGCTTGAAAAGTGCTCAATTATTTTTCTGCCTGCTTATACGTATTCTCTTATAATCGTGGTTCTTATCCATCTTAAATGTGAACTTGGGCACTTCTTTAATCTCAATTTTGGAATAACAAAGGGAACAAAGCTTGGAAAGCTGTTCCAACAATAATTGTATCCAAATGCAAGGAATAATTAGCAGTGAATCTTAGGTGTCCAAAATCCTCACTAAAGTATGTGTCTTCTCAATCCAAATGCTTTAAATTCAGGCAAATGTCAGAGTTTATGTCTTAACTAATAATATAAGATGATTGAGAGGGGTTTTTTTCATCCTAAGGGAAGAAGTATCATATAAATATTGGTAATCTCAGAGCTTCTAAATGGATAGAAAAATAAATTGTTAAACATAAAACACACTTCTTTGTACCTTTTGGTAGATAATGTTTACATAGATTACTTTAAGACTGAGTCATAAAGGTCACTGTGACAGCAATATTAATTTGATCATATAAATGAAAAAAGGTATTTGAGTGAGACAGCTATTTTTCTTTCTTGATGGAAGACTGAACATGTTGATTTGTTTATCAAAATTCAGCGGTAGACTGTTTCATTATTTTGACAACTAATATTCAAAGCTTTCTGTTTTCTATTTATCTTTGCCTTTTAACAAACTATGAATATTGGCTCAAAAATAATATATTTCATACAGGTGAAAACGTGATGACACTCTTTAAAATGGTGTGTGACTAAGTAAATACAAATGAAGGACCACCTTTCTAACTGCAATGATCTTGCTTTCTGAGAGGAGTTCACCACTTAATAATTCATTTCTGACTACCTAAAATTAAAGTGTGAGAGTTCTCCAGGTAATATACAAAACTCATGTAAAACTTTACAATTACAAAATGCCTCTGTGTAAGCCGTTATCTTCCACTGTCACCAATCTAAGTGAAGTAGAAAATGCAGGCATTTTTAATCTCCATTACAAATGTAAGAATTATGACTCAGTAGAATGGAGTAAACCACGTGGTGATAAATAGACATAAGAAAAGAATCCGACTTTTCTGAATTATCAATGAGGTGAGAAAATGAAGGACTGAGTTGGAAGTTTAAAAAGCAAACATAGCAGAAAAAGAAAAATGTAGAGTAATAAAATAGGAAGAAAGAATGGAAAATGCAGTATGTCTAAGGCTTCTAGAAAGATGCAGTGGAGAGGGAGGAATATCTAATTCTTAAAGCAGAGATATGGAGTAGTGGGAGGGTACAGTTTGGAGAGGCGGATGAATCCTCTTTCCTCCAAGCAAATAGAAAGGCAAAGGTAAGTTTAGGAATTTCCAAGAATTACCTTTTTGATTGGCTAGACATACATTTTTTAATGCTTCTGAGTACTTTTAATAGGAACCATAAAAATAAGTATTTCTAATTTCTTCTGGAGAATGAAATATTTATTTTTTTCATAATCTATAATTTTATTTCAGGATAAAACTTTTTTTAATGTTTAATTTTGAGAGAGAGAGAGAGAGCACATGGACGCTTGTGGGCATGCATGCACATGAGTGGGTGGGGGAGGGGCAGAGAGAGTGGGGACAGAGGATCCAAAGTGGGCTCTGTGCTGATAGCAGAGAGTGTGATGCAGGGCTTGAATTCAGGAAATGTTTCTAAATACAAAATATAGCTATCCTTGAATACAGGTGCCATGAACATTATAAAGGCGAATTAATGAGATAAAATTCCTGATCTGACCTCCAGTGGCCAGGCCCATCATTGATGGTGTAGAAACCATAGGCTTAGGTCAGAATCTGTCAGACTTATTGAAGCTTAATCAACGGGTAAGAACAGTTGTGAATTAGGCATTTTTGGGTTGCAAGAAATAAAAATTCAGGCTTATTCAAGTTAATAGGAATATACTGAAAAGACATACAGGAAAGTAAGGAACAACAAGAAGCTTATAAACCAAGGAGTAACACTTCAGTTTCAGGGTGGTTTTTTTTTTTTATATAAATTTTTTTTTACTGTTTGTTTTTTTTTGAGAGACATAGAGTGAGCAGGGGAGGGGCAGAGAGAGAGGGAGACACAGAATCTGAAGCAGGCTACAGGCTCTGAGCTGTCAGCACAGAGCCCGACTCAGGGCTCGAACTCACAGAGCGCAAGATCATGACCTGAGCCGAAGTCGGCCGCCCAACCGGCTGAGCGACCCAGGCGCCCCTCAGGGTGTTACTTTCTTAAGGAGCGGACATCTTTTTGACTCTCTGCTTCCCTGCCGATTCTTTTTGTATCACATCCACACGTCCTGAGTCAGAGGATATTATTGGCAGATCTCATCGCCTTGTGGTATAGAACAGTCATGTCAGGCCACATCAGGGAGGTATTAGAAAAACTTGTAGATGGTCTTTTGTATTGATTTCTATTGTCTTTATATTATGAGGTTCCATTCAAAAGCAGAACCGATTACAAGTAATAACCTTGTATTGCTTCCCTGAACAAATGGCTCTTAGCATGTTTTCCTCCAGAGAAAACGTGGGGAGTATCAGCGAAGGTGAGAATCACAGCTTCTCCTGCTCAGTTATGGTGAGCTACTTGAACAGAGGTAAGCCAATGGACATAAAGCAGAAGGTGGAACCTGGGACTGAGACTGCAGAAGGGATTCCCCCCACAGAATTTAAAGTTGCTCCATCAGCAGCAGGCAGCTGACAGCAGCTTTTTATCCGAAAAAGATTTTGCCTAATGTTGTCTAAAACTCTGGAATATCATTCAACTTGTCAGTGAAGCTGAATAGACAGGCTCTTTGATATGTAGCAACTTGGAAACTCTTCTGCTCTTCTCAGCTGTCAGGGTGGGAGGGAACTTTTCAACGTGCATCATCACAGAAGATATTTCAGGACATGATTATCTTAGAAGTTTAAGAGTAAGATGCTTCCAAGGCCAAAGACATTGTTAGAGTCTGAGATCTCTGGTGAATTGAAGGGCATCAGAAGTGATGGGCACTTTTGCTCACTCATCCCACTAGAGTGAATGAGGATATATACATCAGTTGGAAAGGCGGTGTAGCTGAGAGTAAGGACTTTCAATAGGTTTTATTTCACATGTCAATTTAAATCAAATGGCAGTGGCTTCTTAGAGGTATTCTTGAAGAAAAGTATCTATGCTCTCACTATTGCAAGGGTCATTCATGGACCAGCAACATCAGCATCATCTGAGCTACACCCGTATGAAATGAGAATGAGAATCTGTATTTTCAGTTGTGGTAAATATGCTTAATAGTAAAATTTACCGTCTTAACTATTTTCAGATGTTCTGTTCATAGTGTTAAGTATATTCACAATTTTGTGCAACCAATCTCCAGAACTTTTTCACCTTGCAAAACTGAAACTCTATACCCATTATATAACAACTGCAATTTGGATGAACCTCAAGGACATTATGTATGCTAAGAGAAATAAGCCAGTCACAAAGAGACAAGTACTGTACAATTCCATTCTTATGAGAATCTACATTTTAACAAGATCCTCACATGATTAATTTGAGCCTTAGGGCACTAATTTAGATCATATCTCTGAGCTCAGTAGGTACGAGGATCATAAAAGGTGTGCAGCACAATTATTGGACTTTTATCACTGGTAGAGTAAAAAGAACTTAGATTTTGAGTTCAAAGAGATCAGTTTATAATCCTAGCTCTATTGCCTACCAGACACTCGATACTGGGTAATTTAAATCCGCTAAGCCTCATTTTTAATAATCTGTAATATGGTCATGACAAAAACCCATTATGGATTTTTCATGATGGCTCAAGGAGGTACATGCTGAGCATTGATTGTAGCCCTTGGCACATATTAAGAGCACATAATAGACAATTTACTATTGTTGTTAGCGGGTCAAAAATACTACCAGTATTGGCCTTTTAAGTGTATTTGGTGTTCTAGCAAGATAATAAGTCCTTGAAATTTATAGAATATTGACCTAAGAGAAAAATTTCAAGTAAACATATAGAAGATGATTTAAAGATATGGGCATTATGAAAGTCTAAAAGCTGTTCAGTTTTGGGTTGCCTGGGTGGCTCAGTTGGTTAAGCATTCAACTTCAGCTCAGGTCATGATCTCTCCGTCTATGGGTTAGAGCCCCATGTCGGGCTCTGTGCTGACAGCTTGGAGCCTGGAGCCTGCTTTGGATTCTGTGTCTCTCTCTCCCTCTGTCTCTACCCCATTTGTGCTCTCTCTCTCTGTCTATCAAAGTTAAATAAATTAACATTAAAATTTTTTAAAAAGCTGTGCAGTTTCTAATAACTTTGAAAGCCATCATTATAAAAGACTACATATAAGTCACCCCAATAACTACAGAATTTGCTTCTTTCTGCCTCCAGTAGAATATTCACAACCAATCCAGGAATCTATTACTGTTATTCAAAGTTATTAACTTTAGGCCCACCTATGTGGCTCGGTTGATTGAGCACCTGACTTCAGTTTAGGTCATAATCTCACAGCTTGTGAGTTCAAGCCCTGCATTGCTCTGTCAGCATGGAGCATGCTTTGGATCTTCTGTTCCTGTTGGGAGCCGTTTTGGGCTCACAGGTTGAGACCCCTCCATGCGTGGGAAAGGTTGAAGCAAAAGCTCCCGCCAGCCAAACTGGCGCCTAGTTTTACCTCCTTCTAAATAAACTTTCAGGCCTGGATTTCTTGAATTGCTCACATTGGCCTAAGGGACATAATGCTCTTTGGTTTTATGGCATATGGAAAAGGAGACCTGGTCTTGATGGATAAAATCTGTGTGAGAATAACCTGGCCAGAAGTAACCTCAAGGTTTCCTCTTGGAGATAGGTTACACAAATTGAGGCGTAGGCCCCAAGACTCCTTGAACCAAATTAGACTTTCCCTGCAGGTATCGCTCCCCTCAGCCCCACCATAAAACCTCAAGGCACATCTCCGTAAAGCTTCTCTCAGAATTAACACACTGATGGGAAAGATTGTAAAGAGACTTAGGACCTTCCCCAAGGTTAGCCTCGCCCAAAAGTTAGAAGCACTGTTTATCAGCAGCAAATATTGAGCACCTCCCTGAGGTTAACATTTTGCAAATCATTTTGTAATTCTCATCCCCATGCTCCCTTATACCGTAAACTTATAGATGACTACATAGGTCTTGTGACAACAATGCATGTTGTAAAGAATGCCTTGTCACTGATGTAATGTCACTTGCTACCTTTAAAAATAAAGACACTGAGACCAGCAAAGCAGAGATGCCAGAATTGCCAGGGCTGCCTGCTTGGTCATCAGATTCCATCTCACTTGTGGCTCTCTCATTTCATTTTGCCTGACCGTCCGTCCTTCGTGGACCCCTAGATTCGCCGGAACAAGGAACGACCCCGGCATGTTCCCCTCTCTTTCTGCTCCTTCCCTGCTGGCACACTCTCTCTCAAAAATAAACAAATCTTAAAAAACCTACAAAGCTGTCAATTATGAAAGTATTTTAAGTAATGCTGTTTATCCTAATGAAGTTTGAACTAATTCATTTCACCTTTTATTCCTCGAGGGAAAAAAGTGTGGTAACTATTAGGTATGATGTACACACACTCGACCTTAATAAATTAATTCCCTTAGACCATTTTACCATGAGCACCAACCAATCTTTTCATCTTTCATTATGGCTTCACACGAGTGATGCTGGATAATAGTTTTCTAACAAAATTTCCTGAACCAATTTTTTATGCATCTCGGCTTTACACCTAATAGCTTGTTTAATCATCACATCCCTAATTTATTATTTTTTTATGTTTTTAATGTTTTATTTATTTGAAAGAGAGAATATTAGCTGGAGAGGGCCAGAGGCAGAGGGAGATACAGAATCTGAAGCAGGCTCCAGGCTCTGAGCTGTCAGGACAGAGACCAATACAGGGCTCTAACTCATGAACCACAAGATCATAATCAGAGGCGAAGTGGGATGCTTAACCGACTGAGCCACCCAGGCACCCCATCACATTCCTCATTCAGATCTGACCCTTATCACGTCTCTGATCCAATGTGATATATTAGTAGACAGCCTGGGTTCTCCTAATCAATGACAGAAGCTATTCTTAAAAACATGGAATCAAAATACATTATTGTTTGTGAATAGTTCAATTTTTATTTTACTTGTAAAAATTACTGTTTAAAATATTATCCTAAAGGTGGTACTAACAAAAAATCAGGGAAAACATTAACATTGGAATTATCATGGATAGGGAATTTGATTCCAGAAGTTAAGAACAAGAAGGAAAATAAAAGTTAAAATAACGAAATTACTAGAAAGACTTCTCAAGAAAGACTTCTCATTAAAAGCAAAATTATATGTTGTTGTGATAAACTATGGGAAAAAGCCAAGAGAATGAGAATAGATGCTTTATTGTCAAAGAAATAGAATCCCACATAATGGAAGTAAAAGCTGCCTTGCTTTGTTTTGTTCTTTTTAAGTCAATGTGTATTGATTAAACTATGTGTTAAAGCAAAACAAATTTTATAAAGGGATACACAAATTTAACTCTAAACCTAAACAAATGTATATCAATTCAGGAAGAGAGACTCTTGAACAAAATAATATATTAGATTAAAAATCTATACAATCTGCTTACGTAAAGAGCTGTACATACTTTACAAATTATAACACTTGTATACATATATATACACACATTAATTGTGTGTAAAGAAATAATAGCATATATAGTTGTCTATATATAAGTAGACACGTAAATACACACACTTTAATATGTGTGTGCAAGAAATAATAATACATATATAGTTGTTTATATATAAGTAGAGCTCTTTAGCTAAGTAAATTGTATCATATATATAATAAGACTAAATGGTAAATGCTATTGTTTTTCTCTCTTTTATGAATTTATTTCTCTACTTATAGAAATCTTGATAATATGAATGGCTCTTAATAAATTAATTCCCTTAGACCTTAGATCTTTAAGATACTAGGATGTAACTGTAATCATTAGAAAATTTTCAGAGGAAAATATAGGTATTAATTGGAAAAATTGGAGATTTTTTTTCATGCAACACCAATACATGTGTTGGTCACAGGTAGACCTTTGAAAATATTCCATTCATTCATTTTCTCACTCAAAATCAATGAATTAAACCTTAAGATAAGGTTCAGTATTGGCCCATATAAGAAAGAGCACCTGTAATTGTCATAGTATTGTGATGTTACATCGCTAAACAAACGATTTGTTTGGGAATTCCTACTGACAATTAAAATGAATGAAGTCTGTTACATAGATTATTAAGAAGTTTTTTTTTTTAATTCTTTCTCATATCTGTTTTTCTGAAGCATGTAAGAGAAGTACAGGTAAAAATAGCTATTTGTACAGAATTATGTTATTTAAGTTAGATTATTTTTCTTCTCAAAGAGGAAGGTTATAAATATAAGTATAACCTCAAATTGCTTTTTCATATGATTGTTTTAACATATTCTGTTGATATAAATATAGATGCTAAGGGTAAGCTAAGTAATATATAGCTGATATATGATTCAGATTTTAAAAATCATAATTTTATGAACCCTATATTTTCATCAATGAGTTTAATTGACAAATGAATTTAACATAAAATTAAGCACTAAATAAATCAATTGTAAATGATTGATATAATCTAAAGCTTCATTTAACCAGAGTTTAAGATAATATTTTATTTCAAGGTCTTTCAATTTAATATTGATATTTTAATAAATTAGAAAACAAAAATATTTATCTACTTAGGTACTATAGCCTCCTATGAGCTACAGAAAAATAAGCTTAATTCGTAAATGCCTAAATGAATAGACATGAATTTGGATTTTGTGATTGTGACCACAAGGTTAGTGTGGGTACAAAAATCTAGTATCTGGGATACATGTCCTTTAATTCTCCAACATAATTTATTTAGTTCCTTGTCTGAAATAACTCATTTGTTATTACATGATTATTGCCTAATTATTTTAGGATCATATTAATCAGAAGCAGCATCTTAAGCCCTCAAAGACTGTTTTGGAAAATCCTCAGACTTAGAAATAATTTTGGCTCACTTTTAGTCAAAACAAAAAAAATACCAGGCAATTGGAAGTTGGCAAGGTCCGGATGCAAGGGAAAGGGAACTGAAGATATCTACTCAAGTAAAGATTAGGAATCCAAAACAATCAATAGGAAAAATTCAGGTGTAAAACCAAAGAGAATAAATCTCAAAAGCTGGGAATGAGGGGCGCCTGGGTGGCTCAGTCGATTGAGCATCCGACTTAGGCTCAGGTCATGATCTCGCGGTCTGTGAGTCCGAGCCCCGCATCGGGCTCTGTGCTGACAGCTCAGAGCCTGGAGCCTGCTTCGGATTCTGTGTCTCCTTTTCTCCCTTTCTCTCTGCCCCTCCCCCACTCATGCTCTGTCTCTCTCTGTCTCAAAAATAAACAAACATTAAAAAAAAAAAAAAAGGCTGAGAATGAACAATGATAGGCAAAACCAAAGGAGTTTGGAAGGTGCATCCAGAAGAGATTCACTGAAGAAAATAAAGGTTGTTCCTGTATTTGTGTATGTGTCTGTGTGTGCAAAGTGGATGTCAGGAGAGGCCTGAATGGTCATATTGTATGCCAATCTGCCTATATAATTAACTTCTAATTCCCTGGTGATGATCCATTGTTAAAGATATATATAAATATACGCTATATATATAATATTTTCAATGGCATCATTTTCTTCAAAATGTGTTGTATTAAGATATTGGGTGACAGTTTTGCTGTTAGAATTGGGACCAATAAGGGTGCCAATAATTTATTTGTAGGAGCCAAAATTCAGTATTAGTTGAAGATAGCAATCAGGTCAATGAAATATCTGTAGGTCAAAGATTAGAAGTCAGACTAAAAGAAAAAAAGGAGAAGGAGGAATAATAATGAGGAAATTTGTAATCGTAAGAGAAGCCAGATAGAAGTAAAAGGGGGAAAGGAAAATACAGGAAATACAGACAAAATTAAACTTTAAGATTTTGAGCTTAGAGCTACTGAATGATGAATGTAAATTGAAAGACCTTATTGAGAAACATTGTTTTTTACTAAGTCAGTGTTATTATTTTTTTTACTTTATTTGTTTCAAACTAAATATATTATAGTTTTATTCTCTGATGATACAGACTTATTTCAGAAAGTCTGGGAAAGAATATCAAGAAATAAAAAAAAAAAAATAAGTAATTTAAATTCTTTGAAACCAAAATAGAAATAATGAAGCCAATAGGATGACCATACTAAATTTGGATGCATTTTTTATTTTTTATTCATTTTATAATTTATGTAAAACAATCTATAAAGATCTAAGCTTTTCAGTTTGATGATTTTGACATTTGCATATTCCCATATAATACACAAAACAAGATAGAAAATATTTGCAATCACAGAGAAAATTCCCTTTGTCCACTTTTCTAGTTAATCCCACTTCTGCCCAAACTTTTTTTATTTATAATGCTAAATTAATTTTGTCTATTTTTACCTCTTTGAGTCTTCTTATCATATATTTTCCTTTTATATATGTTATTAACCCTAGAATGAGTGCATTTGTATTTGCATTAACCAATCAACTATCATTTAAGTAATTTTAATATATGTGTATACATATATATGTATGTGTGTGTGTTTGTTATTAAAAACTTCCTTGATATGTGTCTATATATTTACCTTATGGGCACTTAATTTTTTTTCTGGAGCTCTGAATTTCCATCTAATATTGTTTCTCTTTACCTGAAAAACTTCTTTTAGTAATTCTTATATAGCAAGTATGCTGTCAACAAATAATCTCAGCTTTTTTTTTTCTGCCAAAAAAAATGTGTTTTTTTTTTTTCTTTCTTGTTGAAAGAGATAGATATGGATGCAGAATTCTTACCTGACATTTTTTTCTCTGGCATTTTGGAGAGTTTGTGTCAGGGTCTTCTAGTCCCATTGTTTCTAATATGAAGCCAATCGTTGCTTTAAATTATTGATCCCCCAATGTAATGTGTGCACACCCTACTGCCTTCACATTTTTTTCTATTTCTCTGATTCTCAGCACTTTGATTATAATGTGCCTAGGTGACTTCTTCTCTGAATTTATCTTGCCTGTAATTTATTGAGTTTCTTGGTTCTATGGCTTTATGCTTTTTATCAATTAAAAAAAATTATCATCCTATACTTAGTCAACAATCCTTTGTTTCACTATTTTCTTCTCTGGCTCTAATTATATGCTAGAAAGACTATTTGTTATTTCACTGATTATCATTTGCTCTGAGTTTTTATTTAGTTGTTTTCTTTTGAACATTTGGATACTTTCTTTTTATCTCTCTCTCTCTTTTTTTAATTTTAATTTTATTTTTTATTATTATTTTTAATTTTTATTTAAATCCAAGTTAGTTAACAGATAGTGTAATAATGATTTCAGGAATAGAATTTAGTGATTCAGCACTTGCATATAACACCCAGTGCTCATCCCAGTAAGTGTCTTCCGTAAGGCCCATCATCCATTTAGCCCCCTACCCAATACCCCTCAGCAACCCTCAGTTTGTTCTCTGTATTTTAAAGTCTCATGGTTTGTCTCCTTCTCTGTTCTGATCTTATTTTTGCTTTCCTTCCTCTTTGTTCATCTGTTTTGTTTCTTAAATTTCAAATATGAATCAAATATATATTTGTCTTTCTCTGACTGACTTATTTCACTTAACATAATACACTCCAGTTCCATACATGTTACTGCAAATGGCAAGATTCCATTCTTTGTGATTGCTGAGTTATATTCCATTGTATATACATACCACATCTTCTTTATCCACTTGTCAGTAGATGGACATTTGGGTTCTTTCCATAATTTGGCTGTTGTTGATAGTGCTGCTATAGACATTGGGGTGCATGAGCCCCTTCAAATCAGTTTTTTTGTATCCTTTAGATAAATTCCTAGTACTGCAATTACTGGGTTGTAGGGTAGTTCTATTCTTAATTTTTTGAGGAACTTCCATATTTTCCAGAGCAGCTGCACCAGCTTGCATTTCTACCAGCAGTACAAAAGGGTTCCCCTTTCCCTGCATTCTCGCCAACATCTGTTGTTTCCTGAGTTGTTAATTTTAGCCATTCTGACAGGTGTGTGATTTTGGTTTGTATTTCCCTTATGATGAGTGATGTTGAGCATATTTTCATGTGTCTGTGAGCCATCTGTATGTCTTATTTGGAAAAGTGACTATTCATGTATTTTGGCCATTTCTTCACTGGATTACTTGTTTCTGGGGTATTGAGTATGATAAGTTCTTTATAGATTTTAGATACCAAATCTTTATCTGATATGTCATTTGCAAATGTCTTCTCCCATTCCGTTGGTTGCCTTTTAGTTTTGCTGATTGTTTCCTTTGCTGCACAGAAGCCTTTTATCTTGATGAGGTCCCAATAGTGCATTTTTGCTTTTGTTTTCCTTGCCTCCAGAGACATGTCAAGTAAGAAGTTGCTGCAACCAAGGTCAGAGAGGTTGTTACCTCTTTTCTCCTCTAGGATTTTGACTACTTCTTGTCTCAGATTTAGGTCTTTCATCCATTTTGAGTTTATTTTTGTGTATGGTGTAAGAAAGCAGACAAGGTTCATTCTTCTGCATGTCACTGCCCAGTTTTCCCAAAAAATTTGTATACATTCTTTTGAATGTCTTCAAATATTAAACTGATATTTTCACTATTATTAACCTTTTAAGCCCTTCAAATGCAGTCTTCAGTTCTAGTATGGTATTTGTTTTTATTTCTAGCAGATGAGAATTTATTTTATAGTTTTAATCTCTGTTGACATACCTTTTCTATTTACATATGTGGTCCACTTTCTTCCTTTAGATCTTTTAACATATCACTCATAATTATTTAAAAGTCCCTATCTGAAAATTTCTGCAAATGAGCCCACAAAGGGGTTACTTCAATTTATGTTTTCTCTTTTGACCTTGGGTCACGTTTTATTGTATCTTCACATGACTCATTTTTGAAATTATATTTTTTACATTGTGTGTACAAGAATAGCAAATATATAGTAATATGTTTTCTCCTCAGAAAATTGCATGTGTTTTTCTCTCAGATTCCTAGTTCGGCAAGGTGGGGAAAGATTGAGCAATTGTATGTGTAAGCATGCACAGTCTGAGCTCTCTTGCAACTTAGATTCAGTTCCCCACAGCCTTCCCACATTTTGAAGGTGAGATCAAGACTTTGTTTTCAGCAGGGCTTGGGATCTGAACTAGATGAAAACTCTCAAGACCTCGTTATGTTTTACAGATAGCTTCTAGCTTTCCAAACTCTGGAACATTATCTATGCTTTGCAGCCCAGCTGATGACTTTTGGGGTTACTGGAGAATTCTTATTACTTTCCGGTCTATCTATCTGTACCTCAGGAGATCTCTCACTGCTCTACTGCATTGCCTTGAGGCTTTAGTGAACTGCTGCAGTGAACGCCATGAAAACCCAGGTTTCCTGGTGGAAATTATATTAGCTCTCCTGCTTGATCCTTGTCTTTTGAAGACTGCAACAATGGACTCCATGAAGGCCCAGAGTGCCTTGAAACATTTTTTTTCTCAACGCTGTTTCACACTCTGAGGCCCATGGAAAAGGGTTGTGAGTGGATATGGACTCACTTCATGACTACGATGCTTCACATGCTAACCCACCAACGTCCCTGCACGGACGTCATACATATGTTAAAAGTTCCGTTGGTTTATCCTTTCCCACAGTTCCCACAAATTCTTCCTCCTCGTGCTTTTTTCTAGGAATGAAACCAATCATTAGTTTACTTATTTCTATGAATTGGTAAATTTTCCAGTTTTTTCTTAATCTTAGGATAGGAGTAATGGCCTCTTAAGACTTTCTCTATGCCAAGTTTTATTTTTCTTTGGCTTCTAAGAGTGACAAATAAGTCAGCTTGATTCTGAAATTGCCCTTAATTACAAGAGTTTGGAAATCTCTTCGACCTTACGAGTATATCAAATGTTAAAGATGGAGTGTCAGAAGAACCAGAAAGTGGCAGAGATAGTTCTGAAAATGAATATGACTAGAAAGTTTCCTGTGACAAATTGTGGATTAATTAGATTTGAAGTGGATGAACTTACTTTTAGTTTTCAAAGTCTCAGTATGTTGTGATTCTACTTGACTTTGAAGAAAATAACAAAAGCAGGACCCAAACGATGATATTTCTTTAATGAGTTGTTTTTAGACTCCCTTATCTCTACCAAGGTCTTTTTTGCAAGATGATTAGAAGTTTAAAAGTTGTAGCATGTCTTATAGCTTCCAACTAATGAAAAAACAAACAATAAAATAAGGTCACTAGTTAATATTTTTATATTAAATGATGTTTTTAACTTAAGAAAATGTTTTTTCTTATAATAAAATTATTTTGTAAATCTCCAAATTATTAAATCAAAGTTATAAGAGATGATGCAAATTAATGCATACATTTCCATTTCCTTTTTTCTTTTGAAAAATATTTATTACCAAAAAATTTTCAATACATTTTATATATCTAGGATATAGTGCCTGCAGATATAATCATATAGGACTATCATTCTGGAAAGAGTTAATAGAGAAATATGTTTTCTTAGATTTAAGCTATACAAACACATTTATCACTCTTTCCCAGGATCAGCGCCTTCCAAAGTCTTATGTTCATTAATTAGTTAATGAAAATCCCAGATATTTTAATACTTTTTTATTATAACTGTTATTTAGGAATCCGAAACCATTAACGTACTTGTTTTAACTTTTTTTAAATTAATGGTTTACTTCTTTTATCTTTCAGTGTCAGTATTTATACTGAAGCAGTCACTGTAGTAAAAGTATTGTACTAAGTACTGAATTAAAGAAAATAAGGACTAGAATATTGTTGAACATGAAGCATGGACTACATATGGGAATAAATTGATTTTTTTTGTATAATGCTAAAAGTGTATACTTCCTGTTTCTCATCCTCAAGAGTAAAACTATCCATGCACACACAGATTTCAGTGACCAGCCACTCTCAAACTGACTTTCCATTCACAGAATAATTTTTCTTTCTTTTCTTTCATTTTCTTTTCTTTTTTCTTGTCTTTTTTTCTCCCTGGCATTGGATTCTGAGATTCCATCTCAATTCTTTCTTCTGGAATTTATTTCCACATCTTCTATATTTCATACATTCCAAAACTTTTCATATTACTCAGGTTCTGTCTAGCCTAATCATTACCTCTACACATTTACTTTCCGCTTTTGGTTTGTAAACTCCTTGACATCTGATTCCTATAGTATTCATTTGTTTATTTTATTTTAACAAAAGCAAACATAGCACTAATAATACGTCAAGCGATGTCCTAAATGCTTTATGTTCATTCATTTAATTGCTATTACAATCTCATTAACTAGATACTGTAATTATCTCTATAATAAAAGTATCATTTATCTTCTAATCCTTCTAGTACCTAGCACATGAGAAATGTCCATTAAATGTTGAACAAAACTTCACATCTTTGTTTAGCGATATGTATTTATTTAATGTCAGTGTTCTTGGAACTCCATGACATGGTATGATTTACAAATATGACTAATCCAGTTCTTTGCTCCACAGTCAAATATGGGAAAATGACATAAACAGTATAATGACTTCTTTTCCTGGAGAATACAGACACATCAGGATATAATCAGGAAATTTGGCATCAGTTGGTAATTTAATAATATGTAGGAATAAAGTAAGTTGGTAGGAGGAATTCAAGCATTCTAAGTAAAGGGAAAAAAGAAGTGTGACATACTTGGGGAACTACAAAGGTTAGTGTGGCCACACCATGGAATGAAATATATAAGCAGCGTAAAAAGGAGTAGGTGTGAACTACTTTGCTTATCTCTTTAATGCCTTACAAAGAAGTTCGGATTTCATCCTGACCTCATTTTTCCAAAATGCATCATTAGGGGTCACTGGTTCTGTGTGGTATTCCATGGAACAAATAAATTTGAACAAAACAGATAGCTTTTTAGGATAAAATAATTTTAAGGAACTGTGTGCTATGTCTTGCACTTTGAAAGACAGAATATATTAAGCATCTTAAAAGTTCTTAGAAGCATTGCAGTATAGAAAGCTGTTTATTATTATTTAATTCAGAAATCTCTCTATATATTTGATTGACAGAATTTTTTTTGGTGTAACTTCAATTAATGCCTACAGAACAGATTTGAGAAAACAATGTTAGATTTTCACCAGGTCTGTAAGATGATCGGACTAGTATTCTAGAAGTTTCTTTACAGTGGCAGTATATAAATGGATTGAAAGAGGCAAGGTGAAAGTACATGGTAGGAGTTATTTTTTTAACTAGTTTTTTAACACAGGAATAATTACCGAGAGAGAAAGAGATGCTGAGATGCTTAGGACTTTAAGGTAGTTGAGATGGATGGGTATAGATACCTTTAAGATAGAGTTCAGAATAAAAAGGGCTAGTACCAGACAGGTTAAAGGGAAATCAATAACTTTCAGATTTTTCTTTAGAGAGCATGCACACATGAGTGAGTGAGTGGGGGGCAGAGAGAGAGAGAGAGAGAGAGAGAGAGAGAATCTTAAATAGGCTCCACACTCAGCTTAGAGCCCGACAAAAGCCTCCATCCTATTACACTGGGATCATGACTTGAGCCAAAATCAAGAATTAGACACCTCAGCGCTCTTGAGTGGCTCAGTAGGTTAAGTGTTTGACTTCGGCTCAGGTCATGATCTCATGGTTCATGGGTTCGAGCCCCGCATTGGGCTCTGTACTGACAGCTCAGAGCCTGGAGTCTGCTTCGAATTCAGATTATGTGTCTCTCTCTCTCTCTGTCCCTCTCCTGCTCACAGTCTCTCTCTCTCTCTCTCTCTCTCTCTTTCTCTCTCTCTCTCTCAAAAATTAATAAACATTAAAAAAAGAGTTAGACACTTCACTAATTGCAGCCACCAAGCACCCCATCTTTCAAATTTTTGATATGAATGACTGAGTAGATCTTTGCCATAAACAAAAATAGGAAATTCAAGGCAAAACACAGTCTAGGAGAAAGGTAATAATTAAATATTGGTATATGAATTTGAATCCTTATGGAATATCTGGGTAGAACAATCTAGGAGACGACTGGCTTTTAAGGAATAAGTGAGGTCATGAGAGAAATAACAGAAGAACCCTGGAATTAACAGCCATAAAAGAGACTATTCAATAGCCTCTTGTAACACAAAAGGAGTTACAAGAGCATGTAGAGATGGAGAAGCAAGGGAGGGAGATAGTTACTGAAAAGAGCAAACCAAAGGGTCCCTAGTATTTGGTTGATGGTGGGGTGCAGGTTTTGGAAGGAACAAGACAGGAACACTTGCCAATGAATGAGCACAAGTGATGAACATGAAAACATACAATAGCATGAAAGACATAGCAACTCGTTTTCAAACTTGAGAAAATATTTCAGTATTTTCTTCTTAGAGTCATTAAAATCTTTGATATGTTGTTGATTGATATTTTATAATAATATGAACTAATTTTCATAGGCTCTAGAGCTGTGGTTCTGTGAGTCTATACATGCTTGTATGTATATTTACTGGGATCTGTACTGGGAACTTTGTGTTGCTCAAAGATGCCTTTCATTTAGAAAGAATTCTCAATTTGAGGCAAACAGTGTTTTGTTCTAAATTATTACTTTTCAGTATCTTCTTGTGATCTTCCTGTTTTTTCCCCTGTCTTTACACTTATAATTTCAAGACTTTATATCTCTTCTATTGGAGATAGGTAAAGTGTTGCACAATAAACACATATCTTTGTATTCTCTTAATTTTTTTATGTTTTTTCATGGTTTCTTATTATCATATATAAGATAAGAAGTACTTTCTGTTATTTTTTATGAATAGGAAATCTTAGACTAATCAACAAATTCCCTCTTTAATTACCTTAAGTTTTCATTTCATAGTTTAAAAAAAATTAAAGCTTGTCACTTTAATGTATCAAGATATCAAAAATAGTTATATAAATGATAAACTTTCAAATATATACAGTCAGGGAAATAAAAATGTCTCAAAATTTCTACTGCATTTTTTATTTGCAGAAACTGGCTTGCCGGCATCATCTTATTTTATTAAAATCATTGCATAAAAAGGGAGCAGAAGAAGGCCCCTGGGCCTGGCATATCAACTACATTTTGTTTCACTCATTTCCATTTTCTATTCCCCTTTTGGTTGTTATTTAAACCAGACAATAGAGCCCTGCCGTATGTTGAACCCAGCAGCTCTCACCTAATGTGTTCCTGTTTCAAAAAAGATCATTTGTCGATACTTGAAATATTCAGTAAATCTCTGTATTTTTGGTTCCTGGGCTTATCATGCTTATTTTTCTTTAATCTACGTGTTTCCACTTAGCTCTAACAAAAGCATTCAAAATTTGGGAAAGAGACTTTTAAAAGGTTTTTCATTTGTTTTTCTCATTTTTTTGTTTGTTTGTTGCTTCATTTAAAGGATGAGCAAGTATTCCGAAACCATAATCCCCAACATGGTATCTGCTTTCTTGATATCTTATGAAAGAGTGTAGTATATAAATATCATCTGGCCACTTAGAACTTAAGAGTCGGTAAGTAAGTATGATTACGTAGCTCAGTATTGGGACAAAGTCTGGATGTTGAGAAACTTGGGTTTAAGTTCCAGGTAGGCCACTATATACTTGATAATGTAAGTTAGTTAATTCCTTCCCTTTATTTAGAAACCTAAACTGAAGAGTAACTGTACATGCCTTCACTTTTTACCTCCCACATCTTCTCTTTATCCCTTCCTCCCAAAGACTGTCAGTAGGCAGGATGTAATTTGAAATGTGATGATACTCCAAAAGACAGTATTTCAAAACTTTATTAACATGTGGGATCCTATGTACATTTGTACATAGAAAATAATGTGATATTTTCTATGTACAAGAAAATGTACCATTTTCTATGGTTCAGCACATATTAAATTGTCAACGTATAATTTGGCCGTCAACTAATTTTAAGTATCTGGAAAAATATTTTTTTGAGAAGTTAGATCTATATAATTTTTACCCTAGTATTTTTAATTTGAATGAATTTAGAGTTGACATGATTGAATGAATATATGTGGAAGCATTTTACAAATACTTTATATATACTCTTTAAAAATTAAGGTCACTGTGGCAAAAATGTTGATCAGGGAATGTGTACTTATATGTATAAAATTTTTGGACAAAAGCATGTATTTCCTACTTATAAATTGGAGGAAGGTATTTTATTAGCCTTTGTTACGGTGACATCCCAGAAAAGTCAAGCTTTTATAAGTGATCTTTGGTTCCATATGTCTCTTACCATTTTTCCTGGATTATAAGGAAAGAGTATAAATATGAAAAATTAAATAACACAGATTAGAAAACAACAGAGAAATAAATACTTGGAGGAGAATTAACCAAAAACACTATACAATCATGGAAATCTCTTGTGTTTGACTAGAGAAATATTTAATCTCTTAATTTTGGCTTAATTATTTAAATGGATGGTTCGGTAAAAATTTCAGAAAGAAGGGTAGGCTTTCATTGAACTATCACAAAAAGTAAATAGAAAAGTCCTACCACATTAACCTGAATTTTGTCTTAATCATTCAGGGAGTTTCACCTGACCTATTCATTCCATCTCTTCATTTCCCTGGATCCTTTCTCTTTTATTCCCTTTGGTCATAGACAATTCTCTGTGAAGAACCAAATAAATTTATCTTCTCATCTAACACATAATAGTATTTCCCTCCTTACTAAAGCCTTGGGACCAAAAACATAACTTTGGGGTTGTGCCTTCCATTCTAATTATTTTTTAAGGAAGTGTTCTACATACACTGTATCTGGACAAAAGAAAATGCAGAAGTTTCCTGGTTTTTGGTAATTGTATGGAAGAGTAGTAATAAATGAATGAAAACCCTACAATCATATGACTTAGGAGATACTTATATGAATCTAAATATACATTCATAATTCAATTTAAAAAAAGACAAAATGAGGAGTGCCTGGGTGGCTCCGTTGGTTAAGCGACAGATTTCAACTCAGACCATGATCTCACGATCCTGGTTTCCAGCCCCACATCTGGCTCTGTGCTGACATTCAGAGCCTGGAGCCTGCTTTGGATTCTTTCTCTCTCTCTGCCCCTCCTCAACCTCTCTCTCTCTCTCTCTCTCTCTCTCTGTCTCTCAAATATAAAGTAAATATTTTGAAAAAAGACAAAAGGAAAACAGGACAATCAGCTGAGTAGAAAGGGGCGGAATGGAGCAAAATCTCACTGACACAGTCTGCTTATTGCCAAAAGTTAGAGATTCTTACATATAGTCTTTCTTATTTTTAGATGTGTTTTTTTTAACATTTATTTATTTTCGAGAGTGCGAGTGGAGGAAGGGCAGACAGAGAGGGAGACACATAATCTGAAGCAGGCTCCAGGCTCTGAGCTGTCAGCACAGATCCCAATGCAGGGCTCGAACTCAGGAACTGTGAGATCATGACCTGAGCCAGTCAGACACTTTACTGACTGAGCCACCCAGGTGCCCTCTTCTTTCTTATTTTTAATTCTCTGAACATTATCTGCTTTAATTAATCGGTTTCTAGACAGACTAAAACCATCACTAGTGAAACAAGAATTTCACGTCTAGAGGATTTAGTTGTAAGCTCAGATAACCTTGTTTAAATGCTAAAATTGTTAACCATTTCACCTGTAGAAAGAAAAATCAGCGTCATAAACCTTAACTAAAGTTACATGTCATGACCTAACATTTTGTTCCTTTGAAAAGACATTACAAAATAAATGTCTCCTACTATTAAATATGTAATCCATCATCCAGATAGTCTTTTGATCACCCAAATAACTGAGCTGTTTTCTTTTCATCTTTAAATGTGTACTTCATATCGCTGTCACCTGGAGAACTTAGCACTCAGATACACTTAATGATATTTTGTACTTTCTTTTGACATTCTTTTATTTATAAATTGTACTTTACATTTTTAACCTTCAGAGATCAAGTATATTTAAGATTGAAAAAAACTCGAACAAGTGAGAACAGTAATTCAGGTCATAGTCCGTCAGAGCACATTGTGGATGAGAGGTATAAGTGGGTCAGATCCTTCCTGCTCAGCCTCTGACCCCCAAGTTCCCACCTTCTACATACTTACCCAGTTGAGAGATTTAAGAGGCCTCAGGGTTATTGGGACATTGTTTTTTTTGTTTTTTATCAAATTTGTTTTTTAAAAGACCATAATATGTCTTCAATTTGTCTTTAAACACCACTTAGGCTGCCCTTTTGAGCACATTTCCTTGTTCTGGCTCCATGTTGGACTTCTAAGATTTCTTCCCACCCACTTCTTTGTCTTTCAAATCTAAGTTGATGTTCTTTTTAACATGATCACAATAGTTGAAGTAGTGGGTTATTTATCACATATGTTTAAATATGTGGTGTGTAGCATAGTGGTGTTTTCCCTGTAAGTAGACATAAAATGAAATTATTTTTCTTAAACCCCTTATAATTAGGAATCATCGGTTGAAATGAATACTTGTTTGTATGTCATACAAAGTCACCCCGTATGTGAATTTATGTTCCCAATTTTTTAGTTTGTGTACGTTGCACACCAAAGTCAGAACCCCACCCCAAACATCTTCTGGAAGTCTTCCTTTAGCTATAATGTTGTTCTGTCCCGAAGGTAAATAATTGTTTACTCCCCACGTTTGAAGATACATGTTTATATATATTTTATGTATTTATTCATTCACAGGTTCACTCGTTCAATGAATATTTGAGCATTTCTTATGTGCCTATAAATGTGGAAGATAAGAAAAATATTCTTGTAATGCAAAACTATATCCACCCACTCCATGGGCTCAATGACTAACAGAGACTAAAGAGCAGCCAAAACTTCCATTATATGCTAAATGAGTGAGCAAGTGATTGAATCAATATAGTTTCTGTTTTCGTGACCAAGACACTTACAAATGGAAAACAAAAGATTCATGGGAGTAAAATAGTAAAATGTGTCACTACAAAAAATGTCACAAGGAAAGAGTTACACTATTAACTTAATAGTTAAGTGCCAAATTAGTTGTGCCACATTGCCAGTTGGGAACTCAGGACGGGACAACTGCCACCCTTTTCAAGAAGTGCCTGCCTTAGCTGCTTCTTCCCTTAGTGATTCTGTGTTAGAGTCTGTCAGTGAGAAGCACTATGGCTGGTTCAGAAGGTAGAATGGAAGAAGCAGCCATAATTTTTGCAGCTGCAGGTTGAGGTATGGGCAAGATCCTTGAATCATTCATTTCAAGTTGTACTTGCCTGAGACAGCAGGAGTGTGCTCCTTAAGAATTATCCTCTTGGGGGCACCTGGGTGGCTCAGTCAGTTAAGCGTCCAACTCTTGATTTCAGCTCAAGTCATGATCTCATGGTTCATAAGCATCAGCCCCATATTGGCTCTGTGCTGACAGTATGGATCCTGCTTTGGATACTCTGTCTTCCTCTTCCTCGCCCCTCCCATATTTGTGCACTCTCTCTCTCTCAAAGTAAATAAATAAATGTGTGTATATATATATATATTATTACTTTAATATATATATTACTTCTTTTTGTGCTGCATATATATATATATATATATATATATTTATTTATTTACTTCAAAGTAAATAAATAAACATATATATATATTACTTCTTTTTGTGCTGCAAACTGAAATCATCTGTGGTAGCCCTCCATGGGTCCTGAAATACAAAGTAGCTTCTAGGCAAACTCTTGAAACCTATCTGATCACCTGAGATACTGACCTTCACTCTTCTGTCACGCCCTTGGTAGTGTAAGCCTCAAATTCCCTGAACTGGAATCTTTCATACCTGGGAACACAGAGAGTGACTTCTATTTCCTTGACAAAATCCTAATTAATATATCAGTCTTCCAGAAAATGAGAGTTTTAAATACCAAAGCAAAAGATGATATCAAACTAAGTAACGTTGTATGTGCTGTGAAGAAGGTCACAGTGCCTGAAGCAAAGTTAATAGGTTCATCGAACAAATGGAAATCTCAGGATAAAGTCTTGAAAATGTAATACCTGCACATCCATTCCCACACGACCCACCTACTTGTATGAAATAGACTTTTCTTGTCACTCTCAAGTAATAAAAATATCCTGCAGTAAGTTTATTCCCCACAGTGTCTTAATCATTAATATTTATATAAAACACACTATTATAGTAAAAAATCAAATTCCATTAAAAATCAAGTTCTCTTGCATAGCTCAGGTACCCTGTGGGGAAGAAGTCTACAAGTGAGAGAGAGGTCCTTGATTAGCTTCTTTTATTGTTATTTAGCTGGTGTCAAATCTTTCTAGGGTTGAAAGTGGTGGAAGAACAATATGATAGAAAAAAAAAATCTTACCTAAGAAGTATCAGTCAAGGGTGTGTGTTTTTTATGAATGTGGCTGGAGAAAGATGACTCATATGGACAATTTTGTGATTTATTCCAGAACATCCTCTTTTCCATTACTGGGTCTCTCCAGCAGTTCTCAAGAGGGTTGATACCCTCTTAGGCAGCTTTGGACCTCTATGGAGAGGTTTTCTGAGTCTCTCTCTGTTGCGTACCATCAACCTTCCAAGTGTACATCTTGACCAGAAGCTGTTACAGTCCAAGGCTGTTTTTCCTCCTTTCCCTCCTTTGGTAAAGGTATATATTAAGTCCAGATAAAACATGTAACATTGAACCAGTCTTTTGTGGGGATATGGTTTCTTTCCAAGCTCAATTCTCTTTTCATTTGCTGTGCGATGATAGCTTTAGCCACCATCTCTAACCCTTTAAATTCCTGGATGTGAGTTAAGACACCAGTTCATCCTTTTATAAAAATTCCAATCAACACATACAAAACTCTGTGAATGGTTCCTTTGCTCCCTCTCCTCCCAAGTTTGAATTGAAGTGGAGATAAAGCACCATTCTTTCCTCATAGTTTGAAGGACTCACATCACATGGAAAATATGTTCCAAAAATATTTTCCAACTAACCTCTGGTGACCTTTCTGATTTTAACCCCTTCCTTTCTTCAGATTCGTAAGGAGACAAAGGACACAGAACTTGTTTATAGCCATCTCTACCACAAAGTTAACAAAAATGAGCAAACACCTTCCTCTAGTTTGTTAGTGTAATTAATAATTATTTGGGGGGAGGGGGATCTCTGCTAAACATGAAAAAAAAACCACAGTTTAATATTAAATCACACATAAATACATTGAAAAGACCACTAGGATTTTTTAATCTTCATCAGGAGTGTTTTGTACTTTTCACTTAGCACTTCATGCTTCTGAACAATTCGTATAAACCTCACATTAGGAGCAGGTCAATCTCCATATCATAGACCTTCACGAAAAATGTCTAGAATTGATTGTGGCATTTTTTTTTATCAATAAACTTCCAGGTCGCCTAGGTAGCTCCGTTGCTTAAGCATCCAACTTCAGCTCAGGTCATGATCTCATGGTTTGTGAGTTTGAGTCCCCGTGGGCTCTGTGCTGATAGCTCGGAGCCTGGAACCTGCTTTGGATTCCGTGTCTCCCTCTCTCTCTGCCCCTCTCCCACTCACACTCTGTCTCTCTCTCTCTCTCTCCTTTAAAAGGTCAAAAATAAATGACCTTTAAAATTTTTTTTAAATATTAAAAAAAAAAGGAAACTTTCAGAACCACTCATTGTCAAGCCTTCCTTCGGATGGATCTTGGCCACTCATAGCGACTCAGCAGGACCTTCCTACTGCTCTGAGAGCTGAGCCACTTCTCCTTCCACTGCTGGAGGGTGAGAGGTTTCTCCTTAGCCCTCTCTCACCACTGCTGCCCCCCACTAATGCACCTGGTCAGCATCACAGCCTCTTAGAAAAGTGTGCCCTCCCTGAAGGCTCTGCATTTAGTACTCCTTAAACTAGGTCCAGGTGTTTCATCTCTTTAGCAGCTCCTCATTGGACCTCCTCCCCCATGAAGTATTTCCCTAGGCCTTTATGGTAAAAAGTGATTTTTAAGTTACACTTAAATGTGATTATCAACTAAAGTCTATTTTTAAAGATAAAATATACCTTTTTATGTATAATCATATCATAAAGAGAGAAAATTTAACTTGAAAGTCAATTCTTCCCATACATTTATAATATATTTCAATGCACATAATTAAGTCAAATCTGGACAGATACTGCAGAATATATATGAGAAAGCAGAAAATTCCATGAGCAGAATCCAGCGAGATCCAGCCAAGGCTGGACTACGTGTTAGATAGAGATCAGCCATAGGATTAAAGGGTAGGACAGGGCTCTGTACTCATCCAAGACTTTCATTACCAAGGAAATGTTCTTTTTATGTACAAAGTTGGTTGGCTTTATTTCTTAGAAATTTTGATAATTCCTGTAGGGGGTCACTTTGTTAAACTGACACTGTCAGAAATTTGGATGATGTTTTTTAGGTTATTAGACTTCAGCTTTCTAGCATAGATGAGATGATTGTTAATAACATATAAAAATTTGAAATGAGGCAAGCTT
Organism: Paguma larvata; assembly: GCA_030068075.1. NCBI lineage: Eukaryota > Metazoa > Chordata > Mammalia > Carnivora > Viverridae > Paguma > Paguma larvata. The sequence continues at coordinate 58,191,427 of CM057829.1, read as the reverse complement.
TGTAAGGCACTTTTGAATTTGTTAATGAAATTAGTGGATTGGACAGAATAGGTAATAACTTATTGAGGTCACATGAACGAAACATACAAAACATTGTCTGGAAAATAGTAAAGAGCTAAATGTGTGTTGCCAAGTAAGATCTGCTCATGGTTGCATCATAAAAAAGAAATGAAATTTTAACTAATGATACAAATTGGTTTATATGGACTTTTCTGGGAAAGTGTTGAGGTTCTCCAAGAATGTGTGCATTTCTGTAATTGGAAAAACACATCCATGAGAATATTCTAGTGAAAGTAGACTTTCTTGATTTTCTACTGAGAATGAGGTGTAAGGTTCAAAATGAGAATTAATTAACTAAAGGGATTCACACACCCTGCTCCAGCATTATCTCCTTGCAAGATACATCTGAGAACTATTTCTAGCAGAGATATCTCTGACCTTGTGTCACCCACCTAGAATCCTGTATCATTCATGATCAATTCTTCATGCTTTTCATCTTTTCTGGTAACCGAGGAATTGAGTTGTCCTTTATGTCTCCACTCAGTTCTTAAAATTTCAATTCATACCAAAGCGTTATTAATTTCTATTCTACCCATTTATTGTCTTAAATTTCTAGTTTCCAAGGCTACGGCTGTCCTTCCCACTGCCTACTGCCTGGTTACTGAAACCTTCTACAAATGCTTTATTGTCCTGTCATTACGTCCGACGACATGCAGTTTGATGTTCTTTAAGCTCTCTGCTTCTACGCCTAGGCATACATCTTGATTGTTAGATCCTACTAGTGACATGGCTGCCTGCCTTTATGTACCGTTGCATTTTGTGGGATGTGTTTGCTTTTTTGCATCTCTGCATTTTGTGAGGTTCCATTCATAGTGACTCAGCAGTATTTCCTCCTTACTGATTCCAGGAATAATCACTGTTGTACAACAATAGTGAAGAAGATAGGTCCAAATTTACACTTTTCAAGAGTTGATAGTATATAATCTTGTAAATGAAGACAAAGATTATTTAATTAGCTTTAGCCCATAAATTTGTGACAGTTTATTTTTCCCCACAGGTAGTATGCATAGTATAAATAAATTTGTACTTAGCCCTACATTTCTTCTAATTGAATTAAGTTAAAAACTTGTTCTTTTATGTTATTCTGGAACCAGGTTTCATACCAAAGTGAAATGTATAACTATTAAAGATTAAATATTTGACAGAAAAATAAAGAAATTTGAACAGACTAAACATCTATTAAACTATTATAATTTTCTCTTTCACTAATCATATATGTGAATATTTTTCTCAGCGTTCTACCATAACAGAATACATCTAGGGTTACACTCGGGTAGAGGAAAGAGTTTTGGTTTAGGAAAATCCGATATTCTAGATCTGACTCAACTCCTGGTCACATATGCAATTTTAAGTTAACCCATGATTTCCACATCTGTTACACAGTTCTGTTTGTAGATAGAAGTAATTTAACACTGTGATTTTTTTTAAAACTTCTAAAATATTTTAAGTGTTTTTGATCTCCAATATATGATTTAATGTTTAGAGATTCATTTAACAGCATGGAGAGTATAAATTCAAAATGTATGATGCAATTATTATAAATTAATTACAGCTTAGGTGACTTTTAAAAGCTGGAATTTAATGCACATATATAAAAGGGGAAACCTAGTTAATATACAATAAAATTATATGAGAATTACTTAAACTTAGGCTATAAATGTAAATTACATTCTTATTAGCATATAAAACTTTCAGTATTACTGTTCTCAAGATATTTAGGCATAGCAGTAAAGCATAGTTACAGCTAGAGTTTTTTAAAAAAAAGTAGAAACAGGATTCTCTTTATTATGTTTTCTGGTGGTACTAAAAATATATTTAATTAACTTCTTAAAAACAATTATATGAAGTGGAAGTTAAGAAATGGACATTATCAGCACTGCCTAAAGATCTTATCACACACAAACATATGTCAATGTATGCATGAGCATAAATACAGATATACATATATGTCACTCATGTAACATATATACATAAAAATTGATTAACATATTAATATATTTATTATATTTTATATTTATATTTAATAATTAAACATGAAATAAGCTCTAACACTTAACAATTATGTAAATTAGTATCTACTTCCAAAAGAAACACCCATGTGGCTAAAACTGGACAACTGAGATCATAAGGTTCTAATGGTACTGAAATTTAATAGCAAAATTCCATAAACAGATTTTTAACAAAAATTGAGAAACTGAACATAAGCAACTGACTTAAGATAAAATAGGCGTTTGGTATGAAATATATAATCATTAACACACTTAAAGTATTTCTCTTGGGGCGCCTGGGTGGCTCAGTTGGTTAAGCAGCCGACTTTGGCTCAGGTCATGATCTCACAGTCTGTGAGTTCAGGCCCCATGTCGGGCTCTGTGCTGATGACTCTGTGCTGATGACTCAGATGACCCTGCTTGGGATTCTGTGTCTCCCTCTCTCTGCCCTTCCCTTGCTCATACTCTGTCTCTATGTCTCTCAAAAATAAATAAACATTAAAAAATTTTTAAAAAAGTATTTCTCTTTATTTTTATATATCAATCTATGTATAGACTTAGTCAAGATATTTTCTTACTCATATTGAAACTGAGACTGTATTTTACCAATTAATTAAAGAGTGGAAAATTATTCTAAATATGTATACAATTTGAAGAAGAAATATTGCATTTACCTTTATTACAGAATATGTAGTCAAAATGTATTATGCTAATTACCAATTTATATTTCGATTTTGCTTTCAAGTTTTATCTTCATAGCTGTAAATAACTCAACTAAAAGCAATAGAAAATCATGAGTAGTCTCTTGAACTATAGATTCCTTAGACCTGTCAGGAAAATAAAATGTAATAAATCTATTATAGTAGAGAAAAACTGTGCAAATATAATTCAAGGCAGACACATCTTGGCCTTATTTGTAATGTGCAAGGCAAAATTTGCAAAGCTCAGATACTTATGATACTCCTTTGCTTTTGTGAATAAAACTTTCACATTTCTCCCTTTCTTATCTGATCAGTGTCCCCTTTTCTGTTTTTCTCATACTCCTGCCTCTTTGATGTCAATATATTCTAAGTTTGAGTTCCATTTTCACCTCTCTCTATAGCTCTTTCTTTGGCATCAAATCCACTCTACAAATCACGTCATCAATGTTGTGAAGATGTTTTGCTTAACTAGTCAGGGTTAAACTGAAGCTGACTCTGTAAACAGTTATGCATAGAACCTACAGGATTTCTGGAGAACCAACCCATTGTAAGAGAGGACAAATAGAAAGAAAAATCTTGACACAACATATACTTGAGATGTCTCTACGCACTCTGCCACAGCTACACACTGGTGAACAATGCAGTCACTATGAATAATATTTTAAGCCTTCTGCCTTTGTAGCATTCTCTCAAGATTTAAATTCTTGTGCAGAAGAATCCTGTAGGACATTCCTGGGTCCATGGCCATGCTTCAGAGTCTAGGATGGACAAAAGAAAGGCCTTCGTTCTCTCAAGATAGGTAGGTCCATGTAGTCTCCTAATTTTCAAACTGCCTGTTATTTGTTTCCTCCTGGACTTCCTAACCAGCCTTGAAATTTGTCATCTTATACAGATAACTGATATCCCCTATGGATTTTTTTCTCTTGAAGTTTTGATTTTTTACTCATTTGAGTTTACATATTCAAATAACATTTACATGACGTAGGTACAGGGGACATAATCATGAATAAGGACCTGTCCTCCAGAGAGGAGATCACAATCAACAGGAGATCTCAGACAATGAGCTGTGCTCTTATGTGATAAATACTACTCTAATCATGGAAATAGTTGTATGCAAACTCGTGGGGAAATGATTCAGCGAGAGATATTTTAAAAGGCATCATAATTCTTTCTACTCTATTGGCTCCCTCCATGATCTCATCGCTTCCAATCCAGTCATCTGACACTTGCTTGTAAAAATGTTCTCTCTAAAGCACAGCAGCAATTATACTATTTCTGTTTTAAAACTTTTATTGTTTCTCTTTACAATTATAGAATAAAATCTATAGTTTTCCTCATTGGAAGATAAAGGCTCAATGGAAGATAAATCTCACTGACCATTATAATTTTCATGGGTGCTAATCAAAATTCTTAATCTTCAGATCAGCCATACCAAAAACTTATGTTGATTACAATGTTCACTGAATTAATACTTTCCTTCCTCACAATATGCCATCTACCTATAATACACATCTTTCAATTATTCGTAAAATTACTATAATATTGATACTTCAAATATCCATGAAGATTTCAAGCTTTCCTTGTTTGCCTTGGCCTGAGGAATTCTCTTAATATTATTCATTAGTGATCCATTTGTTATTTGTTATCCATTATTTACTTAACATCTATCCATTTATTATAGAAAATATTTTCTTCTTATTTTCTGCTTAGTGTTTCATATGCATAGCAAATGCTACAAGTTTATGTGTCTCAAAATTTAAAAATAAACTAATACTTCTCTCCCCATATAACATACTAAGTTTATCATTTTAATTATTTTCATAGAATAATATAGATTTAAAATATAAATGTAAGTTATTTAATGAAGAGCAATAGAATATTTTGATAAAGAAAAGAACAGTATGTTAATGACAGTTTTATCAATTTGTACATTTTCGTGGGTAGAGAACAGAACATCTCATATATAGCTAATCTATTTTTAATTTAATTATGTACTCATTCATGAATTTTATATTACCTATCATGAAAGTGTCTACCTGGCTATTTTATAATTAAAATTAAATTGAATTTTCTAATAGGTTTTAGACTAATAAGTACCTTATTGTAAAACTCTATCAAAGTATTTCTGTAAAAGTATAAGTAAAAAATATATAGTATGTAGGGATATTTGGGTCATTCCTACTTAGATTTCCTTTTTTTTTTTTTCCTTTAGAATCAAAGTAACACAGTACTGAGAGTTATATTTCTATTGCATTTTAAAGCTTTCTTTCTTTATTTTTCAGAAAAACTACAAAAAGTTAACAAATCATATGCAAGTATACCAATTAAGAATGCATAAAAAGGAGTGTTTTATTATTTTTCTTAAAATTTTTCACACATCATTTTGGATTACCTTGAATACTAAATACCTTTGTGTTCTAATAATTTACACACCTGTAAATCTAGGCTATTTGCACTCTCTCAGTTCTGTGTTTATTCTCTTCCTAGGAAAATCCCTACACCTGTTGTTGTTCACTGTTCTTTTCATCTTTTTACATTCTTTTAACGTCTTCCGTATACTTGCTGTGTCTATTGCAACCTATCATATCTTTAAATCCTTCCTTTGCCTTTTTTTCTTTTCATTACTGGAAATATATCAGATCAATTACAAGCTAATCTTCAGCCCTTCCTCTTCTGCAAGCCACTGATTTTATCATCTCCTTTCTGTAACTTTCCCTTCTCCTTTCACATCTCAATACAGGGCAGTTTAGGTGACTGTTCCCCCCAGAGCATTGACTGACACAATTTTCTCTGACAAGGATCATTATCTTCATTCTTGATATCAGTGGTCTTCCCTCATCCACATTTCAAACACCCTCACTACAATATCTATTGCCCTTATACTCACCTGCTTCTTAAACACATTGCCTACTTTGGCGGGTACTATCCTTTCCAAATCCTCCACCTACCTTTTTGTATATGATTTGTTGGTGATGTTTTGCATTGACTCCACTCCTACAGAGTAAAATATATTCTGACTCATTAGAATTTCAATACAAATACAGGTCTTGGATATAACCAGTAGAACTCAACTCCGGGTAATTTATAAAATGCATGCACATATTAAAGGTGTACATATATATGCAAATGCATGTAAATGCATGTGCAGACATGTAAATAACCACACACATGTACACAGAAGGAAAGGAGGCTTTTAACAGAAAAATATTAAGAGAAAACACTAAAGAGATTTCAGAAGGGATAAGTTTCAGAAAAGTTGGAAAAAATTAACATGAACTAACAAAGATCTCTTTAGGTACTGCCATTCCCATTGGCATGTCCCAAACATTTCTTGGTTTATGTGTCCTTTAACTGAAGATGCGAATTTAGAAAGCTACCATCTGATTTGCAGAGCTTGGGTCTGGAAGATGACATACTTTAACTCTTTCAAAACTTAGTATCTGGTTGCTCAGTTATGAAAACAATTCAGATATTATAATGAGAATAAGGAACAATTAATGCTAGGCAGACAGAAACTGCAGTCATCCACTGCCTGTGCCTTTCTTCTCTTCTCAGAAAACTTCTTTGCTCTGACGGAATGTGTGGGAGAGAAGTCAGAGAAACTGAATGATTTGGTGGTTATGTCCTACCATGTCTACAGTCCAGAATCATGTATCCTTCCATCACTAATCAGAGTCACAACATAAATGGGCTAAAAAGCAGAAACTACACAGTGATAGTCTCATATTGGATACTTAGTTATATACCACACTAAAGGTACTGAAGGAGTATATTCTCCAAGCCCTTTTAGATACAGTACTCTTATTCTTAAATCATCCTGAGATTTCCTCATGAGACCCAAAGTCACAGACCAATAAGAAGAAAACAGTACAATATTGTTTGTAAATATTGTTTGTATTATGAAAGACTCCTCCATTCGGATCATATCCTCAGCCTTTTAATACATATACAAATACATATACGAATACATATACATATACATATAAAGTTGTTGCCATTCTAGAGCAGAATAACCACCTTTTATGACAATTTTGTATGATAGAGCATTGCTCCTGAGAAAGACTCTGACCATTTTGATTTATATGATTGCAATATACTCTTTTACCACAGGAAATTATTTCACATTATATTATATCCAATATTATACACCCTGTAGAACTGGAATTGATTGTTATTTTAATGTAGCCATGATGATAGTCTTTATATTGTCCTAATTAAATCAAATCCATTGGATACAGTTGAAATTGTTTTTCCCGTAACAACCATGAGCTAAGGAAGAGCAGCAGTATAGGTATATGCCACCTTCAAAGGAACACAGAATTTGAAAGAGAGGATAGTAGTAAGAGAATTTCAGAATAGAGATGTCTGATTTCTGATTTAGTAACCTGAAAGAGAGGTCTAAGGATCTGCAACCACAGACTACACATTAAGAAACAATCTACTACACTGTCAGACAGGCAAGTCATGAAGAAGCAATTACTTCTAGAATAGAATGTTAATGTTTTAGGAAATACAGTGCCTTCAACATTCATATAAGATATTTTAAAAGCATAAGACAAGGGTCTTGCCCCAGCTCTCATATTGTAAAATGGTTAATGCTGTAAGTTAAAATTTCTATAATTTAAAAACAAGACTGATTTTATGGGACACCTGGGTGGCTCAGCTGGTTAAGCTCTGACTTCAGCTCAGGTCATGCTCTTATGCTCTGTGAGTTTGAGCCCCACATCAGTTTCTGTGCTGACAGCTCAAAGCCTAGAACCTGCTTCAGATTCTGTGTCTTCCTCTCTCTATGCCTCTCCCCAGCTTGTGCTCTCTCTCTCTCTCTCTCTCAATCTCTCTCTTTCAAATATAAATATTTTTTTAAAAAGTAAAAAAAAAACTGATTTCAAACCAACTTTTTTTTCAAATTTTATGAACAAAAGATTCCCAGTTTCTTCTAGAAGGAGAGGGTAGGTAAGGATTATGTAGGAGAGTCCGGAGAAATGGTATTTTATTGATCTGTTTTGAGAAAGTTGCAAAGATCCGCCTGGCGAATAACCCAGGAAAAGTTTCTAAGCTCTGGATAAAAGCACGACAGTAGCCACTGAGATCACAGTGTTTAACCTGAAGTACTAAAGATAAGGAAATTAAGCTGAATCTGAAGCTCAAGCTCAATCTTACTCAAACTGATGAGACCAGAGACTTGGAGGAGAGCCAAGGTAGCAATTGGAGAGTGATACTTACATTAGTGATCACTTAAGCTTTAATGCAGTGTAATGTAATCCACATAAACAAAAGCTCTTTGGGGTCCTCAATAATTTTTAAGAGCATAAGAGAATCCTGGAACCAACAAGATTGAAAACTACAGGTCTAAGATCTTAAATTTTATAGAACTGCCACAACCACCTGAGCCCAAGTCTAAAGAAAAAGCATACATGGAGAAACAGGTCATGCCAGCCAGGTGGTCACCATTCTTCCTCAGTCATGTCATCTTAGGGCTTGAATAAAAATGAGAACTCGTTCTTCTATAAACAATTTATTTTAAGAATGAGAAACTGAGACCCAGAATACAAACAACTACCTAGAATTTAATATTGAAAAAAGAACCCTTAATTTTTGACCCTAAGGTAATATTCTATCAGTTATTCTCCATTGCTTTATTAGAAATTTATACTTTTAAAATTTAGCTTTAAATGGTCATTATTGCATTTCTTTAACCAATATGAATGACTAAAAGTAACAATTTACTTGAATTTTGGTAATATTTCATTAATTTTTTTCACCCATGTGCTTCATTTGGTTATACTCCAGTTTCATTGTTTCTATCAGTTGTGCCTCTGCTAATATGAAAATATATGGAGCTAACTGGGTAGCTAAGAGAGTTGAGTCTCCAACTCTTGATTTCAGCTCAGGTCATGATCCCAGAGTTGTGGGATCAAGCCCCAGGTTGGGCTCCACATTGAGCATGGAGCCTGCTTAAGATTCACTTTCTCTCTCTCTTCCTCTCCCTCTCCCCACTGCTCTTCTCCCCAAGTCCCGTCTAAAATAATATAAAAGAACTTTAAAAATATTATATATACATGTGTATATATATATATAACACATTGGCATTCATAATGTTAGACGCCCAAACCACTAGAGTAGTAGAAGGCATAATCTAACTAACTTTAGTAAGGCTAGAAAAACACCTATCATTCTATTTAGGAACGTTCTTAGGTGTTAAAGCCCTTGCCATTACTTTATCACTTTACTTAAAGATGTGCTTGCCTATGAGTCCTTTCCTCTGACTTCTTTATTTGTGGTAGCAATTCTTAATTTTTTTTAAAAAAACAAAACAAAAAAGTGCTTATTGTCATAGAAGTCAGACTCCAATAGAATTCTGTAGAAAATTAACCAGTGATTTTTTTTTCTAAATTTGGAGATGAAAATTAGAGATCTCTTTCCTTCTTTGAGTGTCTAAATATTTACATTGTCCTGAGTTGAGTATCTGTGTTTTAGAATCATTTAGTGCAAACTTCATCCAGTTGATTTTTATTGTATATCTAGGAAATCATATGTTTTCAATTTGAAAAAATATGATGCAGATAGTCTCTTATTATGGTCTTCATATTGAAATCAAAATGCATTAATTTCCCTCTCCGATATCATCAGAAACTTGCTTTATATGATATATGGTCCTCTCTATGTTACATTGTATATTTTTAGTGAATGGATAATTTTAATAGGCAAAATATTTTTATGACGATTGGAATTTTTGCTTCATACTGGTCACACAATAGAGCTATGAAGACTTCAATTTCTTCTCTCAACATTTTTAATCAAACATTCCCCTTAAACAACATAGTTTTATATTATTCCTATCACAAAAAATATTCTAAGGATGACTTATTTTCAAACATTTTTTTGTAAAAAGATAAATGATCACTTTGGTTACCAGTACCATTTGATTATTTCTCTAAAAATTTAACTTAATTGAACTTTTTGTAATACTTTTCACAATACAGGAATTTTACAAAATTCTGAAGATCTTTCATATTCAAGTGAAAGAATTTAGTCTTAATGGGATTTTCTTTACAACTAATGGGCTAGCTATGCATCCAGCTTTGAACTTGCTATGTAAAGTGAGGTAGGGGTCATAGGTAAAGAGGGAAGTGCTTTTGTTGAAGCTGAATGTATTTCCATGCTATGTCCAGGTTTTGTCATTTTATAAGAAAGAAGATATTTAAAAAATACAAAGAAGGGGCACCTGGGTGGCTCAGTCAATTAAGCATTGGACATCAACTCAGGTAATGATCTGATGGTTGGTGAATTTGAGCCCCTCATCAGACTCTGTGCTGACAGCTCAGAGCCTGGAGCCTGCTTTGGATTCTGGATTCTGTGTCTCTTTCTCTCTCTGCCCCTCCCTGCTCACACTCCGTTTCTCCCTCCCTCCGTCTCTCTCTCTCTCTCTCTCTCTCTCTCTCTATCTCAATTAAAAATAAACAGTAAAAAAAATTTTTTAAGTCTAATTTGTTCCAATTAACGTGTAATCATTGTATTATAAAACACGTCATAGTTGAGTTACACGTTTTTATTCTTGCCTATAATAACATGAAAATAAGAAACAGAACAAATATTCCAATTCATATCAATACTTTTTCTAGTAAACATTATGATGTATAAAATAACTTTGTACATGCATGGTTTCTTAGGATATCTTGACATTTACAGAAAGAAAATTGGAATTTCTCTTTCCAATATGGAGTTGTTACTAAGGCTTTTTCAGTTAACTTCTAATGTGTTCGAAAGCCTAATTATTGTGAGATTTGACAACAAAACAGTCAATACGCTTGTTCTCCTTTGTGGTTAGAGCAGCATTAAATGGGTTTCTAGAAAGTTATTATTCATCAAACACTGACATTGTAGGTTTGGTGTTCCAGAGCTTCCACGTCACCAATCTGGAAAATCAACACTAACTTCTTAATATAAAACTAGAGAGATAAACAGGGAAGATGAGGGACAAATACAATTTTAAAAAACATGAGCTCAATCTTTCCAAGGGTACCCGTTCAAAATAATCGTGAGGTGATATACATGTGTATTCAAGGCTATATTGCTAAATCATGTGGCTTTAGGCAGCAAATGTGTGGTCATGTGACTTTAAATATGTACAAGATTCTGCCCCCAAAAACACATTCTTACCTGTTAGATTTTAGCTTCATAAATAGTTTGGGAATGAGGGCAAATCCCGATGTAAGTTTTCCTAACTGGGACCAATTCAATAATGTAAAAAAATTACTAAAATAATCACGAGATGTTCACTTTATTTTGAAACATGTTAAAAGTTACATTAAGAAAATAGAATTATTTGGAAATTTAATTAAAAACCAGAAATTATGATTACCCCTGACAATTGTAACCTATAAATTATATAACTTATTCCTTTATACACTCAATAAAGCTAGAGAAATTCTCCAGTATTATTAGGTAAAGCAGTTTTAAATCAGGAAAACTAAAGAAATTAACTCACTTCGAACTGATCCTTTGACAAGACATTAACTCGTCAGCAGAATGCTCTGAAGTGTTTATAAATTATTAAATTTTATCGTGCTAATGATGATAAGAGTTTTCAAAAGTGAGTAACAAAATCTGCCCCATCTAAAGCATAGTTATGCTTGCTTCTTACTTTGACATACGATCAGTAATAGCTCAGTTTTATCATTAAACTACCACATTTAGGAAATAGTTGATTTTCAAACCCAATATCAAATGAGCAATATTTTTAACTTCTGTTAGCCAGAGTTCAATTCAAGAGAGAGGGATAATGGGCATACAGTGGTAAAATGTGTTGTTTCTCATAATGAAAATAAATATTAATTTTACAGTAAAGTTACTGACAGTATGTTAAATGCAATGTCCCATAACTAGAAATTCTGTATTTCAGTTATACAAATGTGAATACATGATTCAATTGAGTATACTTTATTGAGGTACTTTATGGATTATTTCTATCTTAAATACGAGACAGTAGGGTTTGAGGGAATTGTGTGACTTTGCCCAATGGGTGAGTTGCTATGGTAATTTGTAAGGGCCACATTTCCTGCTTTCAAACCTTGGGCTTATTTTATAGTACTCCTGCATAGTGATGACTCTAAGGCAAACTTGAATACCTTCTACAAAGCTAAATAATGGCTTGAGTTACTTTTTATGAGTTGTTTTTATTGTATTAACAAGAAAGTTCAAGTAGCAAGTGCTGATAATTAAAGTTTTATGTGGTTATAGTTCAAGGAATAGTTCATGGAAATCCAATATTCATAGATTGCCTTTAAAACTTACTAAATTATTAAAACAAAGTTAGCAGGGAATCCCAAAAGGCCAAAGAGTTTAAGTGATACATACATCCTTTTTTTCTGAACTAGGTTTAGAAATTATACTCATACAAGAAAACTTTATGCTTATATATTTCTGAAAACATGAGAATTAAAAAAAGACAAGTGAACATCATAAGGAGGATGTAGAAGGTTTTATAGTTGTAGTCTTCCAGAAGTAAGAATGACATGTGAACCTGTTGGAACCAGCTGCAGTTCTCCAGAGAGTGCTTCAACGAAGCATGGGCCTGTAGCTGTGTAGCTGTGAGGATTCGTCAATGTCATCTGGGGATAAATAGTCCTGACATACACAGGCAGTGTTTATCTAGTGAGTTTTTAAATAAATATGGATTAATTTATACCCAACATATTACCAAAACTATTTTGAAGTGGCTCATAAGTCATGAAAGAGTTAAGGATATTGAAACAGAAAATAAAATCCATAAATAGGAAAGAGTATACATGTCAACTATGAGGACCACATGTAATTACCATATAGCCTTCAATTTCCTGGCTCTCAGGTAAGGAGGAAAAATGTATGGGAATGTCAGTATCCAGAAGAGGACTCAATAGTAAAATATACCCCAAATCCAACATTGCTCTTCATCTTTACCTTATCTTCATCTGGCAGCAGCCTCATAACTGAGCATTCAACTCAGCAGATTATAATTAAAAACATGCTATTTGTCTCACCACTTGTGCTAAGTGCTGGAAATACAGGAAACTTCAAAGCACCAAAATAGCCTATTCAATCAAGAAATTCACGAACAGGCTATCTCATAAATCTGATCATGTCCTTCCCTTGCTTACAGTCCGTTATGGAGTGTCCAAGAGTGAAATTAAACTCCTTAGCTTAGCATCCACATCCTGTATGACCTACCCTGAGAGGGCCTTTTCAGTCTCAAGTCCTGCGAGCCTTTCGTCCCAGATGCGTAGAATTTCTCCCTCTATCTGCATATACTTTGTCTGTTTACCTCTCGCATCTGTACTTTTGCAAAGTTATAATCTCTGCTCCTAAGACCTTCTCCTGTTCTACATACAGATTTTATTTATTGCTAAGTGCCATGTGAAATGTCCCCTCTTCCCGTGTAGACCTCTTCTTGAGACACCCAAGAAATAGGTCTATATTCCTCCTCCAGTGTTTCTTGCAGCTCTTCACAGCATCACCTTCAGGTCGGTCTCCCTGGCTTGACAGTAAGCTTTCTTTCTTTCTTTTTTTCTTTTTTTAAATTTTATAATAGTTTATTTTCAAATTGGTTTACATATAACACCCAGTGTTCATCCCAACATGTGCCCTTTTTAATGCCTGTCACCCCCTCTCCCCCCTCCCTCACCTCCCTCACCCTCAGATTGTTCTTAGTCTTTGAGAGTCTCTCATGTTTTATCTCCCTCCCTCTCTGTGTCTTTTTTTCTTTCCTCTCTTCCCCTCCCCCTGGTTTTAACTGGAGGGTGTTATGTTAAGTGAAATAAGTCAGTCAGAAAAAGACAGATACCATGTGTTTCCACGAATAGGTGGACTTTGTGAGACTAAGCTTTCTTTCTTTTTTAAGTTTATATGTTTACTTTATGAAACAGCAAAATCAGGGGAAGGGCAGAGAGAGAGAGAGAGAGAGAGAGAGAGAGAGAGAGAATCCCAAGCAGGCTCTGCACTCTCAGCACAGAGCCCGATGCAGGGCTCAAACTCACTCACGAGCCGTGAAATCATGACCTGAGCTGAAACCAAGAGGCCTGATACCAACTGAGCCACCCAGGCACTCCTGACAGTAAGCCTTCTGAGATCGTTACTTAATATCTAGCATTTCAGCACAGACTCTGACTCCTGTAGTAGTCAGTCACTATTTCTTTGATAAATAAATGAACACAATATGTACAGCAGTTTTGGAAGAAACGTCTTTTTTCTTCATGCTAAGTTCTGCAAAAAAATGTCATTTGGGACCTTACATTGGGGCCATTCAGTGTAATAAAGTATCATTGATGAGTTTTCCTAAAATGTAAGAGTTAATTTCCAAATATCTTAATTTTAGAAAAGTCCTCTAAAATTTGAGAGAATAATTATAAAATCAAGGATGATAATCATGCTGAGGACTGAGATATTTAATTTCAAGTGCGTAACTTTACAGAGATGTAACCAGACATAAGGACAGAATTTAGCATATGTGCAGGAGGAGATAGATATCAAGGACCTTGACTTTTTCTCTTAAATATGACTGGAATTTTGATGATTCAGAGACAAATTTATTTTTGAGATTGAAGGACAATATGTTTTTAGTGCCCCTTGTTGTAGTTTCAGGATGAACGGTGGCCAAACAGTTTGGACACTGCATTTTAAGACTTAGAAAGCCTAGGGGCGCCTGGGTGTCTCATTTGGTTAAGCGTCGGACTTCAGCTCAAGTCATGATCTCGTAGTTCATGGGTTGGATCCCCACATCGAGCTCTGTGCTGACAGTTTGGAGCCTGCTTCCGATTCTGTGTCTCCCTTTCTCTCTGTCCCTGCCCTGCTTGTGCCCTGTCTCTCTTTCAAAAATAAATAAACATTAAATTTGTTAAAAAAGAATTAGAAAGGCTAATCTATGTCCTTGACCCAAGATAGTTGGCTGGGGAAGTTACCTGTAAATCCATTGAACTCTTCCTGAAAATTTTGTATTAACATTAACTGGAACATTTTGTGTCACCTGGGTGACTCAGTTAAGCATCCGACTCTTGATTTCGGCTCTGGTCATGATCTCTCGGTTCATGAGTTTGAGCTCCACACCAGACAAGCATTCTCTCTCTCTCTCTCTCTCTCTCTCTCTCTCCCCCGTTCTGTCTCAAAATTAAAAAGTAAAAATTTTAAAATAATATTTGTTTAAAAATTAAAAAAAAACCATTAACTGGAACATTTAGATTCCTCAGAAACAATTTTATAAACATTTAAAACGAAGATTTTTCTAAGGAAGCATTATCAGATTCACCCAAGAATGAATAATCCTTGATTCAGACCACCTAGAGTTTTATAGCATAAAACTTTGAAAGGATGTTTTGACCTGGAGGTTTTTTCCTTCAAATCAAGCCAGTTTTCTCAGCCTTAGAAAACATATCCCAAGGACTGTCTGTCTTTGAACTGCCTAGTGTGCATGCCAGGAGAATTTAACTGCCAAATGTTTCCACAGGTACCTGAAGAAATTGGCTCACTTTATAAAATCATTTCATACTGACTAATGAATTAAGTCAATATCTAACAAAGGAAAAATTCAAGTTTTGACAGAACATATGTGTTTTATCTTGACAGAGTGAAATACCTAAATTTTAAGCTTATGATAATAAAATATCAGAAATCTAAAGCAGACATTTATGTTCTGATCTATTATGGCAAGAAGTAAGTTGAGTTCGTCTAAAAACAGTGGATCATTAAGAACTTACATTGCAGATAAAAATCTGAGCTAAATCAGCTTAGATTTATGCGATCGGAAATTATGCTTCAGTCTGCTCTAAGACTATTCCTATCTTTCTTCTTGCAATAATTTTAATTCCTATGGTGTAGAAATACCACAGATCTATTTAAAGCTTATTTAGTTTTAATTATACATTCTTTTCATTGTTTTAAAGACTGTTGATAGATCAATTAATGCTAGTTTTCCTGCTAGAGTTCTGCACAGGATGAAAGAAAACTGCCAATAGGGAAAATTTTGCCTGAAATTGATTTACTCCGAACATAAGACTTAAACCTGCATTTTCTTCTTAGAAAAGTAGACACAGAAATAGAAAAGGAATAATTTGATAATTAATGAATTGTTAACATGGAAGGAATTAAAGGTCAATCTTTTAAGAAGACCAGGCTATGTCTTGTTCTGTCACTTTTAAACCTTTAGTCCTACCACTCATTTTCATACAGCCACCTCTGCTGCACAGGGCCATTAACACAATAGAAAATAATCATAGATATAGGAAGTTTAGTGAGTGCTTACATAGTACCGTTATAAACCCTTAACACATATAAACTCATTTGATACCTGTGACAACCCTATAAGGTTGGTGCTATATTATCACCACTTTGCAGATGAGGAAACTGAGGCACAAAGGGTATGTAATTTGCCCCAGTGCCAGAGCTAATGTGTGCAAGAGTCTCTTTGGCACTCTGACTTTCTGACGTGGGGGTCTTCATGGTCACATATGGTAGAGGGACAATAAGGCAGGTGAGGGTCCTGTTGGACTTTTGCCTTCTTTTCCTTTTATGCCAGGGATGTTCGCCTGCCAAGTGATGATGATGTTAAGTCACTCCACAAACATACTTTGGAAACCTGGGTCTTTACATATACCTTCACAATCTTCTTAGCAGTGACCAATGGTTTTTATTTAGACTTCATTCCTTAAAACTTGCCAAAACTTCTTCATTTCCGAAGTTTGGATATCTAAGAGTAGCACCCAGAAATCAGGGCGGGGACCAAAACCTACTCCTTCTTTCTCAAATGGCATATTCGGTTAACAGGAATCCACCTTTCTCTGATCATTACTTTCATCTTTTTCTAATGAAGAAGTCTTGGAAACTTTTTTCCTCTGCTAAGTCATAATCATACATCACGTAGAATAAGGGACTGCAACTGCATTGCAGACAGAAACCATCGACTACAAACTTGGTTCTAGGTATGATACACCTGAATAATTTATTGCTGTTCGTTAATATTTTCAATTGTCATAGCTAATTTCAGTATTTAACAGCCCCAGATACCACAAAGTAAATGGGATAGACATTTTTTCCCTTGTTTGATTAATGTTGAGCTTTGTTTAGAAACAAACAGGGTGGCTCAGTTAGTTGAGTGTCTGCCTCTTGATTTTGGCTCAGGTCATGATTCCAGAGTTGTGGGATCAAGCCCTGTGTTGGTATCCACTCTGAGCACGGAGACTGCTTGAGATTCTGTCTCTCCCTCTGCCTGCTCTCCCCAGCTTGCATGCTCTCTCCCTCTTTCTCTAAAAACAAACAAACAAACATGCCACTATGCTACTTGTTATTTTCTTGGAATAGGATATTCTATCATCATTTAATACTTTATCTTAATTCAAGTTCTTAATGATCCTCTACTGTTTTTAGAATAGATAGATATTCGGGACACCTGGGTGGCTTAGTGGGTTAAGCATCTGATGTCAACTCAGGTCATGATCTTAAGGTTCCTGAGTTCGAGCCCTGTATTGGGCTCTGTGCTGACAGCTCAGAGCCTGGGGCCTGCTTCAGATTCTGGGTGTGTGTCTCTCTCTGCCCCTCCTCCGCTCACACTTTGTCTTTCTCTCTTACAAAAATAAACAAACATTATAAAAAGAATGGATAGATATTCTATCAATCTTGGAATATTAATGGCTGGGTTTTTCTAAATTTCCAAGCAATTAAATGAAGAAATAAGAAGTTAAAATCTAGAGTTTAAAGTTGGGGGAGATGGGGGAATTACATTTTGTTTCCAAGAAAGTCCCCAAATAATGAGAAATAAGTTCTTCTTGAGCAACTCAAATAAAAAGAAATTCTGCCAATGTCAATCTGTTATTTTAGCAAACTTAATAAGCAAATTGGAGCTCTGCACAGTTAGCGTAATCAATGTTATGCAATCAATAATGAAAACAGCCAAAAACACTGACAAAACCTTGCCATGGCCAATTTAGTCCCATCATCTTGACACAATCACATTGGTTTTCTAAAACAGTTTTCTTTCTGATGGATGCTCTGAGAATGTAAAATAATCCATTTAAGGCTCTGCAATAACAATTCACCTCACTTTGCCTTTGACTTAAAAATATTTATGCATCATTCACTAGCTCATTCCTAGGGAAAAACTCACTTCTTGAAACATAACAAACTGGGGCTAATCAATATAATAAACAGCATCACAGGCCGTTTTTATATGCATAGTGAAGATATTTTAACAACCATTGGTATTTAGCTGACACAGTTCAATTTTGTCATATTTATACAATTCCTTCCTTGAGAAATGCACATTATTTGAATATGTAATTAAACTTTTTTAAAATCAGGATATTGGATGTCTAGGTGGCTCAGGAGGTTAAGCATCTGACTTCAGCTCAGTTTGTGACCTCAGAGTTGTGAGTTCAAGCCCCACACTGGGCTCTCTGCTGTCAGCACAGAGCCCACTTTGGATCCTCTGTCCCCCTCCCTCTATGCCCCCCACCTCACATGTGTGCTCTCTGTCTCTCACTAAATCAATAAACTTTAAAAAATAAAATAAAATTGAGACATTGATTAGCAAAGAAAAATAAAATCATTTCCGTATGAATTCTAAGCTTGTCTTTAAATTTAACAAATGCATGAATGCTAGCTTAAACTGCAGCTTCATATTTATATTATGGATATTTTGTTGAATTTTGGTTAATGTAAATTTGTCATTGATAGAGACTTATCAAGGAGCAAATAGGTGAGTACCATGAAGTAGAAAAACTGTGGTATCTCAAAATTAATAAATTTTTGCAAATGTTCTGTTAAACAGAAGAGATCTAGAGTATTTATTTTAATTATTTAAGTGGGCACCTGGTGGTTCAGTCGGTTAAGCACCCATCTTCAGCTTAGGTAATGATCTCGTGGCTTATGGGTTGGGGCCCCGCATTGGGCTCTGTGCTGACATCTGAGCCTGAAGCCTGCTTTGGATTCTGTGTCTCTCTCTTCCTCTGCCCCTCACACTCTGCCTCTGTCTCTCTCTAAAAAGAAAAAAAATTAATTATTTTACATGAATATAAGCCATTTGGTATGTTTAATTCAAAATTATTAAACTACTAGAACCATATAATATGAACAAGTATACAACTTAAAATTACAAATAAAGTGAACATTGAAATATATGTAGGGGCACGTGGGTGGCTCAGTCAGCTGAGCATCCACCTTTCAATTATGGCTCAGGTCATGATCTCACCATCATGAGATTGAGGCCCAGGTCAGGCTCCACACTGAGTGTGGAACCTGCTTAAGATTCTCTCTTTCCCCTACTCTCCCCCTTCAAAAAAATATATACAAGTACACACACACACACACACACACACACACACACATATATATATATATATATATATATATATAATATTTGGACTGGTTTTTCTTGCTTGAAGCTTTAATAGTTGCCATTTATAGTTTTGAAAGAATCAGTATGGTGGTTATTGTATGCTTCCCAGATTCCTCTTCAGGAATGGAAATCAGACTCCGGCAGTCAATGGGCACTGTGGCAAAAAGCTCTCAGCTATTGCTCTTTCTAGAGATCACAGGGCTGCTTCAGCTAAGGTCAAGCTTTAGTCTTGAGGTAACCCTCATTCACTGAAGGGTTAATGCTTCTTTTCCAAGGTGTATGCAAAGTTTATGCATAGGTATATTGACCCAAACCTCTCGCCCATCTGGGTACAAATCTAAAAAGTTATTCCAACTTCAAAACTCTCCAGATTTTTTGTGGGGATTTCTATTGAGAACACATAACACCCCTCATTTTTTTTTCCTTTATTTAGTCCTGCTTCCCTGTCACAGATGTTTATACCACTATCCTTCTCCAAAAAACACCCCTGCATAGTCATCTCCATCTTAGAATCTACTTCCCAGGCAACCCAACCTGTGAGCAGTAGGTATTAATGTCATCAAAAAATCATAAAGTACTTTTCCAATTGTGTACTACATAATACATATTTATACGTAACAGTCAGGGACTTAAAATATTAATATTATCAGTTATAGCAATATATAAAATAATATAAGAATAGTCCAAATAATAAGATTAACAGGTTCAGAATAGTAATATGGTAAAAACACTAGATAATTTTTCCACATTTTATTTCTATGCTTCTTCCATTGTTCAAGCTCTGCATATGTCATATGTGACCAGTGCATACTCTACAACAATTCTAAATAGGCATAAGTTTATTTTTCATCTGTAGGTAGTAATTGATAGAATCCAGATACTTGTAGATGGAAAGATAGTCTATCAACATGGATTCTTATTGGCAGCTGACAGCTGACTTATTGATAGCTCATTGATTTTAAGGGCCATGAATTGGTGTGTGTGTGTGTGTGTGTGTGTGTGTGTGTGTGTGTGTGTGTTCTGTATATTATTTAAAATATTTCTTGACAAACATTAAAAATAAAAATCTTCTTAATGGTCCATAACCTACGAGTCAATTAATAAAGTAAACATAGATAGCGTATATCTATATATTGTAACAGACAAATAGAATTATGCAATATTTTACAAAATTAGTATATATATATATAACTTAATGACTATAGCCATGTGGCTGACACATAGATCAATCTACCTTAGTGTAAAACCCTTTTCCTAAGGAAATTCAAGGCTACTCCATGAATTGATTGCTGAATTTAAAACCAACAAAGCCATTTTATTGTTGTTGACCTATAAGAATTAAGAAAAATAGTCTAATCAGTGAGATGATGGTAGATATTTGAAATAGAAAGTATGCTGGCTTGAAACTAGAGTTGACTGCCATCAGCTGATGAGTTGACTGCTCACCATGAAGAGGAGATAGATAAAAACCAAAGAGCAGAGGATGGAAGGAGGAGATACTAAGTCAGTTGTCCTGCATCTTTACTTGCTAGGGTCTCTAGGACCACCCATATTTTCTCCACTTTATGCCAGACTATTCATCTTTTCCTGGGTTTTCATGGGTCTTTACCAAATTCTATTTTACTTGAGCTAATCTGAGTAGGGTTCTCTTCTTGGTAACTAACAATGATCTGAAAAAGACAAATTACAAAATGAAATGTACTGATAACGATGCAAGACCGAATATGAATAATAATTAAATTATTATGCCAAAATATGTGGAATTGAGTTTTTATTTTCAAGTGACATACAACTTAATTCCAAATTGTGTAAATTATTCAGCTTCAAAGCCTTTGATAACTTTCAACATTCTGTCCTCATCTGTTCTCCAGAGATTCAACTTTGAATATAATTTTGTATTATGGCTAACATAGCTTCTCATGCACAACTTCAAAGGAAACTATTGGATGTGGTTATTCACGTGTATCTTCACCCACCATAAACTGTTTTAAAAAATCACAAACATTAAGTTTTTGCATCAACTTATCCTAATTTATAATCACACAAAAATTAAGAGGGGCTCCTGGGTGGCTCAGTCGCTTGAGCATCCAACTTCCGCTCAGGTCATGATCTAACAGTTCCTGAGTTTGAGCTTCGTGTTGGGCTCTGTGCTGACAGCTCAGAGCCTGGAGCCTGTTTTGGATTCTGAGTCTCCCTCTCTTTCTACCCATCCCCTGCTCATGCTCTGTCTCTCTCTCTCTCTCTCTCTCTCTCTCTCTCTCTCTCTCTCTGTGTCTCAAAAATAAACATTAAAAAAATTAAGAAAACTTATACACACAGTATCTAATATGATTGAATGTAGGTAAAAATTAAATCTATTTATTTTCTTCATAGCACATTATTTCACTCAATGTGAACTTACTTTGTCATCTAATATTTAAGCTTACTTTTTCTAAAAACAGGTGCATTACCTGTTGACTTACTGTCATTAAATCACAATAAATGTTACCCTGTGCCCCTTTGCTGCAATAGAGAAAAATGACTGTGTTTACTGATGGTATCATAATTCTACAATGGCCCTTTCAAAGAGTTCTGCATTTTAGATGAGTTAAGCAGATATTCAAATTGTAAGAAATAGCAGATTTTCTAATATACTCAGTAGCTAGATTTTGTTCATCTAATTAACATATCACTACTTATGGCTACATAGCAAAAGTGGAGCTGTACAAATAGGAGATTTGGACAATGTGATTAGAGAGAAGAGCCTAGAAACTTATAAAACTCTGAGACCAAAGGGATTTTGCAGATGGTACCAGGAGCTCATGCAAAAGTCATACATTTAAGTACAAAGACAGAAGCCACAAACAAGACAAACATGAGCTGGGGAATGTGAGCAGATTATTCAGGCTTGACTCAAAAAAAAAAAAAAAAAAAATGAAGCCAGGAGAGACTACTGTTGTGTGAAAGTCTCACTCCTGAATTGATGTAGAGCATTCTACTGCACAGGACATGGCCTGCAACTGAGAATCCAAGTGAGTGTTAAACATACAAACAAAATCAGACCCAGGCAATTGTTGGCTCAAATACAGCATGTTTTACAAGCATGAAAGTTGATCAGTGGTTTTCTAGTTAGCCATGGAAATAATCTGCTTAGTTGAATTAGTATATGCAAAAGTCAAGAGGTATAAAAAATATGCATAGCCTTAGAATGGCAGTGAGTCTCTGCTTGAAAAGCAGACTTGTTGAGGGAAGTTTTGGGAAATTAAGTTAGATACATAATAGATAGATGATAGATAGATAGATAGATAGATTGATTGATAGATATACTATGACCTTACCTTCCATGCTTATTTTGACTTTATATTAAAGTTTATTGGATACCATTGAAAATTTTTCAATGTGAAAATAGAGCATGATCAGTTTTCCGCATAGACCATTCATTAAAGTAGGAAAAATTGAAAGGATAGAAGATCAGTTGTGACTCCGGTGTAACAGTATGAGTACGAAAAGAGGAGGATATAAATGATGGAATCACAATACTTAAGAAAGAAAAGGAGGTAGAGCTAAAAGAGGTAGAGTAAATGCAACTTTTTTATACTAATCTGGCTATTTGGGGTGAGAGAAGCTGTATATAACGGTAGAGAATAGCAGAATCCAGTTGAGTTTGAAAATTGTCCCCAGAACTTATTAGCTTTCTGACCTTGGTCAAGGCATTTTATTCTCTGTACTTTAGTTTCCTCATCTGTAAAATTTTATAATAATAATTTAGTAAGTATCTTATAGAGTGTTGTGAAGATAAATCAAATCTAAATATACAAATCACTGAGAACAATATATAAATTAATGTCATCAATTTTTATGAAAGAAAATGATGTCCTGCGTGGAAGGCAGGAAGGTAGAAAAACTGCTACAGATAAAAATAGAGAACGCGATTGTCTTAAAAAAAAAAAAAAGTAAATGCGTATTTGATTCACCTTCAACTATACCTAGACTCTAAATAAATACATTTCTCAATGCCCTTGTCTGTAAGTGTATCATTACCACTCTTGTTTAAGCAGGTTTAAAATCTGACAGTTGTTTTGATTCATCTTCCTTCTGCTTACCTTTGAAAAGAAAGATACTAAGATTAATTACTTTTTAATTTTATTTATTTATTTTTTATTTGAGAGAGAAAGAAACAGACTGAGCAAGGATCTTAAGCAGGCTCCACACACAGTGAGGAGCCCAATGCGGGGCTTGAACCCATGAGTTGGGTTCATGACCTGAACTGAAACCAAGAATAGGATGCTCAACCAACTAAGCCATCCAGGCGCTCCTAACAAACAAACAAAAAAACCCTCATCAGTCACTTCTTTACACCGGTACTTCCAAACGTCAGTCCTAGTTGCCGTCATAACATGCCTAGGTTAATGTTATAGGTCCACGCTGGTTTGCCCTTCTGTTTATCACGCCTGCTCATTTTGAGATTTAACATCCAGGTCCTTCTTACTGTGTTACCCTCTGCCTAAACTTTTCACCATAATCTATTCCTACTTTCCTTGCTATATTTTTCTTCTATTTTGACCTATAAATCTTTTCCCCGACGTTTTTGTTCACCCTCCTCTTGTCAGTGTGTTCGTTGCCTTGCAATCACACTTCTGTGATGCAATCACCATCCCGATTCTGGGTTCATGTTTTTTTCATTTGCCTGGAATGCTTTCTGTAACTCCTCAGCCATGCAAAATAGCCCAATTGTATCTATTCTTCTAAAGTAAGATCATCAACTCAATTTAAAAGTGTGTAAAAATAGTTATGTATTTTAAATGAAGAATGCTGCTATTTAAATTGGCTCAAACAAGATTAGAGTCAGAATCCTGTTTGACTGGATAAGGCCTTCATGAAATTTTCAAAGCAATCATAGAACCCCGTGACAAAATTTCGTGTTCACTGTACACAGGTGTGAGTGCAGTAACTTCTTATTGTGCTGCCCTCTAAATAAATAATAAAGCTTGAGGGTAGAGATTCTCATTGGGTTTGTTACTATCCCCGTTGTAGTGTTTGGTAAATACTAGTAGTACTTTACTATTTATTTTATACAGCTAGGATTCAAGGCACCTCTCAGAATTTAGTGGAAATAGATGATGAATTATAAAGTTACAATTATTGACCATAATAAAATAATCCATTTCAGTACTCATTATTTGTCTAACATGTTATAAATCCATTAGAATATGCAAGAAATGGATTTCTAAATTATGTGGACAATTTAAATTTATGAAACAGATAATCCAATCAAGACAAAAGTATATGTTTTGGGAACTAAGAATTTAAAACTAATATCCATGTGGCATAATTTTAAAAGGAAATTATTAGCAGTCACAAATACCTAAAAATGTGTTTGGCTTTATGAAAGCTTATAATTATAGCATTGAACATTATAATTCCTCTGAAAATGGCAAAAAAGGAACAATATGTATCCAAAATGATTTTTAAATGATTGCTCATATAATGACAAAAGTAAATATACAAATAAGTGACAAAACAGGAGGTAGAAAGAAGACTGAACTCACTTAAGGAGAGAGATCTATTTAGAATTAACATCAGCTTATATAATAGTATGAGGCAGCTACCATAGAAGATATAAAATCACTTTTACAGAGAGACATTCTTTATGTCCTCAGTGGAATGAGAAAAGGAAATTAAATTGGAGCCATTGTGCCTTAAAAATGAACTACTCAGCCTGCAATAGAACCAACAAGCAGCAGCACGACCCACTTGCAGATAACTGAATAAACGGCAAGGGTAGCATGGTAGCTTTTTGAAATTTCGTAACTAAAAGTGTAATTTTAAATCAAAACAGAGAATTTCCTTGCGATCACTTATTCAATATTAAAAAATTAAAACTCTTTTACTAAAGTTTCTATAAATATCTCATGATGCCAGTTCTATAAAGCAGATAGAGGAATGCCAATACCACCAGGGCAGACATCTATTTTGTCTAATTTCCCACTGGCTTTTCTTTTCTAAGGGTAGATTCGTTTAAGAGTTTTTCTGACCTGGAAAGCCCTTTAGCTTCCATTTTAATTTATCCAAATCATTTGTATCATTAAAGCCTAATTCAAGACTGACTTTCCTGCGACAGAAGCACGTGCAGTTCTAAGTTACTGTCATCTTCCAAGCCCACGCTGAGATCCTCTCTTAGGATGTCACGTTAGGCTGTACGATTACGAAGCACGTGTAGAAGAAGTAGCATAGAGCAGGAACCTGAGAGAGGTGCGAAGATGCCTGGCTTAGTACTCCCGGCTTTATGGAAATTACATTCCCACCTGCGTATGTGTGGCCCACACCAGAGTGGAAAGGATTCCTAACCAATCTGCTGTTCACTAGCTCAGCATGAAAATAATATAAGAGGGGCGCCTGGGTGGCTCAGTCGGTTAAGCGGCCGACTTTGGCTCAGGTCATGATCTCACGGTTTGTGAGTTCGAGGCCCTCCTCGGGCTCTGTGCTGACAGCTCAGAGCCTGGAGCCTGCTTCAGATTCTGTACCTCCCTCTCTCTGTGCCCTTCCCCTGCTCATATTCTGTCTCTATGTCTCTCAAAAATAAATAATCGTTTAAAAATTTAAAAAAAGAGAAAAGAATA
This sequence comes from Paguma larvata, assembly GCA_030068075.1. Lineage (NCBI taxonomy): Eukaryota > Metazoa > Chordata > Mammalia > Carnivora > Viverridae > Paguma > Paguma larvata. The sequence goes on along the minus strand of CM057829.1, from coordinate 58,165,722 downwards.
TAAGAATTTATTCAGCTATTGAAAGAAGTAAGCTAGCTACCTCTGCTATCTTACATGTGACAATGATTTATGAGCATGCCACATAAATCACATCGGGATTAACCAGTTTTAGAGGAGTAACAGAATAATCAACACCGCTGTCTTAGAAATTGACATATTTACCTATGTTATCAAGAGTTCCTGTATACAATGACCATATTTGATGTTTATAACTCTTCTGTAAGGAAACCACTCATTTGGTAGATTGGAAAGCAGGCCCAGAGAAGACAAAGAATACAGCACTCATGAGACATACAGTGAAAATTGGGATTTGAGGCCATGCATCCTGATTTTAATAGGTCTCATTTAATCCAGTTACACGAAGAGTAACTAGAGATATAAAAGGACTAAACATTTCATGCAGAACCAAGCCATAGTTAGAGACAGATTTTTTTCATGCACTCAGTCATTCATTTACTCACTCACTCAACTAATAGCAATTTATTTGGATTCCATTAAGTGCTAAATGTAAAAGAAAAGACTGAATAAAAGGAAATCATAGTAAAATGGCAAAAACAAAGAACAAGAGGGAAATAAGCATGACACAAGTCTGTGGTACTCAGTATAATAATGAAGAATACAATCCTGAATCCAGAAGGAGTGCCTGGGAAATCAGTAAAGATGTCCCAGAGAGACCGGGTGGTAAAAGTCTGAGAATAAAGTCATGGAGCTCTTAATCAACTGAGTGCCATGATCAGATTGCATGAAAGAACAAAGATGACTTTACCTGCTGTGTGGAGAATGACTGGAGGAGAGATAGGCAAGGAAATCAATCCCCAAGAGAACGAAAGAACTTTCTTTGTTAGTAGTGGGGTGAGGATAGAATGTACAGAAATATATTCAATTCAGTAATTGAATTTTATACATAGAATACAGGAAACCATCTTTGTTACACGTGAGTATAGAGAAATATTCAACTTCACCAGATTCTGTTGAAGAGTCTCCTGGCCTCGTATCTCACAAAGTAAGCGTAAACACCACCTTCTTTCAGTGGCAGCTCACCCCTCTGGCAACAGTGGACTTCCCTAGTATCTGGGTTCTGATTATGGGCCCTTTGTAAAAAACAAAACTATTTTACTTTTAGTGCCTCTGGACAGATGTTAGTTGAGAAGAAATGTGAAAGTTAAGTGTAGGGAAAAAGGGAACTTTTCTGGTCATCTCTGATACAATGTTGACTGTAGTCAGATTTTTGTGATCCAATTCATTGAAGATAGAATGCAATAGGATAGAGCACTTGGTCTCATAAATAATGTGAGGTTGTTAAAAGGGACTTATCAATATGGAAATATTTTTTTATTAAGTAACCTCTACCCCCAACATGGGGCTTGAACTCACAACCCTGATATCAAGAGTTGGATGCTCTACTGACTGAGCTAGCCAAGTTTTTTAAAATGGAGTATTGTTCATTTAGCTTAACATTCTACATTTCCATCATAAAGTAGTTTTTTTTTCTTTTTAAATTTGGTCTTTTATTTTCTTGCAGGTAGTCAACAGTTTGGCCTTTGCTTATACTGATTTATAACCTTGCCTCCCTTTTCTGGCTGTGAGTTTTCTCTTTTTATGGGATCCTGGAAATTTCCTCTGGACTATTCCATACATTTAATTATTATGATTTGTAGCTCTGCTCAATGATTTTTATATTACTTCTTGTTTAGAGTCATACCTGCTGCAGTTGCTACTTTATTAGCTGTTTGTTAAGTGACAAAGCCTTCTGATTCAAAAAGATATTTCTTCCTTTTTGTCTTTCAATGTTCAAAGTAGTCCTCTAGTCATAGATAGATTAGTGTGGCAAAATATTTTCTTAATACCAATTACAACAGAAGAATGCTCTAGGTGTTCTATTCTAGTCTGCTAATGTTTTCTAAGTCTCCTTCCAATGTTTCTTTTTGTTGTGGTTGTTGCCTTCATCCTTTTTCCTTTTCAATTTTTTATTTAAATTCTAGTTAGTTACCATATAGTATAATATTGGTTTCAGGAGTAGAATTTAGTGATTCATCACTCACATTTAACACCCAGTGCTCATCAAAACAGGTGCCTTCCTTAATATCCTATGCTTCTTTAATTTGCTTGCATTATGACATTACCGGACAGGAGAATAAGTTCCCTCCATTTTATCATTATATGCTCAGTTCCTGGAATTATCCTGAAAGCAGAGCCTGTACTTATAAAAAACTTTAACTTGACCCATATCAGTTCTTCCATTTTGTCCTATGTCTGTAATATACCAACCATACTGATTTATTTGCCTCTCTCTACATCACTTCTCCATGTGTATCATCACTCTACCCACCTGATGAAGTCCCATTCCTCCTGTAAGCCTCCACCCCAGCAGGTTTTTCAGTAACTCCCTAGGTAGAGTTAACTTCTCTTTCACACATATGTGGTACCTTGCACGTTCTTCCAGATAATATTTAAGAAATTTAAAAGTAAGTCCTTGTCTCGTAATGATTAAATTCTTGGATTTTCAAGCAGGGTAGCAATAGAATTTATCATTCCAACCAGGACACCCTTATTCAAGACAAATACTGAATAGAAAGGAACATGGGGACAGGCATGCCCCGGGGTTTCAGATTCCCCCATCTAAGCAAAGGTGTACATCTTTATCTTTGTGTTCTAAGGGCCTATCACAGTCTCAGAGACTCAATACGCTTTTAGAAATGGTATGAAAAGAAATTTAAACAACCACATGTGAGTATTTAACAACTTTCCTGGAAGAAATCATTAGGATTTAGAGAATGAACACGTGGGTTTTAGTCACCAGCCCTACTACTTATTGCATGTAGGACATTTCATCAATTCATCTTTCATATCCTCCATTTTCTCATTTCTGATACTGAGAATATCACAGTGTGTGTGCAACTAATTGATGTGTCAATTAAAAAAAGAGTGAGTTTTATGTACGTTAAAATAAGTAATACAATAATGTTAGTATTCCTCAAATATCAAAGTTAGCGTCTTTGATGGTGTACATTCCAGGAGCGAAGTTCTGTGCATTTCGTCTCTTGCCATTAAATGGGTTAATAAATGCAAAGTTCTCAGAATAGAAATTAGCATGTGTCATATAAGTGTATATTTAACAACTAAGTATTAATATATAATATGATATATGATATTCTATCAGGTAATTATATATTTTAGATAATTGTGTTTTATTTCATTTTCATTTTAAGAAATCAAAACTATATGTACAAACATAATCCTCTTTCTGAAACTAAATTGCGTTGTGAATTTGTGGCTATAGTTATTTCGAAACAACAGTATAAATCCCACAAAAAGCACACTCATGCTGGATGATATTCTGAACAGCATTATTATCCACCTCATCCCCTCATTCAAAACACCAGTTAATTTTCATCATTTGAACCTAACAAATGATTAGTTCAATGCAGAGAAAACTGTTGGTTTTCTCTAGAAAACTATTTATTTCTATAGATCAGATTAAAAAAATGTTTAATTTAAAATGTTTTACTGGTTTTGGTATGTGTCGATATAATTTAAAGGTGTCCTTTGTTAAAATAACTCCACCAAATATTATTCATAATTAAGACAAAAAAGGTATGGATTTACGTATAATAAAAAATGATATTCTTAATAAAATTTTGGCAGAACATTTGCACTCTTCCAAGCATTGTCCATTTCACTGTGGTTCAAACATTAATGCTAAACTCAGTTCCCAATGTTTTAGTCATTAATATTCCAAAAAAATCTAAGGAGTACTGTTGCTTTTTCCCTATTTATAAATCTGTCATCTGTCTAGTGATTTCATTTCTAGTAATACTACACACTTTATTGCACTGTCTTGAATTTTAAAAAGGCCTTGTATTAATATTCCTTGTAATCTTATGACTTGAAGCATTCATGTCTTGATTTGAATGCTAGAAAGATATACATACCACACAGCAAAGGTTCCTGTTATCAACAGTCACAAAGCAGTTATAAGTATAACTATTTGGAGTCAGAGTTATAGGAATTTGCCCTTGTTATCTAAGAGAAAAGTCACTTTCCGTGTGTAATATAAAATATTGATATGTGTGGTAAAATTAGGCAGTTATACCTTCTATTGGCAAATCGCCATGATGTTTTTTACAGATATAAGAGAGAAATACTTGGTCTGTATTTTCCTTGGGAAAAACTTTTAAGGCACATGATTTTGTGCTTGGTACATAGTAGGTACTCAATATATATTAGCTTTGGACTCTTCCTCTTCAATTTTAGTATATGTGCTGCCAAAGCAAAACCAGGACTATTCCTCCTCGGTTTTAGTGTATCATATTGTTATGTGTGGCATCAGTCTCCTTTTGCCCCTCTTCCAGCTTCCTCCTTCTCTTTTCTTGCTCCTCTCCTTCTCCTTCTCTAAGTAATTCTTCAGCAATAGGAAAGAATCAAATGCAATTCCCATATGCACTTAATGATTTAACTGTTTTGCCCCTGCCAGCATTGATAGGAAAATACACTAATTAAAGGCATCTCTCTTGGCTGTCCTCTATCTTCTAGCATCAAATGTCTTCAAATCCCTTTCCTAATGCCTCATTTCTGGTTTCTCTGCATTGCTCTTGAGCTTGTTATGTATGACTTTTTAATTGCAGTACCATCACTCCCTTGATTTCTGTGGTACTGTGTACTTCAGCCCACTTATCTTGGCCAGGCTCCCTGAACTGTAATTTAGCTTGGACCCCAGATTCCCACTTTTGTGGGAAGGAAGGGTAATTATTGTTCACGTCTTAATTCATCATTTCACTTTATGCTAGAGAGGGACAGAGATTTTTTTAAATGAATAAACATTCTAATAATTAACAGAATTCTGAGAACCAAATTAGTTCTGACATTAATAGCTTTGCTGGAAGACTGCCTTCCCTGACTGTGCCAAAGTGTGCTGGAGTTGCTGTCATTATGTTATTCATTAGTGAAGCTTCTTCATGAAGCATGTGTACTCCAAAGATTAATCATGAATCCATAAAGGAAACAACCTTTCTAAGGAGATATGCAATATGTAACCAGTGGTATATAAAAACACCTAATGTTGGGAGCCAAATCCTAAAAATTCTAATGAGGAAATAAATGGTTCATCGTATGCCTTATTACCTAATAAGTTTTTAAAAAACAACACAGGAATATTTGTGTTCCTACAACAACACAGGAATGATTAAGTGATAGTAGTCTATTAACCTAAGATGATAGAAGAAACATTGTATTAACAAATACCTAAAACAAAAATAGGAAGTTACAAGAGTTTACATTAGAATTTTTATAGTAAATTTTTATATTTTCAATATGTTCGCAAACATTTTTCTATTTTGGATACATTATAAATGGATGTATTCACATCTTGGAAAAACTATACAGACTTATGTGTACAGTGTACATGCCCATGTATGTAGGAAAAAAGCTCAATTATCTAACCACCAGATACCATTGTTTTCTGAATTTGAATTTGAAAACTTTTAACCATTGTTGAAATAAAGTCAGATTTTATATTTCCATGCTCTATAGACAATAATATATTATAAATTTAAGTAAAAACTGCAAATATATTTTCTTATATTGCATTTTCTATAATATCTTTTCCTATGGAAATCTCTTTATAAGCAAGCAATATGTGAACACTGAAAATTAAGAACAAATCTGGGTCTTCACAGTTCTTTTTTCTATGAAATAGCAATTTTTCTATCATTATCCCTTTCTAATCAAAATGTCGAAAGCTTTACCATAAAACAATTCAAAATGTGCTCGACTATCCCAGGAAATAAATTAAAGCCTCAGACAATACAGGAATAAATCTAATAATAGCAAATAATTCCTGAGAATTTACTTTGTGCCGGGACCAAACAAATCACAGTAAGTATTATCTTATTGCTTCTTCCAACCACACTTTGGGTTTTATCCTCCAATTACAAAGAAGTACAGAGAAGGTAAATACCTAAAACAATATGAAAATCTGCATGATTTTCATGGGCACAATGGTAAGGGATTGTAGTTTTAGTATGCTCTGTGTTTCTTCTACAGTGTTTACTTTCTGCCAATGAATGTTTAAGCAGGTGGTTTCGTTACCTTAAAGATTATTTTTGTTTTTTTACAAGAAAGATTATAATAAATAAGACTAAAGGATTCTTATATAATTGTGCATAATGAAACAAGGAACATATTAAGTGATTTCCATTCAATTCTTATCAATAAACATGTGCATTCTATGACTTAATATAGCAAATGCAGATAGGATCAAGAGGCCACCACCTTTGGCAATACAGTAGTTATTTTTAGAATCCAGTCTCCTGCATTCTAAAATTTACTTTTATTATTAACATTATCAGTCTGCCTTGTATTAAAGTTATTTATGTATGGGGGTTTTCTCAAGTTTGGTTTTGGGATCATTTCTTAGTCAATTATCCATTTTCCAATTGCATATTGCATAGTACCTCACAAATAATAGATACTAAATACACATTTGTTTAATTTAATTATGAGACTCTATTAGAACAAAGTAACCTGGGCATCTAATGGTGCAAATCGCAGTAGAACCGTACCAGTAAACATGTACTCCTTTTTTTGACTTTATAAGCACTCTTCAGGTAGAAGGAGAGAACCTACCTTTAGCATAGAATTGTACAATAGCAATATCTGCCTGGGTCTTGAAGGTAAGTTTGGCTAAGTCAAGCAACGACACTTGCTACTCGCTTGACTTTATGCCTTAGACTTGAGACTTTATGAAATCATGGTATTTGAAAATACCTCTAGGAATAAACTAATAATTTTGGATTATCATGAAATTATTTTTTAACATGGTATCTAAAAATCTCACATTCTATAATAGTATTTTCTTTTTTATAAAAAGGTCGAAATAACTTTACAGTTTTTAACATATTTATAATCAAAATGAATCAACTATGACCAATTTAATTTCATTTTTCCCACCCCATCAAACATAAATAATTATTTTTTGTACAAATAATTGGGTCAAACATAAATATGGGCAATAAATGTTGAAAATTATATAAAGCCATCTGATAATTTGAGTATTCCACTCAATCGGGAATGGAGTACAAAGGTAACTATAGATTTTGATTTTGCATAGTTTATTCCAAGAAAACTGAGGCATGACTAAATTTCAGAAGGCCTAGAACTACTTTGCTGTTTCTCTTGGTTTTAACTCCTTGCATTTACACATGGTAGGAATGAAAATTATTTACTGATGCATAAAAAATGATTATAAAGATATAATTTTACAATCTAGTACAGAGATATATAACATAATTTTTAAAAAATGTATATACTTATACACATGTGTTTTCTGGAAAGTGCAAACAAGAATTATAAAAGTGTAAGATTACTTATGGTAGCTCCTCTTTAAATATGTTTTAAAAATAAGAAATGAATAAGATAAAGATTAATAGCAGTGCATTCTCTTCCTTTATTTCTGATACATTTATATTGGGATACACTGATTATTTTGTTATGAACTATAAGTGGTATTTTAGTATCATTTTAAAATTGATATTATTTAAAATATCCTGTAATTCAACTGCTGTGGTACTAGGGAAATCATTCAATTAGATTAGAAGTGGTTATAGTTTTCTATGGCATAATATTTCTGAAAGATTCATGTACCTTTACTATTTCAGTAAATAGTAAAGTTTCTTTCTTATTCCCTTTTTGTTTTCTCCATTTCTAAATGATTTCAGATAAAACATGAGCATTTTATAGTAACACACATAATGGAAGTAATAAACTGTTATATAAAGTGGCATCTCTAATAGTCTTTCTCAAATTTTTCTTCAAAAATTTTATATCAGCTTAACATGAAAAAGGATTTGCAACTATACCTCTCTTAATTGTTAGTGAATCTCTGTAGGCCAGTTTATATACAAATGTTAAATGATTTTTTTAATGATACAGAGTATAGAAAGTCTCATCTTTACATTACTTTTTATTAGTCTTATATGGAACATGAGGTCAGAGCAAGGGTGAGGAAGAAACCTTGAACCAAATGTTCTGAAATTTCTAACTAGAGTGATTATCCCAGCTATGTAATTTGTTATAGTGACCTGTATTCTCTAATGTATTAACTGGAAAAATATAAATTAGTATAAATTGTAATAGAATAGTTGTAGACTTGATGTAAGAGAAAATTCTACCTCATGGGAATTTGGTCATCTCCTTGCCTAGATATCTTTCTTGTAAGCCTCCCAACATTCATTAAACCTGGCTGATTTATGTGAAGGCAGCTGAGAATTGAATTAGCCAACCCTTTAGGGTTCCTTGGAGACCTATGATTCTATATTATTCTAAGTTGACCTTTGGTTCATTCCAGAATTGATCATTTGGGGGCACAGATGGTTTTCCTTAGAAACAGAATCAGGGGCGGCCTCTGGTTGGAGTTCATATTTTTAGCATACAGACCCTGTACCTGCTGCTCTGGTAATTTGTAAGCAATTAAGTATAATAATTGTGCTCAGGTACCTCTGTTTATTTATCCGTAAATATGTTCAGTTAATAATTTTAAAACTAAGAAATGTTATCAATTTTAAAATAATATATTATTCAAAATATCTTGAAAATTGAGGGAAATTAATATGTCATAACCGTTGGTCTCCGTCACTGACAAATAGTGTCAAGCAAGTTGTCAGACAACTCAAGATACTATATTTTGTTTCTCTAATAGTGGATGCCTTTGAAAACTAAAATATTATAGAAATGCGATATGACCTTTCGTAAAGCCACAGAAAGAACTGCATTCTCCCTTTACCTTAACCCAGTTGAAACATGACTTTCCATATCACAAAGCAGTCTAAGTTTCAAGTTTTAATCTTTTTATTTCTAAAATTCCAAAATGCTGTAACCCTAGAGTTTTGAGAACCTTTGCAACTATGCTTAACCATGTTTGATTACGATAAGAGGTTATGACAAAAAACTCTTTATAGTTAAAAAAAAACAACTTTTTAAAGAGCTGTCACTTCTTTAAAAACCAGCATATAATTTTCTTTGGTCTACTTTCTCTCACGTTCTCCCCAAATTTGCTATCATCTTCAAATATTAATCTCAGCATTTATACAATTGGAATGCATGAATATAAATATGTGTTGACTGATGAGTTAATGAATAGTAAGCATTGGCTACCAATAGTCTGCTTCAGTAACACTTAGATCCAACAAATTAATATATAGGTGCTTTTGGATTCACTGTAGAAAGTTCAATCTATCTGGGGTCCTCTATTTTGCCAAAACGTACTGTTTCCTTCCTTTCCCTGATCTAATATAGAATGTGTTACATTTGGCAGTTAGCAACCTCGGGTCTCACAACTAAACTTCCATAATCAATGTGTGGATTCTCTAAGTGAAATAATTATAGAAAACTATGAAATGGTCCCCAGTTTTCTTCTACAGCCTTGTAATGGGGACATTGGGTAAGTTCTAGGATTGGAAACAGGAGTAACTCAATAAAAAAATGCTTTTTTATACTACCTCTGTGCTACCTCTGTTTGGATCAATGAATAGTTATGCAATTTCTTCTGGTTGTCTATTGAGTATAAAGTAAAATAAATTCATACATAAGTAAATAAATAACCAGTCCAATGCCAAGGTGACTGAGGCCAATGATTCTGACTGTGGAAATGCTTCCTATGGAAATTTTCCCAACATCTTTACTTGTCTTTCAGCTGGAGAATTATCCTCAAAATAGTCATGAACTAAGGAAGCTTTTATTGTCTCTTTTGAGGCTTGTGTCCCCTAGCAGCTGAATGAAAACCAATTCTCATGTCATGTACTGCTCAAAGTATTCTGTCTTTACCATTTCCCTCTGTTCTTGCCTTCCTCCTTAGGGGACAACTCAGCTGAGTGGGTAGCAATTTAACTTGATTCTTAAGCTAACCCAATAGAGGCAGTATTTTCTTTCCAGGATCTCAACACTTTTTTTTTTCTTTTACTTTGTTGCCCTAACATTTGTTTTTCTTTCATATCTTAAAATGGTAAGTTCTGAGGCTGCCAAAAGCATTCACTTTTCAAACAAATATTATTTTTCCCCTTTACATTTTTGCTTGAAAATGTGTTTGAAAACACCCTGTGGGTTTTTCGCCATCAGAATAACAATTAAGTCAGCCCTGGCCTTGATCTATATATACTCCACCTACCTGGCTCCCTTCTCTTTCCTCAGAATCTTAATTCCACAAATATCCTTGAAATTGCACTCTATTCCACCTTTAATATCTTTGTAACTTACTACTTTGAGAGTTTTATAGTTCTTAATACTGAGGGTAGGGCTCATGAATTCTCCCAGGAACCTATGTGCAGGTTGGAATTTTGGTCACTTGATTCAATATCGTCTACCTGGACCAAGTACTAACAATTAAAAACTAAACCCTAACTAGAGTGCCCATAGTCATAATTCACCTTGTAGTCTGATGCAGTAAATATTATGTTGCTCACCAATATCTAAAGCCCTGTCTGGTTACTTTTTTGTATAATCATATCTTGGCTCTTGCCATGAGTATAAAAGGAAAGCCTAAGTAGTTTAAGGTCAAGCTATAGCAACCTGCACCTAACACCAACTAACCCAGGTAAAGCTTTGATGTGGGCCCTTTGTTGAAACTCATAAGGCCATGATTTCACTTCCTGTTACTCATGAGCAGCAACAATGGACATTTTTTGGCTCTTGGATCCTTTGTTAAAGTGCAGTCCTTATAGAATCCCATACCCTTGCTGAATCGACATAGTCTGATTTTGCTTTCTAGGCCTCGGATCAGTCTCATTTGGCTAAAGCATTCATAGTCTGCATGTATCTAGAGGTGACCACTTTTGCTTAATGAGGATAAGGTTATCATGTATTTCCTTGAAGGTCTAGGAAGGTGGCCCACCTGTGAACCTGGGCAGAATAAGCCCATGTTACCCAATATCTTTGTTTGAGCTTCTGTAACAAAGTATCAGACTTGGTGGTTTATAAACAACTAAAATTTACTTATCATTTGTGGAGAGTGAGAAGTGCAAGAGCAAGGCAGTCACAGATTCAGGGTCTAGTGAGGACCTGCTTGCTTTGTGTCTGCCTTTTCCATGTAACTTCAGTGTCAGAAGGGGCTAGCTTGCTTTCTGGGATCTCTTTTATAAAGGCATGAATCTCAGTCTTGAGGGATCCACCCTCATGACATAATCACCTCCCAATGGTGTCATATTGGGCATTAGGTTTCTACATAGGAATGTTTAAGGGATTCTATTTATAGCACCCGATATGATGGAACTACTAAGCAGTCATCATTCAAAGTCTAAAGACACCGGCCCAAATCACAGTAGTAAAAAAGTCAATTTATTTTTTTAATGTTTATTTGTATTTGAGAGAGAGAGAGAGAGAGAGAGAGAGAGAGAGAGAATGCAAGCAGGGGAGGGGCAGAGAGAGAGGGAGGGAGACACAGAATCAGAACAGTCTCTAGGCTTCCAGAGGTCCACACAGAGACTGTGGAGCGGCTGTAACTCCCAGGGCTCCAACTCCAGAGGCTTGAGAGCTTGACCCGAGCTGAAGTTAGAGGCTTAACCGACTGAACCACCCAGGTGCCCCTACAAGCGTCAATTTAAGAACACCTCGTAGTTTGGAGCACCTGGGTGGCTCAGTTGTTTGCGCCTCCAATTCAGCTCAGGCCATGATCTCAGGGTTCATGGTTTGAGCTCCACCTCCCACTCTGCTGACAACTGGGAGCCTGGAGCCTGCTTCAGATTCTGTGTTTCTCTCTCTCTCTCTCTCTCTCTCTCTCAATAAATAAATAAATAAATAAATAAACAATAATAGGTAAAAATAAAAACACCTAATGGCTCAAATAGCCACAAAATCAAAACAATTTTTTCTACATAATAAAATTTAATGCTCAGAAGCCTCAAATTCGTGCGTGGGGTGGAAGCTGAGAAACTCAAGAGCTCAAGAAGAGCGGTTTCGCCTGCAGGGAGGCGCACGTGAGGCTCCGTGGTTCCTCCTGAGATGGTCCACACCTCGGCCGGGTCACACCTGCGGGGTAGCTGCTTTCCCGCAGGCCCCACCCACAAGTTACGATGGCGGCCTCCGCGGTGGTGGACGCGGCTCCAGTAAATGCTGCGTGCTAGGGCCTTCACCCCGCCCTGCCCTCCGCTCAAATCCTAAAGCCCCGAGGGAGGGGAGAGTGTACAGTCAGAGGAACCCCCCTCCTCCCACTGCACGAAGGTTTGGAGGTAAGACTTAAACGGGAGATTCCGAAACCTGCGGTTGCCTTGTGTCGCCGGGAAAAGGGAATGTTAGCAGTGTTGAAATAAATTTCTAGGACCACGATGAAGCCGGTCCTGCCCTGGGTGCTTTCGTGCTCCTATAAATGCCCCACTTGACCAGAAACAGTATATTCAGTGAAAAATTTCCCAAAGGCCAAGAGAATTCTGTGCTCTATAGTTGGTGCCCTATTCCCTCATCTTGCCAAATAAGGTTAGGTAACCAAGCCCAGCCAAGTTTGCGGTTTCTTGATACCTGTGTCTAAAGCTGGATAAGACTCATTCTTGTCCAGAATTCCTTGTGAAGAGTGCTCCATTGCTTGTGAGGCACGACTTCCCCAATCCGTGGGTGGTTTTCCCTTGAATAAAGGGACACCAAACTCATTAAAAAAAATTAATGCCCAAAGACATGGGCACTAGTACTCCAAAAGCTTCCCCAAAATTTTAAGCCCTATGTGTCTTCAACAATGCAACAGATGTTATAGTGTGAGAAAACATTCAAGAAATAGCACGTTCTTCCTTCCTCATGTAAGTTTGAATTTAAATAAGCAATAGACCTGGAGTAAAACAGTTTTGGGGGCTGGGGTGTACTAACTGTTGAAAGTGTCTTAGCTCATAAAAATTAAAACAGACTATAAGTCCTTGAGTGTAGAGACCAGGTATTAAGCGCTTTGACTTATATTTAGTATTTTGCACAGTGTAAATGCTCTCTAATGACTTAAAGAGTTGAACTGACGTACTTAAGAAACAGTGGAATGAACACTGGGCGTGAATAGATACAGGTTCTTATTTTGGCTTTGTACCTACCATCCAGAGATTCTTTGAGCAATTTAACTTAGGTCTCAGTTTGTTTCCTTTTTGAAGATGAGTGATTTGAGTATGGTTTCTTTTAGTCTTGACCGTCTGTGACATGAGATTGAACAGAATGTGTGTGTGTGTGTGTGTGTGTGTGTGTATGCACACATATATATATTTGCTCATAAAAATGTGTAAAATTTGCACTGACACTTGAGTTTTTTGGCTGTTTGCATTCTGAGTGAAAAGAAAGTTGTAATGCATTATCAATGGCTTATTATAATAATTCCAGATGCAAGTATAACACTAAATATAATCGGAACCAAAAAGTCATATTTAAGAAAAAGTACTCACCTGAAATATTGGGCTGTCTCAAGAATTACATAAAGGCCAAAAGACATCAAGATTATTAGTGCAAATGTGGTATAGTCTGACTTTAATTTTTTTAATATTTATTTTTGAGAGAGAGAGAGAGAGACTGAGATTGCAAGTGAGGGAGGGGCAGAAGGGAGCCTTGACATGGGGCTTGAACTCATGAGCCATGAGAACGTGACCTGAGCTCAAACCAGACGCTTAACTGACTGAGCCACCCAGGTGCCTCTAGTCTGACTTTAAATAAAAACTTTATTTAGTCTTATGGAAAGTCTAAAAGCAATAATCAGTGTAACTACAACACAACTTGAATGAATAAATTTCTTTTGTTTAATCTGATGGCCAACAAATTAAAATGTATGTTGTAGCTTATAGTTGAGGATTTATGCAACAGCAGTAGAATAAGTGCCAACCGAATTAACAAGTTGATTGTGTAAGCAACAAACCTCATTTCAGCTAAACTGAACTTGACAAATTGCATGACATTCTGCCTGCTAAATTTGAGATTTATAATGTTTACTGCTATCAACAATAATGAAACAGCAGAAAACTTCAATATCTGACATTTTAATCTGTATATTTCACTTTTGTTCTTACTAATCAATTCTTAATTCTGGAATATATTTTATGTTTTGTTATCCTTTAGCTACAAACTTTGTGTAGTCTTATCAACATTCATTGAACTGAAACATTTCATAAAGATTAACTGTTAACTTGCTCTTTTCACTATTAAGGATTAGAATGACTGTAGGGAAAAAATATTTTTTGAGTACACGAAATTCTACAATTTAATTGTTGCAAGTGAAAATAAAATTTGACAGGGCATCTTTTAAATCACAAAGCTATCCATTGACATACAGAGATTTGTTTAATGACAGATTTAAAGACAAAGAATTGGTATTTAACATAGTACCTGGTGGTGCAGTTATGAATATTTAAAATCCATAGGAAATAATGTTCACAGATTTCATGTATGAAGTATCAGATCTTTTAACTCAAAATGAGTACTCTGTTTTATTAGTGGTATTTACTAGACATTGGAGAGGGTGAATGAAATAACATTTTTATTTGGAGTTAGCATAATCACTGCTTATTTGGAGAAGCTTGCCAATAATTTTTGCAGTGTGCATTTTATGAGGCATGACAATGGAGTCATAAGACTGATTTTCACACCATTCGGAATACTCAGAAAGCTGCATTTCAAATTACCGCTTTGTTGGTAGTACAATTGGTCTGTTTTAACCGATGTTGTTCAGAATATTTTCAGAACTCTCCACAGCTCTCATTAGTCAATTTATTCCCTTTGTGTGAAAGTATGAAAATGCAAAAGATAAACTTTTGTTGTATTATGCCCCCGAGATTTGGGAGTTGCTAGTTACTGAAGTGTAATCTAGCTTATCCTGATAGATTCAACACCCAGGGCAGAATTAGGTATCTAATACAGTGTCAATATGACTGTTTAAAAAGTTAGAAACTAGGTTAATTTACCTGGCTTAAAATACCTTACATTTCCTCTAAACATGGGTTTGGTACTATAGACAGAGGCAAGGTCAGGCTGCTAAGAACAAATGAAGCAGCCTCAAATTTGAAGAAAGCCAAAGTTTAAAGACAGGGAGCCAAGCGTTTGTTTAGAGAATGATGCTTTGCCTAGTGTGACCGAATAGTGAACTGTCCAGCGCAGCCAGCATCTGTTGGTAGAAATTGGTGGGATAGGCACTGATAGGAAATAATTTAAAGTAAATGCTAAAATAAGAAAATGACATTCTTTGAGAGAGCTTGAATGTCATGCTATATAGTTTGGATTTTATTGGGTACATGGTATCATGGCATATGAAAGATCAAAACTATTTCAGGAAGGAACTTCCGCAGTAGTAAGAAGAATGCTGGAATAGACTAGGGTCTTGAGGTCGGGTTAGGAGGTTATCACAGAAGTTTAGACAGGAGCTAGTGAGAGCAGTAATACTATTATTAGAATATAAAGAACTGTGGTGCCAATCTCTTAATTATTAATTCAGAATACTTTCTACTATATATTACCTAAATATTAACTTTTCACTGTATTGATTTATTATTTTTATTATTTTGGTAGTATGAGAGAAATACTATTATGATTTTTTAAAAAAAATTTTTTGAGAAAGCATGCGTGAGATGTGTAGAGTCAGAGGGAGAGAGAGAGAGAATCTTAAGCAGGCTCCATGCTCAGTGGGGAGTCCAAAGCAGGGATCAATCCCATGATTCTGGGATTGTGACCTGAGCTGAAATCAAGAGTCAGACACTCAGCTAACTGAGTCACCCGGGTGCCCCTAAGCATTATGATTTTAATAATAGATGGCATCGAATAAACTTCTAGGATTACCTTATCTAGTATAATCACATACTCTCCACCCATGTTGCCTTCGACTATTTTACATATAAAAAGAACAAAATATATACTCTTCTATTGTTATAAAGCCTTGAAAAATAAATAGGGTATTTTAATATTACCTTGATTACCTTTATGTCCTTATAAATTCGTAAGTCAGTGTGGAGCCATACCTGGGGCTCAAATTCATGAACCGTAAGATCGTAACCTGAGCCAAAACTAAGAGTTGGATGCTTACCTGACGGAGTATCTGGGTGATGCCCTGAGAAATTAAGAATTTCTTAAATCAGGGGCACCTGGGTGGCTCCGTTGGTTAAGGGTCTGACTTCGGCTCAGGTCATGATCTCATGGTTCATGAGTTCAAGCCCCACATGGGGCTCTGTACTGACAGCTCAGAGCCTGGAGCCTGCTTTGGATCCTGTGTCTGTCACTCTCTCTGCCCCTCCTCTCTGCCTGCACTCTGTTTCTCTCTCTCTCTCTCTCTCTTTCTCTCTCTTTCTCTCTCTCTCTCTCTCTCTCTCTCTCAAAAATAAAATAAAAATTTTTTTTTAATTTAAAAATTTCTTAAATCATTTAATTTACATTCATTCAACTCATTTTATTAAACATCTATTATGTACAGTACTCAATGTCTTGAGCTAAAAAAAGAAACTCATTTCCAGCCATAAAATTTACATTCAAATGGAGAGCTATTTTAAAAAGTATTATTCAAAAATAATATGTTAATAGAAGCATATACAAGAGATAGTAATATAATAAGACCACTTAAATGCCCTTTTGAATCCATGGTATGGTTTTATAGGGAAATTCAGTATTTGTGTTGAAATGACAAAAAACATCAGTTGGTTAAGAATACAATTTTTAGAAAGCATTCTGCAGAAGAGAGGATGAAGGCAGGCACAAAGGAGCATGCACATACCAACTACATGTAGTGTTTTGTGGAAATGTAACTGAGAACAGTGGTAATTAATAAGGATAGAAACGAGAGGTCTATATTACAGATAAGAAAAGTAAGATTGAAAACTATGACTTTGACCCATTCAGCCAGTAAATAAGAGAGCACTGATTTGAATACAAGTAGCTTCTGAAACCTTTCTCATATTTACATTGCCCTAATTTTCAAAGGCTTTTTTTCAAGCCATGTGTTATCAGACATGGAACACATGTTTCCTTTTGAAACAATATTTTGGTACAGTAGTTAAGTTTCTCAGCTGACTCTTTGGCTCTGTTGTAATGTTTCTGAAATACTTATGAATGATACTATGATTCGCTGTAGTGAAAAACACAAACGGAAACCAGAAGCTTCCAAGGTACATTTCTGACACAACAGTGAATAGAAGGGGTAAGGGAATTAGCAATGGAGCAGGTAGGAAGGAAAGGAAAGCATAATTCCAGTTATGTTTGTAGATCAATCATCAGACAGCATGAGTCAAGGACCAAACTGTTTACAGACTACAGGCACAAAACATGAATTCGAAGTGATTATATCAAAACATTCCTTCTGATTATAAAATTCTATGATGTTAAGACTCTAAAAATGACAATGTGAGGTATGGGGGGTATTTGAAATAAAATATGATTTATGTTCCATCCTCAAGTAGCTTATTTATTCTCCGGTAGGTTAGATAGTACATGTGTACTGGCATAAGAAACTAAGGATGCAAGTGCAGCATTAAATAGTACTTAGGTAAGAGAAGAAAAGCACTTTTAATTGGAGAACCAAAAACAAATCCACATGGAGGGTGTGGTAAGTAGAGCCCTTTAAGAAGGAAGTACTGTTTTCATTAGAAAACCTGAGACCTCACCTAAGGGATTTGATAAGCCATTGATTGAGGACTCTCTTGAAAAAAGGGCAGGGCATTTTGGTCAGGATAGAGAGCCTTCCTTTTTGTTATACTGGAGAATAGTATTTCCATATTCTATTGAATGGGTTTCTCTCACCTTTATGGTAATAATCTTTGTTGCTTGGTAGACTTAACACGCATTTCATAGAATTATACCTTCCCTAAACCATATCGAGTCAGTGACAAATTGAATGGTCTCATTTGTTCGGTCCTATGTAAGATGTTTGTGCTAAATAGTTATTTTTAGCAAGCAATGTGCTTTTTAATGACAAATTTAAAAATCTGTATAAGAGATGGAAAATGTATGTGTGTGTGTGTTTCCTTATGACCTATTTACCTGCCTTAGAGGCAAAGAAATTATTTTAAACTGATACTGGCTTGTATCTCTTTGATAATAATAATTAATAGCCAAATAACTACCATAATTTGCTCTTCTGAGATGATACAATCAGTGGGGAACCAAAGAAATTCCAAATGAACACATTTCTTCAATTAATAGAAGCTTTTTAAAAAAGAAGAAATATATTTCTTATACTTTTTCACACTAGGCAAGTGACTTAACGACCTTACCTTGGTCCAGTGATCTCCTGGGGAGGATTTGTACCCTTGCATCACTCTGAAAACGCTCTCCAAATCTAGGACCAGAAACAGGCATCTTATTTAAATAATAACATTAATTTATCATATCTCCTTCTATTTTTCATTTCCATATTGTAGCCAGTCTTCACAGAGCATCTGAAATGTGACATGTAATTAAGGCGGCTTACAATCTAGTGTTAAACACAGACATACAAGTAGTTAGCTACAAGTGAAAGCGGTACAGTAGGGCAGCATGTATAGAGGACAATGAGGGGGCATTAACTATTTGCATTCTGGGGAGCTAACTGAAGGCTTCTTAGGCTGAATGGCATAGTGAGTTTCATTTAAAAAAAATCCAGAACAGTAATATATTTGATACAAGAGACTTAAGTGAGAATTGTTATTCCTATTCTTATCTTAAAGAAGAGGAATTAAGACCTGGAGGTTCAAGTGACTTGCTTAATATAACAGGACTAATAAGTGGTAGAACTGGGGCTATGACCCAGTCATGATCATAATAGTTGCCTGGTATTGAGTGTTTATCGTGTGCCAGAGATCATGTTAAGTACCATGTATTTTTTTCTCACTTAATATTCAAAGCAACCTTTGAAGTTAAACCTATTTGTGGATATACTGTGGAGCAGAAAAACAATGCATTGGAGGATTATCATATATTAGCTTTAGGTAGTGAATAAGGCATGAGAAGATTTAAAAATTAAAAGAAGTTAGGAAGGAGTTGTAAGAACTTGTGAACACAAGAATGTCTTTGGTAATTCAGACTTGCTAAGATACTACTAACTTAATCATAGTATAAAAGAAAAAGGGAAGAGATTTGTAAATCCATGTTTTCTCACCTGTTTTTCTGTTGGTCAGTGCCTCATAGCAGGAAACCCCAGGAGAAACAGCTCAATTGGAAAACTTTTGTGGCCATCCATTGTCCTGAATGCCTTTCCTGCCCTTTACCGTGACCAAAGAGAGCTGAGTCTACAGAGGAGTTAGGAGAATAACAACTGGGACAGCACAAATGCTGTATTATTTCATAGTTGAGTGAAATTGAAGTTTCAGTAAATTACCCAAGCGCTATTAAATTGAACCTAAGTTTTCTGGCTACAAAACTCAAATTGTTTAATCGCTATACTGTGTTGCTCCTCTTGAATACATAACATGCTACATCTTAGAGACTTTCTGCTTCTAATGCAGGTTTTTGAACCTGTCTGTACATGAAAATTTACCACATCAAATTAATTCTGATGAAACTGGTAATTAACCATGACCATAAATATTAATAGCAGAAAGTGAAAATAGTTATGATCTGAGGTCCCTGTCATCATGGAGTGTGCAAATCTATAATTAACTTGATAAGCTTTTAGAATACCAATAGGACTTAAGAAGCATTTTTGGAGGATTCTCTAGTATTCTAGGATCCTAAGCAATAATATTAATGAGCAATAAATAAATAAGGAAATGGAGGATGAGTGCCTAATAGTGCATGTGCTGTTTCCTGATTAACTTTTTTTCTAAAATGGGAAAGCAACCTCCCATGGTATCATATATGTCTCTTCCCATTATTCTTTAACACCAGGAAAGCCTTATTTAGTATTTATTCTACCCTTGGTCAAATTATGAATTCATATGTAGATGTCACCAAAATATCTGTAGATAGTCTGTTAATAAACAAGAATACATTTATAATGAATCCCTGCCATATGGGAAAACACACTAACAGTATCTTAGCAGTATCTCAGAAGGAAAGAAGTAGGATACTTATAGGACTATGGGGGGAGGGGGGAGTTTAAAATGATTGAAAGAGAAGGTCTTTCAATTTGGGGAATTGAAAGCGAACAAAATGGGAATATAAAAGCTTAGAATTTGTGGACCCCGGTAAGCTAAGGTTTTGAAGCAATCCCTGATAACTAAGCTAGTTATTGATAAGTGAGCTACGTTTTTCAGATGAGCAGATAATCAGCTCTGATAACTTGGCTTTGTAGGAATATCATGAAATTAAAAAAAAAGTTATTTATTGGTTTACAGTCTTATCTTCCCACCACAAAGTTTTCCTGGTATCAACAACTAAGTCATGTTACAAAAGATGGGCTGGCTTTAGGCTTCTCTAAGTTATGTTGACACAGTGGCCCCATCCTATGTGGGACCCATTCTGGCTGTTGATCCACAAATCTCAAACTGAGAGTTCCAGAGATCCTTTTTTTATTCTGATAGTGCCCATTTGTAGCATTGATTATGTAATTAATAGTTCACTGTAATTCCGACATATATCAAAAGGAATTTAGATAATTTTTAATGTGAAAAACAGGCACAAAGCCTTTTATTTACTGTTTTTCTGTTAATATATAATGCATTCAGTTATATTTGATTTCCTAGTGTTTACTTATAAGTGGCAATAGAATTTCTGTGTTGGCTTTGTAATTGTGAATTCTAAAAAGGTCATATTAGCAAAGTTTTCATTCATTAGTGCTTAAGTTTGTCAGTTGAGAAACATTCACTGACAACAGATTGACTTATGTATAGCAATTACTAATAGATTTTTATTCATATTAAAGTATCACATAATATTTAATGTGCCACAGCATTGAGTAAATATTTCTCCATTTACATGCTATAAAATAAACAGGCCAAATTCAATGTTATTGATAACACTTAGACGTTCACATTTCAACCCTTAATTTCTCAAACTACATACAATACGGTAAGATGAATATACCTAGAGTTTTATTAAATTACATTTGCATTTTCCAATTTCATTTTAGAAACTTTAAACTTTCTTCTAAATCTTCTTTTGCCTAAAAGTATGAGTTGATTAATAAAGTAAATGCTAGTTACTACTACCATGATTTTGTTTCATCAAAATACAGATAGTCCCCAACTTAGGATGGTTCAACTTAGAATTTTTTGATGTCACAATAGTGCAAAAACAATACATATTCAGTAAAAACTGTGCTCTGAATTTTGAATTTTGATCTTTTTGTGCACTAGCAATATGTGGTATGGTACTCTTGTGATGCTAGTGAGTGACAGTGAGCCACAGCTCCCAGTCAGTTCCAAACATAAACTATCGATACAAACATTCTGTACCAACTAATACAACCATTCCGTTCTTCACTTTCGGTACAGTTTTCAATAAATTACGTGAGATATTCAAAACTTGATTTTGCCCAGCTGTAATTTAACATAAGCATTCTAAGCATGCTTAAGGTAGGCTAGTCTAAGCTATGATGTTTGGTACACTAAGTGTGTTAAATGCATTTTCAACTTAGAATATTTTCGATTTGTGATGGGTTTCTTGGGACGTAATGCCATCATGCATCAGGGAAGATCTGTGATAAGAAAAATCAAGGCTCAAAATTGATCACTTCTTGTGACAAAATTGTGGACTAAATATTTTTAATTCAGATTAATTTGTAAAAAACATAGTCTTTCATCTTTTGTAAGGTATCAAGGTGTTTTTAGTTGAATTCCTTCACAATGACATGACTGGTAAATCAGGCTTTACAACTAAGGGATTGTATGCATGTGATTATACCAGGATGTCATTATGACATATTAAACTTGAATGGACCAATGATGACAAAATTGCTGCATTGAAGTGATAGTGGTTTTTAGCTATTTCTTCCATTAACTCTTGTTTTATGTCTCATTTAAACTCCTTGAAGTACTATCTTCTTAAATAGGTGCCAGTGTGTAGATTAATATTTGAGAAGTATTTTGTTTCTGTTTCCGATGTGTCTATTTAAGTAGACATATTTAAATGTCTCCTGATTCATCTAATGCATCTTTTTTTTACTTAATTTTTTAGCTGAAATATCTACATGGTTTACCAAATTCCCCATTAAATTGACCAGTAAACAGACTTACATTTATACTGATCATTTCTTAGAAATAAAATCTGAATTAGATGAATTCTGAAAATGGCTAAACATGTTTCTTCAAGTCAAGATGAAGGGGAAAAGGTTTTAAAAACATGTTAAAGTTACTGAACCAAATATGAATCTGTGTGTTCTTCTGATGACTGCCCTTCTCATCACTACACATCTCCCATGTTGACTTGTTAAATTAATTAATTGGTAATGGGCTAAGTCAAGACTAGTCTCAGATAACTGGGAGAAGTGACTCTTTTAGGCATCTCACTTCTTTCAAACGGAATTTTAATCAGTGATAGCAGCAGAATCATCTTTTTTTCTTTTTTTTTTAAGCAGAATCATTTTTTTAATAGTTTATTTTCAAATTGGTTTACATATAACACCCAGTGTTCATCCCAACACGTGCCCTCTTTAATGCCCATCACCCCGTCTCCCCCCTCCAACACCCCCTCACCTTCTCACCCTCAGTTTGTTCTTAGTCTTTGAGAGTCTCTTATGTTTTATCTCCCTCCCTCTCTGTGTCTTTTTTTCCTTTCCCCTCTTCCCCTCCCCATGGTTTTTGCTTAGTCTCACAAAGTCCACCTATTCGTGGAAACATACGGTATCTGTCTTTTTCTGACTAACTTATTTCACTTAACATAATACCCTCCAGTTCCATCCATGTTGCTACACATGGCCAGATTTCATTTTTTCTCATTGCCATGTAGTAGTCCATTGTATATAAGTACCATAACTTCTTTATCCATTCATCAGTTGATGGGCACTTGGTCTCTTTCCATGATTTGGCTATTGTCGAAAGTGCTGCTATGAACATTGGGGTACATGTGCTCCTATGCATCAGCATTCCTGTGTCTCTTAGGTAGATTCCTAGCAGTGCTATTGCTGGGTCATAGGGTAGCTCTATTTTCATTTTTTTGAGGATTCTCCACACCGTTTTCCAGAGTGGCTGCACTAGTTTGCATTCCCACCAACAGTGTAGGAGGATGCCTAGCGGAATCATTTTTACTTAGCTTCCATGAGCAGGATCACCAGAAGGAAAGGATGTATCTGACTTGTATTTTTATTCAATTTTTTCCATTTCCTTATATAGTTAATTCTGGCATCTTAATCTAATATAATTCCAGAATATACTATAAAGGGCATATGAAGTCTGAGACAACAGAAGCCATTAAAGATTTCATCAAGGATAAGAAACAATTTCAAATGAGAAGAATTCGTTCCTGAATAGAAAAAAAATAATAGGTGAACAATTCTTGATTCAGCAGGTGCTTGACCTGTTAGAGATGAATAATGGAATGAAAGAATAAATTTAGTGAATTCACTTACTCTAGCAAAATGAGTGAAGAATCTTCTTTTTTAGCAACATTGGGGAATACTTTCCTAATTCTCTTTCTGAACATTGCTCCTTTTAGAGACTAAGATAAGAAGTAATAGTATCACCCAGTTTGTTTAATTTCTCAAAGCAAGAAGGGAAGAAATCTTAATAAAGGCAGAGAGGCAGAGTATCTGCCTATGGGGAAGCCGTATTACAGTAGAGCTAGAAGGAATGCTACATTCCCTTCCAGGATTCCCAAGATTCCCTGGTGTCACTGGAGACTAGCCTAGCTACCGTCCCATTCACAGTTCTTAAGTTTTACTTTTCTTTTTAAATGTTTTTTATTACATAGTAAATAAATACAGCAAAGACTTAACAACCTACATAAATAAAGAATAACAAAACAAAGAACTTTGCCTACTATCCACACTCAGTAGAATACTATCAGCAACTTTTAAATACCCATACCCCATGACTTTCATTTGGGTTAATAATCTTTAGCCTTTCTTTATAATCATATATCACTAAGCAATATAATAATATATATATTATATATATAATTGTATGTAATATACCTAACTAAACAGTATATTGTTTTTGATGTTTTGAAATTATATAAATTTTAAAATATTGTGTACATTTTTTTGCTGCTTACCTTGAAAGTTTATTTTGAGAGAGAGAGAGAAGGTGCATACACTGGGGAGCAGGAGAGAGAGTAACCTAAGAAGACTCTGCACTGTCAGCACAGAGCCCAATGCGGGGTTCAGACCCACAAACCTTGAGATCATGACCCAAGCCGAAATCAAGAGTTGGATGCTTAACCAACTGAGCCATCCAGGTGCCCCACTGCTTGCTTGTTGGTCAATATTTATTAGAATTTTCCATGTTGATGCATATTGCATTTTTCTAGTACATCATACACAAGAGCTTCTTTAGAGCATAAGCACAGAAGTAGACTTGCTGCATCATGGAAGGTGAAAACATTCAACTTTTCTTGATTATGTCAAAACATTTCCAAAATGACTTTTGTACCTTATCCCAATCAAATTCTGCATCATGGCTGGTTATTTTATTACTTTGGGAACACCTGGTATTTTCAGGCTGTAAAGTTTTTGCCATTTAGGTAATTATAAAATATTTCTCATTGGAGTAATTTGCAATCCCTGAATAGTAATAAAGATTAGCATTTTTCCTGTGTTGCTGGTAATTCATATTTTCTCATTCAGAAGAATTTTTTGAAGAACTCTATGCCTTTTTTGACTAGATTAATTGCTTTTATTATAGTTCTGATTTGTCTATGTATAATTTTGGATTTCATGTTTAATGTTGGATACTGATCTTTTGTCAGTTCTTTGTTTTGCAAATGTCTTCTTGATGTTTATGTTTCATCTTTTATTTGTAGTGTTTTCAAATTAACAGATGTCCTGAATTTAATGCCCTCAAACATATCCCTCCTTTCTCCATTTTTGATTTATCGTTTTAGTGTCTTTTTAAAGAAATACTTCTTTTTCCTAAAATCACAAAAGTATATGTTCTGCCAAAAGCAGAAAAAGTTGTTTTCCCATTTACTTCTTAAGCTACATAGAAATAATATTTTTACATGTGTATTTAATTATGAACAATTTCATTCTTGTCCATAAGACAAAGTCTCAGTATCATTTTGAAATATTTGCTCTTTTCTGTCTTGCTTGCAAGGACATCTGTTTTGTTCCTTGCTCCTTTTAGGCAGAAAAAAAAATGTATTCCTGATTTCTCTAGTTTTTAAATTACTTTAAGGTAAATCCTCTCCTTTATGTTAACTTTCCTTAGGAAACATCTGACAACTCTTAACTCTTCGTACTTCCATTACTATATGGTATCTTCCTCGTATCTTAAAACTCATTCAAAATCTGTCAGCTGTTTGGTTTTAGGGGAATATATCCCCATAGCATATTTTCCCATCTCTAACATCTGTCTTTTCCCCCAACATTTCTATTGCTTTACTAAAAAATAAGGAAATTACTCTTGCTGCAAAGTTAAGAAGTTTAGAAAACAGCCTTTTCATGTGCTTACTTGTCACTGTAAATGGCAGAGATGAGTCAACTGCATTACTTTTATACTTACTGTGATTTCAGATATATTTATAAGTATTACAGCATCTTATTTGTGTTCTGCAGTTTTTTCCTTTTGTCTTCCTTGCCTAGTTTTTGATTACAGATGTCTTTTTATTGAGGCTTTCTTCTAAAATTATAAGTTATCTGCTGTTCCTATTTTTTAAAATGTTTATCTGTAAAGTTCCATCATGCATATGTACAATATGTAAATTTTATTAGTATTTATTCTACATTCTTGCCAAATCCAAGGATCTTTGAACACAGTTTCTCATCTCTGTCCTTCTCTTTATCTAATATTTTTTTTCCATTTTTAACTCCATGTTATTTATGCCACAAATCAATTATTATGTGTTTAGTCTTATGTATAAATCTTGTACACTTTTGTTCAGGTTGCCTTATTTTGCAGAATTTTCAAACATTAATTCTTCAATATTGCTTTACATATATGATTTTCTTCTCTCCTTTTGAACTTTAGCTGGGTCTGTATTAAATTTTTTCTCTATCCAGCATGTTTCTAAACCTTGTCTTCATACTTTTTGTCTATTCTTTCTGCCGCACTCTGGATATTTTTTCAGATCTACTTTTCAGTAGATTAATGATCTTTTAAATTGTGTCTTCTGACACTGAGTTTTTATTTCAGACATTTTATTTTTCATTTGTAGAAGTTTTATTTGATTCTTTTCAAAACTTGTTTTTCATACATAATCTCTCTTTCTTTACATTTCTGATTCTCTTATTTTTTACACATATTGAGTAAAACTATTTTGTGTTCTACGTCAGATTATTTCACTAACTGAAGTATATGTGTTTCCCATATTATTGCTGATAGCTTTTTATTCATAGTGCTTTGTAGGTTTTTTTTGAATTTTTGATAATTTAAAGCACCTTGCCTTGGTGTTTATTGGTAGGAATTCTTAGAACTCTGTTTTTAAAATATGTTATTCTACCTAGGTTTTGTGAATTTTTTTTTTCACCAGCACTTAGGTACTGCAAAATGTGCACCACTTCAAAAGAAATTCTAGATTTGAGAGTTCCTCCTGAATGAAAATGAATTCAGAGTTCCTCCTGAATGAATATGAATGTTTGTGTGTGTGTGTATGTGTGTGTGTGTGTATATATATACACACATACAAAGGGCTATATATACACATATACATATGCATTTATAGCAAATTCATTCTGCCAACATAGGAGGACTGGATTTTGGTTATAAATTCTCAGGATATATTTTTTCCTTTTTTCTTAGTCATTTCTTGGCCAACTTCTTTTATAAGGCAGTTTTATTTATATATCCCTTTTGGAGTTCAGTTTATACAGGAATTTCTTATTTGATTTCCTAATCTGAATGGGACTCTTGTCTTTTGTGTCTTGTGCCCCATCAAAACAGAGTTTAATATCTCCAGAGTTCCAGAGGTCAGCTTTCAGGAACATAACCGCCTTCATTGCACTTCCATCTGTATAATTTTCGATTTCCATATCGAGGTTGGCGTCCGAAGATTCTTTTTCAACTTAACAGTGCATTTAAAATGCTTATTAAAATATTTAGCTAATATATTTGTTTCATTAGGTAAATGTAGCCCTATATTCTCCCAGAATGGAAGAAAATGAAATCTGGGTATTCAATCATGATACTTACTTGTGAGAGTTAGCAAGTATCTAGCAACTCTGGCAAATCTCTGGTCTCATTGTGCTACATCCATAGCGACACTACTTTTATAATAAACCAAAATAGTTTGATTAGGTTTTTTAAAATAACTTTTATTATTTTTTTAATGTGTATTTATTTTTGAGACAGAGAGAGAGCATGATTGGGGGAGGGGCAGAGAGAGAGGGAGACACAGAATGTTAAGCTGGCTCCAGGCTCTGAGCTGTCAGCACAGAGCCCGACGTGGGGCTCGAACTCACAGACCGCGAGATCATGACCTGAGCCGAAGTTGGACACTCAACCGACTGAGCCACCCAGGCACCCCTGATTAGGTTTTATATTATAAATCGAATTATAATCTAATTGCATAATTCCCACCTTTCTATAACATTTAAAAATTGAAAAACTCAAATTATCAGATGCATCTAAGGTTTCCCATTGGATTTACAGTATTCGATGAAGACTTGGATTAAAAAAGTATTATTCCAAGGCAGTAGAGTCTTATATGTAAGGATCAACCTGTGGGCAGCAATAGCTTACTTACTTAAGTAACACATTTGTTGATGTAGATGGGAAGTAATAAAATTTGCTATAATATAGAATACTTCTCTGTAAGGAGGGCCGATTCTACAGGCCTAGGAGCTCTGGATAAACTTAAAATTTCAACAAAGATCAAAACTGTAGTATAATCCTTATAGGATGAGGTAGAGTTAACATATATTTTGGATGTTCCTTTAAAACTAAAGTTGATGAGTACTTATACTTAGAAGTAATTCTGTAGGAACATAAAGAATTCTGTAGCCTTTCTAACTGAATGATGTAGATTAACAAAAATTAGCAGTCCAGTTAAAGATGATGAATTAATGTTATAGACTTGTCTGCACTTCCTCCTGAAATCTCACAAATAACGAACAAAATATTTTTTAAGATAGAAATCCACCGAGACAAAGGTAATGGTAGAGGAGAAAACAGACATAAAAATTTGGAAGTGTAAAACAAGTGGACAAATAGTAACAGACTAAACAGACCTGAGAATTTGGAAAGTAAAATTGGCAACAGGAGAAGTAGAGAAGCATGGTGATTTATAGCACAGAATCTACAAAAGCCTCAGGAAATGGCAACACTAGATAATGGGAAGTGTGAATCAAAGTGGAGTAAAAATCCCAGTACTAGTTAAATGTTTTAGAGTTGAAACATTTTTCACCAAACCATCTATGTGCTGACATATCCAGCAGTCCTTGAATGAAATCAGACTAATTTTTAACCTTAATATGTCAGGTTATCCTGCATAGCCCACTGAGCTCAGTGAGATGTACAAGGACATCCAGATGACAAGAAGCTTCAAATCTGTACAAGATATTTTCCCAAGAAAATTCATATCTTTTATTTCTCACTTTTTATTGCAGTTTGTTCTCTAAGGTTTATATCGCTCATATTAATATATCTGTATCTTTAACAACTTCGGAATTAAAAGAATACATTTTAAATTATAGTATAAAATGGTCCTCAAAATTGTGAAGTAGAAGTTTTTTTTTAATACTAGAAAAAATAAGAATATCAGATAATTATGGCAAACATAATTTGGAGACATTCTAATAATGGATAGATTTTAAAGGCTATTAGAAGCCAATGATCATGTTTAAAGTGTTTGATTATTCATCCATTCATTTACAGACATAATATAAGTAAAGGTTAAAGACTAGTTAGCTCTTATATTCAGTAGTATGAGTTTCAAATCAAAATAAACTCAACTTTCAAATTATGGGCCCCAAGAAAACTAAAACTTGCCAAAGATGTCATATTTTGCTCCAAATTTGTACAACTATGAAGTAGTTAATTCCCATTCCAGGCCTCATACCAGATCTTTCAGTAATATAATGTTTCTGTTGGACGACTGGAATTTCCATGGTATGTAATAGTTTCACAATGGGTGTAAGGAAAACAAACTCAACTTTCCATTCATGCCACTCCCAGGATGATTACCAACAACACAGGAAAAATGCTAATCTTTATTAGCATTCAGAGATTGCAAATTACACCAATGAGATATTTTTTATAATTACCTAAATGGCAAAAATTTAACAGCCTGAAAATGCCAGGTGTTCCCAAAGTTATAAAATAACGTGCTGTTATAGCATTCCCCCCTCCTTGACAATGTACACACACACACACACACACAGCAGTCTTTAATTTGCACTGATGGGAGTGGTTCCTGCAGATACACATTCTCCTTCAGGTGTGGCAGGTTAGAGGCTTTATTTTTTAAAATAGCTACTTTTATTTTTTGGGCCACTGACAGTTTAGTATGACTTTAAAAATAAAATGTTTATTCATTTTGAGAGAGAGAAAGAGAGGCAGAGAGAGAGAGAAAATCCCTTGCAAGCTCCATGCTCAGCACTGAGCCCAATGCAGGACTCAATCCAATGACCTTGAGATCAGGACCTGGGCCAATATCAAGGTTGGATACCTAACCTACTGAGCCACCCAGGCACCCCATAGTATGACTATTATTGATATAAAGTTCGTCATTAAAATAAGTCAAGACTTAAACCCTACACATATGATATATTTCCTCATTTATCTGTACTATGTGGCATTTTGAAGCCCCTGCTTTTCCTTTTGGAATTAGGTATGGGGGAAAGAATGAAGTATCTCTTTCATTGTGGGAGTACAAGGGGGATAGTTACAAACTAAAAAAGTGACATTCCCAGGATGGAGGTGAAGAGTCAGAAAAATCAGAATAAGGAAAAAAAAGTGGTGGGCGTTTCCTAAGAGTAGCTGTTTTAAAAATAAATTTTCTGTCACACTTGAAGGAGAATGTTTGTATGCAGGAACCACTCCCATCAGAGCAAATTAAAGACTGCTGTGTGTATGTGTTTACACTGTCAAGGGGGGGAGACATTTTCCCCTACCCTTGGTTCTTTTGTCTGGTCTAGTAATTAAATTGACATAAGTTTAACAAGAGAAAAAACAAATTTGGTTTCATAGATATGGGATCCTAGAAGTGAACAAAGGAGGGTATTTGTATACCTTTTAGACACAGAAACAAGAAATTTTTGAAGAACCGACAAGACAAAAAACTTAGGCTTGGGTATTAATTAGTTAAGAAACTGAACAGAATTTATTTACATAGTCTCCTTGACCCTGAATTTTCTCTCTTTGGTATTAAGCATGTCTCTCTATCTCCTTGTGCAGGGATGTTACCTGTAACATGGGAGAATTATTTCATACTTTCAGTGGTATAAAAAGGAAAGTCAGAATGTCCTTCTCAAAAAACTTCAATTCAAAATTATCAATATACCACTTGGCATATTTTTGATAAGCCTGCCCTGAGCTCCATTTGTGTGTGTGTGTGTGTGTGTGAGTGTGCATGTGTGTATGCACATCTATGTATATATGTGTAACACCATATTACCTCTACTTGTTTTTACTCCCACAATCTCCCTTTATGTATCTATATGTCCCACAATTTTGAAGAGCATGTGTCTTTATTTTTTGTACTCTACCCTATGACCAGCTGGTGGTTAATAGCAGAAATCAGTCTTGTACCTCTAACAATGTTGAAAGATCAGGTGAAGAGTTGAAAATTAAATTTAATTAAAAACTGATTGGTAGGAACAAGGTGGGATAATCACTATTAACACCTCTATTTATCTCTTATCTATCAGTTAAGTCTGAGCATCGAAAAAAATTAAAGCTGACAATTGCTAAGACAGCTTGAGGGGAACAATTAGACTATAAGCATTATTGAAGTAGTAAGACAGATTGTTAAATAAAGTACACAAAAAATATGTGAGTAACTATAAAGTATTTATGATTTTGTTTAATTAGATATGACTGAAGAATTAACTGTTCAATTTCTTAAGCATAGGGCAAGAAATGTTTGAAATGTTACCCCAAATAAGCAGCAGTATGTCTAGAAAATTAAAAGGGGGTTTTCAACTTTTATTAATTATAAGTTACTAAGGTAATTTGGTTATGTTGCATAAGGGCTACTACTAGTAATAGCTTTTGTATTTTATTTTACTGGAAATTACAAAATTAACAAAAAAATATACACCAGCAATTAGTTTTTAGAACTTGATAAATTGATACTTTTTTCGCAGTTGTATTATGGGCAACCACGACAGTCTAAATCTGGTGACTTCTGATGAATATACAGTGTGACATGACTACTTGATTTTTATCTATACTTTGTGCCCTAGAATCCATTATCATATGTATTGGCAGATAAAGTTACTCATTCAACATAAACATTTACATGTTTATAATATTGTTCTTACTAATCATGTATATAGAAATGTAGTTTGTCAGAATCCTAAAAAAAAATAAATGCGAAGACATGTCAGTCTTGACCACAATGGGTCCACCATAAATTTGCATATGAGAACTTTCAGGAGACTACTAGATCCTTGGAGCAACAGAAAAATCCTGAGTCGCTCCTTTTGTTTCCTCTGCAAACTGGTTGGTCAACAAGATGCTAACAGACGTTTCCCAGTCTGTCACATTCTCATTTCTCTGTGGAAAGATCAAATTATGTTTTCAGTTGTGGGTAGATTTCCTATAAAAAAGGAATACCTATAAAACTCCATATAGCTTCTGATATTCCTTAAACATTAAACAGAAAGAGAAGGAAAAATTACACAAGTTATCTCAAAGATTAAATATAACTCAATTTCAGAGTAGTTTTATTAATTAAATATTTATTATAAACTACCTAAGAGCTGAATAATGAATTCTAAGTGATTTTTAAAAAGTATACTCAAAAACAAGATCATAACACTTTGGAGCCCATTGGGACACTGTTTGTACGTTTAGTGATGCTAATCATTACACTACCCTACGTTACACTATTCTCTTGCATCATAGAGAATGTAAGAATGAAATACAAGGATTTGCACTAGACCTCTTACGAATGAGTATTTTTAAAGCATCCAAAGAATATATGTTTAACATAATTCATAAGCAGCTTTGTTCACACAGAATAAAATTGGTGTCGAAGAACGTGTGCTTTGATGAAAGAAGCCAGTTTTTAAGATTTACAACTTTGATCAAGTTACCTTCCTTTAGCCTCAGTTTTTTAGCTAAGAATATAGGACCCCTAAGAACATTGGCCTTTCATGTTTTCTAGATTGAGGTGACAATCAAATTAGGTGATGCATATAAAGGTGCTACGTGGGGACACCTGGCTGGCTCAGTCGGAAGAGCATGCAACTCTTGATCTCGGGGTTATGAGTTTGATAATCATGTTGGATGTAGAGATTACTCAAAACAATAAATAAACTTTGAAACACACGTTATGTGAAGAATAGACTATAATGATAATACACATTATCATTATTTTTAGTTTTATTTAGGTATTTTACTCTTGTAAAAGGTGAGCTTCTCCTATTATTACGGGAAGAGGGCACTTCTGCATCTCCCAGCAGCCTTGTTAGGTACCACCTTGGAGTCCTTAGCGTTCTACCCAGATCTGCTTAGTGTGGCGGTACCAAGTGCTTCAGACCTTCCTAAATATATGTCTGAGAATAATGTAGACCACATATATGTAACAGCTATTTTAAAAATGAGTTTTAGTTGCAAAGCTTTTGTGTTTCGTTGTAAGAGATTTCTTTCCCAAGTACAGTTGTCTCCCATTATTTGCAGTTTGGCTACCTGTGGTTTTAGTTACCTGTGGACAACTGTGGTCTGGAAGCAGATGATTCTCCTTCCAACATGGTGTCAGAAAGCCAGTAGTAGCCTATCCCTGTATCACAGTGCCTCTGTCATTTACCTCACTTTATTCCGTCGTGTAGGCATTTTGTCATCTCACATCATCACAGGAAGGATGAGTATAGTAAGATATTCTGAGAGACAGAGACCACATTCATATAACTTTTATTATAGTATTTTGTTATAATTGTTTATTAGTATTATTACCAATCTCTTACTGTACTTAATTGATAGATTAAACTTTATCATTTATATGTATATATAGGGGGAAAATACTGCATATGAGGGGCGCCTGGGTGGCTCAGTCGGTAAGCGGCCGACTTCGGCTCAGGTCATGATCTCACAGTCTGTGAGTTCGAGCCCCGCGTCGGGCTCTGTGCTAACAGCTCAGAGCCTGGAGCCTGCTTCAGATTCTGTGTCTCCCTCTCTCTCTCTGCCCTTCCCCTGCTCACTCTCTGTCTCTATATCTCTCAAAAAGAAATAAATGTTAAAAAAAATTAAAAAAAAATACTGCATATGAGTGTCAGTACTATCTTTGATTTCAAGTATCCACTGGGTGTCTTGGAACATAACCCTCACAGATGAGGGAGGACTACTATACAAACCGGAGCAAATTCTTTATCTAGCAGTTCCACATATATTATAGTAGAACAACTTTGTCATTGCCATCGTATTGATGAAGAAACTGAGAGCCTCAAGATGGCTAAAATATTTGTCTAAGATCCTATTATTTTAAGTGATAATGCGCATAATTGAACCCAAGAGTCCAAACTATAATTAGATCTGTGGTAGTAACAATTTCAGAATGGGTGCTACCCTAATTTAATGGGTAAAGATGGGGAAGTAAAAAGGTGAAGTTCCTTCTCTAGGGTAACACTAAGTGACCAAATTAAAACAAAACTCTCCTTGTAAGTCACTACTTTCTCTACTGTAACATTCTGATTCCTAATCAGTACATTGAATGCGATCTTATGGAGTTGATTTTGGATGTTTTACAACTTACAATTTTATAGTTTGATTCAGATTTTCAGTGGTAAGCAAACAAAAACACTTCCAAAGATTAGAAATGGAAATTCATTTTGCTCAGTTTATTTAATGGAGCTAAGTAAAAAACTTTAGTATGAAGATCAGAAAGGGTACCATGAAAAATGAAAATTCAGAATCCATCTCAGTCATCAGCGTAGATGCAAATGTCCTAAACATAATTTCTTGCCAAGGAAATTCATATATGTACATATATCATAAGCAAATGGGATTTATTTCAAAGATAAAGGTTTAATATTAGACTATCAAAGTTACTTATAAGCATATCAGTAAGTGAAAAGCTGATAATGATACAGTATTACGAAAAATAGAGGAGTTCAACAAGGTTTCTCAATATACAAGTCAATTGCATTTCAGTATACCAACATAATTCATTAAATACATGATGTTACAAACAACTATTTAAAATAGCAACACATCCCTAAGATTTCTAGAAGTTAACCTAAGAAAATACACACCTGACCTTTATGAAGAAAAGTTACAAAATTATATTAAAAATATTTTAGAATCCCCTGTAAAGGGAAAACATACCATGTCCATGTGTAGGAAGATAAAGTATCACAAATATATCAGTCACACATGTTTCCTGTGAAATCATGGAATTTAAATCATTTACTAATATGAGTGTTTATGTAATTTAATAAGATGTTTGCACATGTAATCGATTACAATATTTTTATCAAAAGGCACAAGGCAAACAGTATGTAGCACAATCCTGAGGAAGGAGAATATGCAAGACTTGCCCTATTCAAAATCAAGACCTCATAAAGCTACACTAATTAAGTCAGTGTTTGATTGGCTTGGGGTTGACGATCTGTCCAATGGAATAGGATAACGATCCTGGAAACAGAACCCATGTACAGGAAGGATGATGCATGACAGAACTGGTAATGCAGGTGACTATAGAAAGGATGTTATCTGTAAGTTATCCTAGCATAATTGGTATTCCACACTGAAAGGCAAAAGGAGAAAAAAAAAAGTTTGGAAAGATTCTATACAGAGTAAGTACTGAGTAATTCTGTCATAAGCAACTGGCAAAAAGAAATATTTTTAATCAGGAGAGTGGCATGATTTGATTTGTATTTTAAGAGTTACTTCCTGTCCTTAAGAGTGGCTATTAAAGGAATTTTCTCTAATGATAATCTATATCCAAATGCTGGTGAAAGGAAAATACAGTAATTATGGGTGCTGTGCTTCCCTTCAAAAGGATCGTTAATTGCTTTCAGAAAAAAATATTCAACTATTTGACTTATTCTCAGCATTCTTTGCAATCATCTATTTTCTTGAAATCTGTTTCTCTAGCTCATATTTATCATACATTTCCTTTGTCTATATGGAAAGGTGTCTGCTAGTCTTAAAGTAAATACTCTGGATTTTTTTCTCAGTATTATTTTATAAACTTTTTTCTTGCACTTTTACAATGAATACTTGCTATACAAATATGTCATTGACTAACAGTCCATGGACTAATCAGTCTGAAAATCTATGAAAGAAATATTTCATAATTTATTTTGAAGTGTGCTTAGTCCCTACGAAAGCCTTTTTCTAATGGCATCAGTCTTTAAATTGCCAGGAAGAAAAAGGGCAGCATTTTAAGAATGAGTATTTAACAAAACCTGGTACATAGTAAAGAGTGTAAATGTTAATTTTCTTCTTTCCTCTTGCTTTATTAGTAGGTATTAAGCTAATTGAGATGAATTTAAATGGATTGTATGAAGTTGGATTTTAAGGTCAATTAAACACAATTTGTAAAACATGGAAGTATAAAGTATTAAACATTGAGTATTTTGTATTGATAAAATCCAAGCTCTTCTAGAAGTAATACAAATGAAGAGAACTAAGTCACAGAGTTTTTGTAGCTAATACATGATTGCTGATTTGATTGCTGGTAGAAGAATCAAGAGTCAGTGTTTCTTTTTTTTTTTTTTTAATTTCTTCGTTTATTCATTTTTTGAGAGAGAGAGAGAGAGAGAGCGTGAGCATGAATGGGGGAAGGGCAGAGAGAGAGGGAGACACAGAATCTGAAGACTGCTCCAGGCTCTGAGCTATTATGACAGAGCCCCAGGTGGGACTCAAACTTGTGAACCATGAGATCATGACCTGAACCAAGTTGGACACTTTTTTTTTTTTTTGGGGGGGGGGGTGCTAGACTCATCCTTACACCAAACATGTGCTGTTAGAAATGAAGTCAAGAACTACCTTATCCCAAGGAGAAGCAGACAAAGGAAGTCTTTGAAAGGGTTCTAGCTTGGACATGTAATTGAGTACTTTGAGTCTTTGACAGTCAGTAGGTTAGCACTCTGGACTCTGAATCTGACAATCAACTACTATTAGCCAGAAATAAGGTATGAATTTGGAGAAATACTTGTATTAGGTTTTGAAGTATTCTTTCCATCAGAATACCAATTTTGTTTACTATTAACACCCCTGTCCCCTGCTGGTCTCAGTGGAAACTTACCCTATCCTTCTCAGTAGGAAGCTTTATCAGTGACCAGTTCTAGCCAGTTAACTGCTAGGAAAGATTTATTCTACACTTAGAAAAAGTTCTTCCTCTCTTGAAAATCTAAGAAACTGAGTAATTGGATACAAATGTGCAAGTATGTCATTTAAACTACCACTGTCCACCATATTAGAATCAGAAGAGAAACAAGTCTCAGATTAAAGCTTGCCATGTGAATAGCAGAATGGAGAAGCAAAGAAAATCTAGGTCTCTTATAGGAACCAGCTAAGCTTTTTAGAGTCCATCTGAAAGTCACGTATCTGAAAGCCCACCCTATTCTTGAATTTTCTTTTACGTAAGCCATTGAATTTCTTTATTGCTGAAGTTACTTTGAATTGGGTTTTCTGGTTATATATACCAAAAGCATACAAAGTTGTAATTATGAGTACATACAATTCAGATAAAGATTCTTCCTATTTGTAAAAATGAAAACTGAAAGGCAGGAACTTATGATTTAATTCTAGATAATGCAAAGTGTATGACATTATTATTTTACTCTAGCTCATCATTACTAGCAATAGTCTCTATACTTATCGTTCTTAATAAAGCTCTTCTGTGCTTTCTATCACCACAATTTTTATTGGACTAATATTTTGCTAATTTAAAAAATCTATATCCATGCACGTTAATAGAAAACACTAGAAATATGGTCAGATACTCTATATAAAATATTTCCTGATTTTTTAAGTAACAATGCAGTTTTCCAAGCACATTTAAATAAAAACAGTTATAGTTTCTATAAGAGATAGTAAGGTTTCACATGCTTAAGATAATCCGGGATAGAATAAAAACTCGGGATAGAATAATGAACCAAACGTGTGTGGCTCTTGACCTCATGTGGCTTACAAATAGGTGGGTGTGTGGGTTTTTATATAAAGCATTTGATGTCACATTATGACAAAGCCACTTAAGTGTTAAAAATTAGTCCATAAAAAGACAAAACATAATGAACTTGAAAGAATTTTTGAGTTTGCTATTGTCAGTTGAACTATGTCTTTCCAAAGCGCTTAAAACTAAATAGTAGTTTCTTCATTTCAACAATGTTAGGTCTGTTCATGTTGTGATATTAGTTTTTGTCTGAAAATAGTTTATGCTCTTTCACATTTTGAACTTAAAATCAAATGGCTATTTGTCTCCATTCCCAATTCATTCAAATAAATGGCTGAAATCTTTTTCAAATTATTTAATATGTGAAATTTTATTGTACTGTGCATTCAACATCATCATTAAACTCTATGGGGAATAAATATCTATTTCACATAACAACTAAAGCAATTAGGATGTAAAAATCGAAAGAACATTGTTATTATTTTCAATCTTTGAGCCATTTTCACTAATGAATTTATTAAAAAAAACCTCATAGGCTTTTATGTCTACATAACAAGCACATATGTTTTCTGGAAGACATTCTTTGAGATTTAACTGATTATTTCCTCAGAGTATTTTACAAGTGTGAGGATTTAACAAAATATTTTTAAAGCTTTATTGAAAATTTAAAATAAAAATATATTCCACATAGAATATAAACTGTAAAGGATTTAAAGTATAATTTTAAAAAAGTGCCATCCTATGGTGGGCAGCAAACTAAAACTCATAGTTTCATGAATAATCTTGTGTATTAACTATAAGAGAATAACCAATCTGGAGGTTTTAAAGGGAGTTTATATGTGTGTGTGTCAGGAGGAGAAGGGAAGGAAAGAAGTAAAAGGAGATACATCATCTACATTGTTACAGGAATATCATCAATCAGTCAAGTTTTTATGAAAAGTAACTTTTAATAATGTAAAGTAACTTATTTAGAGAAATAAGCTATCTAAGTTTTATTAATCATATATTTATAAATTTAAGAAATGTAAATTGTCAACATATTTTGCTCAGTGTCTATATTTCATTTAAAAGATGGAGGCTAGTTAAAATTTTCAGAAGTTGAAAAAAGAGAACATGGAAGTAATGATTTTTAAGGAGGTACAGATAAAAGTGTTGCTACAAAAGGGTGACAATTCGTTTACTTTTAAATAGTCTCCTTTCGGCCCTCAAAAGCCACACAATCAAATTAACAGTAATGACTGACATAAATCACAATTTGATACCAACATGTTGTATATACAATGAATAAGGACATCATTAGAAACTGTTCCTATTTCTGTTGACCTGTAACGTAAAATGTAAGTGAATGCCCTGTTGAAGATTAATCATCTAGACATACAGTGAGATTTCATCCTGAAGCCCCCAATACATAGAAATTATGACAAACCACTGTGACTGTGGCAAAGGAAACAGGTGCCCTGGGTTTAAACAGGCAGAAAATAATCAAGTATGAGCCACTTCAAAAGATATGCTTAGTGTTAATATGAAACCCAACTATTAAACATTCAATTCCAATCTAAATTGTATTTTCTTTCTGACTCCACAGATTTCAGATGTGTTTGTTATTATGGAGATTCCTATCTAGAGTTTCGGAATGTGTTGTTAAGTCCAGAAAGTAACATATCACTAGAATTTCATACCTTCAACTCCTATGGACTCCTGCTCTATATCAAGCAAGACTCAAATTCAGTAGATGAGTTTTTTATTCAATTACTTATTGAAAATGGTACTTTAAAGGTAAGTCATTATATTTTTTTCCATTTAAAGGAATTTTAGAAAGTTCTGATTCTTTAGTGGTTATTATTAAAAAAATTGTATCTTAAATATGTCTTTTATAATCACCACTAGGCTGTGTGTTCTGTTTTTGTAATTTTTTCTATGTTCAGATTTATATATCAAAATAGTATATATTTTGAATAGATTTCATTCTCTTTTCTTTATTTCTAACCTTTTTCTGCTATTATGGTTCCCAATGTCCTAGTGATAGTAATCGCTACCATTTTTTATAGCTTTAATGGAAGATGTGATCTGGGGACCCCAAAGATTTTTTCAGAGGATCCTTAGGGAAAAACGATTTTCATAATAATACTGTTATTTGCCTTTTTTGCTCTCATTCTTGAAAGTATACAGTGGAGTTTTCCAGAGGCTGCATGCATGTGGTGATGTCATCTTTCTGATCATTAATGTAATATATACTTCCACATTTTTGTATTTTAAAAATGTCCATTTTAATTTTAATATTATAAATATTGATATACATAATCCAGTAAACAAAATCTCTTTGGGGTCCTCAATGATTTTTAAGAGCACAAAGAGATTCTGAGATCCAAAAGTTTGAGATCATGGATTTAATACTTGGTAGTCTTTAAAACAGCCTTCTTTTAAAAGTCCAACATCAGGGGTGCCTGGGTGGCTCAGTCACTTCAGCATCTGACTTTAGCTCAGGTCATGATCTCACCTTTCCCGAGTTCGAGCCCAGTATTGGGCTCTGTGCTGACAGCTCAGAGCCTAAAGCCTGTTTCGGATTCTGTGTCTCCCTCTCTTTCTCTGCCTCTTGCCCGCCGCATCTGTCTCTCTCACTCTCAAATATAAATGTTAAAAAAAAAAGTCCGAGGCGCCTGGATGGCTCAGTAGGTTAAGTGGCAGACTTCAGCTCAGGTCGTGATCTAACAGTCTGTGAGTTCGAGCTCCACGTCGGGCTCTGTGCTGACGGCTCAGAGCCTGGAGCCTGCTTTGGATTCTGTATCTCCCTCCCTCTCTGCCCTTCCCCTGCTCATGCTCTGTCTCTATGTCTCTCAAAAATAGATAAATGTTTAAAAAAAAAAGTCCAAGATGACACAGCTAACAAACACTAGATTATAAGGCTGACTTTGAGTTGAAAGTGTGTGCTCTTCTTTCAATACTGTATTGCCTTAACAAATCAACTCCTATTCCTGTAGTAAAACCCAGATTAAGGAAGTTACCATATCATCACTGCAATAAAGTTATTAACTCAACATAGCCTAGTATATGAAGTATAACACTGTATTTTTATCATTTTTATGATGTGATTTAAATATGTGAATATCCATTCAAATTATACTTTATAATTTAAATAAGTCATGTTACACCAGTTTGACTTTCTTTAAATGTTCATCTTAAGTAATACAACATATATACATAATTTAATACAAAGTCTGATGTCATTAATAAATATCAGCCAGATGTAGGCTTTAGTAGTGGTAGTATTTTTACTCATTCATGTATTTGTTCACTCATTGAACATTTATCTGTTAGCAGTCACTTTGCCAGTGGTTCTGAGGATTCAGTGGTAAACAAAACACACTTCATTTTCCTCATCTTGCTTCCAATTGATTACAGACAAAAATAGGAATAGGTGAAACAAATAAGAAAATAGAATTTTGTAATAAATAGAACACAATAATGAGTCATCAAACATTAGTCTTACCTTCAAGTTTGCTGATCCCTGATCTATAGCATTTTCCTCAACTGAGACCAGTTTTCCATTATTCTTAGAATGAGCATAAAAATATGGAGGCCAAGTATATAAAATTATAAAAGACACATAATACTGAGCATTGGTCATGTTCAAAATGTTTCCCTTCAGCACAATTTTTTGCTGCAAACTCCCATTAACTGAGTGTCTATCTCTGCTAGTTCCTCTCACCACTGTGGACATCTCCATAGACATTCGAAGAATTACCAGAGACTTGCAAGATTGCAGGTGAAAAATTTTGAAATGATGACTGATGGAGACTCCTATCACTTTCAGATAGATAAAAATTAATTCATAATAGGTTGAATCAAGACATTGAGGAATTATAAAACCATAATGGAAGAAAAGACTTGTAGAATTTCTTTAGGTTTTATGGCAAAGGATATATATTTATGTCTGTAATAATAATTACCGTCACTTACTGAATTGAAATTATGTGTAAGCCTCCTTCTTAAGGTATGAATTAGGATCGTTGTCTCTGGAGTTAGACTCCTAATTTGGAGCCCAGCTCAGCCACTTAGGAGCTTTGAGACCTTGCAAGTCACTTAAGCACTTTGTGCTTAAATTCACTCACTTGTAGAATGACAGTAATAAAGATTGTTGTGAAGCTTAAATTAATAAATGAATAAATGTTGGGAAGTAAATGTAATACAATGAGTAAATAAGTAAATGCATATAAACATGTAGAAGGATGTCTGGGACATATTAATCAAATGTGAAGGTTAGGTATTTTCTCTCTGCATTTTGCAAAGATCCTGCAGACAAGCTAAGCTTCTCTCAGAGTTCAGTATTACACATGCTCTTAGGACTCTTTTAAGAATGGTGGATAAGGAATTTTGGCTTTGTTGTATAAATCCAAAATTCATGTTCTTTCTGCTCATATCACTGTTTCCTTGCAATGATTTAAGGGAAATTTCAGTGTTTTTCTGTCTTTATGATTTTTAAGATTTTCCTTGTTCCACTATGATTTGTGAGACTAGACTCCAATTTCTTCATCTATTTTAAAAGTATAATCATATGGGGAATGCATTTACATTACAATTTTCACAGAAAGACATATTTACGGTTGAACTTCTACAGTGATCATAATTTAAGACCTATTCTAAAAATGCAGAGTTGTTAGTCAATTTTTTAAGAAATATAAGTTTTAGAAACGTTTAATAATATGAAACTTAATTTTTATTTTTGAAACAAGTTTTAAAAACACCTTACTGGCTCCGTCTAATAACAAGGAAGTACTTACATATATAAGTATTATATATGTACTTACATATATAATATCCATTATTGGGACTCAAATACCAGTCCCCAGACTTTTTTTCTGTGTTGCGAATTACTGTGCCTCCCTGGCTAGCAGTAAACCACTTCACTTTAGTTTCCACCTCTGAAGAATGGAGCTAATAGAAGAATAGTACCTACTTCATAGATTTTTGATTTTTTTATTTTGTATTGTACGGAAGCAATTAGTTGATACTTAATAAAGTGTTTTAAAACTCTGTGATAGCAAAGAATCACTCAATAAATAGTAGCTATAGTATATGTATATGTCATATCTATCTATATATATCATAAAGGAGCTATTTATAAAAAAAGAAAAATTCAAGTAAAAATAATAGAATGTTCCATTAAATATTTTATGTGTTTAACTTTGATAGCTTTGAAGGTAAAAGGGAAATACTAACATTTTATCATTAACATTTAAATATACTATTTAACATATTTCTTAAAGCCAATTTGTAGATAATTTTGTAAAGGAATCTTTTTCAGTGGTCAAATATCATAAAATTAAAATATATAGCATAATATTTATCTTTGTGGGGTTTTAGGTATGTCAACTTAAAATAGCTAGATGCACAGGAATTACTGTGTTTCTTTAACTTTTATGTGGGTTACTGATTTCTTGTCAGTATGATAAGCCCCTTTCTGGGAAAGAATGGCTGTACTATATATAACTAGTATACATGCAGGTACATGCTGTAAAGAGGGCAAATAGACCACTGCAGCCTACCTGTGGAATTCTCAGGGCTTGATCAAATGTACCTGTTATAGACATGATCTGCCCCCTCTTAAAATGTAACTGGTCTCAATTAGTAGTAACCCTACAAACACCGCTCTACCTCCCCCCTCCCCCCTGGCCCAGGAAGCTTAGAATAAATGGTTAACTACCATAATCTTTAAGGTTTCCTTCCTTGGACTTTAAATGTTTATTTATTTTGAGACAGAGAGAGACAGTGTGAGTGGGGGAGGGGCAGAGAGAGAGGGAGACACAGAATCCAAAGCAGGCTCCAGGCTCCAAGCTGTCAGCACAAAGCCCGACGTGAGGCTCGAACTAACAGACCGCGAGATCATGACCTGAGCTGAAGTCGGACACTCAACTGACTGAGCCACCCAGGCGCCCCCTTCTTTGGACTTTAACATCACCCTCAACACTGTACTCACTGATCTTCACGTTGCTCGATTGTTAGTGTGTAAGGAAGCTTGCTAATAATACTCACTTTCTGCTAGCAGAAAAAGCTGCCTTTCTCAACCATGTTCCCCAAAATATTGGAACAGAAGCCAGAAGTGTGTGTGCGTATGTGTGCATGTACACAAAAATGATGCATGAATATGTATATGATACATATACATTTATGTATTTTAATTCCAGCCTTTATTAGTTGTATACCTTGAATTGTCACTTCTCTTTAAGTTTCCAAAGCAATATAAAAATTATTGGTAAATTCTAAGTCCAGTGCAATATTATGTGTTAATTTCATTGTGAAAAACTGAAGGAAACTTTTTTTTTCCCTACAGTACCACTTCTTCTGTGCTGGTGAAGCAAAATTAAGAAGCATTAACACTACTGTTAAAGTGGATGATGGACAAAAGTATACACTGCTTATCAGGTAATATATACGTATTTTCTTGTACACTTACCATGATTGTAAGTAACAAAGACTGTTCCTCTGGATGTTGGTTTTGCCTCTTAAAGTCGAGGTTATCCTGATTAGTATTCACATGCACTTGAATGTGAGTTAATGTTTATCAAGCCATTCTGTCTTTTCTCTATGTCCTTAAAATAGTATTGAGGGAGGAATGTTGTAGGGGTATATTACCAAGGAAATTACATAAGCAGCTTTACAAACAAGTCATGAAAGCTTCATATTGTTTTCAAATTAGAGAAATCATAAAAAGCAAATAAAGTGGTATTTCTTTTGATAAGCAAAGTTAAAATATTCATTGTGGAGAATTTGGAACATCCAGAAAAACATAAGAAATTTAAAATGATTCTTTATATCACAGTCAAGATAGAATAGTGAACACGTATTGCTCTATTCCCAAAACCTGTGTTTGAAGGTGACTCTACCCCAAACCCTCACCAGTATCAGGTATAATTTTGCCAATCTGGATAAGTGAAAATGACACTTCCCTTAGTTGTCCTTCTTTAACTTATGGCAAAGCTAATTTTTTTAATATAGAATTAATACCTTTAAATTATGTTTTTGCCTCCCTCCACTATTTTTTACTTAAAATGGTGCTTTAAAAGACATACCACAGTCTGAATTCAGTATGAAGACTAAAATACATTATTTGGTTACAACAGTAGATGATTATTTAGTAATCATTATCTAATTATCATTAGATTAGTAATTATCATTACTAATTATTTAGTAATAATTATCTATTTATAGTCAATAAAGAAGAAAGCAAGAAGGCTAAAACAGGGATAAGGAAAGGAGTTATTTGGAAAGTTTTAAGGATGTTGTAACCTCTTTTAGGCAGAACTTTCCAAATTCTGTCCTTGAAGAATTTAATATTTTTTAGAAAACTGACCAGAAAACAGTCTATTATCAATTAAATTGAGGAAAGGCTACATGACATATACCACCTTTGCTCAAAATGTACCGGAGCTTTTTAAGACCTCTAAGATGCATCTAATAAGGCCTCTCTTTTTTTCCTTAAGTCAAAGTATAAGCATAGAATCCTTTAATATTTTATTAGCATTTTAACCTCTTGAATAGTTAACATTGGGAGAAATGCCCTTTGGTAAATGCCATCTTAGCTGAGATAATTTTTCTGCGTAGAGTCTACC
The DNA here is from genome assembly GCA_030068075.1 of Paguma larvata. Taxonomy (NCBI): domain Eukaryota; kingdom Metazoa; phylum Chordata; class Mammalia; order Carnivora; family Viverridae; genus Paguma; species Paguma larvata. Next base: position 58,120,906 of record CM057829.1, on the reverse strand, counting down.
ATCATCTGGAGAGAAAACAGGTACATGAGCATTAGGGCAGTGGTAAAACTCAGTCATAAAGACAAATTTTAGCCCCTGAAGGAAACAAAGACAAGAAGTGATGTGAGAACCTTTTCTGGCCTGGGGTATGTCAAAAAAGAGTTAAAAAAAAATCATTGGGGACACAGCAGTCATACTTAAAGTTTATTAAACACTAATAATGTATTAGGTGGTAATTTTATAACATATATGAATTTATTTATTGTTAAGAACAATTCTAAATATTATCTACGTTTTCCAGATGCAGAACTGAGAGATAGATTAAATACAGAAAAAGATATAATTTTAAAAAATGGCACAATTCCAAGGCTGCTTTTATTCCAAACCTACAAATAAATTTTAAGGTGTAGACCCTGTGATCCATGCTGTAGAAACATGATATAATTTCATCTCTTAACCCTAAAAGAACTGCTATATATTCAATATAAGATATCTTAAATGACCTGCCCGATGAAAGACTAACAGCAGTAAGAACAAAATTCACACACGTTAAACAGCAAGTAACTGTATCTAATCACAGTGAGATTCATAAAGCCCATTATGTCGGTTTGGTCAGGCTGCCATAAAAAGTACCATGGATTGGCTGCTTAATTGACAGAAATTGATTTTCTCATAATTTTGGAGCCTGGAAGCCTGAGACCAAGGTGTCAGCAGGGTTGGTTCTTTTGAGGGCTCTCCTTGACTTGTAGATGGTTGTCTTCTCTCTGTGTCTTCACATCATTTTCCTTGGTGTTTATGTGTCCTAAATTCCTCTTCGTATAAAGACATCAATCATCTCGTTTTAGCTTCCTACCTCTTCTTTATATTTGAAGACGCCATCTTCAAATATAGTCATAGTCTGCAGTACTGGGGGTTAGGACTTCAGCATATGAATTTTGCAGAGGACATAATTCAATCCCTAACACTCATTTTGCATATTTAAAAACTGAGGCTCAGAAAAGGTAGACATCTTCCTCCAGATCACGTTGTTAGACAGTAGGAAGTGTTAAAAAAAATACTCAGCTGAGTAAATTTGAAGATCTTATTGACCTTATTAAATGATTCTTGAAATCAGGCAGCATCCCTTCTAGCAAGTAGAGGGGGTTTCTGCTGAGGTAAAGAAAAAAAAATTCTTTTTTTTTTTTTTCTTTTAGAGCGAGTACACCTGTGAGCTGGGGAGAGACATAGACGGGGGTGAGGGTGGGGGGGGGAGAAAGAGAGATAGAGAAAATCTTAAGCAGCCTTCATGCTCAGCGCAGAGCCTGACACGGGGCCCAATCCCATGACCCTGGGATCATGACCCAAGACGAAATTAAGAGTTGAATACTCAACCTACTGAGCCACCCAGGAGCCCCAAGCAAAAGAAAGATTTTTAAAGGCAGAGAGAGGGCACTAAAAAAGGAATTTATTAGCAAGTAATACATTGTTTAGGCAAGGTTACCCTCCAAAGGAGAATGCAAAGGGTCTATCCTAGTATTGACCAAGAAATTACATGTTGACTGGTTAAAGGTTATATTCCCAGGGGGTTAAAACTGCAGTTAGGTTAGGTATTAACTCTTTGCTGACTTGGTCTGAGTGACGCCATTTTTAGCCTGTGGTTTTCTTTTTAACAGAAGGCAGCATTAACAGAAGGTCTGCCTTCTGACCTGATCATTGTTTTCTACGATAATATGTCTAGTCAGTGTTTTAAAAGTGACAACGTACTATTTAAAATCTTCCGTAAAAGAAGCATTAAGGGACACCTGGGTGACTCAGTAGGTAAAGCATCTGACTTCATCTCAGGTGATGATTTCACAATTCACGAGTTCGAGCCCCGCATCGGGCTCTGTGCTAACAGCTCAGAGCCTGGAGCCTGCTTTGGATTCTGTGTCTCTCTTGCTCTCTGCTTCTCTCTCTCTCTCTCTCTCTCTCTCCCCCTCTCTCTCCCCCTCTCTCTCTCCCCAAAATAAATAAACATTAATTTAAAAAAAAATAAAAGAAACATTCAATGTAAAACATTTAAAAATCCCAAGAACACATACTTTTCACTGTCCTCATAATAAGTAACTTTTGAAGATACTTAACAACTAAAATATCACTTTATGTTCTGTGCCTTTTTTGCAACTTACACAATTGTTGCTTTTAAATTTTATCAAAATGTAGTTGATAATCTCTCTGTATCTGGTCTAAATTCTCTAAATTCAGAAACATTTCTTCACAAGTTTTTGATTTATTTGAGGTAATGGAAAATTTATACAAATACACTTTTGTCTCTGATTATCATCTGTAAAGAACAAGAATGGGGTTCCATTAATTTTATTTTTCTGTACCTTTAAAATATACTTCTAGAGGTAAAAGGGAAAAACCTATCTTTAATTTTAACTCAATTCAAGAATGCTGTTGCCAGTAATTTTTTTAACCTTTAACATAAAGATAAATGGTGTTCACACATTTCAGTCTACACTGTTTTATGTTGTTTCTGTTGAATGACATTACCCTTGAATACGAGTATAGGAGAAGCATCTTTCCTCACATGCTCTTACGGAAATAGAAGAAAACGAATAGCAAGGTTGCACTCAGCCCATGATGAAGTGCTCTCACGAAGAGTGAAACAAATACCCTCTAAGAAAAAGTAACTGAGCTCATTATTTTTTAGAACAAGGAAAGACAAGATGTTCTGCAGAGCAGCGTGGCCCTATTAAAAAAGAAATGTGGATTGCTTAACTTAACAAAAGCAGGAAGTAAAATATGGAATGTTTAAATCAGGTGAAATAGACACTGGCATAATAAAGATACTAAGGAACACTTACACTCAAAACTCTTTTAGGGAGAAATTAGCAATAGCTGTTACTCATCTTTTAATGAAAGAGGGGAAAGTGAAAATGGGACCACACAGTGATGTTAGGCTAGTGGACAACAGCATAGAGTATATCAAGAGGAAAAAGAAACACAAATAGGTGTACGTTTGTTACTGCACTCCTGAATCCTGTAGGTGTATTTAAACAGAAGATGCTGAGAGAATCTAAGATAGTGGTGCATATGTTCTCAGGCAAACCCAGGTCTGAGGGTGTGATGTAGCATTTTGTCCATGTCTATTGATATATTTACCATAATTATATAATGTGTTTTATATTAATTATATACTTCATGTTACTTGTGTTATAAACATCATTGCATTGCATATATTACATGATTGTATCTATTATATATCATTTAATATATATGTAGGTAAATATTTTCTGGGACTTTAATGCCCTACTTAATGTTTACTTTCATTCTTGGAGAGACATAGGATTTGGAATTCAAAGATAGAAATGAATTAGGCTTTCTTGACCTCCTCAGGTATGGGCCTTAAAAGTGTTTTGTTTTGTTTTGTTTTTTACCTGCCTACCAATTAAAAATACATCCCTGCCTTAAAAGAAAGTATTCATTTCCTGTCTTACTCTTACACTCTTAGTCTACATCCTGATTCGTAAGTAAATTGTATAAACTTACCAGTTCTGCCAGAGCTACCTCCTGGAGAATTCGTTGGTTTGTCACTTTGATTTGGGGTAAGCACCTCCTACACTGAGAGATGTACAGATCAAATACAACAGAACAAATGAGAACATCTTGTTACTCTTGAGTCATTTACTAGCTACTGTTAATGGTTAGTCATGTGGACATATAATAAAATATAGTGAGTTTTGAATATAAGAGTAGTAAATGAGACTTAAGACTGACATGTGCCAATGAAGCTCACACAGGTATGTTTTCAAGTGATATCAGAAATACTATTTTTCAGCTGGATACAAAGCCTGCACCGTACTGACATTGTCTCTGTTAGGCGATAATAGGAGGATGCTCCTTAGGGAATAGTGTCAAAGGAGGAAAGGAAGAAATAATGTATATTTGAGACCAGTTAGGTAGGAAAGAGTGAGGGTAAGGTCTGCAGATGTAATGGCAGTCATTGTATAGGTCATCAAATGCCACAGTAAGAAGTGTGAACTTCATCATATGCAGTAGAGACTGACTAGAGAATTTTTAAGTAAGGGAACAGTTAATATGATGAAAGACGTTTTCACTTTCCTTAATAGAGGGTGCTAAACTACAGTATTCGATAGACTCTAAATTTCCACACCTCTCCAGATCTACTCTGTAGTCTCCTGTCCTTCAAAATTGACCTGTGTAAATTACATTATGGGCTCTGAAATGAGTTGAATTGTGTTCCTGCAGAATTTAGGTGTCCTAACCTCCAGTATCTCAGAATATGGACCTGTTTGGAGATAGAGTCTTTAAAGAGGTAATGAAGTTGAACTGAGGTCATTAGATTGAGCCCTAATCCAATATGACCAGTATCCTTATGAAAAAAAGGAAATTATAGGAGACAGAGAGACACATACAGAAGGTAGACAGTGTAAAATTATAAGGAGAAGGCTGCTACTACAAGCAAGGGAGAGAGACTTTGAACAAAGCCTTCTCTCACAGCCCTCAGAAGGAACCAACCCTATTGACATCTTGAACTTGGACTTGAAGACCACAAAATTGTGAAACAATACATTCCATTTGTTTAAGCCACCTGGTTTGTGCATCTCTGTTAAGGCAGGTTTAGAAAACTAATAGAAGCTCCCTCATCCTTGGGCTTTCTATTGGGTAGTCAATGGGGAACACTGATAGGAAATTCACAATGCAAGCAATTAATGTCAAGTTATATGTTCCCTTGGCTTTGTGTGGTGTCCCAGGGACTGGCTCATTCTGTCTACTGAAGGTCTCAGCTCCTGGCAGATGGCCTTCTTCAGGTTCTGCTGACTCTTTTCTTCCTGGTACATTTAGATAATAGCAGTGATATCAGACTATGTTGTCCTGGAAAACAGAACTATCCCAGGTGGCTTTCCTGCATCCTGACCACATCTTTGTAGAGTTCATTTATCCAACCTTACTCAAGTTTTTTAGTTTCAATGTGACATGTTTTTGGCTGAAAACATGACTCTCCTCCAGGTAACATGGCAGAAAATGGTTGGATGGTTTAATGGAGAAAGGCCTAGAAGTAGCATGTCTCACTTCTGTTGGCCTTCTGTTGGCTAGAACTTAGTCATATGAACACACCTAATGGTAAAGGGAACTGCAGAAGATTTTCTAGCTTTGCATCTAGGAAGAAATTAACTGAAACAATGTGAGATATACAAGATGAGAACTATTTCTATAATGGAAAGGAAGATAACTCTTTACCTTTAGAAAAGTAATCAGTAAACAAAGTCTGTAATTTGAATCACAGTATTTATATTTCTTTTATCTTGGATCTGAGGAGGTTACTAGCTGCTTATAAGAGGAAAAAATTAATATATTTATACTGTTTGTTTATTCTGTAATTAGAACTTGCTTGAAAATACAATATCATATTACAGATTAGAAATAATTGCTTCATACCATTGTGATTTTATAAGATAATGCCTTACCTAAAGTGTGGGTACACAATGCCTGTGAATGACAAATTATTTCATCTTCACACTGTATACCTTGGAGTTTTTGTCTGATAGAAAACATAAACATGCAGCAGATTATGCATTCAAAACAGAACGTGTGTGTGTGTGTATATATATATATATATATAAACAAAGACATCATTCATATATATATATATATATATATATATATATATATATATAAGCCCCAATTGGGACATTGTTAACACAGTAAGCATCAAAGTTTTGCACTTCTTTTGAAGACATTAATTACACCAAGGACTTGACATGTGTCAACCAAAGCAGGATTGCTTTGGCACAGAATGCTGGAAAATCAGTGAGGTGAAAAAGGAAAGAAAGAAACCATTTAACTACTTTCCAAAAAGTAAACATTTTTTTCTCTAATGAAATGTGTACATTATTTCATTAATCTTTTCATTAACCGCTGTCAGTAGTGTCAAGAAAAACATGCCAATGGCAGAATGATTTTACTTCACTTTAACAAAATAAAGAATGAACAATTGATTTTGATTCTAAAACTGTATTTGTAGAATCAGTGAAATGTTCCTCCTACATAAACCTGCTTTTCTTTTTCCCCAATGGCATATATTCATTCAAATCAAAATATAGTGAATAGGAATGAAAATGTGATCACTTTGGAAAAGATAATTTTAAAGTGTGATCTACAAAGCCTAGTTAATCCAATTTAGAATTAAGTGTTTTTAACGTTATAGGTTTTTAACTCCATTGATACAAATACTCCAATAAGGCTTGTACCAGTACCCTTTTAGAAATTATTTTAAAACACAAGTTAAAATAATACTACTCTTAAAAATAGCACATTTCCCATCATTTTACTTGAACATCTAAAAACGCATTGCCTATTACAGAATTACTGAAATTAATCTCAGAAAATGTTATTGCTATTATTCATTCAGAGGAACACACAACTAGTTCCAGTTGTCCTTAATGTATGCATTAAACATCAGAGTTTTTGTTTTTCCCTTACACAAGGCATTAGTCATTACAGAAATCAAAGCTGAAATTATGCAGCTGATATTCAGCCTGGGGTCTCCTGAACCTTTAGAGTTTGGGGAATATTTTATGTAGGATCATCAGCAGAAAGAGCAGAAATTACCATAAACAGCATTTAGCAGCTACACGCATGTGCATTTACAGGATAGTACTATAGGTATTTTACCACACATCCAGGGTATAAAAATTCTAAGTACACAAAAACTGAAGCCTGAACCATTCTTTTTAGATAAATAAATCTTTTTTTATAACCAAGATAATACCATAGGCTAGAAATAACCAAGATCACAAGGTAGAGTTGGCTTCACTCTTCCAAACACATGCTCTTAGGAGTAAGAAGTAATGGCTGGAATCACAACCATTCAGTGGCAGCTTCTGACCCATCCAAAGGCATGTCCTACAGATGCCCAACTACTTCTGGAAATACAGGCTAGCACAGCATAAATGAGGGTTTTAAAAGGTAGCTGTTGACTACCCATGTTCTTTAATTTGATCTGAAATCTGCCTTGTTTTAGATGATGATTTGTGCTCTCCCCTAATAAGAGAGAGACTCTGATATAAATGCCTTCGAGTTAAAAATTCCTCATATTTGAATCTTTCTGCTGCTTAATATATAGGTTAACTCACATCCTGTTTGACTTCTTCACTTTTCTCTTTGCCAAAAGGTGAACTCTGTCTCCTGTACTAACATAAATTTACTGAAAACAACCTGAAAGTAGATAATTCTTTTTTTTCACATTTTTTTTCAATTTAAATCCAAGTTAGTTAATATATAGTGTGATAATTATACCATGAATAGAATTTAGTGATTCATCACTTACATATAACAAGCAGTGCTCATCCTGACAAGTGTCCTCCTTAATGCCCATCCCCCCACCCTACACACCCCCATCAACCCTCAGTTTGTTCTTAGTATTTAAGAGTCTTTTATGGTTTGTCTCCCTCTCTGTTTTTATCTTATTTTTGCTTCCCTCCCCATATGTTCATCTGCTTTGTTTCTTAAATTTAAAATTTGAGTGAAATTATATGGTAGTTGTCTTTCTCTCATAGACTTACTTTGCTTATCATAATACATTCTAGTTCCATTCATGTTGTTGCAAATGGCAAGATTTCATTCTCTTTGATCTCTGAGTAATGTTACATTGTGTATGGGTAAGTCAGGGAGGTGAAATGTGTGTGTGTGTGTGTGTGTATGCGTGTGTGTGTGTGTGTGTGTACATACACATACCACATCTTCTTTATCCATCGTCAGCAGGTGGACATTTGGACTCTTTCCATATTTGGCTATTGTTGATAGTGCTGCTATAATCACTGGGGTACATGTTCCCTTAAAATCAGCATTTTTGTATTCGTTGGATAAATACCTAGTAGTGAAATTTCTGGGTCATAGGGTAATTCTATTTTTAATTTTTTAAGGAACCTCCATATTCTTTTCCAGAGTGGCTACACCAGTTCCTACCAGCAGTGCAAAAGGATTCCTCTGAAAGTGGATAATTCTTAATTTTAGTATTACATATGAGAAAGCAGAGACTAAAGAAAAGTCTTGGCAAAACAGATAAAACAAGATGGTAAAAGTTATTGCAATGGAAATTTGCAATATTTAAAACAGTGTTTGAATGATATATTTTAATTCTCATGAACTTGAAGTAGTGTGATTCATTTTGGTGTATTTTGAAATGCTAAATACATGATAGTCTGAATTTAAATCTTTACATTTCTTCTTTCTTTTCCTTTCCTTTCCTTCCTTCCTTCCTTCCTTCCTTCCTCCCCTCCTTCCTTCCCTCCTTCCTTCCCTCCTTCCTTCCCTCCTTCCTTCCCTTTTCTCTTTTCTCTTTTCTCTTTTCTCTTTTCTCTTTTCTCTTTTCTCTTTTCCTTTCTTTTTTCCCTTTCCTTTCCTTTCCTTTCTTTCCTTTCTTTCCTTTCTTTATTTCCTTAGGTAGACCACTACAACCGTGTAATTAACTTATTGAATAAAAATGTCAGGAAAGTCGCACATTAGGAGTCAGTTGTATGGTGGGAAGTGAACTCACTTTTGAGAAATATTTAAAATATCATGATTTTCTTTGTGAAAATTAACACGAAATTCAACCCTCACAAATGTTTTTGGATTTCTTTCATAACTTAAAATGATTTATTAAGAATTATTTCTAAAGTTCCTTCAATTAATGGAAAGTGATTTTGTATAAAAGAATTCCAAAGCATAACTAATGCATTGCTTTAATGTCGATTCTCATTGTATGTTCATTGGGATGAATTCAGAATCAAAATCCAAGTCTGTTTGCTTTTTTAAATTGTGTATTACTAGCTTTAAAATACGTAACATCTTTCTGTTGACCTCAAACTTTGTCCAAAAAGATAGCTAAGTATCTTTTCTAGTATGGTATTTTTTATAACCAGAAGATATTAAAAGATAGCAAGCTACAAGTTATATTGATAGAGCAATAGCAATGTTAAGTTTCAAAACATTCTAACTGGGAAACGTGGCATACCTCCAAAAGAGTTCATTTACTAGAATCCACATAGCATGATGTGGTATGTATATTATTTAGATTGTATACATGAAATTCTCTACACTTGTCAGTTTCTGCAGCTTTGGCTTTCTCTCTATATGACCTTGAAGGTTGCTTTAATTGTTAAAACCTCATCGATCTCCACATGCCATTAGAAATGAAGACATTATGGATGCATCCATAGATTCAGTAGTAGAAAAGTTCTCGAAACCATTTAAATTCCTTGATAATCCTGTTCCACATGTTTATTTCTTTAGGAACAAATCATTTAAGATTAATTATCATGCTTCTGTGAAGAAATACTATGCTAATTCATTTTCCCAAATTTAAACTAAGACGTTTTAGTTTCTTTAGAAAAAGGTTAAACTTTTGCAAGATTTTAATATAATAATTGAAACAGTACAAATGTAGTATGAAACAATTTTTATATAATTGATCGAATTAGAACATATTAGTGATAGCAGCTCTCTAATTGTCAAAAACAAAATAACTAAATCCTAGAAAGGAGAGAGTTAAGCATAGCTGGACACTTTCATTTGTTAACTGTGGGTAGCCATGGCATGATAATGATAAGTTGCTTATAGGGGGAGTAGATAAAGTTTATGAGAGAATGCCCCAAGTCAAAAGGGAAGAATTCAAGAGGAATAGTATATCCCTCTTGCTACTTAGAGAACTTGACCCACTTCTGTCCAGAGGCAGATGCTCTATTTGTACCCTTCTCTCCTACCTTTCTTTCTTAGATTATTTCTCTTTCTCTCTGTGCTGAACCACTTCCCCCAGGCTTTAGGTCTTGTATTAGTTTCATTCTGCTCCTCTTCAGAGCCAAACAACTCCAAGTTTTGCTGTACATGGGATTTCAGTTTTGTTACCTAACATTTACTCTTCAATCCAGTGTTAAACTTAACATGTCTAAAATAAAATTTCTGGTATCCTACTACTACCAACCTACCTTATTTATCTATTCTCCTCTCCTATACACCTCTTTCTATAGTCTCTTCTAACTCAAGTATTAACTGTTACCTACCTATGTACTGAGAGATGTCATTGACCCCTCCCATTTCTTTATCTTTTACCTTCAAGCTCTATCAAAGTCCTTTATAAATTTCATCTTCCATATGCTGTTTCTTTCTGTCTCCTTTCAAACTATCCTGTTCCAAGTCTCCATCATTTTTTTTTAATGTTTGTTTATTTTTGAGAGAGAAAGACAGCATGAGCAGGAGAGGGGCAGAGAGGAAAGGGGACACAGAATCCAAAGCAGACTCCAGGCTCTGACTTGTCAATACAGAGCCTGATGTGGGGATCAGAGCCACAAACTGCAAGATCATGACCTGATCCAAAGTCAGACGCTTAACTGACCAAGCCACCTAGGCACCCCAAGTCTTCATCATTTTTTATCTGGACTGTTGCAATTATCCATTGCCTACTTGTAAATATTCTTCACACTTTGGTCAAGACGATTTAGAGTGTACTGCATGAAATCACTTCTCTGTTGAAAGGTTCTTATTAGTGGCTTACCTTTACTCTGAGGATAAACTACAGACTCCTTGCCACTGCTAACCAGCAATGGGCTTGCATATTTGGACTCTTGCCTATTTTCCAGTACCTTACCTAATACCCGACTTCCTTTCCTCTCAGTGTTGCTTTCTCTTTGATGCACTATCACTCCTGGAACTCTCTAAAAAGCTTTTCTATGTTATGGCCTTTAATCTAACTGTTCTAACTGGAATCGTGTATCCTCCTCTTCAGTGTGTTCCTTCTCCCCTGTCCTCATGTTGGCTCTCCCATGCATCCTTCTAATTACTCAAGTTTTGGATTAACATTCATCTCTTTAAGTAAACACTTCTAAACTGTCTAAAGCTTTTCCGCCCAAGTATTATCTACCATAGCACCCATTTTTATTGTATGGTTGTTTTACATATTGGTTTTCTGTATGCCTAACTAGACTGTAACCTTCATGGGTTCAGGGACTTTCTGTCTTATTCCCTATTGAATATCTCCCTGGCACTCAACACAGTAACTGGACCATAGATAACTGATTAATAAATAGCTATCAAATAAGGAATGAAAGGCAGGAATGAAATTTGATTTCAGATCTAAAAGGTTGCCAGGCATTGGCAACCTACCCTAGTTAGGCAGGATCTCTGGACTTTCCAGTCGCCCAGATCCACTCCCCAGTTTTTTCTCTAGAGTTACACAACTCTGTTTGCATGTTATCACTAATCTGGATAGCTGTTCTGATACCTTCTATGCATATATGACACATAAATAATATATATATTATTTAGTAAAATGTCAATAATTATTAATGTTGTAACTAAGTTCAATTTTTCTCCAAATATCCTAATATATTTCCTGTTTTTAAGCTTTGTAACAAATGCCTTTGAAGTTTATTGGATGTGTTTGTATCTGAGTGCATATTTGATTTAGGTTCTACACTGCAAAAATATGGAGACATACTTGATTTAGCTGAGTTATTACTGTGGTTATTTTAAATAGATGAAATTAACTTGTCTTCAACTCAGACTTTATTGAAATATTTCATAGTTAAGCATGTATTAATTATTGAACTAAGATAGAAACTTAATTTTATTCAAATGTTTGAAAATTTTAGGATAGCATTTTAAAAGAATATAGAAAGGCCACTTATTAAAATAAACATTTTCTTCCATAAAATTATATCCCTGAAAATAATTTAAAGTGATTATGTTCATGTTAAATATATTTGAAAGTAGCTTAAGTAATACAACCCATTCAAAACTACGCAAAGCTTATCAATAGTGATTTCACTGGTGGCTTTAGAAAACTTGATTTCTTAGCATATCTATTAAAGACAATCTGTTGGGATTATCATATCAGTACAAAAGGCATGACAATTCTTTTATGTTAGGAAATATTCCTTACCACATTTATTTCAGTACTTAAGATAAATTAGAAATATTTTATACACACACAAACCATAAACCATCAACTTACAGTTAAACTGTTTTTAGCTGTCTAACTTTGGAATGGACATTGATTTTACAACTAGGGAATGAAATCACTTAATGTTCTGGTTTTAATGGCTTCCAATTGATATGTATAGCATGTGACAGCCTACTTGAAATGAAAGTGGTTATACAATCGGATCAGCTTCCTTTCTAGTCAGCCTTCATATCAATAATGATTAATTCATGCAGAGAAAATATTCTAAAATTAAAAGTCTTAAGTCCTTAAGAATGGCAATTTTGCTTATTAATTTTTATATTCTCAGGATCTACCACATTGCTTTACAAAACAATCAATAAATGTTTATTGATTGATTGATGAAAGAATAAAATATTTTCAAAATAGGCACTGAACATTGTCAGAACCAAATTATAAAAAAAAAAAAAGAAAAGAAACCAAAAGAAAAAAGAAAAAACATGTTATATGCCTTTAGTTTTAGTTGCAAAGTATTACATTTTAGAAGGCAATTATAAAACATTACCTATTCTATCCAAATATAAAATGAACTGTTTATTATGCACATCACTATTCTGGAGGAAAAATCTACTCTACAAATGAAAGTAGTGGGTATTCTCAGATCTATTGTGAGGTGACAGGAATATTAAACCAAGTAGTAACACAAGGTGAAGGTAGATATTATGTTCATAATAATTAACCTCTTGCTCCTTTGTTGTAAGAACAATTAAGAAAAAATTATTAATAAGCTTCCATTACACTAATGTGATGTTAATAATCATGTGAGGAGTAGTTCCTGAGACAAAAATGTTTTTTAAATAAAAAGCAAAGTGCAAATCAAAAACAACACTAAGAAATATGTTGCCCTCAATCAGATGAAACTTCACAGTAGAAAGTACAATAATAATTCCTCCTTAAAACTTCCTAACTGTTCCACTTGATCAGATACTCTGAGGCCATAAGAAACAAGACATCAGTAGTGTTGCTTCCTCAGCAGGTGGAGAACAGCAGTGTGATCCATCCACCACCACCCCTATTTCTTGCTACCAAACAAATAATAGATGTTTATCTATGCCCTGAGAGGTATAGGTCTTCACCTTGTCCAAACCACTGTCAGCACCACGCATATGTCTCATGCTATATTTATCTAAGTAAAAGCAGCTATTTGAATGACTGTTGCAAAAAACAAAGAAATGTTTTAGGTAATATGAAGTCTTCCTTTCAAGAGACTCTCCATTTATTCTCTTTATTGGAAAAATCTGTATCTATACCTACGTTTCTAAATCTCAGCACTATTGACATTTTGGGCAGGACCATTCTTTGCTGTGAGAAAGTATCTGGTGCGTAATAGGATGATCGATAGCATTTCTGACTTCTGTCTGTCCCCTCAGTTGTCAGGACCAAAATGTTTCTAGAAATTGTTAAATGTTTCCAGGAGGAAGGAGGAGCAAAATCATATATCCCCACTGAAAACCACATACTCATACTCTCACTAAACTCTAATCAGTTTCCAAATTATCATTATAAACAATAAGTATTTTTTTCTTTTTTCTTTTTTTATATTAGCTTTAGAGAAGAGAAAGAGAGAAAACTGATAGCTATGTATTTTGAAAGTTTCGAAGAGTAAATAGCACATCGATCATGTTTAGGATTTGGAAAACAGGGGTGCCTGGGTGGCTCAGTTGGTTAAGTGTCTGACTTCAGCTCAGGTCATGATCTCACAGTTCATGAGTTCCAGCCCTGCATTGGGCTCTGTGCTGACAGCTCAGAGCCTGGATCCTGCTTTGGATTCTGTGTCTTCCTCTTCCTCTGTCTCTACCCAACTCATGCTCTGTCTCTCTCTATGTGTCTCTCAAAAATAAAAGCATTAAAAATAATAATAATAAAAGAAAAGGAGAAAATAGTTTATCATTAAATGCTTCATGGATCAAAGATAAATTTTTACTTGTCAGCATGACCTGACTGGAAGAATGATCTTAGCTAAAAATATGTGTGTGTGTATATATATATATATATATATACACACGTGTGTGTGTATACATGTATTTTAGTCAAAACTCACACCTACATATTTCTGCCTGAATCTTTAAAATAATTAAACTAATGAGAAATAACCTCCCCACTTGCCCTTCCCCTCAACCATAGCCGCTTATGATATAATAGCCTAGGATGAAGGACTTGAAGAGAACTAAACAGGATGTAATTTTTAACAGCTGGATGGGAGCAGTAGAAAAGGTTCAAACTGTAGTCAAAGACTGGGCTGCTCTGGTTAATCTTGCATTTTTTTCCTGTTCAAGTAATTCCCTGGGACCCCCACACTACTTCTCCAGTTATTTCTGGAACAAAGGAGCTGACAGCCATGGGTCTGAACCATGGTCCATGGGTCATTCTTAACATTCTTAACAATGCTTCACCTTTCCTTAGAAACTGCATAATCAAATCACAAAATAAAGCTAACTTTGGACCAGAAGTAGGAGAATATGGTAGTGGAATGTGAATTTGGTGAAGCTTTCTTCTTTCTCCAAGATAATGCTACCACCACCACCAGGCGCCTTTTCCAAATGCGACATATACAAATCTCAGGTGGCAAAACATGTATGCAAGACCAGTAATTTTATTTTCTACAACTTCATTTCTATTTACTTTCTCCATTCTGATGAGATAACAGAAAACAGCTCCAGTAAATGAGGGTTTCTCCCTCTATCCCTGTGACTTCTTATAGTTCCAGAGCATAGTGTTGCAGGTGATCAGGTACACTGATGTCATCAGATAACACAGCTTAATGTGACATAATCCCGTTTTGCCTGGTCTTGCTGATTATATCACACAGCAGAATCCAGAACATTTTTAGACTCAGAGGCATGAAGAAACTCAGTGCTTTCTGTCCTATAAGACAGAGATAGCATGGGGAGGTTGTTAGAAAATAAGAGATTATCATTTTCAAAGAATTACCCTCAGGCTTCTTATAGCACACACCTTAACATGTATTCATTGTGTAGTCATTTATGAAGAACTAGAATAGCTATAACTCAAGAGATCTTTTTATACACAGAATCTTCTGTGGAGCACCTGGGTGGCTCAGTCAGTCAAGCATCCGACTCTTGGTTTCTGCTTAGGTCAAGCATCCGACTCTTGGTTTCTGCTTAGGTCATGGTCTTGCAGCTTTGTGGGTGTGAGCCCTGCACTGGGCTCTGCACTGGCAGTGTGGAGCCTGCATGGGATTCTCTCTCTCCCCTTCTTTCTCTTCCCCTCCCCCAGTCATGCTGTCTCTCAAAATAAATAAATAAACTAAAAAAAATAGTAAAAATATAAATAGAAACTTCTATGAATAGCGAAGGTATGGAATAATTTACGGTAGAGCTTCTTCGTTTGAGACTTGGATTGAGAATAACGGGAAGAGGTGTGTGGGGTTGCTGTGCTTGCCCTGCGTTACCCTGTCTCCCTGGAACTGCTCCTAACTCACTGTTCCAGGAACCAAATAATCACCGGAAAACATTTTGAAAAGCACTACTCTATAATAATAAATGGTTAAATTGGAATACTATTCTTACCAAAATAATTATAAAAATATGTATTTTTCCTAGCATCGAAACTAGAATTATTTTTCATCTTTCTCAAAAAATAGTTAAGATACAACTGAATCCTTAAAAAAAAGCAATTTTTAATGAACTCCAGTGTATTTTAATTGTGTGAAAATTGTCATTAGTCAGTGCAATTTAATTCAATGGCAACAAAAATTATGTCTTAGCCTATTTTAATGAGACATGGATATTTTCACTTCTCTTGGTATTAGAGAAGAAGTATAGCATGCCAATTAGAGCATATTTATGGAAGCCAGCAAATCCTAATGCTACCATTGTTGTGAGATTTCATGTTTGTTTCTGAGCAACTGAGAACCTTACCTCCCTTGTTTGTCAAGTTTAAGAATAGTAGTAAGTACTGCAGAGGATTGTTGTGCATGTCATAAAATATATTGCATTTGCCCTGCGTGTGGTGGGTGCTAAGCTAATGCTTGCAATTATGTTTGCTATTGATTATTTAAAATTTTTTAAGAATGTTTTTAATGCTTGTTTTTATTTTTGAGAGAGAGAGAGAGAGAGAGAGAGAGAGAGCGCACACAAGCAGGGGAGGGCAGGGAATGAGGGAGACAGCAGTCTCCAGGCTCCAAGCCGTCCATACAGAGCCCAATGCAGAACTTAAACCCACGAACTGTGAGATCATGACCAGAGCCTAAGTTGGACGCTCAACCAAATGAGCCACGTAGGCACCCCCGACTATTTAAAAATTTTAAATACATGTATACAAATGTTCATAGTAATGGGTTGCATTCTAATGTGATACCACAGTGTCCGGAAACATGAAGTAGCAAGTCTGTCTAGTCAGCATTATGTTATTATTATCGTGGTCACATTTAACGTGGTCTTGAAAAGCATAAGTTCTTGAGTTGGACAGCCAGAGTTCTACTACTGTCATCACTGTTTGTGCAATTTGGGGCAAGCCCTAGAACTCCTAAACTTTTGTTTGGTGTATTGACTATTGAAAAAGCTAAAACAAGTAAAACAATTTAGCAATCACTAAATGTTAGTTATAATAAATAAATAAATAAAAATAAATAAAATATACATTACTGATGATGTAGATGATGTTATCAACATTAATAATTTTTATTACCTACCATTATCTTTTATTTAGTAGCAGCTATTTTGGGCTGGGAAAATTTGGAAAGTATACCCATGCATCTGAATAGGATTTAGATGATATTACTAAGATATATCATTAATGTCTCAAAAAAGATTGACATAAAGTTAGAAAAAAAGTAGATCTCAAATTCTTTGGCACTTAGCTGTGGTAATTGATGAGTGTTAAGTGCTATATAAAGCTTTGCCGAATGAATGAATGAATGAATGAATGAATGAATGAATGAATGAAGTGATGGGTATGTGAATAAATCAATTAATATAAGGAAAAACAGGCATAATAGCTTATAGAGAACCTACACTGAAATGCAGCCTCATGTACCAGAATATGAAATAATTTGAATAAGCCCAGAAATTGAGTGGTTTACTGCTACTCTTGTTAATTTGGCACAAGTTTGGTTGTCATAGATCAGAGTCAGAGAATGAAGGTTTGATAGCAACAGGACGAGAATACTCTAAGAATCAGAATTTTATATCTGAGTTTAGGTTCTTATTCCTTTTGATTATAAATGTAGAAAAAAGGATTTGACTTTGAAAGTACTTGCTAAGGAATGATCATACAGGCAAAAACACAAATTCTAGGATCTGAGCCAAGCTCTGATTTCTTCTGTCCCTGGAGTGTTTTATTTAAAGAAACCATTGATTTCTGCCACTGTGCTGAAGAAACTCATTGCGAAGGTGGCCAAAAAAATCTGCCTCTAATTCAGTTTTCTAGGATCCTTTCCAAGGGGAGATCAACTTCTTTTGGATTAGCACATGAGCAGCTTTGCTGAAAGTAGCCTTTTATGCTTTAAGCTCAATTTTTTACTAACATGTTGAAAAGGGACAAAAAACTCTCTGTGATAGTTTCTATGAATCCTAGAAACTTTAGCTTACTTTATTTTAATATTTAGGAAAAGGAAAATACTACTATAATCAAATGAAGTTTTTCCAGAGGAACTGTCAACAGCTCATTATTTGCCTGAGGCTTACTTGAGGGTATTTCCTTATGAGATACTAAAGTACAATTAAAAATATCTAGTTTTCTGCCTTGTGATTTGAAGAAAACTGCAATATCACTAGCAGTTTTTATTAGTTGTTAAACATGCTTTTGAAATGAGCCAATAAAAAAATCCTACACTTACAATTTAGAATAATGAAACGTATGAACTCCTCCCAGTAAACTGGAGCATTTTCCTTTAATGCACGCGGACAGACATTGTATTCTCAGAATCGGCCTCCGACTCATACATAAAACAATGTGACACGTGCAGAACATGCCTCATGTTGTTGCCAAGAATAATCCCATTTTAGGCAAGAGAGAAAGTAAACTGTGATGATATTTAGTCTTAGACATGGCCAGTGATGCCCTAACTTTGAAAAGTTACACAGATGCATTTTGAATACTAAGCTTATTATTTTTAGGAGCATCATGAAAAACAGAATGGGAAATTGAGGGAAGCAGTGTGACCTCATAGAAACTGTGCTTTCTGTAATAGGAGATCTATGATCTGTGTTCTTGTTTGAAGTAAATTTACATATAATTTCATTGGCAAACACGTTATGGGTCCTCAGTGGCTCCAGCCACCACCAAGGATGGCAGATAGCACGGATACCTTATGTAGAGTAGTTATTAGCCATCAACAAATACCCGAAATCTTTTCCTCACCAGTGTGGTGGTTGTCATGTATATATAGCCTATTCTTTTTTTTGTGCCCAGTATTCTATTCCATATATCATATTTTAGCATTTGATTTTTTTATACTAAAGCAATCAGAAGTTTAATTAGAAAATTAAATAGGAAGAAAAAGATATCCTTCACCTTTCGAGTCCAAATTTATTTCAGAGGAAATTATTTTAAAGTCTTTAGAAGTTTCTTGCATATTTGTACCTTCATACATCTAAAGAATACATGCATTTTACTATTTTTATGTATTCACTTCTGAAATGATAATTATGATAATTGGCTTCCGGTTATGTATGACGATGTCTCTGTCCTGCATCAACCTGCCTGTCCAGCCTGCTTGCCCTGAAGTATGTTTTTTTTTTTTTTTTGCCAAGCAACAAGCAAATATTATTTTAAGTATTATTTAAATATTATAATAAAAAAAAAGTATTGGCACATGCTGATTTTTCATATATATTACACTTCATTTATCTTTCCTCTTTTTTACACTCTCACCATCTTCCTCCCAGTAATTCCCGTTTTTAAAATGTATAGTTTTCAGGGCGCCTGGGTGGCTCAGTTGGTTAGGCGGCCGACTTCGGCTCAGGTCATGATCTCGCGGTCTGTAGGTTCGAGCCCCACATCGGGCTCTGTGCTGACAGCTCAGAGCCTGGAGCCTGCTTCGGATTCTGTATCTCCCTCTCTCTCTGACCTGCTCAAATCTCTGTCTCTATGTCTCTCAAAAATAAATAAACGCTAAAAAAAAAAAAAATAATAAAATGTATAGTTTTCAATACATCTGTCCCTTTTTTTTTTTTTTTTTTTTTACTTTTTTAAATGCTTCACCAGATCTACCATATAACTTAGTGATGAGATTTCACTTTGCCATTCTCTTTTTGGTCAAATGATTTCTGGATCTCTCATTTCCTCTTTCTTGTTTTATTCCATTTTGCTGAAGCATCTTATATGTCAGCTTTTTGAAATCAAAAGATGCAGGGAAAGTGACAGTCTTTCCACATCTGTATATATATTTTTTCCACCCTCAGAATGACTTTTATGCTTAGAATTTTATACAAAAATACAAATGGTTTTGACTCAGGATTTTGAAGGCATTACTCCAGTGATTGCTAGCGTCCTATTCAGTTCTATTGAAAATGTAATACCTTTCAGATACTTGTTTCTTTATATGTGATATCTTTTAATTTCTCTCTTTTAGGGTCTTGTATTTTTAGTCTTCTGAAATTTCACAAAGTTGTACTTTATGTTTTTCTTTTGTCATTTCACTATGATGGATACTGTGTGGACCCTTCACTCTGTGGCAGGATACTTAAGTGTGGGCTATCTTAATCTCATATTTTCTCTCTTCTATCTTTTATCATAATTTTTGAGGTAATTTTTGTGCTTTGTATTTCTGCAGTTATTTGATTTTTTAAAATCTTAGATATGTTTTTTTTTTTCATTTTCAATACCTCTTATTTTTCATTTCAGAGTTCTGATTATTTTTCCTTTTTCATAACATACCTTCTTTTTGGGGAAGCTTTCAGGATCTTTTCTTTACCACTAGTCTTCTGAAACTTCACAAAGGTGGTGTTTTTCTTTTATCATTGGCTCTGCTGGGTGCTCCATGGACCCTTTGTGGCATGACACTTCAGTACTGGTCTTAGTCTCTTATATTCTTTCACTGATTTCCATCTCTTTATCTTTTGTGCTAACATTTGGGCTATTTTCTTTACTTTGTATTTTCACACTTCAAGATCTCTTTCTTGTTTTTCATCTAAGTGCTCTGATTTTTTTTCCCCTGATACTGTTGTTGTTTTATGAAGAGAACAGCCTTCTGTTTTCTCCCTGAGGATATTACTTAATTATAGGTTTTTGAGTTTCTCCTGTTCTCTGATGTATCAGTCAGGGTCCCAGCAGGAGAGAGATGTGTTTAAACTCAAAGAGTTTAACTGAAGAGAGTTTAATGGAAAGACTATTTATAGGTGTTTGGGCAGGGAAAAGGGAGCCAAAAAGATTTCCAATGACGGCTGAGGAGCTATCATACACATGGGCCTAAGAAGGAGGGAGAGTATTACCGGAACTTAGGAGAGCTTGGAGGTGTGAGGCTGAGAATCAGAGCCATTGCCAAGGCTATAGTGAGGTACAAAGAATAAATATCTCCTCTTTCTGATGAGAGAGAGTGGAAAAGCCTGGCTGCACAGGGTGGAGAAGGGGAACTGACTGTTCTCTTGCCTTCAACTAAACTTCAACCCGTACCCGTGCTTTTAGTCCTTTCCTTCTTACAGCCTGTATCCTTTCCCTTTTAGGAGTTCTGTGAAATGAACTGGCTCACTTATACTAGTATCCTTCTCCACAGGAACTTTGGGATGAAGTATCGTGAACTCTGCTAAGTTAGCTAGGAATCCTCCATCTGCTTTCTGTCTCCAAGAAGTTTATGAGTTTTCCCACCACTGGTATAGCCTCTCCATATTTTGTATCTTTGTAAATTTATGCTTTGTTTTATTCATGGTAAAGAAAAGTCTTGTTGAAGAGAGGCAATAGGAGGAACCGCATAAGGCTAGTGTTTCATTTTTAACCAGAACTAGTAATAAAAATTTACTTGTGTAAGACTATCCACTTGCGATGTAGGAACTATGCTAATTTCTACCAGGAGAGTACAGCACATGCTTAACAGCTGAAATGTTGAGATTCTTCAAGCAAGAAAGAAAAAACAAAATGAGGTTCTTACTAGATAATCAGCTTCCACCATCCTTGAACATCAGTGTCCCCATCCTCAACTCCATCAGCTTGTCTCATGTTTTCTCTTGTTTTTTCCATTTATTCATGCTACCACACATCCCTAACAACCTTCAGCATTCATCCAGCACCATTAGGTAGGGACAGCACTGGATGAATGAATGTTGACAAATACCTTTCAGTGTTCCCCACGCCTAAATCTGAGCCCTCATTGTTTATAAATTCTTTGAGTAAATTTTTTTTAGTTTGAAAAAATCTAATTTTTTATTTTTACTTTTATTATTTTTTAATTTTTATTTATTTTTAATAGTTTACTTTCAAATTGGTTTACATATAATACCCAGTGTTCATCCCAACACGTGCCCTCTTTAATGTCTGTCACCCCCCTCCCCCCTCCCTCACCCCCCTCACCTCCCTCACCCCCTCACCTCCCTCACCCCCCTCACCTCCCTCACCCCCCTCACCTCCCTCACCCCCCTCACCTCCCTCACCCCCCTCACCTCCCTCACCTCCCTCACCTCCCTCACCCTCCTCACCCCCCTCACCCTCCTCACCTCCCTCACCCCCCTCACCTCCCTCACCCTCAGTTTGTTCTTAGTCTTTGAGAGTCTCTTATGTTTTATCTCCCTCCCTCTCTGTGTCTTTTTTTCCTTTCCCCTCTTCCCCTCCTCCATGGTTTTTGCTAAGTGTCTCAAAATCTACCTATGTGTGGAAACATATGGTATCTGTCTTTTTCTGACTGACTTATTTCACTTAACATAATAGCCTCCAGTTCCATCCATGTTGCTACACATGGCCAGATTTATTATTTTGTTTTAGTTTCAGGTATAGAATTTAGTGATTCATCATTTACACCCAATATCCGGTGCTCATCACAAGAGCCCTCCTTAATACGCATCACCTATTAACTTTAATATGCTACTTCAGCATTTCCTTTAAAGATTATTTCTTATTCTAGATCTATTTTATTGTCAAATAATGGTATCTTTTGTGTGCTCTTAGGAGAATTTACTGAAATGATCTTGCTTGCAAAATATAAAAATAAATATAAAATATTCTGCAGATATTAGAAAATCGGATATACTCCATATGTAGGGAGAATTCTAACATAACTTTTTATTGCATTTTAGTAACCATTTTGTCAATCTATTTTTTTCAACTGATTATTTTATAATTTAGTAATGATGTGATAAATTCCCCACTATGATTCCTAACAGATTTTATTTTACATGTTCGTTATATTATGTATACGTATTGCTTTGTGACTTTTATAAGTCATTGTATTTCTTGTTTCAAATTTTTATTGCTATTGAAGGCTAGCTAGTCCCTGATCTGATTTTTTGGTTTACATTTGTCTGATCTGACTTTGTCTACTCACTTCTGAGTCATTGGGTCTCACATGTGTCAAATTTAAACTATTAGAAAAACTTTGATCTTATTTCAATAATTCCAATGTTCTTATTGCTGCAATTTTATGCTTTATGGATTCATAAAATTTTCCTTCTCTACTGTGCTGTGTAATAATTGTTTTCTCACTAACTTTAAAATTAGACCACCTCTTTTAATTTTGTGTGAAAAGTTGTATTAATGCTTTTATAAAAATTTAAATCTGTCATTATAGCTGTAATAAGAACAGAACTATGATTTTTAATTTGTCTTTGGACAAGATTCAGTGTTTAGGATTATATGCCCTCAACTACTTTTTCCATTATTTTCTAAATATTAGATTGAAAACCACTTACTGATTTTAAAACATAGATTTTCTCCTTAAAACAATTTTATTTTAGCTACATTTAATACAATTATTTAGACATTTTTTGTATATTTTTCTAACTTGAAATTTCATTAGCAGTAATTTTCTTATTTTGAATTTCTGTCTGTTGAATCATATTTTACCCTTTGTGAACAGGTTCTTAAAGGATAGCTTTGTAGATACACTTCTTCTGTAAGCATTTTCATCATAGCTTTATTTTACTTATCATGATATGTCATTTTCCTTCAGCTTGCTTTATATGAAACTTTCCTTTGACTGACAACTTGGTCAAGTGGATAAATTTGGTTATAAATTCTGTTAAGAACATTTTTACAATTATTTTCTTCTATTAAAAAATCTTTATTTTTGTGTCTTCAAACACTAGATGTTCCTAATTTATATCCTCAATTTAAATTAGGAACTGTAACCTTTCTTTATACACCATAAACATTTTTGGTTTTGTTGTCCTCTCCTTGGTAGGTGGAGGTTTATGTTTGACCAATTTTGGTTTGTAATCAAAGAGAAATTGCACTCTATTTGGCAGAGGAGAGACAGTGGATGTGGAAGGAGCCAAGGACTTGTTCTTGCTTTGACTTATGGTTTCTTTCATGGAGGTGATTGCGTAGAGAAAATTCCAAACCCAGAGCAAGGGAGAAAACAAGAAGCATAAACAGCAGAAATAGCAGCCTTGCAAAATGTGGTGAGAGCTGCTGTCATGGGTACTCATGCTGATTTTTTTTTCTATGCTAGAGATATGAATTAACAAGGAAAGGGTTTTCACTGGGACAAAGGATATGGTTGATACAGCTGCTAGTACCAAGAACATCCTCGCCATCCTGTATAACCAGGTTCTCAGGCATGTGTTTCAAGAGACATAGCTAATGTGAGCTCCTATGAGACTACTGCTGAATCTTCACAGGTTGAATTGTTGATCCTCACAGGTGAAAGAGAATTTCAGTTGGACAGCTTTGTTTTAAAACATCTCTAACATTTCAAGGAAACATTTCAGAAAAATGAGGCGGAACCAGAAAAGGAGAGAGATAATGAACTACAAGGGAAGTAGAATCCAAAATAGGAGAAAATTCGGTCCAGAGAGTGAAGAAAGTATTTCAGGAAGCAAGGATGTCATCTAAGACATATGCTGCAGCTATTGAGTAAGATGGGGAATCAGAAATGGCCATTCAGTTGTCACAGTGGAGAGAAAAAAAATAAGCTTGACAAAGGTAATTTCATAAAAGTCTGATGGAGTTGGTAAAGATAGATTGAACAGGAAGCAATTAGAAACAGCTAATATAAACAGTTCTTAGAGAATTTGTTATAAAGGGAAGTCTCAAACTAAAGACCTGTGTGGAGAAGAATGGTCAAGGGAGATTTTTTCTCTTTTTTGAGATCAAGGATACTAAAGCATGCTTGTAAGCAGCTGAGAATAATAGACTACAGAGAAAAACAATTGATGAAGTGGTAAACAGAGGAAGCAATACAAGTATAATACTGTTGAAAGTAAAATGTAGCTCTGCATTTGAGGTGCTATGGGCTCTCACTCCACAGGCTCTCACTCTACTGCTGATAATATTCCCATATATTTCGGAGGAGGATTGTGTGCTTTGATCCTGGATGATGAAATTTATATCTTTCCACTTTATTAACATTTCTACCCATTTAATTCTGGTTGGGCGGACATTGACCACCAATTCTATGGTCAGCCTACTTTGTTTTGTCTTATTTGTATCTTCAGTGGTCTTTTCTTTTATTTATATATATTTATATATTAATACAAATATATATTATAGATACGTATAAATATATATGTTATATATTACATGATATATAAATATACATTATATATTACATAAATATATATCAATATGTATATTTATTTATTTTTGAGAGAGAGACCAGAACATGAGTGGGGAGGGGCAGAGAGAAAGAGGGAGACACAGAATCTGAAGCAGGCTCTAGGCTCTGAGCTGTTAACAAAGAGCCTAAGGCAGGATTCAAATTCACGAACCGTGAGATCATGACCTGAACCAAAGTCAGACGCTTAACCAACAGAGCTACCCAGGCGCCCCCATCCAGTGGTCTTTTAAATAGAAACTTGAAGGGAAAGGAGGTTTGAGATATTCTCACAGTTCTTTCCTATATTCTTCCAAATTTAAACTTTTTCATATGTCTTATTCACTATATCTTAATTGTGCTATTATTTTTTCTTTAAGATGATCTTTTAGAAATAATTTTAAAATAAATTCCACTTACTCCCCTGCTTATTCCCATTCAGTGCACTAATATGTAGATGCATTGTTCTTTAGCTTTTAAAGGCTTAAGATAGTCAATATTTTTCTTAAAGCACATCAGTCTTTATGATGGCATATAATCAAGAGTAAAAAAGATTACTGCCCACTTGAAAATTTTGAGTTTCTAAAAATCTAATGTTTTTTCACTTAACATAAAAGTTATAGATTTCGTCTGCAGAAATAAAATGTCCCTGAACAGTGCCAGAAAGCTTATCACTATAGGATCTGGGAGTACACAGACAGGGAAGAAGAACCAATATACCTACCTCAGACAGAGTGTGTAATATTTCAGTCTATCCCATGTGCTGGTGAAATTCAGTGTGTTTTATTTGTCACATCATTCTAAAATACAAAGAACTTTCCATGGCTTGCAAAAACAATATGAACACCCCCCCCACACACACCAACACACACAAAAAGTCTTTGGCTTTTTAAGTTTAAATGTTATACTACATGACTATAAAAGGCAGGCCATGGCTTAAAACCACATAATATAAAGTTTTGTTTTCATTTAAATCCAACTAAATTTTTTCTTACAATGGCAGTGATTATTAACCTCGTCTTTCCCTAAGAGACCACTGCAGTTCTCGCTTGAGTTGAAGTAAAAGGCTCATTGGACATTTCCAATTAATAAAGCCTTAAAAGTAGATATAGTACAAATTACATTCAATCTTTGATACGTTTTTGGGAATTCAGTTTTATTCCATGGTAAGAAAACACAGTGAATCAGATTTTTTATACTTGAGTTTGTATTAGCCATCAGAGAATGCTCCCAAACATAGTGTATAACTTTTGGAGTCAAAGAGAAAATGTTAGCCAGGACCTCAGAGAGTTTTGTCAGTTTACAGACTCTTGGGTCTTACCGTGTTAAGTTATATACCAAATCTTCATTTATTGGGGTTAACAAACTCTTGAGAGTTTATGAGTGCCCTAGTTTGGGAACTTGTGATTGTTCTAGTAGTGATGCATCTGTGGCTCTGTCTCTAATGAGTAATCACTTGTTACTCTAAAAGGACAGTGATGGATTTTCTAAATACCAGGCTATCTAAAATGAAATCTTAGCTCCAAACAAATGAACTTGCATTTTCCCCCTTTTGTCTCCAAAATAAATGCTCACAAAGAGCAGTTGCATAGTATATGTCATTTTTAAAAATTCAGGTTCATCAAAATGTACATAAATGCACTGAAGACCCTACACACCCAGCAACACATACCTATGATAGTGATGGTTATCTTATCAGCTACCCTCAATAAGGCCCATGCATCTCCTACCTTTATTAAGATCTCATTTTGTTTTCTTTTTCCTATAATAGGCCAACACAGTCACAAATAATGATGGGAGTATTTTTTTCAGATCTCAGTTTTCAAAATAAGATATTAGTGAAATTCAACCAAAGCCCAGTAACTAATGGTGCAGTCTATTTGTGACCACCTCCTTCCAAGATCCTATTGTTTGCCCAAACTCTCTCCATCTCCCTCCCGTTAGAATTCATTCTGTGTTTTGCTAGATTAAACTTTCAGGTTTTTTCTGAAAGGAGAAAGGGAAAGGGAAACCCTTTTTGTTATGCTATCAAGGATGACATCAACTAAAGTTTCAGAATTTCCCAATTCTCTGTGCCTCCCCGCACAAATTGTTATGTTATAAACTCTATTTACTGTCATAGAGAAATGAATATATGCTGCATGGGGATTTCAACAAAGGACTAACTCAGCATTAGAACACTCTCTCTTGGAATTTACATTATCCCTGCACCCATGCTTGGGCTCAAGTCTTCGAATCATTACACCCTCAGACATACTAAAGACCACCCCTCCTTTAAGCATTCCACTTAAAAGCATCATGGAAACATATTTACTGCTATACCAAGGTTATAATACACAGATTGCTTAGTTTATAGAAAAGGTAGGCTAACCCACATAGTTGAGTTTCTGCATTTCTTTTCTCTTACAAAGCAGTTGCAATCAATGTTTTATATTGTTAGATCCTACAGTTCTTGAACTGTAAAGCATTATGTTTCATACACAATAATGAGAAAATTTTTTTTTATTCTCTGTTCACTCTTCCATAAAACTTTTCTTAATCCAAATGATTGGAACAGAAATTAGAGTCTAAAGATAATTTATTAAAACCCAATTATATATTTTTAAAAAATTATGTGATGAGTGTGTACAAATGTATTTATATTCTTATACCAGATAGTGATATTTAAAGTTGTTTTTTATCTAATTTTTAAAAACAGCATATGAAAAACAATTTGAAAACAATTTACATTTCTGTAGCACTGAATCTGGCTTAGCATCTCACGTGATGAATTAGAACCTATACTTCTCTTTCAGCACCAAGTATGTCAGAATCTTCCAGCATCTCCATTTTGCTAATGTAAATACCATCTTCTATGATAACTGTTGAAACCTTTCCATAAGAGTCAATTCGATTTAAAGAACACTTTAACAACAAGCCAGAGTTTGTGAGTTTGGCTATATGCAGCCAATATAACAGAAAGCTAAAATTTTATGGTTCAGATCATCAATTTCCATTTCAATTTTATTGTCCATCTTCAAGCTATCTGAAAGAATGGTCATAAGTGTGATTTCTGAGTCTAAAGTTGCTGCAATTCGAGACCCTATAAATATAGATGTCATAGTGATGATGGATTTAATCCTGTATTGGGTTTTCCTAAACAAGTCTTCCCAGAGCAGCTTTTATCTGACTGCAAGTGATAGATGATGGAACCCAATTGCTCATGAAACTTTATTGTTCTGTGTGTGTGTGTGCGCCCACGCATGTATGTGTGTTTTTGACAGACGTGAACATTCATCAGCCATTCTCAAATATATTATCCTTTGATTTCCATGAATTTCCTATATTTCCTTGTAACTAGTCTCTTGAGCACGTATACACATTGCAGAGGTTGAGCATTACAACTTAACATCTGTATGATGGCTTACCTGTCTATTTCTCCCCTTGGTATATCAGTGGAAGTCAAAGAAAGCAGCAGGGTTTAAAATCAGAAATTAAGAAATTCCAGCTCTGGAGCCATTACATTGAATTTAAACAAGTTGTTTGGTCTGGTCAAGTCTCTGAATCTTGACTATTTCAGATATAAAATGGGAATAATAATAATAATGTTTAGCGTAAACAAGATAATGCAATACAGAACACTTAGTATATCTAATATGGATAAATAAAGGATGAATAATAAGTTTCACCCAACATATATGGTGATCATAAATGTCTAGACGAGCTAGATCTCTGCATGTCAACAGATTTCCATTGAATACTGTGTTTTCTGTAGTTAATTTCACATTGTTTTTCTCAGTTCTGTGTCCTTTAAATAGTGTTTTTGCTTTGCCTCAGGAGGTTTCTAACTGTCAATAATAATAATACCGTTTCTATTATATTACCCAGTCCATTGTTTTACCATCGTCTTATTGTATCAGTATTATCCTAAGTTCATGCAATCTGTTGTTATATGGTAAATATACTTATTTTCATAACTATGTATAAGTTAAATCTAACTTTAGAAAAACAAAAATTCTTTTGTGTGTATGATATATAAATATGATTATAGGCTTATCCATCTTATGACCCGGAGTTAAACAATAAATTCAGAGAAACTACAATACCAATACTTTGAAGACAGAAGTACACAACTGCATATGGAGCCTAAAATGGGAGGCGACTGGTAAAGAAAGAGAGTTACAGGTTAAACACTTACAGGGAAAGAGTGAGTTTAAGATTGTCTAACTTAGAGTGAAAGAGAGAAACATCCAGTTTAACAACAGTCTGAGCAAACGTAGTTTTGGAGTATGTCCCCACAAAATCCATATGTTGAAGTCCTAAGCCCAAGGACCTTAGAATGTGATTGTATCTAGAGATGGAGCTCTTACAGAAGTAATTATGGTTAAATGTGGTTATGTGGTATGACTGATGTCCTTACTAAAAGAGGAAGAGAAAACCAGAAGTGTGTGTTCACAGAGGAAAGTACATGTGAAAATACAGGGAAAAAGTAGCAGATGGGGCTCTCAGGGTAAACTAAATAGGCTAACACCTTGATATTGAATTCTCAACCCCAGATTTGTGTAAATAAAAATTTTGGTTTTTAAGCCACCAAGTCCATGGTATTTTGTTTGTTAGATGTAGGAGACTAAGACACCAAACAAAATCAGTCAACCAAACAAAAAACCTAATATTTAGAGTGCTTGGCTATTTTGCTAATTGCTCACGTTCAAGAGATGAGTAGATTGACGCACACTTTTACCATTAACTTACTTATACATTGCATTTATGGGTATGGAAATTGAGTATCAAAAAAGTTGAGTAGTCTTGCCTATTTCTCTAATCCCATTTTCCTGCAGACATTCCAACACACAACACATTATTGTGCTCCAGTAACCCCCAGGGTTTTCTTTGAATGTACCAAAATCCCCCCTGCCTCCAGGGGCTTTTGCATATGACATTGCCTCTGCCCAGCACATTCTTGCCTAATTCTGCTGGTCTGCTGATTCCTACTTGTTTTTCAGATTCCATCTCAAATCTTACCTCCTTGAAAATGTGTTCCCCGACATCTCACTTTAAATCAGCCCAAAACTCCCTTAAGCATTTTGATCTTTACTATATGTCATCCTCTCTCTTGAGATTTGAATTACAAAAGATGGCATTAATGCTGTTTGTCAATCTTGTATCCTACCTTGAACTGTCTTGCCTGACACATAATAATATTGAAAAATACCTGCATGATAAATTAAGAGTAAATATCTCCTAGATAATAAATGACGAAGTCGACAGTCAAAAAGAATTGTCTGTCTCCAAAGTCCATGCTTTCCCTCTTTTTTTCTTAAAAGTGTGTATATACATATTTTGTATGCATATATATTACATTTATATGTTTATACATTAATATAGAAAAAGATCAGGGAACAGAAGTAATGTAGGTATTTCTATTTTTTTTAAACTTTTTATTGTCAAATTGGTTTCCATACAACACCCAGTACTCATCCCAACCCGTGCCCTGCTCATTGCCCCGACCCACTCTCCCTGTTCCCATACCCCCCTCAACCCTCAGTTTGTTCTTAGTATTTGAGAGTATCTTATTTTGTCTCCCTCCCTCTCTGTGTCTTTTTTCTTTCCCCTCTTCCCCTCCCCCCTAGTTTTCTGTTAAGTCTCCCAAAGTCCACCTATGCATGGAAACATATGGTATCTGTCTTTCTCTGGCTGACTTATTTCACTCAGCATAATACCCTCCAGTTCCATGCATGTTGTCACACATGGCCAGATTTCATTCTTTCTCATTGCTGTGTAGTAGTCCATTGTATATATATACTACATCTTTATCCATTTCTCATTTGACGGACACTTAGTCTCTTTCCATGATTTGGCTGTTGTTGAAAGTGCCGCTGTAAATATTGGGGTACACGTGCCCCTATGCATTAGCACTCCTGTGTCTCTTGGGTAGATTCCTAGCAGTGCTATTGCTGGGTCATAGGGTAACTCTATTTTCATTTTTTTGAGGAACCTCCACACCGTTCTCCAGAGCGGCTGTACTTGTCTGCATTCCCACCAACAGTGCAAGAGGGAGCCTGTTTCTCCACATCCACGTCAGCATCTATAGTTTCCTGAGTTGTTCATTTTAGCCACTCTGACTGGTGTGAGGTGATATCTCAGTGTGGTTTTGATTTGTATTTCCCTGAATAGGAGTGACATTGAGCATCATTTCATGTGTCTGTTAGCAATCTAACATTCTCTTCTTTGGAGAAGTGTCTATTCATATCTTCCGCCCATTTCTTCACTGGATTATTCATTTTTTGGGTGTGGAGTTTGGTATGTTTTTTATAGACTTTAGATACTAGTCCTTTATCCAATATGTCATTTGCGATTATCCTTTCCCATTCCATCGGTTGTCTATTAGTTTTGTTGGTTGTTTCCTCTGCAATGCAAAAGATTTTTATCTTGATGAGGTCCCTATAATTCATTTTTGCTTTTAATTTCCTCACCTTTGGAGATGTGCCGTATAGGAAATTGCTGCGGCTCAGGTCAGAAAGGTTTTTTCCTGCTTTCTCCTTTAGGGTTTTGATGGTTTCCTGTCTCACATTCAGGTCCTTCATCCATTTTGAGTTTATTTTTGCAAGTGGTGTAAGGAAGTAGTCTAGTTTATTCTCCTCATGTTCCTGACCAGTTCTCCCAGCACCATTTGTTAGGGAGGCTGTCTTTTTTCCATTGGATACTCTTTCCTGCTTTGTCAAAGATTAGTTGGCCATGTGCTTGCGGGTCCACTTCTGAGTTTTCTATTCTATTCCATTGGTTTATGTGTCTGTTTTAGTGCCAGTACCATAGTGTCTTGATGATTATTGCTTTGTAGTAAAGGTTAAAGTCTGGGATTTTGATCCATCCCACCCTGGTTTACTTCTTCAATATTACTTTGGCTATTCGTGGTCTTTTGTGGTTCCATACAAATTTTAGGATTGTTTGCTCTAGCTTTGAGAAGAATGCTGGTGCAATTTTGATTGGGATTGCATTGAATGTGTATACTGCTTTGGGTAGTATTGCCATTTTAACGATATTTATTCTTCCAGTCCATGAGCATGGGATGTTTTTCCATTTCCTTGTGTCTTCCTCGATTTCCTTCATAAGTTTTTTATATTTTTCAGTGTAGAGATCATTTACATCTTTGGTTAGGTTTATTCCTAGGTATTTTATGGTTTTTGATGCAATTGTGAATGAGATTTGCTTCTTTATTTCTCTATCTGTTGCTTCATTGTTGGTGTATACAAATGC
Organism: Paguma larvata; assembly: GCA_030068075.1. Lineage (NCBI taxonomy): Eukaryota > Metazoa > Chordata > Mammalia > Carnivora > Viverridae > Paguma > Paguma larvata. The sequence continues at coordinate 58,089,086 of CM057829.1, read as the reverse complement.
TACCGATTTCTGTACATCGATTTTGTACCCTGCAACTTTGCTGAAATCATGGATCAGTTCTAGTAGGGTTTTGGTAGATTCTCTCGGGTTTTCCATGTAAAGTATCATGTCATCTGCAAAAAGTGAAAGTTTGACTTCCTCCTTGCCAATCTTGATGCCTTTTATTTTGTTTTGTTGTCTGATTGCTGATGCTAGGACCTCCAACACTATGTTAAATAGTAGTGGTAAGAGTGGATATGGACATACTCTGTTGTGTTACTGATCTCAGGGGGAAGGCTCTCAGTTTTTCCCCATTGAGGATGATATTAGCTGTGGGCTTTTCATAAACGCCTTTTATGATGCCTAAGTATGTTCCTTCTGTCCCGACTTTCTCACGAGTTTTTATTAGGAAAGGTTGCTGTATTTTGTCAAATGCTTTTTCTCATCTATTGACAGGGTCATATGGTTCTTTTCTTTCTTTTGTTAATGTGATGTATCACATTGATTAATTTGTGAATATTAATTGCAACCCAGGGATGAATCCCTGCAACCCAGGGATGAATCCTACTTGATCATGGTGAATAATTATTTTTATATGCTGTTGGATTTGATTTCCTAGTATCTTGTTGAGAATTTTTGCATCCATATTCATCAGGGATATTGTCCTGTAGTTCTCTTTTTTTGCTGAGTCTCTGTCTGGTTTGGGAATCAGAGTGATGCTGGCTTCATGGAATGAGTCTGGGAGTTTTCCTTCCATTTCAATTTTTTGGAACAGCTTGAGGAGGATAGGAATTAACTCTGTTTTAAATGTCTGGTAAAATTCCGCAGGAAAGCCATCTGGTCCAGGGCTTTTATTTGCTGGGAGGTTTTTAATAACTGATTCTATTTCTTCACTAGTTATGGGTCTGTTCAAATTTTCTATTTCTTCCCGTTTGAGTTTTGGTAGCGTGTGGCTATTTAGGAAGCTGTCCATTTCTTCCAGATTGCCAAGTTTGGTGGCATATAATTTTTCATAGTATTCTCTGATGATTGCTTGTATCTCTGAGGGATTGGTTGTAATTTCTCCCTTTCATTCACGATTTTATGTATTTGAGTTCTCTCTCTTTTCTTTTTGAGAAGCCTGGCTAGAGGTTTGTCTATTTTGTTTATTCTTTCAAAGAACCAGCTCTTGGTTTCATTGATCTGTTCCACTACCTTTTCTGTCTCCATATGGTTAATTTGTGCTCTGATCTTTGTTATTTCTCTCTTTCTGCTGGGCTTGGGTTGTTTTAGTTGATCTGCTTCTAGTTCCTTTAGGCGTGCTGTTAGAATTTGTGTTAGTGATTTTTCTTGTTTCTTGAGATGGGCCTGGATTGCCATATATTTCCCTCTTAGGACTGCCTTTGCCATATCCCAAAGCATTTGGATTGTTCTATTTTCATTTTCATTTGTTTCCATGTATTTTTTAATTTCTTCTCGATTGCTTGGTTAACCTATTCATTTTTTAGTTGTTTGTTCTTTAGCTTTCTTTTTTTAAGGGATTTTCCAGCCTTTTTCCTGTGGTTGATTTCAAGTTTCAAAGCATTGTAGCCTGAAAGTGTGCTTGGTATGATCTCAGTTCTTTTATATTTCTTAAGATTTTCCTTATGCCCCAGAATGTGGTCTATCTTGAAAAAATGCACCATGTGCAGCTGAGGAAAATGTAAATTCCTATGCTTCTGGAAGAAGGACCCCGAAGATGTCAGTTAGGCCCATCTGTTCCAATGTGTCATTCAGGGCCATTGTTCCTGTAGTGATTTTCTGTTTAGTGGATCTATCCAGTGCTGAGATTGGAGTGTTAAGGTCGCCTACAGTTAAACATTTTTATTGATAAGTTTGCTTATGATTGTAATTAGTTGTTTTACAAATTTGAGTCCCCCCAGATTTGGCACATAGACATTTATAATTGTTACCTCTTCCTGATGGATAGTCCCTGTGATTATTTTATAATGCCCTTCTTCATCTCTTATTACGTCCTTTACTTGAAAGTCTAGTTTGTCTGATATTAGTGTGGCTACTCCAGCTTTTTTCTGACGTCCAGTAGCATGGGAGATAGTTCTCCATCCCCTCACTTTCAATCTGAAGGTGTCCTTAGGTCTAAAATGAGTCTCTTGAAGATAGCAAATAGATGGGTCTTGTTTTTTACTCCATTCTATTACCCTGTGTCTTTTAATTGGAGCATTTAGTCAATTTACATTCAGTGTTAATGTTGAATAATGCAGGTTTAGAACCACTGTGTTATCTGTAGGTTTCATGCTTGTTATCTGTAGGTTTCATGTCTCTGGTAGATTGTGTTCTTTGCAACCTTTCCTTCATAGAGTCTATCTCAGGATCTCTTGTAATGCTGGTTTATTTGTGATGAATTCCTTCAGTTTTTGTTTTTTTGGGGAAACCTTTATCTCTCCTTCCATTCTGAATGACAGGCTGGCCGGGTAAAGGATTCTTGACTGCAAATCTTTCCTGTTTATCACATCGAAGACATCCTGCCATTCCTTTCTGGCTTGCCAAGTTTCTGTAGATAGGTCTGCTACTACCCTTATGTGTCTTCCTTTGTATGTTAAGGCCCGTTTTTCCCTAGCTGCCTTCATGATTCTCTCTTTGACCTTGTATTTTCCCAGTTTCACTATGATGTGTCATGCAGAAAGTCTATTCAAGTTAAGTCTGAGGGGAGTTCTTTTGCCTCATGGATTTCAATACCCATTTTCCTTCCTCATGTTGGGGAAGTTCTCAGCAATGATTTGTTCAAGTACCCCTTTAACCCCTTTCTCTCTCTTCTTCTTCTTCTGGAATTCCTATGATATGGATATTGTTCCATTTGATTGCATCGTTCCTTTCTCAGATTCTCGTTTCCTGTTCCTTAATCAGCTTCTCTCTCTTTTTCTCTGCGTCCTCTTTTACCATAATTTTATCTTCTACTTCACGTCTTCTCTCTTCTGCCTCTTCAATCCACACTGTGGCCGCCTCCAATTTATTTTGCACCTCGTTTAAAGCATTTTTTTAATTCCTCCAGACCGTTTTTTAAGGTCTTTGATCTCTGTAGCAAGGGACCCCCTGCTTTCTTCTATGCTTTTTTCAAGCCCAGCATTTAGTTTTATTTTTATCATTCTATATTCATGTTCTATTATGTTGCTTATATCTGTTTTCATCAATTCTTGAGCTGTCACTACTTCATGTAATATCTTTTGAGGAGAATTTTTCCGTTTCGTCATTTTGGCTAGGTGTGTTTTGGTTTGTTTTCTGAGGTCACCCTGGAGTTACTCCAGGCAGCAGTCTGAACTCTGCATCTATCATAGACAGGCGTCTCTCCTATGAGGTGGGGCGTGGTTTGCTGTGGACAGTCCTGCCTCCACTGCCGCCTGGATGGATTCCTGGGGCTGATTTTTGTAGGGTTGCGAGACAACAATGGAGTCCCCCCAGTCCCTACTTCCCAGTCCCCGAGGCTGTAATTGCCCCTTTCTTTCCGTCCTCGCTCTGCCCGGGACACAGGCATAGTTAGGTTTGTTGGGCAGTCGCCCACCCTACGTTTATCTGAGTTTTTGACTCTCTTCACCTACTACACCCGGCTTCACTGTAAACTGTGTCCCTGGGTTAGAGGGGATCCTGAGGTGGCTCCACACCTCTCCGTGTTGCGGCTGACTGGGTCGCTGCTGCCAGCCCCAGCGCCGAGGAGAGTTCTGCTGAGAGTTCTGCTGTTAGCAACGGAACGTCTCTTCAGAAACCCTGCGGTTAGGGACTGGATGATATCTCTCCCTCTCTGTCCCATTTTTCTCTCGTTCCGATGTGGCCTGCTCTGCACTCTCCCAGTTTCTCTTCCCTTTGTCTTCCCACAGAGGGCTCTCCCTCTCCTCTGCTCCGTACCCCCGTAGTTCATTTTATATTCCCCAGATTGCACTTACACGTCCTTGGGACCTTTCTTGGTTTCGCGTTCTATTCCTTGTAGATTCCAACACCTTTCCTCCCAGACTCTTGGGGTTGAGAGTCCTTTGGTTTTGGTCCCTTTTAGTTTGAAAGATATGGGGAATACCAGGTCCCCCTACTCCTCTGCCATGTTGGCCTGGGACAATGTAGGGATTTCTAAAATGAAATTCAAGTGAGCAAACAACATATGTGGTATGAGGTAGCTCGAGTGCCTCATTTACTCTCTCCCTTCCCAAATAAAAGAAGTGTGATACAGCAGAATAATCTGGAATCCCTAGTAATATTTCCTCAGGCAAATAGGCTTTATTAGTAATTGTGAACCACAACTAGATTAAACTGAAAATGTTTACCAGTATGTTGAGTTTTGTGAAAGTAAATTCTTTAAATAATCTGACTAGGGACATACTCTCTAAATTCTCCTTACAAAATCATTAGCACTCTTGAAATTGTGATGTGCTGATCCACTGCGACAGAGTGTGTTAGGTATACATTTACAGTGTAAGCCATCCGCTAGCTCCCAATGTCTTTGTAACTACAAGGGCAGACTTTTAAATTCAGGAATGAAAGGAGGCTTGGATGATTTCATCACCAAATCACTTTATATGTTTCCATGTGCTTTTTGATCCTCCCCTTATTTCTCTGAAAAATGGGGCTTCATCTATCACTTCCATGTCCGGTATTTTCTTGAATTGTTTTGAAAGTAGTCACAAAAGAACCAAATGAGGGATTGCCCGTTGTAGAAATTAAGGTACCACTATATGAATCTTTTAAAAACTAATAAATTGTATTTCACAATTATTCTGCTGGTTTAATTTATCCTTTTAATGCTTAGAAAAACAAAATTTTAAAGATCTGTGCATATTCAGATATTATGAATATCATGTTTAAAATATTTTATTTATATAATTTTAGCAAATACAAGGTCTAAATATATGCTAAATCTAATTTATGAGGTTTTATTAGTGTTCTTTACTAAAGTAGATATTGCATTTCAAGGAATTATGACTAGAAGTGGCTTGTTGCTCATAATGATAAAGATAATAATTGGATATATTGTTCCCAATTAAATTTAATCAGTGATCTCAGTATCTAGTAATCTAATATCAATAGATTAGTGTTGGGTATTATTTTACAGATCCTGAAATATAGTTTAATTTGTACCACTATAATTAATATAGGATAATAACCCTATCACTGATATTTAATCTCAATCACAAATGCAAAACTATATTTTAAAAATCCATTTATCCAGTGGGAAGATCTGAAATTTTTCAGGAAACAGTCTTTCAGAAGAATCATGCCTTGATGTGGAAAACCTTTTGTTCCACATAAGAACACAAGGGAAAAAAAAATTTTCAAGTTTCCCAAGGAATTAACCCCTAAAGAAAAATTTACTAGTGTAATATTTAGTTTAGAACTTGCCAGAAAACAACTCAATTGCATGATATTTGCAATACTAAATTCAGAGCTTTTAGCTACTCTTTGCTCAGCTGCACATAATTGTTAGAAAATCTGACTATGACTCAATGAATGCCAACAGTTACTCTGCCAGTAGAAAGCCCCATGGGCACAGGGATAATCCTATCTTAACATGGAGACCAGGGCCAGACTGTGGTCACAGTGGAGGTGGTGTCTGAGCACCTGGACGCTTGTGGGCTTGTTAAGGGAATAGTTGATGTCTTTCTGGAAACACAGTTGATGCTATAAATTAAAATGCAAAACTGATTTTTCGAAAGTCAGTAGGCCAATGGCTTAGTTTTATTAAAAAATCAAAGATGGACAAATTATAACTGTGTCAATCGAAAGGTTATTTTTTCACTGGAGAGACAAAGCAGTCACATAACATGAGAAAACACTACATAATTAGATGCAAAAATGAATGGCACACTCTTGGTGTTATTAGATGGTTAAGAGATCATTAATAGTGAAAATATTGGTAACATTTTAGGTAATAAGTGAAGCTTAATTATGTTCTTAAGTATTAGCAGCATTTAAATAGATAGAAGAGAAGCCTAGGCAGGTTTCTCTTGGTTTAAATTCCAAGTGAAGGCTTTTAGACTTAATTTTTTGACAGTTAGCTACCATACAAAATTTTTTTCTTTAATGTTTATTTCAAGAGAAAGAGAACACGTGCGAGAGCAAGCAAGTGGAGGAAGGGCAGAGAGGGATGGAGGGAGAATCCCAAGCAGCAGTGCAGGGCTCCATATCGTGACCTGAGCCAAAATCAAGAGTCAGACACTTAACTGACTGAGCCACCTTGGCGCCCAACCGTCCAAAGTTTTAAATCAAAAGTTTAACTTGTGTTTTTTTTTTCCCCAAATGTATGATGAGAAGTGGACGTTGGGAGCAATTCCATAAATAAGTAGGAATTGAATCAGCCTTCTTAACAGAAATATCCCCTATTTCTATTTAATTCCCTTTAAAAAAATCAATTTTCTGAGGAAAGTTATTAAATTTCTTCTAATTTAAATGCATATAAAATATCCCTAGAGGGGCACCTGTGTGGCCCAGTCACTTAAGCCCTGCGTTGGGCCCTGCACTGACAGAGCAAAGCTTGCTTGGAATTCTCTCTCCCCCTCTCTCTCAGCCTCCCTCTAAATAAATAAATAAATAAATAAATAAATAAATAAACGAACAGAATAGTGCATTGGCATCAAATATTTAAATTGAGCTCTAACTTCTGTTTGTGAATACACAGCTTAGGGGTCTAAATCCTCCCTGAAAATATAGTATTTTATTTTATAGTAATTTCTTTTTATGCTTATGGCTGATTAAATAAGTTAATGGTGTTTTCTGGTTTTCTTTTAGATTTTGTTTTTAGAGAGATAGACAGGGAAGGAGGAAGGGAGAAAGGGTTGAGGAAGAAGGAGAGAGAATCTCAAGCACACCCCATGCTCAGCATGAGCCCTATGTGGGGCTCGATCTCATGACCCTGGGATCAAGACCTGAGCTCAAATCAAAAGTTAGACTCTTAACCAACTGAGCCACCTAGGCGTTCCATTGGTGTTTTCAATATAAATATGATAGGCAGTTAATAAGGTAAGGAGAATACATACATGTTCAGGTTCTGTAGTGAGGTTTATCACTGCAAATTAAAAACTGCTTTCTTAAATATTTCTTAAATATATGATGGAACTCAGTGATTTTTAAACAATGACTCTTATAACTCTGAAGAATAATCAGATGAGAGAGTTAACATCCAACATAGTGGAATTTTACTATTTGCTGTCCCTTCGATCATTTATGTATAAGATGGGCCTATTACATGTGTTACCTCTGGGCTTTGCTAAGACATGTGGAAGCTTAGAAGTTGGTGCTGTACGATGGTAGGCATGCAAATAAAACAATGGGTCTCCTACATCTCTCTTGTGTTCAGCATAGTTATGTGACCTTTCCTGGCATCTACCCTGACTACTTAAACATAATGAGTAGAATTTATGGCACACTAAACTTTTCTTTCAGGTTCTCATTGGTGGAGAGTTGTTAATGATTACTATTATGTGAATACAAATGACAAATATGAGCTATCACTACAAGTTTGGGAGAAGACAATTAAAGGTAGTCCAAACACCAGGAGTCCTGAAAAGAGTTCAATATAGATCTATAATTATGCAAAAAAATATTTGTTCTACTCATTTGACCTTTAAAGCACCCTGTGTGCTGATTTTAGAGAAAGCATTAAAAAGCCTTGATGGAAAAATTTTGCACTGCATGGTGTGCGAGGCAAACTCTGTCATCAGCAAATGCTAAACAATAATGTTGTAAGACTGCTTTCTTACGTTCAGACAATTCCTGTTAGAGTCAGTCGGACACAATCAGAATACCATTGCCTCCACTCTAATGAGCCTAAGGGGAAAGATATGACTGCTGTTAAAAAGTGTGTCTCTTGAATAAAATAACAATCCTGCTAGGTGAAATATTAGAACTGCATTTTCAGGAAAGAAAACATGATGGTCTACATTGTTGTAATGGACATGTACTTACTTTCATCTTTCTTCAGCTTAGCTGCCAGCTCTCTAAAATAGGTGTATGAGAAAAGATAATATGCCATCCTCATGTTCATTACAATGGGTAATTTATTTCAGAAATGATTATAGCTTTGAAAACAAGAATAACCAATGCAGAATTTTAAGTATCAAAGAAAAATTCCCATACCTATCCAAAGGTGAAAGCCTACAGAATTAACTTATAGGTAATAGTGTTCTTGATGGTGAAGTAGTTTACCCTCTGTAACAATGAATAGAAATTGTACTACAATAATAAAGAAAAACATAATAAATTTTAAAGAAAAGCCACCAATTTGATATATTTGTAATCTCTTACCATCATATATGAATCTTTCCCTAATACTCTGAGTTCTTCTGTTTATTTATTCAGATCAGAGGTCATGGCAGGTCTATAGCTTAGAGTTGATATCAAAAACCACTCACCTGATATATTACTCTTCATGCAGAAAACCTTTTTAAGGAATTAATTCCATGTGAGTAACATAAATTAAGAGAGGTCTTGAGATTTAAAAAGAAAACTATTATCAGGTCCAGCTCTAATTAAAGAATCAAATTCCATACTCCGTTAGCATTAATACTGTTTCACTGATGTGATGATAAGATGATATAAAAGATCTTCCTGTACCTTGGGTCAAATGGTATCTCTGTACTCTCAGTACTGTAGGTACCAAAATCAGTATCAGTTGGAACTTTACCTGATAAACAGATCCAGCAGATATACATTAACTGATTCAATTCAAGGAAGTGGCTTATATGATCGTGGCATCTGACTAGATAGTACAAAGTCTGAGAGGCTGGTCTGCAGACCGGAAACTTCTGGGTGGGGGCCAATGCCACCATCCACAGGTAGAATTTCTTCTTTAAGGGAACTTTAAGAGCAGTTTTGTTCTTAAAGCCTTTCATTTGATGAATGAGGTCTACTTGTATTATGGAGGGTAATCTCCTTCACTTAAAGTCAATTGCTTGCAGATGTTAACCACTCCTACAAAATGCCTTCAGAGCAACATCTATATTAGCGTTTGAAAAACAGAAGATGATAGCCTTGCTAACTTGCCACACAAAACTAACCATCACAGACAGTAAATTGAGAAAAAAAATTTAAAGAAAGTTTAGGAATATATAATGTAAATGTTGAGAAAGCTTATATACTGCAAATAAACTTATAGAAATTTTCCTAAGAAAATACATTGATGTGTGTATCAAGATGCATGAAACAGTCATATATTGTAGTTTTACAGAAAAGAGTGAGAAAACTGAAAAAGATTCCCAAATACCAATGATTGAACATTTTAGAAATAAAATACAAACATATGAATTATTATTATACATTCATGAAAATTAATAGTTTGGAATAACATTAACATACATAAATGTCTTATTATGTTATTAAATTAACAAGGCAAACTCCGAAAGAGTTTATATGTTATATTCCCAACTTCTGGGAACATTCTGTAATAAAATGAAAGTTTTAAATTACAATGCAATTATAATGGTTCCTCTGATAAACGCAGGTTAGTGTACCTTTTACTTTTCTGATATTTTCAGCATTTTATGAAATATATTTTAATATAATTAGACTAAAGTGCATGCTATCTTCAAAAGAAAAATGCTGTCATTCGTTAAGGACCTATTTTATTTCAGAAGTGTCTTGTAAAACTCATTATTCAACACATACTGTAGTGTTTGCCACATTCAAGGCCCTATTGTACATTTGAGGATATAGGAGTAACATAAGAAAGGCCTCTCTCTCCTCATACTGTTGACATTGTAGTGAATGAACCTTAATCTCCATATAGAATAACACGTTGCACAGGCTTCAAGTAGAGAAGCTTAAAGATCTGGTATTGAACTGAACTCTCATTCTCAACTGTAGCTCCACTTTATTCATTTTTCATGTAACCTTCACCATCTGTCAAAACCTCACATCTGTAGTATCTCTTATTCTTCACTCTTCCTTTCGTAATCGTCATAATCAGGTCAGATCCGGAGTATTTCTACTCGTATTTGTGTGTAGTCTTTACTGACCAACTTAGAACCATTCTGTATTAAATTAATATGTACTTTATGTCACACTTTGTCATTATTCTCTAAGTAGTGAGATCCATAAGAATAAACATCAGTGTTGAATATGGACTAAGTACAGATGTTTAAAGGAAGAAAAAAGTTCTTCTCGTTAAGATAAAATATTCTAATTTGTAATATAAATACGTAAATACACATGTATATGTATTTTAGATTCATATAACAGGTGTGTATGCTCACCTATGTGTACATGTGTGTTAGTATACAGGTATCTGTATACCTTTAAGTTTTAAAATATAGAATAACTTTTGTTCTTGGTTTAAAATGCTCTGACAGTGTTTGGAATAAAAAAATAGATTCTAAATGACAAACATGCTGAAGTGTCAAAAAATCTCTTAAGAAGAGTTTGAACAGAGAGTACTTGGTATACCAGATATTAAGATACATTGTGCCGCTAGAGTAATTAAAGAAATAAAATTGGTTTTAAATACACTGAAGAACTGCAAAGTGAAAAATGCAAAGTGAAGAACTACCTACTGTATACATAAAATATTATTGTGAACATTAGCGGCCTTCAAATCCATGTATAAATATAAAATATAGGCAAATTTTTATTTGATGGGAAGGATTTTCGTGCAGAGAATGTACTGAAAATACTAATACATCTTATATGAATAGAAATATAAAACTAAGCAAAATCTTTGCATTATAATGATGCTGATTGGAATATAATTTCTAGAGTGTAATTTGACAATTTGATGATAAATCCTATAATTTGATTCAACAATTTACTTCTGGGAACCTTTCCTAAGATTAAGTAAGAGTTATATGATTTCATAAATTACTATCACATACATATTTATCACTTTAAAATCTTAGAAACTATCCAATAATATGTTATGTAGTCACATAAGAGAAAACTATGTACATCAGAAAAATTTAATGTAGATGATTAACTATTGACCTATATTTTATTGATATAATTATAAAAACTGATAAAAATGATTACCCCGTTGATTATGTTTAAACAAATTTAACAATAAATTTCAAAGACTTTAGTGGCTTTGTTCAGTGATTCATGAATATATGTGTATTACATATATCTTATCTTTTCAGTTATTGTAGTTATAATTAACAGCCAAATAAATATATTTGATGATTTATTGGGTTTCCTTTGCTTCACAAAACATGGGAAATTTTTTCATTAACAAAGTCTTAGTGAATAATTACTAATACTATTTGAATATCACAAAACAGTATGAAATATTTTTCCAAACATAAAAATGTAAAGATTGATTGGAGAAAAGTAGTTGTGCTTTTTATTTTTATCATTTAATGAATAACTTCCTAGAAGCTGTATCCTCCCTAAGATATTTTTAACAGCTTAATTGTAAGAAGCAATTAACCCAGAAAGTTTCTAGTTTGCTTCTAAATACAGCATCCAAGAATATCCAATGGGTTCTAAAAATGTTCAGCACATTTTTTTCCTATGTTCTTATATACAGAACTGCATGATCTTTTCAGAAACTTTTCAAAACTTTCTTTATCATAGCATTAATATCGGCTTCCATGGCTATTCCTGGTCGTAGTTTTATTAAATTTGTATCATGATATAGATGCAAAGAGGATGCAAAAATATCTCAATATTTTTTAAGAAAAAACGTACATGCATCATAGATATGATTTATTTCATTGTTCCTATTCTTTATTCGCTACAAAAGGGTGTAAATTGTGTGTGTGTGTGTGGGGGGGTATTCACATATATAGAACAGACTTTCTGGGGTCATGAGAACATTACCTAAATTGACCATATGCTGGACTATGCAGCCTAAGTGAATACCTTTCAAGAATTAGAAGCAAACAGAATATTCTTTGGATAAGCTTGATTTGAGCTTTTATAATATTTTATAATACAAAAAATAACCTGGAAGTTCCTGTACTGTTCTGAATAAATCTTGCGCCAAACACACAAAAATATCACAAAAGAAATTAGAAAATATTTTGAATAGATTATGAGGAAAAACTTTTTGTATATAGCTTAATTCTTAGAAAGAAGTTTACAATCTTGAGAGCTTAAACAGCCTAGAAACAGGAGAGTAAATTAAATCCAAAGAAAGTGAAAAGAAGAAAATCATAAAAATAAGAACAGAAGCTAATAAAGTAGAAAACAAACATAGGATGGCAACTATCAACAGTACAAAACGTGTGTTCTTTGAAATTTGCTACTCCCTACCAAGATTGATCTACAAAACAAATAAAATGAGAGAAGGCACAAATAGCCAATATTACAAGAAAGAGAGACATTGTTAGAGTCCCAACACCAGTTATATTTTTATGGGCAATAATATCTGGCATAAATATATTTTATGCCAATATTTTAGATAAATAAAAGTATTTTATGCCAATAATTTTGAAAATTCAGGTTAAATGAAAATGTTTCGATAAAAAACACAATTTAATAAAATGGATGTGATAGTACATAGATATCTGCATTGATTAAATGCATTAAATCCATACTTAATAACTTCCTTAATGAAAACTTCAAGTCCAGGGGGCTGTACTAGTGAATTCTACAAATATTGAAAAGTAGAGATAATGTCAATATTACACGAACTTTCTGAAATAATGTAAGGACAGCATACTCTTGATACCAAAATTTTACAAGATTGGGAAGTTGAAGACAATCACTCTTTTTAACATATATATTCCTTAATATATAGAAAAGTTAATCCTGTGTTTTATAAGATCCACATATGTTGCGACCAAGTATATTTATTTCAGGAATGGATTCAAACAAAAAACAGCATAATTCATTGCAATAAAAAAAAGGAAAAGATATTTGATAATTCAAAAAGATGAACAAAGAGGATTTACACTGCAAATATCTGGACTTAATGATAAGTATCAGTATTTCAGACGGTGTGATACTGGGGCAGGGGTAGAAGTATAGAACAATAAAACAGAGTGCCTGGGAATATACACACACTCTCACTCCTGTAGTCAAAGATATACTGTACACTTGATAACCATATTTACACCCAGTTCTTTTCAATATTTTTCACTCACAGAAAATTAATATAAAAAACTGAAGGAGAACATTATGCTCATAACATCATTTTAGTCACTGATGAGAATGTTTTACCTTATATTCAGGATTTATTTATTTCATTAAGTGATTGCCACAATTTATTTTTTTCAAAATTTAACTTTGCATTTATATACTTAAAACATTAAGTGTTGCCAATTTAGAACAGATTAATCTACTTATGGCTTTGTTGACTTTATGATGAGATAATCTATTTACTTAAATCTTTCTTCTTTTGTTAATAGGTTAATTAATTGTTCAGACAAATGTTTATACAACACATGCTAAAACCATAATTTTTTTTTCCTAAATGGTTGCAGGCAAAAATTTGATCCATGTAGAGCTGAACTGACTGTTCTAGGAAGGAGTATGAGAGCAAGTGAGTCTATCAATCACACATCTGGAAAACCCTCGCCAGCATCAGGATCTGTCTTTATCGGCGGATTTCCGTATCTTCATGGAACAAACCAGGTATTTCTGTTGATATCTTAAAATATATATTTTATGTCATTGCATGAAAAAAAACTGGAAAATTTCAGAAAAGTTTCCTGGTTAGTGGAGCTGTCTTCATGGTTTTGAAAAGAGAATATGAACAATTCTAAGAAATTCTACTGAAGTAAACTAAAAGTTTACTGTTCTCATTGTACAGAATTACTTTCATTATCAGGCTGTTTTCCCATCTTATGACTAAATATGTGCATTGTACTTAATGATAATTTTAAGCATATGGGCTTTTGTTCACTCCTATGCTAGTGATTTCACTGGATATATGAGTGGGTCGGCTCAAGAACACATCACAAATCTGATTCAAGAAATGGAACTAGAAGATCATTTTCGGTCTCCACTTCATATTGGGTTATTAAAATGTAAAAATGTTCTCTGCAGAGGTTTGTGTATATGCCAGCCCACTCTCTAATTTCCATTTAGATAATTAGCTTATTATCTTCATTATTAACCTATATTTTTGGATAAGAGCTTGCATGCTGACTTAAATGCTATTGATTATTGGCACCATTTTACGTTATTATAGAGAATTACTTTCACAATTTAAGGTTGCTTGTTAAGTGTACCAATAGCTTATTTATAAATCTTTTCTCTCACTGTTTACTTTTGCACTTTACATATTTGAACATACTATTTTTAAAATATTGGAGATCTAAAATACTATTATTTCAAAGCCCACAAGTAATATAAATTGGGTATAAATCTACTCCAGGTAAGCTAAAAATCTTCAAAGCAAATATACATAAAGAACAAAAGTCATTTGCATAGTTGATGTGACGCGTATGCCTTCAGTGAAATAAGAGAATTCTTTATCTGTAAGCATGCAGACATTATTTTAAATTCAGCTTTACTCCATTAGACTTTTGTGACTTTTTCTATAGTGATATACTTCACTGACTTTTCCCTAGATATAACAAAACTATAAGCTCTATAAGAGTGGAAAATTTCTGTTTTGTTTACCTTTTTATAGCTCAAGGCAAGGACCGTTTCTGTCACATAGTAGGTGCTCAAAAAAACATCTTGTAAATTTATGATCAATTAAAGAATGAATGATAGGATTCCAGAAACTTACATAAATGAATCTTTAGTCATTTATATTTGGATTGGTCTCTTATTTCACAGCTTTATATATATATTTCCCAAGTAAAAGTTGACATCTCATACAGTATTTAATATTTGTGGGCATAAGTTAATTAACTGCAAGTTCTCAAGACTCAAGGAGCTATTACTCTATTGAGGAGACAGGAGCAATATAGAAAAATAGAAAAAGAAAGTGTCCTAGTCTCCCTGGGAGAAGAAGGAAGTTAGTGGTTAGGCATAAATGTGAGGGCTGATCAAATGCCTGCCAGGTAAATAATATGTAGACTGTCATTTCAGGCACACAAAATGTCACACACACAGGCTTAGGTAATGGCAAGACCTAGGAGAGGGGGAGTGGGAATAGAAATAACTCACTAATTGTGGAGGCTAGGAGTTTGTTGTGAACTGAGCAGGAGGAGGACTTGGTGTTGGAAAAGTGAGCAGGAGCCTGAGCATCATGGAGCCTGTATAAAATACAAAATATCCTCTGTTTTTATACTGGTGCCTAAAGGAGCTATTCAAAAAGTTTGAACAAGTAGTGATATTACATAATTTTTACTCTGAAGCACCCAAAGTATAGGATTGGAGGGGTTTAGACTACAGGTCAAGAATTGATAAAGTTAGGTAATAGGAATAATTAAACCAGAAATGGTGGTATAATAGTAAGGGTGAGAGGATGACTACGAAAGGTGTTGACCTTCTGCACGCCTGGGTGGCTCAGTCCATTTATCAACTGGCCTCAGCTCAGGTCATGATCTCGTGGTTCGTGAGTTGAAGCCCTGCGTTGGGCTCTGTGCTGACAGCTCAGAGCCTGAAGCCTGCTTCGGATTGTGTGTCTCCCTCTCTCTCTGCCCCTCTCTCATTTGTGCGCTGTCTCTCTCTCTCAAAAATAAATAAATGTTAAAAAAAAATAATTTAAAAAAGGCTATTGAGTTTGTAATAATTATAGGAAAAAATAGAAAAAATGGAATTTGAATAACCAGTTTGGCTTATGTAAGTAGAGAATTTATAGTGTCTTACATAAGATGGGGATCACAAGATTATTTATAAAAATGTTAAGTTCGTTTCTGCATATGCATTAACTTTGGGTAGAGATAATTTTCAAATATTATCAGCTGGTTTGTCATGACCACACATTCATCAGTCCATTGCATCACTACATCTCTGCTGCATATCATCCTATCAATGGGACATCATGATATAGAGTAAGTCATTTGAAATATGGGCCTTAGTTTTATTTAAGAGATTCTGACTTGATGGTTATGGGAGTATCACTTTATACAGGCGATAGTGGAAGCCACAGTCACTGATTGAATTGATTTTGTAGAATGAGAGAAGAGAGTGTTAATGATTGGGGATCAGCAATCAAAGAGTGGGTTAAAGAAGAGCCCCCCCCAAAAAAAATGGTTAAAGAGTGGAGAAATTGGTAATAGAATAACGGGAAAAATGTCACAAAAAACAAAGACAGAGTTTCCAAAAGGAGTATAGGTTCAACACCAAAGCTATGAAAGGTCAATCAGCAGTTTCAGAAGAACAATAAGAACAGGAAAAAAAATTGTAATTTTTTGAGGAAGAATGAATGGAATGGAAGAAGCAAGATTTTTGATTACTTTTTCTAGAAGCTTATTAATAGAAAGGTAGTTATCTAGGGGAGGACAGAGTGTCAAAGTAAAGTTGCAGAAATAGATAATAATAACTGACCATATTCTAAAGATTTCTTCCACTCAAATCTTTCTTAGAAAGGATTAGCATTAACTAAGGGATTCTCTGAGTAAAAACTTGATTGTCATCTGTGATATAGAACAACTGGACATTTGTCACAATCACATTTAGAGATATTTCAGTCTGTAGACCAGTGAAGTTACCTTGAAATTAAAGGGACTGCCAAATAAGCAGGTTTCCCCTCCTTGTTAAATATGCTGTATTTCTGTATTTGAAAGATACTGTGTCAGTCCTTGATTGAGTTTTTATTCTTTTCTTATACTGTTACTCTCTCATAGTACTTGTATGTGTTATGCATGTGTGACATTGACTTATATTGCTATGTACTGAATGACTGATAAAAGCAAATTATAAAATGTATCTATATGATAATACCTAAAGAGAAGTCATATGAATCAGAAAACAGAAACAACTTTGGGAACTTATTTCTGTGCAGTATAGTCCCTTTGAATAGCTAAGTATCATGCAGGCTCTAACTATCTAATTATTGTGTTCTGATTAAGAGCTGCTGTTTAAGCACAGCGGGCTATCAGTACTCAGAAAATTAAAAACAACAGGTTTGCAGGATTAAACACTAAGAAAGAGAACTATAGTTGAGTCTTCAAGCCAGTAAGTGCTAAGTTACATTTATTCTCTCGCCTCTAAGTTTCCAATAATGTCTTTTTGTACTGGCCAGAGCCCCTCCACGTAATCAGAGCCCCTAATCCAATGTGTATATGCTGACGGGTTGTTTAATGCTTCCTTTAAGAAAAACACACAGAGCTCAGTAGGGAGGAGAGAATGAAACAGTTAGGTACTTTCAATTTTGTGCCTCAAGTGTGAAAAACTCTGTGTCCCCTGAGGACTGTAAATGATGGTAACTTCCAAAGTCCGAGAGTAAATGCCCCCTCTCTGGTCAGGAAAACACTTTCCTTAGTAGTGCATTAATTGTTTTAAACTTTTCAGTGCATGTGCTCCTGCCTTGGGTCTAAGTTGCTTAAGGACACCAAGCCTTAATTCTTTAGCAATTGCAAACCAAGTTACAGCGGTACCAACTTTTCTCTTTGCTAAATATAAAAGGAAATAAGATAATTATACACAGTTATTATTGTTAATCCTTTAGTGGATTTTTTTTCTTTCTGCAAAAGTTGATAGTATAAAATGTGTTCTGTAAAGATGCTAGTTCTTCTTTTTCACATCCAAGTCAATCACTAATATTAAAAACAGAATTTATGATACTATGTACTCTTATATAAGATAGGAATTTTTGAAGAATCAGTGACTAACTTAGTCCATTTGGGCTGCTATAACAAAAGTACCATAGAATGGGCGGCATAAACAGTAAACATTAATTTTTCTCAGTTACGAAGGTTTGGAAGTCCAAGAGTATGGTGCCGGCAGGTTGGAGTCTGGTACGAGTCCCTTTTCTAGTCCATAGACAGCTGTCTTCTGACTATGTACTCATGTTTGCAGAAAGAGTGAGAGAGTTCTCTGGGATCTCTTTTGTAAGGGCACTAATCCCATTCATGAAGGCTCCACCTTCATGACCTAATCACCTCCCAAAGACCTCCACCTCCTAATACCAATGTACTGGGGACTAGGATTTTAATGTGAATTTTAGGGGGACACAAACTTTTAGTTCATAACAATGATTGATTAAAGAATCTAAAATATTCCTTTTAATTTTTAATTTCAACATAATAGAGGAGCCTAGTAATTATTAAAATTTTAAGTGACTCCTTTGAGAAAATAAGAACACTTTCACAAAGCAAATAAGTATTGCCTACTTTTATGTATGTTTAAAACATTGATTTACCTATCCAATAATTAATCTGCTGCAAAGCCATTCACTGTTAAAAAAAATCCTGTCAATCATTTGCCATAAAGATCATTTAGCTAAAAAAGTTACCGTTAAATTAATAATCTAACACACGAAGACAGAATTTTCCTTTGGAAGTTGTGATTGATTCCTGAAGAATAGATGAAAAGAAATCACCTGAGTTATCTTTATTTCCCTTTATGTTAAAATATTTTGATATCTTAAATTACTCATCACAATTCATTATCAGTTTAAAGAGGAAATGACACCTCAGTAAATTGTTTATGATAGACTATTAGAGAGGATGCTGGTCAACCTTTCTGAGCTCTTCTGAGATACTTGTTCTGTAAATATTAGGTAATTAATCAGAAATAAATTGAAAAAATTTTCAAAAGATGGCCACACTCAGCCCTCTTGGGTTGGGTAAATGGTGAAAAACAAAACAGTTAATCTCTACCTTGACCTTATTTTCTGTCCATTTGATCTTAAAAAGAAAATCACTCTACAGTAAATACAAGTCTTTTAAGTAAGCATATACATAACCTATATCTCTGATAAGCATAAGCAAAATAATAGAGACATAATAGTTGCATTGCCACATTTCAAAACCCATTGCTTCCTCTGGAGGTATGTGTCAAGTCATTCATTTATTCATTTGGCCTGTCTACAAGACTGCCACTTAGGCTCTTAGTTGTCTATTTTGCTGTCAGTGGCATTTGGCAACGAATGAACAAATTATCAGATGAAGACCCATGAGAATTATTTCTCATTCCTTGCCCATATAAGAATCGCTTTTAATTTATTCCCCTGCAAGGACCTGCCTTTCTTAAGCAATAATCCACTGCAGACAGAGGCTCACTCAATTGTACTGCGAAAAATGGCTCCTACTCAACACAAAGACAGATTCTCCTCCCACAGTTCCACCTTTCTCTACCAATTGCTCTTCCATTTTTTGCTCTGACCCATATCTTTATCACTTTTGCCTCTATTTCTTGATATCCATTCAAAATGCTGCCGGGAGCTGGGGAGGGCCTATCTCAGTCTGTCCCTATTCCAAATCCTTTCTTAATCTGTATGTTAACAACATTTTAAGGATCTCTCTTGAAATCCTCTATTTGTGTTTGCTTCTAGTTTTGAAAAGTTCTCTGTACATTTACTCATAGTTCCATTTATTCAAGAACACTGGCTTGTATTTACAATTGTATCTACCTCACCCTAATAACCTCATTAGAAAATGTAGGAAAAAAAATACATGTATGTCTGTACTCCTGAGCATATGAAGAAGTCAGAAGGAGACATCAAGCATGAGTCTAAGGCTTCTGGCGGCTTAAGCAACAAAATGAGGGGCCCATTACTAAGATGAGGAAAACCGGGGAGAACAGATTTGAGGGAAATGAGAATATGATTAGTTTGGACACTTCAAGTCGAGGTATCTGTGAGGCTTGCAAGAGTGAACAAGGTAGCACCTGTGTTCATAACTCAGGGGACTCTCAGCATGTAGTATTTAAATTCATGTGACCAGGTGAGAGGCACCGGGGTGGCTCAGTCAGTTAAGCATCCGAAACTCTTGGTTTCAGATCAGGTAGTATGTTCTATGAATACTAGGTCATCAACCAGAAATAAATTGAAACACACCAGTGAAAAAAAATTTCAAAAGATGAAAAGAACAATTTTCAAAAGATGAAAAGAAATGATAATTATACGAATAGACATTATTGCTAATCTCCTAGTGAATATTTTTTTCGTTCTTCAAAAGTTGATAACATAAAATATGTTCTATAAAGATGTTAGTTCTTATTTTTCACATTCAAGTCAGTCACTAATATTAAAAACAGAATTAATCTTGCAGATTGTGAGTTTGAGCCCCTCATCGGGCTCCATGCTGACAGTGCAGAGCTGTTTGGGATTTTCTCTCTATCCCTCTCTCTCTGTCCCTCTCCCCATATTAAATAAATAAAATTTAAAAATAAACAAATGAGTGAATGAAAAAAAAATAAGTACATGTGACCAGATGAGATAACCTCCGGGGAGAGGGAGGAGAAAGAGGAGAGAAGAATCAGAACAAAGTCCTGGAGAAAACGGAGAAGGTAATTAAGTATCCAACAGCAAAGTAGGCGGAGGAATTAAGAGCACATCTGGGAAAATGTGCTGTTGTCATAGAATGCAGAAAAAAGGCAAGATTCAAGAAAGAGGAGCTGTCCAACCCTGCTAAAATCAGATCTATAAAAATTAAGGACTGAAAACCATCTATTAATTTTTCTGACTTGGAGAGCATTGATAAACTTATAAGAGAAATGACCACCTTTATTTAAGCTCAGAGATGGTGAATGAAGGCATATTGTCAGGATTCTATTAGGAACCAATGTTTTCCCTTGGCAAAAGGGGAGAACCTAGCTGCACATTTGCTTCCTATTACAACAAGCATGAAAATTGCACCTGCACTAAGACAGTTTAGTACATTTTTAATCTGCTCTGAAAATCCTTTTAGTATCATCTATAAAGTAGAAGATTTTCATATCCTAAACAATAAAATTTTCCAGTTTAGGGATGCACACTAGTGAAATTCTTACACTTGAATACAAGGAGACATACACCACCTCATGTAAGTGGAATCATTCGGCATTTGTCTTTCTGTGCCAGGGCTCCTTCACTTAGCCTAATGTCCTCCGTTTCATCCACGT
This sequence comes from Paguma larvata, assembly GCA_030068075.1. NCBI lineage: Eukaryota > Metazoa > Chordata > Mammalia > Carnivora > Viverridae > Paguma > Paguma larvata. The sequence continues at coordinate 58,068,272 of CM057829.1, read as the reverse complement.
CATCACTTACTACAGAATTTCCTTTTTTTTTTTTTCTATTGGCATGTAAGTGAACATTTAGATTATTTACACATCATAAATATTGTGAACAGTCTATGAATATATCTATGAATATAGGTCTTTTCAAGATCTTCATTTCTGTTCTTTTGAATAAATACCCAGAAGTGGGATTGCAGGATCATATGGTAGTTTCATTTTTAATTTGAGAGGGAATCTCCATGCTACTTTCCATAGCAGCTGCACCATTTTGTGTTCCCACCAACAATGCATAATGGTTCTGCACAGCCTCACCAACATTCTTTTCATACACACACACACACACACACACTTATACACATGCATATGCATACATATATATACAAATATATACATATATATATATATATATATATATATAATTGTAACAGGTGTAAGGTGACATCTTGATATGTTGTGATTTTGGTGTCGATTTTCCTGATGATTAGTGATTTTGAGCATTTTTTCATATGCCTGTTGACCTTTGAATGTTGTCTTTGGAGAATGTCTATTCAAGTGCCTTATTTTTTAACTTGGATTGTTAGCTTTTTTAATTATTTAGTGTTTGAAGTTCCAGATGTATTTTGGAAATTAACTCCTTATCAGAGTTATATAGTTTGCAAATATTTTCTCCTATTTTATAGATTGCCTTTTAATTCTGTTGGTTGTATCCTTTGCTGTACGGAGGCTTTTCACTTCGAGGTAGTCCCACTTCCCTATTTTTGCTTTTGTTCCCTATGCTTTTGGTGTCACATCGATGAAATCATTGTCAAAACCAATGTCATGTTGTTTTCCCTAATGTTTTCTTCTAGGAGTTTTATAGTTTAAGGTCTTAAGTTTGAGTTTTAATCAATTTTGAATTAATTTTTGTTTATGGTGCAGGGTAAGGGTCCAGTTTTATTTGCTTACATGTGGATATCCAGTTTTCCCAGCACTATTCGTCGAAGACAGTATCCTTTCCCTGTTGTGCATTCTGGGCATTCTTGGTGAGGATCAGTTAATTGTCATGCATGGTTTCATTCCTGAGTTCTCTTATTCTGTTTCATTATTCTACATGACTGTCTGTATATCAGCATCATTCTGTTACTGTTATCTTTGTAATATAATTTGAAATCAGAAATTGTGATGCCACCAGCTTTGTTCTTTTTCAAGATTGGCTTTCTGTAGTCTTTGGTGGTTTCATATGAATTTTATTTATTTTTAATTTTTTAAGTTTATTTATTTGAGATAGAGAAAGCACAAGCATGTAAGGGCCAGAGAGAAAGAGAGACAGAATCCCAAGAAGTCTCTGTGCCATCAAGGCAGAGCCTGATGGGGGGCTTGAACCCATGAACCGTGAGATCATGACCTGAGCTAAGATCAAGAGTCAGACACTTAACCAACAGAGCCACCTAGGTCCCCCTCATATCAATTTTAGAATGTTTATTTTATTTCTGAAGAAAAGAAACCCACAAATACCATTTGGATTTGGATAGAGAATGCATTGAATATAGATGCTATAGATCGTTTTGGGTAATATGGACATTTTAACAACATGAAATCTTCTAGCCTGTTATTATAACATGGATGTCTTTCCATTTTTTGTTGTATTTTGTTTAATTTCTTTTATCAGTGTTTTGTAGTTCTGTTTATACAAGTCTCTACCTTCTCAGGCAAGTTTATTCCTGGATATTTTATTCTTTTGGCTATTTTATTTTTTTATTTATTTTATTTTAAACAAAATGTTTATTTATTTTTGAGAGAGAGAGAGAGAGAGAGAACTGGAGGAGCAGAGAGGGAGAGGAAGACAGAGAATC